>SMMW01000651.1:4567500-5975000 GCA_004794655.1 Marisa cornuarietis
TTTACACTTTTTGTGTACCTGGCAGAATGTCTTAAGATCAACAAGGTGTTATCATTATTTCCTGGTCGTTACAACACTTGTACAACTCCAGTTAGAAATGTCTGTAATGATTGTTGCTGTTACGAGACCAGAAGGCCTGGAAAAGTTTAATATTATTATTAAACATAGACGCGCGCGCGCACACACACACACACACACACACACACACACACACACACACTCACGTAAGCAAGCACGCACACAAACAAAACAAGCCTTTATCGGCATCTCTTTATTTTCACCAGTGAACGGAGACTAGATCGGTGCTCGCTAAACAAGCTCAGCATGGCGGTCGTCTTCGTCACGTATTCAGTTACATCTGCTTATTGAATAGCACGCACCGGCGTCTGTCGTGGTAACTGCTACTGCAACTGCTACCCTCAAACTGAAAGGAACCGAAAGATCTCGTGTTGGGTGACAACTTAACACCTCCACAGTTAACCTGCTGCAGGTGCTCATCTTATACCCGAGCTCAATTCCAGGTACTTCACACTGTCGCCGTCCTCGGCAAAAAGAGAAAAGGGCTCTTTGTGTAGATTTCATGTGTCCGACATTCTGGTGTTTTTTTTAATTTTTTGTGGGTGCTTTTTGAATTGAGAAAAATTGACGGTGGTGAATTAACCTTGACTTAATGTCTGCTGCACCGGAAGCCTACAGGAACTGGTCATGACAACTATAGGCGTTTGCTCGCTCCACAGACAAGATACGCGCTCGCTCAACCCTCCGTCTGTTAGGTAGAGGTTGTGAGGGGGGGGGGAACAGGAGGCGAGAAAGTCGGCAAAGGAGAAGTAAATGATCACACCGCCGATGTGACCTATATTTACACCGAAGTCATTGCGCCCACGGCTGATGCAACAGCGAGGGATGAGAGGTACAGAAAAACAGATAAGGACACCAAGGCCTTTAAGAGTAACGACGATCACAACAATGATTCAACTCAAACAAAAAAAATAAGACAGCATTGTAACAATGTAAAATAAATCCGTTCTACAACTACACTACCAACACTACTACATAACCATCACAACGACGACCACGCCCTTACGTAAAATTCACTACCTCTGCGACAACAGTGACAGCAATGTTCCACCAACACGACCCCAACCACTGGTTTGTTATTGATTGTAACAGTTTCATGTGAAATAAAGTAACACTTCTGAAACTCATACAAAATTGACTAGAATGGAGGTATGCATGAAACATACAAGGACCTGCTGCAACAATCAAGCGTCATAATACGTGGTGGGGTCGGGTGCACATTCCGTTGCTGGAAGTTAGTTACTGATCTATCGCTTGTACCCCGTTAGCATGCAAGCAGATGTGCACGCGGGCCCTGAAGCTGGAGTCAGCGATAGGAATCTTTATGATAGACGGATCTCTTTCGAAAGAGGTCAATAGAGCGGTCCGGATGTTCCCTATTGCGATTATGAGAAGCTGAAATGGAATAATTTCTAAATATCTTTGCCTTGGATGAATCATTGAGTCTGTCGGCTTGCTTGCTTGTTTGTCATTTTATACTAACTACGTGCGCCAGACCTCAACAAAGTATGCACACATTCCTGATTTATTGTTTTGCCACTGGTTGGTTTTGCCGTGCTGCTTACATATCTCATCATGTCCACTCAAAGGAAACAGACGCGCCACCATGTTAAACAATAATTATCTCGCAGCTAAGTAATGGTGTTTTTTTAAGCTTTATGCTGGAGATGTCATCAGAAGCACAGGCATCGGCAAACAGCACTCACTCATTCACTTTGACAGACTCAAAATCAATCCAGCCTTTATACTTCTAGAGACTCACTTCTCTACAACATGGCTTCAAGACCAATTCAGTACGTCTCTCACTTTGTTGCTGGTGAATATCCACTTAAAATTAGAATAAGTTACTGTCAGCTCGACGCATAAACAAAATACGTGATGATTAAAAAAAGAGAATTGCGATCGGTCACCTTAATTCTGTCATGTATACCAAATTAAGACCGCGTTTCAGGTAACATAATACTGATCATAAAAAAGATGAAAACTCAAAGAGAACCCAGCCACAAGCAGAAATCAAATTTTATGCCAGAGAGGCCTGTAAAAGTATAATCATCTTGCAGTTCTTGGTGTCAAAAAAAATTAATCCCAAGGTGGAGGGAAAATATGAAGTATTGTTATTGATTTTTCTGGCGAGTTTTTTGCAACCGTCGAAGAGGTGGCCATTTCGTTTCCTTGGCGACTAAAACTAAGCGAAGACAACCCGTTCCTGAAACAAGAGTGGCCGGTCATTAGCGGCACAAACAGTAGTATATCAGCTGAATTGTTCAATGCAGATCAAGACTAAATTGTGACAGAAGGTCGATACGGAACTCTTGGTTACAACCATCTGCTTCGCGATCACATTGAACAGTGGCTTTTTAAGGTGAACTTTATAGCTTCCAGAAAACAACTTCCCGGACCATATTTCATGGTCATTGACCTGTCTGGCGCTCAACTTGCTGAGGTCACGTGTTTAACGCAGCACTAAAGAATCAGTATCAATGTACATTCATGACTAAAAACAGGTAATAATCAAAGTCATAGTTTTAACAGACTCCATATTAACATCGTTTTAAAAAAATTTTTTTTTTAACTGGATGGAAGAAAAGACAGTAGTCTGCACTGACAAGGACGTCAGCCATGAGCAAAGATTTCAGTTTGTCTAGATTCTAGAGAGATATCTCTATAGATCTCTGCTTGGATGCAGGGACGTAGCTAGTATTTTCGTGGCCTGAGGAGGGGGGCAGGCGAAACAAACTGCGTCTTTGTCAATTACTAAAAAGAAATACAAACAAACAGAAACAGTCAAAAGAGAGCAATAAAGGACTAATTCAATTTTCCGTTAATTAAAAGTTAAGAGATGTATAGTTATTATCAAAATATATAAATCGGAAATTCTAAAATATTAATTTTTAGAAATATTATTTAATAAAAACCGTATTGACACAAAAGTACTCAAAAAAGGTGAAAGCCGCCGATCTTTGTTAAGCTGTTACCATTAGAAGAAATAACTATATTGGGGTGTTGCCGCATTCTGTCTGTCACTCTGTCTGTCTGCCTGCCTGTTCTGTCAGTTTATATATCTTTTGAACCTTTGAACGTCAGTCAAAGTCAAGCACGTGAGAAAATGACGATTTTTTAAAAACAGGAACCCACAAGTAACGTTTGGTAGCAAACGAGTAACAAACACTAAAATCCGCCTCAAACAATGCGAAATCATCCACAAAAGGCGTCACGCACACACACACACACACGGGTCAACACAAAGATGCACACAAATGCACGCATTCACGCATACACCGATGAACAAATGTCTGACATACGTCACACACACACACACACACACAATGTATGAGTTGAGCCGAGAGAAACCTGCTTTGACTCTAGTAGGGATGTATGACAAACAATCGCCTCGACTAGAACATCGGTGTGTGTGTGCGCGCGCGCGCGTGTGTGTGTGTGTGTGTGTGAGAGAGAGAGAGAGAGAGAGAGCTTGATACACATATATAAATACATATACATACATTCATACATTTACCCATACAATATTCATGATGATAGTTTACATGTTATTACTGGCACGTTGACGTCACGCCTGTTTTCGGAATGCTTTGTTCTGTGTCCCTGTCTCCTGTCCTGGAGCAGAATTATTTCATACTATTTAAACTCGATCTTGTCCTGCTCCGGGGAGTGGGAATGGGTGGGACTGGACGCACACAACCTCTGATAAGGATCTTTACTGTGGCCTTTGCTGAAGAGCGGCAAGCAGGTCCGGTATGGGATTGTCGGTCCTGACTGGAGAAAATGCTTTTTGTGGAGTGTCGCTGTCAAATATCTCCAGTAAAACTTTTACAATGAAAAAGAAAATTCATTTTTACACTAAATAAAAGTACTTGTCATTTTATTTTTTTTTACATAAGAAGTTTTCGTTGTCACGCTGACCCAGCCTCAACAAACGTTCAACCAAGCTGTAGACTAGAGAGGAAAAAAAATCACTTTTAACCCTTTCAAGGGCCCACAGCTGCCTCTCAATGTGAAAGGGACGTTGCGCATCAAAGCGTGACGGGTCTAATAATGGTCCGTGCACTGTGCGTCTGCGCTCCTGGCGTGGGACGAAACCGACTGGTTAAACGCACTTAGCGACCGCGCGTCTGCTGACTAAATGGAGATAGCTTTTTAGCGCATGAGCAGCGGACAACAAACAAGTAGCTCCGTTTATTAGGAACGGAATGGGGTCGGCAGGTCTTTGAAGTCTTATGGGCGGAATAACGGGAGATTAGCATTGCCAAACGAACGAAAGAATGAAAGAGAGGAAGATCGAAGAGAAGAAAGAAGGCATAGTCCCAAAAGCAGAGATTCGAGCGAAAGAGAGAAAGAATGAATGGCAAACGTGAAGGAAAATTAAAATCCTGTCTGGGACACTGGGAGACTACTCGATTTCTCGTGCCTCCTTCCCCTCTACACTCCTCCCCCCCTTCAACTGACTCAGCAGTGCCAAGTACACTGACATTACAGGGAAGCCGTGTGCCATGACAGCCAAGCGTTTGCGTCAGCGTACTGTCACTGATATTAACGACTGTTCTTGTCAGCCAGCGTAAACAAGAACACTTCGGAGACTCAAACCTTTGTCAGCCTGTGCGACCGTCACGGCTTAAAACACCGCCGTGGGCCGGAATTGTCGTAACGCAAAACGTGTGTTAATCAGAATCAGAAATGAAAGTCGTCGTGCATGGGTGCATTGACCTGTCATGACCGTAACTCGTTCATTTCAAACTACTGGCTAAATCCTGCGAGCTCGCTGTAACATAACTTGCTAAAGCCACCACAAACTGGCAACTACATGATTACTACTCGCGAGGTCATATAAACCAGCAAACAAGAAAACAAAAGGGCTTGCAAGGTTGACAGTGTACAAAAAATGCAATGGCAGGACGTTCAAAAACACTCGGTATCACCTTTTGAGTATCAATATGGTGGCTAGTCGGAGTCAAGCAGAGCCAGCTAGGGTCTACCCATGACTTTCGGAACAGTGTTGGAACCAGCTAGCAGATCTTGCTTAGTAGTGATGGATAGCTGACTTGAAGAAACAAGGATTTATGTTGGTGGATAGCTGTCTCTCCCATCGTTCTCTGTTCAGCAGTCTCAACTAGGTCATGTGCTTGATGCCAGGCCAGCGGTACACCCGTTTGTGAAATAGCGAATCTTACTAGTACAAAACGAATTCTAAACTTTTGCTTACAACACATATTTCAGAGAAAATTATTTATCTTGAAAGACATTGTGTATTTTGAAATCTAGATCAATGCTGTGTGGCTCAGCCATAGCGCATGCGCAAATGAAGACGAACTTCCCAATGTAGGTTATCTTAAGATTCAGTTTAAGCATTTATACTAACGGTATATCGTCTGCTGGTCGTCATTAAGCTCTCTGGAAAGCTGACGTCATTCTTTTGTGACAAATTCAGAATACTGAACTTTCATCATAACCTACACCTGTAACATTGTCATTTGCTCGATCGGGCAAACTTTCTGGGTTTGACAAATCCAACATGAGGACAAAACAGGCTTTATTGCTGGCCCATGGCAAGAAACGTTGCAAGACCCGAAGGCACTTCGTGACCGTAAAGATATTTAACCCTGACTGTGGCAAAATTTTACATTAAGGAAATATAAATACACTTTCTATATAGGCACATATTTGATGAAGCTTGTGTGCGGTTAAGATGGCCGTTGACCAGCCCTGTGTCCGTCGATGGCCACAAGCCAACGCAAACCTTCCCCAAAGCAGTGGAAGATTATCGTGGAAAGGAAAGTGCGAGACGCGAGGGAGAGCTAGTGGAACGAAATCACGGGTAGCTTATAGTTCGAACCTCGGGATCTTTTTGTCGTGTGATCGGAGCACAGCTCCAGCGCTGGTTCCTTCCTTATCGTGGAGGTGCAGGCGCTTGAGAGCCGTGTCCTCCGTCAGTTGATGGGGGTTTAATGGTGTCGAGAACGCTTTTTATGGTGCGTGTGTCAACAGAGCTTGCTCATCTATTATTCATTTCAGTGGCGGAAAGTGTGTTCACAGACCCCCAAAACTAACAAACATGAGGGAGGACTCGAAGAATGGGTGGGTCCAGAAGGAAACGCTATAAATTATTTTTTGTGTAATGTATATACACCCACATATTTGCCCACACGCCACTACACACATTTCTACCGAAACAACTGAGTGTAATCGGTGTGTGTGTGTGTGTGTGCACGCACAATAAAAAATGTGTAATGAATTTTGTTCTTATTAAAAAAACTCAAACCCTGGAGCAATCAGCAAGCAACTGCTTTGATCTTTGACCTCGTCTCTGCAGTAATGATGGCAGAATAATGATTTAGCTGCTCGTTTCCTTTCCATCCAAAGCGGAATCACTCAACGGTTTTTTTCCTCTTCTTTCATACCCCCCCCCCCACACACACACACTTCAGAAATCCACGAAAACATTTGGCTCCAACTGTTTTGAATCTATGTTTACCGGTGGTGGTGGTGATGATGATGATGATGATCGTTCACTGCTCAGAAAAGTTTGTTGTCTTGGATTGTGTTCAACGACGATAAGAGCGCGGTTTTTGGTCTCCGGACACATCATTATCATCGTCGTTATCACATCATCGCTGCGTACTCGTTTTCATCTCCCTACTACTCTTATCCTTGAAATCGCCAGCATTTACGCAGATCAAAGATTGTCTCTCCACTGGTTTGATGGAAGACGCAGTATTGACTATCGACAGAAGGAATTACTGCGCAGCTGTGGAGTTTGCACACTGATGACAATGCAATTTCCTTCTCTCTCCCACCCTCGCCTTGCATGCTGAGGTACAATATACCTTTCTCACCTGCGTAATGAAGTATAGATTTGCTTCTGTTTGCGTGCAAAAGTTGGATTTCTGCGTATCTTGTGAATCCCCATGCTGAAGTATATATACCTTGCCTGTCTGTATGTACAGTGTATAAGTAAATCTTATTTGCCTGTCTGCCTACTGAAGTACTTCCAACTTGTTAGTCTACATTCTGAAGTAGATTGAGCTTTGCTGTTATGCCCGCTGAAGTAGATTTAGCTTGTTAGTCCTGATGCTGAAGTAGAAGCAGCTTTCCTGTCTGCGTGTTGAGATTGGTATCGTTTGTCCTGAAAAAGTGAACCTAGCCGGCCTGCCTACACGGGCAAGTCCTACTGTCTTTCCCATATTCATTGTTTTATTTCCCCTGTAAGTAAGGTCACGTGACCTCGCGACGAGTCCTTTGCAAGGTCAATGATAAATCAACATCTTCACACGACTTGTTTGATACCCGTACACCAACGCTAGGATGCTAATGGTTGGACTCTGGAGGGCGGGCACGGGTGAGCGAATACCGCAGGCGTCGAATGGCACCTCATTTTTTGGAACGGATTTAGTGTTAATAAGATGCTATCTAAAGTGTTTGTATTCTTTGACATGCGATTATTCTCTAGCTTCATGTTTTCAAAACAGCCCACCTACTTCGATTTCAATTTTTTTTAAATTGAGAGCAATTATAGTCGTAGTGCTTTAAATTTTCCTTTAATTTGTCTTCTATTAAATCAAGAAATCTCTTAATGGATGGTGACCAGAGAGGCAGGATTGGAGAGGGGAGGTAGTTTGCTTTGCTCCCCCCCACTCCAAAATCCCTGGGAGCGAGAAAGCAAAGAAGCTATATAGGGAAAAGAGCTTGTCGTCGATTTTCTTGACGTCTCGCAAGTTATCAAATACATGTACCCACCCATCCAAATAACGTTGAAATCCCTCTCTCCCTTTCTTCCTACAGTGTGTTGGTGCAAGCTGTGCGGCCGAACAGTTTTATCTTTTAAAAGATTCGTGCAACACCTCTTTGTGCTGTACTGCCATGTGAGTTGTTTGGAAGGGTGGGCGCGTGATAGGGAAGGCGGGGTGGGGGGAATGGGGCAGGTAAGGGGTGTAGGGGGAGGGGGAATAACGGGGGTGAGGCACAGCTACAAGCTCTGGAAGTAAATGATTCTTTCTGCACGACTTTGCTTAGCCTCGGTGCGAAAAAGGGTGAGACACGTGGAGTGTATGGGTGTACATGCACAGCTGCAATGGGTATAATCGTGAAGTAGTAAAGAAAAGAATTATGCCTACAGCGAAAGGGTTCATTATCTATCTTTCAAAAAATACCACTGTAGGGTTTGTTGTCGATCCTTTAAGTAATGTCCATGTTCGTGTCCACTGTAGGGTTCACTGTCTATCCTACAAGCAATACCCATAATACTGTCCGCTGTTTCCCCCTCTTTACCTACCCTCCCTTCATTTCTCTTTACGCCTATTCAATGACTTCCGTTCTTTGTTCTCTGGATATGTTTAATTCATTTTTCTTCCTTCCATATGTCTTTTTTTCCGGGTGACTAGATTCTTCTTTTCCCCAAGACGCTGGGAACAACACATCTGTGCAAATGACAGAATGCTATTCTTCGCCTCTTGAGTTTTAGATAAAAAAAATTAATCACAACGTTTTCCGTTCTGTTTTTATTCCGCTGCCACTCTCTTGTCTGTTATCATCTTCTCTTGCCTCACTCCTGAAATAAATTAATATTGAAAAGCGCAAGGTTTGGCCCAGCCTTCAAAAGGTGGTTTTTGTCCTTCTTTCCTTTGCATTTGTTGCTCCTATACTGGTCGTGGTCTACGTTGAACTAATGATCGAACAAAAAAATTTAAAGTCATCGTTTGATCTATTTATGCTGACGGTGCTCCATTCTTCAGCAAAGGCTGACTAAACTTTCTTTATGAGACTTCTTATCCCACCGTGATAGGAATCAAACAGGGTTGATCAAACATCGACCTACAGGGGGGGAAGGGGATCAATTTATCACCGGCAGTTACTGCTGTAGGGCGGCCTGCCACCTGCACAACGCTGCGTGCCGCGTCTCCTGGTCCGCCATGTTTGCCTTGCGTGGCACCTAAACTACTTCTTGGTGTAGTAGCCGCCAGAAGGTTGGCTTTCAAACCTGAGACTGTTACCGTCAGCTTGGTGAAGTCACGAAGTGCTAAAACTGTTCTTCAGTTTCTCTAACCTCAAAACACTCACGCTTCTCTGTGGTTGTCGGGTCGTTAGGTCGCAGGTCATGTCCCCAGTTGGCTATTTCGTTTATTTATTTATTCACATTTGCAAGTCTTGTTCTGCACGGTCTGCTAGGGCGACAGGGAAGCGCTTGTCACCACCAAAGTGATGTTCTGTTCTCTTGGCTTCAGATCCCGCTCTCAGCTTTTTCTTCTTCTCGCGTGGCACCTGTTTACATGTCTAACTGCTTGAGGTAGCGATAATCCCTTTTTCTATTCCCATTACAACACAGTTTAGAGTTTCTTGTTCATCGGTACTTAAAATATTCAAGCAAACTCCAAAACATCTTAAAAAACCAATTATGATTAACATGCTTTAACATTCATTTCTTGCTGACTGTTCAGTCAGAAATGGAGAGCACGGATGACAGTAATACAGTATTTTTTAAACATAATTTTATGATGTTCTGTGGTGCAAAAAAAAAAAAAAACGCCATCTCGTAACAGAAACAGCTAAGCAGTCCTCCTCCTCCTCTTCCAACCTCCCAACACCTACCTGCGCATTTTATCGGTCAATTTTTTTTTTTTGCTGTAGTAGGACTAGTGCAGCCTCTAATCTTCCAGCAAAACAACACTCTCCCAGCTTCTCTATCTGTGATGAAGCAGAGAAAGAAACCTGGCTAAACAGTCTCCTTTTGGAAAAATTAAACTGGCTGGATGGCTCAATCGTGGTGCTGTGAATGTGAAAGGCTGGGTACCATTTATTTTAAGAGGTTACTGACGTTTCCGCAGACTTGTTACATGTAATGCAATTTTTTTATTTGTTTGTTTTACAGTCAAAAAAGCTCTTCATCTACATTCTCTGTGCTTTGAAATGATGAACGTTCTGCTAACGGCCTGCCACAAGCGCCGACATTAAAGGCTTAGTGGGGTGCACATTCATTTAATAACTAGAGAAAACTCAGTGCCAGATATTATTTCCCATAATCTGGGCGAATAATCCATTTTCAAGATACACGCCTGCAAACTATGCACACAAAGGAGAGTAAGCCCGTGACGACAGTGTACACTGATACGCCTAATGAGTTCCAAGCTCTCCTCTCTCTCTATGTTGTTGACCTCTTTCTGTGCATGGTGATACGCCTGTATCTCGAAAACTGAAGAACGTATTCAGCTAGAATATGGGAAATAGAGGGTAGTACATATGAACAATTTTCCTAATAATGATTTTTTGTTTCAGATATTATAAAGACTTCAACTCTTGGAAACTTGTTTTGGAGAAATACAGCACGGCCCATCGAACAAATATTGCAGAACTTAATTTTAAAATGGACTGTCCATTGTGTGCACACAAAGAGCATACATGCGCCATTATCAAGTAATTAATCGACAATTATTTGTCTAATTTATCGTGACATTCTCTTTATTATAAAACTAAAAACAAAATTCACAATTTTCTATTGTCACTTACAAAAAGCGTTCTTTCCAAATAAATAAATTAATAAATAAATAACATTTCTTGTGTTTATAATTATTAGCGCAACTTTTGAGCCTCCCTGTAGCTCCTCGCACTAAGCTTTAACCAATCGATATAAAATTGTTCTCCCTAGCAGACCTTTAAGTTTTAGCACTGTTCAGCACTATAAGAGTCAGAAACATGATATGTTATAGAACTGAACCGCAAGAGAAATGAGTTTGTGTGCGGGCTAAAAACGATCATATCGTGCTAGAAGAGTGAGTCTGTGCGAAGTGGTTTTTAGCTGACGGCTTCGATCCGTGGAGTAGTGGGCAGCAACCATTTTTCCAGAAGTGATCTCTGATCGTCCAGAAAACTTGGATGATAAATGCGTATTATTACAGGGTTATGCACAACTACCACAACACTGCACTGCACATCACTGCGCTTGTTAAGTAAGGTCCTTCTATCTCACGTAGACATCCGACATTCAAGCTAACCCTGTACGCCCCTCGCCCATTTGTCTGCTGATTGAGCAAGAGCAATAGACTCGGAGATGGGCTCCCCACCAATTCTTCCCCTGCCGCGCTCATTTTCTACCATTCGTTCACGAATTTTTTTTTTTAAGATTTGGGTGGGGGCGAGGTTAAACTCACGGAACTCAGCCAGCCTTTGTGGCTTATTGCCAGGCAGGAAAACAGGTGAGGGAGGACAGTGAAGTGCCCTATTTGAACTGACGAGCCTCCTACCAGATTCCTCGCTGTAGTAGAGGACAAAACGAGTGTTGCAGGCAAATTGAGGAAGGACTACTGTCAGCATCACACGCTCACACACGCAATGCAAACACAAACACGCGCACACATACTAACAGCCCACATTACACCACACTGCACACATCACATAGAGAGGCAGAAAAAGAAAAGGGAACGAAATGAAAAAAAAATACAGAAAGAAGGAAAGGAGGACGGAAAAAAAAGGAAATGAGGTGCAACAACAGAAACAACGCATTAAGCCTGTCTTTACGGGACCAGTGTCGTCGTACGTTTGATCAAGTTTGACAAAGTGGTATGTGAGGGCCACAGGAAACCAATGGATCTGAAGCAAGTGTCCATGCAGGATATTGGAACTTCGGTCAACAGTCCAAACTTGTTTGCCAAGACATTGCCAGTATATTTGCCAGTAGAGTGTGACTACTGCACTTCGGAGCTTTGATGCCTCGGCACTTTCTTTGTCTGGTTAAGAACGGCCTTTAACATTCATTCGTCTTACAAAACTGCTGCAGGAAGACAAATGTTCTGAAGCATGCCCTTTCTTACCTCGCAGCAATTACTGCTAACAGCATCCCTTTCACGCAAGGTAAAGAGAGTGACACAGCGTGGGTCTTCATTTGGCTTGTGAGAAGAAAAGGGCTTTTGAAGTGTTTTTCTGAATGTTGCAGTCACGTGACACCAACAAGTGTGTCTGTGAAGCTTGTGATTTATGTTCTACGGTAACTTTGACCCTGAATGTCGAGTTCTCAGTTTCATTACAGTTGTCTTCTTCCTCGGTTGTTGGTTTCAAGGGTCGTCGCTGCATCGTTCCTTTCTCAGTAGTAGGCCACCCGTCTATACCTGCCAGGCCACCCGTTTACACCTGTCAGGTCACCCGTTTCATTTTCGTGCTTCACGCATGCTGCGCAGCAGACCCGCCTATACCTGCGATGCCAGTTGCTTCATTCTTGTGTTTTTGTGCATACTTCGCGGTAGACCAGGGCACTTCTACGCCCTAGACGGAGTCAAGGAAACTGCTCAGGTCTTCGTGAATGTAGATAACACATGTTCGTTTGAGTGAAGAATTCCTCGGGCGAAAAGGATTTATTCTTTTCTTCTATATTTTCGTGGTCTTGTTTCCTAGAGTGTTAAGTATGTTAAAGTGATTAAGTCTTCCTTCAGAAGTAACATTCATAAAACAATCTACAATCCAATCATGATTAAACTATGTTGTGTGGTAAGGACGCCAGGCCTACAGTAATAACTTACATTTGCTTGTGACATGTGTGACATATGCACTACGTGACGTATCATTGCCGTCTCCCACGTGCTGTTCCAAACTTTTAATTCCTGCTGGGACAGAGAGGGTCTGTCAAAGGGTGATTATGCACCTTAGTGACGTAACACATCCACATTCAGCCATCAGTTTCATCTACCCTCTCTCCAGCTTTGTTCACCAATACCTACTTCTCTCATTTCAGGAGTGTAGCAGGTATGTGTCCGGGTATGCATTATGTAGTTGAGGGGGGGAATGGGGAAAAGGCTGCAGGTAAAGTCAACCCCGAGGCCTTGTCAGCCACACGTTCACACACCTATACTACACACGCACAAAAGTCCAAAAGGCTGGTAGATCGCAACAGTAAACAGCAGACCGTCAGCCCCGCCGGCGCAGGATGAAAGAGTAAATCCCTTCGACATTTAAATTTATCAACCTACCCAGTGCTCCCGCCCCCTTCTCTTGACCCAACTCCTTAGCCGCTGAACCGTGGGGCATGATGGGATCGCTCGCTCCTCCCCAAACGTAGGGCTTTCGTCGTTTCAGCGTTGATTTCGTTTAAAACGCAAGCGTCCCTCTTTCCTTCCTTGACGATAGGGGACCAACAGAGCACAGGCTACACAGGGAAATAAGGGTACCGCACGATGTTTCAAAAATCTTTCTGACCTAGTTTATTCTCGATGCGCTACAAATTACGCGAGGAATGTGAGTAAAAATTTAAAAGCTCGATCGTCAGCTCGAAAAACCATGTAATAAAACTCACAAGTGTCTGCCAATAGACGTGTGACACCTTCTATTGAACTGTCGAGTTCACTCCCCACCCCGTGTTGTCTCCCTTGAAAGAGAGAACGGTAGAGGGAGGGAGGGGAGAGAATGACAACGACAGTTTGTCAAATTATCTATTTCGGTAGGCCAGTGCCAAAACTAATAAATGCGTGATTTGTATAGAGAATACTCACGCTCGTAAGGAGCGTGCTCTTAGCGCTTGAGACAAGAACGAGACATGAACAACATACAGAGGAACGGAAGGATGAACAACTACTGATGACTAATAAAAGACAAATAAAGAACACGCAAAGAGGAATCAGGGAACAAGAACTAAGAGTGTCGTGATTCAGCAGAGGAAGACAAGTAGGGAAGTAGCAATAAACGGGAAAGGGAGAAGTGTGTCTTCAGTGCACATTTAAAGGATTCAATGGTGGGTATGTGGGGACATGGGAGGGGAGAGAGTTCCCCTGTTTTGCTGCACAGTAGCTAAAACTCCTGTGACCGTATGTTGTTTTTTCTGTTGACAGGAATAGTTAGGATACGGTCATCAAACGAAGAGCGTAGCTGTGTGGCTGGGATGTAGGGGAAAAGAAGTTCATAGAAATAGTCGGGGCAGGAGCCTGTAAAGAAATTAAAACACAGCACAGACAGTTTGTACAGAATGCGAGAACGGATGGGTAGCCAGTGCAGAAAACGTCTGTAGTACCAAATCAAATATTGTTATTAATAAAGTTGTCATCAGTAAACATTTACAAATTATTCTCCCTAGTTTCTAATACTTTGTAGAGAAAATAGGCAAAATTCGGGATTAATTTTATAGTTATTTACAAATGAAGTGGATAAATGAAGAGAAGGATTCTTATAGAATTTTTCAGGATGTGGTACTGGCGTAGATCGGCACATTCTCTCACGTATGCAATGGGAGCATTTTAATGAAACAGTAACTTCTCCGATGGTAGAACGATACAAGAGCAATAAAATTGCGTTACATTCCCCCATACCGATCAACAGACTATAAATAATGAAACAAAAATATTCAAAAACTCAACAACAAAAAGCAACTGAACTAATCCTTGTAGCTCCATCCAGCACCAGTTTCTTGTAAAGAATAAAGCCAGCAATGTATCACAACTGGATTACCACCAAGTATTGTCTATTGTGTATTATATTTCTACCAAGTATTGTGTATTGTATTACTACCAAGTATTGTGCATTGTGTAATGTGAATTGTGCCACTACTAAGTCGTGTGGAAAATCTTTGGGATAGGATACATCTTTGCTCACGTCGGGATATCAAGAACAGCCAGAGGATACAGAGGATGCACAAAAAGGACAAATATTTCTTTCTTTCTTTTGTTCTGAAGCACTTCATACTTACACCGCGACTTCTTCTGGCAACAGTGAAACCACAAACTAGTCTGGTTTGGCAATGTGACCCGGCACGATGCTTTAAAAACCGTTCTTGATGTCACCTTGGAGGGTAATAGATGCCAGTATGAACTGGTTGGCGAATATAAAAGACTGCACTGGTTGTTTCATGCAGGACTTGCTCACCGCCGTTCAAGACAGGCCTGAGTGACGAACCTTGTCAGCCGCTGCGTCTATTCACTTACCCTCCCCCTCAACCTTCATCCCATCCCCCATCCCCCTCAACGACCGATATTAGTGGACCAGCAAAACTGGTCGTCAGTTGACATCACTCAAGGGATGGATGATAATGGTGATGGAGCAGTCGTCACTACTTAGAGTCTTGAGTTGGTGCGCACTATGACTGTTCCGTAATTTCTGCAGATTCCACGCGCTACCCCAAACTCACTTCCTCTGCTCTGTCTGCCAGTCCTTTTTTTATGCTGAGCTGCCGAAACATACTTCGTGTGCAAGATTTTCAATCTTCTGCTTGTGTCTGTTGCTGTTTGTCTAACGTTTGTTTGCTGATATGTTTTGGTTTGTGTCTGTATAGGTGTTGTATAAATTTTGCGTCTGTCTTTCTTTGGGTATCACCCGTTCGTTCGTAAAGCCCAGTGAGCCTTCTGTTAAGTAGCAAAATGCGACGGTTGCACACAGTGGAGGTCTTTGGTGTCTATGGCAAAAGACGCTCGTCTCACATTCTGTGGCGCTTAATCAGGTTCTTGAGAAAAATAACAAAAAAGAATGATAATCCAAGGTCCTTAACAAGAAAAAAGATGTTGTGTTGGCTGTCAGAATTCTTTCGTAAACTCAAATCAGTCCGTTGCACCAAAGAATCTAAGCTTCGCATATTTTTTAAAATCTGATTTCTTCATCTGAAACGAAGCGTAGCTGCAGCTAGGAAACACTCAAAACCCACCCCAGTCCTGCGCACATTAGCCCTTGTTTCCGACAGCATGTGCAATAAATGTAGTTCTTTCAAAATAAGACTGATATACAGTACATTTATACCATATATCAATTCTCCCATCACCTGCCTTTCATTCCGACTTTACCCTTAACCGAACCTTAGTGGTTCTAAACCCAGACTCATACAGATCGACCTGGTCAAATGAAACTGGTTCTAACCAACGCTTATCTAACGATCTCTAGGGACATACTAATTCAATTTCGATTGAAATTTTAGCATCGTTGGTTAAAGACGACGAGTTTGCCTCCAGCAGTACACAGTAACCTTTCGATCAGAGCCCGTATTCATGACGCGAAGGTAAGTCGTTAACCGTGGGCAAAGTGGGAAAATCAAGGAAGACCGTCTCCGTAGTTGCCACGCACTGTCCAGACCCCGCGGGTATTGCTTTATGTTACTTTACCCCAGCGCATCTTTGCCACTGATTTATAACTGCGGTCCTTGAAGTAAATATCCGCGGAGTCTGGAAGCCACGTCAAAACTACGGAAACAAGACGCTTACCTTTGATTTACCTCAACAATGACTTACCTTCGCCTCATGTCAGCTGCCGCGTCATTCCATGTGCTCCTCCTAACGACAGGTGCCTCATGAATATGGCCCCATATGTAATAGGAAAGGGTGCGCGCAGGGAAACATTTAAATGGAAATTTGATAAAATGTTCGTTGCAGCTTCTTCTAGACATGCGTCATTTCACTGAAATTAGTTCCATCGTGTAAGAAAGCAGCAATAAACTGCAAGTGGTTGAAAAATATCACAGCACGTACAAAATTAAAGATCACCCTGTCAGCTGTACATTTTCAGTTCCTTAAATAATACTTTCCCAAAACTGGACTATAACCTCCTTTAGCGACAAACAAACCTTCAAACATTGCTCTCATCTCTCTCAATTGCTCTCCGCGTTTATAAAGGACATTCCATGCACGTCAACATTTGAAGGCACTTACATCTCGCGAACAGAAGGGGGTAATTATCAGCAAAACGTTCGAGAATTACTGTTTAATGAACTAAACTCACTCCCTTGGAGAAACAACTTACATGAATGTGGGTCTTTAAGAGTCAGTACCCCTGGATACTTAATCGAGAATGAGCATTCGCCGGGATGAGGGTGGTCACCCACAAAAAAGGAAGATTGGTGAGGAATAGTCATTAAAAAAATGAAGCAAAGAATGAGAGTGTATGAAATGAAGATTAATTTCTTTCAAACAGACCACAATACCACCACGGGAGGGGAAGCGGAGTAGGCGGCAAACCATTTTGTGTATGACCTTACCGAGACGAACAAAAGAATAGCAAAATATTCCATAAAACTTCTTGTGACATGTAGTACACTACAGGGTCTCTTCTCTTGTCAGTTAACAAAAATAGATTTCAAAAAACAAGAGAGGTGGTACGGCTCGGCAGGAACGGCAAATAACAATCTGTAGTTCTTTGCAACTGTAACAAGATTAAAAAATAAATAAATAAAAAGAAACGTCACAGTTAGAAGCGGTGTGATGGAATTTCTTACCAGTGAAGATTCCCACTGGATCTGTCTTAGAGGCGTAGCTGATGATTCAAGGACTGACAAAAAACCGGGGAAGAGGATGAGCGAACAGAACTGTTGCTAGACACAGACCTGCTAAACACTACATAAATAGGTCCGGCGCCCGGTTGCGGCTCTCCGCGCGAACGTTTCCATAAATCAGATCCACGAAAACTTAATAAGAAATTCAGCCAGATTGAAGAAGCGATCGAGGCTTGAAAGTTTTTCGTTCGCCAATGACTTTCAGCTGTGTCCAGCTTTCAAAGCTGGCTGCATTACCTTTTTCGTGAATAATGAAAATAGTTTACGGCTCCCCTCCTTTTCCCACCCTCTCCCTCCCTCCCTCCCCAAAATCTTTGTTTTTGTAGATTTCAAATGTGCTACTGTATTTCTGTTTTGTTTGTTGTGCTACACTTTGGTTGAAGTGCACTGAGCTCAGTGCCAAGCAGGAAAATGCGTTATGTCATCATCATCACCTGAAGAGAAAATGAGAAGAACTGGCTCATCACTTGAGCAAGAGTCAGATAAAACAGAGTTTGAACGTCAAGCTAGAATATAGGGATGGCAGATGTCACTTGACTGACCATCATAGACAGTAACTTCCAGCTATATATTGTTTTCTTATAAAAGAAATTCAAAGTAACAAAGTCTTTGAGCATTCATGAACACATTAGTTTAGATATTGCATCTAGATTAATGTGTCTTTACTGCTGAAGATTTATAGTGACCTTGAGTAGGGGAAGAGACCGATTGAAAACTGGCTAGCACATTGAGAAATTCTGCGGGTCTGGTCTGTCGGCGTCCAGCTGATGCTAAAGTCCAAATATAAACACAGTTGCGCTTGCACCGTATGAAGCCGTAAAGTATATCAATTACTTTGATGTCAGTGTGGTTTTGCAGACGAGTTCATTTCTCTCACATACACGTCTTAGTTAAAGACCATAAAATTTCATAACTATATGGGAAATAGAATTTAGTCTGCTGCGGATACGTACGACATTCGATCGCTCCATTTTCAGTAATGTGTGTGTGTGTGTGTGTGTGTGTGTGTGTGTGTGTGTGTGTGTGTGTGTGTGTGAAAATAATCAATAAACTTATCCTGCCCAAACTGTTCGATGTCATTTTCGATCAATCCCTTAAATTACTTTATCGAAGATACGAGTACATGCACAGAGAGAGAGAGATCTGTAGGGAACGTCAGATCTCTGACATAGGATAGCATTTTAACGTCTGGTCATTGTTTTCTGGTGGTATCAAGGTCACGTCGTTTCACGTAGGCGAAATCATTTCTAACACATCTGAAGATCATGAACATACCATTAAAGAAGCAGTCCGTTGTCGTATCCTGCAGATATACCCGGTCTACTGCGGGTATCGTCACGATCGAGTCTACGCGACATTCTAGTGCATTCTGGGCCTCGCTCTCTAGTCCACCTACAACAGACGCACCGACTCTAGGGTAGAGAGGAAAAAGGAGAACTAAAGTCAGTCTCACCACCTTCGCCCGAACAACTATTTCTTCGACCGCGCGCACCCGATATTGAACACCTTGTTTTGTCACGTGATCAAGCTTTTTTTTTTTAACTGCGCTGTTCACTTTTCCTCCCGCACCAAAATGTTGACACGCAAGACCAGATCAAATAAATAAATTATGTTTACCACTTGCATCTAACACATTGGTTGAAAACATGATTGAAATTTATGTAACTTACATTAAAATGTGATGCTGGAAATAATTATCTAATCATCGGATGCCGAACTTAAAGATTCAATTGACCCGAAAGTGGGCGGGAGGGAAAAAGACACGCAGGGGTTACCTTTGAGACAGTGCAGCCATTTTGAAACCAGGGATGACAGCATGACAATAAGCTGACAAGCATGAGCCTCACATTCCAGGATCACTACTGTATCTTCAGGCACTGAAAATTGGATTTTTGAGACAAAGATAAGCATGTAGCCCGGAAATATTTGCAGGAGATCAGGCCCGTTAGGGTCGTTCGCTTCGATTGTCAGTGCGCGGAGGGCGCGCAGCGGTGAGAGTACTGCACAGCGGCGTTGGAAGCGACCAAGCAGCGCGTAAAGCTGCGTGTGTGACTCAAGCCTTGTCTTCCAAAAGTTGAGTCCTATCTGCGGACGACGAAGGCCCGCAGTGAGAGAAACTTCGTGTTTTCTCTCAGTTTACATGAAGTTAGTGGTTGTGTTCCTTGTGTTTGAGTCTCTAAACGCCACATAGCGTCATGGAGACAGAAAATCGAGGTAGGTGCACGCAGTGTTCTCGCTGTCGCCCCGTGTCACAGCGGATGTGTGTTCAAATGAGGAAGACAACACGTCGCGACAAAACTCTCCTCAAATGGACGTTTGTTTGGATCGTAACACTACAGTGTCTGGTAGCTGTTGGAGCTTTGGAAGCGCACATACGCCATTCGGATCCAGGAGGTGTGGTGCTAGCCAACGCTTCATTAGGTTCGATGTGGTCGTACCATTTGCAGCAGGCCAGCGAGACTGCCCAGCGTCTGGTGCAGCTGGACTCGAGCACTGGGCTCTTGTACTGGCGTGGTGCAGTTCGTTGTTCTCAGATAAAAGAAAATCCACTGCATATAACGCTACTGTCCAGGACATGGCATTTACAACTGGAATCGCAGAGAAATTCCACAACTATACCTTATTCAGTATTTGTTCATGGCTGTTCCCACTCTCACAGATCATGGAAATCCAGACGGGTGAAGCAGACCGTTCATCAGCTAAATGTAAGTGTGAAAGTAGAACATTCACAGTGTATTCCTCCATCAACATCATTGTTTCACGTGACAGACTTTATACCTCAGAGTTACCAGCACTGCATGGTTCTAGTGGGTGTTCCATCATCAGCACCAGTTAGTACAGATCACAACAGTCTCATCATGTCATCTGTGGAAATATGTTTTGTCAACAATACATTTGCTGTTGATGCATCTTTATCCTTCATGTGTGACAGCACCCAGATGTTTCATGTGCCATTCCAGTTTAATATTCGTTATGGACCTTATTCAGAACTGAATATTCACAGAAGAAGCCGCAGAGCTGCTAATAACAAACCAAGATTTAGTTCCACTGAGTACACAGCGAATGTTAAAGAAGAACAGCCAGCAGGGATACAGGTGATAACATTAACAGCTACAGACTCAGACTCTGAAGGAGCTGGCACAATAACCTACAGTATGATTTCCATGCGTGATGAGAGGAGTCAGAGCATGTTTGCCATCAACCCTCAGACAGGCACAATCAACACTACAAAGGCATT
This sequence comes from Marisa cornuarietis, assembly GCA_004794655.1. Lineage (NCBI taxonomy): Eukaryota > Metazoa > Mollusca > Gastropoda > Architaenioglossa > Ampullariidae > Marisa > Marisa cornuarietis. The sequence goes on from SMMW01000651.1 coordinate 4,588,047, forward strand.
GGACAGGGAGCAGATCAAGGCACATTACTTTTTAATCATCGCTACTGACCATGGGGTGCCTCCGGAATCAGCAAGTGCCTCTGTTACCATCATCGTTGACGACATAAATGACCATCCACCAGTCTTTGAGACAAATCAGTACCGTATCGAGATTCCCGAAAACCGGGATGCAGGATACAGGGTTGTTACAGTCATAGCAACAGATCAAGATGCACTCTCAAATGCAGATATTCGTTACAGTATTATGAACCCAGAAAGTCCAAATGATGCTTTTAAAATTGATCCTGTAAGAGGTACAATATCAACCATGACAAAGTTAGACCAAGAAACCCGGAACAGCTATCGCCTCCTTATTCAAGCAATGGACCAAGGAGATATACGGGATAGAAAGTCAGCAACAGCAACCGTTGATATCACTGTCTTGGATGAGAATGACAACAAACCTGTCTTTTCTCAACCATCATACATTGTGAATTTAAGGGAAGACAGAGAACCAAGCACCACAGTGCCCATCTTAAACATCACAGCTACAGATGCTGATACAGGACCGAACGCAGAAATTAGGTACCAGCTATCAGGAAGTGCCCACGATACAGAAAAATTTAGCATTAATTCTGAAACAGGAGCTATGTTTCTGGTGGGTCCTCTTGACTATGAGGATACCAGAGAATACAGACTTACAGTCAGGGCAGATGATCGGGGTGTCAATCCACAGCGTGAAACAGCTAGTATTCTTGTGCAGGTGCTTGATGTCAATGATAATGCACCAAAGTTTATTGCGACACAGTATGAGGGCTTAGTCAAGGAAAACTGTCCTGTAGACACGAGCATAATACAGGTGCAAGCAGTGGACTCTGACAGTGGCCAAAACAAAGAACTAACATACAGAATCCTAAGCAGTGACTCAAATGTAACACTGCCATTGGCTATTGACAGTCAGACAGGGTTAATTCGTACAAGTGCGCAAATAGACCGTGAGATCCAATCAGTGTACTATTTTCAAGTGTTTGCTACAGATAATGGCACACCAAAGTTGTCAGCATCCACAAGTGTCACAATTAGTGTCCAGGATGTCAACGACAATGCTCCAGTGTTTCAGTTACGAACATATCAAGCTTCTGTTTCAGAAGAAGCCACAATTGGTCAAGAAGTGATGCGAGTGCTAGCCATAGATGATGATGAAGGAGTGAATGCACAAGTGCAGTACTCCATAGTCAGTGGTAATGATGGAGATGCGTTTCAGATGAACCAGAATGTTAATGGAGGTATGATAACTGTGAAGAGGAAGTTAGATGCTCGTCAGCAGCAGCGTTATGTGCTCTCTGTGGCTGCCAATGATAATGGCGGACACAGGGACACTGTTCAGGTGTTTATCAATGTTTCAGATACAAACCGGTATGATCCAGAATTCCAGAGTACTCCCTACCAATTTTCTGTTGATGAAGATGTTGCCATTGGGTCCAGTGTATTCAAGGTCTATGCCCTTGATAGAGACAGGGGAGAAAATGCTCGAATCACATACTCTATGACTCCTGGAAATCCTGCTTTTACTGTTGATCCAAATACAGGGGATATTTTTACCCGTGCTGCACTTGACCGAGAAAGCTCGGCAAGGTATATGCTAACTGTCACAGCCACAGACAACGGAAAACCTCAGAGATCAGACACAGCTGACATTGATATTATCATCAAGGATGTAAATGACAATAAGCCAGAGTTCACAGAGCATGTGTACAATGGGGAAATTTCAGAAGATGCATTATCTCTAGAAAAGGTTCTCCAGATTTCTGCCGTGGATCGTGATGAAGGAGCAAACGGAGATGTTTTGTATACTTTTGAAGGTGGCAACGATGGCAATGGTGACTTTGTGATTGATGAAACTCAAGGTATTGTACGCGTGGCCAAACATCTTGATCGCGAAAGAATTGCCAGCTATCACCTTCTTGCAGTTGCTCATGACAGAGGCACACCTCCTCTGTCTACCTCTGTTGAAATCTTTATCAAAATTGATGATGTGAATGATAATCACCCTCAGTTTCAAAGTGATGTAATAAATGTCTACATTTACGAGAATAGCCCCATTGGCTCCACTTTGCCACCGATCACCGCCACGGATCCAGATGAAGGACAAAATGCTGTTGTGGAATATTCTTTTGATGGGGGCCTTGATGTGGATTCTTTCAAACTATCAGGCAGAATGGGAGATCCAGCCATAATCACAACATTGATTCCACTGGATTATGAGTCTGACAAGAAAAGATATGAGGTCATTCTGAGAGCAGCCTCAGGCACACAGTTTTCCACAGCCAAAGTATTCATTAATGTACTTGACGTCAATGACAACCCACCTATTCTTAAGGATTTCTCTGTAATCTACAATAATTTTGGGGGCAGCTTTCCCACCAGTGCCATCGGGCGCATTCCAGCCTTTGACCCGGATGTCTCAGACCAGGAGTTACTGTCTTACCAGATCTTGTCTGGGAATGAAGCCAGCCTCCTGCATTTAAACACCTCATCGGGCCAGATAACGCTAGATCCTCGGCTGAACTCAGATGTCCCAAGGAATGGAACATTTCTTATCAGCGTGTCAGGTATGTGCAAGCATATAGTGACATTATGTTATAAATGCATTTTATTTTATGTGCAGTTTATGCTTGTTTCACTATTCTATTTCAGATTAGTATTTTATGCTCTTATATGTTTCCATGACTGCTTTGAGACAACTGCCACTTCCTAGCTGTGGAGCATAAATGTTGACAACTGACAGGAAGACATGAATAGTACAGAAAAAAACCTCCCAATTAGGACTTGCTAAAATCCATCAAAATCAAGTCATAGCAGAGAGGGAGTAGTAGGGAGATCAGCCAGTCTGCTTTTATTGCAGGAACCATAGTATTAAACACCTTTAAATTCAAGTTCATTTATTTTGATGTTGAAATAAAGCTCTTAAAAACCATATCATAATGTTATTGACTGATCAAGAGACAGCAATGAATGGGGTCTGGCCATTTTAACCCAAAACAATATTGCTCGGCTATATCGACCTCCTGAGTGAGTTGAATTGACCCCGGTATGACCATACTGTCCAGTGTATCAGCACAATGCCCCAACACTGAAAGTTGAATCAGCTGATCCCAGGCTAAATGAAGATGCAAGTAGTTTCATATGTCTGCATGTTCATTTAATAGGAGTATCCAAACTAAAGAATTATGATGACAAAGGCTTTCAAAAAATTATTTAAGAGAAAATCGCGTTTTCTGTGCTGTTGGGAGATCTTAACTAAACGTCTGCATATACATTTATTACAAACCTCCAATGTAAAGAATAATAAGGATTTTAGTGATAATTGCGGCATTTGCCATTGTATGATTTGTTCTCTGAATGTGTATTGTTGAGCAGCCATTTTTGTTTTCAGTAACATGGTGGCTGAACTTGTTCGAACAGTGCATGGCTTTATTGGTAACATTTGACATTAATAGCTTCTCCTGTCTTTGAAGATCGATTTGTAGTTTGGGCCTTTATCGATTTGACTTTCAGTGTTGCAATGATATGATAATTACAATGATAATTCAGTGTTGCAATGATATGATAAATAATGACTGGTGAGCCAGTGAACAAGCAGTCTCTTTAAAAATGTACTTTTTTTAAAACTTAATTTATTCATTTTTTTCTACGCTTTTGCAAAAAAGTCATAATACACATAGTCAGATGTTAAGTCAGGTTAAAGAGCTAGTCGTACTAGAGATGACATTTATATATCGCAATACATCCCAAAAAATGAGGAGGCTGTAATAGGAAAGGTCTTAATAAGGAAATTTTACTGCAGTAATTTAAATTTAAAGGCAAAATATTGACCCAAATTATTGTTCCCTCATTCAAAAGGTATTTTGAATTAGAAAATTATTAGTAATTATTTAGTGCAGGTAAGCTATGTAAGGTATGTTTGGCTGCTACATATGATACACCTTTGTAGTCAGGTTGAGAAAAGTAGACATGACTGTTGCAGGCAGCTGTGTTGTAGTCAAGCTACCTGAAATTGCTCATGTTTTTACCCTAGCGGCTGGTGAATGATTGCAAAGTTTAACTCTGCCCCTTCCTCCCAACTTCCTGATTTAGACACTGAAAAGTGAACCTGACCATGCCTTTAAAAAAAAAAAACTCTTCCAATGAACTACTGTATTTTTTGGCCAGATATTCATGTGCAGATGAAAGCCAGACCTTATTTTCAGTGCTTTGCAAAGTTCCTTTGTTCCTTATCTATTTTCTTCGAAAGTGACAAGTAATTTGTTACTGTGTATTTATGGCCTGTTTGGAAGATAAGTGCAATCCTTCTCACATATTAAAATGTGAATGTTTGAATCATTGCTTACTTCTCAGGAACAATGTTCAGGACAGAACAGCCAGAGATGTTAGTGGCTTTAGACACAAGCTAATTCTATTATTATGGTTTATACAGTGGGAGGGGAGAGAATGAAAAGATGACGGTTTTTAGACACTTGTCTTTATTACCGATATCAGCCACTTTTTTTCTACAGCGGTTGATATTGTTTGAGTTGGAAACTGATGGCATAATGATACTTGAGATTTTATTCTGAAGGCTGAAACTGGTTATTTCTTGCACTGAAGTTAATGACCACATGAAACAATCACTACAGTATAAGCACACCTCACAAACAGTGTTATTATATGTCTGTTTTAGGCATTTCTGCATGAACAGGTTTCCCCTGCAGTACCACTTCACTTAAAGCCCCCTAAAGCTCATGTTTAAAGAGCAATCAGAACAAAAAATGATAAGAGTGTTATGTGTTATTCTCCCCACCTCCAGCCTTCAGACTTTGATGATTAACTGTTACTTTATCTGATGTAGACTTTGTTTACAGTATTTTTGATGATCTTTTGTACTATACTGTCCCTACCACCATCCCCCAGCACACAAACACACACAAAGTCTTAAATAAAGTGTTGCTTTGTAACATTCCATGTTCCAGTGGTTCTGCATAACTCTCATGTAAGTGTAAGGTTAGTCTTTTGTGTCACTGCCAGAGGAATGCAGAACACTGTTTGCATCAGCTTTTTACTAACCACAGAGAATTGTGATCATAAGGAACAACTAGTGACATGCATGCAAAGAAATTAACCTAACTCTTCCTGTTTTCCTCACCAAGAAAGATTTATAGTCATAGCGTTTAAAATTTATATACAGAAATTTAGATGAAGGAAATAGTTTTTAATGGACAGCAACTGACCACAGATGACGATTACTTATTTAATAAAGCATTAGTGTTAACAGTTACGTCTGCACAAATCTTCAGCACACTATCACTGCTCAGCTAAATGGTTGCTTGGGCCTGGTGATTGCACTCCAAAGTTGAGAGGTACAGAAATTATTGAATTGTTATATCAATATAGCCATGCTGTTAGAGGGTATGGGATAATTTATTTCACTTCATTTTTCTAGCAGATATTGCCTTTAAATTGTTCCAGTGAAACAAGAACAGATAATTTAGTACAAGGAACAATTTATGGCTTGCTATTTTTATTGAAAGTCATTTAGTGAATGAACCCTTGTTTTTGGAACATCTTTTTTTGATGAAGAACAACCAGTTTGGTTAAGGGGGATTACTATTTTTGTGAACATGTGTGTGAGAGTGAGAGAGCATGCAAATGTACAAAGACTGGGAGAGAGACCAATTAGTTGGCAATGAATGGGTCTGGTAGAAAGGTTTGCCAAAGGTGGAACAAAACAAGAAAGAAAAAATGTAGGTAACAATTTACTTTAGAAAATGTCACATCATAGTTTGTGCAAGTCAGTTTTTTTCTATGATGTAAACCTTGCCTCATTGGCATTTTTCTCCCTAAAGCTTTATTTGAATTCAAGAGGTGTAGGGTGGTTTTTGTCTGGCAAGTCTTGGGAATGAGTCACTGTAAAAAGGGTAAGGGAGAGATTTCACTGCTTGCCCTGCTATATTGTGCAAGTGTTGTCTTCTAGGGTTTCTCCCACTGTCATTATATTGATCTTGTAATAGTTGTGGAGCTGGTTTCTAGTTTAAACAGGCGTGCAAGTAATTGTGGTAGAAAAAGGCAGCTCAGTCTGTGTGTGAGGGAGAGAGAATATTTTAATAAAAATTTGTGAAGCATAGAAAAGGTATCCCAGAAATGAAATTAAATTCCTTTGGTTTGTCATTTCAAGAAATTTTTTTAATTCATTAATTATCTAAATACTTCCAGGTCTTCAGTGGAGAATTAGTAACCCTGTAAACTTTGGTGATTTTTTTATTGAAACCCTCGTAAACTGTAGGGATTTGTGATTTTAACTTTTGCAGTTGTGTGCAGGTCTAGTCCTTTGTGGGGGATGTGTATGATTAATCAGCTGTTAGCTGTCTTAGGAGAATAAACGTCTCTTTGATAATGACATTATAATTCTGTGCACCCACGTACTTTGCACCAGATGGAAGGTAGCCTGAGATTAATTAGTTAAATACACAATCAGTCACAAGTTTCCGTTGATGAGACCTCACAAGGAGCACAGGTGTTTCGCGGTTGTTTCAAAAGGCAACACCTAGATTCTCGGCATGCCTAATGCTCGAGGGGTAGAGGCTAGCGGCAAGGGGTGGGGGGGTTCAGATGGAGGTGCTGAATGTCTAGCGGACTAGTCGATGGCAAACGATGTATGATTTAGAGCTCAAAGCAAAAGATCCGTGACGACTCATGAGACACACTACTTTTTATTTGACTTTGCGCCGTGCGTGCGACTCCATTTGCGTGACAGCTTGTATTTGTCAGGACCGAAGTAGGCACGGGTGAATGCGACTTTGACCCAGTGCTTCTCAAGAATGTGTATACACACTCGGGTCGAACAAGCGTTCCTTGCCTTAGCAGTAGCTTATATTGAAAACCCCTCCGCCGTGGACCCGCGCTCTCGTCTTTATGCTTTTTCAGCAGTCAGCGTTGTTCTGAGTTTATCATTTTATTCATTCTCTTTGATTTTATTGTTATTATTTGACAGTAATTTTACCTCCGACATGTCTGTCCAGTTGTCTTAAAAAACACCCTAAAGTATCTTTGGTCGTTGAAGTGTGGTTTTGATGTTTTGTTGCGTAATATTTATGACATGAATCAATGAACGTTGAATATCATCGTTGTCAGTGTATCAGTACTAGCACAGAGTTTGAAAATGCATAGTCACAAGCGACCAGTAGATGATGGATGTTCAAGTACAGAGGTGATAATCGAGAGTAAGCGTAACTTGGAGAACCGATCGATCGGCGAGGATGCGCGTTCGCAGGGGTTATAAGGTTAAATACGACTTCAGCTATCCCAGAGGGCAATTGGAATAGCTCTATGACAGTCTATGTGGAAGCACAACAACAATCAACAATACCACACTACATTCGTATCCGCTCCACCAGACTCTCGTACAACCACGGTTCGGCCTTGCATATGATCTACATTCATTCGCACACAGTAGCGTTCGAAAGTCGCCCGGCCGAAACAGATTAGGACAACATAAAAATATAACATTACAATAACTGGCTTATAACTGAAGATTGTGAAGACGACAGTGGGTGAAGTTTGTTCTTTTTATTATTGCTGCTCTGAGATAAACATTAGACTAAGAAGCCTATACATTTTTGGAAACGAGAAAACTTGAACTTTGCAATAAAAGTAATGAAAATCGCCTTGCCCGTGCTACCCGGCAAAGTCACGATCGTGGCCTATCGTGCTAAGGGGGCTGCTCTGTTGGTCCTCCATCCAGATACAGAGTATAGGCGACTCAACAAAAGTTGGATGAAACTCTCTTGACAGGACATGCCTGTCATCACGTAGAACTGTAGCCACTTTTTGACTGTTAAACGGTGTCTGAAGGTCATTCTGTTATCATAGACTTTTTTCTGCTTATGAGAGCTACCGTTAATGGAGATCGTAACCACACGTATATCTCCAAACTAGCATACAGCAGATTTATGACTGTCATGAAAAATTACCCATTGTCAAATAATCATCAGTATAGTGTGGGTGTCCTATTGTCATACAGTAAGAATGTCACAAAAATGCAGTAGTAATAAGAAACTCTCTGACCTTTGTAACCATTTCAGCACATGTCCACAATTTTCACCCCGATGTGTCTGTGCACAATATTTGAACCAGCGTTCTTTACCAAATTAAGTCACTTCATTGTTGTAAATGACAGGACTATTTGTTCAGTTTTACTGACCATCGACTTACCAGATCCAAAAATGTAAAATTGAACTCAGGAAGAAGCCATTGGCAGTTTTGTAAGAGTTACAGAAGAAATAAAAATTTTCATTACATTATTTTTCAGAATTGTCGGAATTATTTACACTTTATGCTTGGATGAAGATCATCTAGAAGACTCTAAATCAGCTAAATAGTGATACATGTGTACAAGTATTCCCAGCATAATCACAAACCTTGGCGGCTCAGCTTCTCTAAGAAGCTATTAGATTTAATAAGATTTATGTGTTGAAATAAGACATTAAGTTTCAGTAGTAAAAACAGAGCAAAACAGTGCTTCAAAAAGTAAGGAAATACATTACTTTTTGTTGATATCTCACAGTTAAGCAGCAAATCATGAAAAATCTTGGCCGAAACATTGTGCAGGTAGGTCTCCCTTAGCAAGCGTCATTGGCCTTTGTAAAAATGCATACCTTTCCATAAGTCCGATGTAAAACTAATCAGGCAAAATGAGGGGATGCAGCTTCACCATTTAATCTGCAGTTGCGTCCAGTCTAGCGACGCAGACTCCGACTGGATCAGAGATCTTTTTCTAGGAGACGGGCATGTTGACGACATTTTTAACAGCGTTGTCATCGGACCCTCTTCAGTGGCAAGACAGTTAAACGGAGATCAAAGAGAGAACCAAAGGGGATCGTAATCGCGTTTCCTGTGACAAAAAGATGTGAATGGATGTGAAAACTGAAAGACTTGTGGCTGCTGGGTGACATCATTCACAGGAAAGCCTAGAGTTAGCTAGGGAATCTTCCAAAAAAAAAAAAAGTATAGACAGCGTGTTCTTGTACAGAGCTTGACCTGTCGCTGAACCCTTCATTGTGCTTTAGTCTGGGTGACGTGTAGTATTTTTTGATACCGAGTGTGAGCCCAAAAGACATGCTGTAGAGGACTTTTAAAGGTAGATGACATTTCATCCAACCCCACCACCTATCCTGCCTATTCCACCTTAAAAAAAAGTAAAGAAGAAGGGTGGGTGGTGCAGTAATAAAAGACTCACCGGTGGCTATTTTGAGATGGCTTGGCTTGGTTTATTACAAGATAAATGTGGTAATTTTCCCAACTCTGGGCAAGTAATTCTGTTTTGTACACAAATGCTGCATTGATCACCCTGTAGAAACTTCTGTCTACAGAGATAATAAAGTTATTGCCAGATTCTCACCTGCATTTTGAAAAGAATTCAAGACCTCAGTTGGTAGAAAACTAGTCTGTGAAAAACGTTAAAATTTTAGAAAATCAGAATTACTGCTTATTTTTACGAAAAACAATCCAACAACAGCTTAGGTCATGGCGTTCAATTTTTTTTTTCTTAGGGCACACATATCTTGTTCTAGACATGTATACCTGCTTACAGAAACAAAATATGTGACCCGTCTCCCCTCAAGGAAGTTTGTCATGTCTGAAGACGGTAAATACACACAGTGTTGACATTCATACACGGCCCTCACACTGCAGCAGTTTTTGGCTAGCATTACAAATATCAGTCATGACTTACTGAAAAAAATAGTGATTTTTTTTTTACTTAGCGGTACTATGGGATTGCGGCTGTCAAAGCTATTGGTACTGCTACTCTGTGATCCTAAGCAAGGTATATTGGTTATACCTGCATTTGATAAGGAGGGATACCTGCCGAGCTGTGTCAACGTAGCAACGGTATGCAGTGATCAGGTCCTTGAGATCCTGGCAGGATCGGTCTTCAGTGATTTTTTTTTTTTGAAGTGCCCCAAGGGGGAGTGAAGAAGGGGCTTGAACTGAAAGTGGAGATAACAGAAGCCCAGAATAACATTTTAAAAATGGTCTGAAGCTGTGAGTACATGTTTTTATGTTAAGTAAAGCATAGGGGAGACCAACATGGTGATAGCGCAGGCATGTAACCCAGTGATCAGATCCCATTCACAATGAGAAAGGATAGGTATATATTTTTTTTTAGAAAAGTTACATACTTCAACAGGCTGGGAGAAAGCACAAGTGGTTCTGTTATTTCATGGCCAGGGTCACACATAAAATCTGTAGGGACCCAAAGCACTTTCTTTATTTCATCAGCGCCATCATGAACATGGAAGTTTTTTCAGCCCTGCTGAATGGCGTGCCCTGCATTTACAGGCTGTATATGGGGGGAAAGTGTATAGCGGAGTGGTTAGAGCATTGGCGTCTGATCTTGGAGGCATGCCAGTTCATTCTCCAGGTGTGGCACAGCGAACTTTCCCCATTCAGTCGACCTAGCTGTTCCTTACAGAAAGCTGGCCCTGAGAAAAAATGTAGTTTGTAACACCGCACTCTCCTATGACAAAAGTTGGTTAGGAAAAAGCCTTTATCTTTTTAAAATGCCATTTTGCAAGTGTCACTTTGTGTGCTTCCTGACTAAAACCAGTGGTGATGACGGCAATGTTAAGTGCAGGCTTCCGCCATGAAGATGTTTATAATTTACATAGAAATCGGATAAACAGACAAAGCAACAGGAAAGGCAAAAAAGGGGTAATGTGACGGTCTGAAATGATAGTTAAGGGGCAGAACTTGCAAGATCAACAACTGACATAACACAGTGAACCAGTATGCATTGTCTACGAAATCAAAATAGATCCACACACTTTTTAGAAGTTCACAGTACACCATAGACTCTTCCTTTGACTAACACTGGGTTCCAGGGATGTTTAAAGGGAGGAGGCGACTGATGGCTCCTGTTGAGTCCTCTGCGATAAGCCCATCTGAAGAGAGGGTCTTTCTCACCTAACACTCTCCTATCCAATGCCTGCTGTGGTCATCTTCTTGCACACTTCTTTTGCATCTGAGTTCTGGCTGGGTGATTGGGGTCCTGGTCAAGTGGTCAGACCACTTGACTCTTGGGTGCTGGATGTGTCGATGGACTGATGTGGCCTCCATCATTTTTCTGCTCTTCCCCTGCCCCCACAACCTCCAGCTCATGCCCCTTCTAGTCTTGTTGGCTGCCGGTCTGAGGCATTAAAGTTCACACTATTTTTCTCATCTGGGCCTTGGTCATTCTCAAGTCTAGTAACTGAGAGGTAAGGGTGGGTAGGAATACTGTGTCAGTTAGATGTGCCTTTGTTTTTATTGAGATGGTGGGGTGTCTGAGGAGAGTGAAAAAGGGATAGATTTTCAGATTTGGGGGTCAGTCTCACAATTTTATGAGTAATAAAAAAACTCTAGTGGACCAGAATTGTCTTTTTAGCCTGGTTTCACTTTTTTCATAGCTTAAGAGTACAAATTCACAGGTTAGATTTGCAGTTTGTTAGGTCCATTATAACTCACTAAACCTTTTGTAATGAAGACTGGCATATTATTGCCGACAATCTTCCTGATGGTCATAGACTGGATTATGCTTAAGACAACCCAAGACAACAACACTGGTATCCAGTGGACTTTCACCAAACAGCTTGAGGACCTGGACTTCGCAGATGACATTAGTCTCCTATCTCATCGGCTGCAGCATGCACAAACCAAACTGAGTAAGCTATCAGAGGAAGCAGAGAAGACTGGCTTAAAGATCAACAGAAGGAAGACCGAAGTGATGAAAATCAACAACAAGCAGGAACTTCCAGTCTATCTTCAAGGAGAGAACGTCCTAGAAACAGACTGCTTCACATATCTGGGGAGCATCATCAGCAAGGATGGTGGAGCGGACGACGACATCAGAAGCTGCATAAACAAGGCTAGGCATGCTTTTTAACATCTGGAACTCCCAAGCATTATCCCTCTACAGTAAGACCCGCATCTTCAACACCAATGTGAAGGCAGTCCTACTGTATGGCTCTGAAACCTGGAGAGCGACAAACACCATCAACAACAAGCTCCAGACCTTTACCAACCGATGCCTTCGCCATATTTTGGGAATAAGGTGGCCTGAAAAGATCTCCAATAGCAGCCTGTGGAAAAGAACTAACCAGAATGCCACTAGTCAAGACATCAAAAAGTGCAAGTGGGGCTGGATAGGACACACCCTGCGTAAACCAGCTGACACCATTGCTAGGCAGGCACTTGACTGGAACCCTCAGGGGAAGAGGAGAGTTGGGAGGCCAAAACAGACTTGAAGAAGATCAGTAGAGAGCGAGGCAGAGGATGGCGGAACCACATGGTCCCAACTGAGGGGGGGCTGCCCAAAACCGGGTCTGCTGGTGAGGTGTTGTTGCGGCCCTATGCTCCTCGAGGAGTAACAAGGAATGACGAAGATCCATTATGTCATCACTATAGCAGAGAGAACAAAGATTTTCTGTAGATGAGTTTTGTACCCATGGTCATCAAGTAGAGAGAAGATATCCTGTTGCATTAGCTCCATCTTGCTGATGATGTGCATGGAACAAAAAAATTTGACAGGTCAAAATGGCTCGATCAACTGAGAGTTTAACTGTACATGGAAAAACAAAACAGATTAAACTGAAGCTTATCAAATACATGTGTTTTGAATAATAATATAACACAAGAACGATTTTGTTGATCAGTGTAGTCCTGGAAAAGCTGTGTGGATTTTCTAATCGTGTTGCAAAGCAGAAAAGTCAAGATGACAAGAACTTTAAATTCTAAGGATCTTTCCAAAAACCATGGAATCATCAGTGTGGTGTGCTCATGTATGCATATCTCTGTATGGTTATATGTAGGTGTGAGGAATATTTCCTGAATTTGTTTTAGTTTGATAGCCATGGAAATGCAGAAGTTTCTTAAGTTTTTCAAAATTCTGTGTTAGGCGTATTTGTCTTTCCTAAAAATTAAATATAGAGCCCAATAACTGGAGCAGGCACTTGTCTACTGATCTGTTGAAAGAAATATCAACATATTGATTAGGAGCCTGCAGGTTTTCATCATACTTCAGACAGTTACTCCTGGCATGACCTTCATGTAGAACTGGCATGCATCTTCTTTTTTGCAGAACTGGTGTATAGAAAATACTATTCAGCTTTTAACTAACCAACCATGTAATTTCTTGCGAAAATTGCAATATCTGCTGTATATAGGTCTTTTTTCTTCACATTTGTGCAGATGGCCTCAATGTGGTGAAGGCAACATGCAGACTGTATGTTCGTCTGGTAACTCCAGAAATGCTGCAAGACAGTGTCACCATTCGTTTGGACCGTATGACCCACACAGCATTTTTATCTTCCTTGCTCAAGGTAAAGTGTGTTCACAGAATATGATGGTGAAGAATGGGAAGAAAAATTTTTTTTTTGTAGATATATGCACACATGTATTATAGTGGCAAACAGAATAAATCTTTGATCAAAGTTTGTGGTCAAAGATCATGGATTACAGTTAGTCTTCGACTTACGACCTATGCGACTTACGACTGTTCGACTTTACAACCACAGCTATGACTGGTATCTCTGGCCATGATTGGCAAGGTAGCAAATAAAAATTTTAAGAAACCGTTACTATAAAAATACAATAATGTCTACAGAAAGATAAAATTACAAAATTAACTAAAAAAAAAGGTTGAATTTTTATACAAACTTGTAGAAAAGTAATAACAGTAAACTACTAAGAAAAGTGGCTATAACATTAATGCACAGAAAATGGTAAAAAAATAGGGCAAATCTGATAATAAAAATAATGAGCCAATAAAATGAATTAATGAACAGGGAAAATGTTACTAAATTACCATATGGCTTAAAGATTATGAAAATATGATTAGCCAGCATAATATACTTACAGTAATTTGACATGTCCGACTTACGACCAGATCGAGTTATGAACGGTTTGTCGTAACCAAACGCTGTCGTAAGTCGGCGACTACCTGTATAGTAGCAATGCTGTGTAATTCAATTTTATAATAAGTGGTATTATTTTAATCTTTTATAATTTTTCCCAACTGTAAAATTGTGAATTTTATGTGTATAAACTCCAAGTCTAGCAATAAGAAGTATAATTTTATAATTATGAAACACTTATTTAATTTCTGGTCCATAAATGATGTCGGGATCACTCTTTTATGAATTACAGTTTTTCACTGACGCCTTGGCCAGCATCTTCCGAACCGATAATGCCAATATTTTTATCATCAATATTGAGGATGATACGGATGTGGCACCAGCCCAGATCCTCAATGTATCAGTCTCAGTGCGCAAAGGAAGCATATCCGTGCAGGGACGAACCCAGGATATCTTCTATCCACCAGAGTACCTCCGGGAATACATATACCTCTACCGTACCTTGCTGGCCAACTTGTCAGCCCTTCAGGTAACAAACTTAACCACAGTTTGTCATGTAAAGTCTGCAAATGGGGCTAAAGAATATGTTTGTTTGGAGAGCTGTTGTGTATAAGAAGACACAGTGAACTCCAAAAACAACAAAAACCAGGTTGTAGTGTGTCATTGTTGTGAACTGGAATTATTGTTTTCCTGGCTTAAGAGAAACAGTCATAAAGATTTGCCTGTTGGGATCATTGAATCAGTAATTTTACTAGGGCCAAGCTGTGTGCCATATTTCTGATCAATGAACAAGGAAAGAAAAGAGTAGACTGGTTTTAGAAAGTTATTTTTTTAACAACACTTCAGAAAAAACAGTGAACAGCAAGTAGATATGCAATTGATATTTAAAAAAAATAAAGTAAAAAAGTAACTGAAAAGAAACTAATGTTATTATCTTTGTAACTTGAAAGTTCTTTAAGGAATAACAAAATTAACAGAAGCAGGATTTTATAATTATTTTTATCCATGTGATAGAATTTTGCTTAATGTGTTTTTGGCATCACTGGACAGCTTAGTAGCTGAGCACCTTATAACCTCTATGATCTATTATTTCTGAAATTTACATACAAACATACATCTTGTTGAAAGATTTCAAAGTTTGAAGTAGACGACATTAGATGACAGTGCAAGTGTGACTGCCTTTCTGTTGTTAATTCTTTTTGAAACTCCCACTTTATAATCCACTAATTTATAATGATAATTCATTCATAATTGATTTTCTGTTTTTCACAGGTATTGCCGTTTGATGACAACCTGTGTCTCCGAGAGCCTTGTGCCAACTTTGCTGTGTGCCTTTCCACTGTTAACAGTGGTCAGGCTAACCCCTTTATCTCATCTGACACTGTTATGTTCCGCCCCATCCATCCGAATAATGGTTACAAATGTGAATGCCCACATGGTTTTGCAGGTAATGTATTTCATAATTTTCCTCACCTTGTGTGTTTTAAGACACTTCCCACACTTTCGATTTTAAATTTTTTCTGTAAGCAGTTCCTTTCCTTTTTTAGGTAAAGGTAAAGGTGGTTCCACTAATGGTCATTAGAGAATGAGATGTTAGAGACCATAATCTGTTTATGCTGTTTATAGTGCTGGTACCCATTTCCTCTCCCTCACTACCTGACCTTCCCCAATCCTTGAAGAAGTCAGGTACCCATCCCACTGCTGATTTAACTGGGGTATCACAGGGGTATCAAATTCTCTAATTTGCATTCCTTCCAGTTTAGGGAGTCATTTGCCAACACCATTGCTCTTACTGTTGCCTCCCTCCCCCTACCTTTTTTTTTTTTAGAAACCAGTCAATCCACAGCACCCAGCCTGTGTTTTTAACAGCACATTTGCATGTGATAGCTGAACCAAAAGTAAAACTCATACTCTGCAGCTGCTGCACTTACAGGAAGAGGTTCTTGGTATTTTTTATGCAGTTTTTGCACTTTTAAGTCTACATGGATAGTTTATTTATATGATATCATTCATCTTTCTTGTGCTGAAAAGGAAGTGCCTGGCTGTAATCCTTACACCTTGAAATAGGTTATTCAGATATATTGTATTAATGTTTTGCTTTTTTTTTCCTTCACAGAGTGTGTAAATGTTTTAAGATCTATTTCTCCATTCCATGGCTTAAAATCTTCCATTCCTTACTGAAGAAACATTTTTTTCTCTACTTGATATATTTATGCATCTTTAACTCCCTTTAATCTGATGTTCATTCCTTTGAACTGCCGTTTCTACTTCTGTTTATGCTTGCACTAAACTTTGCTTCCCTAGTCCCCTTGGATAAGTGTTCTGGTACTGCCTCTTCCTTCAACTTTTTTCTTCATTTGAGTAGGGGGGTATTTTTCTTTCTTATGCTCTTACGAGTTCTGCACAGTATCCAAATATGTAAGAAGGATCTTTTGGGCCTTAGTTTTTATGGAGGAGTCTCTCGCTTCCCTCCCAGAAACCCCCCACTTTTTTTTTTTTTTTTGAAAATGAATTGTTGTGTCTTGACTTTTTTCAGTACAACAATAAAAGTTTTAGCAAGGTTAAAGTCATTTTCAGAATGATAGAATTATATGCTATCTTTAAAAGAAATGTCATTTAATTAGCAGAGTCATTACCTGCAGCAGGTTTGTATGTAACAAACAGCATCTTTAGACCTCCAAGGTTTGCATGTTGTGGTTTTCAGGAATGATGTTAGCAACTGACTGTGACACAGAGGTAGATCTGTGCTATTCTATGCCATGTGCCAATGGAGGAACATGCATTCCACATGAAAGTGGATATGTCTGTCAATGCACGCAAGATTTTCAAGGTACTTACATGTTCTGTGATTTAGGACGAACAAATGGAGGCTTTTGCAGTTTACTCAGTGTTTTCCCTGAATAGTTGAGTGTGGGTGACTACCATACACTTTTTTTTTATTAACTTATTTATATTTTCAGAAGGAAATTGCAACAATGAGGATATGTTCTTCAAAAGATTTGCCTTTGTTATTATCAGGTACCAACTGTAGGGTAAACTTGACATCCAAGTTTGATGCAGTGAGCTGCCCTCAAGATTTCTGCAAACTTCCTTCTGTGTGTGTGCCTTTGATCAAGGGAGGATTTCGTTGCAGTGGTTGCCCTGACAATGATAACTTTGACGAGTTTTGTCGATTAAGGACTCGCAGTTTCAAAAATGGATCCTACCTGACATTTCCTTCTCTTAAAAAGAGGAACGGCTTTACCATTCATCTGAGGTAAGTTACACCTGTGTGTGGAACAGACACTTCTGATAATGCTTCGTAGTTCACTGCTTCACTTTGATCAGGAAAACATTTTGTATAAAATGAATCCTCACCGCAGCATAAACTTGTTACAGGAAACTATTATATAACTTTACTGGGGACTGCTTTGCTTTTGGGAGAGGGAGATAGTGGGGGAAGACCAGTCATTAAGCTAGCTATACATCTAGTTTTTCAGTGACAGGATGCATTGTTAATAACCTGTGTCTAATTGTGTCTGTTTAGTTCTCTTTGATACGAAATAATTAACCATTTGGTTTTATGTGTAAAGAAAACCATTGATAATTCTAGATTCTGTTTTATTAGAAAGGAATCATTATTGCTTTTGGTCAGTTGCAGAATATTGACATTACACAGCTCTTAATGATGTGGACGATATAGGTTGTTGTTTTGATCCATACAAACAGTTTTTGTTATATCTTTGTTGGAGACTACTTGCAAAAGATGATGTGTGTATGTTCATAAATGCATGCAAATATATCGCAAACAAATGTGTCCATGTTGTGTGTATTTATAGTTGTTTTCACACTCATGTAGTTCATGATGTGCCATCTGGACTTGCTAATCGTTTCAGAATAAACTTTGCAGTGTAAATTATACTTCAAATATGGGGAACAAGGAATTATTTCGGGCTTGGGCTAACACATTCAGCAAAGACATGTAGATCCTTTTTCACTCCGTTGGTCGCTAGTGTGAGTCCAAATATATAGCCCCTTAGAGATGGCATTAAAACTTTATACCTGTATTATTACATTACAGGAATAAAAAGTGAATGTGTTTCTGTCTTCTCAGGCTATTTTATTTTATTGCTTCCCGTTTTCATTTCTCTCTCTCTAGTTTTAAAATCCCCAGGGAGTTTAACAAATGTCCTTGTGGGTGAATCCTTGCTAGCCTTATAAACTTCTCTTCAGTCTTGCTCATTCTTGCTCAGTGGCTGACTTTTTGTTGTTGTGGGGAGGCTGCTATTTTCACTTGCTTTCCCCTTGCTTTGAGAGTAATGGGCTACGAATGCCTTTGCATTTTTCTTTAATCTGTGCTTGTAAGTGCTTTTCAAATACTGCTCTTTAGCTGTGATTATTCAGAGAACATGCGCAAGAGAGATGTACTTAGTTACTGAATGGGGGGGCAGCACTGATGCGCTCATTGGTAGGCACATCACACATCCATCCCCAAGACCCTGGGCTAGTGGGTTGACACCCACAGCCTAAATCAACATTTGGTCACAGTGATAAATTATCCAGATCGTTCTTTGGGGCTGTGGAAGTCCCTAGAGAGACCTAGACTAAGAGGGTCTGAAACCATGATGTATTGGCCAGCAGATTGACGCTTTGAAGTATGGAAAATTAATGGAAATATGTCTGCCTCTAGTGGTGTGAGGCACCAACATGATCAGCCCTGGACAAGCTGGCACATTGGGTAGAGGAAGCCAGTGGCTGAGAGTGAGAAAAGAACTTGAATGGTATTGAGTTCTTTTAGTAGGAGAATCAATAAGTTGTGTTGGGTGCATTTTTGTAATTGCTGCTTATGAATCACTCACTCTATCTATATATTTTTTAAACTTATAAATGCAGTTTGATGCTCCAGAATTGTAACTGCTGCCTAAATAAGGGAAAATCTAAAATGCTACGACTGGTCAGAGAGAGTCAGCCATGAGAACCAAGGCTACTGGCTGGGTACATCTCAGTGCAGGATACTATTTCCTAAAATCTAGAATGAAGACCCTTATTCCATTCCTACAAATATAACTATGCAGAGAAAGAGGTCAAATTTGGGACATCACGGTATGCCTAATTAACATTTTGTCATTGGTTTCCCATTGACCATGGTTTTTGTTATATAAACTTATCCATAAATTTTCCAGACATCTGTGTTGTTGACCTCTTTCAATGTATGGTGATGTTTGTAGGTGCATATTTCAAGAATGGAAGGTAGGTATTCACCCATATCTAAAAAATAGTTTTTCTTCTCCCGTTATTAATGCACGTGAGAGCACACATGCAGATGTCAAACTAAAAATTTAGTTACATAAAAATACTGTAAGCAGACCAGTCAAAGTGAAAATTTAAAATTGTATGCCAGTGTATGGAAATGTTTTAATCTGTATAGTTTTGTTTGTGTCTAGAGTTGTTTTTTTTCAAGTTTATTTTTCATCTTCGAATGTTTGTAGGTGTTACAGAAAGGCATGAACATCAGAAAATCCTTTTAAATAGGTGCTTTTGACTTGAGTAGTTGAAACAGATTTTAATTTTAAGAAATGATAAAGTGGTCCAAGTTTGTTGGTTTACTTTCTTTTGGAAGAAGAGGATGTATTTATATTTAATTCATTAGACATTTATTATGAATAAATTGATTTGCCATATTTCTTCAAATGTTTCTTGTATACAAACATGTACATTGTTTGAAACAACCATTAGGTAGTAACATGTCATATCAAATTCTCCCAGACTTGCATTTTGAAACCTCCATTTTCTTGCCAAAGAAATGTGACAATTACCTAAGCAGCTGAGTTAGCCCCTAAGGAAGTTAAAGGTGTAGTTCCTCTTCTCCCTCCGCTGCACTGCTATCTCAGATTTAGGCCATTGACATCTGGATAGTCCCTGTACTCCCCATAGCTGTTGCTGTGGGATGATATTAAGTGTTCTAGTGCATGCAGCACTATCGGATGTTTCTTGGTGTCTCCAGATACAGTCAATTGCCAGTACAGTGTGCAGGTGCATCATACAGCTGAGTGGAATTAGTATTGATCGGTCACTGATAAATCTTGTGTTACTGTGATCCCCTGGGTGCTAGCATGTTCTCCTGGTCTTTTATAGTGAGAAGAGTGATTAGCTGTGAGGCCAAATATCTCAAGTTGCAGAGCTCCCTGGTGGGGGCTGCTTTATTATATTTGTTGTGCAAGGCTGTTTAACATTTCTAGTATCACATCATCCCTGTAGAAAACAAAGAAATCAAGATGCAAAAATCATCACCAGTAGATAGCAGCAGAACACTCCCTCAAGCAGTATTCATGCTTAATGCTGCATCTGAGTTTCAGTCAGGTTACCCTGAGTAACACTTGGGTTTAACATTTTTACATAAAATTCAACAGTGACCAGTGAAGTTAATGCCAAGGAGGTTAAAGGAGAACTTCATGGTGAAAAATTATATGAGAATAAATGTGTGTGTGTGCACATGTGTGTTATTCACATGCATGCATGTGTGAAGAGGAAGAAAAAATCTTTACAGTAAGTTCCACTGTCATGTCTTATCAGACATTCTTCCTTGCAGATAGAACAGTGGCGTGGAAAGATTCGGCAAGGTTCTCATTGTCTGGCTTTCCAACATGCATGCTTACTAATATAATTATCATGACCTTTTACTCATCTTTTTTTCTACCTTAACTTATAAACTTAACTCTGCTAACTCTGTGATTTTCTGTATTTTATTCTTACAACACAGCAAAAAAATAGATGCATTGCTTGTCTTTTCATTCTTTAAAAACCTATGACATCAATTCTTACATTAAAAAATAAATAAGTACAATATGATTATTAGAGATTTAGGACTTTTATGATCATGATTTTGCAATTGATTGAAACGTTTAAAATATCAGAATTCTTTCTCTTGCTTTATCTTTTCTCTGTTTTTGTTTTGTATAAAAATAGTTTTTGAATGACTCCAGCAGACTTAACTAAACCTTTAGATTTCAAAAGAACTGACAACAGAAGATAGACCTGTTGAAAGAGAGAAGGGGTGTGGAACCAGTGTTTTGGAATATGAATCCTCAGAGATAAGAAATCCACTGGCCTGAGATAAGAATTCTAGCAAATTGTAAATTGTGCTGTTTGAAGGATTCAGGTTTTCCCCTGTGTTGATGGCCATACCTCATTTCTTGGGTCCATGAAAAGTCAAATTCAGTGGTTCTGTGATGTGTATATATTTTTTCCAAAGCTTATGAAAACTTATGTAAAAAAGATCTTTATAATGTCTGTTCAAAATGATTTTTGTTTTAAGTACATATATAAAGATCACCCAGTGAGAAAGTGTGTCATGATGTCAAGAATTCTTAATCAACAGCAAGAATTTTTTATCACCTTGACAGTGAATAACTGCTGAAGTGAAACGTTTTGCTTAACTCACCTAATGTTTTTATTTCAGGTTTGCTACACTTGAAAGGAATGGGCTTCTCTTGTATAATGGGCGCTTCAATGAAATGCACGACTTTATTGGTCTTGAGATCATAGACAGTCAAGTTATCTTCTCTTTCTCACTGGGCGAAAACATAAGCAGAGTGTCGACTTACATACCTGGTGGCGTTAGCACTGGAGAATGGTTTCCTGTTACAATTCAGTACCATCAGAGGGTCAGTTGACATTTTGGTTTAATTACAAGCACTTTTTTTGCCCTTAACATTCTTTTTGAAAGAAATTGGAAAACAAAAACTTTAAACTCTTAAGATGAATTAGAATGTGTGTATGCCCATCCGCACATGTGGATACATGCATCTCTGTGTATGTACATATGCATTGTTGTAAGAATAGTCAGCAAGATGTGTGCAAATTCATATTTTCAAAAAAGTTAACTTTCAGTTTTGTTTCTTTTTCTTTTGGCTGACAGAATGCAACATTGACAGTTGGCAGTGATTGTGACACAAACATTGCCATTTTGTATGGTGACAGACTGGGTAACTACTCTTGTGCTGCGAGAGTTACACACAGCCTCCCTTACAGGTTAGTGTTAATGCCCAACTGCTACAGTGCATGTGTTATCTGGATATTTGTTCCGCAGGGAGTTTTCAGCTGCTGGCCACCATAATGTATGCAGCTGGTGCTTATTTACAGCTAGAACTTTTTGGGGGGTTTTTTTGGTGCATAGATTGGCGCGTTATAGCGATGAAATATCTTTTGATACTTATGCATGTTGAGAATAGATAACTGCTTTATTCCAAGATAGGTTACAAAGTAAAACAAAAGTGCTTATAAATGTCAGGGGAAATTTGTCTTACCACCAGTGTTATTAAGGAGATGCCAATAGTTTGCAGCCCATTTAAAATGTTTTATAATAAGAACTCTATGACACCATTCAGGTGTTACCCTGCTCAGACACTTGTAACTGAAGATAAGCGTTCTGCAGTGATATTCTTCTCTAAATGCCCCATTGAAACACTCAGATCATGTTGCTAAAAATTCTAAGAAGATTAAAGGTGTTGGTTTGTGCTGGGAATTGTGCAGGAGGCATCAGAGCATAGCCTCTGTAATGAAAATGGGATCGGAGTTCACAGCTATTGTGAAAAAGACTGAAGAGGGACAGGGTTGGGTTTGTCACAACATTTTTATCAATTAGAAGGCCTAGGTTTTTGGTAGTCATCTTCGCCTGTAGGTAATATTTCTTGCAGTGTTGTCTTTGCATTATTGAAAGAGGTCATATAGCTAACAGTCTGCTTTGATATAAGTTTGCATTGTTGATGCTTTTTTTTTAATTGTCATTTGTGTCTTTAACGTGCTCTAGTCGATTTGTGTATTTTAGTTTTGTTTAACGGATTTAGGACATATTACGTTACAAGCTTACCAAAAAACAAAACAAAACAAAAAGAGCGATTCAGTTTTTAATTCAGGTTTATTTTATCCATTCACTTCTTGGATTAATCTGTCAGCCTGAGTTGTTCATCCTTAAGTCTCTAGCAGTAGGGCACAGTTTCAAGCTTATACGTTTACCATTCGTTTCTGTGTTGATTTGGTGTGTTTGTGTTTATCTGTGTGTTGCATGTACACAGACATTTGCACTTGTGCATACTGGATCATTTTCCACACATTACCTTTTTTTTTTTTTTTGAAAAGAAATGAAAACCAATAGCAGCTTACTTTACAGCTGTCACATTATAGAAAATTGTTACACACAGATGTGACAATCCGATTGAGTCCTGTCACCGACTGCTGGACTTGACTGGACCACTACAGCTAGGTGGACTTCCTTGGGCTCCACACACGGGCCAAGTGTCACAGAAAAATTTTATTGGCTGCATCAGTGATGTTTATATTGACAATGAACTACTGGATCTCAACTCTTCAATTGTGAATATTCTTACGGATGTGGGATGTCCTTACAAGGAAACACACTGTCAGTCTTCTCCATGTACCTTTGCTGGTAAGTGTTTACACTTGAGCTGTATTCTGTTGTCAAGATGTAAATGCTGGATAAACACAGGAGAATGTGAATACTGGAATCAGACGCAAGATTTTTTATTTTAACTTTCTGCATTTGTTTGTAAAATAAGCTTGTTAGTTGCTGAATGGCAGAACTCGCCAGACTAAAATGTTTGTTAGCATAAAAGCAGTTTGTTTGTTTCCTTGAAAGCACCATTTTCTGACATTGAACATTTTGATAAAGTGAGTCGTGTACACATTGCACAGACAAAAAGAAATTTGTCTTTTTAGAGTGGCTTTTGTGTGTAAGATAGACCGAAGGGTTTCTTGTTATAGAATTATTTAACAGCATTGCTTATCTGCAATATTTCCCATATCCAGATTTTTAAAAAAAAATTGAGTGTCCATCATTTAGGTGTCAGGGATCTTCCATGATGTTATCTTCATTCTAGGTCCTTTTGTGTTGCAGGAAAGTGTCAAGAAGGATGGATAACATTCACCTGTGATTGCCCAGAGATGAGAGGTGGCAAAGACTGCAGCCAAGGTAGCCATGAAAATATGATAGGCATTGAACACTTCACTGGAGGGCAAATCTAAATAAGTTACCATTTTTAAGTCTTTCTTCTTCAAGGTTCATGTGACATTCAAAAAATTGTTGAGAAGTCATTCTTTTTCCACTTTTGCTACTTTAAAACCATATTTTTCTAGCTGCTATTAGAGAAATCTTTTGGTTGTGCATTGGGCAGAAATTGAAAGATCACGGCAGCTGAAGGGAAATGGGTACCTGACCTATGACAAGATTCTGCAAAGTGTGGTAAACTACCCTTGGTACAATGGCATTGCCTTTCGCACTCGTGCAAATTCTGGAGCACTTATGCAAGTGATACTAAACATCGGACAAATCAGATTGCAGGTGAAAGACAAAACATCATGTGTGAAAGAATAAATACATGTGGGAAATCCATATTAACTGTATGTCCGTGATTGTGTGTGTGTGTGGGGGGGGTTGGTGGGGGTGGAAAGTGGGGTCTGTGCGTGTATGTGAATGTGTGTGGGTGGGGGAGAAGGAATGTTGGTGCATACTTATGTTTCCTGTCCATACCCATTGTTTATGTATGGTCATGCCATTGCATACGTTATCGTTTTTAAAGCAAGAAAAAGATTTACAAGTGACAGTCTTGTATCTATTTTTATTCAGATTGTGAACGGCTATATTCAGTACACATACCAAGAGAACACGTTGATTATGGACAGCATCAAAGTAAATGATGGGCTGTGGCATTATGTGGAAGCCCGCTGGTATCCAGGGCGCATGGAGATTCTACTTGACTATGGCCAGAGACAGGTAGATTACATTTTTAGACGACTGTCTATGTTTGTTCTATAGACAGAAATCACTGGGTTTTAGTGTCATGCTAAGCATAAGAGCAGCCCTTTTTGGTTTTAATTCAGTTGTGTTGATAACATGGTAAAAGGAGATACAAGTTGCTGCCTCATCAGATTTAAGATGCATATTGAACAGACAGAGATGGAAATGAGAATTGAGATTTTTTTGAGGCATGGGTAGAAAAAAATGGATTAGCCAGTCAGATGTGTCTCTTTTTTTGTTACTTGATCTGACCTTGCCTCATGTTCTTTGCAACCCCAACCCAAGCAGTATATTTTCTTTCAAGGTTCTCACTTTTTGCATCATGTGTGGAGGTTTTTTTGAGACCACATTAAAAACAATATTTTTTATGTTCTCAGAAGTCCTTAGGATTGACAGTGTCAGTGAGTGGCAGTGAAGTTCAGCTTGTTTACGTTGGAGGTCTGCGAGAGGCAAATGGACCAATCACAAACAGCTTTGAAGGATGTGTCAAGGTAGGGAGGACTTCATCAGTCAGTTTTGATTTTTGTTTGGGTTTTTTAAATTATGATCAGAATGTATTTTTCATTGTAAATGTTGCATATGAAAATAGGAGTATTAGATTCCTGATATTTAAAAGATCTGCATGGGAAAAGAATATTTTTAAATGACTGCTTTGCACTCAAATACTATTTCCCAAAATCCGAGTCATTAAATCCTTGTACATTTCTTTAGATAAAGGCCAACAAACATTACTGTGTGCAGAGAAGGGCTGATATATTAGTATCACAAAGATTGATAAGTTTATAACTTGAAGGCGTGTATTGTTCACTTCCTGGTTTTGGCTTCTTTTTGTGCATGGTGTTGCTTGACCTTTATAAATTTCTGTCCTGAGAATAGTGGGATTGGAGAATTGGATAAATAGTCACTCGTACAGAAATTGGCCCAGTTATTTTACAAACTTTTGTGCTCTAACCATTTTTCAATTTGTTTAATGTTTTCAGGATATACGTGTGGGCAACAACCTCAATGCTTTGTTGAGTAATCCTTCAGCATCCCCCAATGTGGAGACCGGGTGTAGTATCCCAAGCAAGTGCAGTCCTAATCCATGTGGACCAGGCACTTGCCAGGATCTTTGGGGGGATTATGAATGCCAGTGTCCTCCAGGTATAATAATAATAAACATGTGATTTGTATAGCGCATAATCATGCTTGTGAAGGAGGTTGATCTTAGCGCTGAAGACAAGTAGGAGACATGGACAGAATATGAAGGACGGAAGGAGAAACATTATGCAGACAAGTGATAAAAGACAAAGAATGAGGATGGAGAGTGTCATAAATTTGCAGACAAAGACGAGCAGGTAGATTTGACTATAATTAAAACTATTGACAACTATGTGATTGGTGTAAGGAGTAATGGTCGTGGAACAGATGTGTTTTTAGTGCATGTTTAAAGGATTCGATGGTGGGTATTTTGGTAGATATAAAAGGGAAGAGAGTTCAACTGTTTTGCAGCACAATAGCTAAAACTCTGGTGACCATATGTGGTTATTCTGGTGACAGGGATAGAGAGCATAAGGTGATCAGATGAAGAGCAGGGTAGTCTGACTTCGATAGTATGGCTTTGCACATACAGAAAATGTACATGCATGTGTGTGTGCATGTGCATAACACTGGTCAACACCAAAATTATTACTGACTGAAAAGGTCCTAATCTGTAGTATCTCAGTGTGCTCAACACGAATATGACCATGAAAATTTTTTATTGGCTCTCATTTTTAAAGATATTTGTTATAGTTCATTTTCTGTTTCACTGTGTAAATTTATACAGTAGGACTGTAATAACATCCTAAATAAGTCTAGAATGATGTAATATTGCATCACATTGCATAATAACATCATGCATGCATCATCCAGAGTTTATTGCATCATTTTCTGATGCAGTGCAGTACTACTGCCAGGCGGCTGTTGAAGTAAGCTGACATCAGCAGTGTACTATATAAAGCCCAGTCGGGTTGAGCATTTAAAATATTTCAGACTTTGTGGGATATGGTTTAAACTACCGTTACGTAATGCTGTTATTGTTTTATCCATTTAGTTACAATACAGAACACTAATACCTCAAAAGTGCATTAATACTGTGGACAGTTTTTGCAATATTTGTGGGGAAGTCACATTTGCCAACCAGAGGAAAAGTATCACTTCTCAAGTGAAGAAGGCATGTCATCATTACTTCAGATGCAAGATTGCATCATCAACCCCACACAGAATAACTCAGGAAGAACTAAACGACCTGGTTCGTGATTTGGACTTATCTAAGAACAAGGCAGAATTGCTAGGTTTAAGACTCCAACAATGGAATCTTCTAGAAGAAGATGTCACAAATACTTCATATTGAAAGCGCCACCAGCAGTTGGAGCCTTTCTTCAGAAAGAAAGGTAATCTGATATTGTGTTCTGATATCTAGGGCCTCATGAATGCCTTAGAAATCACTCATGACCCACAAAAATGGAAACTATTTAGACTCTTCGAAACTGAGTCTTAAGGGTGCTTTTGCACAATGGAAACAGTCTTCCATGTATTCCAGCAGCGCATGCTGTCCACTACCATGCAGGCTGACTACTGCTGAACTATCCCCCGAGATGCTCCCGAACAGCTGTACAAGAGACAGGCAAAGAAATCTAAGACGTATTATTAACCATAGGTCAATTACTGTTAACATGTATTTTGTGATGTACACAATAATTATTGCAGATTTGAAAAAAAAAACTAGAACAAGTTTTGCATTATGATTGTCATAGTCGTGTAGGGCACATAAAAATTGATAAGAAATGACTAATTTTATTTCAGTAACATGACTTTTGTAAAATAATTGTTGACCAGTGTAATCATTTGCACCATGTATTGATCTGTTTGAGTTGAGTGTGTTCCTCATTCATTTGCATGATTTATAGATGATGAATATTTGTTTCTCTTGAAGGTACCATCAAACCTCGCTGTGAAAACATCTGCAGTACATACAACCCATGTGAAAACTGGGCTGAGTGTAAACACCCTTCAGTAGGGGAGAGCACTTATACTTGTGAGTGTGGTGTCCGACAGAGTGGCCGATACTGTGAACAAATGTCCCCCCTCACATGCCCAGCTGCCTGGTGGGGTGACCCTATATGTGGTCCGTGTAACTGTGACCAGGGTCGAGGCTTTGAATCAAACTGTGACAAAAAGAACGGAACTTGCAAATGCAAGGTGAAGTGAACTGTCTGTGTGCATGTATACATTATTTAATCAGATAGATCATTTGCATTTGCATGTGAGTGATGGAATGGCTTCTTGTTAATCATGGCAGTTATTTAGATACATGTATCTCATGTACACACTGATGCATCATGTGTGGCTGAATGAATAAATTAATATCTGACATGTTGAGGACATTTCACTCACTGTTGTATATTCTGTTTCCTGTTTTATCTTTTTTTGAATGTTTTTTTGTTGGTTTTTTTTTTTGCAGTAGCGAGACTGGTTTTAAGGCAGTCCTTGTGATTTGTGTTTTGTGATTATCATGAAATACAGCTCTTTTATATTAGAATAACATATTATTTAAAACTAATACCCAGAAAGTGTTGTAGACTAATACCAGTGAAGTATGTATTATTGTCCATGAAATCCTTTGTAGAGCTATGATCCAAAGTTCTAGGTTGGATTATTACTAGACATACAAATAAAGAACTGAAAGGTTGTGCCCTAGTAAAGTTGTGAAAAAGTGGTGTTAGAGGCCTCTCCTATCTCCCATGCTGCCTTACCTTCCTTTGGCCTAGGTTCAGACACTGCTGCTGTAATCAGTAGGTTGTCTGCTCCTCTGTTGTTTTTTTAATGTTAACAGTTTGTGGCATTTTATTTAATGAATATTTATTAAGCTGGGTCAGCAGTGAAGAATAAAAACCTGAACATTTAAAGATGATTACATAATTGGGCAAGAAACCTTATTACAGCAAATGCATAAAGTTGGTAGTACATTAATTTCTCTGGTGTCATAATAATAGGTGTCTCAGAGAGTTTGGTGAATTAAAGTATTTTGTATGTCGTGTTGTTTCCTCACACTCCAGGAGCTCCATTATCAGCCATCGGGTGAGGACAAGTGCTACCCATGTGACTGCTACCCTGAAGGGTCGGTCAATCAGTCATGTCACCCTTACACAGGCCAGTGTACCTGTCAAGAGGGGGTAATTGGCCGGCGCTGTGACCAGTGTGACAGCATCTTTGCAGAAATTAACCTGAAAACCCACAAATGCCAAGGTTAGTCCTTGTAATACATCTTTTATGTTGAGTAATATCCGGAATCTGTTAGTGTTGATTTAAAACAGAAGCTAGCAATTGAAATACCTGGAATGGGTAGTATCAGAGTTATTTAATAAAGGGAAAAACATATGTACTTAAGGGATTTATTTGTTTTCCCAAACATTTCTGCCCAAATTGATAATGTAACAACTCTGTATGACCTTAGAGATAATATTGTGTACTTCATCAAACAGATGTTACTACTTTCTGTTCGCTCCAAAAAATCTTTCAAGCTGTTTTTCTGTTGTTTCAGTCATGTCATATGACAAATGCCCTCGTAGTTTTGCCAGAGGTATTTGGTGGGATCCCATTGACTTTGGAGAGATGGCTATTCAGGACTGCCCATCTGGAGCCTCAGGTCAGCAAGTGAATAAGCATTAAGACATAAAAATTTATTTTAAGAGGATGTAACATGATTGATAGTGCTTGATAAAAGATTTGCTACAATGTATGTATGAAGAGCTAGATTAAATGGTGACTGATATATAAAGAGATCTCAAAAGTAGTCCACTTACATGACATCCCAAGCCTGTACTGTAGTGATAATTAAGACTTTTTTGAAAGTCTTTAAGGACCAGGTTATATTTGACAGCTGCAGCATTTCATGATATAGGAGCAGGAAATCCTAGACAAATGAGGGCACATCCGGAAATGTGGAAGGCTATTCCTAACTGTTAGATGATAAGACACAAAGTATTACATGTGACAAAGAGAAAATATTCCTCGTAATGCTAGCTTAAACTTTCATGCCACCAGTACACCAGTAGAACCTGTGCTTCAAGAGCTGTATAGTCACCAGTGGACATACAAGTGTTTAGGCACCACTCATTTTCCAGCCACCACTTTGTTGGTTGAGGCAAGCAGACATTGCTTAAATGTACCAGCAGCTATGTCGTTTTAAAAATGCTGCTTTACAAAATTGTACCATGCTACGGTTATAGTTTATAGCTTTTAAACCATTTTTAGCACAATCATTTATAGTCACATTGTGTGTAAAAATATGTTCTCAGTGTGTTGTAATAATTAAAAGCAAATTAACATGAATCAAAAAGAAAATGATAATAGAGGTGTTGATGATAATGGTAGTGTTGATAATAATGATGGTGTTGATGATAATTGTGTTGGTGATGAAATTGCAGGAAATGCATCAAGAAAATGTACAGAAGAAAAGAGCTGGCTGGAGGCTGACTTGTTTAATTGTACCAGTGACAATTTCACACGTCTTACACAGCAGGTTTGTGTAGCCTGTAACTATAACTCTCACAAAAAAGTGCCCTTCACGCAGAGATGGAGCAGACAATTTTCAGTTAGATTCCTTTAGAAAACAGGATGGTATTTGACTGAGACTTGGTCAAGAGACTTGGACATTGTTTGAGGGCACTTTCCATGGTAGAAATTTTTTATGTGTAACACATGTGCCTGAAAAAAGAGAAAGTTGCAACTCCCCGCTCCCCAAAGAAATGCAGCTGCTATTTTCTTTTGGTGAAAGATGAATGACAGATTCTAAAAAGTTGTGTCACACTATTATTGTGAAGAATTTTTTCATGTGATTTGAAAATTTTGTTTTGCTGCCTTACCTTTTTCTCTTGGGTTTTTTCTTTGTATGTAGCTGGATAATTTCAAGAATAGGATTATCAGCCCTTACATTGCTGACCTTGCAATTGAATTGCTGAAAAATGCCACCAATACTACGTACCCCTTGTATGGAGGTGACATTGTCATGACACTGGAGTTTATTAGAGAGGTGTTGGAGTACGAGAACCAGCAGACAGGTCTAGGGCTGGTCAGCCAGCAGTACCGGGACTTTGTGCAGGTAAGCAAGGTTCATATAGAGGCTCAAATAGAATGATGCACCTGTGAAATAATAGTAATCAGTGATTCAGCTTCGTCTGTCAGCTGTCATATGCTAAACACATGTATGCACTTTCCACCACATGGCTTTAGACAGGTAAAATGTAAAGGGCGTCCTGTAACCTTTCAGTCATTAGGTAGTGAGGTGTGTTAAGAGAGCAGACTTTTCTTGAAGTCAGGTGTTGTATGAAGCTGGTCTCCGTCTTGCCCTTGCTACCTACTTCCTTTCCCAGTCCTTTACAGGAGGGGTCAGATATCCCTTGAACAAATGATTCAACAGTGATTCAAGCTTCAAGAAGTATTTTTGTTCTTGTTTGCTGATGACGTTTCTCTAATCTCCACCACTCCTAACGGCTTACAGAATAAACTGAACAATAGAGAACAAGCTTCAGTTGCACTGGGATTTTAAATTTGAACAAAAATTATGTTTTTTTGTAAGGGGGAGGGGGACATCTAGCTAAGTCAGAAAAATGGTACTATAAAGGCAAGGAAGTTGAAATGCTAAACAGCAAAACTGTCTTTTAATTTAGCACTAAAAGAATTTTCTGGGAGAGCGAAGGGCAAGTGGTTGAAATGATAAGCCCTAGTAGACCCTAGAAAATATGGAATATTCAATATTTTTAAGCTGTTTGATGCACAGATACAACTATTGTTTACTGTCTGCATCTGAAATAAGTGGGTTGACATTCAGCTGTAGAATCTGTTCACTTATTTGTGTGCAAGCGGTTGTTAAATATGGGTTCTAAAACACTGAATGCTATGGCCCATGGAGACCTAGGCAGATGAGTCCAAACTTCCTGCTTCACCTCATCTAGGGATCAGCCTGCTGTCTCCATTTTATTTTTCTCATTTTTTGCCCCTCCTCATCTTCACCAGGCGGTCCAGTGGCGCAACGGTTAGTGCCTGTCACCAATACAGTGAAGGTTGTTTGTCCAGGTTTCAGCTCTCATCTGAGGCACGCTGTTCTTCCTTTGTATGTGGCATCTGTTCACAGGGCTTACCGTGATATAGCCTTAGTTTCTTTATAGTTTGTCACTTTGCCAGTTGGTGAAATGCCAAATCCTCGTTGTTGCATGGTACACATAATAAGTGCAGTTTTTATCTTCTGGTACTTAAGATGTTTGTGTTTCTGACCTGTTCACTTTTTTTTCTTTCCGTGTCAGCAACTTGTTATTGCATTGAGCAATGTAACCAGTCTCAACAATCAAGATTTCTGGCCCAGAGTCAATGAAGTTCACAATGGGTCTGCCAACCTGCTGCAGCAGATAGAGAAATACCTTGTTAAGATTGCTACAGTCATGCCTCAGGCACAGTCTAGTCCCTTTGAAGCAGTCTCCGAGAGCATAGGTGAGTTAGTGTTTGAATTTGTGCTTGTTTTTGGTAAGTTTACTGGATTTGCTGGAAAGACATTTGCAAATAACCTGTCACTATTTGTTTGCACAGAAGTCTTTCTGTTCTCTCAGTTAGTGGTCTTCACCAGTAAATGCTGTCTCATGTACAAACATTTTTTTTTTTTTTTTGTAGTGAAGAGAACTCCATTGTCAATGCACATCTTTTTCACTTGAAAATATC
Source organism: Marisa cornuarietis (assembly GCA_004794655.1). Lineage (NCBI taxonomy): Eukaryota > Metazoa > Mollusca > Gastropoda > Architaenioglossa > Ampullariidae > Marisa > Marisa cornuarietis. The sequence goes on from SMMW01000651.1 coordinate 4,620,477, forward strand.
GACAGGGGTTTTAGAAAGTTACAGAAGTAAGGAATTATTAACAGAATGTAAAATTTTCTGAATCAAACATTTTGAACAATGTTTTCTTTTTTAACAAACCCTACCCTGCCAAACTTTAAATAGAGGAAGCTGTAAGACCTGTTATTTGTCTTTAGTGTTGGGAGCAGACTGGATGTCTGTCTACAACTTCTCTGGTCGCCCTATGCCCAAATATGATAACAACATCAACGAGGGCTCTGCAGATGACTTTGCAAACATTGTCTTGCCATCATCATTATTTGCTGGTAAGAAAAATGTTATGTTTGTTAGAGGGGAAGAAGATAATATACAAGACAACCACCTGATAACAGATATTCTATTTTCACCACTTGCATGCCTTGTGGCAGCATTCAAATATCTTTTGTGATGGCTACTTTTGAAAATCAGATTAGGTAGCTTTGGGCTTTCATCTGCTTACATCTATTTGATCTTAGGTAATGAAGACACTTTACCAACTCTCACTGGATTTAGTCTCCTTAAACTTTATTATAATTTTAGAGGCATTTATATTGTGCAGATTCCCTTATAAATTTAGAGGGTATTATATCATGCAGATTTCCTTGACAGACCTGGGTTGTTGATGCATTACTAGTCTAGAGTAAACCTAAATTTTACCCTGGAAGATAAATGCTTTGAAACAAGGAATATTGAATAATACTAGTTGTCACTGCTAAACTTTCTTTAGGTTCACCACTATATAAATATCAAAAGATGCATAGTGAACTTGAGATTTGATATGAGAGTTTTTTTCTTGTCTTTTGGAGTTGGGGATAGCACATTTGAATATGTGACATAATTGCATGTACAGATCAATTGTGTACTTTTTTTCCCCCTTCAGAAAAGACACAAGATTCCAAGAGTTATTTTGGCTATGCTATTTATCACACTCTTGGCAAGCTTGTCGAAGTGAATGCTGACAGTTCTGTCAAGTAAGTAAATGATATAAATATTTTGTCACAAGAAATTATAATCAAGTTTTAGTCAAAATTTTTAATTTTTTCATGACCTAAGTTAAAATTTTAACCTTAATTTTAGGTATAGGTTAGCTATTTTGACTCACATGTGTAAAATGTAAATTTTTGTCTTAAGTAACTTTGTCTGTAATGGAACTAAAATGATACTAATACATCATCAAGCTGCTAATTTATGTTTTGAAGTCTTTATTATATTCAAAATCATTGGATTCAGATTTTTGTCTGTATCATTCTCCTGATTGTTTCTGACTGCAGTCAGTTATATGCACTAATGTGCACATTTTATCATGCTGTCCTTGTGCTGTTTGTTGAGATAATATGTAGATGATAACAATAATGCAATATTTTGTGGATTTTTAGGGTCACAGGTCGTCCGTTGACAGTGAATGGACCTATGTTCACATTTGTGGTAGTAGAGCAGGGACAACTGCGGTCTGGAAAATTGTCAGAACCTGTGTACATACGCCTGAAGCTGAAGGACCCCCAAAACACCACCAATCTACAATGTGGCGTGTGGTCCCCTAATGGAAGGTTTGTGTGACACTTTTAATGGCCTTAAAGATAAACAGCAAGAGGTTAAACTTGATAAAGTTGAATTCACTAGATAAAGTTGTCACAGATACATTTCGCGTGCTTTGTTATCATGACAAAGATGTGACTGGAATTTTTTGTCAGGCAAGGAATTTGGTCAGCTGCAGACTGCTTGGTGTCAGACACAGACTGTCAAGTGAGATCAGACTCCGACGACTGCCAAGAGGTGTACATTACCTGCAAGTGTTATCACCTGTCAACATATGCCATCATAGTTGATCTTGAAGATGGTTCAGTAAGTATGCCTCTCTTTTACTTTGTGGGGGTTTTCCCCAAGGGCATTTTATTCCGCCATGAATTGTGTAAAATACATGTCTTTGATAAAACTTCTGTGCCTTGTTTGTTGGATCATTTGAGCACAGGTACATGTGTGCATGGTTGTAAATTTTATTTTTAGGCTTTACGAGCAGCGGTAGTGCAGGTGGAGGTTTTCACCTACACGTTTGTCAGCTTGTCCCTGGTCCTGCTGTTTGTGGCTTTCTTCATTCTCATCTCCTACAAGCGGCTGCAGTGCAACTGGAACAGCATCCACATCAACCTTCTCTTTGTGGTGTTCATCTCAGAAATGGCATTCATCATTGGTATCAACCGCACTAACCCTGAGGTGAGAGTGCTGCTAGATTTAGTTGGTAGATTCTTTGATGGAGTGGTAGCAGTTATAGGCAACAGATGTGATTGATTAATAAGATTTTGTTATTTGATGAAGGCTGAAAATATCTAGTGTTACTGTTCATACTCCCACTAGATTCTGATTAATAAATTTTGACAGTGTTAAAAATGTAAGATTTAATGTTCTTAAATATCACTTTGTACTGTTTTGAAGTTGTATTGATACTCATCTGGCTCAAGATTTTAGTTTCTGCTGTCTCATGTCTTACATCATTTTACCTCTAATAATCGTCAGCGCTGTTATAATTACTTTCGTTTTTTTTAAACAGTTGTTCTGCCGTTTAGTGGCCATTTCTCTCCATTACTTCTACATGGCAGCATTCTCATGGCTGTATGTTGAGGTGCTTCACATTTACCGCTTGCTGACAGAAAAACAGACAATTAATTATGGCTCCATGAAGTTTTACTATCTCTTGGGATACGGTGAGTTTGAGATGTTGCAGTGCATTTTTCTGAAAATTCAAATGCTGGTTAGTAAGAGAGATTGAGAAGGCATGCACAGACATATTGAAATGTCCGTGTGTACAAGTCTGTGATATGCTTATGCATATAGTTGTCGTTGTATGTGGTTTCATCGTAATTTCTGTGTGAACAATTGCTACAAAGGTTTTTCAATGTGTGGAGTTTTTTTTTTTGTTTGCAGTTATTCCTGGCATCATTGTAGGCCTAGCTGTGGGACTGAATACAGATGGTTATGGGAATGACAGTTTGTGAGTACTTCGGTCTCTAACCAACATGTATGCTGTCTGTGTATAGTGTATATGAGGATGAGCAGCTTAGGAGCTTTTTGTAATATCAGTGTGCAATTTGTTTTTGCATTTTGATACTTCACTAAATTAGCTTTAAACTTATTAATACTTTATACTCACAGATTTGGGGGATGGCCATATTTTTATTGGGTACATGTTCTGGCCAGTAATGCCATATTTTCTCGGTTAAACCTAAAATCCAGTGCTTGCTGCTGTTCAGAAAAGTTTCCTGATATCAAGAAGTTCCGTCGTTATATTGTTACTCTTTCTTGTACATAGGACATAATAACTAAATCATAATTGCTTGTGCTCCTTTAGGTAGAATGGTAGTGTGAGTAGAAGTGATGCTAGAAATGTGAAGTAGTTTTTAGTTCAGTTATGTTTATTTTTCTAGCTGCTGGCTGGAGACTTCACAACTCTTTATCTGGAGTTTTGCTGGACCCATTTTGGTGATTGTTGTGGTAAGGATCCAAGGGGGAAAAAAAGAAAGATTTTGTCAGAATTATTTGCTTTTGCTTTTCCTCAGCTATGGTTTAGTTCTAAAAATGTAAGTGTGTACTATGTACTTCATTAAGTGATATTGTTACTATTGACAAGCATGTGCAATTTTAAATCTCAGTCAACACTTACTTTGTGTTTTGATGTTGACATGATGGATCAATTATTTCCAGTTAAACATCATCACCTTCATGCTTGCCATGGAGGCTAGCTGTAGAGAGAAGGTTGCTGTGTCTGATGTCAGCTCTGTCAGGTAAGCAGTCATAAACATCTGTGACCATGACCTTATCTTTAGTTCTTTTTGACATCAGTTTATTGAGACTTGTTTCCTTGTCTTTCTTCAGTAGCTTCCTTTTCTTTAGATATTACTCAGTAGAATAGTGCTGAATTTTATGTGGAACTTGTATACTTAATCTATGCAGCTATTTGAGCTCAGTTTTGTAAGTCTTGTATACACTAAAACTACCTTTTTTAAGAAATTATTCAAATTAAGACATAAGATTCATGTATTCAGATGTTGAGAGGTCAGAAAACAGATGGAGCAGACTTCCTGTCAGTAGACTGGCATGCATCAATAAATGATAAGTAGTAGTTAATATATGTTCGATAAATGTTTTTTCAGATTTTTTAAGTGTTATTTTCACAATTTATTATATCTTTTAGGTTGGGCCTTTTAGCAGCCATTTTACTTCTTCTGCTTTTGAGCATCACATGGGTCCTGGGCTTGTTGACTGTGAATTATGACATCACAGCTTTGGGTTACATCCATGCCTTTTTCCTGTGCATCCAGGGCACATTCCTGTTCATAGTCTACATCTTGTTGGCTCATAAAGTATGTCCTCCATTTATGAATTGCAAATTATTTTCTTAATTGTGATTATTATTTCTTAATTCTTGATTATGTATGCTGTATATGTTAGGGTAGGATGAGAGGTTCACACACATGCATGCATACACACTCACTGGCCCACCCAACCATGGCATTCATGCAGACATAATAGGCCACGGTAGCAGTGCATTTTGTTTGACAATGTTTTTAAAAAGAATATAATTTATGATTACATTTTTATTTGGTCGTCACTGTTGTTTTGGGGGCTTTTTTTTATTTTTTTATTTGGTTGGGAAAGAAAAACGGAAGAGAGCGTAAGAAAGAACACATTATTCTGTCTAGTAAACTTAAGTGTTAATGGGCAGTGAGTGGTCAGTTGCCATTTTGCCTAGATGACAACAATATTTTTAGGCATAAAATAAAAAAATACAGGATGCACCAAATTAAAAAAAAAAACTTTTTAAGGTGAGTGGGAGACTGGCAAAATATTCTCTTTCTTGCCTGTTACATTTGTACTGTTTCCTCCACAATTTTTGAATCTGTTGTTCATAGACATTGTGTAATGTCATGTGTAATGTATCTTGTAATAGGTGCGCCTGTGTCTAAAGAGTACATGGTACAGGCTGCAGGGGAAGAAACTCAACCTGGATGAAAGCCTGAAGGGAACTCGAAGCAGCATTACGTCTGTGAGTGCCCAAGAAAGATGTAGAATTAAAATAAGAGATGAAGGGAAAAGGCAGGATTTAACCAGAAAATCTCATCCAGAACAGAACTAATCCCTTCAGGATAAGGGGAGGAAGTTTTTGGATTTTTTTTTGGTTGAAATAAGCATTCCATGGATTATGTAGTAATAATTGCTTATTCTGTTTTAAACATATTTTCTGAAGACTGCATCATTTTAAAATGATAAAATTGTTTTAGTCTCGAACACAGGACTGTATTAATAAGAAATATGCAGTCTCTCTTGCCATTGTTGTCCCAGCGTTCAGCACTGGCATATAGAAACGACATGTCGTCACCAGAAGGTGGCCATCGTGTCAATGTGGGCATCTCTACCACTTCTACGACATCTAGCTCAAGTCGCTATGGGCCACCACGGTTCAAGGGAGATGACTTCGGCCGCAGCACCAGTAGCTCCACATCTGGTCATGGTCCTTCAAGCTCTGGCTACCCACCCAACACAGGCATTGCTCCTTACGGCTTCAATCCTGCTACTGGAGAGGCTTTGCCTGAGGAAGAATGTATGTTGAATTTGACATTTAATCGTCTCGTCTTTTTTAAATTTTTGATTCCTGCATGGAGTGTTATCTCCCCTGATTTTTATCTTCACCATGTTTATTTTTTATGGTATTTTGGAAAATACTTCAAAATCATGTGTACCTGGGTGTCAGAATCAAAGGTCCAGGCAAAGACTCAGTGTTAAGCCTCTTAGAGGTGAAGGATGGTTGGTGGAGAGAGAGAGAGCAAAGGTTGTGATGATCTTTTGCAGCTGATAATTATTTAGCATCTTTTCAAAGCATATTTTAATATAATTTAAACTGAGTCTTGTTTGCCTTTCCAGATGAAAGGGAGTCACCCAACAAACCTAGAGGTAATGATTCTGATTCTGACAGTGATGCATCAGCAGACAGAAATAGCCTGGACCTCGCCTCCAGTCATTCTTCGGATGATGATGATGAATTTGAGATAGGTCCACCCTGGGATCAACAAATTCCTAAAAGTAAAGCAGTTGGTGAGTAGCTAATTCTGATAGTACACACTCAACAGTTAAAATGGCTCAGAAAATGTTTTACTATTGAACACGTTTATTTTGGTGTCTCATTTTTCAACAGTCCTCATAAGCTGGGTCAACTGTACGGGATGAAAAGTTGCTACTTGGATAGAATCACTCTACCATGACCATAATGTTCTCCAAAGCTTTTCTTTGATGTGGAATTTATTCTGAGGTACAAAGCTGTGAAGGTGTTAGTACAGTTACCAGATCTGATTTTTGCTTTTGTGTTTTAGAAAAAGCCCGTGAACAGCTAGAGAAGCGTAAGAAGGAAAGGGAAAGAGAGCGTCTTGGAAACAATAATACAGGTATTCAAAGAATACTTTTGATTGTTGTGAAAGAGCTTATATGTGTGTACCTGCGTACTAGCTTGTTTGATGGTTAGTGCAGATGCATGCATGCATTCAGTGCTTCCTTGCACCTGTATGTCATTCAAAGTAGCTGTGTATTGATACCATAATTATGCTCAAGTTTGTTTCCTGAATGAGAACATGAAGATGTGGTGGTGCTGCAGAATACCTGTTAATGGGTCAGTTTAATTGTAATATCTTGCTTTGGGTTACCTTGCATGAGGACTGCTTATTTCCTATCCAGCTTGGCATTGATAGTATTAGGGATATCCTGAAAGATCTGCAGGTGGCTGTTTGATAGTTATAGCATTAACTTGTTTGCTTTTTCAGTTTAATTCATCCTAGAGTATGACTACTTAAATCTTTGGTTATAGAACATATTGTTTTTGTTTTTATTTATTTAATTTTTGTTGGGGAGGGGGTATTAGGTTTGGGGAATTAAACATGGGTTGAAATGGTACTTGCTCTAGAAACTGGTGTTAATTCAATGTCATCAAAGGTGTTGCATGATGATTGTGTGTGTGTGTGTGTGTGTGTGTATACAATACATCTTTATTGTCTGTTTTTGTGCAGCAGAGATAGAAGTTGCTTATGTGAGCTCCCAATAAAGAAAAATTACTATTCTGTTGCACAGAAATAGACAACAAAGATTTATTGTATACACAAAAATAACATGCAGTCGCATCCCACACCCATATGATTACACTCCCCCAGCAATAAATATCAGAGAGAGAGATTGACTTAAGCAGAAATGTACCAGATTCTTCTGTTTAAATTATTTTAAAATTGTCAGATCACTGGAGCAGTAAATGAATCAGATAAACAGTACTTGATTAGTGCCTTTCCTTTAAGTTGTACAAGAGTGAACAGTTATGAAAATTAAAAGCAGAACAAAGAGAAACACTGTTAAATGAGGAATCTTTAAATGTTAAAGACACAACTGTTGCTGAGAGAAGCTTTCATGCACAGAAGCAAAAATTGTGAAAATATGCATCACCTCAAATTCGTGTGTAAATTCTCATTCCTTCCTGACACCTTAGTGTCTTGTGCTTTGTGTCCATGGTGTGATCTAACAAACTTTGTATTTCAGAGCTCCCAGAACTGCAATTTCTTGTCAATATTCTCTCTTTGTAGTAAATTTCACATTATCAGTTTTATTAATTAGATGTTTTTCTGAAAGGTGAGGTCTTTATTTGTCTCCATTTATAGCATCTTCTTGATGTGGTGATTTTAAAATATTTTTTTAAATATTATCTTATTACATGTTCAGTTCTTTTTGAGGCACAGCTCAGATTTAAATATTATTTGTGCTAGACTGACGAGAAAATGGCAGAGGGCAAAAAAAGTGTATTGATGGTTTAAATGAAATATATCAGCCTCTTAAATGTCTTTTGTTTTATTTAACTGCTGAGAACCAAGATATTGGATGCACCATGGCTTTGTTACTGATAAATATGCACCTTACAAAGGGGTTGACCTGTCTCACTTTGTGGTATCCACAGACCAGCAATGGGTGGACAGCAACCAGGTAGATGTGGGAATGGATCATGGTCCTCCTCCCACCTCCCGACCCCACATGTCCAGCGTACCTCCGGACGTCACTCTTCCGGCGTCCTCAGAACGCACAGGTACGCTCATCCCGCCCCTTCCCCCTCCTCGACCACCTCGCCAGTTTCCGTGAATTTCTCAAATAAACTGTTGTACATTCCTGGTACTGAATGTTGGCTGGTGGCTCAAGCACATCTGCATCTACAGGACACGTGTGTTGTTTGTTTTGTCAGTCAGTAGCTGGGACAGTTTGTGAAGGTGTGAACTGAGAGGAGAAGACTCCTCAATACAAAAGAAATGTGAGATTCAGTTAAAAAGTAATACAGTGGTGTTAGCTAAATGATGCAGTGTCAGTAAAATTCCTGGTAAGACAGAATTGTCTCAGAGAGCTGTACTGAACATTAAGTTTGCAGTGCTTCAGGGCATTGTGCAGTGCCCCAGGTCATAGTGCTTCTAAGCATATAAGGATATCATGCTCCTTGATGGCATGGAGATGAAAGGAACCCACAGTCATCTAGCCAGACTGTGTTAACTATTGTGCCGCTGATATTTGCATAAACCTCGTGGAGCCTGTGCTGCTACGGACAAATAATTGATAGGTTTGCTGTGTGGGCCATATTGCCACTTTTGAATATTGGTATGCTTACCCAGCACTGATTGTACAGTGACTTGGTGAGTGCCATTTCATGTATTGGTAGGTTTTCATCACATACTCATGTTGTCTTCATGACCGGAATGCTTAGAGCAGTATAGTATTTTCATAGTTATGTCTTGCATAATCCACTCCAAGCAAACTCATTTTTAAGCATGTTGTAAATTACTGCTTTGAGAAAAAGGACCTCTGTTAAAACATTGTAAGATAGCTAGCTTTTGAATGCAAATTATGAATATTTTCAGCAGTCGAGCTTGGTGGAGATGTGATGTCATTGGCAAAACATGGGTCAGACTCCTCACACTGTAGACACGCACGAGACTTTTTATTATTAATATCAGGGAAGGGGCAATAATAATCAGTGTGATCTGTTCAGGCATTCCTATACATATTCTCTCAAGTTGCTCCTAGTCTTTCTCCTCAGGTCTTTTTCCTAAACATTCATAAATGAATTCATTCTTGTAATATTTTCCCTTGTTCTGAAAAGCAGATGTGTTACAGAAAACTAGAATGCTAAACACCCGGACCATAAATTCTGTTTTCATGAATGGAATCTGTTGTGCGCAGTCTGACCCAGAATGCTGCATGCTTACAGCATATCTTGTAAAGCATCTGCAAAAGTTATTATCAGTGCTAAAGATGTAAAATATGTTACTTTTTTGTTCCATTTAATTATTAATGGTGATGATATTAGCAAAATAATGCCACAAAAGTGCTTTGTTATATCAGTTGAACAGTATTCGAACATTTTTCATTTTGGAAGAGTTTTTCTTTCTTGCGTCAGCTTAGGCAATGTCATCTTCATCTTGGTAGTTTTAGTTGTATCCAGATGAAAACTCCACATAACCCCAAACTGTCAGCCTACTCTACTCACCATTCTTAAAAGAAACTCTCAGGAGAGTTCTTTTTCATTTGTAACAGATTATTGTCCCTGAAGAATTCTAGTAAATAGAATTAGTCATTTTGTTTGGCCTGTACTTTGGAAGTTTTAGCTTCTTCCAGGAATAGTGAAGCACCCTAATCACTCTAATTCTGATTATTCTGACAGGGTTCATGTTTTTTAGTTTTGAAAAGGTTAATGGATGATGCATACTTATTAAAATATCTTTCTATTAATAAATGGACTTGAGGTATTTTGAAAATAGAAATGGCTCTGAGCAACTTAAAAACCTTCCCGGAATTTTTGTTCTTGTTCTCTTCCACCTTCCCTCCCCTTCCCCCCTCGCTTTGATACTTGCTTGAAAACAGAAGTGCTTGCTTAACTCAGTCTGGAAGCACTGAAGTGCTAGTTTCAGTAAGGCCTGAGTGTTTGCTGTTGACCAATAACTTGCAGTTGTTTTGAGAATATTTTACTCAAGAACTATCTCTGTTTAAGTTAAGGAACTACCGCATTCAAAAGCCAAATAAATTCTCTGTAATCATAGCTTTAAATGTATTTGTCACATTGCATCAAGATCGAGTTTCAAAGAGCTTAAGTTTCATAACACAACTTTTTGGCATCATGAAATTTATCAGGATTATTATTTGTAACCTGTGCCCCATAAAATCAGAGCATATCACTAAATTTATGCATTGAAAATAGAAGCTTCAGTTATTTACAAGTCCCACTCATTTCTCGTAGTTTGTATGGGTGAAAACAATATCGTTATTAACCCTGAGAGCACGATGAGCCACTTTGCAGGGGAAGCATGGGGAAGGCAATTTTCATTACTTTTATTTCAAAGTTCAAGCTTTCTCCTTTCCAAAAATGTATAGGTTTCATGATCTAATGTTTACCTGAGAGCAGCAGTAATAAAAACAAATATCACTCAAAGTCATCTTCACAGTCTTCGGTTATTAGCCAGTCTTTGTAATACTTATACTCTTATGCAGTGCTAAGAAGGTTAATGTAGGTAAGATGTGACTCTGAATCTATCATATTTTTTTTATCATGGTTTTTACATCCAGTTTAATTCTGTCAGATTTCTATAGGCTGTCAGTGAGAAATAATTATGACTGCATATTGCTTTTTTATGATGTTTATTTTTTCATGTTTGTGTGTGGCTTTCTCCCTTTTCTTAAGCCCTGTTTTATTATTGCTGATTTTCTTTAAACTCTCATTTGCCTTTTTGATGCATATCAATAACTCGACATGAAAATACATGAGACCCTCTTTGATAAATATGCATAATATGTGAAGATTTTTTTAAATCCAGGAAAATATTGTAGGACAGTAAAGTACAATATACAATGTCCCAAAATCTAAGTGAATAGTTGAAGTACATGCCATCACCAATGCACAAAAAGAGGTCAGCAACAAAAACATCAGGATTGGACATGGATCTGGCTTCATTGTCAGGGCTTCAGTTATTGAGAGAGTTGGGATTATATGTTAATTAGACATATCGGGAGACAGTCATGACATCCTAAGGATGACCTCTTTCTGTGCATAAAAAAGGTAAGGTAAAGGTCATCCCATAACCTTTTCAGGTCGTAGGGGAGTGAGGTGTTAGAGACCCCACTTTTCTCGGGGCCAGCTTTTACATGAGGGTGGTGCCAATCTCCTCTCCCTCGCTGCCTTACCTTCCCCAACCCTCTATGGAGTCAGGTACCCATTCCCGTCAGCTGGGTCGACTGGGGGAAGTTTGCTGCGCTTATCGGTAATTGATCCAGCGCGCTCTCGGTTCGGAAGCCAGCGCTCTAACCACTCGGCCATCCGCTTCCCCTTTCTGTGCATGGTGAAATTTGTAGATACATATCTTGCGAATGGAGAGTTATTCATCCATATTTGGGGAAATAGTTCCCATTACTTGGCTCAGTCCAGTGATTTAAAAAGTTTTGCTCCATTTTTAGCAAACCAGTTCTGATAATTCTAACATTTTAACATCATATCATGTTTCCTATAACAAGTTCCATTTTTTAAAGCATGTTATGTGTTGTGTTGGATAAGTGCCTCTATTTTAATTTGGGAATTCAAAATGTGCACATATTTTCAGTGGTTTAAATGCATGCAAAATATTTGGCAGCATTACTAAAATATATTGCACTGATGTTTTTTTTCGTTTCACATCTTTTTTAATGACATGTTGGGCTTTCCTTGTCTCACTCTTCTTTTTTTTTTAAGTTTTAAAAGTTCTGCATGAAGTATCACTTTGTGTTAGGTTTCACTTGTGTTGCATGATTTGTTTTGTCATCTTGATTGTGCTAGCGAGGAAAGTTACAATTGTCCCACCTGTGCGGTCAGACAGCCTGCAAAATAATTATACCAGCAGCAGTAATGTGCCATCAGAAATGGCCACTTCTGGACGTGTCAAAGTGCAAGTTCTTACACACAATGGCAGTCTGTCATCAGACTCTGAGTAAGTTGCTGCAGGCAGCAGACAATCAGTACATTATTACACATTTCTGGCATTTAAAAAGAACTTCTTTGTTCCTCTTCCCCTACTCCTCCAAAAAATATCCATAAAACTATGTCATGAATATTCACTCTGCAGAATGTTACATTTATCTTTAGTACATCATAAGAACTATTTCTAGATATGTGACAAGAGCAAGTCTGTTTGTCTACATATCTAGTTTGTTTATTAAAACAGATAGAAAAAGTTATACTACTTGCAGACCATCAACACAAACCTAAAGAATTATAAATGTTTTGTGCATACCACTTTGTATTACACTTGTTTCACATCATCTAAAACAGCAAGACTAATGTTTCCTGTAAAAAAAAAAGTATTGTATATTAAACTTTTGCTGAGAACATTCTCATCTAGTCTGAACTGGGACAGTGATATAGTGAATGGTAGTGTGGATGTGCCTCCAGGACAAGTCCACTTGTGCAATGGCTAAGTGGCTGTGATGCAAATTCTTTCGAAACAAAGCATTTTTGGCAGTCGCGAGTATACCTGTCTCTTATTTCATAAGAAAAAATGTTCAAATGTCAATTTTATTATTTTGTCAGTGGAGATCTACTGATTGCTCTTCACATGCACTTTAAAATACCTGTACTTGTTGCTTCATCTTCTCTGTTATTATCTTTGCATGTAATAAAAATGCATGAAAATACTTAACATTTTCAGTTTCAAAGGCATGCTCAGTAGATGTTTTCATGGTTTTTGTGCTGGTATTGGGGGTAGGGGATATTTGCCTTCTTTCTACACCCATCCACCCACCTGCACTTTCTGTTTAATTTCACTTTTTTTTTTTGCATGTTACATTGTTTAATGTTTGAGTTATGCAATATTTTCTTTTGGTTTTGCTGTATTTTAGTTTCTTTTGGTTGTTGTTTTATGTTACAGATCGAGTGATGAGACCAATGTGTGAAAGACGTTAGTTTTTTGTTTCACCCTGCTTGAAATGTGCATGGAACTTAGCATTGATAACTGGTAATGGTGCAGCTTGACAGTTTTGTGAAACCAGTGATGTGCTCAAAGTGCAGCTTCATTCTGACGGGATTGAGGAACAGGTTCAGTGTGGCTTGTGCTGCAGAAAGCAGTTCTTAGGAAGCAAAACATGACTGGCTCTTCAGTTAACATTCAGCAAGAAGCCTACTTGGACGTGAAATAAATTAGTTCACAGGTAGCTGTTGCTGGTCTAGTACATGAACATGGCATGCACCAACACGAGCACTGGTGACAAGGAACATGAAAGTGCAACAGCCTGGTGTATCACTTAAGTTGGTAGCAGTATGAAAGTGACTTACACGATCAGGGTTAGACGCAGAGATATAAAACAGAGCTGAAGAACTTTGAGCTTTGTGTCAACACTCTAGCTTTGGCAGTGGACTATCATTGTCATGTGACCAGTCACTGCCCGTTGATTGGGTAGTGCCCCAAAATTAGGCAGTTAATACCTTGGGTGCAGCATTTAAACAAACATGCTACTAATAAAACTTTGAAAAACCTTAAGGTACTCATAAACTGGCAAAGTTCTGACTAACTAAATCACATACCCTTTGATTTTTTTAATCAAAGATTGTGAAGGAGATTTTATACATTTAGATCATTATTTTGTGTTTTTGTGACATATCATATATTATACAAGCCTCAGCAGTGCATGTGATTCTGCCCATATTGCTTTGGCTGCATTGAGTTGTGCAAAGGGCTAATGATCTTTGTAATCATTCGAGATCACTCATTCAGGATGTGCAAGTACACTGTGAAAGACTTGTTAAAGGAAAGAGAGTGATCCAAAACACCATGCAGATTTGAGTAAAGCCTTATCTTTGAAGTAAGCAGGGAGTTTGTCCAGATGTGCTGTTTCTCTTAATTTTTTGTTCCTAAAATATTTGCAATGTAGACTGTTTGTAAAGTAAAGAGATCATCATACCCAAAGCAGTTAAGGCCCCCAGGGGTTGTTCACAAAATGAAAGTAAATAGTCATCAAAAGCAGGAAAGCAAGTAACCAGTCCAGCTCGTCACATCCTTTTCTCCAATCTTAAAAGTCTTTGGAGTAAAAGGTAGTTTTTTTTAAATCAAAAACTATGCAGCCATTTAGAAAGGGAGTACGTTCTGATGTATGCATTTTTAGGAATCATACCATTTGTATAAAGTAATAAACTACAATGGCTTATTAAACTCTCAAAATGAATTAAAATTATCTTCATCAGAATCGAATAATACTCTAAATCTTAGAGGAAGCTGTAAAAACTGTTTTTCAACTATTTAATCAATAGCTTTCTCAACAAAGAAAATTAACTATAGACATTATGAAATCAATTTAAATTTCTTCTGAAAGATGAAAAATATCATTTAGTGGTCAGTTTCAAATTGATAATGTTTTCTTTCGAATATGAAGCCATGGTTAATCCGTGATAAAGAACTCGTTATCTAAGTATCATGTGCAAGATGCTATGTTTAAAGCAGACTGCCACATTTGGTTTGCTAATAAAGTTTACCAGAGGCGAAGCGTAACTAGACTGGGATAAGAGTTTGAAGCTGTTCTTTCTTGCATGCAGGATTTTTTTGTGAAGATGGTTTTTTAAAATTTTTTTGTGGAATCTTGACATTAGATTTTTTCTTTCTATCCATCTTGGTGCTCACAGCTCATGATATTTAACTGACATGAATTCTTGGCAAAGTGGGTTATTTTGTCTGGCTTCATCATCATGGCTGACCCACAAGTTTATGCTGAATTTGCTGCTGGAGAATCAAGTGTTGCAGTAATGTTTTGGAATGTGGGTCTCTGTTCCCACACCCTGCATACTGCACAAACAACATTCCAGGTTGACACCATTTATAATTTAGTTTATCCTACTGGGAATTAAGATCTGGTACACAGAATATGGTCGCAGGAACAGACAGAGCAAGAATTCTTTTTAATTAGAAATATAAATGAACAACTAATTAGCATTTGATGGCATTTAATATTGTGCAGGCTTACTTTAAGAACACAAGTAAAAGTTGAACCTTTTTTGTGATAAAAGTTATGAGCGATGTTAAAAATGTCAGAAAAATACACATAAATTTGTTTGCATCCTAAGTTTTGACTGTAGTATTTGCAAATTATTTTACTTTAAAAATGTGACAGTACTAGGTTGTGACATTTTTATCAAAGGTGTTGGCAGCAGCAGTTGTGTCATACATCCTTGTAATGTGAAGTTTTTGGAACAAAATACACAGACTCCAATTTTTGTTGTCTGTGTTCTACTGGCCAGCATTTTGTTCAAGAGAGATGTTTTCTGAAAGGTAGACCAGTGTGTGGGTGTTACTGAAGTGATGTTCATGCCTACGCAGAAATATTTGTATATTTTGTTTTCCTGGTATACATGTTGATCTTTTTTATTTTTTTTTTTGTTGAGTGCCAAAGGATTTTGTCGTCCTGGTTGTAGACCGAAAGCTGTCACGAGCTTATATTTTTGGTTTGGCAAGGGCACAATTGGATTTGAAATTTGCGTGGTTGCAAAGATTTCTGTCTAGGTATCCTGGCACAGAATTTTGAGACAATAGTAAGTAGCATATGTGTAAATGAGCTGTAAATTGTGAGATGTTCCTAAGTAGGCTGTAGCATGTGTTGGTGAAAAAGGGATGATTGTGCTGGATTTATTTTAAGAAATAAGTGTTTATAAATACATTGAGAATGAAATATGCTCTTCACATATCTTTGATTTTTACAGTCAGCTTCATTCATTTCTAGTTGATTTGTATTCAAAATGTCTTACATTGAACAAAAGAAAAAGTGTAGGCATGATAGTTTCTGTGAAATTCGTTTGCATCAGGTCATTTTATTTGGTCTTGTGATCTCAAAAACATTTTCACATTCACGTCTATAGTGAAAACTGTGGTAAATACAATTAGCTGTAGACTCCTGAGCACAGGATTATTTTCAGTCAAGCTTTATTAGCAGTCAGCTTCATGGGAACTCTCTGTTTGGAGTAGGTAATGTTATATGTGAAGAGCCAAATTGGCTCATGACTAAGCTTTGTCTTTGAAAGACAAGAGATTTTCCCCTCAGGCATGCCAGTAAAAAAAAAAAATGCAGGTGTATCATTATCAGAAAAAGTAATTATTGCCATATATACTTGATCCAGTTGAGTCAAAAAATATTACAACTCTTCACAGTATACAAACTTTTTTTTTAAATCTTAAGAACAGAGTTCTGTATGCAAACCTAATAATTTTTAACAACTTCAATAGATTTCATTCCTGTTATCCATTCATTAATGCTGCTGAAACAATGACAGCTGAGATTTTTTTCTCTATTATAGTAAAATTGTAATCAAGGACATACAGTTTGGCTAAGGGTTTTGTAAAAATTATTTGAATTATATTTCTTCTTAAGGGGGGGTAGTGTCGGAATAAGTGATCCAGTAGCCATTTTCAGATGTTCTTCTATACTTCCATCACTGATTTGGTGTTAGGTGCACATGCACATACAAACCCTTAACATTGATTCTGACCCCTAAGCTTTGTAACCATTTGCAAACTGTTGTTGGGAGCCTTAGAGTTCTGACTGAATCTCCTAAAAGTTAGGGCAAGGCTTTAACTAAATGCCTCATTGAGATGCCCATTTATGTGGCTTTAAATTAGAGATATCCTTTCGTCAGTACTTTTTTTTTGAGGTGGGTGAGGAACAAAGGAAGCATCTTCAGTAAATGTTTATCTTGAAAATCTGTGCATATATTTTGAGCATTAATTTGATTAGAAAAAATATTTGTCACCTGTTTTCTCGTATAATTTGACAAGTTGAACAGGCTTCAGGGGACACTACTAAACCACGATGAGGCTTCAGAAGTCTGTATTGGGTCCATTGTCCAAGCTTTGTTACAATGCAACTGTTTTTTGTTTTTCCCTTTGTTGTAAAGAGTTCTGTCGAGTATTGTCAGAATAAAATCATCCTGAAGATCTGAATTAACTTGGTTGTTTTAAACTATTGCTATCAGTTTTTCCATTACCTGCATTTTCTTTCTTTTGGGGATGCTACAGAGGTATTGTTCAGTGCGTTGGCATATCTCCTGCTTGTTTTAAAGTCGTACAAACCATTCCATTTATCTTATAGATCACGCAGCTTTTTACCAGCCATATTTCATATCAAGGTATATACTTCTTTTACCTTGTAACTTTTTTATTAATGTAAATCCAGGTTGTGATGTCATAATTGCTTTTAAAGAGCCCCTTGTCTAGTTTCAAACTGTAGATTTGTCCTGTGGAGAGAAGTCTTTAGTATTTAGGTCTGTTTGTTGGACCTTACAAGCAGTGCCATCAGGCAGCATATTAGGAAAATAACAATTGTATGAATAATTGCCCAAAAAACTGCTGTCATGTGCTTGTAAATTTTTTGTAAGATTTCCTTTGTTGAGAAAGGGCTGCTCATGTGCTACATTTTCTGTTGAGTCTTTTGTCATTGACAACTTTGAGCGGATCTGATGATCAGAAATGCCATGGTGTAAAGAAGCTTTGAATGATTGTTGGACCAAATGTTTTGTGTACAGTTGTCATGCTATGTGCAGTTGAAATGTAAAATCAACTTGTCCACAGTGGTTGTCTTCATGTCAGATTCACAGCATTTGTCAGGTCTAACCGCTGTTCCTTGTGAATTTCCCACATAAAATCAAATCCATCCTGACCATATCATGAATATTTGTGATTTACTTTCCATGCCATGAACATTTTACAGTTTGATGCAAACTACTTTTGAGTTATTTATTGCTGTATATATCTGGTAAATATTTTTATGTCCTTTGTATGAAAAATTTTATGAATTTTACAGGTTGTGCTTCCTGTGAAGAGAATAAAAAGATGGACTTGCTGGAAGAATGTAGTCTGTGTACGGTGGTGTGCTTGTCCATGGTGATTTATTACATTTGTCTTTAAATTTCCAAGACACTGATTCAGTTGAAGTTCACGATTTTAATTTCTATCATTCTTCAAGCACACAGAGCTTAAACATTTTAACATCTCACTAATACATTAGAATTTTTTTTCTTGGCAGTTCATCACAGTAAATGGCAAGTCCTTCATGAAGCTGGACCATGTCAGTCTCACTGATGTATACGCCAACTTGGTTATCTTTGAAGATGAAAGTACCAAGAAACAGCTAACCCATAAATGTAGATTATAGCCGCAGCCAGTACATCCCTGCACGTATCCTATTGTAGTCTGGAAGCTGCTCTATTGGGCCTGCACAGAGATGCAATGAACATTATAGGCAAGTGCTCACCAAAAGTTTTCCATGCTATTCTTATTAGCTCCAAGGCATGGGATGGTAATAAAGTTTTGAGACTTACCAACGGCAGCAACAGCAGGACACTTATCATAGATGTATTTTGTGCAGACATTTCTCACGACCTCAGCATTCACAGCATCAATGCGGGCTTCAAGTTCTGGCAAAGGGATGCGCCGGCCATAACACAGCATTTGTCTGTAAAGCCCATAGATTTTAAACTTATTGCTTTTCAGATGAATAAAAGTTAGTAATAAGCACTCGGCACACAAACCTTTTACAAATCTGCATGCCGAATGATTAACACATGTAACACTAGCATCTGTGTGTTTGAAATGTTTCTCAATACCAACAATGGACATCTGCTACTCGCAATGTTTTGCGACTCAAATACGGTAAAGTCAGTTTTTATTTTTTTTAAATAATTTTTTAAGTGATTAGATCTATGACCACAATGTTGAGAAAAAGTCATGTGACTATGACTCACCTCGGGGGGGGGGAAGCAGAACTCAATACAGCTCATAATTAGACTAGGCATTATCCTTTCCTACACACGAAAACATGCAGCACAGACCTGCCAATGTCTTCGGCAATGGGAGTAGAGCCATCAAGCTGCAGCAGCATGTTGGTTCGCAGCAGATTCTTGGCACGTGTCACTTCAAACTCTGTCACGCTTGAGCAGAGACGCATCCTATACATGCACAGCAAACATGTATGTAATAGAAGACAGGGACGTTAAGCTTTGATTTTGCAAGCAACATTCTGCTCATCACCAGAAAAATCAGTAACATAAAAAGTCACTGCGAAATGGAGGTCAAATATAAAAAAGGAGGGAGGGGGGTATGAGAAGAGAAGATGATAGGAGGAAGTGCTTTTTTGACTGTGATGTATAGAAATTGACAAAAAGCTTGAAAAAGCAGAAACTTGTGGCCACCTTTATGCGAGAATACCTTAAAATCCAATGAGTAGAAAAGGAATTTTAAAAAAAGGGGATGGGGGGGTAGTCAAACAAATTCTATCAAGAGGAAAATAACATTTGTAAAATAACCATGATATACCTACCACTCTCCCTGAACATTGAACATCATATCTTCAATGGACATTTTGTCACTCACAAAGTAAAGGCCCCTGAAAAATAGTTGTCAAGTGGTTATCAAGACACCATTACTACCTTACCCCACATTATTTTCCCTGATTTGTTAAATCATTTTTCAATGCTGCATTTGCTGAGACCTTTAACCCAAAATGGAAATTAATGGCAACGAGTAAAAATGAGGAATGTGTTGTATAAATGCTGGGATCTCATTTCAATCTAACCAAAAACTATTGCCTACCAGAGGCCTGTATCTGTGTAGCATGTGTTGAAACTCTGGAAACTGTGGCACAGATTTGCTTCCGCAGAAGCAGCAGCCAAGGGCGAGGCATGGTTAGCTCCTCCTCCAAAAGAGCGGTCCCATGAGCCGATGAGGGTGTTGGCCACCATCAAAGCAATGTTGTCAGGGTTTTGCCAGCCACATCCTTCAACTGCAATGGCTACATGAGCCAGCGGCATGCTGTCATCTCGGACACGAATCTGTGGACCACATTTAAGAATGATTACGTTCAAACAACACTTTCCACTATTATCTAACCAGTAAATCTTTTCTTTTGAAACTGTAAGCACCACTGATAAAACATCACTTCTTTTGTATTAACAAAAACTACCTTGAAACAAAAACATGTTTATGTATGTTTCTCAGAATTAAATGTTTTCCACTTTAAAGCATCACCAAGAAAGACTAACCAGGTCAGGCGCACCTTAATCTTGGATAAACTATCACGTAGAACGTTAATCAAAAATGTCTCATTACTCATATACTTATTTACATGCTTGTAGATTGAAATTTAAACAATTTAATAACAAAAAAGCACAGGTACGAATGCAAGAGAAAAGTGAAATTCAACAGACCTCACTGCCTGTAAAACGACATGGAGACACAATAGGAATCTCGCCTTCAAACCCTGTGCTCATGTTTCCAAAGTGCTTATCTGCCAGCGATACAAGCTGGTTATGATTTACACCTGCAGACAATAAATTTTAAGTTCATGCTTAATCAGTGATACAAGCAGGTCAGACTTTTTTCCTGACAATATGTTCACCTGTGTTGTTCCTAAACTTCAATACCAACAATGGACATCTGCCACTTGCGTTTCATGACTCCATCTTAAAAGGCTCCATTTGTTTTTAACATCTTTAGTGCACGTGCATAACTTGTTATTCTTAATGTATATCAAATACAATGAAACTTAGTTCCTTGTTTATGTTCATTAGATTTATTTTTACAGTAGTTTGTTATAGTAAATAGCACTACATACATACCAAACAAAAGTGCATTTTAAATACTTGTACATCATCAGAATTTATTACTTCACATTCTCATTACTACACAGCAGCCTGACTCACCTCCAGCAGCAGCCAACACCATTCTGGGGCCCTTGTAGTGGGTGCCAACATATTCCAAGAGGTCATTGCGACTAATGGACCTGATGACAAAAACAAGGAATTTACAGTCTTATACAGACATACCTCAAGATGTAAGCCTTGCGATCAAGGTCATGTGTATAACAGACCTACCGAATATTCTGGGTTGGTCCAAGGATGGTGCGACCAAGGGGAGTGCCTTGGTAAGCAGTGGCATGCAAATGGTCGAAAACAACTTCCTGAAGGTTTGTCTCCACTTCCTGCATCTCACGCAGAATGACACCGCGTTCTCGCTCTATCTCTTGTTCACCCAGCATGCTGTTCTGAATGATGTCAGAGAGAATGTCCACAGCTGTTTAAAAAAAAAAAAATGCACAAACCAACTCTATTATAACACACAAAGAAAAATTCAAATCTAAATTGCAATCACTGGGTCATGCATTAGATGTCACAATAGTCTCATCTTTAGTTCTTGTTCTACAATGTCTAGAAAAATATTCCCTTTCATAGGAGAAGACATAACTATGTGACCAACCACCATGAAATGAGTGCTAACTCGCACACAACAGTTTGGTAGCATAGGACCGGAAAGGTGATAAGGGTCAATTTCGTGCAGTTTCACTTTTTTTGTAAAAATGAATTTCTTGGTCATTTAACTAATAGGGAAATACACTGTTGTATTAAAACAGAAGTGAAACAGAATCGTCTTAAAATACATTTTAGTCAAGGAACACCATGGCGATCAGTTCTGATTTCTGCAGGAAATGGCAATTCAAGCGTTGTTTGGTACCATATCCCTGTCAGAACCCCATCAGATTATACCTTACCAGAGGACACAGAGTCTATATTTTCAATCTCATCTCTGTAATTATTAATTCGAATGTTAATCAATCATAAGATATGTCTGCAAAAGTTTGTGAGTCATCGATTCCCATGCTGTCCAATGGGATGATCAAATGCAAACTTTTCACACGATGTAATACTATCTTATAAATTAGTTAAATATTAAGATTATGAAAACAACCCTGCAAGTATTGCACTCAGACCTATATATTACACTCTGATTTGCATTACTAATGATATCAACCATCTCGCTGAGGATTTACTATGTTCATAGTGTAAGCAGCACTGACTCACCTTTGGGCAGGTCATTTTGGAAGCATTTGGCATAGTAAACAGTCTGCTCGCGGGATGTGTATGCATTGAGATGGGCTCCCATGTTCTCAACTTCTAGTTCCAAATCTACCTGAGTACGTGCTTTGGTGCCCTGTAAAATACATTACCATCTATTAGACTACATATGAAAGAAAACTTATCAACAAACATCACACAATTTACTGATGCCTAAACATCACCAACACCCTACTCAACAAAATTTTATCAAGGTGCTTTTTTAACTGTTCTGTTCATTCTTCTAACCACTTCCCCCTCAAAGCATACATTTCTTCCTCTTACCATTAAGATCATGATGATGGTTACTTATACCCTTGCACAGATTTAGGGAAGGGGTATATAAAAATGGTAAGTTTTAGCATAGCCACTGGTGGTTATACAAAGCAAATCCTAGGAGCAATGTCACTAAACTTGTTTGCAGCTCTCTTTTAGAGTAACAGTTATCTGAATGCAAGTACCTTGAATGCCATGTGTTCAAGAAAATGGGCAACACCATTGTTTTTCTCATTTTCAAACCGGCTGCCTGCATCAATCCACAGCCCAACCTGAAATGAATGTGGCAGCTGTTAAAGACATCTCTAATGAGAAGAATTGTAAAATAGAAGATGCATCAAGTGACAGCCAACAAGGAGCACATAAAGCTAAAAATATGCATATGAGACAGCTAGAGAAAAGTCAAAATAAAATAGCAAAATAAAACATAACCAAAAAAAATGTGAGCACCAGGTGTGTTTTGGAAATGTTTTCTTATAATTTTTCTTATCAATCACCCTTTATGGATGATGTAAGTATTCTAATGTAACTTACATTGTAAGCATGCAGTTTGTGTGAAATTCTTAAAGTTCCTTACTTTATTAATATCCAGCAATATATGATTCATTATTTAGGCTGCATAATTCTGTAATTCATGCTGGCTATAGCTTTTTAAAAATTATTCGTCAGATTACTCACAGTGCAGGTTGGAATTCCTGAGTCCTCTGTTGCCACTCTTATCCCATTGTCCAGTTGGCTAATGCGTGTCTCAGGCACATTCAGAATGGTTTGTTCATAAGTTACCGCACGTGCTGAGCGCCATCGTCGTGAGGAAACTACAGCTGTGCAAGAAGCCTGCAAATCACAAAATAGGGTTCATCACTTTTTGATGAAGGTGCAGAGATACAACTAAATACTGACATAATGAATTCACTAGTTCTAATAAATTTCAAGCCTTTGTATAACTTATGTTAACTTCCTCTGAATCTAATCAGATTTATTTCTAGTGTGTCTTTACTACCAGCACTTATAAACATTCTTTCAAGTCTGTAGTCAGCTTGTCTGGAAAAAACTGCTTTTTTACTACTTTAGCAGTAAACATTAAGCAGTGATACTGTGCTTTAGCCTGACAGGATCGTTAAGTTTTAGTCTTTGGCAGAGTGTTTACCAAAGTTATAACCCAGTACATCTGTGTCTTATAAGGAAAAAACACCCACATTTTGTAAAGGTCAAGAACTCTAGCTAAATTAATGATGACTGTAATTTACTACAGTAGCTAAGAAATGTCTTATTTTTTTATCAAAATGTTCAGAAAGGTAAAAACTTCCCTTTTACATTCCAATTAAAATTTATGATTACAATAGCTTTCATTATCACTTTTCATGCTGTATGTGTAATTCATTACATATGAATGATACTAATAATTATTATATATTGTGGCCATATACTGCTGACACATGAGTGTCGGACACTGAGATGCCGACATTACGTCAGAGAACCGTTCTGGCTTTAGCTATGTAAAAATGTAGAACGTAACAAATCCGCAAAACATTAGTGGAAAATATGCTCCTCATAGTCAGTAATAACCTGCAAAACTAAGCTGACATGAACATCAGATCTACAAACGAGAGGTGACAAAATAAAAGGTAACAACTACCTCATGATAAATCACAAGAATTAAAGCCTTAAACTACTTTAAACTATAAAAGTATTGTGATAAATTTATGGGCTTAGACATGTCAAACAAACCTTGTGGGCAGTTGCCAAAACTCTGGCAACGCTTGAAGTGACCTTCAATAAGCCGGCCGCCATGTTTATAGCGAAAAGGAATCGCGCATGCGCCAAAACTCGCAAAAAGCGCAGAAGACGAAAGTACGTTTCTGAGTCGTTCGCACGAAAGAGTTCAAAGGCGTGCAGCAAACTGCAGCAACTAACTGGAGATGTCTGTTGCCCACAAAATAGCAGAGCGCCCAAGAACAGACGACGTCGTTGTAACAGAATCTGTGGATTTTGCTGGCTTGCTTTTGTCAAAAAATGTACTACATGGTCTGCAGAACTCTGGATTTGAACGGCCATCCCCTATACAGCTGAAGGCTATCCCATTGGGAAGGTGTGGACTTGGTAAGTCAGAAGATAAGCCAAAGTGGAAATATTTCTTACGAGAAAAATATCTGGAGAATTAAGTAAAGAGAACAGTTAGTAATAGGTCCATAAGTACATGTGGAAATATCATCGAAGAAAGATAACCTAATCATGGCTCACAGACTGATGTTTTCTTGAAGAAGCATGGTCACTCACTATAGTCACTCATTCTATTTTTTTTCATTGGTGATTGTATAGAATGAGCTATAAGGTCTGATTTGTTTTTGTACTCAAAAAGGAATAACTTTAAGAAGGCTCACGTATCAACATAGGTCATTATGGAATGCCATGACGAACACCATGAAACCAGAAAAAACATAATCCTAATAGTCCCTAAGCCTAATTTAATTCTAGCTGATTTTTATTTGGTTTATTAAAATGCCTTGGCATTGTAAGAGCTCCTAAAGTTGTACTCCCAAGACAAAATAGTTCAGAAACATTTTATAGAGACAACATGTTGTACCTACACTGAATCCATTCTGCTAAACAAATGTACTCCTTAGAAGTTGGAGAAACGTGGGTAACTATATTTTTAACACTAAAGAAGACCTCATAAATATATATTTATTTTTAAGTGGAATATAAAAATATGACCATTTAATAACATAGTATTAATAATTGTGGCTCTTATTTCCTCAGATTTGATTGTTCAAGCCAAATCAGGAACAGGAAAGACATGCGTCTTTTCCGTAATTGCTTTGGAAAGTCTTGAAGTCCAGGCACAGTCAACACAGGTACTTTTAAAATAAGTTTGTAATATTGATAACATGAGATCTAATGAATGTATTGGAATACTGATAATATGATTTATCTAGTGCATTTCTCCATATGGAGGCAAATTCAAAGCATTTTACAAGATACAAGGGACTGTAGGCAATGATGCCATGTGACAGCGATGGATATCACAATCTGGCAAACATACATACACATGCGAAGTGAAAATTATCACTAGTCAATAACATGAAGGAATGCAGAGATAGGTGGAGAAAGGAACAGTCAGGAAAAACCAATTACACAAGTAGGCATTTCTGAAAGAGGTTTTAAACCCAGACCAGAAAGCATACTGGTCACTGTATGCAGAGACAGAGGCAGGGCATTTGAAATACTGAGGCCAGAGGAAGAGAAAGAGCAACAGCTAAATCTCTCCAGTTTAAGTGGGGCATTGAGAAAAGTGACATGGTCAGAGCAGACTGACTTGCTAGGCTGGCAAGGAGACAGAAGCGAGGCTACGAACAGCACAATAGCAAAGTATGGCAATCTTGAATTCAATGCAAACCCAAACTGACAGCCAGTGCAGATCAGAAGTGGTGGAACATGATTAGGCTTCTGCTTGCAGAATACATTGCAAGCAGCATCATTCTGAGCTCTCTGGAACTTGTTGATCAGGTGATCAGGGAGATCAATGAACAGAGAGTTTAAGTAGTCAAGCCTGGACAATACAAATGCCAACATAAGCTGTTTGGTGGAAGCAACTGAAAGGAGATGTCATGTAGCTGATCCTACACAGTTCAAGAAAAATGGAAATTGCAGAGTTACAATTCTCAAAAGATGATAATATGTTGAAAATTACTCCAAGGTTTCTGAAAGACATGGAGAAAGTAATGGTGGATCTGGAGAAAGTGATGTGGATGGAGGTAGATGTTTAAGCGTATGTTTGGAGACTATTGGGACAACTTCAGTTTTTTTCCTCCTTGAGCTGTAATTTGTTCATCAGCATCCAGTGTTTGACAGAAAGAAGAGTTTGCTAAGTGCTGGTGAACAGTCTGTGAAATTAGCAAACTGGTCAGAATTCAGGACCTGAGTATCCTTGGCATACTTGTGGTACTGCAAGCCAGAGTGGTAAATCACAGGTCCAGATGACTGGACAGGAGATGCCCAAGGACTTCATATTGCACAGTAGGATGTTTTGATCTCAAGCTGTGGACACAAATTGATTGGTAGGAATGGAACAACCAAGGACTGTACAGAAGAGGTTAAAGGTTGAATGAAACCACAGGAGGAGAATGCGATGGTCCAAAGTGTCAAAAGAAGCCAATAGATCAAGCATAGACAGGACTGATATGTGTGGCCATGATCACAAGCAGATAAAGCAGTCTTGGTAGAGTGGTGCTGACAGTAAGCCAATTGGAATGGCTGAAGGAGATTATTCTTGGCAAAATGTTGTAGCAGCTGATGAAGGACAAGTTTCTCCAGAATCTTAGATAGAAAAAGCTTGAAGACTGAGTGGTAGTTTTTCAGGTCATTAGGGTCAAGGTAAGGCTACTTTAATAGTGGAGTGACATGTTCGAAGACAGGAGGAACAAAGCCCATTTACAAGGAGTGATTAATGATCTTGGTAATGACCAGAACCAATAGGTCGAGGCACTATAATATATAACAAACAAAATAATTTAAAAAAAACAAAACAAATAATGTATAGGGCAATCAAGGGTCTTTTAGAAATATTTTCAAAATCTGTTCTCTGACTATAACTTAAAGACTGAGAAGATTTTAGACTTTAATTTGTATGATATGACCTGACTCGAGATTGCAGTCACCATATCAATAAGTAGATCAGCCAGGTCATTAAGAGGAGTCTGTTCAGTACTCGTGCTGTAGTAGTGGCTGCATGCCTTTTGACTTTGAACCAAAGTAAAATATTGCAACTGCAGCAGAGTTTGATTCAAAGCATCCAGTACATCCTAGCCAGGTTGTATAAATAAACCTTAAACAGTTATTTATATCCTCTTCCATGGTGCTGGAAAATTACTGAGACACCATATAGGCTGCTTGAAGTAATTCCAGTCTCAGAGCTGCTCAGCATGATTAAAACGTTTATCTTTTTGTTTTTGTTTTTTTGTCTTGCTGAATATCTGTCACAGTCACAGATCCCTAATTTTCTTTTTTTCTCTGGATATCTTTGCTGTCACAGGTGCTGGTACTGGCACCAACTCGAGAAATCGCCATCCAGATCTGGGAAGTTATTGGAAGTCTGGGGAGTGGAATACCTGGCATGCGCTGCCACACCTTTATTGGAGGAATGCCTCTTCATGAGGACAAGAAAAAACTGCAGTTGTGTCATATTGCTGTTGGAACACCAGGTACATCTTTTTATAGAAAGGAAAATGGCAGTTTCTTTAACTTTTCCATTTACACATGGTGTCAGGATTTACTTATAACATGACACCATGATAGCCAGGGTTTTCATAACCTAAACTTAAGTGTGATTCGTTTGCTGTCTCATCTATTTCCCAGTCTTTGATGGTAGTTTTAAAACTTTCTGACCACTGTGATACATAATCTTGAGTAACAGTCATCATTGAAAATAAAAAATATGAGTATTCTGATGTTTAGTGGTGCATTCTCTAAATATTTGCACTAAGCTTAATGCAACGTTTGATTCCTTTGTAGTTAATTATTTAAGTTTGAAGTAACATGGTGGGTGAACCTTTGAGACAGGTCGCATCCAGAATCTAATAGAAGTGGGGAACTTGAAGACAGAGAGCATTCGACTGTTTGTTTTGGATGAAGCAGACAAGCTGCTGGAGGATAGTTTTCAAGAGCAGATCAAGTGAGAACAAAGATGTTTAAAAATATTACTGTCATACTTTCTTTGCATAGCTTCTGTAAATGTTTTGCCAGATCTGGGAAATATATTAACCTCATATTCCAGTGCCCAGAGAAGACAAATATTGGAGTTGAAATATATTTGCTTGGCATCTTTAGTATTGAATCATTAATAGGCCAACAAGAGAATGAATTTTAAAGGTTGATCGTGGATTCTTGAGGAACAGTTTTGTCTTGATAGAAAATGTTTCTTTTGTAGCTGGATCTATTCTGCATTGCCTGAGAACAAACAGATCTTGGCATTATCTGCCACATACCCAGAGAGCTTGGCGCAGCATCTGACAATGTACATGAGGAACCCGACCTTTATTCGTCTGAATATTACCGATCCAACTTTGCTGGGTACATGAACCAGATTTCTTGTCTCACTTTGTTTAGTGATGCACGTGTGATCTCAGCTCAGATTACATCCACCATTATTTGGCATGAATATTTTGATTTCAGGAATGCACTAGGCTGTGTTTAGTAGGTGTATGTTGGTTTAGAGCATGTTTACTTTTGATGTTTATTTTCTTCATTCTAAGATGTTAGTGGTGGCTCCAAATAAAACAATGTGATGCAGAAGAAATTGCACCATACATCTTTTACACATAACATGGACATAATTTCAGAGACTATCCTATGAAAGCACCAAGAGATAGAGGAGGGGAGAGGAAGAAAGGAGGAACAAAGTGACGAGTGGGGCGGGGGGCGCACCTTTGTCTCAGAGCATATTTTTTATCCCCACCTTCACTTGAAACTTTAAGGTGAACATGAGCTGTCAGCCCTTCATGTTTGCGAACATTAAGAATACAATTGTTTTACTGTTTCACCATGCCAAGGCCATGCATGAATACACTTGACTCAAATGAACTGGTAGATCAAAAGTCGACAATAATATCACAACTGAACGATTTAGTAGCTCCTGAGTGGAGCTGAGTACCCTGGCCTAGTACATCATAAGCATGAAACCAGTAAATGTGGCCACCAAAAAAAAAAACCCCACTCAAAAAAAAAAAAAAAGAACAAAACAACTGAAAGGCAGAATTTGGCAGGAATAGGTATAGAGATGTTGTCTAAGTCATATGCATTTTGTAATGTATATTTGTTTCTATACCAGGGATTAAACAATATTTTACCAGTGTACCTAACCACCCACTTCCCAACAAAGTTTTTGAGGCCAAGACAGCAGCTGTGATTCATTTGTTGTCTAGTGTGAGCTTCCACCAGTGTCTCATTTTTTCCAACATGCAGACAAGGTATGTTGATAATAAAATTTTAGCTATTGTGCATTTTAGTTAACCTGTGTACAAGCCATACAATTAAGTATAGCGTTTCAATAAACCTTTTTTATATATTTTGTGTAAAGCACAGAAAGCTTGGCTCATTGCTGGGATTCTAAGACTCTAAGCTTTCAGTGCATGATGGTATTATTATTATTAATTTAAAGATCCTTAAGAGTTCAACATTTCTAGTGTTGTCATAATGTTGCATTTATAATGAACAGAGCCCAGAACCTGGAGAGTGAACTGACTAGTCGTGGCTGGCCTACGGCTTGTATTGCTGGCAGTCTAGAACAGAAGGATCGCATCACAGCCATGACTAAACTGAAGTCCTATCAGTGTCGCATTCTCATCTCTACAGATTTGGTATTCTTTCAGATTGGTAGCTGATAAACTCTGATCTCGTAATTACTTCCATTTGTTGGAGGGTGGGGAAGGAGTACATAACCCAGTATTGTAATTTAGTGTCATTTCAGTTTACAAAGTGACATATTTGTTTTGTTGGTTCTATGTTCCTAACTTCCAAAAGCTGAAGAACATAGAACAGTTTGTGATCTCTGTCCCCCTGGCAACTGCTGATATAGCAAACTTTGTGTCTCAAGCTGTATAGCCACCAGTAGCCATCACTATTTTGTGAAATATTCGTATTACAAAGAAGCATCAGTGCTTATACTGATGAAGGTTAACAGGGTTAACAAAAATGTGAATTTTGAATTTCGATGTTTATTCTGACAGTTATGAAATGCTATTTAAAGTAACTGATTACTTATATCATGACCTGATTTGACAGTGTCTTGATTCGTTTTAAGGATCACCATGCTTTATAAGTGTCCTAGTATTAGTGTTTGTGGTCAGCTGAGGATATGTTTTTACAGGTCTATTGGTGGGTCTGTTTGTGTGTGTTTTTTTTTCCTTAATAGAAGATGAGCAAGTCTCATTGCTCACTATGTACCCAAATGTTGGTGAATGCTGCCCCTAGCATTCATCATGCACAGTAAGGTCAATAACAAAGACATCAGTGCCTTGAACTCTTTTATAGAATCACTTGGTATACAGATCTCCTAGTAGTAGTATAGTAGATATGTACATGGATAAGTTTACCGAGTCAGGACTACAAGACTACAGCTAATGAAAAGCTCGGGCCACATTGCTGCTGCTTCTTCTGCAGACTTCTAGTTTTGTTGATATTATAAATCTTTTCCAGATTTACTTTGGTGCCCGGAAGTTCCTCGTTAATATGGCTCCCCAAAATCATAACTTCGTCTGTGCCTGTTTGTGTAGTGGGTAGAACTGCAGGATAAGTTCAGGGGTCTTTAGGTGTGTTTTGCATGTGCAGGGACGGTGCATTAATTAGAAATGTTGATAGATAAACATAACATTAATAGTCTCACTCTTTCTGTGCATAGTGGTTTTGTAGTCATGTAACTGAAATGCCAAACTAGGGTATTCACCTAGATTTGGGGAAATAGTATCTTGCATTTCTAAGTATTACGGAGCTTTACCTTATTTGGGGGGTGGGGAGAGCACCCACTAGACCTTTCATATGTGAAGTTTACTACACTGTACCTCATATCTAGCTTGTAACTTCAACATATTTTACAGTCCTCAAGAGGCATCGATGCTGATAAAGTTAATTTAGTGATCAACATGGATATTCCCAAAGACCATGAAACATACTTGCATAGGATTGGACGTGCTGGTCGCTTTGGTGAGATATTTTTTTTCTTCCCTAACATTATTGTAAGGGATGTGGGAAGCAAGCATTATGAGCAATATTTAGCATTATGTAGTATTGAGCAGTATGAGCAAGGTGAACAATATGGAAGGGCAAAACCTATTTATTCAACCATCACATGTGATGTCACTTCATTTCATGGTCTAAGGAAACAACATAAGGAAAACGGTTTTCTCCATGGTATTATGGAAGATATACACTTCATCAACCGGCAGAAGCTATGTTGAGGTCTGACATAATATGGAGTAGTTTTATTTGCACGATCCCATTGTCCAGCCATCATAAGAAATCCGAGCTTGTGAGCATGGATAACAGGGCCAGGATCTGTAGATGATTTTTAACATATGACATAAAACTTTGCTTATTGTTTTTGCCATTTTATGTGTCTTTTTATGGATTCAGGGAGCTATGGGGCAGCTGTTACAACAATCAGTGAAGGTCAGGAACTGCTTGACCTTCAAGCCTTGGAACGGAAAATTTCAACTCATATTCCACCACTTCCAGGTCAGCATGCTACAAGCTATTTTCTGTTTCTTTAACAAACATAATAATATTTGAAAATGTGAGACCTTCACATAAGGGTATAAGCTTATCGAGAAGATTCAG
This sequence comes from Marisa cornuarietis, assembly GCA_004794655.1. Taxonomy (NCBI): domain Eukaryota; kingdom Metazoa; phylum Mollusca; class Gastropoda; order Architaenioglossa; family Ampullariidae; genus Marisa; species Marisa cornuarietis. Next base: position 4,652,020 of record SMMW01000651.1, read on the forward strand.
GCCATCACAAAATATTAAGCATCATAGAGTATTGTTTCAAAATATTTTTTTTTGTTGTCTTTCCAGACCCAATACCATGTGATTTAGTAAAGCACCAGCTCCAGGTGAAGCTGGATGATGTTGTCAGTACAAAGCAGCTTGTCACACAGCCACACAGTAAGGGTTGTGGAATGCTGAGGTCTGAAAGCCAGTCCACACTGCAAAACCAGTCAGGAAGGCACTCTTACAATGAGTATACGAATAAACTGCTCCCTGAAGTACCACTGGGGACTACGGAGGAGGAAGAGAAGGTTGAAGTTGTGAAATACAAAGCTGGAGAGAACTGCCATGCATCCTCTGTGGAAAGCTGCACCTCCAAGCTCAGCTACATAAAAAGTGGTTTCCCGGAAAAGATTCTTTTGGATCCTTCTTTTGTGCCATCAAAAGATGGACATTTTGAGGTTGGTGTGAATGGTCTGATTACATCAACAGAATCAACTGACTTCAAGAACCACAGCTTTGATGAGGCTCAAGTTGATGTACATGACAAAATTGTATTATTGGAACCAAATATTGAGAACATCGACTTTGACTTGTCTATGGGAAATGAACTTGTAAGTGCTGAAGAAAACTATCCAAAGGTTTCAAGTGAAATAAAAGATACTGGAAACCAGACAACTACAATTGTTAAAGAGGAAAGAAATACAGTTGTGATGAGTGACCCATCTGGGGAGAGCTTGGCTGCTTCTAGCACGTTACAGATCAACAATCTGGATGATGTCGTTGACAATTGTCTATCCCTTTGTGATGCTCATGGGGGGCAGATCAAAACTTTAATGACAGATGAACTGAACATAAACATGGTTACATCAAACATCACCAAACAAAGTATTTTGCCAGCTGGTTCAAGTGCCAGTGATAAGAATGAAGGGTCAGCATGTAAAGATCCTGCTCAGAATGACATTCATTTGAGCAGTCTGAGTTCTGCTGTTGATACAGTAGCCAAAGACTCTTCCTTGTGTAGCGAATTGTCTCTTGACAAACCACAGGAAGGCCAGAAGTTAGAAGAGATTTGTCTTTCTATAGCAAAGGGCGAGCAGACACTGGAAGATATGTGTTTAAATGAGACTAAGAGGAGGCAGCCATTAGAAGAAAAGTTCTCCAGTAAGACTGAGATAAAGAAGACATCAGAAGAGATGCAACTCAGTAAGGGAAAGCTAGAGCAGAGAAACACATCTGCAGAGGTTAGCATGTGGCATTCATCTGGGGATGTGGAGTCTGCAGGTGTAAATACTGATCGTCATGAGGCAAGGTGCAACAGTGAACCGCTAGGCCATCAAGAACGTCCAAGTGCTTCACAAGCAGAAGTGACAGGAATTTCACAAACTCTCCAGGGCTTGAACAGAGAAACTTTGGAAGGCTTTTCACTGGGCAATAGAACAAATGCATCAGTGAGCAAGGTCAAAAATAAAACACCAAGAATAAATGCTGCAGCCACATTGTGGGGGGACATGCTGGGGACAGATTTCCAGGAACAAGAGGGAAGAGGAAGCAGTAACACATTCAAAGCATCGAACAGACAAAGTACGACAAGTACACTAGATAAAGAGTTCAATCCCTTGATAACTCAGTTGGATAACAAGGGTAAGCAGAAGACCAAAATATCCTCAGGAGCAAGGGCTGTTGCCAAACTTTGGGGTGACATGCTTGGTTCAGATGGTGGTGATGTTAATGATGGTGTGGCAGATCAGACAGTATCAAAGTCCAGTAAAAGACACAGGGAAAGGAAACCCCATATGAATACTGCCGAGGATAGGCAAAGTTGGGTGATGGGGGATTCTGAAAACACCGAGCAGAACCTGGTTCAGGATACCCAAGACCAGAAAGATGGAGAAAGGAAGCAGATCGAAATGGAACAGTTGTCTTGGGAAAGTGAACTCGCTTTGTATGTGGCAGCACGGGCGAAGTTGAATGCCAGTCAGTCCAGTAACAAAGGAGAAACCAAGGAGACAGCAGTTGTTTTCACAAGGCCACAGAAACAAGCCAGGAGAAGACTTATAGGGGCAGAGAAGAGTTCTGCAGCAAAAAATAATGAGAAAGCAAATAGTGCAGATGGCACAAGAATATGTCGTGAAGCTGCACAAAACAGAGACCAATTGGAAGAAAAGATCCAAATGACAGAAATGATATCAGCAGAACTATCTCCCACCAGGATTGCTAATAATTGTCTTGATAAAGATTTAGTCAGACTAGATCATTTGCCAGACACAACGGAAAATGAATCTTCTGCTGCTGAAACCGTTGCAAAAAATATCCTGAAGAGCAGTGAAGCAAAGGAGAAAACCCAAACAGCAGCTGAAGGAAAACAGCAGACCACTGATAACACCATGAAAGGATTGGAAGGCCAGCAGAGTTCTGTGGTATTTGAAGCATCAGATGCAGCCAAAGTGGATAGATTGCAGGGTGTTGGCTTTAATGATGATGATTTTAGCTTGAATAATTCTACCAGTGCTCACAAGCTTGTATCCATGAAAAGCATTTCACAGAAGAACAATCTGCAGGATTTTGATAAGAGATCTTCCCATCTTTTGGAAACCCCTGAAGTAAGAAGTATCTTGGCCAGGCTATCAGCATCACAGACCACAAACTGGACCCACAACATGCACACCTACAGTGCAGCTCTGCAGGACTATTCCCTCTTTCTGGAGCAGGCTTCTTCCATTGACCCACCTTCTGTTCTTGACATTGTAAACAATACATTCCTATCTTCACGTGCTGTACCATCAGCTGATGATTTGAACAAGATTTCTGAGTTTCTTCACAATTTTCATGGAGACATACAGCACAGAGTGTTGTCAGACAAAGTGGCTGCAGTAGGATCTGACCTTAAGATTTCATCAGTTAAATTGGAGGGACTCGATAAGGCAACACAGACAGACTGTAGTTTCTCACATATAAGCGGAGTTGAACTGGGACATATTGGAATGTTGACACCAAAATGTGAATCTTGCGCAGCTGTTGTCAAGCCGACCTTGGTCAGTCCAATGGAACCTATTCTTTCAGAATGCTGTGATGTTAAAGGCAAGGCGATGAAGGACGTTCAATCCAGCCAACGTGAAATCCAAACAAAGATCACTTTTCAAAGGGAGAGACAGATGCCAGTGTTGCCTTCATTCAGTCCACCAGAAGGAACAACTAAACAAAAGCATGTGGATAGAAAACACAAAATTGCCACATTTCCTGCAGAAGTAAGTGTTAAACATGAAGAATTGCCTCAGACTGTTGCTCTGAACAAAATGAATGCTGTAAATGGACAAGGCAACAAACTTCTGCTGATGAAACACAGAGGTGATCAGGAAGAAAGACCACCAAACAAACAGAAACAGTCAGTTCAGGAAGGAGCTTGCGATACTTCACAAATAGGAAAGAATTTCTTGCATAACATGCACAGTTATCTCCATGTTTCTGCGAAGCAGGCAACAGATTTTGTGGAGACGGAAGCAGAGGAATCTTTCGTCTCGAGCTTAGATTCCTCTTCACTCATCTCTTCTGACAATGAAGAAACAGAACCAACAGCTGCAGAAAAGCCAAAAGGGAGAAACGTGGGTTTCTACAAAAACCGATATGCAGATGAAGCCGCAGTACCATCAAAAGTGAGAGGCTCAGAAAACGATGAACTGGCTGGGAAACGCCATGGGGCAGGCCGCAAAAGTAAAAATTTGGTTAGTAAGTGTCAACGCGATACCAAAAGAAGTCCTCAGACTAGTGGTTTCTTTACGAATGAAGTAAACCCATACCATGACACCCTGAACTTTTGGCATGCCTGGTATTACCAGAAACCAGTTGGATACTTCAACATTCCAGCACAGACAGGTGACTGGAGAAGCCCCTGCAGACCCTCTGCCTGGTCAGGGGCATCCTTAAACCTTCCACACTTGTATTTTCCACACAATAACAGCAGAGTGGATTGGATTCATTCTAGGTCTGTTCCTGGCTCCCCAGCTGACTATTGTCCAGAAGGTAAGAATTGTAGACATTCTCACAAACCTCAGGATCCTGCCACATTATCTGTGCAGTCTCTATGGTCCAGAGCCAAGACCCAGCAGGAATACATAAGACAGATGGTTGGTTTTTACAAGGAAATGTCCAAGTCTCAACCTTGTTTCTTTAAAAACTCAAACTAGGATCCTGCCACATTATCTGTGCAGTCTCTGTGTTCCAGAGCCAAGACCCAGCAGGAATACATAAGACAGATGGTCGACTTTTACAAGGAAATGTCCTTGTCTCAACCTCGTTTCTTTAAAAAACTCAAACTAGACTGAACCAGGTTTGCTGCTGCAAAATATTTTTGCTCTACACTTTCAGTGTTAATGTTTGCTGTTCTTGATCAATGCTTCTTTGCATCTATGTTGTGGAGGGGAAGAGGATGCACTTGTGTGCACATGAATGTGATCATGGCTCAGATTTATGTTCTAGTTTTTGATGCAATGTGGAGTGGAGGCTGTAACATGTAATTGAACTCATTCAGTTCTTTCTTCATTTTGTTAGGTTGCATAATAAACAGGAATGATTGATTACAAGTGAATTATGAGAACATTTCTTTTTAGTACTATTCCAGATGGCATGATTATGTGAGTTCACCCTACTAGCTACCCAGTTCCAACTGTCTGCTCTCAATTAGAGTTGACCAATAAAACGGAGCACAAAAACTTGACCTACTCACCCCTCTCCCTCCACCCCGCCCAGTCTAGCAAGTGATTTTGATTCTCCAGATTTTTCACCCAGATTTGACCGAGTCGGTCATGTTTTCAGCTACCTTTGTTGCATCATGTGTCATGGAGAGGCCTTGTATTGCCTGCAATGCAACATATTTGCCTAGCAACTTGCTTGTTCGCAGTCTCAACTGCCTGTCATGTTCTGTCAACTCGTCATGTGGTGTAAGCTGCTCCTGGTCTGAAGACAAATAGGTGCAGGTGGTCAGGGACAAACTTACTACAATGTACTGCCTCACTTTTTCAGTCTTGTTCTGTAACTGCAAAAGATAAATGCAAGGCTAGGCATCCAGAAGTGCTTCATCCCTCACCATTGAGTAACAGTGGTTTGACAACAGCTTCGACCACCTGAGGGACCAGGTGTGTTGTCACAACAGTTGCAACCTTTTTACCCCCTTTTCCTTTGGTGTCTTTGTAGGTATGGGTCTTGATCCACAGGTAACTGGATAGCTTTGGGTTCTAATATTTATTGACAGTTTTTTTATTTTATGCCATGGTTTTCTTGGATGGCCTAGCAACATGCTAGTTCCCCACCACCCCTTCTCCATTTGTTGTCACACATGCAGCACGAGTCAGAGGCTTGCAGCTCACTTGCATTACCTGTTCTTGTCTCCCTTTACAAGGAATGATCAGCTCCTCAGTCTGGTTCACCTGCAAGATGCAACAGACATCCACACATCGGAACCATGGACATTGATCTAGCATTCACTCAGCAAATTAGAACAAGGCCTCAAAGCTTACAACACAGGTTTTTTCAGTAGGGAACCACTGCCTATATACTCATGTCATTGGCATGTGTCTCGGGGGTTGTGGGTGGATTCTGCTGCCAGGCAGGACTCATCATTCTGCAGAGGGCCACCTTCATCCTCGGGCATTTCTATCGTCAGGTTCTCTCTCTCACGTTTGCCGGCTGTGCTCAAGTTTGTGGTTCACAACCTTGCCTGATTCCTTCTTGCCTTCCTGGGGATCTGTCTTCAGCAGCGTGTTGCTCATCCCACTATCACACATGTGCTCAGCCCTACAGTTAGGCCTTCCATGCAAGGCATCGATCATTGGCAGTATGATATACCATATATATAAATACCATCTTCAGGTACTTACCAGATAACATGACTATTTGTTTCCTCCTACCTTTCTGCTGTGGGTCTCTGCTTAGTTCTAGTGAAAAACTGGGGAGGTGAGCTCACTAGATAGATGGGGCAGGGTTGAGGAGGGGGTGAATTTTTGTGCTCCCTGTTCATTAACTTTGACCGATCAGGAGTTGACAGCTAGAATTGGGTAGCTAGTAGGGTGAACTCAACATGTCTTCTAATTAGTACTTGAAGAAAGGAATTTTACCATCAAAACTGGTACAATTTCTTTATATCAACCTTTGAATAGTCGTGTACATTGTTTTTGCCATGAGATAGCCTTAGTTGCTGACTTGGCATAAATCAACAACTAACTAACTAACCATCAAAACTGGTATTTTAGAAATAGTGGATGGCATCCAAGAAAAAATTTGTTCCAGTGATAATGATAAAGCCAACAGTTGTACATAAATTGCAAATTATATGCGACCCATGAGATTTCATTTCATCAAATCTTTTATTACTTGTACAAAACGCTGAGGCTACACTCTTAAATTTCTCACATTGATAAACTTATTGCCAGAAAAAAAACAAAAAAGAGGGTAAACAACAACTTTAAACAGTTTTCTCAAAAATATCTAAAACAAGTATTTAACTTTTTCCCATACAAGGTAATTTTATCATACACGCTTTCTGAAGCATAAAAAAATAGCAAGAAACCAGCAACCCACTGTTCTTTTCAGAACTGGCTTCCCCATGCAAACAAAGTATATACAACAAGTAACCCAACAGTGTCTATGGAATCATTTATGAATGCAGCACAGACATTTAAAAAAAAACTGTTTTAGTACAAGCTTTTACCTGATGGTACCACCCTCCTTAGCTGTAAGAGCCAATCAATTATTGAAAAGGACAAATGCAAAACAGGCGACATATTTTTGTTCTGATTCTACATAACTCTAGCATTGAAAATTTTAGCATTTGGCGAAGCCCTAGTTAAGGTGGTGATGGTGAGGTGTGGTGGGGCACTTTAACATTTGATTTTTCAAAATGGTATTACACTGCTCCTAAGTCTACACCTCATAATGTGTCAAGTAGTAGCCAGTGATTAAAACTCTTGATTTACTGAACATAGCTACATCTGCTGGGTTTGCACCTGGTTCAGAGGAAGTTGGAAATCTGCTTAGGTCATGATTTCTGAGAAAACGGAAAAAAATCCTCATGATCGTCAAGACGACGGAAATATTTCTCAAGACTTCACCCACAAGACTCCCTCTCTCCAGCCCAGTGGAAAAAAATCACTCTAAATAACCTTGACCACCACCCATTGAGCCAACATTTTGGCAAATAGGTGCACAAGTTGCAAAATAAGCTTATTCCTGTCCTTAAGATCAGCACAAGTGAACTGTGTCAACATAATCTTTTCAGAATGTATGCAGTGCAGTTTTGACTAAATGCAGTTAACTTTTTGTTTGTTTTTGCAGCATTCTTAAGCAGTTTTTCTTTTGACACCTCTGATGATCTAGTGATAAAATGCAGCACACTTTCCTGCAGTATGCTTTCACATTCGACAACCTTTCTTTCAACTGTACAGCTTACTTTTTCATGTGAACATCTTACAGCAACATGCTTAGTGTCAAAACTATGGACAGTAGTGATAAATGTCCATACTTGACCATGCCATAACAGATATAAATATTTATCACATGACCACATAACCAGAAACAACATAGTAGATTCCAGATGGTTTGACTGTCTTATCTGAAAACGTGAAGTTGGTGCTTAAAAGTATGTCAAGCACTAAAGGTTTTTTTTTTTTTAAGATATACTTACTACATCATCACAAGCATCATAAAAATGATATACAAATTGTTAACATATTTGAGTCTTTTCCTCTATGAACAGAAGTTTCCATGCATTTTGATGTTTGAGCTGCTTTTTTCAACATGGAAGCATTATGTACTGACGCTGATACAATAAACAGTGGTACTTTTAGATTCTGGGGACTCAAAACTACACTGAAATTTTATTGTTCAGTCTTTGTAGTGATTGTCTTTTGGAGTTTCCTCTTCGAGAGGAGTAGGAAGCCTGTTGGACAAGATTAGTGCATGCAATCGGAGATGATCCCTTAAAACAGCCTTTGTTTGACCCTGGGTGCAATATGGTTGCCTCTGCCACTTAAAACCTGCCATGCTTTGAGAAAGTAAGCACAGGTAGTTAAGTTTTTCCCAGCAAACACACATCCCAAATCATTACATCAGTTCTTTCATAATATTGGTGGAAATAGTATTGATTTGATGAAAGGACTAGAAAATTTTAACATTAGAGGGTGGGGAGACAAATGCTTTGTAGACTTGACTCGGGGGGGTTTTCCAGTGGAATAAAACTGCCATCAGCAAGTGAATGCATGTGTGGGACATGCAAATGCAAGACAAAGTTACAACAGCATGGTCACTTGCAGTCGATCAACTGGCCATGAGGAAGGGGCATTGAATAGGACTTCTAAATGTTGCAGGCAAGTCTATTCTGATGCAACAAAATAGAACGAAAGCTTTCCCTAAATTGTGATTCACAGACAAAAGCATGACAAAAATCATGCTTGGGAAAGACATCAGATGGAGACTTAAAAAGCACTGACTTTCAACATGGGATGTCTAAAATGACTGCATGAAAAAGAAAAGCATGGAACTTAAGAATGATCAAGACACCAAAGTATTTGTAACCAAACAGATGCTTCATAGCTAGCTGCATGCAACAGATTTTCATAGAAAATAATTGTTCTACAGATGCTCGACCTGAAAAAGACAGTATGCTAAGGATTTTAAGCTTGAAAAGGAATGAGAATTCCTGTGCACAGTTTTTCAAAGCATGGCTAGTGTAAACGGTCATCATACAACCTTTGGTCACTCTAAGCAGGAACATGTATCTCTCACAGATAAGTTCTCTAAGCTGATACAAGAACAGTCAGAATGATGTAGTAAATTGTCTAGGTCCAGTGAGCTACCACAATCATCAAAGGCTGCTGGCAGTTGCTTCCTAAGCTATAATTTTACATAAAATACTTGACCACAGAAGCTAGTCACCATGACTGAATCGATGGTCTCCATCAAAGTACATACTGATATTATGTTTAAATATAATAGTGAGCTTTGTGAGATGATAATGCAACATCATAAGCAAATAGATCCAATATGTTTTTGCTGTACAAATTCTTGTCATAAGACTTGGATTATAACTCTATTGTGACTTATCAGTCTTTCGTATCCTAGATAAGATGTGATATTTCAGTATCTTTATATACATTTTTACAATTCACAATACATATATATATATATATCTGTCAAAACATTCTTTAGGCGAAAACAAACCAAGCAAGCTAGGAAAAGTCAACAGAAGATCTTTAAACCATTTCCTGAAATCAGTTAAAGTATTTAAGCTGAAACAAAATGACAGTGGAATGGGGATAAAATACACTATTTATCAGAAGGCTTACAAACCTCTGACATTATAATGTCATCTTGAAACAGAAATAGTTCCTGAGCAGTCTTGCAGATACATAATAGGAAAGAGTGCACAAACTGGCACCAACATACATTCCATCTTTGCCAATGAAATAATTTTTCCTTTTAAAAATTGTAACCAAGTATATTGTAGAAAAATGCCAGTCTATTTTTCAGTTTTGAATGTCAGGTCTCAAGTGTGAAATCCAACTATGTAGCAGTTCATTACTTTTGATACCTTTTGTAAATTATGATACTTTCATACATTCATAGCTTTACCCACTTTTTTCAGTTAAGCTCTTGGGTTTTATTTTTAAATAGTAAACAGGAAAGCAAAACTATTGCTTTATTGACTTCACAGCCTGCTGCCGGTAGTGTTTCAAATTCTACAGTGGTATTAACTTAATTTACTTAATCAAGCTTGATATAAACATCTGGTCAGAAAATGTTCCTGCATATTTGCATTTACATTTTGGAAACACTGTTGGGAGGAGACGAGGTTAAGTAGTAGCTACATTTAAAGCTTTAAATGTCTACATTTTGAGCAATCAGCCAATCTACATTAGTTATCTAGGGTTGTTAATGCGTATTATTGCAGAAAGTTTGAACCTGTTCATTGTTCTTAAAGCTGTCTATGTGCCAGATGTGAGTGGGCAACTGGTTTTGCGTGTATGTGTGTGACAGTCCATGCCTTACCAATGGCACAAAAATGTGCAGAGAAAACAGTTTCTTTGTTATGAAAATAATGGCCATAGTATTCTTTTTTAAGGACTACTCTGGCCAGCTTTAAATGAAACAGTTTTTTCTAGCATCTATTAAATGTTCTTCACCAGTGGTCCAGCGTATGCATATTGTAGGGAAAGATGGACTGGGTTACATTAATACCATTTTTTATATGTAAAATACCCCATGGACATTTTAATGCAAGGGAAAGTGAGAAATAGAAAATGCAGAAGCCCAATCATGTGGGCAAATTAGGGTAAAGGTGCCAAAAAGCTAATCTTCATCAGTTAAAAATTATCGCTCAGAAGCAGCAGTATCCATGATAATACAGTTTGCTCTTTGACTTTATTAATGTTACAAACAGGCAAACAAAGCCCCTACCAAATAAATGAAAAACAAAGGCAAATAGGGAAGCCAATCAATCCTTCCCTCACTGAAATCAACCTTTCTCTTCTTGGAAAACCTTTCATTATTTTGGATGCACCTCATCTACACTCCTTTTGTGTTTTTTTCTCTCTGAAGCACACACACACACAGAGCTCTTCTCTTTCACAGATGTCTGTAAGTTGTATGTGATGTTCTTGCAAATTTCAGAATAGTAACCATCTATACTTGATTAATAACATAATATGAAATGAGGACCTATAAGCTTTCAACAGAGAATGCAGAGATTGAAATGATTCAAAAGAAAAAAAGCTGCAGTTAGAAAATTCAATTGTCTGACTAAAGTCTTACACGAGCGCACACACACACATACATAGAGAACATAAAGATCAAGATAAATCTCCTTAAGGGGAATTACCTCATGCAAAAATGTCTATTTTCTGACCAGGGCTTCATCTTTACACTAAAAAAAAAAAAAAAAAAAATGGATTGAAGAACTTGGACAAAAGCAAACATTCATTTATGGAAAATGTTTTTTTTTCTCAGCAGAAATGCCATAATTATCTTCAGGAAGGTGCCTTACTGTTGGAAAAAGTCTTGTTGGGACTTCTTGCTTGTTGACTCACCTATCCCTCACAATGGAAACTACAAGAATGATTCAGTACTAAGCAGCAAGGTATTTAAGATAAAGTGAAGTAAAATGAAAAAAAAAAAAAATGCTAGCAGACCAGGATGGGTAAAGAAATGAAAGGTGGGTGGTAACATTTAAAAGAAATGGGAGGAAGAAATGTTAAGACAATCTAGAAAAAAAAGACCACACTAAATAACATACATAATAATCACACTCAAAACCCCCAAATCTGCCATAAAGCAACAGGAACACTACTTAAAGCAAGAGAAAGTTAATGGTACAGGTAGTTTACAAATGGTGCAAAAGAGTAAAATCACGTCTAAAATTAATAAATAAATCACAGCTGCTCAAGAATGGAGTGACATTTAGTGAGTAAACTACTATTTCTTTCTGTTTACAAAGAAATTGATACTGTTCTTGCTCAGCACAGCTATAGGCTAAAATGAAATCTGATGTCTATATATTTTCTTCAGGGAAACAAGGTAGATAAAATATTTCTCTTGGCTGTCTTTTCCAATGTTGCATCAAAAGTGAAACAGGTGAAGATACTGCATTGCACTGGACCATTCTTGATGAAGCCAGAGTCTTGTCTAAAAGTCTTATGTAATAGCTTTTCTAATAACACCTATTATAATAATTTGGCAAAGCAATTTTCTCTTGAGTTTATTTTATCCTTGTTCCACTGTATTATGGTCAACTTGGATGATTCAGTACACAGAAAATGGAATGAAACAACTGATAAGACAGTCCCAGAAAACTTTCCCCAATTTAGAGCACTTATGTTAAAATCATAATTTTAAGGGTGATGATTAATATAAATTTCAAGACATCTGAAATCTTAAAAAAGTCTTTTGTAATCATTCATACAGATACAACTGATATATCGGTATAATATTTACAAATTCAACTGTCCCTAGCTTCTGAAGAACTGAAAGTTATAAGAACACTAAACTCATCAAGCATCACCATACCCAAACAGCAGAAAAATAAATGTTCTATTTTTCTGGAATTATTGGATACCTTTGTGAAAAGTAATCACTCAAGGGTGGCTAGATAAACAGCTAAAACCTTATGGATACAGAAGCATAGAGCAAACAGTCAATTTCTCAGACAAGTCCACTCACAGTTTCTCTATACATTCAACCCACAGCAATATTCTTGCAGAGTAACAGATACTGGGGTAGAGGGGGGAGAACCAACAAAAACTAACTGATGCCTGTGTGAAGATAATGATCACAGAAAAGTTTTATGCACAGGAATATACAGCAAAGAATTGGCTGTCTGTTTGCTTTATGTCCCATCTGTTGATCCCCCTGTAGTCTTTTCCTTAGAGTCTGAAACTAAAAGCTTGGCAGGAAGAGCTGCCTGTGATGCATGTGGCAGCACCATGGGACTGGAGCTGGCAGATCCTTGAGTGTCAGAACCTGGGGTAGTGGTAGGAGATGACATGTCATCATCTATTGATGGCCAGGCTGGCGGACTGTCTGACTTTGTAAGGCGGTCATTCAGTGCTTTTAGAGCTAACTGTCTGCAGAATGCAAATATATAAAAAATGAAATAGAAAGAGCATATATATTCAAACACCAAACATTTTTCAAACCCCTACAAAAAAAATTGAAAGAAATACTGATGCAAAAACTGCTGATACAAGCAGCTTTCTCAATTGCTCTCCTTCTTTGCCAAGATTCTGCAAGCTCAAATGCATGTTCATGACAAGATCTCAAAAATGTTAGAATAAAATATAAGGTGAAGAGTTTTAGATGGGAAAGGGGGAAATTATTAATTATGTTAAAAAAGGTATCAAATGGCAAAGGGTAAAAAAAAAACATTTAAAACTAAGGCATCTTAAAAATATACTTAATCTGTATGTGAAGTAAACACTCACTTTCTGCGCTCTGCATCATGCGGCTCTGTGCCAGGGAGGGTCACTGTGATGGTGGTTGGAGAGCTGACATCATAGCGACGTTGAGGTTTCTTGCAAATTTTTATTTTCACCAGGGCACTAAATACTGAGTTGGCTAATGCTGCAACCAGTGGCTGTATCTGACTTGGAAAAAAGCTATGAAGAAACAAAAAGAAAACAGTCTGAATGTATAACATGTATCAACAGTATAATATACAGCATAAGGAAGAAAAAAAAAAGAGAAAAATCCCAAATTGTTTAGCCTAGTAATGAAGATAATAATTCTTTATAGGTGATGCTAACTTGAATTGGAATGCCTAAGAAAAATCAATTATAATTGTCTTGATGATGTCCACCCCTTACTTGACAAGTAATAATCACACACAACCACACTGGCAGATGACACTACATGTCTACTCCCCAAAAATGACCCTGCCTGGTAAAACTGGACTACAATGTTCTGATGACTTGAACATGTCAATGAAGTTCTAATGAATATTATAACACTATAACCCAGGTTATCCATTTTGGTGTTCATGACATAAGCTAGTGTGATTATACAGGCCTCCTTCTTGCAGTTACAGCAAAAGCAACACCATAAGAACAGTCATGTAATATTATGAATAATATGACCAAACAGGTCAACAAAACTAAAACCTTGCATAAAGAGTAAATAAATAATACCAATTTCGCAGATCATTTATCAAGCATAAAAATATAAGCCTAGTATAGTACTAACCCATAAAGCAGTAAGACATAAGACTAAAGATACTGTATAAAGAGAACAGCAAAATGTGGACTAGCATGCAGTATACACATGACCAAACAGGTAAATAAACTGATTACAGAGTCATTTCAGAGTTCAAAACATATTATATATGTATTGCTCCTTTAAAACACATTTTCCTATAAAAATTAGAATAATAAAGCTGAATGTACATGAAATGGACATGGAAAATGAATCTGATTTACAGTGTGTTTTCCATTTCCTTATAATTTGATCATATTTTTACATCTAACAATACATATTTTTGATAGTAATTTTCTTAATTTTACTATAAGTATAAGGAAGATATATATTACTATAAATTTAATTGGTCTTTCCAGATTCAAACTTACCAAAATCATACCAAGCTACATTTATTCATTATCCATGACATGTCTGCTAACCTTGCGAAACTGAAGTTTTCTGCCATGTCACCTCGATGTCCATTACTGTGTTTCTGGTAGAATCGCAGATATATCCAACTGACAACGATTCCCCAGCCAAACATAATGGGATAGGGGCCAGGCAGTACATGAACCAATCGAAGAATGATAGTTATCAGCAAAAGTGTCAGAGGGATGTGCGTATTTCTCAGTTTACCTAATGGAAGTGTGGTAATGCAGTGGTCTGGCATTACCTGCTTTACAGCCACACAAAAACCTGCGATGTAACCCGCCAAACCATGGATGTGAACATCAAAAAGGAAATCTTCGTTCAACGTAACCAGGTAAACGCCAAGATAAACAACAGCCGTCATGAAACCAACTCCGAGGTTTACCGCGATGAAAAATAGCACCATATCAGGTGCTCCCCACATTGGCATGAGAAGTCTTTCGCATAAGATGACGACGGCTATGTCTGCAATTACATGCCAAAAATGAAGTTCTACAAACCAGTACGTGAAAAAACTGTAAACACGATTGTTTGGGGGCATAACATAGCCTGGTGTAACGGTGATGTGAGGAATAGTTGACTGCATGAAGCCTTCGCTAATGAACGACAACAGATACCAAAGTGTAATCGCTGATGCTATGACCTTTACAACGATGCCGCTATGACCAACAGCAGCAGAAATTTGCTCTTTCACAAATCGCATCTTGTTTTGCGTTATGGAAGTCGCCATTTTGGTTGACGAGTCAACGTGACGTCACTTTACTTCAAAGTGCTTCAGTCTGAATACGGCCAAGTTTGTAGTGCATAAAGCTTCATTCTTATTTCCTCTTTACTGACAAGCGGAGTACACTCCCCTTACGCCGCGCAGGTTCACTCGAACGAGGATAAACGAATGTTTACAATAAATTTGTGAAATCCCGTGTAACTGGTTAAACACTGCAGGTACGTATATGCATTACAAGCAGCGCTGAAATTATTTGGCTGCTGGTAATTATAATGCAATATTTTGCGATGCTTTTGGAAGAGCGAATGAAACGCATACTACTAGTCAGTACTAGTGTGGTAGGCCTAATTGTTGCTAACTTTGGTGCCTACAGTGTGCCGCCGCTGATAAATATTAATATCATGAAATGATTATGAATTATCCGAGGAGCTAGACACACACACACACACACACACACACACACACACACACACACACTTTCGCTCACTTAGGCCTTACTTTCTGGGGTATTCAACAATTGTGATCTATAGTGAAAGCTTAGCAAAATAAGCAAGGGTTTTTTTGTTAATTCCTGTAATACCACCAGGATTCACTTTTTTGTGCGTCAGGACATGTTCTTATACTCTTCTGCGAGAGAGAAAAAGAACAAGTCCACTCCTTGGGCGTGCAATTGAAACGATTATTTTATGATGTTACCAATTTTAAAAACATTAATATGAAGCAAATGATGCATAAAGTTCTAGTCTGGGGGAAAGGGCTGCTTGAAGACAAAATTATATATATAATGTTCCCTCGCTAATTTGCTGTTTGTTTATTGCGGGCTCGCTGTTTTGCAGGTTTTAAAAAAATATTAATGTAAAATATTTATCGCGGTATTTTCGCTGTTTCGCGTGTTTTTGCGGTACTCCGTCTAAAGTATTTTTGCACATGTATAGTACGTATCATACAGTAATGTATAGATTTGATGAATTTTGCATAAAACATCATCCTAAGTTATTAAGGGAATGGAAAAGGGTCATGTATAAGAGTGTTGGGAGGGTTTATAGAGACTTAAAATAATGTATAACTACTAAAAAAGTATAGCGTCCCTACTTTGCGGAAATTCACTTACCGCGAGTGGGCCTGGAATGGAACACCCACGATAAGTGAGAGAGCAATGTGGCATAAAATGTTAGGGTATTATCTTGTAAATTTCCATGGAGACAAAGAACAAGTAGGCATATGGTATAGCAGTAGCAGTGTTTTCTTTAGGTAAAATGAAGAGCGTGGGACTTTCTCATTTTTACAGACCAATAGAAAATGTACTTTGTTCAAATAAAGTTTTATTTAAAATTATTTTCTCCATAGATTATAGTTTTAAACAGTTATTATTACTAAATCTCTTTTTTAAAGATACTTCATGATTGCTGAAAATGTTTCAACCAGATGTTTTTAAGCCTGTGCAGGAACTATCACCAGACAAGATGACTGTGGAGAGGAACCCATCCAGCCTCAACTATGTAGAAATGCTGGTTGAAGAAATTGCTTTGGAAGGTTTAGATGGTAAGTAGGTTATCTGCCTTGTTTTTTTGTTTTTTTTTTTAAATTTTGAAACTGCAATCAAGATCCAACACTGTCAATACTGTTGGAACTGTGTCAAGACTCACCTCTGCAGTGTGTCTTTGGAGGAAGATAATTGTCAATGTGGATCACCATTTTACAACACCAAAAATCTTCCCTTTCCTTTTCTGGTCAACAAGAAGCTGTTACTGTTCACAATATTGCTATAAACTGATTTTTATGAATTTTTAAACTGCAGTTGCTGACTTTTTATCGCTTTTGTATAGTTTTTATTGTGTGTGTTACATAATTGCAAAACTGCTTTTAAATGTAATGTGATCCAGCATTATTTTATCACTCTTTATGGTTTTATGAAATATTAAAAAAAGTATCTAATATCTGCACTTATTTTTGAAAATACATTTTAAACTCTTTGTAATTGTTGCTCAGATTTCTTGCTCAACCACTAAGTAAATACATCTTTTTTAACTATAAAAAATCATCTTAACCATCAAGAGTTAAATATAATCAAAAGCAGCATTCTGAGTAGATTTTAGAGAGGCTTTGTTTTTAATAAAATGGAACATGCCATTCTGAAGAGAAGTGGTAATGAATTGGAGAAAAGACAAGCATATTTTTCTTTGTTTTCCTTTTGAAAAGATTCTCACATTTGTATCTCAAAGGTATTACTCTTCCTACACTGTGGCTAAGGCTGGAAGATCGAAAAGACTTTCCTCTGGCATTGGATGATAAGTCGAAAGCCTTTTTATGGCAAGCAGTGGTCAGTAAAGAAGGATTTACATTTTACAAGCTAAAGGAACCTCGCCCAGATCTTGAAAAGTTTGATCGATTTGCCTACCTTTGTCCATCAGAAGGCACCTACACTGAGCCTGTAAGTCAGCTTTTTTGCTCCATGCCCGGCACAGAAATGTGTGTGTGTGTGTGTGTGTGAAAAAGAGATATACATGTGTAACAGTTTGCTTTTCATTGCTATTTACTACTACTTTCAGAAAATACTGCAAGATGACATCTACCCAGTTGAGATCATCAACAAGGATGGAGTGGTTGGAAGCTGTTCAACATATAAAACACGCACTGATATCACCTCTTTTATCAGAGGGAAAGATGTGTCTGGTTCCTGTACTTATACAGGAGCAATGGAAAGGCATGTGGACTAATATACTGTATTTTAACTAAACCCTTATATTTCCTGTGAATGAATGATTACAGAGAAATAGAAGAAATACAAGACTTGTGCAGGTTCATGAACGGAGGGTGAATAGTGATGTTCATGTTGTGTAGTTCATAAAAAAAAGTAAAACTGTAGCCAGATCTTAAGTTTTTTTTTATTAGAGATATGTAAAAGACAGCTTACATTACATTTTAAGATTCTAAACTCATAAAGAATTACTGTGATTTTAAGTTTACTAAGTTTATTACTTTTTGGAATGTGAATGGAAATAAACAGTATCAATTGATCTGTTTACAAAAGAATTGGAATTATATGTGTATGTGTGCATGCATGTATACATCAGATGGGGTCAGATGCTGGTAGTTGTTGCCAGCCAAACTCAGCGAAGTTATGCGTTGACTGGCGGTGTAGTCAAACCAAAAGGTTCACCACTCTTGTACTGTTTTCTGGAGAGAATTGGAAGGTGAGAAGAATGTTTGTACATGTATGTCTTGTACGTTTTTATTTATAACCTTTCAGGCATGATTTTAATTACTTTAGTGCTTAATGATTTCTTTTTTAATAATAGTTTAAAAGGACATAGTACTGTAAGTTCTTGTATTTTAAGTTTCTATTTATATTAAATTATAGATTATTTCAGCATAACCATATTTCTGTCTTAGTTGCTTAACTCTAAATCAGTAATCTTGATATTGACATTTACCCTGATGCACATGACATCTGAACATTAAAAAAAAATCATAAATAAGTGATATACCAGAAGTAGAGAAACAAAATTTGATGATAGACTGAAAGATGTAGAAACAAAATTTGATGATAGATTGAAAGATGTTGAAACCAATTTTTCCTACCTGAATTCCTTTTGACCTCTTTTTTTTGGAAATAAAAAGGATATTAGGTGTGTTTAAAACACACCAAAAGTGTGTGATATTTTGAAATATTATTCACAGATACATTGCTTGCACATTTTAACGAAGAATTCTTTCCTGTTTCAGAGCTCGATACAATGGTGTGACATCCATTGGCTCCCCACAGCTGAGCTTCAAAGCTTTCTCTAAAGCCGGAGGGAACAAAGGCGTTTTCAGCCTTGTAAAAACGTTAATGAAAGAGAATTATGTTCTGAAGCAGGTTTGTTGTGACTGGTATTTATTTTTTTACATATAGACCTTATCTTAATGACTACCACAGAACCTATTGGACACAAAAAAACCTGTATATTAGATCTGTAGGCGAGTTTTTTTGCAAAGTGAGTTGCTTTAATGAAGCAGTTTCAGTAATAATTTATAGTAAGGACTGAACGAAGGGTGGTGTTTGGTAGCTTGTTTCACTGATGTTTTGTTGAATTTATATTTTGCAGACATTGGTGAGGAGGGAAAGTTACCCAGTCAGCTCTAATCTGGTTCACTTGAAACGCTTCTTTCGCACTATCAGTAGCCAGATGGTGGAATCAGGCCAAAAGCTTTGTGAATACCTCCAATCTAAGTCTCAGCCTTATGAGCTCACCTCAGTAGTCAAGAAACATCTGGTGAGTGCTGATAGTAATTTTTCATAAGCAGTTGTGGCAACTGTGGGTTTATTTGCAGGTGGGATTTTTATATTTTATGCACTTAATATTAGTTGAGAAAGGTACTCAGGTAGGTCCAGTGTGTGTCTGAAGTATGTTTTTTGATTTTAGTAGAGCTTTCTGAGCTTTTTCTGGCAAAAGTTTAAAGACTTTAAGTGTCTAGAAGGAGCTGACCTCATGTGGCAAGTCTCCGTCATTTGCGCCAGTATAAAAGTCATGAAAGGAAAGCCTCAAGCTTTTTCCATTTATAATCGTTTTCTTTGGTATTATCATGGACGATTGACCCAAACTTTTAATGCATGAATATGTAGGGAGTGACTGAAAAGCAACTAGCCAGTGTTGTGAGGGTCAATGAACGGCTGGTAATAGAGAAAGTACCAGCTTCCTCACTCTTTTCTGATGGAGAAGATGGTGATAGCTCATCAATGTAAGTACATGCATTAACTTGTTTATTTGTTTGTGCAGTTCAAATTTTTGTGTATGTTATTTTTTCCTCATTTTTAGTCTTGCATATTCTTTTCCTGCCTATATTCTCAAGTGGAAATATAAATATTTAGAAACAATATTTTAATTGAGAGCAGAACCTTCACTTTAGATATGGTTCACAGTATGTCCTAGTATGTGTACATGTGTACAAGAAAGAGTGAGAGTTGTGCATACATACTTTTATAGATATGTGTACTATATAAATTTATGTATATTTTATAATTTCCCCTTTAAAAAAAATGAACAGCCTCGATGGCCCTGAAATGGTGAATGTAGTAAAACTGGTCAAAGGTGAAACTCATTTTGGAGATGATGAAGATGGTGATGATAGAAGCGATGAAGAAGATGACGGAGGCACTGAAAGCACGCAGAAAAAGACAGGTACATTGCATGGGAGTTTTGTTTAACTGTATTACATTCCGGGACTGAAAATTTTTGCCATTAGATTTCTGATTGTGAGATTTGAAAGTTATTTTTACTGTCTACTGTTGTTTTTCTCAACACAGTTTGGAAGGAGAAACCATGCTATCTCAGCTGTGGCTGTTTGATTGTTAGCCTTTATGGAATGGTTACATAGAAACTTTTTTTAATCTAATTTTTTTATATTTTGGTTCTGTTTTTGGTCAGACGGGGGAGTTTGTAAGAAGTGAAACCTATACATATCAGTCTGTTGTTTACTAAGACACTACCCTCTTGCATGAATGATTACACTACACCTATGAACTTTAACTGTAATGTAAAAATTTTGTTTTCTTGACAAAATGTGTGTATGCCTAAATAGGTCTGAAATGCACATTTATAACTTTTCCCCTTACATTTGCATTCCAGATCTTTATAAATGGAGAATTGAGGAGTCATTAATCCGGCAGGTTTATGAAGTGGTGGCTAGACATGAAGTTGACGGCATAACACAGCACGATCTTCAGGTTTGCTTGGGACTCAGTCGATACAACACAAGAAGCATTCTTCGCTACATGAATGAGGCTGGACTCTTTCACTCCTTTGTTCGTGACGTTGGAAAACATCGAACAACATTGTAATGGTCCAATTCCATCATGTTTCACTTCTGACTACGAATTAATTCTCTGCAAATATTTTTTTAAGCCGAACATTCTGTCTGTTGTTTATGTGCATGCCGATTGTGTTTGGCATTTCTCCCACTTGTAGTTTTACTTAAATCTATGAATTGTTTCTCAATGTGTAAGGATATGTACGTGTAAAGATGCAAATTTGTGTGTCTACATGTGTGAGGGCATTTATATATCTTTCCTTTGGTGGCAGTTTTGTGACTAAACCTATGATGGAGTTATCAAACAAAGATCAAAAAGAAGCGCTGGAAAAATTCAAAGAGCTGACTACAGATACAACAGGTCAGTTCTGATCTTTTTTTTTGTTTGTTTGTTTTCTTTCTTTCTTTATTTTAAGATTTGCCTAATGGAAGCAGTTTCTTTCTGAAAGCCGTGTCATTGATATTTAGTCCTCAGTTAACATATTTATAACTAAGAGAGATAATCTTGTGCTTGATTTATTTCATTGGATGAACTTTGTCTTTCAAGGTTCTTTATGAGTAAGTGGTTGGGAATTATATCTGTTAGCAGTTTATAATTGGCCATCGCTCTTTATAAGTCAGTGGTCGGGAATTATATCTGTTAGCAGTTTATAATTGGCCATCGCAAGAGTTAATGCATGCACAAATGAAAGATCCTTGAAGGATTGGACAAGGTGACTTGTAATCAAAAAAGAAAGTTTTAAAATCAGTTCACCCATCTTTTCCAAGGGTTATTTTGAAATAAATAGTCCAAAGATAAGTGTATGAAATAAGTGAGTTAGCAATGCAAATTTATTTAAATGTTCAAAGTGGCATGTAATAGAAAAAAAATTAATTATGTTAATTTATTTAGTGCTTTACCCCACCATCAGCGGTAGGCTCAAAACAAAGAGTTTCTTGCATTTCTGGTTAGTGTAGCTACTCATACTGAGAAGAAGGTGAATGCCATCAGCATAGATGCAGTTTGCAGCTTTGCCATTTCATGGAATCATTGATAAGTCAACAAAGTTCTGCTTTGAAAAGTAGCTGAAAGTTACTATGATGTTTGTATGGAAACTCAACGCATTCTTTGGTACAGTGAACTAACTTTTGCAGACAGAAAATATCATTCCATCAGCACAACTCTTGTTAGAGCAATATGCTAATGGTCATTGTAAGCTGAGCTTCCTGGAGATGCACAACATCAGCCATAGCAGATGTGCCTTTAATGCTTGTGAAGCATCAAAACG
Source organism: Marisa cornuarietis (assembly GCA_004794655.1). Taxonomy (NCBI): domain Eukaryota; kingdom Metazoa; phylum Mollusca; class Gastropoda; order Architaenioglossa; family Ampullariidae; genus Marisa; species Marisa cornuarietis. The sequence goes on from SMMW01000651.1 coordinate 4,673,923, forward strand.
TTCTGGAGCGTTTGCAGAATCAGAGTCTGAAGTCAAGACTGCTGATACACATATATAAACCTTCAAACTAAAGAATACATCATGACAAAAATTTAAAAAAATGGATTAAAGAGAAAGTTGTGTTTATGTGCCATTGTGAGATTTGTTCTCTGAATATGTTTTTATAAGCAGCCTTATTCTTTTTTTTTGTCTGTGTGTGTTTAGTAAGATGGTGGCTGAAGATGTTCAAACAACACATGTCTCTGTTGATAGTATTTGACGTCAATAAATACTTTTGTCATCGGTGATCAGTTCATCTTTAAGTGGCTTTGAGGAGTTAGTCATAATAGAGACAACATTTATATAGCAAAATACATCTGTGAAAATTTTGTGGGTCTTATTTAAGAGGGGGTTGCAATATGGAAGGTCTTAATGAAGAAGTGTTACTGTATTAGGCACTTTTGCTCAAAATGTGTGATGTTGGTTTGATGTAGGACTGTTTTGATCACTTTTCTGGCTCTGGGGCAAACTATGCATGAATGGAATTCTGACCTAAAGTTTGATGAGTTTTTTTATCTTCTTGAAACAGAAGAGGATGGTAATGTTTCTGAGGAAGTGTCTGTGATGGATGTTGACAAAGAGAGGGATAGTTTTGCATCTAAATCTGATGACGAGGACTCAGAGACAAATGCCATTCTTTCTCAAATTCAAGTCAGCTTCTTGGATGGATTTCCTGTAAAAATTGTGGAAGGTCCCATCAAAACAGGCAAGAATTTTCGTATTCTTATATATTTTTTTATTTAAATCTTGTTTCACAACTATCTTTAAGGAAGGTAGTCAAGCAGCTTTGATAAACATCTCCATGTTTATGCTTCTCCAGGCAGGTATTTCAAAATTTAGCACTTAAGAATTTGGAAGTTTGACAGAAGAAAAGCAAAAGAGATTTTAAAAATTTAGTCTCATGCTTGAGTTCATAACAGTTGTGTCTATTTGAATATCAACCAGCAATATTTTTTTGTTTTCTGGATAATTGTTTGGTAAATTTCCAAAGAGCAGAATGGTGATTTATTATATAAATAATTTAGATCTTGTGACGTCTTCTGACAGGGGAGGCCTCAGGGCGAATGCTGCGCCGTGCTATTACTCTACTAAACCTGGTGCAAAAACACAAAGTCATTGACAACATGATGCATCTTGCACAGGTAGACATTGGGCTATGACAACTTTATTAATTTATTGTCTCTCTCTTAACTTACTAGTTGTAAAATTTTATGGTAGATAAAAACTGATCATGTTACTGCAACTTGTAATCATCTTTAGACCTTATAAATATCTGTATATGGAAGCTAGTTTTACTGATTTTATTTTCTGGCGTGATTTTTGTATTTGTGGTGTTGCAGTGCTTTAAAAGGTACAGTCATTAAAAGTACATGTTCCTTGTTAGCTACTTTGAGACTGATGTTTGCTGCTTGATAATTTGATTTTTCACCTGAAGTAAAGAAAGGTACCATTGATTATTATGATGTTACAGATCATTAGGCATGAATCGCCTGAAGAGGAGGGGATTGAAATGTGCCGCAAAACCTTGCTACGCATGATAGACTGGTGCTGCCGAGAAGGGAAGCTGCAGAAATACTGTGTCAAATTGGAGAAGGACAAGAAAATTGTACATGTATGTCATGTATATAATGGTCCTATTTCTTCCTTTTTAATCAATTTAGTCTTCCATATAGAAAGCTACTGGCTTTTAATATTCTGAATACATTTGCAAGAAGGAAAAAGCAAATATGACAATAAAAACATAATCAATATTTAAATTCTATGTATATTTCTAATAAAATTATTTGATTTATTTTGCATATCTTGTTTGCTTGAAGCTCATAAATTTTTAATACATGCCTTATGACAGAATAACATGACTGCAGGGTTTCACCCAGCTACCTATCCTCTTTCACCCAGCTTTACTACAAAAGAACACTTTAAAATATTTATTTGCAAAGTACAGCATTTAACAGGTTAAAGAAATGCTCTTTAAAATGGTGTATGAATTATGGTTGTGTGTCCTATGGGTTTGAAGGGGTTTAAACTCAATGTACTTGCCAAACATACAGAGGGAAGGCACTTTTTTTTTTCTTGACTTCAAATGTAGGCAATGTGTAGCCAGTAGCTTTCTACAACATGACATAAAACAAACTGATTTTCATTTATTTTCAGATGGATCAAAATGTCAGTTATAATGCTTTAGTTCTTAAATGGAAAAATAATTCCAGAGATTTATTCCTTCATTTAGATATTTGTTCTTGCACAGTGTGATATATTTTGCAACTTGACCTTTCATCACAGAAATTGTGAATTGCTCACAAGTAATGAATCAGTAAAGTTTTGTATTATTTTTTTTTGCTTTTGTGAATAATGTAGAAAGATGGCTTGAATTATAGGTCTCTGTGGAGAAGGAAAATCAGGGCATGGTGTGGGTCAGGGTGGGTGGTCACATAGCCTGCGAGTTGCTTGTGATTTGATGCACATAAAGAGTTTGAAATAGTGCATGCATCTGCATTTGTATGGGTGGGAATATGTATGCATGCAATATCATCATTATCAGTCCCTTAGGTCTGATGATATCACCATCTTTGTTCTGATGGGGTATGTTAAATAACAAGGCAGTTCACTCTAGGATGTCATCTACCTATTTGATCATTATGGGGCAGGTGGTGGTGCAGTAGTTTAAGTGCCTGTCTCCTCTACAGTGAGAATCGGATGTCTTGGGTTTGAATCTCAGAAATTACATTTCTCTCTCGGTATGTGAGACCTGTTTACAGGGCTGGCCGTCAGTTGTTTTATCTACCCTGTGTGTGTTTGTGTATTGTACACTGTGCTTGTTTATGTTTGTGTAAGTGTATTTGGTGCTGAGGATAAAGGGCTTTATAAATATAGGCTGTAACTCTTTATCATCATCAATTCCTTAGACCTGATGATTTCAGCACCTCTCTTTGTTCAAATGGGATACATTAACTAACAGACCAGTCCCGCTCTTTGATGTCATCTACCTATCTCATTTTCCATAGGCATCTTTTTCAGCCTCTTTGTACTTTTCTCTGCAGGATTGTCTTTCCTACTCCTGGTGATGGTGAGATGTACCCATACCACTTTAGTTTAGGCTCTTTGTAGTAAGGCCTACTTTTTTGTGCGTAAACATGTGGTCTGTATTTTACAGGTGCCACTGGTGTGTGCCAATGGCATTGATAATGAGCACAAGCGAGTGAAAATGGCTATACAGCAAGCCAAATTGTGTCATTTCCATGGAGGGATACATAAAAGGTCTCAGGTGAGTTTACAGTTTTCAAGCTGCCTGCCCCTTTATCATCAGTTTATGTAAAACGCCTCGTTGCTTGGATGTGTGGTGGGTAAATATTAAAAAAAAAATTTTAATTTTCATATGCAAGCGCTTTTCTTGTGTGGAACCCAGTAAGCTGTTTTGGCAAAGAGTTTACATTTCTCTCTGAGATGGCTATCAGAAATAATGACTGACTGGGTCAGTATTTCAAGGCCTCCAAATATACTAACTCTGAGATTACAGTTGGACTAAGTCTTTAGATTTTTTTCTTCCTTGACAAGAGGCAAAAAGATACTTAAGAATGATTCCCATCATGAAGAAGACTGCCTAAATTTTCAGTTGGGTGGCCAGATGCTTCCAAAGTCCTTTTGTGACAGCATGCTTGAGTGGAATAAGCTGTTTAAAAATCTGTCAAGTGGCTCCCCCTGTCAGAGAATCAAAACGGTAAGTCATTGACCTTGATGATGACAATGATGATGTCATGAAAATGGTGTTGCACCCAGAACATAGCTGTCTATAGAAACTGATATCTGTGTGGCATACATGCCAAGAATGTAGCTAATGATTGTAAACTTATTTAGAGGAACCTGTCACAGCTTGTTTGAAGTGGTACAATTAGAAAAAAAGGTTACCATCCTCGCTAATAGGGAGATCTTATTATTGGCCTAATAGTTAGATTTGTTATAAAAGGGCTGCATTATATTTTAGTAACAGCATCTAATTCCCAACAAGCTGCGTAAGTTCTTAGATCTTGTCAACTGAGCTAATATGCTAGTTAATATCTGTAATTAATCACTATTCTTATTAATCAGGATACATTGGCTTGTTACAATTATTTCATCCATAGCTGATGAGAGTAAACTTTTATCTGTGAAATTAGAATCGCTATGGATCCATGCCCAAGATGCAGAGAGCCTCTATTCTGCACAAGTACCTCTGGTACTTAGTGTATGGCTATGAGGGTTATCAGCACTCAGGCCATAAGGGTAATACAGATGGTCATGCACCTTTGGTCTCTGTTTCCACATCTTCTCATGGTACTGATGGTGCAGATGAAATCTTTCAGGTATGGCCATAATATGGCAGTAATATATTGCAAAAGTTAATCAGGCTGAGTTTTTGTTATTTTTACCACAGAGCAAATCTTATTTGCTAGTAAAACATGCATGGAATGTGTATAAATCAAAATGACTTGTTTGATATACATGGCTCATCACATTGCATTAGGGATTGTTAGACTCTAATCAGTCTCATAAATCTTTTCCTAACTTAGTAAAATTTGGATTGACATATTTTATTTTTAGATATAAATTTTAGCCACATCTTGTATTTTTTCTTTCCTGACTCAAATACAACATGAAGTCTCTTGTCACTGAGGTGAAATTTTTATTGTAAATTCTCACTTTGAGACTTACCAGATGACATGACAGGAGAAAATAGGCTACATTTGCCCTTTAACCATTGAAAGTTATCTCCCTGACTGTGCTAGCACATGCCTAAGGTGTAGGGACTCCACCGGTCAGGTGAGCAACAGCCCTCAGACTGTAAAGGTGACAGCAAAGCCAGTGTAGCAGTTTTTTATAGTTAGTCAAATGCCTTTGAGTGACTTGAACAGTCGAACACCTTACTGTCTAGGCATGTGCTAGCTCACGTTTAGCAAGTTAACATTTGATGGTCAGACAGAAAATATAGCCTATTTTCATGTCATCTTTTAAGGTCAAAGAAAAATTAGCACTTTTCATAAATTGTGTCACAACTCTGTCTGGGTGTACAGCACTTAACAGACAAGGTGGATATGAATGGATCCAGTGCTTCTATTGTCAGCCAGTTGAAGACTCCACGGGTTTATCTGGATGTGTGGGATTGGCGGCGGTATTTGCCACCACTTCGAAAACACACTGGTACTGGCAGACCCATGCACAGCCATATCATTTGAGTTTTGTATTATCTTCTATTTGGTAATCCATTTCTGACTGGGATTGTTTTCTTGGTTGGGGTGCATGTGTGTTTGCATGCACTTGTATGTGCAAGAGAGAATGCATACCTACACATCCCTGGTTCAAGTCAGGTGTGTATACCTGTATGAATGTATGCATTTTTGTGGGACCAAGTGATTTAAAAAAGAAGATGGAGCCTGCTACATGTATGTACATGCACAACAGAAAATTCACATTTGTCACCTCTACATCATGAAGTAAATCCACTGACTTCCCTTATGAATATTTAATCTGATATGGTTGCAGATGTACAGTCCATGGTGGGGAGAACAGAGGGCGTCTGCATGGTGGCTGACATTATTATGCACATGCCTGTCTGTATCTTTTGCCAGCTCATAAGCCTCAATTTCCAGGTTAGTTATCCATCGTCTACATATTGCAGTATGGAGTACAAGGTTGACAGAATACATAATTGAGATTTGAGAAAAGCAAATGTTTTTGCCAGAAGTGCAGAGCACTCGGCTTAAGTAACTACTGCTGTAATTTTGTTCACAGGTAGATGGGCTCAGTGATATTCTGGAGGACAAGGATCTGCGCCTCTATCCACTGTCATATCTGCCAACTGCCATGGCCCACCAGATGATGGATCGTCGCCGCTCACTTTTCAATTTCATGTACAACAGTGATGTGCTTTGTCAGATGGGGCTTCTTTCTTATGGGCCATTTGTATTTCAAGACACCACCAAGGTTAGCATGTTTTACAATGCTCTGATAACTGGTTACCACAAGGCTTTTTTTGTAACAAAGCAGAATTGGTGTACAGTTTTTAACCCCTCTTAAATTAGTTGGATGATGTGCTTGAAAATGATGTTTATTTTTTTCTTGGTACTGTTTAGAATAAAGTTTCAGGATCTGAAATCTACCCATCAGTGCGAATTGTGTAAAAGAGTGGAGAATCATTTTGAATGTCAAAGCTTTGTTACAGCTCTGTTTCCACTGTACAGGCCTCAGGCTTTGATGTTTGTCTGTAACTTGCATTTTATCTTTCTATCAGCTCTTTATGTACTTGCACAAGAGTGGTACAATCTTCGACACACGAGAAAGTCAACCAGGCTATCGTTACATTCGGCTGCCAGAGGGAGCAGATTCCTTCCCACGCCTCTTTTTCTCTTTCAAGACCATGGATGATGTGTCCAAATACTGGACCATGCTACAGACTGTCACACTTGGCACTACTCTCTATGCCCGCCAGAGTAAAAAATATATATCTGTTTTGCTTGTGTTTGTGTGTATGTGTGGTTATGTGTGCATGTTCATGTTTGTGTGTGCTTGTGTATTTGTGTGAAAGCATGTATATGCGTGTATGCATGGTTAGATATTCATGTGTATGGCTTGTGTGTACACATATGCATTTGACTTGTACACATGGCTACTCAGAGAACAGCATTTCATAAAGACTGTTGTAGACTATTGTAAGTGATGCATGTTATTGTGAAAAATTTGATTTTCATCAGAAAGTTGAAGTTTTAACTGCCATTCAGCATTTTTTTCACAAGTTGGTCAATGAATAAGACACCAGGCCATTCATTTACAGAAGATTGTGTTTTGAAGGTTTATTTTTCTCTAGATCAGTCATGACAGCATAATTATTTACATTTTTGTTTTTGTTTTCTTGTACATTAGCATGTCAAAAAATGTAAAAATGACCTGGAAGCTTGTTCTACAGTAACCTGGCATAGATTACCTAGAGCATGGTAGACATTAAATGCTGTTGTCTTGCATAGTCAGGGAAGTAGAAATTTTTGCTCACGTTCAACCTTTTGTTGTCAATGGCAACAGTGGCAAAGCATGACCATCCTCCTGATAAGAAACCAGCAGTGAGCTTGGAGGACTGCACAAAGGGACGTGTCCTTGATGGAGTGGTTGAGGATGAGACATTGCCAGGAGACCATGGAGGAGCAGGAGGCATGGACTCTTCACTCTTCTTGTAAGTCTTGTTTCTTCTGCTGACCTCCAGAACACACTTGTGTTGATAAGATAGACAAACGATTTTCAATTGATTTTGAACTGTTGGTTATATTTTTTCCAGAAAGTGTCTATTAATAAAGTCATTCATTGATTTGATTTAGGTTTTTTTGAAAATTGTTATAGCTTTTGTGAGTTGATCTCCAGGTGTGCAGTATTGCCTGAGTGAAAGATCATGGTTGGGATAAAGGCTTTTTATTTTCAAAGTTTGAGAGGTAGATCAGTTTTAAACAATATCACAAGCAGATGGTCAATTTTAAACAGCAATATAATGAAGGTAGAGGTAAGAGATAGACTGTGATCATTTGCTGTCACCTTTATGGCAGCTGTGTGAGGGTTGTTTCTCACCTGATAGTGGAGCACCTTGCATGCACCTTGTGCTGCTGTCTTAAGTAACAGCAGACCACAGAATCTGTGGCATGTCTTAAGGCATCTGTGGACACCTGTGTGCAGTTTTGCAAGCCTGTTTTTGCAGTTGTGTGAATAATAAATCTCTTTTTTAATTCAATAGGAACTTGAAGCGCAACTGGTACTCACAGAAAAATCCACTTGACCAGCTGAGTAAGTTCAAAATATTTTAAAAGAGAACAAAACAAAAAGTTTTCAGCTGAAAGATAGCTATTACTGATCTTCTTGCAGAGATACTTGGAGGCAGAGATATACATTGGGCATAATTTCAAGAAATTTACACAAATTTTCTGCAGCTTGGGGAAAACATTTGAAAATTAAAGAAATAAATGGTTCATAAATTTCAAAACAGTTTTAGTGTTCATGTAGTGTACCATTTACTTTATTATTACTTTATTTAATGTTGTTGATTTCTATGCTTAATTCATCCGTTAAATTTTATCATGTGTATGCATGTGAAACAAATATCACATTATGTATAGTGGTCAACGTATAAACGTGGAAAGTCTTGGAACTTTGGGGACACAATTGTAATTAATGTGGATTTGTTTAGAAACCAAAAATGTCAAAATAAAACAAAACGGGAGCAGTGTGGGGAAACTTTTGAGAAACTGAACACCAGAATGATTTTTTAAAACAGGCAGCTACTACAGATTTGAAGAAAGTGCATTGTTATGCCAAAGGGCATACGTTCCAGCATAAACATGGCCACAGCTAAATTTGTATTATCAGTTAAACAGAAATTGCATGATTGAGAGCATGTGAGATGGGTGACAGAATGGGGTTTCTGAGTGGAGAAGCACAAACACATGCCTATAATAAAGTGGAGATTCTAGGTAGAATGTGGTACATTTCTGTGAGTCTCTGTAGCTTATGTAGTAAAAGTCAACAGATAAAGTATGTGAAATGTGAGGAACACATTTTTAAATCATCCAGAAGTGAAGCTAAAATGCATCTTCAGCTTGACAATTTGTTTTGGATCCATCTTTTTCCAGGCAGCGAATTTTCATCTCCTTTACAAAAGCCTGGTGTAAAGCGGCGCCGTTTGCATCTTTCAGAGTTGTCTGATGCAGAATATAAACCTCCAAAAGGTGAGTCGCTCGACCTATAGGGAAATGTGTGGTAAAGCAGTAAAGGGAACCCAAATCTTTCAGTTAATATAATTTTTCACCAATCACATAACATTAATGGAAAATTAAATGTGCACTAGCACTTAGCTGCACTTCTTCTGCATTTTCCTGTATAATGAAGTTATAGAGTAAAGAATTTTTTGCCTGCCTTTTACTGTCACAACAGCCAGTTGATAAAAATTTTACCAACAACACTGTTGATTGATAACATTTCTTGTCAGACTAGTTTATGGGACCTAAAGATAATGAACACATCATGCAGCAGATTGGTGAAAAGGTTCTCTTGGGCTCACACCTTTCTTTCTCTTAGAATAAAGAAATTGGTTCCTGATACCATGAGGAAAGTGAAATACTGTCTGGTGCTTCTCTCAGGGCTGCTTTAACTTTTTCATGCTATAATTTCAAACTGCAAATGTTAGATTTTACTGGGGTACTTTTTCAGGCAATGAAGCAAAGAAGAAGAAGGTATTAGTCAAAAAGGCTCATGGTGAGAGCTCTAGAACTCATGCTCCAGAAGAAATTGCAGTATCTTCGACAACAGTCTCTGGGACATCTGAGGTCAAAACAAGCCAGGTGAAGGGGAACCAGGGAGGCAAAGGCATCAAACGTGTTGCTGGAAGTGAGATGGTCTTTATGTGGTTTCAGGCGTGTTACTAAAAAGTGAATGGTCTTTATGTGGTATCAGACCTTTTGCTGGAAGTGAGATTATATTTATGTGGTATTATGCTTGTTACTGAAAGTGAGTTGCTGTGTTTAGTGTCAGTTGTGTTGCTGAAAGTGAGATGGTGTTTATGTGGTATCAGACATGTCCCTGGAAATGAGTGGTCTTCATAGGGTACCAAGCTTGTCACTGAAAGTGAGATAGTGTGTTTGTTTGCTATCAAGCTTGCCTCTAGAAGAATCTATTTATAGTTTGGTATCTAGCGAGTCACTGGATTTGTTTATCTGTTGTCATGTGTGCCACTGAAAGTGACGTGCTGTTTGTCTGGTGCCTAGTGTGTCACTGAAAGTGAGATGCTATATTTATGAGGCATTTGTTTTGCCATTGTTGGCTATTGGATGTGCCAGAAAATTCTGGGCACTGACATGAGAATTAAATATTTTCATGTTGCGTTTTTCATGAGCATGAAAATGTGTGAACAAACATATTCCAGTATACAATCATTAGGAGGAAGAATGAACCAAAATATTTATGATATTTTGTTGAAAGCATTTTATACAGGGGACTGTGTGTGTGGCAGTGTGTGTCCATGCACACAAATGCATGGGATATTTAGTTTTGATTTCGCTATGGTTTTTGCTTTCAGCAAGGCACAAAATTAAGAAAACTCGACTAAATCCCCAACGCAGAAAAGTATTCACGAAGAAGAAAAGAAGCAAAGGTTTGAACGCACTTCATTTTAAACTGCGTCCATTGTCTTTTTCACATGATTTGAAACAGAGCAGTCTGTATTTAGTTGTTCATGCTTGGCATCTGTATATACCTATACAGTTATGTTGTTTATGAGAGGTGCACATGCTTGTGTTTATTGAATCTGCAGTGTTAAAAATGCCATTTTTCATAGGGTAAGAATCTGTTTCCAGAAGACTTCTCAATGGACAAAGAGGATGAGGAGGCCCTGAGAAACATGGATGGTGAAAGAGTGAGATGGACTCCTAAAGAAATGACTGTAGTAAGTAATATTTGTTTGTTAGCTTGTGACCAGACCAGCATTTCTTTGTACGAGTCTGCATACTGTGTGTATGTGTTTGTGCATCTGTACAGGTGAAAATGAAAGTACATTTATATTTATTTAAGGATTTTATATAGATATATATAAATATACACACACATGTGTACTACAAAGTTAGTGCAACATTTTTCCCTCCACTCTTCTGTAGTTACAGTTTTTTCATTACAGCTGCTGATGAGCCGTGTTGCTGCCCAGATTCTTCTGCCTGGCCGTGATGCATTGTCATGTCCTCTGAGTAAATACACTCGAGACATACTACACCAGCGGCTGCCGGTACGTCATGAGACCTATAATTCTATATTTGCTTCTTCCTATTTCAAACACAGAATAGAACTTTGATTGAGAACAGTTTCAGTTGGTCCCTTTATGTTTAGAACATGCACCACATAAAAGTTTTAGTTGCTTTCTTGTCCTTTGGAACAGACGTCTTGCATGAAAACATACACTTGTTGAGACTTTGTGTCTGGTGTCACTTGAGCATGTTGTGAAAATCAGCTAGATATGTGTATATAAATGTGCTCACATACACATCCATCTATGCAAATGCATGTGCACAGACACAAGTATGTGTAGTTTGCAAAAAATGGGGACACATGAAGCATACATGTAAGTCAGGCACAATTAATATGTCTGTGGTTTCTGAAAGTAAAGATTCTTACAAAACTTCTTTTCATTCATAAAACAACACTTTGGTACAGTCCTCTGTTTGCACAAATTACTCACTCCAGTTCCACAAAAAAAGGATTCTTCTAGCTTCTGAACATCAACGTCCCCTCTTTCCATAAAGTACATGAAAAGAGAACACACACACACACACACACACACACACACACACACACACACACACACAAATATTAACTCATATGCTTGGATGTGCACACTTTCAAAGTGTAATCCTTCACTAACAAGTGTTGCAGAGAGATTGATTCTTTATTGCTCCAGCAAGGGTGTGAGCATCCATCAAAATAACTACACAACATCTTAGAACTGTTACAAAGAGAGATAGTGAATGAGTATCTGATACAGATTGTTTTTATTCGTTATCCATGTTGTTTAGGAATATCTATCACCCTTTGCCTTGTATTTCAGAATCTGGCAAAAGACAAGACACAGTTTGCGTGCACACGTAAACTGAACGTGTTTTTGAGAACAGACATGAAAGCACAGACTAGTGTTGCCAATTACATTATGCGTGCACAAATGGACAAGGTAACAGTTCTTTTTTCTTCCTTTGAAATTTGCTTGTCTTTGTCATTTTTTTTTAGTCCTTAATAGAATAACATTATTAAGCTGTGAAATGTGCTGCTATTGTTTGAGGGCTTTATAGCTTTTCTCTTTATCCCAGAGAGAGATATTGTTGGAGGTGAGGGTAGAGCCTAGAGTATGTTCTTTTAATCATGTGTGATTTTATGCCATACTTCTAATGTATGATAATTTCATAAAGGCTGACAGTGACTGCTTTTGGATTCGTAAGTAAGATGAATTTTGCAGTTTCAAATTTATTTGTTCAAAACAGGAAAGAATAAGTTTAATCATTTGGCTTTGAGAAATCAGAGGCACTGGAAGAATGTTTGGAACAGAGAATGTTACAGTTTTGATATGGTTCTTTGTACACTCTTACGTGCTTGCAGAAGCTGATGGCCAAGTATTCTCACAACATTTGTCCAAAAGGTATCAAGCCAAAAGGAAACTTCTTTGTTCACTACAAAGCGCTGATAAATGATCTTCTAGACAAGTTTTTGTAAGTAGCTAGGATCTTTTTCTTTTATCTTTCGCCAGAGACAACCTTCTCCTAACTATTTCTGTCACCAGAACAAAAACGTATTGTCACAGGATTTTTAGTTACTGTGCAGCAAAACAATGGAACTCCCTCCCTTTCCATATCCGCCACCTACCTACCATTGAATCCTTTTAATGTGCACTGAAAACGCACAACAGTCCACACAGTACTTCCTTTTTCACACTCTTCCTCTCTTTTCCGCTTATTGCTACTTCCCTACCCGTCTTCCTTTGCAAAATCACGATACTCTCGGTCCTTGTTACCCGGTTTTTCTCTGCGTTTTCTGTATTTTCTACTATTCATCATCACTACTGTTGTTTATCCTTCCATCGTTCATATGTTGTTTGTTTAATCTTCTGTCTATCGTATGTTGTCTAGGTCTCGTTCTTGTTTTTACGCGCTACGAACATGCTCCTTACGAGTGTCAGAATGCGCTTTACAAATCTTGCGTTTATCATTATTATATGGTCACTTCATCTGGGACCTCAAAAAATGAGAGGTTGCTAGGAAACAAAAATCCTTCCGTAAATTAAGAAGATGTGCCTCATCCTTTTGATGCCAATTATCAATCCTTACTTCCAAAGAAGTGTGCCAGGTATTTCTCTATTATTCTTTCTTATATATCTTTGTCAACGATGATCAGCAATAGTTAGCTATCTGTATTTGCGGGTTTTGCATCTGCGAATTCAATCAGCTGCGAATATCTTTGTCAACCATGATCAAATGTAGCTAGCACTCTGTATTTGTGAATTCTGAATCTGCGGTTTCAATCAACTGCAGATCAAAAATATTCAAAAAGAAATTCCAGAAAGCTTCAAAAAGCAAAACAAGACGCCTCTACTAGGGGAGGGACTTTGAAAATAAATCAGCGCTGCTTCTTGGGGACGAGCAACCACACCCTCCTCTTCCTGTCTTGCTACTCTTGGGTTATCAATTTTCCTTCTTCTGATGTTAATGGCTCCTATCCGGTTACTAGGGCCAAGTACTTCAAATCATATTCTTCAATCCAACTATTCTATGGCATTTTCCAGGCCCAGACACTCTCGGCCATACACTCCTTGATCCAACACTCCCTGCCACACACTCCATGGCCCATCACACTATGGCCCAACGCTCCCGGCTGCATCTCCTGGCCCAACACTGCCCCTATTGACAGTTAAAAAAAAAAAAAGCATTAGTTACACACATCTCACAGAACGCAGGAAAAGTTCCGAAATACACCACACAAAAAAGTGAATACCGCACCTTTCTAGAAAGACGCAGCCTTCACTCCCCCACACGCAGTGTCTCGGCACTTGGCGTGTTTTCCTGGGAAGTGACGCGCTGGCCCGTGATGGTTAATTATATTGTCTTCCCCCTTTTCTAGAATCTTCCAGCTATACAACGTATACACAAAACCCCAACCCTTTTACTCGTTCAAAAGGTGCGGCTCGGCCACCCCTGCCTTGCTGACTCCTTAACTCTATGTCACCCTTCTGTGACAATGTGAAGCACTACTCTTTTCATCATTCACAGCTGTTGTTATTTATTATAACAGCTATTTACATAGCATTTAAATGTATTAGGCTTTATGAGCAATCTAGAGAAGATATTAGGTATATAGGAGGATATGCTTAGGTTATATGGAAAAAAGAAAAATTATAAAATATGGATTACTCAAAAAGATTTCATTTGCTTTATAAAGGACAGAACAAGAGGACAATCTTGACCATCTGCCTCCCACAGTGGGCGTCTTGAAGCGTGACTACCAGGTTGTGGTGAACAGAAAACCCCCACGCTGGCAAGATGTCAGAACCAAAGCAGATGTTTGCAAAGTTGCAGTCCGAGATATGCAAATGGTAAGTCACATGGTCTGTGCATTCAGATGAACCAGGTTTCGATGGCCAGACATGCAGCGGAATTCTTTACTTTTTGGAGTTTTTGAAGAAGGTGTGCGGGACAACCTGCAAGCAAGAAGTCAAAATAATCAAACCGAGATAGAACAAACGCACAGACAAGAGTGGCGGCAGCGCGTGAAGAGAAAATGTTGCTGATGGCGCCCATCTTATGGAACTTATAATAGGCAGACTGAAAGACAGCTGACACTTTATCAAGGGTCATGTCTGCAGTAACGATGAATCCGAGATTTTGGGCGGACGACGTAAAGGTGGTGTTGTCGCCCCCTTTGACGTACTTGGGTGGACTGCTAAGCGGTGAATGATTTCCTATTCTCGAGCAGAAGAGGGCGTCTGTTTGATCATCGTTAATAAGAAATACGTAAAAGCTCCTCTTAAGAGAGGTTATTAATCTATCCAACAGACAATGAAAAATAATTTTTTATGAGTACCATTCAATAAACAAGCAGAACTATGCTGAATATTTCATTTTGAGACAGTCAATCCTTCACTTTGTCATACACAGGGCCAGAAAATCAAAGTAGGAATACCAGAGAAAATTGACAAGAGTGCGATTTCAAGAGATTTCACTCCATTATTTTTCAGACGCACATTCTAAGTATGGGAGATAAGCAGGGCCGTATGTTTGAGATGTATAGCACCATGCGACAGTACCCAGACAGTCTGCTGAGCGATGTCTTCGATAAACTCATGCGTGACAAGCTTATCATCAGGCCAAAGGTATGGTAGCTACCAGTCTTATTGTTTAATAGTCTAATTAGAATAATTAGAAAATCTAATTGTAATATAACATCAGGAATATACTTAAAGACATCACATGGTAGCCGAGTAACTGTGAGGGATTTACCCACACTTGAATATGGAAGTGTTGCAAGCATTTTTTAAAAAGTTTACCTGAATATAATTCGAGAATGCAAAGCTCGCACTAAGCTAAGATTTCATAAGATGTTTTAGTGATGTCCTTTTTTTTATTTTGATGGTTCGTCTTCCTTTTCTCAAGTCACCTCTTCGGCTTAGTTTTTGAGCGAAAAAAAACCCCTACCAAATTAGTTTACAGATAAATTTACTGGCTCTTCTGTGACAGTTCTTGTCAAAGGGCAGGAAGCTTACAAGTGGCACCATCCGAAACACAAACCACTTCAGCACCACTAACATGTAAGTGTGGTAGATGAAGACCAGTGTGATGTTACTCCTTGTATCTATTAGTAGCGGCGCGTGTGCATGGTATAACTGACACCAGTCTTAATCTCGATACATTTGGTCATTTTCGCGCTGGGCGGTCCAGTGACACAATGGTTTGCACCTGTTACCAATACAGTGAGGATTGGGTGTGCTGGGTTCAGATCTTGTCTTCGTCACACTGTTCATTCTCTGCATGTAGCACTGTGACAAATGCGTGCGTGCCTTGATAATGTGCCATGAGCCGGCATATCCAGCCCAGATATTGAGAGGTGTCGCACCCGCTGTGAGGGGGCAGGCGGGGGGCAAATATGGAGACTAATATTTGTCTAAAAGTGCTCTTTCGTTGGATGTAAGTGACCTTTCTTTCTTTAGTTCGAAGACAGAGTATGGATGACATCAGACCGATTTAGACAAACCTTTTTATAGGACTAATAACGTCGTGAGAAAAAGACAATTCTTGTGGTGTGGCAAGCGTGACATTACTAGATTGGATGGATATGTGTTTTTTTGTTGGAAGGGGATTATTTTAACGAGATTGGTGATCATTCTTGGTTGCCTTTCCTGGAATCGGGTTTGTAAAATTACTTAACTATCTAGTTGTTAACTGTTTAAATAACATCGGGGGAAAAAAAAACACTGACCGATCGTTTGTTCTGTGTTGAAAGAAAGAACGCGTAACTGTCGCAAGCCAGAGTAGTGAAGTTGTGACAGGAACCTGTTTACAGATCCGGCTGGCTACTATTTTTTCGCACACGCTTTCTGCACTGACTTGTTCTACGCATGCGCGAACCCGTTGCTACGATGACAAACCTAGACCTCGTCCTTGCGAAAGCGGAAAGCGCGCGCGAAGAAATTAATACAAACGTGTACCATGCGTAGAACAAGTCAGTGCAGAAAGCGTGTGCGAAAAAAAAAAAATACTCGCATCCGGCTGCCTTGCCGTGATATAGCTTAAGTGAAACACTCTCTTCCCTTGTCACTTTGCTGGCATCATGTTATTTAAGAAGTGGATATTGATTTTTAACTATGTTTAACTATGTTAACTATGTTAGCTATTCTTTGAAGTTATTTTCCCAAGCAAATATATTACAGATGTTTGTGCGTGAGAAAGTTAGAAAGAGTGCGTCACGAGAAAAAAAGCATCTTATGTTTATTTTATACATGTAATGCATGTCAGATCAGTGTACAAAAAGGAAATGACATTTCAAGGAGACAGTTTCATTAGATGAAATTCCCTTTTTTTCATAGGTATTTTCACAAAACCAGGTCTGCAGCGGCTATAATAAGCCTTTACACTCAAAGCTTTCAACTGTTTGATGAGCTACTGCAAGTGCACAGTAGAGCGGCACAGAATCGTCCACGTCAGATCCCCATGGAGGACACTGCCAACAGAGAGGATGATGGTTACCTGTGCCTGACGGGCGCCATAGAGGCCGGCACTGTTGCCAGCATGATCACCCTGACAGCGCTGAAACAGGTAACATAGTGGCGGTTAGTGAGTGAGATCGTCTTTTATAGCTCATCCTTCGTTAGCGCTGCATTGTACAGAGTTAGGCAGTGAAAACAAGCAGTCCCTTCTCAAGATCTTGCTTATGCCCAATCGCATGTCTGCCGCTGAAGCTTCATTGGGATTCACCTGTTCTCCACCCCTCCCCCTCTTTTTTTCGAGTTCTGTGACTTTGTCGTTTGTTTGCTTTTTACCTCCATTGCTTTCCCTTTGCCACCACCCCTCCCTCTCCTTCCCACCACTGCATCTGTCTTAAGCTCTCGTGGAATACTCTCTCAGAGTACAAAGATGTTGACGTTTGTTCATAGTATGAGGTGTCTGCACAGTAGCTTCTCCTGGAGCCAGCGGAAACAGAATACAAGACATCAACATAAAAAAATAACGTGCTCCATGGTAATGTTTACCTACCATACATAGTCTGCGACCTTCCCGTTATCAGAACAAATATTCTTGTCAGATTTGGTGGAGATTGAAGAAATGGTGTGAATGTTATCATTGGACACACACACACACATACAGACAACTTACTACTAATGCGCGCGCACACACACACACAAGCACACACACACACACACACAATCACCACTGAGTAGGGCATTGATGAGCGTCTTTTTAAACACCAAGCAATATAGTGTTGTCCACAAACGCATCTAATAATTACTTTTCCAGGTGTCTCTGAAACTTGAGCTCCCCACAGAAATATTTCGTCTGTCTGATGCGTTCCACAACCCTAGACTGCGAAGAGGGGTGCTGGCCAAACAGTTGCTGTCTAGCCGTTTTGATTTTGGTGATGACAATGATGATGACGATGATTTTGGAGAAGAGATTCGGAAAAAGGGTTGTAAGAAGACATCTGCTGGGGGTGAGTACTAATGTATTAATGATTTTTGTGATGCATACGTGGTAATGTGCGTTGTGGTGATTAACAGCAATATTCCGAAACTAAAATATATAGGGGCAGACAGACTTTTTGAAGCATTGCATCTATTTTTTCAGACATTTATGTTAAGTAGCTTATGTGCTGTGCATAAAAAAAATAATAGCATTCTTTACATCTGTGACAGAAATATTATCTTATTTTAAATGTTAGCAAATCTTTCACAGCAACGACTAATTTCTTAGAGCTTGTTGTTCATGTCTCCATATGCGTCTTCACGTCTGTCAGAATTGATGTCAAAGGCATCATCGAAGAGATCTGCTGAAAGAGAATCAGCTGGTGGAAGAGTGGGGAGGAAGAGAAAAAGAGAGATCGTGGAAGAAGGTAGTCAGGATGAAGCAACAAGGGACAGCCCCCAGTTCAAGTTGATCAAGTTGTCAGATGCTGAGGAGGGCTCTTCTTTTGCGATGCCCGAGTGCACGGCACAGCAGTACAGACAGCAGGCCGTGCTAGACGAGGGGGACAGATGCAGGAACATGTTGCTGGACAATGTCGTGGTTCAGTTTGAAAAGACATCCGCGTTCGCACAGGATTCAAAATCGTGGGACAGCCGTGGACGATCCTGCGGCGCGTCTTTCGCGTTAATCTCGCTCCTTCGTATGAGCAAGGAGTCCGAGAAGGACCCGCGCATGCCCAGCAAGGTGGACCGCTTCGTAGTTAACTCACTTGAGATGCGCATGCGCCTGCGAGGTCCACCAGCCGCCGTTGCTTCTGGAAAAGCGTTCCAGCTTCCGGTGGCACAAGTACCGGCTGCCTTGTCCCAGTCGGTGGTGAAGATCGCGGGAGCTGATGGCACTCTGCTGTCGACAAGTGAAGCGTCAGAGACTTTGAGTGTACAACCTGCTGTAATTCCTGACAGAGAAGCGAGTCGGGCACAGGGAAGCCACGTGCTGGTGGACCATGCGGTAATGGAGAAGATCGTCCGCAGGCAGCAAAAGTTGCTGCCATTTGTTGTTGACATGGCGACCCTGTGGAAGGATCTGGAGCAAACCATCCTCCCTGATGACCTTGCCGTGTGCCACACCCTATACGCCGACATTGATGATGCTGGGATGCTTGGACGTACTTGGGCAGAAATGCAGGTAATGATAATAATACGTCTTTTACACCCCTGTCCAACAACATTAGTGTCATTCTCTGGGTGTTAATCAGGTACGTGAACAATATGAATGGTAGACATTGTTCAACAAACGGAAACAAATTGAAAGTTACAGATGATGTAGAACAATTCCTTACCTAAAATTTGTGGCTATAATGTCCAGATGTCTCTTGAGCAAATGTGTTTAAGGACGTGTTTGAAGACATGTTTGTCTGCTAACGCTGTATCACAAAAGGGAGGGAGTTCAAAAAAACTGATGCTTAAAGACCAGCCTGAATGGTTTGCGTTTTTTGCAGATGTCGGTAGATATAGGCGATATAAACATGACCAGTAAATTTCAGCTTCCAATTCCATCCATTAATTAATTATTCGCTAGCAAAGTATGCGATTCGCACCTGAGATCAACGGAGCGTCGCTAACAGTGTACTACGTCACGTTAGTGCAACATTCACAACATTGGCAGCAGCCAACACCAAACAAAGAGAGAGAATGAGCGACAGTTTGGATTATTCGGACGTTGAAAGTCTGCATTTCTCGTGCTAAAGTAGCAGTTTTTCAGAACCACGAGAAATGCAGACTAAGGGCTTCCGAATAACTCGAAATGTCGCTCCTTCTCTCTCTGTTTGTTGACGGCTGGCAATGTTGTGAATGGTGCACTAGCGTGACGTAGTACACTGACAGCGGCGCTTGTTGATCGCAGGTGCAAATCGTAAAGGATCATTATTTAACGGATGAGTTTTGGAGGTTAAAATGTACAGGTTAGGTTTATATCGCCTACATCTACCGATGTCTGAAAACAACGCAAACCATTCAGGTTGGTCTTTTAAAAGGCAAACAATCGTTCACCGAAGATTTTTGACCTGATCCTGGGAACGGAATCAACAGAAGTACTGAGATGCCTGCTTGGCGTGTAGGAAGAAAAGTAAAAAGGAGCAGAGCCTGCAAAGAACCAGAAGAAAATGTAGTCTATTACCTTACCCCTAAACTAAAGGTACACTTGCGAAATTCGAACGGCCCATAGTCGGCTAAAATGCTAAAAAGATTTACCACCGGGGCCAGTGCTTAGTGACTACAAATGTTCTCATTCACTCGGATGTATAAATAACAGCCAGTAAGAGCACTCGTTGCTCAACCCAACACTGCCAGTACTGCAGATATGTATTAGTTAATTCTGGCGTTAAATATGGACGCCAGTTAGTCTCTCTGTTTTTGGGCGCTCGTCCATCTTTCACCCCCTTCTGCGGCCCTGACCCAGCACAAATTTGTGTGAAGAATCTGCGCATGGATGTTCAGAGACGATTTGCAGTCTTCGTACGAAGTCTTGACAATAGATCTTAAGGAGCCGGTCTTAAGTGTAGGTGGACTTCACTAATCGTTGTCAGACTAGTTGTTTTGCTGTTTGATACCGGCGACTTAAGACTTATTTTCAAACCTTTATATCCAGTTTTAGTAGGGACTTGCTTGGTTGCCTAGGCCTCCTGGCCTTTTGGTGTCGCCTCATTCAAAACTCTCCATGTATTTTAGGTATTTTCGGTCTGAGCTTTTATTTTTCGTCAAAGCTGTCGAAAAGATCTATAAATTTGTGAGTGTCTCCTAGAGAGTTCTTAAATCTATTCAGATATGGTGCATGTTTGATGCTAGCTGGAGATGATTTCAAATTAGATGCAACTATCTGTGAAAAATAGGATTTGCATTTGTTAATGTTACATCTTTTAATGAACATTTTTCCTTCAGAATTTCTAGTAATGCTAGTTTGTGGTAAGGAGAAGAAAACCTTCACATCAATGTCAACATATCCATGAAATATTTTAAACATTTGTATAATCTTTCTTCCCTTCGGAGAGTGGAGTCCTAAATACACAGTCTCTAAGTATGACATTTCCCTACATTCACCTTGCAATGTTGTTATATCGGCATATTCCAAATGTGGATGCACAAGTGCTTTATACAATCTTAGAAATATCCCCCGTGAAGAAATATTACTTAAATATTACTTAAAATTCCTTCTAATAATACCCTGATTCCCTTTGCGTACCACTCTTTGGATATGCGGGTCAGAAGACAACTTACAAAATCCACTCATAAGTCTTTCTCCACATCACATATCTTTATTTCCCCAACAACATATGTTGTTGAGTATGCATCTGCAAAACATAAGAACGTGGGTGTCTGATGTATTCTTTTTACTGTATAAATATGGTTTGGGGTTTGTGTGGGAAAATCAGGGCGTGGAAGATGTGAAACTGTTTATGAGTGTTTAAACAAAGGCTTATGGATAATTGGTATCAAGACTGGCATGGAAGGGTTATGAAGGATGCAGCTGTAGATCGCTTTTCTTTTTATAGAACTTTTAAATCAGATTTTTCTTTATGTACATATTTGAATGATGTACAACATATAAGAATCCGTAGTGCTCTAATACGTTTCAGACTCGGGGTTTCATGCCTAAAGCCTCATCTCTTGCGCTTTGTAATCATTCCAAGTGATAATACCAACATCCTGTTATGTCCCTTTTGTCCAGGTATCATAGAGTCTGAAATACATGTTATGTTTTTATGTCCAAGATAGTCCACTAGGAAAGAAATATATACCTAAAAAGTACTACCAATATCCATCTGCCTTTCGTCTATCCCTGCTTTTAGCAAACACCAGCAGTTATATAGTTAACAATCTCGCAAACTACATATATGAGGCTTTCGAAATACGTAATTTAACTCATATTTGATTATTTGTCTCAATATACTGTGTGTGGCACTTACATGTTCTATATATTGCATTGTTTACATTGTACTATGACTGGATTCCCCCTTGAAATGGGCCGAAGGCCTCTTCAATAATAAAATCAATCAATATCTTTATTTCCTGAAACTCAACGTCTACTTATTTTATATTTGAATCTTGGATTATTTTTACTTACATGCATGATTTCACATTTTGATATATTAAATTGCAGTTTCCATTTTTCACACCATTCCTGCATTTTGTCAATGTCCTATATGCGCACCAGTCAACGGCGATTTTTGAAAGTTAAAGGGAAAGCAAGGTAAATGGCAGGTTGAGCTGAAGTGATAGATACTGACGTTGTGAATCTTGTCAGAGCAAAATTTAGGGTTGCAAAACTTGTGACACCTCTTTAGCATCGTTCGATAATTTTCTTGTCCAATCGGTCCGCCCACGTCACGGATTAGAGTCGGTCTGTTTTCTTTCGCGAAAAAGCACGCGAATATGGCGGCCCGAAGCTGTGTTATCGTTGCCATTGAGAGTAAACGATCATTTTGCAATCCGAAATATTGCTCAGACATGATTCAGCTCGGCAGTATCTATCACGTAAGTCCAACTTACGATTTGTCTTTGAGCCCCACGAAAGCTGATAATTGGAGGAAAAGTTAATGTCTTTCTGTTTAAACGAGACTTTTTGTGCCTGGTTCTTTCAGTGCACGGCAATAATACTGACCTCAAATTATAAAAAAAAACGCGTTACTTTCAAATTTCTTTCCATTTGTGGAGGTGGGGTATGGGGGTAGGGAACGATCCTACATTCCGCGCGACGCGGCGTCTTCTGAAACTGAGCGGGCAAATGAGAACTTCATTACAGCTTGTCTGCACGGGAAGCAACTCTTAAGTCTGCCTTTCGCACTGGTTGTCTTTTCCTGAGACCTGCAAAATAGCGTTTGTGCTACATAAGAGCTTTACAAGCTTACCTTTTCGACTGGCGACTTGTGAAGGACTGTGGCTAGCAGCCAGTGGGACGACAGGTATGCAGATGGGGTGATAAGAAGTTTTTGATGAATTATGGGAGGCTTTTCTCTTTTATCCTCCATGTCTCTCCCATGGCTTTTTTTTTCACACACACACACACACACGTACGTTTTATAACGAGATCGGAAACAATGCTGGTTTCATCCTCAGATAAGATCTTTTTTTGCGTTACTAAGACATCATGCGATTTCCCCCCATAAATATTTTAATGTTATCTGTCTATTTTTTTCTTATTTTATTCAGACACGTACGGTTGTCAGAATCAGTTTAAATGCGAGCTGTAAGTTTTTCGCTTACAAAGTGGGGGTACTTGGAGGGGGAGAGAGAGAGAGTGTGTGCATGCATACGCCTGCTAACCTAGAAATAGGCGCAAAAAGGAAAAAAATTTGATAATAAGGAAAGAAAAATGATAAACATTATTTTGCCGAGGCGCTGCGGGCCAGTGGGTTCACACAACTAAGAAATAGGTAATTGAGTCTAAAGAATCGGTTCCCTTTTATTATCTTGAAGAGATCGCAAAATTAATGCCTTAGCTGTGACAGCGTTTTGCTGTTTTTTTTCTTAAATATCTGACCAAGTTTCTCTCTGAGGAAAGTACCAGCACAGAGGACTACTTTCCTATCAGTCCAAAACATATTAGCTTTGGAGTAAGCACATCCCCATGCAAAATAATCCATTTTTTCTGGGACTAAAATTATAGTTGACAACAACGTTTGTCGAAATTTTGTGGGTGATCATCTTTGAAGGACATCCCCCGGGTTTTTTGTTTGTTTTTTCATTCTTATTATTATTCCCTAGTCAGTCTGAAAGGACGGAAGATAAAACCGATGCTGATAAGTCAAGACCATTGCTAGTCCTTCTTAACCCCGCCCCCTTCCCTCTTGCTACTTTACCCATCTTTCTCGCAGAATCGCTATATTTTTCTGTTCCTGTTACTTGATGCCTTTTGTTTTCTGTTTTGTCAGTACTGTCGTTTTCTTTCGTCCCCTTTGTTCTGTATCTACTTAGTCCACGTCTCTTCCTCGTTTTAAGCGCTAAGAGCATGCTCTCTATGAGTGTGAATATGCGCTATAAAAATCTTCACTATTATTATTATTATTGCATGACTCGCCTGATACTGAAGGAGATGTGATTACATGCTGACTTTGACCAGTCAAACGCTTTTCCGTTAGGGTGCCACATACTATAATAAATAGTTTGTACCTTGCATCAGGCTTGTCTTGATTTGCTTGTGCGTTTTCAGTTTTAAAAGGCCGGAAGAAATTAAGCTGCTTTAAAATCTCGTTGGCATTGCACCACGTCCGAGTAATTCCATTTTCCCGTCAGAGTACCCCGTCAGCGGAATACTTCAATTGACCGAATTTTTCCGAAAAAGGAATCGGCGAAATTTTTCCCTCAGGAAGGTATTTGCCCATCACCTCGAGTGCCGTGTGGTCGCACGTCCCCAGCTCCGCGAGTGAGTCGTGAGCATATAAGTGCACATCACCCAACCCCTCGTCGTGTGTGTAGTGTGATCTCATGTCACCTGGGGAGGAGGGCACGTCACCAAAGCTCTTAGTTTGTGGACAGTGTGAGCCCAAGTCACCACTGCCACGATCGAGTCTTGTGCAGTTTGACCGCCGGTTAACAGTGCCCTTATATCGTGGGCAGTATTAACTACCGCCGCGATCTCAGCCACTGAACCTTAAATTCACCCCGTTTCCGTAATCTGACTGAGATGGGCAGGAGAATCTGATTGTCTGTAAAGTGTGGCGGATTCGTTTCTGGACAGAGCTGTTGTTTACTTTCCTTAACACACGACTACCTCTCTGAGGCACTGTTGGGGCGTAGAGAGGAAGATAAATATGGTCACACCCCCATGTTCTTGTTTTGTGGATTTGCCGAAAGCTTCATTCGGACATCTGCTAAGGCAGATCTCGATGCCGTCGCTTATATCTTGGGAGGGGGGCGTCCTCTAGCGCAGTGGTAGCACCCTCGTTCGGTATGTCTGCAATGGGAGTCGCAAGATCCTTGACTGATATCTCCCCTCGAGCCACTCTGTAGAAAACATCTATTGAAGTTTTTTTTCCCTTTCTCTCTCTATCTGGTATCTGAATACTCCAGCTTCCTTCTTCATCGCTCTCTTCCCCCGAATGCGAAATTGCGACCAACTAAAACCAAACGTTTAACGAACCGCTTATCTCCATTCACTCTGTCAATAGACGGAGGTAAGCTATTGCCGATTCTGACTTAAAAGACGAACCGAGCGCAACAATATTTCTTTATGATCGAGTTAAGTTCGTTTTAAAATAATAATTCTCAAAATATGAGTACAAAATTATGCTTAGTTTTAAAGATATAAGCCTTCAAACATCGGCATTCTCACCTGCCACTAGGAACGCGGGAAAAAAAATAGTCTCCTATAATGAAAGTTCTATTACGCGATCGAAGTATTTGTAACAGCGAGTGTGCGTGTCTTCAAGTCAAATGAAGAAACATCACTCAGGTTGTCGTGTTCAAGAGAGGTTTTTTTTTTTTTTTTTTGCCCCCAAAATTGAACTAGCTGAATTTCGAATGCAGCCCTACAGATTGGAACTTTATTTAGAAGCTTCGAATGAAGTTAAAAAATAATTAAATGGTCCAAACTGATTTCATACAACAGACTGGTAAGTCAATCAGATCAAAATTTAATGGGCAACAATCACGGTCATTGCAGTCTACGGTGTATTATTACTGATTGTCTGTTACTAAGTGGCCGCATTTGAGTTAATTTTCCCATGCTTATTATTGTTAATAAAAAGTAAACATGTTCAAACGTGTTTGTCTAAGAGAAACTTCTGTGATTTTTTTTATTTGATGGTTATAAACATTACATTTTTATTTTATAGTTACAACTGACTGGTGATAAGGTTTTTTTTACAACTAAAAATATAATGATAGTTTGAAACATGTTTATTGATGTAAAAACTTATTTCTTCTTCATTTAGCTGCATGTAAAATTTTCTATTTACTTACTGATACTCGGACGTGTTCCCGTTTAAGCTCTTTATAATATGTTTATCACCCTCAATTCTTTTTTCTCCTTTTTTTTTTTTAGCTGTTTCGATCACATCAATGGTGCCCTCACGCTGTCAGTTGTTTTGAGCATTATGCTGGATAAAGATACAACTGATGATGATGTGTTTGTGACTGTCACACGATGTTACTTGAAGACCAGATGGTGTAGAAACCGTCGATGTTGCATATCTGGTGCTTGATCTACCAGCAGTCGCAGTTTGTTTTAACATCTCGTGCTTTTGTATAGTAAGCACTGCTGTAGGAATAAGATTTCTTCGTTTTACTGAAAGTCCAAGACTTGCTTGTTCTGTACAAGTGACTGGATAACAATCGATTTTTAAATGTTTTGAGCAAATTTTTGAGTACAGTGTGGGGACGAAGTTCGCGCAGCACGTTTCAACAGAGACTTGTATATCCACATCTCAGAACAAAGTTAATCCACTGGCGTTTGTAGCCATTATCTTTCGGATTTCCTTAATGAGTACAAACTCCATCTGAGTGTCGAAGAGAACATTCAGCAACAGCACAATGTGTCCTGGTAAGTTTTCTTTTACCGAGGATTGCATCTTTCCTCTTCGACTTCAGCTAGTGCAGAGGATGCTATTTTTAGAAATACTTCCGTTTCGTCACTTCCTGTTTTCTCGACAAATCCAGGTGTGCTTAAGAGAAAAATATTAATATAAAATCTTTCGTGCCTCTTTGTCATAGAATACCACTCTAATATGTTTTTGTGATACTTTGTGCTCTGTTTCGAGCAATTTTTGCTCCGGAATCGGGTTGGGCTTTAACTTTCCAACTCAAACACCCAGACACGGCTGCCGATTGCTGAAGTGGGACTCTCCTCGATCGTCATGCTAGCGAGTGATCGTCCCCTTGCCGCCCACTGTCCTTCCTTTTTTTTTTAACTCTCCACGCAACTCCCTTCCCTCTCCTTGTCACCACCCTTCCCTTCAACCCCTCACCTACCCTCTCACCTTCCTCTTGTCAGGCAGGACAACCGTCACAAAATGGCAAGACAAAATTCCGTTACAAGGGACTGTCGCTGTTCCCTGCAGGCAGATCCTCGCTGCTGCTGCGGGCGTTGGACCGGACGCATGCAATCGTATTAGCCTTTTAGGGGGAAGGGGGCAGCATGTAATATCAACGCTTCCGATTGTCGGGGCAGAGTTGATGCTTTCGATGAACCCAGTGGAAAGAAGTACTTTGTCTGCATATTTAAGAGAGGGAAAGAGAGAGGGAGAAAGATTAAACCACATTCTATTTTACTTCCTAAATAACAACGCAAATAGATTCTATGTGGTGTGAAAAAACGAGTGTAGTTCAGCCTATTCTTGTGGATCCTGCGGCAAATATGTCCGTGCAATTTGTGGAGTAAGTAATGAGTCAGACGAAGGATACGGAGGGAAAATTACTTGCAGGCTGTGTCATGATAAACGCGAAATCATGAAGCAGAGATCAGCAGCTCATGTTATTTTGCAAGTTTAAAGTGCGAAGATGCTTAAAAATTCAGATGCAAAATTTTCATGAGCGAAAGTTGGCTATAGTGTACGCATCCGTATACCGGATTTGGACAGAGGTCCAGGTGATCCAAGAAGGGTTCCTACACATTTGTCATGTACGTCGATGGCGCTTTCTGCAAGCTAGGAACAGAACATGCTGTTCTCAAACAACTGTATTCCAGAAGTAAGTTTTCCATTCTGCACGAGAAACTGCTCACACTGAAACCCGTGAGTACAGAAGAAAAATCATTACGAACCGTCGCGTCTTCCCAGTCACTGGCCGGTGGCCAAGGCTACTACACTCGATGCAATTGCACTGCTAAGTGCGCAACAAATCGCTGCAAATACAGAAATAACAAACTGTTGTATAACTTGCAATGTCATAAAAGTTTATCTCCTTATAACAAGTGGTAGAGATTGATTGATAATTTACTATAATTTATAAGCTTAACTATCAAAATTGAATGTGATAATTTAAAACTAATAATCAGTATAAAGTATGAAATTATACAGATCCAACAAAATATGCTAATGACTTTTTTCTTTCGACTTTGGCCGACCGCCTCATGCCATTTCGTAAACTGACCGGCCAGTTCCCAAAGTCAAGAAAAGATCGGACATTGGCCGGTCAATTTACATCGATTTGCTCGGACATTCCCCACTTTGGTTGATTTGAGGCTTTGGCGGTAACATTTATATTTATTAGCACTTTCATCGCACTCTACTAACTGTTTATCTTTTTTTTTGCGCGCCTTGTGTGTGTATGCGTGTGTGTGAGAGAGAGAAAGAGAGCGCTTGCATTTCGATCCATTCGTATTCATTTGGTGTGCGAATGGCATCTGCTTACAAAAGAAAAATGCAGCGGAGAGCACATAAATGGGAGACTCGTGCTTAAAACACTGCTTCCTTAAACTTCTCTTGTTTCTCCCTTTTTCTGAGCTCCCCGCCCCCGCCTGCATGATTGTCTTTCTCTCTTGTATTCATGGCAATCGCTTCGCAGTTCTGCGGCTCACACTATCGCCAGTGTGTTCAGAAGTCTTTGAGCACCTAGCCCTTCTGATTCAGACTATTGCATGACGATCATTTTAGAAGTGACGGGAGGAAAAGGTGTAATGAATAAGAATGAATAAGAACCGCATATTAAAACTTCCATACCAGGAACTTCTTCGAGCAGGTTTGGCGTGCCAGGAGAGAGCAGAATGTCGTGAATAAAAAAAGAGGAAGGAGGTCAGAGGACGTGTGGCCGAGTTACGAACATTCCGAAAACTTTCCGAGGAAAAAGGGAGAGAACGCTAACGTCAAACCAGAATTGAGCCCGCTGAGCTCTCTGACGCGGAGATATCTTCTTGCATGGATCACTGGTGACGCAGCATGCTCCGGAGACGTGGCCCAACTGCGGGTGTTAGGAAAGCTTCTCTGCAGTTTGCCAATAAGGTTTACTCGCGGCACGGCCACGACAAATAATTTAGCATGGCAGTCAACCTTGTTAACGAAGTTGGTCGCTGTGGCGTTGCCGATCGCCCCCTGTCGGAGCTCCGCTTATGTTTAAAGCGCTTCATTATCGGAAATGAAATTACGGCGCATCTAAGAAAGACAATCACAGGAAGTAAAGCGCACAAAATAACTGTTGCCGTGATGTCTAGAAAGCAAGGGCAAGGTTGAAGGTGATGGAACCACGCGAGACGTGCTACATGATATAGAAACCGTGTCTAGACTTCGTAACAAGAAGATAATTCTTAAATTATTTCGGAGACATACTGACATTTAGCAAGGAAAAACCGTTGCCAATCTTAATAAAAATGGCACGGTTGTTTGTAGGCGTTTCTTGGGACATTCTCTTTTATTTTATTAAGAGAACTATTGCGTTGCAACGTAAACTTGTGTTAGAATTTTATCATTTCCGAAAAGATTTATGATTCGGAGATGGTCCTAGTTGCTTTCTCACCTTCTGTGAGGATTTGACTGTGAAAGAGGTGTAGTTCACTTAGACGTCTCCAGCAGAAGCTAAAACTTAATTAACCTCGGGATCATAGCTCCCAGATGAAAGTAGTGGATGAAATGATTATGGTGGTTGAAATAGTTCTTGGGGACTTGGAAGTAAGTCGGGTGTCACCGCTGGCGCACTTTCCGTCGGGATATCTACCCGCGTTATCATGGCCTGCCGCTTGACTGCCAGAACATGCTGCAGACAAAATGACGTGTCCAGCATATCGACCTGCACTACCGCAGCTTGAAATTATGAAAACCTCAGGGATGACATCTACTGTCCTCTTTGGGAGCGAGATAGCCGAGGGGTTAGAGTGCTGGCGTTCAAGGCCAGAGGTGCACTCATTTGAGGGTTTGATGGCCGAATCGCGCAGCATACTCGCAGTCGCAGGGTACCTAACTTCGGAGAGTATTCGCTAAAGGAGTGAGAGGAAGAAGAGATGGGAACTTCCTTCCCCCAAATAGTTTAGTCCCAAGAAAAGGGTGGTCTTTAGCACCTCGGCCCTCAATCAAAGGTTACGGGACTACCTTTCTTTTAGCTTCGGGAATATTGCAAGGAAGGAAAACGCTGTGTCAGCGTCAGGAAACACTCGCTGAAGAGAGTTAAATTCTGTCCCTGACCCGATCCTAGTGTAGAAAGGTTCTGGAAGCAACAGCAGCGGATGTGAAGCGGCCGGGGAAAACCGCAGAAAGCTCAGCCTGCAGCGTCTGCTGAAATATCTCCCTCCCCACCAACACACACACACACACCTTGTACAATACTGTTCAGGATTAGGGTCATGTTAAGTAAGTGTTCGATATTCGAGTCGCGTATCATACTTGTACCCTGCAGTCGACCCAGCTGTGGTACCTAACTCTGTACTTGCTAAAGGAGTGAGAAGGAGAGGAGATGGGAACTTCCCCAAAAAGCTGACTCCCTAGAAAAGGGCGGTCTTTAGCACCTCGCCCCTCAACCAGGTTATGGGACTACCTTTCCCATAGTCCGAACTGAGCGCGCAGGTTCAGTACCCTACTAGCGCAGCGAACTTCCTCCAGTACACTCAGCTGGCGAAAATGAGTACCTGACTTCATAGAGGGATGGGAAAGATGAGTCTGCGAGGGAGAGAAGATGGGTACCGCCTTCACATACAGCTGGCCCCCGAGAAAAGTGAGGTCGTGACCCCTCAACGACCTGAAAAGGTTAGGGGATGACCTTTACCTTTTTACATATTAAGTGTTTCTGTCAACAGCCGTACTAGAACTGCCCTCACACCATCCACCCCAACATCGTATCATTCATTTGTCTGCTTTTTTTATTTGTTTATTTTTTGCTACAACTGCAATTTCCTGCAAGAAAAGGAATGCAATTTTTCTCCTGTCCCGTCATTTTCTGTATTGTCAGCATTGCTTCTTCTCTAAACTGAATAAACAACCTCCCTTCTCTGTTCTCG
Source organism: Marisa cornuarietis (assembly GCA_004794655.1). Classification (NCBI taxonomy): domain Eukaryota; kingdom Metazoa; phylum Mollusca; class Gastropoda; order Architaenioglossa; family Ampullariidae; genus Marisa; species Marisa cornuarietis. The sequence goes on from SMMW01000651.1 coordinate 4,704,579, forward strand.
ATATACAGGCCTCAAAACATAACGTACAAAGAAACTGTGTCATCAAAAATGTCTTCGGTAACAGATGGTCTCCGCTGTTCCAGTGATTGTGGCCTTCACAGCTTGAAATATCTTTGTTTCACCCACCCACCCTGATTTCGAGAATTATTTCTGTGTATAGTGAGGTGTTATTGGCTTTGCATGTCGAAAATGAACTGAGATTGAGGGGAGGAGGGTCATGGCGGGTGTCGCGTGTCTGTTTTTTGCTCTTTTCTTTTTCTCTTGTCTCTCCACCGCACTTTGCTGGCTTGTCGCATGGGGACGCGGGCGGGCGGGGGGAAGCGCGTCGATTCAGCCGACCGCGGCCGCGACCCCACTCGTCCCGCGAGCCCCACGCGGACCGGTCATTCAGGACTGGACGTAACCCCCCCCCCTTCTCCCGTTTTTCGCCCTCTCCCCTGCGCACGCGGGTTTTTGGCGCGCTCTTACCCCTGCGGGACAGTCTTTCTCTTGTGGCAGGCAGCGCGGGTCGTGCGGACGGCGCTCCTTTTCTTTCTTCGACTTGGTGATCGACCGATTGATTTTTTTTTCCACGAGCCGTTTGGGTGAGTGTTCGATTTTGGGTTCCGCATCATCTAGTATAGTTTTTTGGGGTTGAGGGCTGCGGATGCGGGGTTGTGTGAAAGCAGGCAGAATGTTCTGTGTGCAATGCTGTTGGATGTTTATTATTTTGGGTGTGCTCGGTGTGCGGGAGGTAGTTTGCTGTTTTCTGTTTGCTGATCCGCGAGTCGCGGCGCTTGTGTGCGACTGTATCTTTGTTGTTATTGTTGTTGTTGGGATCAGCTCACGTTGAGAAATGTATTCTAGAATGTACTGTTGTGTGAGAGCCCGTAGCTGAGAGCGGGGCTTAGAGAGGAAGCTTTGTTTTAACCACATGCTGATGGAGGTTTGCTATGTTTCCTCCACAGGCTCCTATTCTTCTTATTCGTATTCGTCATATTCGTCGTTTTCGTCATTATCTTCATCTTCATGTCCTCTTGAGAACGCCCCCCCCCCTGCCAAATCCCCTCTTTACTCTTCATAACACAGTCATCGGATCATCGCTTTTGTCTCCCTCATCGCCGACTCTTGGGCACGTGACTCGGCTGCGTCCCCGGGACGACCAAGCCCTCCTCAGGAGTTGCAGGCGGACGGAGCTGCGCGCGGGAGCCCATGTGACCACTGGGCTGCTCGGGTTTCAGACCTGCAGAGGTGTGCTGGACAGACCGGAGGAGGGAGGGAGCCTGTGCTGTGAGACAGTCTGCTCCTCCACTACTATACCGCAGTGTGTGCGGGTGTCGTGTCCCCTACTCCACCCCTCCCCTCTCTCAGGTGGGCCAGCGCTGGAGCGTTGCGCAGGACAGGCGAGCCACAGGGCAGTGAACATTGTGACGGGCAGTTGCTCCCCAGGGCTACGCTGCGGCGTGTGCAGTGTTGTGTCCCCTGCATCACCCCATCCCCTTTTTGTTTTGTGTGTTCCACCCCTTGTGTGTGTGTGTGTGGGTACCCCCCCTTTTGCTCGGGGGTGTTTTTCTGCTACGTATATGTGGGTGCTTGGGCACGCACAGGCGTTACATTAGTTTTATCTGTGCTCCTCTTTTGTTTTTTCTTTATTTTATTTTGTTTTTTCTTCTGTGTATAATAAATTTGTTTGTACTGTTCCTCTGTCTTTGTTTTGGTCTACGCTCATCCATAGTTCGATAGGCACGTCCGGTCCCACCCCTGGCCGATTGAGCGAGTGTATGAGCGTGGCGGCTGAGTGAGTGGCTGCGTTTGTGCTTCCCAGCGGCTCCGGGGGGCGTGACCGCGACAGCGGGTATGAGGTCGAGCTTATTGACTCAGATTTTGGAGAATACTAATTTGCATTGCGCTTGGTCTTCTGTCCATCTAGTCAATTCAAAGAACTAAATCGCGTTTCGGTAGAGCTTAAAAATTCATGCTTTGTACAAACCATCTGACTCAGAGAACTGATGCGGAAGAATGGTAAGAAATTATGCGAAAAATAATTTTTAAAAAGTACAGGGGCCAGTTGCACAACTGTTCTAAAGAAGCAAAATCTCTTCTTAGCCATTTTGATGCATTGCAGAAAAACATACAAAAAATTGTACTGACAGGACGGAAAGTCAGACTTAAACAACTTAATCTTACTTAAAGCAGTTTTAGTTTTAAAAATTCTAAAATTGTGGTGTGCACTTTAAACTAATTATCTAGATAGAGTTAAGGCTTAAAAGTGTTTAAAATTAGAAATCTGTTGTGCAACTGGCCGCAGGGCATCATCTTTCGCATCCACAGTTGGACGGAAAAAAAACTTAAATCGCGGGTCGTGAGGGCGAAGCTAATTCGACACCGGTCCTCATTATTCTTGCCGATTAAAGCACTTTTCCTTCTGCCCCCAAACCACTTTCAAGCTATACAAGTATTTCAGTGGAGAAGGAAAAAGAAAAGCCTCTCACGCCTTAAGATCATCTGTCTTTTGCATTCCAAACCCCTTATTGGCAGCCTAGATGACCTTTTGACGGTCCCAGAAGAGTTTCCCGCGCTGAGGAACAATGTCTGGTCTTTTTCCTGTCCTTTTCCTTCATTTTTTGTTTGTTTGTTTGTTTGTTTTCTGTTTTGTTGTTTTGTTTGTTTGATTGGACTTTTTTTGTGTGGAAACAATCCAAGTTTGCTTGGCACCAAGTTCAGGACGAGCGGCGAAGGCGTGATCAGAGTGGTCTCCCTTAAACCCGGCCGCAGGCCTTGATCCTTTGACATGGAATATGTACTCTTTTTTTTTGTACAGTTTTGTTTAGATGTTTATCTTCTTTCTGTGTTATCCTGCAGAGTTGTCTCTGACCATCACCCCACCCACTCTCATCCTTAGGTAATTGAATTCCCGATCATCAGGATTACGTGCTGAAGCCGGGACAGGAGATAACATTTCCTCAGAAGAAGGGGGGATCTTGGAGGTCAGGAAATAACCCAGAGATCTACGCCTTGCATTCGATTTGTAGAAACTATTTGATGGCACTCCTGTCTGTAACTAAAGGATGGAGATATAGTAGCCGGGGATTATCCAAATTACTCCCTGCCCTTAGTTAAAGCCACTTCTGTCATAAAATGGTTTTCTTGGCGTTAGGTAACGCTGCCCTGCGCACATTAGTTAAGGCACTATTCCCATAGCCCCGGTTCGCAAATTTGATAAGACATATTTATATATGGCAGGCGATCAAATATGATCACAAAGGTAGGATGGTGTATTCGTGGGTGAAAGCCGGTTTGATTGGAGGAATATGCAAGTGGTCCTGAGACAGCATCTTGGTAGTAGCAAACGCATCTTGCTGCTTGTGCCTGCCGGACATACAAGCTTGCGTCTAATTAAGTACGGCAGCGGACGCCAAAGTCACCTGAGCTGATCTGGTGTTTGCAGTTTCAACATCGGGAAATTATGGAGAACGGCTGCATCTTGACTCCCGTCTTCCGTTCTGCAGAAATTTACTTTCGGGGTTCGGGGTTTGGGGGAGGGGGTGGACTATTTCACTAACTTCAGTTTCGTGCTAAATATAACTTAAGGGTGGGGGGGGGGGGCTCACGTTGCTTTCCACATGGCCGCTATTGCCATCCAAGGTGAGTGAAGTGGAAAGCGGCAGTGCACTTCTGGTGTACAGTACCACCTGTTTGCTTGCCTCAGCGGGAGGAAGCTTAAGAGCCACACGCCAAATCCACAGGACATAGGGTGTGTGTGTGTGTGTGTGTGAGAGAGAGAGAGAGCATTTGTGAGGTAGCTCCACAATTGTATTAAGGGTGACTACATAAGACAGCGCTGTATATTTTGTGCAGAATGACTGAGCAGACAAAACAGACAGAAGGTTCTATATCTTTTTCGGGAAGGTTGATGCCACCAAGAGGACAAAAGTAAGAAACGGTATGCGCATGCGTGACGCAAATGGGTGGGGGAAAAATAGTCGCGGTCCTGTACCGCAGCGGTGAATCGCTTGTCACTGAGACCGTGAGGATCGTGGGGCCTGGGTTCGGATCTATCCATCGGCACTTTAATTTCTGTGTGATAGCTGTTTACAAGGCTGGACTAGCAAAACAGCCGTAGTTGCTGACGGCGTGAAACGGGCGCTGTGACGTAGGCAGGTGGTGATTTTCTAAGTGGTGGTGGCTTCGTCTGCTTCTCTTTATCTTTCCTGTTGAATGGGGGTCTGTTGCCTGTCCTCGTCAAAGGACGCCGCGTGGTCATGGGCTAGGCCCCGGTCGTGCTCGCAGTGCTTCGGGCTACAATATTACTTAGTGCACGCGCAGACTTTTCACGGCCCTCGTGTCCAGTGAAAAGGTCTGCAGGGAGAAGGACCGCAAAGCTGAAACGTCAACAAAGATTTCTTTCGACTTCGTTGTGGTAGCCTTCTAGATGTGCAGCCGACCGACTTCTTCTTTTTCGCTTCCCCACCCCACTCCTCCTACCTCCCCCCTAAGTTTTTCCCTCTCTGCCTTCAAACGTCGCACTGCCCTTTCTTTCTTTCTCTACTTGTCTGCTAACGTCTTTCTTTCGGCGAGAGACGCGAGATTTTACTCTTTATGATTCTGAGTGAATATATTTATGTAGATTTGATTATGTTTCGGTCTTTGTATGTGTACTGTGTGTATTTTGAAGCAATGTTTGTGTCGTGTGTTTTATTTTTGTAATTTCTGTACAGCGTATTGAGCCTACTTTAAAGTGGGGAAATGGGCGATAAAAACATCATCATCATCAGCAGCAGCAGCAGCAATCATCATCATCATCATCATCTGTATAGTTTGCAGAGATATCCTTTTGTCCACATAATGTTTTTCTTTCTTTCACGTTACTGGGTTTCTAGTACCAGAGTTGAGCTAATTATTTATGCTTCTGAACTTCTTTCCATCCTTTCATTCTTTTGATTTTTTTTTAAAGCAACCATTCTGGCTTTCTCTGGCTACAACTTGTTTTTCGTCTTTTGTTACCAGCGACGCGTCAACAATGTTGAAGCCCTGAGGCGCTGCTTGGAGGTTCTGGTAGAAGCTGACGCAGTGAGTACAAATGTCCTCGCTGTGTGTGAGAGAGTGAGGGGGGTTGTTGTCCTCATTGAGTGCGTGTAGCCCTGCGTCAATAACATCGGTTTGTGTGTGTTTTTCGGATAGCTTCCATTATCACAAGGATTGTTTTTGAAAAGAGAAAAACAATACCAGAATACAACGCTTTTTTTGGTGGGGCGTCACAATGTCTGTTTTTACTATTTTTTTCTCCCTTTATCTGATGCAAATTGATGCAGGGGTGGCAGCGGCAGCAGTGGAAGCTTCCTCATACGAAAATATTTTACTGTACAGTTATTCATCCCTTTCACTGTAGCATGCCGCTCAGCGGTCACCACATGGATTCCCTCGCTTATTTCCTTCGATTCCACTCTTTGCCCTATCTTCCCGTGTTTGATTGGCTGACGTTGTGTGTCTCCAATATTGGGTGCTCGTGTTCACTTTCCTCCTCCTCTCAACCTTAACCACCCCTCCATCACGTGAATGCAACCTCTCCATGAAGGTGGCTGACCGTCACGGCAATTGCCACACCTGTTTGGCGCTTAATGTAAGGAATGTTTGCGCCGTCCATCGTGCTTTGCTACTTCATTCGGACCAGTCTTGACCACATGGGATCTGGCCCTTCCCAGTGGTCGGCTGCTGCCATGTCGCTAGAATGAGCGATTTGCATATCTGCTAGCAGCATATGTTCATCTGCTTTGACATTTTTTGTGTATGCAGTTTTAGTATTAATGCGTGCGGTTGCGCATCTCTTTTAGTCTTTACTTCTTTCTCTCTCTCTCTCTCTCACACACACACACACACACACATTTTACACGCTCAAATTTACAGTTACCCTATATTAAATTGCTGCAGTCCGGCTGTCGATGTGGCCACTGGATCCACTCGACACCCTATCGCCAGTGCACCCAGTCACCCTCTTTCTACGGGGAATACGGTGAGGTCGTTGTTTTACGACCAGCATGAAGTTTTCTGGGTTCCCCAAGACACTAAGACTGGCAAGCAATTATAAGAGTTGTGCTTACTGCCTGTCGCTGGCAAAGTGCAGTCAAGAAGGGGCAACGATTTTGCCGTTTTAGCTGACTTCCTGTTCTGGTCCTGTCCTAACGCATATACTAAACCGCAGTTCCTGAAACCTTCGATGTCTTTATTTGTCGTATGTCCGTGTGCGCCGCACATGGAAGGAGTCGTGGAGAGCTATTTTAAGGTTATAGAAGGAATGGTGAAAGGTGCTGATTAACAACTTGTACTATTCCTTGTGTGACCCACAGTAAATGATATAATTGAAAGTTGTTATATATGAAATTTATAGGTGCACTTCTCAGAATGTCTTTTTTTCAAATTCCCTATTCTTTGAAAGATTATTTTATCATCGCCAGAATAAGCTAAAGTGGTGCCAGCCACGTCCACAACCATCCGTAATATGGCTTCTGTTGCTGGTGCTGCGTAAAAACAATAAAGAACCAACCATTTCCATTGTTTTGAAATCCGCTTAAGAATCCGTTCCGCCTTATATACCAGTTGTTGATAGGTTTGCTTACTGAGAATTGTCGTGGGCCTTCCTATGTTTTACTGACCCTAGACGGCTACCGCCGATCTGGCTGAAGATACTAAAAGCTGATCATGACTAATGGCGACCTTGCCCGCATATAACAGCGGATTAAACCGCAGATTGCGACAGACGAGAGTAGTTATAAACTCTGCCAGAGGTCGCGTTCCAAACGCCAGACGGCGTTACAATACTGCCAGTGTGCAGTCATCATCGCTAATGCTTTGACGACGACGGCGACCCAATGTGATCCCGACAGAGCTTGTGACAGGTAAGTCTTCGAACGTGTTTTCTTTCTTTCTTTTTTGTTTTCTATCGCGGTCTTCATCGAGCATATGTGTGATGACGTTTATCTTTTTTATTTCTTTATTAATCTTTTATTTATTATTTTTCTTAATCACACAGCTGTCTCTCTATCGTTCTTATAAGTAGATAGCGACCGTTGGGTTTTACACCTTGCCAGCATCGAAGACTGTGACTGCCACGATGAGCGAGAAACACTAGATCCATCCACAGACCAGAAGACTGAGATCGGCGCAGAAACAGGCAGCCAGGTAAGATATTAAGAAGCTTTATTTACGTTTTTTAAGACTTGTTGCTTTTTTATTTATTGTCTTTCTTTCAGTCACTTTGATACGCTGTTGTGCGCTCTTTCTCTCTCTCCCTCTCTTTCCTCCCTACCCCTCTCTGGCCCTCTACCTTCTCATTCTTATCCATCGTCTGACTGTTTTTTTTTTTTTTGCTTTGTGTGTCAGATTTATTACATTCTTCGTTACCTCGTTTCATGAGATTTTCATCTTCAGTTCACGAGTGAAAATTCACGTAGCACCTACTAAAATTCATGTCTGAAGGACTGCTACTGAAAATCGGGAACCCCCTTAATCTACCCCACACCCTTCTCCTCTAACTCCATTGCTTTGTCTGTCTTGTGCTTTCTGACCAGTCTTACTGGGCTTGGACAGCTTGCTTGCAGTGGCGCCAGGCCAGCTTTAAACTGGCTTCCACTGACCGCGGAAATGAATGTCATATTTTCCCTGGCGGCGTTAGCATAAAGGACTTTGTTCTTTACTTCTCATTACTTGTCATGGCATATCGGCGAGACGTTAATCAGAAAACTGTAAGCTTCGGAATCGTTTCGTCGTCTTTGTTATTTCGAGTGCAGAGAAATCAGACTAAAAAGGAAGATTATTGCAAGGAAGGTGATAGGTTTTGAATGTCTAAGATTACTTTTAATTAATTGCCTTCTCTTACGTTGCTTTCAACAGCTTTTTGTAAACCATAGGATCGTGAAATTGCCATATACTGTCGTTTCTTACTTTGAAGTCCCAGTTTCTGACAAATCAAGTTATTAGATGACGTCTTCTCCACCCTGCCCCCAGCAAGGGAGTGAAGAAAATAGGGGAGATAATTTTCCGGTAAGAGGCAGAAAGAAGCTGTCAAATCTTTATTTTGTCCTACGAAAAATTAGCTCTATGTGTGACTGAAAGTGCGACACTTTCCCCCTCTCCAAACGTAGAAGTAGTAGTTGTAAAAATTAAATAATAATAACATATTGAAGAGTTATTGTTGCGTCTCCACTTAGTCATTTAATCGGCAAACGATGATGAAGATAAGCCGGTGGCAACATCCGGCTTGTTACTGTCGTCGAAATCCGATTCTTTTAATCTTTCCTTAACACCTACCCCTGCCACCTGCCTGCCTGAAATATCAAATTGGTAGTACATGATTCCAGAAATCACGTGGAGAGTGGCGAATTAAAGTGGGGACGTCATAAGGTGTGCTGTCTCCCGTGACATTCAAAAGCTTGTGTGTGTGGTTCGAGGCTCTTTAGATAAACGTGATGTGATATTGTAAATACATAATGCACGTGTAGTTGCACGTGAGTGGTATACGTGAACGAGTGGCGCCAGCAGATCAGGGTCATTCTTACGTCATTCACCACCATTTATTTTTTCCTTCCCACCTTATTCTCTGCCTTTTTGCAGCATCAGCAAGACACTGCGTTGAGTATGCTCGATGATAGACATAAGCTGCAGTAACTAGTGGAAGGAGTATATCTGATATATCTCATATTGTGGGAGCATGCTTAACTTCCTCCTGCACTATGGCTGACCTAAGCGTTATTTTGAGAATTTTTTTCAAAGAACTAGCAACTTTTGCAGAAAAGGAACTGGTCGTGAAAAGGAATAATAAAGTTACAGACCTTGACATTTTACTTCTTAACTAACGCCATGCTTGGCAGTGCGTACACATTTGAGAGATTTGAAGACCATCTGGTAAACATTTGGTAGCAACTCACTGACAGTATGACAGGGTTGAGAAACTGATGAATCAGGAATGCCAAAGTTTGACAGTGCATCTCGTTAAAAATGCACATTGATTTCTGCTGAGAGTAGATCTGCTCTTCGAAGTCGCGTAACCATTTCCCTCTAACGCTGGCGCAAGGCACGGTCAGCGTTATTTTATATTTCGTGTGCAAAACTTTGCCACCCATGGTTCTTGTATTTGCACAGTAAACACAGCACAAACATTGAAAGGCAGCTTGCACGACCTGAGCTTGTAGTCAAAGATATCGACCATTTGCTTGCTAGGTAAACTGCCCGTGCTCAATCAGCTAGATCCCCTCATTACGTCGTGGGTATGATGGTGAAAACATACAAGCGTCACCGCGACGAGGAAAACAACCGCTTACAGTGTAAACTCAAACATCTTTGCCAGGCTTAGAGAAAAGTAGCGTAAAATATATGGTACAGCATCAGGCATTGATTGCGAAATAACAACTGGTGGAGAGAACCTTATGTCTGAAAATTAGCGCTGTTGTAAGGTTTACCTTAATAAATATCCACAAAGCTGTCGCACAATAAATATTTAATATTTTCAGAAACGAATCCTTGTAGAAACAGAGAAGTGTGCAGAGTGATGTTTTGCCTACTTCCTTTAAATTTAACCGGTATGTGCGTTCCAAATGTTATATATATATATATATAGTTATACTGTAATACTTTAATTACAGTTTTGACGATTAGCTGTCACACACACACACACACACACACACACACACACACACACACACAGAGGAATCCTATAACTGAGCCACGCACATTTGCTCGACCCCCTGTTTCCGGTTTGCGCACGGCACTAAGAAAACTGCTAAATGCTGATTAAATGTTGGCATAGACACTGACCTAAACGAAAAACTATCATTCCATAGCTTGGGTAGTAAACAAGCAGGTAAAGTTAACCCGACAGGCAGCCTAACTCCCGACTAACTCACAAAGTGGGTGACTGAAAAAAAAAAGTAATTGAGATTGCAAGTGTCTTATTCGGTCAAGGCCAAAAATAAAATGAGAAACAAGGAGAGCTGAAAATGCAAACAAAAATTTGGAATTTTATTTGCCCTGAGGAATTGCTTTTTAACTAAGTAATATTATAAAAAATATTAATTGTCGTTAGGAAACAAAGTGATCAAGAGGGTAAAAACGAGGACACCGTTTCAGCTGCAATGTTCGTTTCCTTTAAATGACGCCTATTATTCTCAGAATATAAGCTTAATGCAAAATTATTTACTAAGCAGCTTCGTACCATCATGTTTAATTTTAAGGTTTTGAAAAATTCCTAGTTCGCATCTGTTGAATTAAAGTCAAACACCATCTCTTTTACCTCACAGGGCAGACACCCTTTCGCAGGCATCGGGTGGAGAGACAAAAGGTTTGGGTAGGCCAACACAGATGCCATGAATACGGCATGATAGCTACAAGCGGGTAGTGCGTTTACCCAGTCTGGATGCGGTATTCCGCAGGTTGAACTTGCCTCGTGAATACAAGCCCTGAACAGGAGCAGTGGAAATCTTTGTCTGCCGGCTGCCTCGTTCGTACAGTCTGTTCATGACCCCCACGTGACCTCCACATGCTGATGAAGTGGAAGGTTATACAACTGCATCACTATCCCCCATCCTTTGCGTCGATGGCCAAGCGACTGAAGAGCTTCCATGTGTCCGTCCTCACGAGGGTCACTGACCTTCCACAACAGCTGCCAAAGTGCTAGTCTGAGTCATTGGCTATTATTAACTCGTTAGGTTGCCGAGTCGATGATCTGACTCGGTCATCTGTCGAACAGCAACCTATCACATGACTAATCTGGAGACGCTGGCAGTTTATGCTGTTGTAGATTTATTTATTTTTATCTTGGGGTGGCATAATATTTCCGCTAGTTTCTCGCACTTTAGCGGAAATCCTGGAGTCGGTTGCGCGAGATTTCTCATGTACTTGGCATAATATGTAAAAACGGATGTAAATTTTAGTGCATTAATGTGCTTGGTTATTTATAGACATGTGACTAAACTAAACTTTTTAAAATTATTATTACCAGTCCATTAGGAACACCGGAGATAATTGTTGAAAGATTTCTCTGCAATTGTACTTGAAGACGGGGATGGGTGAGAGGGATGAGGATCGAAGGGTACTTAAAAAAAATACTGGGTTTTATTTTCTTTCTGGTTCAAGCTAAACCCTTCACGTTTTTGTTGGGAGGGATGAGGGATGGTATGTTCATGTTCGCGCATTGCAACACGTGCCTGATCCTAGTACGCCTAATCCAGGCTCTACGGACTGCCCGTTCTACGATTCACGAGCCTCAGCTTCATGTTATTTATTTACTTATCTGACCGTTCTTTGTGCAGACTTTCGACAGAAACCCATACCTTTGAAGCTCTCTAGCCGTTCTTGCAATGTCACTTTGTTCAGTACTCGAAGGGCTAAAACTGTGTTTAATGTCGCACTATTTTGCCCAACCCGATTTCTGAGCAAAAATCTTTGGAAAAAGAGCACAAAGTATCACAAAAACATATTCCGATGGTATTTTATGACAAAGAGGCATGAAAAATATTAATATTTTTCTCTTTGGCACACCTGGATTTGTCGAGAAAACAGGAAGTGACGAAACGGAAGTATTTCTAAAAATAGCATCGTCTGCACTAGCTGAAGCCGAAGAGAAAAGATGCAATCCTCGGTAAAAGAAAACTGACCAGGACACATGTTGCTGTTGCTGAATGTTCTGTTCGACACTCAGATGGAGTTAGTTTGTACTCATGAAGGAAATCCTAAAGATAATGGCAGCAAACGCCAGTGGATTAACTTTGTTCAGAGATGTGTATAAACAGGTCTCTGCTTCGTTCAAACGTGTCGTGCGAACTTCGTCCCCACACCAGACTCAAGAATTTGCTCAAAACATTTCAAAATAGATTCTTACCTAGTCACTTCTACAGTACAAGCAAGTCTTGGACTTTCAGTAAACCGAAGAAATCTTATTCCTACAGCAGTGCTTACTATACAAAAGCACGAGATGTTAAAACCAACTGCGACTGTTGGTAGATCAAGTACCAGATAGGCTTCATCGACAGTTTCTACCCGTCTGGTCTACAAGTAACATCGTGTGACAGTCACAAACACATCATCATCAGTCGTATCTTTATCCACCATAATGCTCAAAACAACTGACAGCGTGAGGGCACCATTGATGTGCGTGATCGAAACAGCTTTAAAAAAAGGAGAAAAAAAGGAATTGAGGGAAATAAACATATTATAAGGAGCTAAACGGGAACACAAGCGAGAATCAGTAAGTAAATAGAAAATTATGCATACATCTAAATGAGGAAGAAATAAGTTTTTACATCGATAAACATATGTTTCAAACTATCATTATATTTTTAATTGTAAAAAATCCTATAAAATAAGAATGCTTTGCTTGAAACAATCAAAAAAAATTACAGGAGTTTCTCTTAGACAAACACTTTAGAAACGTGTTTACATTTTATTAACAATAATACGCATGGGAAAATTAACTCAAATTCCCCCACTTAGTAACAGCCAATCAATAATAATACAACATAGACTGCAATGACTGTGATTGTTGCCCATAAAATTTTGATCTGATTGACTTACCAGTCTGTTGAATGAATTCAGTTTGGACCATTTAATTATTTTTTTAACTTCATTCGAAGCTTCTAAATAAAGTTCCAATCTGTAGGGATGTATTCCAAATTCAGCTGTTTCATTTTTTGGGCGAACAAAATCGCTTCTTGAACACGACAACCTGAGTGATGTTTCTTTATTTTACTTGAAGACACGCACACTCGCTGTTACAAATACTTCGAGCGCGTAAGAGAACTCTTCTGTATAGGAGAGTAATTGTTTCCTGCTTTCCTAGTTGCAGGTGAGAATGCCGATGTTTGAAAGCTTATATCTTTAAAATTAAGCATAATTATGTACTCATATTTTGGAAATAATTATTTTAAAACGAACTTAACCCAATCATAAAGAAAAAATGTCGCGCTCGGTTTGCCCTTTATGCTGCTCAGATTCGTACTATTTTTTTCGCGAATTTTATTGTATGGCTGGTGTGTTCATGATTTGTCTTGTATGTGTATTATTCACTGCGTTAACTTGTATGTCAGGACTGCCAACCCCCACGGACCCACTCCCCAACACACAAAATTTTGTTATTTGTCCCTTCAGATGACTCCATGGCTTTATCGCAAAAGTTCGCTGCTTCGTTCGTTCCTTTGTTCGTGTTACAGCTTTTGTCATCTCCATGAACGTTTTCATACTCGAGGCATTATAGCACATTACTTTGTTCCCTTACTGCATGAGCTGATCAACCGACAGCGTTAGGGAATGATTGTTAGCAATCAAGCATTCTATAATAATTAATGGAGCGGTGGGGGCGGGCTCTGAAAGCAACCCCTTAGCAGCACTGCAGTGTGTATACCACCACACCTGAGGGCCTCTCGAAGGTTTTTTTCTCCCTGAATTTATGGGGGTCATCAAACAAACAGTGATCCGTAATTTCTTTCGTATTTCCTCTCATGCAATGTATTTGGGGGTCAGTCAGCGTTTAATCTGATCGTCAAGACTAGGAATGGAAACGAAAAATCGTTGGACGATAGACATCCAGTGTTAAATTCTTCATGGTTTGTGACCCTACCTGCTGCGTAAACAATGTGAAATACTCAGCCGCGGAAATGACAAACAGGAGCGTGAGCTCGTTCAGAAAGATTGTTTTAGATGAAAGAGAAAAGATTGAAAGAGATCCTTGGAAGGTTTAAAAACTGAAGATTCGTAGGCTGTTAGTCAAAGCAAAAATACGTAGGAAGAAGGCTTGATTAATGCCTGCGATTGAGGGCGCGTCCTTGAGTTGCACCGGCAAACACAAAACCAGGCCCTACCCCCCTCAGCCCCCTTAAAAAACAGGATACGGTCATCAGGATTTCCTTTTAAGCGCAGTCTCCGCTTGCAGCTAAGCAATCTCGAAAACCATCATGTTCATGTGCCTGTTATTTGAATATTGCTGTGTGTCTGTTTTTTTTTAAATTCTGTTTTGCAGTTTTTATGCCGATTTAAAAAAAACTCTGTATTTGTTATCGTTGTGTTGTTTACGTTGTACTGGCCGCGCTAAACAGTAGGATTCTTCTCAGTTTCATACTGAAATGTTGTTGTATTATGAATTTAACGCTCCCCTTCCCGACTCACCCCCTCCACCCTCCGCCACCTCCGAAGCACTCTGCACCCAGAATCGGCAGCAACTTGATGATAAGGAGGTCAGGCGGTTGACCAGCTAACGAAGAGGTCACTCGGATTCCAGACATCAGAAGCGCCGAGAATCCTTATTTTTTATTCATGGATTCGGATTTTCGTTGATTCGTTTCGTTTCCGGTGTCGGTTTTGAATGGGGGCCTTTCAGGCATGCCCAGAAGAACGTGGGAACGAGACGTTCGCAGAGGTGTTCATTAGTCTGGACAATAGAATCAGCTGCCCGCTATGTAGGAGAGAGGGGGGTGGGGAAGTTCGGTCGGTCCCAGACAAGAGAGTTGCCTGGTGGTTAGTCTGGTTCTTGAGGATAAAAGAGTTTGGAGCTTTGGGGATGGAGGGTGAGAAAGGCAATGAGTGTGAGCGGCATTAGAGTGACCGGAAATTGCGTTCCCTAATTTCATAATTAAAGAAGTTGATGATTCAAACAAAAGAGGAGGAGAGATGAAAAACACAAGCGTTGTTAAGCAGAAGAAAAGCTCTTCATGCAGATAGCAAGAAGAAGATGATGAGCGATTTTGTGGTCCGGTTGTGTTGAGTAAAACGAAATTCAACGATGAAATGTACAGTACGCGAGGCTTCATTTTCCATATCGTGTTGCCATGTCGCTAGTAGAGCCTGAAATACTATTTTCTGGTATCATGACTTTTTAATCCTGTCACTTCCATCATCGTCTTTTTTCAGTCTGAACTCGTTGTTAAAAGATTAGCAGGGTGCCACTTTTTTGTTGTTGTAATGATTAGGTTCAGCTGAGTGTAAACACTGTTTAATCTAGGTGAATACTGCTCTTCCTTCTTACCATGCACACGAAAAAGGTCAACAAGTCAGACTTCAGGTAAAGTTCTTTGGGAGGAGGTATACGAACCCAGCATCGTCTACGACCTTCTACAAAAGGAGCGCTCCTGTCAAATGTGGTTATGATGCGATAAACGGTATGAATTTTGCTTAAGAATCAAGGACGCACACTCACATACTCGGCTATATACACAAAATGTACTTAGTAACGGCAGCTTAAAACAGCTCTTGGGAAGTGACAGACATTTACCTAATCTGGATCGGGGAAGAGAAGGCCCAAGTTGTCCCCAAAGGGGATAAGGGCTGGCGGCGGCGATTGCGACATGTCTGGCCACCCGGCGTGCAATCGTTTTATCGTTCACCGATGGCGCGCAACGAATGCCGTTCGATGTGTGAGAGCCTGGAGTGTAGAGACGTGTTTGGATGGGCGTGCAGTAGACGCAGCACCCGGCAGCCACGTGACCCTCTTTACCGCACACTATCACTTGCGTAGCGGGTCTTGTGGTAGAGAAAGTAGGAAGGAAGACTGAGCTTGCATTCCATGGCATGTTGCTGAAAGAGATAGAGAAAGAGCAAGGGGCGAGGGTAAATACATGTTTTCGCTAGAAAATAAAGCATATTATGACCACGCCGCTGGTCGTATCATACATAGGTGCCAGAAAGAGAGGGAGAGAACAGCGTGCCTGAGATGCGATGTCAACCAAGGACTTCTGATTCTCACCGATTCGCCCGTGGGCCACCGAGAGAGAACGAGAGAGATAACGAGTGCATACTTGTGTGGGGATGTATGCGCTTCGGTATGAGGACGCAGGTGAGTTAATAGATCCAGAAGAGAGAAAGCACGCGAGCATTGCTGCAGAAATATAGTGTGCGTGCTTGCGCCCACGTGCACTCACACACGCGCACGCACACACACACACACGTGCTAGAGCACGTAAAACATGATGGTTAGGTTCTCAATCCGCGTTTCTTTTCATCTGAAGGAACGGCTTTAGCCGCAGACGTGATAGACGGCGAATTACATTTTTTCCCCCTCCATGGGTTCGACCAAGAAAGTTTTTTTTTTTAATGCTTTCCTAGCAGAATGTCTCCTTTTTTTATTTTCTTTCCGTGGCTAGAAAATCGCGACTAAAGGTCGAAAGCAATTTCCTTAAAATTTGAAAACTGTGGCGAACATCTTCCGGCACCTGCGGCATTATTGCTCTTTTTGGGTGGCCGCAGGCTTTGACCTTCACCGGGAGCTACCTTCGTAGGGAGTCTTGGGAGACACAGCTTAAAACACTTTGTCTCCTGCGGCACCTTCGCAGACCGGAAATGGTCATCAGGCTCTGCCCGTGGGTGTCTGACGGTGGGAGCTGATGACTCGTGAGAGACGACTTCGAAGAGAAAAGCTCAGCCCTCCCGGGCTCTCGGTGAAATAAAAGAACAATATTATAAAAGGAGAGGAATTTTATCGGGATGAAGAGGAACTCTATTTCCAACCTCCGCCTCGCTAAAAAAATTTTTTTATTTCATTTTCGTGTTCAGTGTATGTCGTCGCTTTTTTTTTTAAAATTTGGCGACACCTTGTGGGCGCGTGGTCCTCCTAAATCATAAACTCAAACATTCACTTGACGCCAGACAGCTGTTAACAAGAATCAAGCAGGCATCAACTCCGTTGTCAATTTTTGCTTTCAATTCTATATAGTCATTTCCTTCGCTAATAAGGCTATATAGACTTCTTTATAAAGACTCCTGGGCTGTTTTTCTTCAGCATATATGTACCTAGCGTGACTAATTTTGTGGTTTTGTTGCTTGTTTTTTTTTGGTAGTTTTATTGTTTTTTATCTTCGTTTTGTTTTCACTGGGTTTGCAATTTTTCTTTAATACACACTATACTTTCCCTCCTAAGTATTCAATTTTGGACAGAATGATATGAAAACAGCCTAATTCTTGGGTCAAAAGGGGTTTTATTTACTGACGAGAAAAAGTCAGTGTAGTTAACAGTGCCGCCACAACCATAAACAGCCGGTACACTCACACACAAAGGTGTCTTCAGGTAACTAACCGCGGATGATCCACTAGTACAAAAACAAGCTAGTCCATTCATCTCTTACTTCTCTTGTCTGCCGTCGCCGTTGAAGATAGACCAGTAAACTCGATTCCAGGCATCCACGGTGACTTCGGGCAGCCTCTTGATGCGTGGTTAAACCGTGTTGCTGCACTCGTGCACTTACATCTAAGTGCGTGCGGGCATGCGTGAGCACGCGCAAGTGTCCTCTTAGCAGGCTGGTCCTCGCAGACGTCTATTTCCTGCTCATGAAAGCCCCTTGGGTGGAGAGTTGCCTTCCAGCCTATTGTTGTGTAACCTAAAGAAACAGTCTCTTCGTTATGCTGTTATAGCCACAAGATTGGTATGCTGTCATTCTGGCAGCAGAAGACGGCGGGAAGACCCTCTCCCCTTCTCAAACTCCCTTTTTGGGTTAAAGGCGTAGCCGAGAGCAAAATTATGTTCACGTGAGTGGTTTTCATTCGTTGTGAGATACTAATTTCCGAAATAATTAAAACCCCGAATTTCAGATCGCAAAAAAGAAAAAAACGAATTTAGAAATATTTAATTAATAAAAGCGTGGCGGCTGATTTGTTCAGAAGTATAGAGACTGAGCCAAGCGAATCAGAGCAAGAAAGATAGAAGCCTTGACAGTCAGTAGAACATTAGGCAATTGTGACAGTGACATTTCATTCAAACATATATCATATTTCAAGTATCTGGGCAATGTTTACACCGATGATGACAAAATGAGAGAAGCGAAAGAAAGACCCGAATCCAAACCCCCCCCCCCCCGAATGAAATCGAAGGCACAGCTAATAAACGCAGCGACAGTCTTGAACACCAACTAAAATAATAACATACGAAATGGAAGTGCCGAAAGGTCTCAGGCAGGTAACAAGACAAGGAAAGGCACGATCCAAAACGAAGAAAATCAGAGAGATGGTGGGGAGGGAAGGGAAGGGGCACATCACTCCATCAACATATTCCGCAGCAGAGAATCACGTGGTTCGTATCCAAGCAAGAGAACGACCCTGCAGATGTTGGATGAAACATGTGGTAGAGAGGCTTGCTTCACTTGCCCTCACTGTTACAGAGACTTCACACCGAGCTATCAGCTGCTTTCTTCACGTCCCAACGACACCCCAGGGTACCAGCGGAAGATTTTTTTTTTTAAAAGAAAAGAAAGACGAGGCATTGGGCTTACACATAAGATCTCTCACAATGCGAATGGTTTGAAGGACACCAGAAGAACAGTGCGAAAGCGAAGCAGCCGTGCAATTTCTAGTAAGATCTGGCAATGGGAGAAAAGAGGGGAATGTTCCGCGGACCAGCAGAACCTAAAAAATTGATTGACTCTCCTCGGTGCTGGGGTGGAAGGTGTTGCAGGGGGTCACAGAGTTCGCGGGAGCAGCAGCTATTAGTCGCGGGCCACGCAAATGAGTGCGCCTGGTGAAAGATTTCTGCCCTACCCAGGCCAGTAGCAATCATCTATAGGAAAAACAAAGTGCTGAGGTTGTGTTATCCACTTTGTCGGTGCGCGTTAAAGAAATGCTTCATGAAATTGATGACAAGGTCACTCACAAATTTTGTACATTCGTCTTATTAATGTTAAAGGTCCTACTAAAAAAGACACTAGTATTTTTTACACACTGCAATGTGCTGGCTTCGTATTTTAAGGCCTTTTCTCGCACTGCAATTTACCGCACTTTGCAGGGTTTGCAGGCCCTGCTCGGAGCCTTTCGAGTTTTGCACACGGGTGCCAGGGGGCTTTGCATCAAGGTTTTCAAGGATAGGACGTGGTTCTGTTTTCTTGCCGAGCCTGACCTACATTACATGGCTGTAGCCAATCGGAATGCTTGAACACAGTTGGCTCCCTTTTACCTCCAAACTAGAAAATGGTGATGTGGTCAGAGGAAAGGTGTACGAGTGCTACCTGTGTCTGTTCGACACTGTCAATCCAGAGTATCTCAACCGGGATAAGGCCAAGAATGCCTGAATTGAAATTGCTTGTGCTCTGGGCAGCCTCGATCAAATATAAAAGTTCTTCAAACGTTGCAAACGACATTCGACATTGGCAAAAAGCGTCTGCATTCTCTCGAGTCTTCCGAAGATATTTCTTTTAGAAGACATGAAAATAAGGCACCTAAGCGACTCCTTCGCGCTACCCACCCCTCACCCACATCTTTTTTTCTTCTTCTCTCTCCCTACTTCATCAAACAATATTATTAACGTAGCAGCAGTAGCTTCCGAAAGTATCTGATTGTCTGCCATTTTGTCGACTACCCATAATGCGCTGCGCGGATG
Source organism: Marisa cornuarietis (assembly GCA_004794655.1). NCBI lineage: Eukaryota > Metazoa > Mollusca > Gastropoda > Architaenioglossa > Ampullariidae > Marisa > Marisa cornuarietis. The sequence goes on from SMMW01000651.1 coordinate 4,723,894, forward strand.
ACGTCACCTCGCAGGACACTAGCCAGTGGACTTGCTAGAGTAGAACGGTGCTGCAACGCTTCCTATCAAGCAAACTCTTGCACGCGCAAACCTTGAAAACATTGCAGCGTTCGAATAGGCCTGAAGGACTTAGCCGTTGTTACTATGAGATAATGTGTTGTGTATTTGTTTTCTGATATTTTGTGTAAACGTAATATTAATTAAGCATGAAATGCCATTTTCTTTATTCAGTTCTGTGGTTCCTCACGTAACACCATGCAGATCTCATAATCATTTTTTTTATCTTCTTATGCCATCTTCATGAGTATTTTACTCTTGGGGTAAATATCGTGCACGTCACAAAACATAGCACAACAAGAGGCGAGCAACTTGCCCGGAAGTCCAGTACGGATAATGTATGCGGCACCCATAAAAATTATCACCCTGTTTCAACTCCAGAAGAGCTTTCATTACAGGGAATGAGGGGTTCGCTCGGTCTGCGACCGTCATTTGCCGACTAACGGGAGTCTGTCGGGCAGCTTGGGATGAAAATATTCGCGACAGGGACTATGCGGACGCCTTAGTCAATAATGTTTCTATCATTTCTGTGCTTACTTAACCTAATTGACCCTCTTACCCTTTGTTTGGCTTAGCGCCTCTTTGACATAGGACTTGTATCTATAGATTATGTGCCATATCCAGAGATAGCCGGATATCGCATAAATAGATCTTTGAGAATCTGTTAACCTTTCGGCAGCCTTACAGGCTGAGGGGACGAGCTGTCTCTTATTCTGTTTCTTTGTCATGGATGTTTGGGTTTAGATATCAGTGATGGATCTTCATGTATTATCGCCTGCATTTTTCTACTCCTTTTTTTTGTTGAAGTGATATTTTATTCATAATTCTACACTTTGCTGCACTGTGAACCACCATCATCTATTCTCCACTCTGACTTATTTCCTTAGCTTTAGTCGTGTTTTTAACAGCAGCGATCTCAGTGTAAGTGATCACCTTCTGCTGTTGACTACGATGTGGCCGCTCACCATTATTAATTTACTAACTCGTGGTTCTACAGATTTTCCAAGATGTGTCTCCATCGTTTAATCTGCAGCGATCGCCTTTACTAAGGGCTTGTGGCTGGCGTCTTTGCATTGTTCTTCTTTGTGGACTGTCATGAATTTCTGTGACACGCTCAGCACAATGACCTTGCCTGTCGGCAGAGATATTGCGCTATACAAGTAACATTATTATTACGACTACAACTAAAAGTTCATCTCACATCACTCTGTCTGTCAGTATGTTCTTTGGTTTTTTAAAAAGTGAAAACGAAATTGCATAATCGTGCAGATGTCTGATCGCATTCAGACATTCGGGAGAAGGCAGTGGTTCATTTCTTTTAATTTTGTAAATCTGCCAGAAATCAGGCTAACGGAAAACACGTGGAGTCGCCAATGATTGACACGCTTACGGTTAAGCGACAAAGTGATACTCATTCGTCTTGGGTTGGTTGGTTGTTTGTGTTTTACGCCGTGCCAGCAGCTAAGGCTATATCACGGCGAATTCGCCTTGGGGATGGTCGTATCCATTAAATCGTGGGACGATTATTATTGGTGTTCGAGAAGATCCGTGGGTCTGGACGTTTGATTCAAGGTTTTGTGCCTTGTCTCAAATGGCGAGAACGTGGTCAGGAGGGTCGCATACGAGAAGATCGACTGTCGTCTTCGACATAGCAAGTGGTTAAACGATTCAGGTACTTGATACCTCGTTAAATCAGTTTTTTTCTGAGTAGCTTAAAGTGATGATGTATACTTCTATTGTGAAAAATTATTATGTGAGTGGTAGCGGATGCTTGTGTAGAATGAAAGAATTATTATATGGGTGATACTGGATTCCTGCATAGAATGAAAGAATTATTATATGGGTGATAGCGGAAACTTGTATAGCGGGAAAGAATTATTATATGTGTGATACCGGGTTAATGAGACTTGGTGAGCGCCATACCATGGCCATACCTAAGGTCACCGCTCTTTACAAAGAAGACAAAATAAAAAACTATGTGATTCGATCTCTTCACTCTAACACTAACACTCTTTTTTCAGAGACTATCCGGTCCTCACCACTAACATAGTAGCCCGTTGTCGGTGTAACAGACTGAGCCTGCAGCTGTGTGTTGGCAGAGGAAACCACATTAGACTCGTGTTATGAAGCTATTACCCCTCTTTCTAAGGGAGCTAATTTGTAATGTAGGCAGTGTAATTACTCACAATTTGGGAGGAACCTTGCGAACATGGAAATGTGGTCCTCAAGGTCTTCGACCACAGTCGAAACCGGAAAGATGTAATTTGAGGATGGAAACGGGGGCGGGATAAAATGACGAGACACATCATTGACTGTATCATCAGCCTCGTTACCATCGTTTCTTTTATCTACGCGAGTGGTGAACACACACGCACACACACAGAAGGGACTAGCATCCATGCCGCTGCGGACAAAACACGGATGGAGGCGCAACAGCTCCTGGCTGAGTGGAACGGACATTTCACCGCTGATTGAGATTCTGTTTCCCCTAAAATTGCTGATTGGCTGGAAGCGCAGGATGCTTGGTTGGTACCTTTGCCGAAAGGTCTAGAGTCTCATTTAACATTGAAATGAGTGCAGTAATCGCAAGGACAAAGTGCTGCTTTTATGTCGGCCCCACAAGGTTCCATCTAGTTCGGTTGGGGAACTTCTTTGAATCCACTTTGACACGTGCACTCCATTTGGTGTCGTTAAGTGTAAACCACGCATAACTTGTCATTTTTGGTGTTTTTTAGTTTTGGTGGGTTCTTTTATTTTTGATGGGAAGCAACGCCGTTTTTTATCCAGTTTCGAAAGAAAGGGGGATTGTAGTTTTTATGACAGGTTCACATTGAGGTATGTCCCGTCCACATTTGTTAACGTTGCTTGGGGGTCGCAAGATGTCCATGCTGAATAATTCAATCGTTAGGGGTACATATTTTTTTATTTTTTCATCGAATATGTTTAGTTCACAACCCAGGCATTGACTAAAAGCTGTGACGTGAAGCCAGGTCTTCGCATTCACCTCTTTTATCAGCTCCGTCGACTTCAGTACCTTTGATTGGTCTCACACACACACTCACTCTCTCAACTGTGTGAGCCTATGTTAAATGCGAGAAGGCCTGTCGGAGTCATTGACAAGAACGCAGTTTACTGTCACGCACTGAACGTGGTCCTCACGACACGTGCGTAGAATATAGTTTGCTTTGTTGCTTGCTTTCTTGCTTTAAATGTCATATAAAATATGTATTTCTTTTTGGGACTAGGGCTTGTCTGGGTGGATGGAATGGTTCAAAAATTACAACTACTTTTTCCAGTAAAGAACTGGGGCCAGTTGCACAACATGTTTCTAAACCTTAAAATTGTTGTAAAGAAGTCAACTCTCTTCTCTGCGATTTAGATGCATTGCACAAGAACATGCAAAAAATTGTACTGACAGGACGGAAAGTCAGACTTAAACAACTTGATCTTACTTAAAGCAGTTTTAGTTTTAAGAATTCTAAAATTGTGGTGTGCACTTTAAACTGATTATCTAAAAAAAGATTTAAGGCTTAAAAGTGTTTAAAATTAGAAATGTGTTATGTAACTGGCCCCTGAACGCTTAGGCCATGTTTTGGAAAGAAACAATTCTAAAACAGATCTTTAAAACAGCTCTGTCTCTCCTCTCTCCCTTATGGATCCGATGTAAACCAGAAGGTTTGCTGTTTCAGCGCCGCAAACTACCATGCGTAAATACAATGTATAAGAAAATCTCTTGCATCCCATTATTTCTGGGTTTTAATTGCCTTTTATTTCCACTCCCGTCTGCTGAAGGGACAAAATTGTTGTTGCCGTTGTTGTTTTCTTGTTGTTTGTTTATGTGATTATTTTGGGGAAAAGACCTCAATTAAATCCTTGACGTCTTTGAGCCAAGGAAGGGTCAGAAGCTAGAGCAGTGTGATGGGTGTTGGTGATTACGTACCCGAGTTGGGGGGGTGGGGGTGTTACGCGTGCGTTAGTGGTTACGTACCCGAGGTGGAGAGGGGGTGTTATGCGTGCGTCGGTCGTGTTTATCACGGAGGGTGCGAGCGCGTGGAATGTCTGCACGGTTACTTTGAAGGGACGGAATTGTCTAGAACTTGTAGAGGAGTGGGGTGGGCACTCGTATTTTACACCGAGCCAGCAACGAAGGGTTTATCAGGGCAAAGCAGCCAGCCCTGTAAACAGATGCCATATGCAGAGAAAAAAAAAAGAGAGCTGAGCCCAGGACAGCCAACCTCCACAGTATTGGTGACAAGGCGCTAATCGTTGCGCCACCGGGCCGACCTAGAACCCGCAGGGAATCTGAAGATGGGAGGATTTTTGACGCCTTCTCTCTGTCGAGTCCACGATTCCACGATCCAATACAAAATGCTCGGTGGGGACGAGAAAACGCGGTGGCCTAACCTCGCTCCTTCCGTAAACCCCTAACATAAGTTGAAAACAAAATCTAACTGTTGTTCTTGTGAACGGCAGCTACGAGAAAAAAATCGTTCTTGAATTGTAAGTGATTTCCGGCGCCGTTCTCTCAAAAGAGCAAAAAAGGAAGAAAAGCTTGCAGAGAGACTTAACAAAAGTGTTGCTATGTTTTAGAAAGTAAGGAGGTTTTTTTATTTCTTTGTCACTTTAAAGGGGGTGAGCAGCACTCAAACGCTCGTCGAACTTGTCCTGGCACTTAAATCAAGCAGAAGATTTTCCCTCAAAGTTCTGACGTGAGTGACCACGTACTGCTTGAAATCGAGTACAGTGTACTCTGTATATATATATATATATTCTGCCATAAAACACAAACAATACAACCCAAAAGTAAAATAAATAAAGAAGCAAACTCTACGACCAAATGAGGATGGAAAGTTCAAAGGAAATCCCGACCTCCACACATACACCCATTAAAGAAGTAGTCTTTTCTCTTTGTGCTTAGTGAAAAAAAAGAGAAAAATAGGTTCACAGAAATCTTATTTTCCTTTTTTTTTCTTGTTCAAGTGTGACTTAGGGCACGTGGATAAACCCGGCAAATCGATCTGATCAAGTCATCAAGTGTGGGGAAGTGTTTTACTAATGGGCAACAAATCCTGATCGATGATATTTACTACACAGAGGTTATGCACTTCCTTCAGGTTGTCAGTCGGTAAATTACGCCATAAAATATCCAACGATAATTAAAGACTTGACTACTGACACTGTCGACTCAAGTACAGCTTTCTCTTCCCGTAAATAATTAAATTATATTGTCACAAATATTTATGATTTAACAATATCATAGCGTAAGGCTGCAAGAAAATTCTTTTAAAATAATTTAAATGCGCCATCGAGTGCGTATTTGCTGGATCAACTGCACGTTTCACTAAAATATTTGATTTTTTTAAAGTGTCTAGGTTTATCAATCATTCCTTCAGTCCACATAAAATATTTCCAACCAAGCAACTTGCTCCATCAGGCACGTTTAAGACAAAGGTACAAACGTCGAAAAAGCATGGGTGGCACAAGGAAATGAACCGCGTACACGCACATGTAACTACAGGCAAAACGATCGCCGATACCAGACCACTTCCATCGCAATCTGCCATCCGGTGCAGCAGATGTAAGCGCGCGAGTGCGCAGGACGACAGCGAAATATTGATGTCATTTATTACAAACTAATGATGTGTCACTTCCGAGCTCGCAGCGCGCTCAATTTACGTGGAAGAGGAGCAGCAGCACGTGATGCTGAGCCCGGCTAGCAATATATATATATATAGTGTTATGACGTCACCGAGACGCAGTTCACCTTGTAGGGTTTTACATCACGCACTCTCCAGGAGCGTCTGGCCCATCATGGAGACACCTTTCCATCGTCCTTCAATGTCTGTCTGTCTGTCTGTCTGCCCCGTCTGCCTGCCTGTTGGGGTCAGTCGCCAAGTTCACCCGCAGCGACCTGTTGCTGATCCCGCGACAGAGGCGGTGGGGAATAAACCTGTCTCCGTTTTCTTTGCATTCGTCGTCGGGATTTCCTGCAGTTGAGAGCCTGGTTAAGGGGTGCTTACCAAGAAAGGATAAGTTGGATAGGAGTTTAAAAAAGGTGGATGGGCAAGACTTCTGCATTGTTTAGAGGAGCTGTGTCGTCTTCGGTGTGAAAGAAACAATGGCAGGCAACAAGAAGTTTCAATGTAATGCTCTTCTCACCATCCAGCCAAGTAGGCTAAAGGATTTTCTACCATAACAACATTTTTAGCTAATATAACAATATGTAGCTAATATAACTATGTAGTGCTAAGTGTCGGTGTCTTACAGTGACTCGCCCGAAGTAGGTAAAACTAACGATGGTTGTAAGCAGAGATTATAAAAAAAATTTTGGGGCCGTATTCATGGAGCGAGGATGGGTCTCTGTCGCAGGTAAATCAAGCTGAAAAGCTATTCCGCTCTGGTCTCCTTGGAACAAGGTTCTTTTTTGGTTTAAAATAAAAGTCCTCTAACCACACACGTCATCTCCACCGTAAGGGAGCGACGAAAAGAAGGGAATACAGCATCTTTAAGAAACACGTACTAAAATAAGTGCGATTTTGCCAGCTGAAGGAAATTAGCAATCTGGAGGGCAAGTTAACACCCTCGATCGCCAGCGAGACTCTCAAGCCGGCTAACATTAAGCCATCTCCTGTTCCCACGCCCACCTCCCTAACTAGACTTCTCCCCGATACTAATCATCTTCTCCCTTCGCTTTTCTGCGCACACATGTCTGACAACGCACGCATGCACAAATATCTTCCCTTCGACGTCCCCATTTCCACAGTTCTTCCGGTTAGCCACATTTTCAAAAATGCTAAAAATGGCATGCTCGCTTCCTCCCTGCCCGCAGAACCAAACTGTCTAATCCCCGTACCCAACCCCATCTAATGCCATTCCAGGATATAATTATATTAGAACTTGCTGACTTCATATGACGGATATACATTTTTATTCTACGCGTGCGACGGTCGTGTGGGAAACGTGATACTGTTCGGCCGCGGAAGTGTCTAATACCACGAGGAATGGCTTTTCGCTCAAAGTCTACTGGATGAAAGTACCCCAGCGCCGGCCTGACCAACTGACCTCACGCCTCCATCACGTGATGTAGGTCCTGACCTGGATCATCTCCCCCAGTCAATACCAGCGCAAACCCACAGGGCGGGGGCTGAAGTCGGGTGTAGGAGTGAGGAAGGTGGGAGGAGGCAAGGCACACACTATCGGCAAGTCTACTGCCGTACACCCGTCGTCAAGAGTCGCTGTTTAGATTGTGCCCCTTTGTCCGCCGCCAGACCGCGTTTCCCTAATTATCACGAAAACCATCCTTCAATGACTCCCCCCTCTCTCTCTCTCTCTCTCGTTACTAATAAATGGTATACAATAACAATAGCTAGATTTAGAGTATGCGGAGGTAATAATCAGAAAATATGGGGTTCTAAGTGATAACCAATACGAGACCTGCCCATCATGTAAATATGATCATGAAGATGAATACCATTTCCTCTTTAAATGTTCAGTACTTGCAGGAGAAAGAAACCAATGTATCTTTTTATGTAATATAACCCTATCACCAGTGGCCTCCATCGCTAACATTTTGGCTTTTAAAGGTGACACAGCTATATTCGAATTTATCGCAAAGGCCTTGAAAATTAGAAGTAACGATGTTCGTATAACTTGTACAATGCTGGGATCACGACTTTGAAATAATTAGATTACACATACCTATCAAATAACTCCTATCACCATTATTAATTACTGTCCGCATAGACATGTACAATTCATCAGGCTATAGGAAATATAATAAAATGTGTAGATATAGGTAATATTAACATACATTAGCCATATATCTAGAAAGATATATATATATAAAGATTTTCAATAGTGTACTAAATTCCCCCTGCCAACGGGCAAACGATGTTATATTCATCATTAACGTGCATCAATATGTTAAAGGGTAAGCATACAATCGCTGTACCACGAATAGTTTTGTAACCTTGCCTTGATGTCGAAAACTAAGACAACAAAGAATGTCAATATCATTCTCTCTCTCTTTTCCTCTGGGGTGCACGGGCGCACTTACACGCATCCAAGAGCACATCACGCTAAATAAAAACAAAAATAGTGCACGCTCATGTCAAGGACGCATAAACAAAGGGATACATCGACACGCTGGCATCGGTAAACAAGATTTAATCAACAACGCAAATACATAAATTATTCCCGTTAAAAACATCGCGCCTTCAAAACCATGTTTGTGCAAGTCTCGTCCTTTATCCACCTGCCTGTTATGTCTTACTTTGCAACAATGTATTTTTGGGAGAGATTTTTTTTTTAACCCAGTCACTCCTCCGTCTTCCCCTCCTACGTGGGTTTTTGCTTGTCTTTTGATTCCGTTCTTTCGTTGACTGGAGGACAGGCTCAGGTGGTCTACCACATCCGCTTTTTTTTAAGCAGAAAAGTTTTTAGTAGTATGTGCAGTAGACCCTTTCTGTGCCCTCGTCATCATCCCCCCCCCCCACACACACACACACCACCACCACCGTCTGTGAGATGAGCAGGAACTGTCGGACGTAAAGTTCATTGTTCATGGCGTAATTCGCTGCCTTTCCTTCGTAACATTGTGATCAGGAAAGCAACGACGCGTGGGTAGAGAGAAGTCGGTTCATTTACTTGCCACGAAGAGATATTAGGCTTTTAAATACAGGTTTTGAAAAACCAGAAAAAAACAAAAGGCGAGAGAAAGCGCGTGCCGTCACGTAGCCACGGACATGTGCACACAAACACGCATGCTTTTAGGATTGTTAGGCATGCATCAGCAACAGAACCATTATCCCTCAGCTAAGTCTTCCAAGTCGTCTTGCACTCCAGGAATTACCTTTTAATCCGAGACATCGAATAAAAAGTCACGTGAGAACTATAGGTACTCTCCCCTTGCCCCAACATACCCCCCTCCTTCGCCCGCCCCCCGCCTCTTCACTCTTTTACAACTACCTCGTCGTTATGCTGTTAGAAGGTACTAACCGAGAACAACCATCTCCGCCAGTTAGCGTTCTGGAGGCTTGCTGTGACTGATAGGAAAGGGTTAAAGAAAACAGCATACGCACGGCGTCTGTCTGGGGAGGACTTCCAGACTCTGGCGACATAAATGGACAAAGATTTTCAGCACCTGCTGTCGTGCGGGGCTGCGAGACTTAAGTGGCGGGACACACTGCGACGCCGTTCTTTCCTCCTAACCCCTTTTTGTTTCTCTCTTTTAAAAAAAATCCTGGCTCTTTTCTTTCTTTCTTTTTCCATCCCTTTTTTTTTGTAATTGTTTTTTTCCTCTCGTAAAGTTGCGGCGCCTGCTTGGGATTTAGAGAAATGCCGTAGTGACGTTGATGGTGAAGGCATGATGTCACCTTTGTACCAGCTTTTCCCTGCATGTCCGTTCTGCTCACCCCTGAAGAGCTCCAAAGATCAGATCACCTAACAGAGCAAGTCACCTGAAACAACTTGTGTCATTAATATTTCAGAAATGAAATTAACTGCACGAGTGTTGAATTCAAGAAGAAAAACATGCAGCTAAGTTGTCTGACTTGAAACATTGCGTGTGAGACGAAACTTAGCGACTAGTGTCAATATTATAGTTATCAAAGCCAGTATTGTTTTGTTCCTTTATTCCTGGTCATGTAAGCTTCGTATCGATTTATTGAAACAATAGCCGGTGTGTTTGTATGTTGGAATTTTAACGAAGGCAAGTTCATGCGGCGACAGCTCGGTTGTTTTGTCTTGTTGGTTTTGTTTAGTGTTTTGTGTGCCTGTTGGTTGTCTGGTGGTGGGGGAGCTTTAAATGTAGGTACAGAATACGAAAGGGAAGATGTGCAGGGCTGTGTGTATGAGAGAGAGAGAGAGAGAGAACGAGACATAACGTAAAAATGAGAGAAAGAAGAAGAGAAAAAAAAGATGGTTCTAGTCGTCACTTGAGACCTCGCCGATCTTGTTTGGCCACATGATTTTTGCCCTATTTGCAGCCTTTCACGCCTCCTAATGGTAGGGATAACAGAGAATCATTGTCATGGCAGGTACCCGTTAGTTGATACCCCTCCTCTTCCTCCGAGCCTCTTCCGCTTCATTGATAGTCTCGTCCACCCCGACCAACACCCCGCCGTGGCTGTCTCGTGGAACACTAATTAGCCTCTACTGTCAGTCCCTAGCGCCGGCACCGCGGCGGGCGGAGTGGGAGTGTCAGCTGAGGAGGATCAGGCTGTTGATGGCGACTCAATTAGCGTGTTCTTAGTGTTGGCCAGTCGGTCGGAGTGGACTCTACGTGTGCCACGACGGATCAGTGGAGTCGCTCGGCTTGGGCAAGCTTGTGTGAGAGGGTTTACTTCTGTCGCATTCTAGCGTCTTGCAAGGGGTGGAGGGGGAGTGGCGCTTGCTTCCTGTGTGTGGCGAACCTGGTTGGTGGGGTGGAATTGGGGAGATATACCACTCTTTCAGTCCTTTCAACCAACCCGTCTGACATTCCTCTCGATTTTTTTTTTTTCGCTCAAGGACTTAAAGAGACACGTGTCCATTCGGTCGCTCACTGCCAGCACTACCCTTGTTGTTATCGTATCATGCTCGTAGCTCGAGGTTCTGTGCCTTACATGCTTTCACTTCCCTGACTGCAGGAGACTGGCTTGCGTTTTGTTTTTACTGATGCCTCAGTTCGATGGTCTCTCGAACACGACAAATCAAAACATACGAGGGATGTTCCACTTCCTCCCGGACTTCAGTATTTTGCGCGCTTTCAGCGAGTGTAGACCATGCGGACTGGATAGAGTGATTCTTCAGAGTGTTTCCACATTTTTTTCAAAATTTTTCTCCTCCTAGATTTCCCAGGATGGAGAGAAGCAAGTCGATGCACGCTCCACCGAATGATCCACCTGTGCCGTCAGCGCGTTGCATCACTATTGGCTTGGCTTTCGGGCGTATGGTGATAATGTTGCTCTAAAACGACTGTCACCTTGGAGTTTCTTGCGCAATCAGGTGTCAAGGTTTTGAAGTCTCCTCCCTACTCATCAGACCTTGCCCCGTGCGATTTTTGGTTGCTCCCAAAGCAGGAAGAACTCCTGCGGGGAGTGAACTTCCTAACTCGAGAGGAACTCATTGCTAGAGTGAGGGAACATCAGAAATTGATGCCAAAATCGGCATTTTTGGAGTGTTTTCAAAAACGGATCCATAGGGCCAAAAAATGTGTTGCGATTGGCGGCGACTACGTTTAAAGAGTTTAGAAAGAGTTCAAGAATAAGAGAAAAATGTTTTTAAAAAATTTTCGGGTTCGTTTTATTTCCATGTCGAGGCGGACGTGGAACATCCCTCGTATGCTAGACATTTTTTAAAAATTTCTTTTGGACAATACATTCAAGAAGTGTGGTCACCTCGGTGTGTGAGGTATTAGCTTTTTGACGAATTTTTTGCTTTCACAGATATCGCAATTTTTCTCTTGCTTGCCCATGTGACCTTCAGACGCATATGCAACAATGTCTTCGTTAGCTAAAATAAGCCGTTGGCATAGTAACCCAGCATAGTTTCTTGCATACGAATATGCTGATAGATTCCCTGTCGGTTAGCGTTTACGGTCGGTTCCCAAAGCAATGGCAGTAAACTTTAGCTTCTGTTTATTGACCAACAACCAGGAATCGCGAAAAACCATTTCTGTCCTCAAACTATACTCCTGTCTGGCTCTAAATAAAACAATCGCCGCCATATTTAACCATAGGTGTTTGATACTTAATGGTAGGGGGCAGCGGGCCATCAGAGCTGATTCAAGCTCATTTATGCGCAGCGTATTTAATAATCGGCGGTTAGTCACGTGATCCCATTATTGGCTAAGGTTTGACCAACGACGATGACTACAGTCCCAGGTTATCGTTACAAGAACTGCGGCAGGGGACGGTATTGGCCAAGCGTCTAGTACGGCATAGCCACTAGAGAAGAGAGATCGACGGTTCGAGCGCAGGAACAGTTTACGGCCATAAACCAGGCACGCGTCCTTTCCGTTGGATGGATCATCTTGTTTAGATGGACTTGAACATTTTTTAGTGTGGGTAATGGTCTTGTTTAGACTGCAGATAGAAGTGGCATGCCATGTTTTTGATATTTGTGTTTTTCAATCGAAATCGGCTTTCTTATTTTTAGCGAAATATATATTTTTTTCTGTCGTATGATTGATCTGTTCTATTCCTTCACGTCTTCGTAAGACAGAAGCAAGAGCTTGTATCCTTGGTGTACTCTTCTTTGCTCAGAACCTTTCTATCGACGTCATGAATCTTATGTGTTCTGATTTTGTTTGTGTCTCGTACCATGTCATCCTCCAGACCTTTTTTCAAAGTCTATCTCTCTCTAGTTACTTTTCTATGTTTTTTTTTCTTTCCCGTTTAACAGCTCCTAGAAAGGTGCGTTGGCTACGTTTCGTCCTTAAAGCAAGAACAGTCACTTTTGTGCCTCGGAGTTGGGGAGGGGGCGTTAGATAAATTTTTACACTTTTATGGAGGATGTATAGCTGTAGAAAATTGTGTGTAGTTGATAAAGCCGTCCACATGTATAGGTCTAGAGAGATTCACACTTCCGTCTATTGGGATTTTTTAAAATGTCCGTTTTGTATCCTTTCTTCCTTCTCTCACATGTTCATTTAGCGGCTTGCTTCACGTCGTTTGTTGATTTAGCAATGCAGGGTGCTGTCCACACGGTGGATCAGACAGACAGTCTTGTTCTGATTTCCTAGCGTTGAAAGAGTAGGACCAAGACAGTCCCGTTCTCGACCACACGTCTCACTCCATCTCTGTCCCCCAACCTCGGGTAGTATGTGCGTTACGGTCGATGATGTCTCCTGTCTCGTGCAGTCGCATCCCTCCTCCCACACTCCGCCTCGCTGCCCGACTAGGGCGGCGGGACAGCCGCAGGTCAAAGGTGGCTTTGGCCGACTTAAATCGGCTTCAGCAGCCAGGCGGATGGGCTACGAACTGACTGACTACTGTAGTTCCATGTTGACGTTTGGACGGTAAGGTCTAGGGAAGACGTTCTTAGTTGTACGTGGGTCAGGACGGACCTGGAGATAATATCTTATATATTATATTATACTTATGCATACCATGCACTGTCGTAAGGGGCATCATTGAACTATAAATAGGGATGTATTCTTAAGAGATTGTTAGCACTCACTATTGGGCTACTAGTAATGATTCTAGTTATAGAGTTATTAGAAGTGATTCCCGTTATAATCTCTCCTTCACTGGTGGTTGACCGTTTGACTCCTCCCCCCCCCCACTATTTATATGTTAACTATAGAACAGAGGGTGCCGCTAAACCCGAAAGTTTCTAGTCTGTAGTCACTCTATACTGCCTAGAGGACATTTTTCCCCCAATTCAACAAGCAATTAAATAACAAATAACAGCATACACTAGAAAAATAGTAAATAACAGCATTACAATGTCACAACAATCAGACACAAATTGGAGGCAGATATGTAGCGGAAAATGGTGATAAAAAGCATGGTGAAGTTCATGAGTACATGAAACCTTGTACAATAGTCATTGATCACTTCAGGCATTTGAAATCATGAACTGCTAGAAAAGTATCAGAGTTATTCGTGTTAGTCTGAGATGGCCGGAAAGTGGCAGATCAATCTTTAAATGAATTTAAGAAGACAGCTTGATGTTAAGAATTGTAACTTGGTGGAGGTTATTATAAATCGGACATTTTAATTTTAAAAAGTGTTTAGCTGACTCACTTGCTACATGTACATGGGGGATTATTTGTTAAGCGTCTATCAGATGAATCTAAATGTAATTTAATTTATGTTCCAGTTCGTAATCTAGATTTTGTTGGTGTGTTTACCAATGTAACACAAGCGGGAACGTTACTGTCAGATGTACTAATGTATCTTTTAAACTCTGAAATTGATTTGGTTGATTGAATGTGCTGCCGCTGGCTGTTATGGTCAGATTTTAAAAAATAGAAATCTTTGTCCTTATTGAGGGGATGCGTCTTTTATTTACTCTACATCTTGAGTTATCTGCTGAAACTAGAGGTAAAATTTGTAAAAGTGGTCTGTGACAAAGTCCCTTTATCATTTTAAAATAGCGTAGTAGCCTGTATCTTTTTATTCTATATTTTAGGGTACAAAAGCCAGAATCACTGTATACTCAATGATTTGTTTCTTGTATGCCTCCTAGGATAATTCTAACAGCTTCAAGGGGAATTTTGTTTTGTATTCCTTGATTGTCACCACAACCATGCCACATGACATTAGCCAAGTCCAAACATGGAAAGACAAATGATTTGTAACTCATACATGGTCTAGAAAAGGACAAGGAAAAAGAATAGACTTCGGAGCTATTAGAATTATGCCTGCAAGAAATACAAGAAATGTCTGTACACGGCTCTCCCTCGCGTCTCGTGTTCCCCAGCTTGCATAATGTCAAACCATGCATGCACCTTTCCAAGGGAAACTGTTGATTGTATTAGGGTGACTGTTTCTGACAGGTGATCTCGTGCAAGCATAATTCACGTAGAAAATGTTTTCATTAATATAAGAAAACAACGCCTGCTTGTCGGAGATAAGCCTTTACCAGGATCTTGCAGACCTGCGTGAACCCAGGCTGACCGACGGAGGAAGTTCAGTTGGGAGTTTCGATTTTTCGTCTGTTTAAAATGCGTGCTGACAGATCCCCTTGTATGATTAATAAATGTGAATTAAAAAATATTAGCTGTCGTGGGCGATTTGCTTTTATTTCTTTTCTTCCCGTTTGGTTACTGAAAGTTTATAACCGCCAGGAGACAGCAAGACGCCACAGTCGTTGACGTCAGTGGAAGTGCGTTGGGAAGAGTTGTGTGGTACTTAAGGGCCTGTTGTCTTTTGCAAGCTCAGGACGAAACAAAATGAGGCGGGATATTCTTCATTATTGTCTGTGCAAAACCGTATTTTGTATTTTGGTTAAATGTGTATGTGTATTTTGCGTCTGGAAATAAGAGGAATCTCTGAAAAAAGCTGGCTGCCATCCGAGGAAGAAAGTCTCTCTTTACAATGATTTCGCGTTGTTCACTTTTGCGTTAGCTTGTTTCCACAGCGGCTATCACTACCCCCTCCCCTTATTTTCCCGAAATAGCTGTAAGAAATCACTGAACTTGTCAGGAGGGCCGAGTGTGGGTTGAGTGTAGTCAAATAAGAAAACAACCTTCACCTTTCATTGGAAATATGTTTCGCGGCGGTTATTTCGAAAGAATTGGGGATACGTGCCGCTTCCTGTCTACCCCTAGCAACGACGACCAGCCAAGATGGCGACTAAAAAAAACTGTCTGCACCACATACTTACTAAATCATAGAAGTCGGTGCCCGACTTTGTTCCGCAGCAGCTAGTGTGCGGGGAAGTCGGGAGCGGCGTGTTCAGACGGCGTTCATCAGACCCCACATCTTGCCTGCCGTCATCAAGTCTGGGGCGGGATTTGCCCTGTCCGTGCTAGTGGCTTTTTTTCCCGGTGTGGAGTTCACTCACGTTGGCCGTGATCTTCCATCCATTACTGCTTGTTTCCCGCCTTAAATGGAGTTTTTCAATTAGGGTAGATGTTACATTGTTCTTGCGTGTTCTTGTCCAAACGTTGGTCTTGTGCAACTGGGCACTTACCATGTTTTCCCGAGAATAAGGACCATGAACGAGTTTTCAGGATGTTCGTGATATGTCCTACCTCAAATATAAACCAGGCATATTGACGGATTATTGTTCGTTCGTTGAAACACGCGACGGACGTATTAAACTATAATGATATTATTACATTAATACTTAAAATAATGATTTAAAATCTCAACCACACGACTCACGAACCCCCTGCTGTTCCCCGAACGAAAGATTTAACATGGGAATCACATTATAAAAAGAAAAGATTTACTAACATATGAATCATGCGAAAAAGAAATATTTTGGCTCCTCTAAATCGGGTCCCACTCCTACCCGTAAAGTACTGTTAACTACCGTTATAACCACCGTCCGCACTCACATAGACACGCACATCAGTTCAGCTCTGGCAGTTGTTACTGCTGCTCTCGTACTGCAAATTCTTCCTACGTTTCAGTCTCTCCACGTTGCGAATCCACCCTGATGATGGAGTGAATAGCAGGTCAGCAGCCCAAAGTCGCGGGGCGGTGGTGACCCTCCCCTCGTAGTGCCCCGTCCGACTGTCCGCCGTTACTTCCTCACTCTGTCCGTGAACCACGTCAGAGAGCGACGACTGCTTTCTCGACGCGAACACCGAGCGCAGTTCCCAATCCAGGAACGGCACGTGGCTACCACGACGACTGCTTTTTCACCAGACTACACTGTTGTGCAGCACGCGGTGGTTCGCGTGGGGTGAACAACGTCACGTACAGCTGCCGAACGAACACCACCCTGAGGCGACGTAATTCTCTCGACTCCAGTTCTTTGGAGCGCGTGCGAATTCACATAGACGGCCTTGGCGTCGACCTTCTACTTCTCACAGGTAGCCCAAGTTCTAGTCGCGTAATCCTTGATGTTTCCACCTCAAGGTTCTCTAACCCAAGCGTTCTTTCCCCGAGGTTTTGCCCCCCTGGCTTAAGTACAGGTCTCGAAGACAAGTCCCATGGTGGTGAAAAAAAAAATAAATAACTGAAAGACATGTCAACTGTCGCGCGTGCGCGCACACACACACACACACACGGGGTGAAGGAAGCCGAAGTACCCCCCCACCCATCCATAAAAAAACCCAACGGATTAGCCGAAATTAGAACTCTCTACACCCGGTGTTCACTGTCGTGGTGACAGGCACGCGCGCGCGTTCAGATCTTTCTGGGTGTATCACCTGTTCGCAGCTCTGTCGGGACTTTTTCCTCCCGTTCATTATTCCCCACCCACTAGCCCCCCCACCCCATTGTGTGGAAGTACTACTAGGGGAAAGAAACTTTCTATCAGAGAAAGCAGCCAACTAATCGACGTGTCCCTTGTCCCGGAAGACACGCACGGCGGCGTGGATGGTGGTGTCGCACTCAGAAACCAGGAAAACGTTTGCTCGGTTCTTGTGCACGGGACAACGGCGGGGCTTGCACGACACGTTTTGGCTTTCACACTCTTCACAATATCAGCAAGGCTGACCATCGAGAGAGGGGCGTGCACTTACACACATCGCTTCATCCCGTGCCACCACCTTCATTCATATTCGCGCAGTTTCCGCTTTTCAGGAGCGGTGTGCACGGACGTACTCAAACAAACATCTTCCATGAACAGAACGGCTAACTCGTGAACGCATATTTTCTACACAGATACGCCTAATTGGTATATGATCCCAGTTCTTTGATTAGCTGGACCCGGGGCAACGTAAATATGTCATAATTATTTGCTGAAGACAGTAAATTCTTTTTGAAGTCTTTTTCGGTGAATACAGAGAGAGGAAAAACTTATTTCCTTTCAGAAACAAAATCACAGAGTTAAACGAAGATAATCAGAACATCGGTAGTTGTAGGGAACTGTTTCTTCAAATAATAATAATGTCCCTCAAACTGTTTAATGGTTAATGAAGTGTATCTCTCATGGTAGAGTAAGAGTTTTATACGACACACGGCAACAGTTTTCGTAGAGCGTAAGATTTATGCCGTAAAACACGAAAGGGGCCAGAGGATAGAACACAGAACAGAATAATTTCTCAGTCGTATAAAGCGTTAGTCTGAGAGTGAACCTCTCCTGTACACGGGTGTAGAACAGAGGTTTTCAAACTTTTCCAGACGAGTAGAACTTTCGAAAGTTTGAACTGACCGAGTACCACCTCCCAACCCTACCCCCTGCGAATATATATATATACTAGTCTAGGACTTAATCTTAGGTTCGCCGGTATTTAGTATATGATTTAGTCAGTAGTTACTTAATTGTTAATATATCATGACATATTTCATTAAACATATATATTATCCCTCTTGTTATGTGTATAAATATTTGGACTTGTCTTCGCGTCTGATAAACTTTTAACTGTTGGTGACCCTGCGGTCACCACACCCACAGACCCCACGCATCTACCCGCGGGTAAACGGAGTAAGTTTGCAGAGTGCTGTCAGTCAGGATTCCAAGGGTCTGGTTCCCAATATTCTTGGTACCCGCTTAATGGCTTAAGATCCTGACGCAAAGACATTCCTGCCTCTGCTCCACCCGCAGCAATGACAGTAAACATACAACCCCCGTAAAAAAAAAAATATATATATATATATACGCGTTCTTTTATATTGACGAATGGTGCTCGCGTACCACCCATCACGCCTTCTTCACATTACTGGTACGCGTACCACAGTTTGAAAACCTCTGGTGTAGAAAGCTTGAGAAAATAGGTGTCTTCGACGGTCAGTTGTTTTGGAAGGTGTCCCACCTTCTCACTAGTGTACGTTGTGTATGGCGGTACCCGGCCGCTTTTAATAAACCCACCACCTAGTGTGGCATACAAGGCGAGTACATGTCATTTGAACAACAGATGCCGATAGCTGGCTACTCGTTTTCTGTTGCCTCTTGCCCAGCTGAGAAACGTAGACTTCGCGAAGCAGAGTAAAGTGTTTTGCTGTTTAGGGGGTGGGGGTGGAAATGACCTCGTGCGTTGATAGAAAATTAAAATCTGATTTCGGGGGTGGGGTCGAAATGGAGAAGTGCCTGGACAGACGGGAACAGTATACAGAGCGTTCAGTGTTGGTATCTTAGTGGCTCGTGGTACTCGGGAGAAGGTGGGGGGACAAGTTGCCTATGCACATGACAAGAGCAAGCTATACTCGCACACTAGCACAAAAGCACAAATACCAAGCTGTTTATTGAAAGGCCGCGGGAGGAACTATTCACAGCTGGGAGCGTCGGTCAGACAAAGAAACACACGTGTCTGATTGTCCGCCGAGAAAGGGAAAGAGAGAGGGGGGCGGAGGATGCATTAACTTTGGGAGTGTAGAAGGCAATAACGTTTTAGTAATTGTAATTGTGCGCCGGCAGACTGGGGTAGTTGGAAAGTACAAGCTCGCCAGATAACCCTTGGTTCTGCGTCCCCAAACTCCATTTTCAGCGCTGTCCCAGAGGGAAGTCTGAGGAAGGTAGTCTCAAGCTCCATGATTTTGGGCAGTGGTCACGGGTCACTGGCTTCTTTTGCGGACCGTACCGACAGGAACACGGGGTGTCAGACAGTAGTCACGTGATATCAGACAGTAGTCACTGGTCGTTGACTTCCCCTGCACTTTTATCATGAGGTTTTTATGACTAGCTAAATTGTAATTTGTAAAAAAAAAAATCGCTTTTACTGACTCGTGCTTAAAGGAGCTCAAAATGTGCCGGATGCTGTCCAGTTCTCCAAATTTCCAGTCTGGAGTGGGTTGGGGCAAATGTAAAACCTTTAAAAGCTGAAACGGCGCGATATTGGAAAATGGCACGGGCAACACAGCACGTAGTTTTAACAGAATTAACTGCTTCCGCCGCTTCCTTTCCCTGCTTCAAAAAAAAAACGCATTGGAAATCGTTTGTTTAAGAAGCGGAAGCTGAACGAAACAAAAATACCAAAGACGTTTGCAAGGTGTGAAGCGGGGTGGGAACCGTGCTGTTCGCAGAGAGAAAAAAAAAAGAGGCCAGAATCGGCACGTACACCACCGACCTAGCAAGGCATTAACTCGCTCCGGTCGTTTTCAGCCTTGATCTGCACCTCTCAGAATATTGGCACGTAGCGGCGCCCACGGCCGCTCGCTGGACGAAAAGCGTCGTGCTCTAATCGCTCGATAGCGAACAAAAGAGGACCCTTCCCTCTTCACTCGCCTCATGATCTCGTCCTTCAGTCACGCTCGGAGGGGCACTGGCGCGTGGCACGAATCAGGTGTGTACCCTCCCCAATTCCCCGCTCTCTGGCGCTGTACAACAAGTCTGGAGTGTGAGGGGAAAGGGTACCTACTCTTGGACCTCGGTCGCGACCTGTCTCTGCGATGCGCGCCAGTTCCCAGTCTACGATGGTTTCGGCTGTGGGACTAAACCTGATAATCCAGGTGTCGTCGCCGAGAACGCATTGTACAGTCTCAGTCTACCTACCTTTTCTTTCCATGCGTCCCTCCCCCGGGTTCTGAACTCTTCCTATAAATACAAATACTCTGCAACACGCATTTCAGATAGTGTCGTTTGTTTTAAAACTATTTAAGATGTGGAGGTTTTCGTTATTAAGAGTGACACGCTTTCTTTGCGACGACATGTAGACGTACCCTCTTGTCTGAATCTAGTGGTAATAATAACACTAGAGATGCACGCGTTGCACAGCATCCATGACATTTTTTTTAATTTAACAGCGATTTATCAGCAAATGTGTCCTAACTTATTGTTCCTGCTATCAAGGTGTAACAACAAGGTGGAGTTTAAAGAAACCTCTGTGTGTGGTTTGCTGTCACAGGCGTGGTCCACGGTCTGAATAGCGCAAGAGCGGGTGCGCGAGGCGAGCTCACGCCGCGGGACGGCTGGGCG
Source organism: Marisa cornuarietis (assembly GCA_004794655.1). NCBI lineage: Eukaryota > Metazoa > Mollusca > Gastropoda > Architaenioglossa > Ampullariidae > Marisa > Marisa cornuarietis. The sequence goes on from SMMW01000651.1 coordinate 4,744,411, forward strand.
AGACTACGGCGAGAACCGCGTATCCGCTTGTCGTCGGCTGCCTGTCGTCTGCTGTGGCGAGTGGCTGGAAGCGCTCCCGTCTCCAGTTGGTCACTCTCATCAGCGCTGCCGATGCTTCTGTTGATCTGTTGGCATCTGGAGCAGATGTCAGGGCAGAGTTCGGAAGGCAGTCGAGGAAGGGGGTCTTGTGGCAAAGTACACCGCTGTTGATCGCAAAGCATCGGATAAAAAGTAAGAGTATTCATGCTTTATGTTTTATTTGTAAAAGTTTGTTTTTTTTTACTTTTGTTGTAAACTGTTTTAAAATCGCGAAAGTTTTGATAGGCAGTTTCGGTGTAATTTTCGAAAGTTTTCTATTGGTCTGTATTGGAATCATGTACATTGGGCGTTGAAACAGCTTAAGTGACTCTGTGTATGTGTGTGCGTGTTCGCGCCTGCGTGTTCGAGCTCCGTTAAATATTCGATGAAACTATACAGGACCAGAGTTACTGTCCATCATTTCAGTCCAGTTGGTTTAGGGAAAGGGGTGGGCTTTTTAGCCGAGACAGAAGAGAAACAACGAAGCGTAAGAGATGGCAACAAAAATCTATAAATCACAAACGTTACTCCTTCCTCTGTACGATTTGGAATGTTTACAAATTGAAAATGCGTAAAGTACATCATTACATACTGGACTGAAAGCAGGTGTGCAGCATAATGCTTCATCGCGTGCGGAAATCAGAGACAAGACAGCTATAAATCACGTTAAGAAAATTTCCCAAGGCGGTCTGGAAACATCAGTCCTTCAACAGTTTTAACTGGGAGTCTAAAACCCCTTGCATTTGCATAGCATAAAGGCAGAGATTATGTGTCGGGTTGAAATTTATGAAAGAGAGGCATAGTTAAACGAGGGGTCGATTTACCTAAAGTGATGGCGCGCGGCACCTGTAAATGAACAAGACTGTGTTGCGGTAGTCGCACCTTCACGCTGGGAGTCGTTGGTGCTGTCATTCGCAGCGAGCGTGCAGACTGCTACAGCGTTAGATCTCTTAGTACGCATCGACTGGCTTTGATGAACATCTTCGGCTGCAACTGTGCTATACAAGTCGCATGTCACAGAATTTTCAAGTCGCTGTGATACAAACAACAAGATCTGGTTCGCCAAGGACCTTCTTAACCTAGCTTATTTCGAGGGGAAAAAATGTTTTACAATGACGAGCATATTAGAAATAGCAAATAGTCATACCTTTGACGACCTGTGTCCAATAAGACCATTGAGGAAACCAGTCAAAAGTTTTGCTTTTTTAAAAAACTTTATTGGCTCCGCCTATCAGTCAGTAATCCTGCCCTCTTCGGTCACCCCACAATGACGTGGCAGTGGTCAGAATTAAACGTCTTCTAAAAACCCTTCATATTCGGAGGAATATGGACGAACTTTTCAGAAAGGGTTTTAAGCTGTTTGCGTGACGGCTATATAAAAAACGTTATCAGAATGTTTACGTGACGGTTTTATAAAAAAAAAAGTTCTCAAACTGCTTACGTGACGGCTATGTAAAAACGTATCAAACTGTTTACGTGACGGCTATATAGAAAACATTACCAAATGTGTGGTCACATTTTGGTCCGTGTGTGTACAGTTAACAACTGACTTCAACCAGACACGTTTTCGAACATGTTTGGCTAATTTCTCACGTGGAGACCTGGTGCATAATTTGTCTAAACATACTCACATAATCGACAATACCATGACCCTTAATATACAGCTTGTACCCGGGGTATAGTATGTTAAGCTATGAGTGTAAAGTCTATGTGCTGAATTTACAGCAAAACGCCAGACATTCGAGAGGAACAACCGTTCTGTCAAAACCGTTGGCCAGTAAATAACAGTATGGCAGTGGGTGGCCCACGCTAGAGCAATGCCTGTACGTAAGCCGACGTGTAATGGAGGCATTCGGCCGCGCATGCGCCTGAGGCACCCGTTTCTTTAATGGAGGTGCAAGTCATATGGTAAATTGGGCTGAAATGGTAGACGCTACCTTCTGAATCATGTCCGACCAAACTTTCAATTTGCGGAACGATCGCGTACTTACAATCGCTTCAGAAATACAGATTTGGCCGATTTATGAAGGCCTCCAAATTTGCTGACTCTTTCGCGAAAGAAAACAGACTGACTCTAACCGTCACGTAGTCGAAGCCACAGGACCGAAAAAAAAAAGCATTAAAGGGTGCTACGATACTGTTAGTAGTTTTGCTGACTGCCAAGTGCGACCTGGATTTACAGCTGCGAATAGTACGAAAAGTATGGATCCTGTGGAAAGGCAGAGCTTACGACAAACTTAAACAGACTTGTCTCGGTTGCACTTTACCTTTGAAAAAGCAGGGTGCATGCGGAGCACTGGCTTCGTTTGTGTGCGAGGATCTGTAAAAACTCTACCAGAGAACGCACTAATCCCTGTCAACACAAATGACACCGAGTGTGACGCCTTCAGTTTTGCGATGGCATTCTTCCGTCAACACACAAACAGATCGTTGACCCAACTTCTTCCACAACAGTTAACACATTAAAGCATGCAGTAACTACACTGAATCTTTTTGTTGCTGTTTGTAACATTATCCTGTCACGCGCTGCTGTTTTCCAGATCGTTCAGCGTTTCATCATTGCGCGATCTCCATATCGAAGATGCCAGCGTTTTGGCGACCCTCACTTGACAGTCGGCTCTCACGGGGGATGGTTCAGTGACGTTACTCGACAACAGCTTCAGACGTGAGTTCTGGACGCAATGTTGTTTAAGTAAACGGTCGTTTTTGCTGTCCGAAATTTCGTTCGGACATGATTCATAACGTCAGTATCAATCATAGAAGCCGGCTTGATTTTCCCTTTAAGAATCACAATTTCCTGTTACAACATCGGTGGTTCCAACCGAGACATATTAGACCATAGCTTTGGGCGAGAGCTCCTAACTACATCAGCCTTGATTACTTTCCTGTCAAGTGAAACAAGATTCAAGGATTTAAAAGTTACTGCATTTTGGGGAGTGGGGGAAATAGTGTTTTTTCCGGCGAACGCAGAGGGGATAATTTTTAAAGTGACTTTTTTGTGGGTTGTTTTATTATTTGTATATTATATAGGTTTTTAGGAATAACTGCTAATCATAATGGAATCGCACACATAAAAAATACTGACAGAGAATGACACCCACACACACACACACACATGGGAAGGTGGTCGGGGACAGGGTTTGGGGTCATTATAATGTTTGAAAGACATTTTTAATGATAGAAAAGAAGTCTTCGTCGTTTGTATTATTTTTAACAAGGTAGAGAAAAGCGATCTTCATCTCCATCGCTAGTATTTTTGAGGCCAGAGAATACTTCGACATTCGTATAGCAAAAATAGCGAGAGTATATCTTTGTTTCTTTCTTCTTTTTTTTTTTATTTTGATGTTCCTGTTCAAAGTTTGGCGCAGTCTGTGGAGGATTAAACACAGTTAACGGCGTTCCTGGTGTGGACAGACTGTGTGTGTAGTCATTGTTTTCGCCAGCGTTCCCCACCACCTATCCACCCTGCTCATACCTCGAGTACCTTTGGAAGTTCCCCGATCACGTGTTACCACGCAAATGAGGATTGGAAACTGATAATTAAGTAGCTTGTATCAAGTTTGAAATGTGGGAGGGACACGGGGTGGGCAGTCATTATCAAGGAAAAACACTTTTGAAACATAAAACCACAGACCTTTGTCTCTGTTGTCTCGAGAACGCCTTTCTAGCAGCACAACGCAATCTTTTGTGCCAGTGTTTGCGCCCTTCGGCGGCAGAAAGCAATCTCTTTTCATTATGATTAACAAGATTGAAAAGGTCGGAAAACAGTCGCATTCGTCATTTCTTGAACTGTCGTCAGCGCTGGAAGCACTCTTTGACTTCGTTTTTGTTATTTCTTTCGCTGGCTACAAGACGGACAACATCCGCTGACATCACCGCTCGGTCGTCAGCAACAGAATGGTACTGACATCATCTTGCTCGCCCGTTGGACGATGACCGAAAGAGCTGTCCTTGAAAGATACCGATTACACGCTGCTTTGACATTCACAAAGTGTAGCCAAGGAAAGCGACCTTTTCGGCCACTTCACGCCTTACGTATGTATCTGTGTGGGTGTGTGTGGGAGGGGCGGGGTGGTGGTAAAGGTAATCGTTTAAACTTTTGATCATTAAGTAATGAGGTGTTAGAGACCGCACCTTTCTTGGGAGCCTGCTTACTTGTAAAGGCGACGCCCATCACCTCTCCTTTTCGAAGTATATAGAAGGTCAGCAATCCATCCAACAGCTGAGTAAGCTGGTGAAAGGACGACGCGCAGCACGGGGATCGAACCGGTTAATACGGGCGGCCTTGCTATAACCACTATGTTCCGCTTCCTAGCTTCTGTGGATGGGTGGGAGGGAAAGAGTAGGAGGGTGGACGCGGGCGAGGGCGTGCCATGCGGTGCATGAATCCGTGTGCATGTTGCGTGGCTGCTGCCTCCCTCTTTCACTCCCCCCCCCCAATCACCACCATCTCACAAAAAAATAGTAGTAAAATTAAATTGGTGCTGTCATACCATGCTCGTATCAGCGTTCCCAGTTTTAACTGAAGAAGACGTGTCTGCGTGAGTCTCAACTCCCCGTTTTTCTAGTCCGGCATAGGGAAGGGGAGAGCACCTTTCTTTTCCTTTACTCTGCTTTTTTCTGTCTTTATGCCCCGCGATCATCTGCTTTTCCTCACCCGCCAGTGCTGCTGACGTCAACTTTGTGATCACTCTCTCCATTTTCCGTTTGCTGATGTCGGCCTATAACAACACGATCTTCCAGCTGCTTTGGAAAGGCTTTTTGGGCCTACACCAGATGTATTCATGAAACGGCTTACGTTATGATGACAAGAACACAAACGCCTTGACATAAATAATAATAATAGTAATAATCCTTGAAGTTCACGGCGGCTTTGGACTCGGCTTTTCCGTGAGGACGGGGGTGGGGGGAGTCATGGAGACCATCAGACATTGCTTTGTCCATGTACTATTTCCTTTTCCTCTTTTGAATGCAGAAATACTCAGGTGAATGTGTAAATGAAAGCCACGCTCTCTCCTATTCTGTGCCTTTCTCTCTGAACTCATATTCCCCGGATGTACACGGATTTTGTTGGTGGTTTTTTTTTTTCTTTTTGTGTTTTTTGTTTTGTGCTTCTCAACTAAGTGTCCTTTTTTTATTAGTTCGAGCACCAAAAAAAAACTATGTGTTTTCATTGAGCAGTCTATGAAACACTATTCTACAAAATGTGGACTGCAGTGTTGTCGCCTTCATTTATGGGCACGAGCCTACACTGAATACAGACGTTCCTTTCCCCCCTCCCCCCGTTCCCTCAATACCTGTTCCCTTCCTTTTTCCTTAATTTGAATACGCTTAAAATTCCTTGTCTATGATGCATGATGCTACTCATATTTCCATTTGTATACATCAAATGTCGACTTTGCAATTCATCTCTTTGTGCAGGGTCCATCGAGGTGTTGTATTACAAACATGTAAGATCTGTTTCGATTGGCCTTTCTGCATTAGTGTGTTTGTGTAAGCGAGCTCTGCGAGGTTAAAAATATGCTGAGATTTAAGCGCCAAGAGATTCATCAACTGATTTTCTTTGTAACAGCCAGCTCTTGATGCCTTCTTCTGTCCCTGACGACGTGTAAGCTGCAATTTGTTGTTTGTGACGAGGGGATAGGGTTCTGGAACATTCAGTGCTGGACCGTTCAAAGCCCGGATGTTCAGCCATTAGTGCGTCTGTTTGCCCGACAGAAAGACCGCCTGAACACTTTATTTTAGTTTGTGGCCAGGTACAGCACTTCACATGGCACTCATCTTGTAGACTGTCAAGGTCCGTGAATGACTGTTTTACAGCTGAACCACTCGTCTTTCAGAGGCATTTATGCGAGAGTTGCCATTGCCACGGTTTTCTCATTACAGTATAAAACGAGCCTGTACTATAACCTGCCACTCTTACGAGAATGTTAACTCTGAATTAACCCTCATGATATTTTTTTCCAGAACGTAGCTCTTGCTTGCTCGTTTGTCGAGCTCCTCACACATCGTTGTCTTTTCTTAGCGAACAAATAAACGTATTTTCAGTGGTTGTCACCATAGAGTTTTGAGCCTTTGGGTAAAAATAGTAGTAGCACTGAAAGGACGTGCGCTTTGACAAGTTTAAAATGTACGAAAACTTCGGTAGTGCAGTGGTAGTTCTTTGATGGTCCTTTTTGTTGGTTTGTTTGTTTGTTTGTTTGTTTGTTTGTTGTTTGTTGTTTTTGTCTGAAGGCAGGCTAGCGCCAAGCGCACACCGAAAAAGTAAAAGTCCAAGACACTCAGGGAAGTCTCCAGCTCGCAGCTCCTTAACGTTGGCAAATGAGGGAAAGCGAGATGATCCTCGTTCCAGCTGCCCGGATTTCCCTCCTTGCCTCAGACTTTCCGTGCTGTCTGTCTCGGACTTCCGCCACTGTCGCTCTCCATGCTGCAGCAACTTCTCTCTATTTCTCTTGTAATCCAGCGTTTCCGACATGGAGAGCCCCGTCGCGCCTGTTCCCTCTTCTCCGCCCAAGGCACATCGATTTTTGATCAGAAGTTGCTACCTGCACACTATGTCATTCAGATTCAGAATATTTGTTTCGGGTCCGAGCATTTTTTTTTTATACTTGGCAGACATGGCATAGTAAGCCGTTTCATTCGCTCGAGTAGCTTGGAAGCCGCTTGCCCAGGTCCTGCTGGTCCACAGCGAGTGAGGAGAGAGGCGCATCCTAGGGAACACGTGTCGCTAGAAGCGAGCGCTCAGTAGTGTGCATCTACAGCGGGACTGGGCACAGCGACCGCCCACGTCCTGTGAAGGTCGGTCATCTGCAAGGACCTTCTGTAGTGTCATAACCTTACTTCATAAGCCTCACGCTTACCGCGGGCGGTCCGGTCTCGGTCACGCTGTTCTTGCTGCTTTAAACCACTGGCTACTAGAAGAATTAATTTGGACGAAACAGGACTTGAAAAAGACAGGATCATATTAATACTAAAAGCTTTTCTATAGCGCATTTCTCTGCCGGCAGCAACCACAATGCGCTTTGACATAACCGTTTTCACAATATTTTGTTTCTGTCTCTTTCTCTCTCTCTCTCTCTCTCTCACACACACAAATGAGTGGAAGATATAAGCATAGAGAAGTCTACCATTTGTGTGAAGTATTCCAGGAAAAGGAAGATCTTACGAACAGACTTAAAAGCATCTAAGGTGATTCTTATGCGAAGTGATGGTAGGAAAGCTAATGATCAGAGAAAGAAAAAGAGTGGGAGCCGAATTTATTCTGCCTGATACGGGGCAGGTGCAGGAGGTCGACATGAGCAGATCGGAGAGACCACATGTGCTGAGAAAGTGTTAATAACTCCGACAAATATCCCGGAGTAAGGCCCTGGAGACAGCGGTAACAGAATGCGGGGACGGACATGCAGCTCGCGGAGGAATGATGTTCCGTGACCGGATTCGCACTTGCATGAAACAACGCGGGCAGCATCTTTGAACCTTGTCGAGTACGCTTGCTGGGGAGCTCAGCAAGCAGGGAGTTGTCCAGCCTGACAGCACACATGCAGACATGAACTGCTTGGAGGAAGAAACTGTGAATGAAGATAGTATATAAAAATCGATTTAAAAAACTTCATTATTATTATTATATGACGAGTTGTGCAATGCTTCAGACTCACAGGCTGCATTTATGGTGTTCTCTAGTGAGAGGGGTATGTTAAGGGTCACAGCCACCGTCTGAAAGAGTGGAACACACACACACACCAGATAATGTAAGAGTGGTGGGAGGGAGATGAAGCTTTATGATTGCAGTTAAAGGCGTTTAGAAAAACCTAAGATTTTTCTTCAATTAGCTGTAAAGTGATCCTTTTCTTCATCCACTCTTTCGCCGTATCGACAGTATTTTCTTTTCCTGTGTATGCTGTTCGCGTCTCCTACTTGTCTCAAGCGTTTAGAGCATACTTCGTCAGCGTGATTACGCGCTGCATAAATCACACGTTTATTATTGTTGTTATTTCTCTGTGCTGGTGACAAACTGCTTTATCTCAGAAACGGGGCCAGGCACATCTGTGTATCGTCAGGCTGGCGAATAACAGATCCCAGTTGGACACAGCAATCAAGACTGGCCCGAGAACAGAACCTCGTAATTCACGTCACCACATGTAGATGTCCAATCTTTATCACAGACCGCCTGCGGTCTTTCTTTGTGTGTGTAGACAATGGGCGTAGAAAGACGCTTGTCTTTAAAGGGGTGGGGTGGCAAACTCCATTCTGACAGTGAACGATGCTCACATTCTTATCTCCTCAGTATCTTTTTTTGAGGAAGGCGCTCCCCTTGCCCCTCTGGTTCCTACGCCGCTGAGACATGAGTTTTTTTCTTTTTATCTCAAATTGTCGGGTTAATTCCCCACCGGCACCACCAAATATCTTTCTCGCTGTTCCTCTACCACAGGAACAGTTGACACTTCCGCCTTTCTGTCCTAAAGACTTTCGTACAAGATTGGTCTTAGGCTTTTTTTTTTAAGGTGGGGGGATGTATACATTCGAGAAAAGTGTTAGCTACTTCTGGGGTTCAGACGTCGGTCGTTGACTTTTTTTCGGCAGGTGCTTTTAAAATCTCAAGAGTACACCAGTCGATGAGAGTGCTCACGGGTCTGTCAACAGTAAGCGACAACAATGTTACTCCGACAGCGCGTCCTCGGCTTCAATATTTGCTCCCCAGATGGAGCAGGCACACAACTCAGAGTCTTGCAGTGAAGATGTCAACAGAGGGACACAAACTAGATAACGGATGATGGCAGAGCATCACCAGGCCGGAGATGACGACAGTTAGTGTGGGAATCATCAGCTGCTCTTTCCTCCTCACCTCCCCTCAAACATGTGTAGGCACGTGGTGTCAAACGTGCCTTTAAAACTTTTGCACAGAACTTTCAAGACTTGAGACGCCTCCATCCTCCCCACCCTACAAAAAGAAACTTAGCGGCATAGATTAGGATTTCTTACCGCGGTTCTGTCTCTCGGTAACGGGGTTACTTGTGGCTTATGGAAGGAAAAACCAGCATCCGCTGGCTAAGAGAGTTTTAACTCCATTATTATCAGAAGAAACCGGGCAACCCCACATTACTACCAGAAAGGCTGTTTTTTAAGGCCTGTAATATAAGCTATAACTGCTTGTTCTTTTCAGTTACTAAGACATACTTTCAGACCATCCTTAGAGACGATTGGCGCAGGGTCCTCCCAAGTTCTTTGTGCTCTTCTAGTTTATTCATCGGAGTTGGATGGGTGCCTTTTTACAGCGTCATCTCTATGTTTGTCGCTTTTTAAGGGGCTTTTCTGAAGGACGAGCTCAGGCGTTCTGTCTTCTAGGCCGCAGACACAGTCTGGTGAGTGTCATCTTCATCTTCTTGAATATGTGAGTATTAAGTCGATAGTGACTTCACTACCTGCTGCCACGGTACAAGAAAATGCTAGGCTTCATTTGCGAAAATAGATCGCATTGCAGTCTTTGTGAGGGTCGCATGGAAACTGGTATTGAGATGTAACTGTCTTCCCGTGATCCAAGTATGGTCAGGTGATAGACCGTCTCGTTCCTCGAGATCCCACAGCGGGCTGACACCCATTGCAGGATGCCTGAGGTCAGGGAGCTTGTTTCTTGAAAAGGCCTCCAGAACAGAGAGTGGATCGACGGGGGAAAGCAGCTTGTGGACATTTGCTGTTTGAGCGGTGTATCATGTGGGCTGTTTGAGTGGTGTTTCCTTTGTGCCTGTATCAAGGCTTGAACTTCTGCACCCGAGTTGGCAAAATTCTTTCCTGTGTGCGACAAGCTGTAAATGATGTTCTCTAAGATAATCTGTAAGCTGGCCTATCTGTAAAAAAAAGTTAATGATCTCTCCATGAAAAAAAGTTTCTTTTCAAATATATATATATATATTTTTTTTTACCTTACAGAAAAGTTAGTGGCTTTAATGTAAAAAATGCGCACTTTCTCACAGACTTCATCCCATAGAACTTTTTTCCCCAGAAGACTACCTGAAGCTGACACGTGGCAGAAAACAAGAAAAGTTCTCAGGTTTTTTTCAGGAATACTAAAAGATAGATGTCAGGGTTCGCTGTGAACGTCCGTTGAAGACGATATCGCTGGGATCTCTCATTTCTAATCCCATTCGACATCCCGTTCCTGGCGTTTCTCCTCTTCCATCATTGCAGTAATGGCAAGATGCTGGAAAACTGGATCGAATTTGACATCTGGAATTGCTGGACGAAGTCGAAGGCTGACAATGCTGAGGAAATTCGTGCAAAAAATAAAAGCAGGGGTGGCGGGTCAGATAATGGGGGAAGGGGGGAAGGGTCTTCTTGGTTTTCGAGTGATGTCAGTGGAGGAGTAGCCTCTGTTGAAGTAAGTTATCATACTACTTCGCTTCGGCCTTTGTAGCTCCCGCCCACCTTTCTCTCTCTCTCTCTCACACACACCCTCTGCTGGCGTTGATAACTGCTGACGTATGTATTCAGCTGTGCCAATCACGAATCGTTGTTTTTTACGTGTAGTATTTCAGAGTACAAACGCAAATAAATTGAAATAGACCTCTACATCTAGAGTTTGACTCAACATAATTATATTTGTTTCCACAATAGCCACTTTCTCTGGATGTCTTACTCAAATTTCATGGTCATTTCGTCCCCGCCTTTTTTTCTTCCATCAACAGTCCAGGTTTCAAAGGTTTATCATCGTAAAACAAAGGCGTAAACCACGTTTTGTTTGCAGACAAGCCTCTTTAATTTGCGATGCCTTTGAAGTACGGTGACTACTTGGTTTACTTAAGCAAACTCGCTGGCGTCGTCAAAGGGGACGAAAGCATTAAAATGTCTGTCGCTAACTGCGTCTGCCTGGGGGGTCGACATCGGCTCAGCGATGCGGTCGCTGGCGACGAAGAGGCAGGAGATTTCTGACCTGTACGAAGTGAAAGAAGCCAGGGACTTACTACCGTAATCCACGGGGGTTTTGTTCGACCATGAGGCTATAGGAAGCCAAATCGAGACAGAACGCTTTGACGAGTTAACTGGAACGGACGCCATAAAGCCCTCCATTTTATCAGTCGCGCGGCTGTGTTACAGGCGGGTTTCATAATAGTCAGGGTTTTTTTCTTGCTCTTAACACTTTTTTTTCGGGAAAATAGTAGTAAAGAAACGATTATCTAACGTATATTTGCGTTATAGTTTACTAGTAAATAATTAAAACGTTGACAAATTTGTAATTGAAGCTAATGTATCTTATTGACCTCTTTCTATCCACTGTCGATCGACTTGTTGAAGAGCATCCATTTAGGGGTCGTGTTTGTGAAAATGGACGTACTTAGTTCACGTACTTTTAAGACCTGTTGAAGACCCCCCCTGAAGCAGACGTAAGTTTTGCCTACGGAATTTGTTCTGTGGCTGACGTATGAAAAACCCCCAAATATTATAGGAAACATCTTCAATAATAAGCCTATCGGAATAGACTCTTAACTGTTCACTTTCTCCAACATTCCCAATCGATGCTTTTTGTGTTCTTGAAGTTTTGGTCAAGGATTCACAATGCCACTTTCATTTGATTTTTACGACAGGATCCCAAAAGAGCCCTTGTCAGTTGTAAGGCAGTTGTAGATGTGTAACATCAGTCTTCTGATCTTGAACCTAACAGGAATTGTACTTGATTTCGTTCAACTGCAGATTGTTCGTTGAAATAAATTTAACCCTCACTATTGCAAAGATGTTTGAAAGGCGATATTCACTGAAGCTGGATCTGTTTAAGGGCATTTTGGAGTTTTTTGGATTGAGAGAAATCGTGGCCTAATGTCGCTTGAAGATGAAATTTGCACCGAAGCACGTGCTCGTAAATTGATTATTTACAGCCACACAGCTTGTGATTTAAAAAAAAATCTGTCGCGCGTGTTGATTTTCAGAGACACGAACCTGCCACCTGTTTACTTTGATACAAAAAAGGTTGGCCGCACGTAGAGAACTGGGGCTTACTTTCATCTGTGATTGTTTTTTTTTTTTCAACATTTAATTGCAGTACTTTCTAGATTGTCTTCTGGCAGTGCTGTTTTTGTGTTTAGTTAGGAATCTAATTAGCGACGAAGTTCTTTGCATTAATATTCCTTAACTTGTGTCTTGCATTTCGTGTTCTTCACTTTTTTGGTTCTGCGAAGGGGTGTTTGGAGACAGAGCGTCAGGGTAAAGGTCGTACGTGGTCAGTGGACACCAGTTCCGGAGAAAAAAAATCGTTCAGGTGAAGGAGTAGCAGGTGTAGAGAACTCTGTTCTGCACACCTTGCCGCGAAGGTCGGAGCAGGAAATAGTCACAAGAAGAGAGGAGCAGCTCTAGCAGTGTTCATGTGAGATGAGAGGGCTGCTCTCTGTCTCATCCCTCAAGGCATTCTGTTCGAATTAATGGGAATTTGTTTTTTCTTCCTCTCTTTCTTTTTCTCCGTGTCTCAATTTCTTTGTTTTCTTTTTATCTCTTATTAGTTCACTCATGTGTTTGCGCTCGCACACACACACACACACTCTCTCTCTCTCTCCGATGTCTCGTTTTCATTGTCTACTCCTGGAAACCAAGTAACCCCGCCCCTGTCGAGTGGTGGTGGCCGCCAACCGACTGAAAGGGGGGTCGTCAATGGCGTATCCGCTGGCAGATGTCGATCGATGAGATACCCTCGACCTGGCCGTAAATGAAACTGTGTTCTTTGCTTTGTTGTTCAAGTTATCCTCAGAGTATTTTAGCTTGGCTCATGATCAGACATTGCTCTCTTCGTGGCCTATTGCAACGTCTGTCTTTCAGTCAAGACTTTAAAGCTTGTCGCTCCTCAGACTATATGTTTGCAGGCTTGCGTGTGCAGATTAGAGCTAGCACGTGTTTCTCGAATTTAGACGAGAAGTAAGTAGTACCATTTGGGCCTAAGAAAGATAAGAGGACGACGACATGTACGCACGCACGCACACATACACACACACGCACTGGCAGAAACTTTAGGCAAGAGAAAACACAGAAGCAACAACTGCAGCACCATTACATACTTGGCTGCTGCTGTTCAGGGGCCGGGTACACGAAGCAAAGCCAGGTCATTACTCAAAATAGGAAAATTAAGAAAAACGTCTCGTCTCCTCAGTTACGACGGACTATCTAGACCCTGCTGATATTGTCTTGTGTTACTTGACTCCAGGGAATCCGTGCTATCTCTTTATAGCTACCGTCCCAGAAGTAAGGCAACTTCCGCATGGTCTGGACACTGCATCAAGACGCATGCTCTTGATTTACCCGGGACAACGACTTACCCTCGCTTTATGAATACGGCCCCTGGTTGTGGTTCTGCACGTTTCAGAACTCGCACCTCAAGTGTTTGGTAGCAAGATGCTGGCTACTCCGAACTGCCAGCCTTGTCAGCATGTCGGCTGATTGGAAATGTTAGCCCTGACATGGTCGGCACTGCTGCTGGCTATAGCCTCTCACACGTCACTCGACTTGAGCTTATGGGTAGCCTTGTCCTCATCCCGCTCCCATTTCTTCTTTCCTCGTGTTGTTTTTCCTCCCTTTCCTGTCCTTAGTTCTCATTCTCCTGTCACTTTTTTCTCTGTGTGTGGTGTGTGTTTGAGTTTATTGAGTTGGCTTATCCCGACATGACCCTAGTGCAGTGTTCTATGTGTGTGTGTGTGTGTGTGTGTGTGATAAGGAGATTTATGCTAACTTATTGGATCCTTTCTAGGAAGACTGGCTAATGACACATTATCTTTCTACATCGAAAGTAACTCAATCCGTCTGAAATGAGAGCGGCAGCTCACCAGCGTTGTTGCAGAAATGTTCCTAATGTCGGATGTCGCTACATCTTATTTCGTTTCACGTTGACACAGGGCACTGCCCTGACGTTACGGTAGTCGATGAACACATTCTTCTCTGGCGCTGCCATCCCATATCACCAGAGGAGAGGGGACAGCCCAGGACACGGCGACCATTCAGGCAACAACTGTCTTATTGATCAGGCAAATAAGCAGCTCGCTATGCTGTACGATAGCCCTGCAGGCCAGATACTGCTCAAGTAGTCAGCAAAGTTCGATCAGCTGTCAGCTCAAGAATTGACTAATCAGCAACAGCTCCCTCTTTCTTTCTTTCTGTGTGTGTGTGTGTGTGTGGAACGGTCTCTTCAAAAGGATGAAAAAAGGGTTAATTTTATAAATCACGAACCTCCTGACTAATTTACTTTGGAATCTTTTTTTTTTTTTTTAATCGTTTTTAGCCTTTGCTTCGTAGGTTCTTTTTATGTTTCATTTGCATTTTATTTTTCGTGAGGGGGTGTGTGTGTGGGGGATGGGTATATAAATTTAGAACTGTTCTCTTCAAAGTCCGAAAGGAGCAAAAACGGGTTGATTTTATAAATCACGAATCTCCTTACTAATTTATTTCGGAGTCCTTTTTAAAATCATTTTTATCTTCTGCTTTGTAGGATCTTTTTGTGTTTCGTTTGCTTTTTTTTTTCGTGAAGTCTGTATTATATTATTATTACGTCTGGCCAGTTAGGCTAATTTACGTAATTTGTCCATGATATTAAAATCAATATAATAATAATCTCTTTTTTTTCAAAATGTGAGTACAAAGAACCGCAATTTCTCCTTTTTAGTCGATTTCAGATCAGATCGAAAAAGAAAACTATTACGATTTTCATGGTGCAGTTGCACTTAACCTTAAATAGTCCACAATTATATATAGTAATGCAATAGACACATTATACCATGATATTTTTCTTGCCAAAATGGCTTTGCCAGTAAAGAGCGAATGAGCAACAGAAGGGCGTAACTAAACTTCAGTTCACCGTCGCAGGTGGATAATGACATTACGATCTTATAATCAAGCACAGACAGGATCAGGGCTTTTTTTTTCTTTTATGGGTTAATGGGTACTTTGTTGCTTTTTTGGAAATAAATCAAGAACCAAAGATACTGGTAAAACTTGTTAAAGTCTTCATCCTTATAAAAAGGACCTTGAAGTACGGTAGTTTGGACTGGGAGTTGTTTTAGAGAAAGATACGAAATACCCTTGTGGGCGGGAGGATCTGTGCGTGTGCGTCGTCGTCGTCACAAGCATCGTCATAATTCCTATTCAAACTTGAACGCTCTGCTTGATCTATATGTGCTTCTTACCTTTCTTTTTTTCCACATGATTATGGTGGTGGAAGTATGGTCATTCAACCCACCTGCCGAAGGTACACATCCGTCATGTTCTCTGTTCACCTGCCGCTACTTTTAATAGGTTGTATGTCTGTATTCCCGACCGACTCGGTTAATATGTTCCCACGTTTATTTGGTAGGAAACTGCTTTCACTTTGTGGCTATTTCTAAAGTATGACGAGCGAGAGGATGTTGAACGTTTGAGGGGTGGAGGGACCGGAGAATCCGTGTCTGTGTTGGAGTGGAGGTTGGAGGTGGTGGAGGGGGTAGTGGACTGAGGGGCAAGCAATATTCCATGCGCATGCTTGATTGTCAGTCGTGGCTGTTGTTGTCTGTTATATCTTCTGGCATGAAAGACGTGACTTTGAATCGCAGTATATTGGTGTAAGGAAAGGTAAGTTTTAAAGCGGTCACGTGATATACTGTTGGGCTGCTACCTGGCCTCGCTTGGAGCATTTCATGGTACGTTGCAGTTCAGAGATCATGCGACCGACATGTAGTCAGCATTATATGGGCCGTAAACCTCTGTGACTTTTGCTTATAACAGCTGAAAAGATAGTCTGTTGGGCTGCTGCCAGAATGGGCACTGGCAAAAAATGACAGATGGTACTTGATATTTGAAACATTGGTAAGAAAACATACAAATCAATTTCTTTCAACCTTCAGTTGAGAGCCTGTCCGTGCTTGAAATACCGCTTACATTACTTGGCATTGGAGTGTTATCACTACTTTTATTCCTGTCGTCCCGTAGGATTTCCTAATTGGGAAAAACATGATAGTAGAAGAGATTTGGGAGGCGGACTTAAACAGTGGCCGTCTTCTGCTCTCTCTCTCTCTCTTTCAGCTCGGGTTCGCAGCTTTCGTTTTCTGTTCCCCCCCGTACTTTGCAATCAGTGATCAATCACGCTGGCAGACTCCGAGCCCTCCATCAGAGCGCGCAGAACCAATCAGAGCCGCCAGGAACCGGCCGTGGGCCCCTTGTGGGCAGGCTAAGCGACAGTGACATATTCCTGTGGTACGACAGTTAACGAGTGGCAGGGATTCAGACTTCGTGAGCACACAGGCTTGTGTGGGTTTCAAAGACGAAAGAAGCAACGACTAAATAAAATAAAATGAGCTTTAGATACTATTTGAGCGTGCATGTTTGGAATGAGGGGAGGTAAATCATAAAAAGGATGCCGTTCATAATGACCTTGTCGGGCTGTACTATATTGACGTCAGATCTGTGGACAGGTCGGCTCCAGGTGGCGCTGATTTTACGAGGTCGCTGCACGCAAGGAAAGCCCAGGCGGTTGTTCTAAGGCGTCTTCAGTCCGCTGCTTGGTGATCCCATCACTGTTCTCTTGCTCAGCTGGCTCGCGCTTTGGTTCTGGCTCTTGTCACCACGTGACCGAGGGGGGACCGATTATGAGCAGCAGATCTATTTTAGGTTGACCTGGGAACCCGGTGATGTGCAGGGACAAGGAAAAGCCGAGAAAGTTGGTTAATCAGAAGGTTCTGCTGACGTGACCACTACTCACTCGTGCAGCTGGCCTCGGGGCACGGCATCTGGGGACAACTGTCTTCTGTAACCGCTGATCTATAATTAAAGACACTCCAGTGGCGAGTACCATCTCTGACTGACAGGTAAAAAACCTCTTGACAGATTCGTTCCGATCGACTGATACCAGTCGTTTTGTCCAATGGCAGTAGTCAGATATTTACACGATGTAATTAGTTGTGATGCTGACTGCTGCGCTGGGCACATCTGTTAGTTACTGTCAGCAGTGATCGTATAAAAGCCATCTTTCTTTTTCCGTTAGAGGCGGGATTTCTCTTGGGATTATTATGCAAGAAAACAAATATTTTCAGCAAAAGGAAAATGTTTCTGCAGGAGAAAAAAATGATTGGCATTGAAATTTTAAAGTAAACGAAGCATGGATTTTTCTAAAACATCTGTCGAGAGTTTTAAGAATGTGTGGTATTAATCGAAATCTATTCTGTGCCGAATGCATTGGCGGCATTAATGGAAATTCGCTCTTCGGTTCAAGAGTCAGAGGAAGAAATTGAATTCTATTTAGTGCTTCGAAAGATTCGGACGTTGCGTAGGCCGGTCCTCTATAGTCCCTCGTGACGCTTTCACATAGCAACTTTGTCGACTCAGCAGGCTGCACACACACACACACACACACACACACACACACACACACACACACACACACACACACACACACACGTGCATTTGAAATTACTGACTGGCCGCCTCTTGCAATTTACGTCGAAATACCGTGCACCGTAGTTATTAAAGGCCAACCTGAATGGTTTGCGTTTTTTGCAGATATCAGTAGATGTGGGCGATATAAAACTAACCTGTAAATTTTAGCCTCCAAAACCCATCCGTTAATTATCCGCTACGATTCGCACCTACGATTAACAAGCGCCGCTAACAGTGTACTACGTCACGCTAGTACACCATTCACAACATTGACAGCAACTAACACCAGCTCACCGCCGCTCAAAACAGGCCTAAATGACTGGCTTGTTTGCTGCTGCGTCTAACCAGGTCCTCGCAGGCCAGCTTAATTCATCATCATAATCGTCGTCGTCGTCGAGAGAGAGAGAGAGAGATCACATGACATCTTTAATGCCAATAACTCGTGGTCATTATGACACTGGACACAAGCATATTTACAATATAGAACAGCATGTTCAACAACGATCTATGGGTAGATAGAGAGAAAGGAACTGTGATAAAGACCTCCATGTATTGATTCCATTAGAAACGATCCCAGGTGATTGTAGAAGAATCAAAAACATCCCAGAAAATCTCTTTGCCCTTGTCTCCCCCCACCCCCTAAGTGCTCGCACACTTTATTCCTAAGCCCTCCAATACATTTCGTTTTCCATCGCTGTGTAAAATTGCTGAGTTCAGAAGATAAGCTATTCATGGGCTTGACCTGTCGAACACATTCAGATGCTCTTAGAACTATACTTTGAATCCTAAATTACCAGTTTCGTTTTATTTTGTCCTCTTGCGTAGATTTTTCCCCTAAGAATTACAGTGCCTAACTACAGGAGTGCTGCCACCACGTCAAAAAGTAATAAATCTTCAGTTTCAAAATTTGACAAATTATCGCTTCAACGCATGTACATGTATAAAAGATAACAAAACTTCTCACGAGTCCACTGACTGAACTTAAATTTCTTTAAAATGCTAATTAAATTGGAGAATAATCAGTATTGCGTATTCTGACGCACTGCGTAATACACACTAAAACTTGCCGGAAGCTACGAAGAACTGAGCGAAGGGGCGAATGTCTTAATCTCTTCGCTACTGCAGATAGCAAAGGGATTACTGTAGGCGTTTATAGTACGCCTGAGAACGTGTTTGCTTAATATTAGCTTTCACTTCCCGTGGCAGCGCGGATTTTTCATTTCGTCCAAATCCCCAGCCTAAGGGTCTTTCCGTTATCTATATGCAAAACATGCAGCCAACAACCGCCCCGTGACCCTATGGGAGGCTTTGACGGTTTGCCGTGACTGTAGGATACTGACGGCTTGGCATCATTTGCCGTGACTATAGGAGACTGACGGCTTGGCATCATTTGCCGTGACTATAGGAGACTGACGGTTTGGCATCATTTGCCGTGACTGTAGGAGACTGAGGGCTTGGCATCATTTGCCGTGACTATAGGAGTCTGACGGTTTGGCATCATTTGCCGTGACTATAGGAGACGCCGACGGTTTGTCATCATTTGCCGTTGCCGTGGCCGGTGATGCCAGAACAGACGATAAGAATCACCCGTTTTGCATTTTCGTAAAAACGGTGTGCTTCTTGAGAACGATATTTTAAAAGAAATTTCAATTGGCCAGGACATGAACCAGAACGCTGGCTGCGCCATCATGAAGTGAATGCGTGTTTTCCACATGTTTTACTGGCGTGGAACTAAGTCGTCGGCAGACATGTGGCTGCTGGTTCGGGAAATGCTACAAGTTAACAGAATAAATATCTTCTGTTTGCCTTTCATGTACTTCTGCCGGCAGCTGAATCTATACAGTAATGACGTTAACAGCAAAGTGCTTGCATTATTTACATCGCTTGATGACGGCATTAGGTAAAAGCTTCTTGAGAAAGAACAGCGAGAGAGCGGCAGAAAGGGAGTAGACAATTTTTTTGGTCCTATTTTTCTTTTTACAGAAAAATCACAAATACGCGCATGTTTCAGTACTCCGGTCCACATCCCCACCCTTCCTCGGTGCTAAAACTAGGTAGGAGAGAACAAACACTACATTCAACAGATGAATGAAAGCAGTTGTTTCAAAACCGTTTTAAAAATCTTAGGCAGAAAATGTCTTCGAGTCCAATAAACAAATTATTGTTGTTAACAGGAATAATCTGCCGAGTGCCTAGACACTTGTTAGGGGCGATCTTTGCTTAGTTTCACGTGCCCTACACTGACGGTGTGTTTAATCGCTGGGCACCTTTCCTTGATACATATTAGCCAAAAGTCCAGAAGAGTTTAATCGTGACCGTCAAACACTTAGTGAGACTTATAATGGCGAAACGAGGAAGCACAAGGATAAAATACCTAGAGGTGTTTCTACGCGATGATTTTCAACTCCTTTTCTTGAATGTCCAGAATGTACAGGTAGTACTTTTTATTATAAACGAGGGCTCCATTTTCCTGCTTCCTGACAAAATAATGCTTTTTCTCTGTCTGATAAATATTCATGTATTAAACACGCACAGCGTCTTGTAGCTTTAAGCTGTGAATTGAATTGAATCGTTTATTCAAGGGCAATTGCCCCTTTAAAAGGGGGAGCAAACAAGGAAACAACAAAGATAATACAACAATAGTGCATACATTAATTCATGGATATGAAGGTTAGATTTGCAAAAATTCCTTCAGAATTTACGTAGTTATTTAGAATTATCTTCTACTGTAGGCTTTTTAAATTTAAATGAGTAGAAGAGATATAATGCCAAATTTTTGACAACTTTTTTATTTGACGGGGCCAGTAACAAACTCATTTAAAATTTGGTTGGGTTAATATACCATTTTCTTTGGATAAATCTTATTCTAAAATGCTGTAGGGCTTTAAAACAGAGAACAAAGTGAACTTCTTCTTCGTTTGTTTTACATAACGAACACAGCAGGTCATGTGTAGTGTGTCTTCTGTATCGAAGATAATGAACTGCAATATTGGAACATCTACTCTAACTTTAGCCAAAACTGTCACCAGATAGTACTCAAGGTCCATTTGCAAGTATTTTTTAACAGTCCTTGAAATCCCATATGTTGAGTAAAAAGAAAACATCTCGCTACTATTGATGTGATCTTCCCACTCCAGCCATCTACACAAAACTTGCCGTTCCTTTAATTTGCTTATAAACAAATTTGTACCCTGTGATTTAACCACACAAAACCACACAAAACCAAACCCAAGACAAAATAACTCTGTTTTAAAATTACATACCCAGTTTGTTTTACCCTTTGCATCTAAATCGAACAGCATTCTGTAAACCTTGCAGGGCAGCCTATCATCATTCATTCTAACTAGTTTTAACCAGTAGCGAACACATTTATTACCTGAATTTATTATAATTGGGTATCTACGTAATTCGCCATTAACTAAATCATTTGGAGTTCGCCCATCTAACCCCAGAAAAATTTTTAAGGCAAAAAGGTGAACTTCTTCACCATGCTGAGATGGCTTGTGTAATCCCCGTAGTTCTGCGCCATATATTAAACACGTATTAACCACGCACAACGTCTTGTAGCTTTAAGCTGTGTTTATGCAGTGACTTCAAACTGTGGCAAGGTAACGCGCATTTTGACGATGCAAACTTAACAGCTGTATCAGGGCTATTGTACACTCGTGATTCACCTTAGAGCTCCAGCTTCCAAGCTTGTGGGCTGTGGCAAGTTTTCAAGCATCTCATGCTGCTGTCACAGTCACAGCGACAATGAGAGTAACACCCTATATCACTCTGTAGTGAAATTACACCGCCGGATGTACTACAGAAGTAAATGAAAACGACGAGAGAAATAATACAATGAGGGACATTTCACGTCCACACTCTTCCGATCACATTAGCACTTTCCCAGCCCAGATCGTCCAACGGACATTCTTATCATCGCGTCTTCCATGGATCAGCGCTCGGTCTGCTGACCAACTCGTGCGTCTGCCTGATTGGACAAGCAGTCGAACGTTTAGGCGCGGCGCTGTATATCTCCTGGTTACTCGCCCACCTGGCTACTCCGCCTGGTCATAGCTTCCAAAGCCGCTGCTTCAAGCTGGTGCCAGATCCTGATGCTCCGTAGCGGCTAAGGAGACACGAGCCGTTACCCTACCCCGCTCCCTCTCTCCGCTCCCGCCTACCAGCTGTGGGAGGATGTACGATGCAGACGGCAGCAGCAGAGACAGTCTTGGAGGAGGAAGATAATCATAGCAAAGGGTGGTAACCCCCGTTGGCCTCGCGAGCGGTGGTGACGAGGGCGCATCCCCGGTGAACTGACAATGTTCATCGTCTCGACCGGTTGTGAGCTGACTATCGCCGGCAATGTTTGTACTTCATCTACTTGTAAGTTCTCTAGATTGTCGTCATTCTCTGTGTGTGAGAGAGAGAGAGAATATTCACGTTTGCACGTGTGGAGCAGCTGTATGAAAGTGTGCTGAACTCTTGCGTTGTTGAGGTGGAGATAAGGGGGTGAAGGAGTCTTTAAAAGCAGTTGTCTCCCTTTTCCTTTTCCTCTCACTTTTTTTTTTCCTGTTCCCACCACCGCTTTCTCCAATATATTTCGTTGTGTTTGCATGTGCGTAAATAAGTGCTGTGTGATTTTGTGAGTATATGTGTGTGTCTGTCAGCCAAGTACATGATAATGTTATGTTGGACATCACGGCTGATTAGAAAGTTTTCGGCGCTGAAATTTGTGAGTGAGCGCGCACGCGCCTCTCCTCATTCCTGTCAAACTATTGATAGCCACTGAGGCAGTAGTCCTTTGTGATTCGATTATTCTGCCGCGTTCACGTGGCTCTAAACTGCAGCTAACCACGGTGGGGACAGAACTAAATGGATAATCATTAACGAGTTGTCCTCCTTAGGTGACACCGGTGAGGAAGAACGCACTTTCCCGTCTGCCTGACCCATTTCCTTAACGACATTTTCATACTATCTGCCCGCTTTTTGCACACTCTCACGCTCGTGGGAATATTTTTTTTCCTGGAAAACATTTACGTAACCAAAAAAAAAAAGTGGGCTGAAAATTGTTCGTGCGTTTGTTTCTGATTGAAAGCGATAGAAGTAGATCTAGCGTAAAGGTCATGTCCCTTTCTACCACTTGTTTCCCCATCTCCTCCCTCTCTCCGCCAACCTTTGGTCGCTATCGACGAACCGTTGTTTCTCCCTGGTCATCCTTCATCAGAAGCACCACTCACTTACTTGAGAATCTGGGAAGGTCCTCTGATTGGCGGGTAGGCTTGTTATCGATCGGAGCAGTCATTCCAATGTCCGTCCGTCTCCCCAGACTACGGGTGGTACCAAACACACAAACTCCTCAGTAATACTTACCTTCACCCTCATTTTACTCTTACCTCCCCCTCCCCCTCCCCCGCCGCTGTAACTCTTCTCAGTGTATTCAGTCTGTTCTTGTTTTGAATTAAGACCATTTCCAGCTACAAATGGCTGGAAGTTGTTGTAACACATGAATAGTTTATTAATATTTTATGCTATTATAAAACGTTGTCTCAAACATGTTAGCTAAAGTGTATTATACAGGACAGCCACTGAATGCAGGTTTAATAAAAACAGTTAACGATGTATACGATGTCCTCATTTCCCACCCATCTCGCTCTCTCTCACTCTCTTCTCCTTCCACTTTGTTTTTTTTCTGGAATGCGATCCGTTAGCGCAGTAATACAGCGACGATCTTAACATCATTGGTGAGTAGTTCAGCTGTCCTCCAGTGCTTATGGTTGACGACCTTCTTCAGCGCTTGTTTTATTATTTTATGATTGATTTGTTATGTTCATTGGTGAGTGGGTATGTGCGCGAGCACCACTGCCCCAATAGGTAGGAATTCCGACAGTTTGACGTAAATCCCGACAGTTTTGATGCAAATTTCGGGAGCTTTGCTGACTGCGCCGCGGATTGTAAATCTCGCTGAGGTTTGCCGTAAATCTCAATTGTGTTGTTTGACTGTCAACTGCGGTCTCGAAAGAGAAATCCCAGAGAGTTTCTATGTAAATCCCGATGGTTTTGCTGACTCGGCACCGCGGATTGTCTGGAAACAGCCCAGCGCTGAACGGGTTGCGGCCTCAATTTCCCATTGAGTCGGACATTGACCAGCACCAACAGTGAAAAGGCCGCTGGCTGAGGCGAAACAATACGAAGTGCCAAAACTGATTGGCCCTATGGACAGACATGAACAGGGGCAGTAATAACTCTTAGCGCGCCTGTCTCCGGAGACTCCAAGATTTGTTGCACAAAGACGTTGAGTGCTGCAGGCGGAAATGAAGGCGTTATAGTTGCTGTTCAGTTTCTCTTCCCTGCCTCCCTTGCCTCGCCCCTCTTCCCCTCGTTTACAACCTTTAGCTACAACGTCGTCTGTTTAAGATCCCGCAAATAGTTTTTACATGAGACCACTACCTGTTGGATGGGTGCTGCTATAATACAATTAAGGCTTGAAGGACGTCGCGCTTTCCTGTGGATGAAGGTGTCAGTTGGTGTTTATGATTTTTACAGCTTATTTTAGCTTCTTTAAAAAAAAACTATTCTGGCGGTGCACAGGGTATGTACAGTAGTGATACCTTGACACCTTCTGCTGAAGAAGGATTCTCGTTTCAAGTCTCCGAAAAAAATCATTCTTCCTGAAAATACAGATGACTGAATAAGAATTGCTGACATAATGCTCACACAGATGATGTTAAAGCTTAATACAGGCCATTTGTTCGTGCACCGAGCAGCTGCAGAATGATTATATTTGGCTGCTATGGACAAGGAGAGGTTCCCCCGATGTTCCAAAGAGAAGTTCGGGCCTTGCAAAGATGCCCTATTTTGTTTACATATATTTGTTTTCGTCAAGTCTTGCGCAAAACAAAAATCAACGTACGTCAGTGCAGGATGTGCCCTGTCCGAGAGCTTCGGACACACATGAAAAAGTTGTTGCCATAACAACCAGCCTATTTTTGTGGCATTGAGGTTTGGACCAGTTTCAAAATCCTGGATGATTTCTTCCGATGTTCAAGTGCTTGTCGATCACGAAAGGACTGTAGCTGTTCGCTAAGCTTTGAAGAACTGAATTCAACCCATTCATCTATTTAAAAAAAAAACCCACTCGGGTTGACCATTAACAACCCTCTCGACGGGGCCGAGGATGTAGGGTCTTTCACGTGATCCCTCGCCTTTTCAACCGAAAGCTGCCATCTGACCTTGCCCCCGCGTGCAAATGGAGCAAGCGATGACAGCTTCATCCTCCGAGTAAAACCTTTCAATCGATGCGCTGACAGTCATTAATCCTTATTTTAGTACTTCGTCGGATTGCTGGGAGGAAGTACCCGAGCTTCAAAGAGGAGACTTGGTTGTAAATGCGTTCTGCGTGTGGTTTGGCTTCGCTTTTCTTTTTTTGCGAAGACGTCACTTGGTGGAGGCCGACGGAGATGATTTTGTCATTGTTGTTAGGATTGTTTATTGGAAGTTGTTGATGTGAAATAATTATCATCACCGTGGGCGGTGGTTCGAGGCATCCTTAGCCTGCTGCGCTGGTGTATACTACCACTTCTCCCTTCCCCATTCTACGACGCTCAGTTTGATGAGAAATTAGAGGGTCGCAGTTGAAAGTGTACGTGTTCGATTTTTCACCTTTGTTTTAACTTAATCCGTGGCTCGTACCGGGTCACTCATCATCATTACGCTTGGGTTTCTGATACTTTGCATTCTCATATGCGTTGGATTTAGAGTTTGTGAATTTTTCTTACAAGGGTTGTGTGTGTGTGTGTGTGTGTGTGTGTGTGTGTGTGTGTGTGTGTGTGTGTGCGCGCGCGCGCGCGCGCAGGTAGTTGGGTGCGTGCGTGTGAACGATAACCTACCACCAAATTTTTGTGTTGTTGTTTTCAAGAACATCTGTTCTCATTGAGCGAGCTTCTCTTATCCCACAGCATAGTTTCCATTTTAACATCTTCCTTTTTACATAGCAAAATTGTGATCCCCCTCCACCTAAATAAAAAAAACCTCCGTCTTTAAGTGAACTCTGTGAGCCACATAAGTTCTACATCGCTCTTAAGCTTCGACGTAACTGGTGCAACGAGCTGCAAATTGGAAATAAGCCCAGGTAACCGGCGGGTGAGAGCTGGAATAGCCCCCTTGCCATCTCTGATTAGACCTAACCTACTGTTCTGTAGCCTTGGTGTTGCCCGCTGGCTCGTCCTTGAGCGGCGCTGGTAAACCGTGCACCACGTGCCGGGGCTGCTCGCATGGAAGTCTATGCGTGGTTTGTGGAGTGACGTCACGGCTAGATTGGATTGGTGTGGGGGTTTTTTATTTTATTTCTCCACAGCAGTCATTAATTGCAGTTTAGTAACTGATCAGTTTCCCTGATTTTCCTCTGATTGCATGCGAAATAAAGAAAGGTAGAAGTAGGTTACGTGAAAGCTACTTTTGTGTCATAGTAACAGATCTTGCATGGTCGTTGTATATCGCACGTGTCTCGACTAAATAACTTCTATTTTGAGAAGGCCATCTGTGTCATGCTTTCTGAATCGGGCTCATTTTGCACGCACCCCAAAATCGATCATACATCGCAAGAGCATTTCTGTATTTTACACCCAGAAACAAATTGCTAACAGATGGGAAACGCAGTACGTAGCTTAGAGATCATAGATCAGAGATAAATGTTCCTTCGTGCAAGTGCCAACGGAATACCCAAACGAATATAATATTGAAAGATAAATAATTTCACGCAAATTTATATTTACTTAGAAAGTAAATGGCTGAGAGAAATGAGAAAGTAGCCCGTCAAAATGTGCTGAACAGTTCTGTGCTGTTGCTTTTCGAACAATTAAACTGAAGGTTGCATAGTGCACGCTCTCTCTCTCTCTCACACACACACACACACACACACACACACACACAAAGACTTGTCAACATTATTAAATCAGTATTACACTGATAAAGTATTGTGTGGAGTAAATAATTGTGCTTTAGAGAAAGGATCTCGACAGAAAAATCACTATCATGACATAGCATCGTGACAGCTCACTACTCACATCCAAACATGTATAGTCATACACTCACGCTTCCTCGTGCGCTACAACTCCTAGATACGCATGTCCAATAATTTTAAAATGATTTAAGCAACGGAAAGGGGCGTTTCTGGTTTTGTTTTGTTTTTGCTGTTTATTGTACGGCGTTTACTGTTGTGTACATGTCGATGTTCTGGAGAAAAGAAAGAGAGAAGGAAAAGCAATCTCCTGGCTGATGACAATGGCCGGCCAGTCAACACGAACACATTTCACTCCAACGGTTACTAATCTTGACAGCTCCGCCATTCACACTCGTCGGGCGCACTAGCCAGGGTGTTGCCTCGTTATCCCTAAATTAAAGCGCCACCTTCCGACTCTCGCCTAGGCCTTCCGGCCTCATAAACAAGCCACGCAGTGCGCCGTAAATTCCGCCCTTAATCGTCGGCTTGAAGAAACAAGACACTGACTAATGCTCGAAGCATGTTCCACTCGAACCGTGCAAGGAAACTTTTCTCGGGTCTTCTGGAAACTGCCGTTGTACCCTTGATCTCTCCCACGAGACGGGGTGGGGATACGCATCGCCACACTCCGTTGTCCAAGGGCTCGGGGCTCCATTGAACAAACGGGTCGTAAATGTAGTCTACTGAGGCGTCAGAGTGCATGTCATGGAGCCTGTCTCTTCCTGCATCGTTGTTAATGTTGAACGAGGCCGGGATTGATGTTTGCTGGCTAGTTTTTCGCATGAAGCGGTATGCCGTCACTTAACTGCAGTTATACCTCTGCACCAATTTGCAGTGCGCGTAGAAGGAAGCAGGCGTTGATGTCCAAACGAAAGTAGAGCCGTGTCTTAGTCTGGCAACCACGCCCCAATCTCAGCCTGGTTCACGTAGTCTTGAGTTTTGTTCTTCGAGTCCTTGTTTATCAGTTATCGCTGTTTCGGTTCTAAATTTCCTCGAACGTATCAAAAATGGCTGCTTCCAGGGGTGCGAATAGTGTAAAGGACTTTGTTCCACCCATTCATCTTATACTTGAGCCGTAAAACTAAGGGAAGGCGGAAAAAGCAGCGAAGAACGTCACTGTCTTGCATTACCTAGAGACAAAGCATTGGGCATTCCAGTCGCTCGTTAAAGCTCTGTTGGGTTGTAAATTTGTCTAATGGCTGGGTAGAGCTCGGTTCAAGATACTGTTTGCCCAAACTCTAAGTATCTTTTCCTTTTCTATTCTCAGAATACACTCCTAAAATATCACCATGCGCGGAAAGATTGTGACGTCACTTTTGTAGACAATGTGCCTCCTTATGGTCCCAGCTCTCCCACCAGCTGAGGCATCCGCAACTGTAAACGTGTCCATAATGTTTTGCAAGCATGTATCTCGAATATAGAAGTGGGATAAGGGGTGGGATCTGGTCCGAATTTGGAAAAAATCCTGCTCTGAGCTTCTCTAAATCTTTAGAAAAAAAATGTGCACCTCACTAGACCTTTAAGGAACTGGCGAAACAGAATCGCCGAGTAGTAACTTTCTTTTTACGGTGTAGACTGTAGAGTTTACTGCTACTTCACTGATTGTAGATACATCACTTTAGACCTGTGGGCTACATGAGGTACTAAATAAAGGCTAACATGGTTTGTTTTGTTTGTTTGATTTTTTCGCAGCTGCTGAACAATCAAGCTGGCATCGCTGATTAAAGCATGTTGTCCGAACCTAGTCCGGGATTCGGTCGATCCTGGGTTTTAAGTGCCCGTTCTTTCTAGTTAAGAAAGAAACTATAACGTTTCTCCTCATCAAGACCTGTCACTGCAGCCGCAAGTCAAGGGGGACGCTGTTGTTGATGCGTCTGGCAACAACCATTCACCTTTGCAGTCCTACAAATAAGGGCATAGTCACGTAACTGTGACTGGCAGTCCAATCAAAGAGGACCTCTTTGCTCCAATATTCAATCATTGGAGAGGGGCGGGGGCGGGGCGTTTGTCGGCAAGCCAATTTCTCGGGTGTAGAGGTCCAGAGTCAGACATTTGTCACCTCCGCCGAGACCGGTGCTCGTCCCTAGAAGAACGAGCTTATAGTTGGCTTCCCTTTGAAGTCGCGCGGAAAGTTGACAAGGGCAGTTCATCAGATGTTATCTATGTTTTTTTCACGATCCAGGTACTATCAAGAAAGTCAGGAGATTACGGGGGGGGTGAGTATAACTGTAGCTGAAGATGGAGCTGGAGTTGACATGCGTGCTTCATCACTTGTTATTTATGCCTGTTTACAACGCAAGTGAGAACGGGAAACTCTTTTACTCGATATTAACTACAGGCGAGGTGTGATTGCTGTATGTTTGCTGTAGTCAGTTCAACGCTTGCGTGCTTCATTACCAGCAGCCGATTAACTTTCATCACACATATACATATATAAACGCGCGTGGGTGAGAGAGATATATTCGAGATACATGCTTGCAAAACATTATGGACACGTGTACAGTTGCGGATGCCTCAGCTGGTGGGAGAGCTGGGACCATAAGGAGGCACATTGTCTACAAAAGTGACGTCACAATCTATTAATCCATCTCGTATGCTTCACCCGTGTACTGTACCCGCATTTTTTTTTTAAAGTGTGTGAAAGTTTACACGTTTTCGGTTTTCTCTGACTTTCGCACTTACCCTTCGCCTTTGTTGCTGTGTGATAATCCTGTTTCTTTTTATTGTAATCGACGTACAGCGCGTTCATGCAAATTTTAATTTAATGCCGACTCGGAACTCTAGCATATGCTGTAAGGAAATGAACCCCGTACAGTTTTACCTGGCGTTGGAAAGGTTGTGAAAAAAGATGTTTTTTTATGTCTGCACATCTATTAATGTCAGAATGCCAGCATCAGAACCGGTGTTGATGTTTTTTATCCCCTTTCTTCACACCTCCCTCACCCCGCCCAGTAGCTATTGAAAAATAGGAAGCATATCTTAAACCTGTCTCTAGCCAGTTGGTGCTGTCGACTAAGGAATAGAATGTGAAGATACGAGCTAATTTAGAAACTTAAGTATTCGTTATTATTCATCATCATTATCATCATCATCTACTTCTTTTTGTGAGAACATCGGGTGGGTGTCACCCGTGTTAAGTGTAATTTCGCTCGCTGTGTCTGCAGACACACATGGCCAGAGTACAAGCAAGTACCTATTCCTGGGTGCGATCAGTCAAGTAAATGGAAGTGACTGAAAGAGGTTTCCTTTGTGGTCTATGACACCTTTAAATGAACCTCGGGTATCAGACTTTCTCGCCTACGCGGACTGTTCCAGTCGTGTCTGGCTTCCCTTCTCAATCCGATTTTGAACAACAGGATCTGTCTCTCAGGTCTGATGGGAAACATCTTGACCTTGTGGCTAGCTGGCCTACCGGGATGTCGGCCCTCGCATTTGTAAGCTTCTAATGCCAGAGAGATTCCTCAAGCAACAGGACTGTTTTGGCCAAGTGTTTGTTTTGTTTGTGTGTGTGTGTGTTTGGGGGGGGGGGCCTACATTCGTGCCTGTGTATGCGTGAGGAATGGATGGAGTTCATATATAAATGCCAAATGAATGTGTGGACAGAAAAATTTGTGTGCATTATTTGGGTTCTCTTATCAGACTGTGTCGGTGTCGTCAGGAACGGAAATTTAGACGCCGGGTCTGCGTCCGCACGCAGAAAAGCACCTGGTGGTTGTCATTTAAAGGCCCACCCACGTGCAATTTTTTTCCAACTGGCTGGGTTTAGTTTATTACAAGACATTAACTCTCTCCCCAATCTGGGTGAACAGTGCTGCTCCTTTCGCGAGATGCATACTTGAGAACATAGGAACTCTTACTTTTGGTTTGGAAAGAGGTTAGCAACTCATTTTCTGCAGCGTCTCAAAAGTAGGTCGGCTGTTACAGCAACGCCTTGTATTTGCACGGGCTTGAAGCCTTGCCTTGACTAGTGGCTGCAGGGACAAACGGGAATGTTCGATAGCAGTAAGATGGATAGGAAGCTGAAGACTGCTCTACAATTGTCCGTCTAGGGCTGCAGCCTGTGGCAAAGGAACTGCTACTCCTCGGCGTTAAGCTCAAAATTGCTGACTGCCTATTACAGAATAGAGCACAGCATTGGTTTAGTTTTCCACAAAGTGTGTTATACATTTTTTGTTTTGGTATGAAACGTAAATAAAGACTGACCAAAATTCTCATATTTGCCACTAGTCAAGGCAATGGCTAGTTTGTTTCTATAAGACCCCAAGACGACAAATGGTAAACTTTATCTTAAGGACAGCATCAACGAGTTGCCCAGCTAGCAGTCTCAGTGACTGATAGATTCCGCGACTGTTCACTCAAACGTTCGATTGGGGATCGGATCAACGGCCCTTCGGTGTGTCTAGGGGATTTTATTTGTGCGGCCCTTACCGGCGATACCTTCACAGACCAGAGGGACTTGGTAAGGCCGTAAGTTACCCCCACTTGTCCCAGAAAAACAAATCAAACAAAACCAAAGGCATTTCTCTCGCAGAGGGGCCTAGCCTTGTCCCCAAAACTGGAAAAGTCTTAGAGGCCTTATATTGTAGAGAAAGGGTTAATCTCTATTTCCGAAAACAAGTTTTTGAGGTAGATGAGGAGCAGTGTACGATCTCTGTGTAAGCTAAGGTAATTTAGAAAAATACATTGTGAACTCCCTTGATTTTATTCCATGGGCCATCGTGGATGGAGGAAACAAAAAAATGGAGAATGCAGAGGTTTGTCGTTCGTGTTGATAGCTGTGTCTTCTTTTTGCATGGACGTAAGATCCCGGTCGGTGGAAGAAGCAAAAGGCAAAGCTTCAGCGCCAGTTATTGCAATCACGGCCTTTATGCCCTGAACGCTCTGACACAGACAACGCAGAAAATGGCGTCGCCTCCTGACTGCCTCCTGCCTGCCTCGTGGTGTCCTGATGCCACAGTACCCGGCTTTCCAAGTGTAGACGAATCGGTCTATGAAAAACTATATCATAGCTAAAATATATATATATATATATCACGACGCGCGAGACATTCACATATTACTAGCTACTGCTTAGAAGCTAGCTGCATGAGTGAACCTGCTTGTGAACTCTGAAGTGTATGTGGGTAAGAGAGAGGTGGGGGGTGAGTGAATGAGACATATAGTCTAGAACATCGGGTTTGAAATATTATCAACAGAAGCTAGCCGGCATGTATGTATGTTGAGATTCCCCTGCCTCCAGTTGTTTCAACGAGGCGCATTCATTCCTGGTTTGCATCAAAATGAGTTGGAAGAAAGAGTGCGAAAGTAGGTCTAATCAGCCAACAGCGTGCTTTTTTTTTCTTAAATCGTAGTCAAGACGAATTTTTAGACTTAGCCTGGCCTAAAAAAAATTCTTTTCTTCATGACGAAATCTCCTGACTAGAAGGACATCGCAGAAGTGGAGAAAGTGCTGATCGAGCTAGCAGAACTCGAAGAATTTTTATTGGTGGAAGTACCGTCATGTGGGAACAGATCGCCATCTTATCGGTCGCAAAAAGACAATGGTGGTGTGGGGGTGGCGATGCAGAGCGCGGTTCACCATGCTTTCGCGGGCGACAAGATGTCTGCTTGGAAGACGACATCGAGGGAAGGAGGCAAGAAATGACGCCAAGAAAAAGTCAGCGGGAAATGGCAAGTTGGGCTTAAACGATGAGGACTGACCTTCTCAATTGTTTCCACTCAAAATTGCCTTTAAGCTCTGGTATCGATTTTCTGAACGCACATGCGCACCAAAACGTATTCGTCTATGGAGACAGACTTCACTTGCGCCATACTACAAATATGGCCATTTTCTCCCGTTTCACTACTTGATTAGTCGCGAATAAAAGGTTAGAAGGACGCACACAATTAAGACTGCTGTTATCTACGTAGACAAGAGTTTATTATTTATTTAATCTCTATATTCGCTACGCATAGATCTCCAGATATTCTATGCATTGCTTTATTGATATAAATGCCTATTACCAACTGCTCGAAGAACGTTCAAGGCTTTCTGACATAAGACGTTGAGATTTGATATAGGGAACCCGTTTTGCCCCCTCCCCAACCACCTCTGCACATCGTTAATGCACATGTGAAGACGCAAGGTTA
This sequence comes from Marisa cornuarietis, assembly GCA_004794655.1. Classification (NCBI taxonomy): domain Eukaryota; kingdom Metazoa; phylum Mollusca; class Gastropoda; order Architaenioglossa; family Ampullariidae; genus Marisa; species Marisa cornuarietis. The sequence goes on from SMMW01000651.1 coordinate 4,776,971, forward strand.
GGGATTTGCCTCGGATGCAGAGAGCGAAATCATTTACATAAAAGGATGCTTCAAAACCTGGACAGGAGGAATTTAGGGTCAAATTGTTTTAATGTTGAAGAGATTAGGTGAGAGTATGCTGCCCTAAGGGACGCCCATTACCTGTTCCTGTGGATCGGAAAGAACAGAGCCAACAGGAACTTGAAAGAGGCGATTGGAAAGTAAATTTCAATAAAGAGTGGCAACGACCCTGGAAGCCAAGGACATGAAGATCCAGCAGAATACATTGCTTTCGGGTAGATGTCGTACGCTTTCTCTAAATCAAAGGTTCTTTGATGTTCCCATGATACTTGCTTTTTGCAGACAACTGCGTCCCTTATGAAAGCTTCTTTCTCAGGGTCCAGCCCCATAACATTCATGCGACTCTTCTTCGTCACAATAAAAAAAAATCGTTTCATTCGGGCCTCTGGCCATGGTGGCATCAAAGGCAAAGTGCGAGCGGACCAGGCCGTCAAGGCCGCTTGTCAGTTTCCTGGTCAATTGTAGTCACTGGAGTCATCCGACTGCAAGTCTGTCCTTACGGCCTTTGTTTAGTACCTGCGGCAACGCCACTGAGATAGTCTTGGCCAGAATAAGTTTCACGTCAACCTTTGCTGTCTTTCGGCCCACCTCCAACAGTTAGCGCCTGTCACCAGTACAGTGAAGGTTGGGTGTCCAGGGTTCAGCTCTCGTCTCGGGCGCGCTGTTCTTTTTCTGCCTGTGGCTTCTGTTTACAGGGCTGGCTGCCTTGCCGTGATATAGTCTTAGTTGCTGGCTCGGCGTAAAACACCAGTTCCCCCCCCCACCAACGCACACACACACACACACACACACACACACACACACACACACACACACAGGCCGTTCCGTGCAGCTGGAAGACGTAATACTTATTAGATTTAGGAAAGGACACTTATTACGAGGCGAACGTCTACCAGTTTGTCTCTAGTGTCAGGGGCACGCTAATGTTTTAATAACTTGTCCTGGCATCCAGAGTGCCCGCCAGCAATTTTTTTGCAGCTGGCTTCACTCTACCGGCAGTTTTTTTTTTTCCTTTTTAAAGATGACAGGACTTATGCATGTCGTTAAAAGGCAAACCCAGTGGAAAGTTATTTCAAAGCAGTGGGTTGAGTTCATTTTGTTACTTAATCCCAAAATCATAGGACAGGGCCGAATTTTTGTCACAGTAGTAGGCTAGTCGATTAAACAACTCCTCGTTAGCGTATTCCCGAACTTTAACGTTGGCTTCATTAGTTTAGATCAGACGGGGTCTTTTTTAAATCGAACATGTCTAGCGCGTCTTTGTCACAACCAGAAGATGGCGCTACGTTTGTTAACGCGACAGCAACTTTTTCTTTAATTTGGGCATCGGATTAGCCTTAAAGGTAGACCACTGTTTTAAAGTTAAAGACGATCAGCGCTATTTTCAGCCTAGCTTTGCAGTAGATGGCGATGTTCTCGTTTTTCGTCTGCTCTTCCAGTCTTGCACCCACCCACTCGAAAAGTGCTCCCGATGAGAGGAAGAATGAATGTTACCGGTCCTCAGCAAGTTGATCTGAAAAAGTGTGTGCATATTATTGACCCATTCCGCCATTAGGAAGAGAAAAGCATGCAGCGTCACTTCATGATCAGCAAACCTTGTGTTTGGTCCATGGTTTGGTACATATATTGGGAATAAACATCTAACATATCTCTATGGGTGGACTCATTCGTTTCATAGGTTTGTTGTACTCATCGCAGGAGAAAGCCGTCATCCATCAGCATGGCAGTCAGCGCTCCGCTCTTGCTGGTTTGCGCATTTCATCTGGCAAGGTTCCAATGGACAGCGTCTTTTTCCCCAAAGAGTTGTCCTGCACGAATTGAGAGGAGACTTCGGTGAACTAGAAGTAGATTGAACGACAAAGAAAAAGAAAGGAGGTCACTTATCTCGGAGTTGGAATGACGAACAGAATGAGGAGTGGGGGATAACATGGTTAAAGATATTTTGAGGCTGCTCTGTTGGGACAAGGAAACGGACACCTTAAATGTCTCTGAGTTCCGCTGCGAGGGTGGTTTTTCTTGCGCATAAATTAGTCTGATCACGTCTTGATCCGTGAACATTTCGACCAATGGCCGTGGCCGAACGGCGACCTGGAACTGGCTACGGATTGGATCGACGCAAGGAAGAAGACAGGTCTGTGCATGTGACAGTCAGGGAGGGAAAGGGGGACAAAATGCATAATGCGGGCCTTCTTCAGAATCAGCGATGTAAAAGTTGAAGTCGATCATCCGAGGTGCTGGAAAGACGGAGTGAGGTGATATCAACCTTACCAAATTTAGTCAAAACGATTGTCCTTCATTAACACTGTTATAAACACGTGGACCTTCAGTGGAGATCCGAATAGTTCTGATGCAGAAACAGGTGTCCCGCGTGACCTGGAGGAAAAAAACGCAAACAAGGGCTTAGTATATATATGATCACTGCTTCCGATTCCAGACTGGTGTGCATCACGCCTAGTTAGTTCTGTCGGGTGTAAAGGAGCTTCTTAAAGATCGTTCTTAACCGGGCAAAGCGCCAAAGCGTGAGACCTAGAAAACCCATTGTACTTGCAAATGTATTTGCAAATAAGCTGGGAATTAGGTCAGCATGCTGACCAGAGTCTGAATGTCCTAAACAGTAATTCCAGAAGTGTTGGTTTGCTGTTGCCTTCATACGCGGATTTGTTTAATTGAAAAAATACGCTCGATGTTTTCAGCAGCAACGAAGTTTTCAAATGGAGAAAGTGTTGGGCGCTAGTATGTAAATTCTCTGTAGAGCAGGTGTGCTAGTTGAAAGAAACACGTCCTGGATCCAATTGTACCAAAACATTCGATCGTCCTTACCTCACCCCACCACACCCCTTATGCCAGTGGTTTTTAAACTTTGCCAGACGAGTACCACTTTCGAAAATTCGAATTGACCGAGTACTACATCCCAACCCTACATACAGCACTCATAATATATATATATATATACACACATTCTTTTATTTTGGCACATGGTGCTCGCGTACTCCCTGTCATTCGTTCCAGAAAACTTCTGCCTTACGAAGTATTTATCACCGAGGTGAGAAAATGATGCCTGATAGGACGGGGTGTAGGGAATCATCCGATCGAAATCATGTAAAATATTCAGTTTTTTTTTTTTTTTTTGCATTTGAACTGTCTGTCAATCTGTTGGTGAGGTCTTTCAGTTCCTCGTTAGTACCTGCTAATAAATCTATGTCATCTCCGAAGCGTAGGTTGCAGATTGGTCTTCCACCGATTGAAATGGAAGTATGATGGTCATGAAGAGCTTCGAGCATGATGTTCTCCAAAACTAAATTGAACGCACGAGTGATAGGGGACATCCTTGACGTACCCCTACTGTGATGCGAAAGAAAACTCCTATTTGGTTGTTCAGCAGTACTGTACTCGTTGAGCTGTTAGCGATTCAACGATTTGGACGAAGCCTTCCTCGATATTGAATTTCCGCATCACATGCCATAGCCCCTCTTGCCAGACTCTGCCAAATGCCTTTTTAAAGTCAATGAAGTTGTGGTATGGGTCCCGCTGATGCTGAAGATGCTTTTCTATAAGAAGACGACATTTGAAGATCTGCTCAACTGTGCTTCTGCGTGGTCTGAAGCCAGCCTGTTCTTCTGCTAGCAGCTCTTCTGCGGTGGCATAGGATATGGCATAGCCACAAGATAAGGTTCACTACCAAGTGCAGGCTGTACAAATCCCTGGTAGTGCCGATCCTGCTCAACGGATGTGACACGTGGATTCTGCTCGCCGAAACGGAAAGGAGAATCCAGGCATTCGAGAACAAGTGCCTGAGGAGGCTGCTCCGGATCTCGTACAGAGAACATAAAACCAACGACTTTGTAAGATCAAGATTGCCAAACTCGTAGGACACCAGGAATCTCTACTATCAACAGTCAAGCGACGTAAGCTGGTCTTCTTTGGCCATGTGACCCGGCACGATACCCTGTCAAAGACTATCCTTCAAGGCATCTTGGAGGGTGGCCGACGCCGCGGTTGTCAGCAAATGAACTGGCTTATGAACGTCAAAGACTGGTTTGGTCGTCCTGTACAGAACCTGCTCACTATCGCCCACAATAGGTAAGAGTGGCGGTCCCTGTCAGCTGCCGCGTCTATCCATGTGCTCCTCCCAACGCCAGGTGCCAGGCAAGGGACTGACTGACTTACTGACTGACTGACTGACTGACTGAAAATATTCAGTCGCTTCATTTCCCTCGGTCTCCTATGAGACGGTATGATACTAACCTTACAGATCTCAGGCAAGACGCCTGTGTTTTCGTACTAAACCGCGAAACTGATGAAGCCATTAAACCAACACCCCACCCCCCAGTGGTAGCAGAGGTTGTTGCGTCATCAAGCTGGACGTGCTAGCTCGCGTGTCAAAGGGACAAGCGGAAGTATCATCCCAACATCCTTCGCTGGTGATCGCCAGCGGCTAAAGTTACCGCGGAGACGAGATTAAAGGCGAACCTGAAACTGTGGCTGTTTTTTGCCGAATGGAGGTGCTGTTGGCCACCTGTGTCATTATCACGATGTTGTGTTTGTTTGTTTTTGGTTGGTAAGTGGCCGAGGGGAAGAGGTAAGTTTGTTCAGAAATTTAATTGAGCAAATTGTTAGCGATGGCTGCAACTGTCGCAGTCTTTTCAATCGCTCATCGTTCCCTGTTGCTCCTTTACAACACCCCCACCCACCCTTACCTATTAGTCTCCCCACCCACACATACATATACCTCTTTGCCCACCTCTTTTCAGATTTCCTAATGAGCCAGGACGACGACTCCACCTGCGTAATGACCTTTCTAACGATGTTTTTTTTAAAGCAACCTTGTCACTTCAAAACACTGGCTTGGAGACTTTTTAAGTGTCGGCGTGTTTATCAGATCAGCGATTGATCAAGTTTCCCGTCCTTATGAACATCGGCGATAGCTCTTAATGTCGATCAAGGCTGATGATAGGAGCGAAAGGAAATTTTTAAAGTTTTTGTCTTTCGTCTAAGAAAAGCTTTCAAGAAGACCCCCTGTCTTTTAACATCTACCCGCAGCTAGTTCCCCAGTGCACTACAATGGCCAAGTGTCCAATGGATCGAAATTCCTCTAGAGGCATCGTTTAAATGTGGTGTTTTTCTTTTCTTTTCTTTTTTCTCACCTCCAGACTGACAAGGGCACAACAAACAAGATGGCGAGCTGTGCAACTAGAGATTTTTTTTTTTGGCATGGAATGAAGGGTGGGACGGACCATGTTTGAGCATTACACATGTAAATGTGTAATGTTGATTTTGTTACCTACTTGACACATAAATGTGTGTGAGGGGAGGGGTGCTTTCAGGGGATGGAGTAGAGACTTAAAGTTTTGACGAGTTATTCCTGTGGAAAAACAGACGCACGCTAATTAATTAAAATGGTCCGAATAATTCTTTGTGATCGTCCGCTGACGGTCGTGGCGGTGTTAGTGTCTAACCACCTCTGGGCACGCGAGTTGGCGGTGGCTTCAGTACAGAGTGTACATCGGAACCAGCAGGTGGCGTGCGTTGGCGCGTGCTGCGCGAGTTGCCTTGTTCTTTCTCTCTCGTCACGTGACGCGCTTCCCTGCCCACTCAGTCTACGTTTGTACTCGTTGCCTTCTGTTCCGGGTTAATTCTGTAAAGCTAACGGAGACATTAATTCAATAGACCCGCCGGCATGCTACTAGCTACCTCGACCAATGTCCTAAGTTTCTGCTCTGAGGTCTTGTGGGGAGGGGGGGGGGCGTGAAGGGAAAAGAGTTGAAGAGAATGTTGCGGCTGTCTGGCTCTTTTGGAGAGAAAAGTATAAAAGGTCGCTTATTTCGCTCTCCGTGCGGCTTGTTCTGTTTCTCTCAATAATCCCACTCCGATTCAGCGTGCTCTAGCTCGCGGTAGCTCGGGTCTTGCGTCAGTCCTTGGGAAACGAAATATCATTTCTTAGATGTTGCATTAGACGGGGTTTTAGACGTGGTCGTCTAGATCACGTCCAGACATTGCTGACCTCACTCCGGCCATTGCTAACCCCGCACCACACGAAACAAAACACGCTCACAGTAGATTAAGATGTCGACCATTGCTTCTTTTGTCTCAAACTCTTCTGCGCACATTCTTTTTCTCCTGGTTTAAAAGTCAAAGGATGTGTTTTGTCGTCTTTGCCATGTTTCTTTTCTAAGCGTTCTTTACTTAAGCGAGCATTTGTGATTGAGCGGTTTTTATCAAGATAAGTGACGTGGCAGTTTGTCCGAAATGGTTTGGAAATGGTCTCAGTTATATGTCTCTCCTTCCTTGAAATGTTACGCCACTGAGATGTGTTCTTCCGTTTAATAATGTTATTGTTTTTTTGGTTTTATTTGTTTTTATTTTTATTGTGCACTTATTAAGATATTTCTTTGTTTATCCCGGTGGGCTATTATTAGCAGCAGCTCTATAAGGAAGCAAGGGTTAGAACCCCACAGCACAGCAACAGTCAACAATACCATCACACATTCATACCCGCCACGTCAGACAGAATCTCCCTCTTGCCGTACAATCATTGTTCAGACCCGCATATCATCACAATTCGTTTGCACACAGTAGCGTTTAGAAGTCGCTGAAACAACCGACTCGGTCTCTTGCTCCTGCATGCAGGCACAGAATCGGCTGCTTGATGGGAGCTGACGGAACTTTCCCGTTAGGACATCCCTATTATCACGTAGATTTGCAGACACTTTCGTAAATGTCTGTCACTCATCATGTTCTTTGCTAACGAAGGCAACCGTGGAGAGGTATAGTAGGTAACTTGTAGGAGGAGACGTTGAAGAAGTTAATCAAATGACCTAGTTTCTACAGAAAGCAACGTGCGCTATAAGTACTAGCTATAGAGTTGTATTTACAATTGTTGCGCTTAATGACTACACTCGGCCCATCTCCATTTCGTGCGGTGTGCGCCGAGTGCCGTCTTCTTGCTGGGCCCACCACGTAGGCGGAGTCACAATAGGGCCAGTACTTAGAGCACCCGCGTGGGAAGATTTGTTCCCTTCTTTGTAGACATTCACCCTTATAGCAAACTTCACCACCCTTTCGGCAGCTGTTTTGTTTTGGTTTTTTTTTTAAGGTGGTGGACAAGCCATATCAGTTAGTGGGGAACACCATATCTGTTTGTGGCCATTTCGTTACGAGGGTCAGATGAATGGCTGTCGTCAGAAAAAAAACGATCAAACCATTGACGAACAGCGCTGAGTGGTAGTTCATCGAGACCGTCTACTCCTGACATTTTGCATCCTGTCTCATCCTACTTGTTCTTTGTGATAAGTTTTAGGGCATCTTGTGGGACTGGGCTTCGCTGATGGATGTCAGACTGAGTGTCGCTGAGCTCCATAGCGCTGGAAGCAAAACTTTGATGAGTGAACCCCTTCATTTTGTAGGTGTTCCACTATTTTACACATGGCGTTACAGAGTGTAAAGAAAGTCTTGAGTGGGCAGTTTTGGGGATGCATCTTCTACCTACAAACATACTTCAGTGTTTATTTGTCATTTGATATGCTTACTGCCGCGGCATTCAGTATAGTCCGTGTTTGTACGACGCTGTACAAACATACCAGACTTCTGAACCAAACACTGTCTGGCTAAGCAAACCTTTGACGGGTTTTCCTGATAGTCGTTGAGTTGCACGGAGATGACCAAAATCCCGGAGCTTGTGTTTATAATAGAAATATTATTATTATTATTTTAATAGGGTTGTTTCCAGTCTGGGTGCTTAATTGTTTCCCCTAAATTGAACTAATGTTTTATAAACGATAAACGTTATCGGTGACTACTGTTACATAATTTAAATAATGTAAACGACGAACGCATGTGCATTTAGAGAAAGAGAGAGTATGTGTGTGTTTTAAAATGTTTTCTTTCGACGTGGGCCCGCAATGACGAACATTATTTTTTAGCTTTGAAAACTCGGCCAGTTAACATTCTCTGGTATAAACATGATACAGGAGAACTTCTGTAGTATTGGATGCCATCGTTTTCTACTTGCATCAAAAGCCATCATCTTTGAAGCAGCTTTTAGACTGGCACACGTAGCACTAGAAATAAATCTTGGAGAGCAGCTTCAGAATTTCTCTAAAGAGCATGCAAATCTTTTGATGGACTAGGTGCTATCCATGATTTCAGCTGAAACTGTTTCCTGACTTAACGGAATTTTTGTGTGTCGTTGCAGATATGGTAGCTGCTGCTGCTGCTGCCGCAGGAGAATGCCGACATCGATAACTATGATGACCTTGGCGTGTTGCGCCACAATCTCTTCGGATTTCACAAGGGAAGCTAACTGATGGAAGCAAGTAAACAGCTGTTCGTCTAGAGCAGACAAGAGAGGCGCCACAGTGCGCAATCCGTCACGGCCATTTGATTAGCTGGACCGGTTACCCAGGAGGCGAACGTAAGAACATCGGCGCCGATCTCGTCAACTTTAACCTTCTGCCATTGTCCACGCTGCAGTCAGAACGACCTCATGTCTCGGGTGCAAGCTGCTTTTGATGATTGGTCCAACGGCAAAACGTTTCGTGCACGAATTAGAAAATACAAACAAACCTGGGCTGTCAGATAAGACTCGCCCGTTGGGAGTATTCAAAATATATCTGCGGAGTGTCTAGGCTGACTGACTGGAAAATGCCCACGACAAGCAATTTTTGAGTAGCTCGTTATCTCTCATGATCAAATCTCGTCGTAAGAACGGATATATGACGGTGGGCCTCAACGCGCAATTACACGGAGGAAAATCATAAGCTGTAAGCACATCTCTCTGGTATGGCTGTCAAATAAATGTTGAAATCGCCGACATACGGGCTTTTGTTAAAAACTTTTTATTTATTTTAGGGGAAAGGCATAAAGTTTCGGAGTGTTACTAATGGCATTTGACAGCGGCAAGAGTGTCAGCTCTATATGCCAGTATGTGGCATGACAAATGGCTCCCAAAGAACTGCCTTGTGTAGACGGTTAAGGACGCTTGCGACTTATTGGTTGTCTTCGTTGGCTCGTAAAATGACGTCATTATCCGAAGATACCGTCTTCCATCATTCCTGGGGCTGTGTTATCGCCCCTTAAATCATAGTTTCACGACAGAGGCTAGTCATTACATCAGCCGTATGGCCTTGTTCCACAGCAGCGAATGGTCTGAGGTTGATTAATCTTCAAAGGAGGAAATGACTCCTTTTCAAGTGGAAGAAATCCTGAACGGGTCGTAATCCGGGGTCTCGGAGAAGGGGGTCATTGAGTGGCAAGGCATTTAACTGTAGACGCTTCCACCTGTGAGAGGAGAGGGGGGGTCCACGTGCCGAGCAAGCGCGGAGCCTTTGAAGTATGCGGTGATGGAGAGCATCGGCATTGCCTTACCGTGGAACAACACCGACGTCGACAACCCAGACCTGTTGGCCAAGCTTCTGGCTGGCCAAGAGCTGGGGCAGGTGGACCGCCTGTACGAACACAAATTGATGTACTACCTGATGGGCATCGGCGGTGTCAGTGTATGCTGCCTGGGACTGGTGGCCAACGGGCTGTCGGTGGCCGTCCTGACCCGCCGCTCCATGCGCTCGTCCACCTACACTTACTTGTCGGCCCTGGCCGTGTGCGACACTCTGGTGCTGGTCTTCACTGCCCTCCTCATCCTTAAGGACACAAAGTCGGACAGCAGCGCCAAGAGCCTAGACCACATCTACAGCATCCTCTTCCCGTACGTACACCCGACGGCCATCATCTTCCAGGTGACGTCCATCTGGCTGACGCTTGCCTTCACTGTCGACCGTTACATCATGATCTGCCACCCGTTCCGCGCGGAAAGCATGTGCCGGCGGAGTCGCGCGCGGCGGGTTGTGCTGGGCCTGTACGTTGGTGGCATTGTATTCAGCATCCCTAAGTTTCTCGAATACTGCACCCAGAAACACGAGTTTGTCCTGATGAACTCCACAGAGATCGTGTACGGCATCGAAGTGACGGACATTGGCAAGAACGAGGTCTTCCGGGAGATCGTGCACTCCTGGATGTACCTGATCTGCGTGTGCGGCCTGCCCTTCCTGACGCTGGTCGTGCTCAACGCCTTCCTCATCTACGCCGTGCGCATGTCCCGCCGCAAGGGGAAAGAGTTGAACGCCCGCGAGAAACACCGCAATGACACCACGGTTATGCTCATCGGCGTCATCGTCCTCTTCCTCATCTGTCAGGGCCCGGCGCTGGTCTCGCGCATGATCTACGCCTTCAAGCCTGTCTCGCACATCACCAAGGTGGATGTCACGCTCAACGAAGTGGCAAACTTCCTCGTCATCCTCAACTCCGCTATCAACATAGTCCCTTACTACTTTTTCGGCCGCAAATTCCGCAAGGAGTTCTGGCTGCTTTTCTGTGCATGCCTCTTCAACAAAGACGAGCTGCGGCGCATGACACGTAGCTTCAGCCTCTCCGTCGACCCGCAGCGCCGCCTGAGCGCCGCTAGCAACGCGGAGGCCAACGGTCACCCGCCTCTGTCCAGCAGCCAGACGATGGGGGGTCACAGCGCCCCTGATACGCCTCTCATCCGCCGAGGTGGCGGCAGCCCGCGCAACGACATGGGGTCACTGGACAGGAGTATATCCATATCTAGTCAGTACCTCGCTCCCAGCCCCTGGCCCAGCGCCGCCAAGACCATGTCCTACAAGATCTGCATCACGCGCAGCCAGAGCAAGGAACAGACTGGGGTGTGATTGGACGAGGGAGTGTGTGCTCACCTAGCTCGCGTCGTGAGAAATAGCTGAATGTGCAAACCCACGACCGTGCGTGTCAGCTTTTTTGTCATTAATTTTTAAATTAATTTCACTCCCTACCCCCGGTGTTCATTGTACAGCTGTTGCCCGTCTCCTGGATTGTGCCTTCTGCAAGTCGCTCCAAAGCATCTCTTCGTGACGGTCCGCTATGTTCTACGATCGTTCGCAATGTTTTTAGACCACGAGTGACCCAGTGCAAGCTCTAGCCACAAGGAACATATTTTCCCTGCATTTCAAAGATTATACCGTTGTCAACAGGCGCAGACTCCGAACATACAAGGGCGCGTTCCATACACTGTACATTATTCAAGCACGTTTATGTTTTTAGTCACTGCATATCTCCCAGCGTTTCTGTTACATAGAGAAGCTTGTCGTGGGCAAACTCATCTATTCAACATTTACAGAGAAAGAGAGAGGCTGCTGTTTTTTCTGAAGCGCTTAAATGTGTCCATATTTTCCGATGAACGGGGCTCAGGGACATATATGAAGGAGACATTCTGTGGTCCATCCCCTGGTCTCCTTGGCATTTGACAAAAGATGTCTGCTAGTTTCCGCTGACCGCCTATGTTGTTCTTCTCTTTGTTTCAAGAGATCCTGAAGCGAACAAATGGAACTTCTGCCATAATTTCCTGACCATGAACAAAAAGTGGCCCCGTTATTTTCAGGACGTAACATATCTCTTCAACACGTTGAATGCTGCTGTGGTTTGGCAACATCATGGGGAATCCCTAACGACTAGTGTTCAGCCGCGAGAAAGGCAGGATGCTTAAAGTGGAGGATGTGTATAACCCCAAGCTAAAACCTAGAAATAGGCAATACAACCTTGCTTACTGCTGGTGTCAATGTGTTTTGACCTTTTCTTGTTGCACCTTTTGAAATGTTCCCTGTTGAGAAAAGCACTTGTTACTCTCAAGTGCTCGTTGAGCGCTGGTATAGTAGGTGGAAATGAAATGCCCCAGCGGATTAGACCTTTGAATTTCACTTTAATTCTTGTTATCACAACGACATACGTTCAGCACCATACACCCTTAAGCGTTATGCTACCTGATGATGTGTCTTTACATGACATTACCTTTTTCCTCTTTGACCTGGCAACTGCCTGACAGCTGTTCACTGTCCCCTATGGGTTGCATTCGGGTCCATGATTCAGTATTTCAGACCCCAACAAAAAAAAGCAGGAAGGAATTTTTTAAAAGAAAACAAACTTCTCTGTGAAAAAAGACGTGGGGTTTTGGTATGACGTTTAAATGTTATAAATTGTTTGAGTAAGAACATACTGTAGAGCTTCATTTTGAGATGGAAATGAGAGAAAAGACGGAATGGCCAGTACCTTGTCACGCACCAACTTGCTGTTCCTGACCGCTTGACATTGGATGCTTTTGTTGACCATTCCACAAGTTCTGTGGCTCAGTCTTTTGACCCCCATCATTTCCTGGTTTGGTTGTCCGTTTTATTCCATAGTGAGTCGATTCCCATTTCAGGTGAGAATAGTGAGAAAGTGATATTGTGAAAGAACTTTTTTTTGTTGCTGGAGACATTACATTGTTTGGTTGTTTGTTGGGATATATAATCATGTCTCATTTTTCGAAAATACAAAAAATGTACCAGTAAAAGAGCATTGTCAAGTTCGTGCAGTATTGCAGTGATAATAAAAATGCTGTTGTTGCAAATATGGGTTTTTAATCCCTTCATGAAAGAGAGTCGAGTGAGGCTGAACCTTGGGCCGCAGACTAGTTCTCCATTATCACAATTTAAGTGTTTACGTCTTTTTCCGAGTTGGTAATTTGTATCAACTCTAAAGTGGTCCAATGTGATAATGGCGCAAGATTCCTGACTTAGACGCTAATTAAGTCAGAGGTGGTTGTGAAGGGAGGCACAGTTTAATGACCGTGTTTAAAAACGCACTATGGGCTTTTCGTCTCTGGGGGTAAGATGGCATCAGACCTTTCATGTAAGCCTGCATTTTATTTTCAACCTAAGTTTCGTATGAGGCCGTCTGGACAAAAGTTTATTATGTACATTAATCTTTCGACCGAAGCGTTGTTGTCCGCGTCGTCGTACATAAAAGTATGGACATACTTTGATCTTCGAAACATTGATCCCCCTTTTTACGAGTCGATAACCCCCTGCAGTAACCAGTTAATTACCGACTTTACGACTTTTCTTTGTACCGCTCCATACGGCTCTCTTTTTACAGCTAATGAGCTGAGTCCTCCGCCAGTTCGTGAACTTCTGTGAGCAGACGACTGATGACGTCTCTCTATTTTTACAGTATTGGTGCCTAGCGGTCTTCGTTGGTGCGAATAGGTTAGACATATGAAAGTACTTTTAATCTCTGAGCGATTAACGTCATGTTGAGCGAAGAAACAATGGCATATTTCTTGAATTTGTTTTTTGTAATTTATTTTGTTTGGATTTTTTAGTTGTACTTTTTGTTTTTTCTCGTTTTTTTTTTTTTTTTTTTTTGTTTTGTTTTGTTTTTTTTTTTGATTGGGAGGTGGGGTTTTGTTTGTTTTATTTTTAACTGCTTGAATTTATTTGTTGTTTGGGGAGGGTTTTTCCATTTTCGGGGTGGGGAGGAGGAACGTTTCAATGTCCTGACTAACCTATTAAGACCTTTTCGCAGTTAGGGGCGTAATCAGTACAGGTACGGTTTGAACCACGTCAGCCACCTCCTGTGAAGATTCTCGAAGTTTACTGTTTGTTCTGAGTATTTTTTTAAGGGGCAAAGCCAAATGTCACAAAACGAGGCGTGCGATAAAGCTAGTGCGGTTATAGCTACGTAATAATAAAAATATAAACTTGATAACACAGCATCACATACTGCAGTTCAGAAAGTATAAGTGCATTTATCATTTTTTTAGTGATATGCTGTTGAATTGTCGTATTGTTTATTTATAATTTTTTAGTGATATGCTGTTCAATTATGGTATTGTTTATTTCGCAAATCGACATGCATTGTTCAGAACGATATGGAATAATTATCTTTTTGCAAAAAACAAAATTTAGCTGCATCACGTCATTGAATCAAAAATAACAGTGAGAAAATTATGTGCTGCCTTATTAGAAAAGATGTGGATTGTGTGTCTGGTTAGTGTCTTATCCTTTTATTCTCATACAAACAACATAAAACCAACGACTTTGTGCAAAACAAGATTGCCACACTCGTAGGACACCAGGAACCTCTACTGTCAACAGTCAAGTGACGTAAGCTGGTCTTCTTTGGTCATGTGACCCGCACGACACCTTGTCGAAGACTGTCCTTCAAGGCATCTTTGAGAGCGGCTAGAGAAAGAACCGGCTTACGAATGACAAAGACTGGAGTGGTCGTCCTGTACAGGATCTGTTCATTATCACCCACAATAGGCAAGAGTGGCGAGTCCTGACAGTTGCTTCGTCTGTCCACGTGATCCCCTCCAACGACATCTACCGCCCTTTTTTTGTTTCTTAATATCCAGTCGGTTGCATTATGTAATTATGTCTACTTGTTGCTTTTTCATTAACATTAGTTCGTAATTCTATTTTAAAAGTATTTAAAAGTAAATATAAAATATTGATTATTATCAATCTGCTATGGAATATATAACTAGGATATTACATTGATTACAGGTACGTATTTATTTGGTCAGCACTCCTGAGGTAACCGTAAAAAAACAAAATCATTCACTTCTAAATAAATTTTACCTCGTTTGAATGTTTCAACATATTGATAGTGTCTGGTAAGCCTTTTCTGCAAGTAGAAGTCTCAGTAATTCAACATAATTTACCAAAGTCGTCCGCTATTCGTTTTTATCAAGACTTCATAGGAGGTGCTCACAGTTGTTCTCTGGAATTTTTATTTTTAAAGATACGGGGTTTTCGTTTAGTGATATTTAATACTTAATTGAACAAAAATTCTGGGATTTGAAACTAATTACGATTAAGTTGTGTTTGCAAACATTTCGACGACGCACTCGTTAGCATTGGCATTGATCACATATCGCACACCTAATGGTCGACATATAATCCGGCAGAAATCAGGCCCAGAATGGGGAGAATGTCACATGCACGTGTAATTCTCCGAAAAGGCGGATAGCAAATGGCCTCCCACTATATTTCTTCAGGATGCAGTTCCGACACTTGGCACACGGTGCTAGAGGGCATCCAGTGACTTAGCGTCTAGATGCAGCAGCAGGCGTGAAGCTTGTCACGTGGTCTAGGTCCCAAGCGTGGTCTGCGCTGGACTAGGAAGGAGAAGAGAGAAAAGGAGTGAGATGAACGACTGGCACGCAGCGTTTTTCTATCGAGACTTTAGCAGTAACCTCCGTCAGCACGGTTCGTGCCATTTGTAGTTCGTCTTCTGTGGGATGCTGGAGAGACTAATCCTTTGGCACCAGACACATGGCAAGCCGGACGCCAGTCATCAATATTGCACGCATTGGCGAGTTTGAGCGCGTCTCTGAATTATCAGGGCGAACTGCGGACTTTCGCTCGAGTTCGCCGCTAAACGCAGACGAGATAGAAACCTAGGCAGGGCGTTTAAGAATGAAACACTGTACTCCACAGACACGTCCTGATCATGCACTTCCTTTTTCCCTGCTTAAAACAAAAGCATTGTGAGAACTCTAACCTTCAGGAAACCCAGGCAGCTGTTTACAGCGTATCTATTAATTGTTTTACATCACTTGAAAAGCATGGGGAATGTTTCAAAGTTTTATCATATACTATATAAACTGGTGAAGTCCCACTCTGCGAAAACAGTCAAAATAAAGCTTCAAGCGCTGGATGCGGTACGACTTATCTACTCGGTGTGTTAATTTATGTTTACATTCTCTGTTCTGTTACAAGCCCCAGAGGTAAAAGTACTACGCAGAAGAAATTGCGACAATACCTATGTGAGAGAGGGAGACAGGGAGGGGGAAAGAGAGCGAATCACCTGACGGCTTCCCTTGTGCCTCCGTTGCTGAACATGTGAACATGAACTTTCAAGTTAGGGAAGGGACATCAACCGTACAAATTTGAAAAGGAAATCAAGGCCGGAAAAGTTAGTGACAGAAATCTACCCTTGATGAAGCTGGGTACAATGGCTAGTGCAAAAGAAAAAAAGAGAGAAAGCCAATGCGTTTATTTGTTATTATTAGTCATCCTTAGACCAGTTTTTTTTTCTCCTCCACCGACACCCGCGACACGTATACATTTAGAAACATCCTTTGAGCCTTATTGACAGCGTGCCAGAGTTATCTGGAATGTAGCACGCCATATTTCCGCTCTCACAGCCCTTCTAGAAATCCAATAATGCTCTTAGAGCCAGGAGCAAAATAGGGAGTACTGATGGACAGAATGTAGTTCAACAGCATGTAGAGATTACGATTGAGTTACAGACTGGAGGAGCGCTTGATGTGTCTGCGACATTCAAATAGCAGACTTTGGTGAGTGAGTGAGTGAGTGAATGAGACCCCCTGTCAAATGGTTGGCGCGTACAGATCGGCCCTTGGCGGAAACGGGGGAAAGGAGCGCGAGTGTGATCCTCCGCAACCACTTCTTCCGTGCTTCTTTCGTGCAAAGCTTGTCCGCGGGGGGGGGGGGAAGGTAACCCTCCTGTCTGTCTTTCTTTAGTCACTCAAAATCTCTCTCCGGAAATCCCATCTATCGTGATGTCATTTCTCCTCGGCGTGGCGGTCTCTGTGCTGTTTTTGGATCAACAAATTGATTGCAATCTTAGCCGAGGACTTGCACCCACTCCGACAGGAATCTCAAATTCGACGCGTAGACAGACACTGTAGGTGCAGAGACCCCAGAGCGAGAACCACACGTTATCTACACTCATTTATACCGGCTGCAGACCAGATACACAATCAACTCATAGGTCACGCACATAAATGGTCATGCTGCTTGCTCCACTCTGTACGTCCGTTTTTATTTCTTATTAGTTGGTGTCAAACTTGTCTCTTTGTTGCTTTGTCCCTATTCATACTGGCAGTATGATGTGTACAGATTTGAGATACACGAGAGAGGGAGATCGCCAGGGTAGGTTATTAGAATTGGGATGTTGACGGTTTATGTTGTCTTGTGGCTTTCGGTGTTGTTTTATGTGAAGGGAGGCTCTAACGTAAATGACGGCAGACAAAGATTTCCTTAAAAGAAATATTAAATGCATACTCATCACAAGGAGTAGTAACCTTCATTCCTCCAATCTTTTGCCCCCTTTTTCTTCGCCGAAATTTTTCCCTTTTCTGTTCGTCTCTTGTGGATTCGTTCTGTACGTAAGAGTCGTCTCAAAACAATTAAAAATGCGATGCGTGTGATCGTACTTTTCTTCAATATTTTCGCGAAGCTCTTTCTGAAATGTCTTTATAGACGGTTTTTAAGCTCAGTCTCTGGAGTCCACCGAGTGTAAACCGTTAATCTCCACGTTTAGTTCCAGTGGCATACAAGTTCTACACGAAGTTCTACTCACTTTCCTTATTCCCCAACACCTTTGTTTTTGTCTTCGTTTTGTTTTGTGGTTTGTTTGTTTTTTCAAAGAGCTCACTGTTTAGCATCTTCTTTTCACGTCATGCTCTCCGCCGAGTTTGCCATCAGCACATTTCGAGTTCCTAGCTCTCCATTTCTGCTCAGTGCTGGCTGATGCAATTTTTGCCTTTTTGTGAGATTTAACTTTTTAAAAATGTAAATATTTAATGTGTGTGTTTCTTTGTTTTTAGAATGTTTCAAAGCTCAGTTTTAGTAGCGCTTCTTTTGAGTCAATGCTTGGTTTTTCACCGGTAATATTTTTACTCTTAAAGATAATGCTGGGTCTTTCGCTGAAGATGTTTTTGCTCTTTATTTATTTATGTAAGTTTTTTTACGTTCTATGGCTATTTGCACGACGTGTTTCTAAAACTTAAAACTGTTCTAAAGACGCTTTTCAAAAGTCGCTCCTATGCCATTTAGATGCGTTGGACAAACGCATACGAAAAATATCATGACGAGAACAAAAGTCTGGCTTAAGCAGCTTTATCTTAATTTAAATTAAAGGGGTTTTTTTTAGTGAAAACTCTTAAAATTTTGTTGTGAACATTCTAGAAAAAAAAACTCAGTAGATTTAAGGCCTAAAAGTGTTTAAAAATAGCCTCGATCGGCAAGTCTTTGTCGTGGCTTCTACTTGTTATTTAACTTACCAGTATTATCATTCGTCGAGGTGTTATTCAGCCTCTGTTGCACAACTAATCCAAAGAGTTAACCACCCCCGAGACTGTCTGTCGCTTGGAAGATGACGTCACAGCGAATCATCGCTGCTTTGAGCTGCTTTCACATGGTAATGTCGCCTTGTGCAAATCTTGTGTCGTTATTTCAGATGCCTTCTTTGATGGGGAAAGGGACCCCTCAGGGGTCTTGTTGTCTTTAAGAGTGTTGGAGACATTACGGTAAACATCGGTGAAATTTTTCTAGAGCCTTAGTCTGTGTATGTGGGAATCGTTTTGCATAACATGTTTATGCACAGTTCGGACGAGGAACCAGTCGGCTGCACATTGCGAGAATAGAATTACACATGCAGATAGTAAAGAAAAATTGAAAATGAGAGGTGGGGAACAGAGAACTGGTGAGGTTTTTTTTTTTGGAGGAAGGAGGGAGCGGGCAAAGTAAACAAGGGAAGTGAGTTTCAAAATTATTCTTAAAAGATCTCAAACTATTATAACCACGGACCGTTATTTTCTGGATAAGTGTCTCTCATTCGTTGCCTCTTTGCTCTATCATAGGAGCGACCAATCGTAACAAACCTTAACATCGAAGGGCTTTCGCTTCCGTTTTCTGTCAAAATGGTGGATCTTAATTCCTAACGTAGAAGAAATTTTAGAAATGAGTAATTAAACTTTTCTGTCATCAGAACCTTTTAAAGAAGACTGATTGCAAAATAAACATTATTTTCTGTAAAATGTATTGTTTGTTTATAGAAAACACATTTAGATTTTTCAACAATTTTATAATATAAAAACATCGTCACAACAGATGTTATTGACAAGTTTTACCACTAACAGTTAAAAAAACATTGTTTTTGCTTTTTTTGGAAACAGTTGTATAGATTGCTCTGTTATTAAAACAAAACATAAACTTTAAGAATTTTAGGGATGCAAACAAATAACCGGACACACGAGGCCTGTCTAACGGAAAGCCGAGACTTACACAGGATTTGATCCCGAGTCACTTATCCAGTAATGAAGGTCCGTGGTTATAACAACTCGAGAATGTGGGGGGAACAGAATTTGGGTTGTTATAATGTCTGATCAAAACGAAAGTGCTAACTGAGCTGTGTGGAAGCATGATGAATTGTTCTTTTCGTTTGTTTTTTTTTAATGGGTTACTTATTATTTATCGCTTCGCTGCTAGTCAATTTTTTGTGTTCACTTATTCTCATAAATGTATGTTGAAGTAGGCTAAATAATGAATACTAATTGATATTGCGCGATATCATCTCTAGTTTGCATTCCTGTCTTTTTTTCATGATTTATCTATTTTCTCCTCTTACTTCCCGTTTGTTCTGTCTCATTTGGACTTTGTCAATGAGTCGTGTAGCCATACAGCGTTGCTAAAAGTAATGAGGCCTCAAAATCAGCGCGATGAGAGAAGTCAGAGTATAAAGTAATGAGGGGCCATCTCTTGCCACAGACCAGACTGGGCTAGAGATCTCAAGAAGGAATTACGCCGTGCTTGAGGAAGATCTAGAAAGTTCTCCTAGCCTAGACAATACGGTAGGATTCACGGGCGTGTTCCCCGAACACACACCCCAACACCCGAGCAACAGGAAATGCATGAGACAGGCAGAGAACAGGCCGCGATGGATGCCGCAGATGGTAGCCACCGTAGATTCGGGAGAAGTTCGCGTGGAAGTTAAATGGGGATGAGGTGTCTGCAGATAATGATGATTGAAAAGTTATGCACAGTCTTTTGATCAGAGCCAGACTTAATTCTTCTGGGAGTATGTGGTCAGAGCGAGGTTATCTGATGGTCTGGCCTCTGACTTTTTATCCTCTCCCATCCCTCCCCACCCCCAGCCCCCACCAACACCCACTATCCCCAAGGAGTTTACTGGTCTTCCAAAAAGGCCCGACAGCCCTCTATTCTGGACTGGCAGTCAGAGTTTGTACCCTGCACTTAAGAGTCAGGAGATCACGAAGCGGACCATGTGACAATGTCACTATAGAGACAGAGCTAATCCAATTTTCTCGAGATGCCATCCATGGTCTTTGTCCGCCGAGACCTCCGAAACTATCGTGAAAACGCGTGAGAAACGGGGTCGCTAGGCCGGACAAAAAAATTAAATCTCGTTAGTTTTGTCCGGGAGGCCAGCACGATTCTTGGCAAATGATTATCTTGTCTGCTCTGCTTTGCGCGCCGCTTGTAATCCAGGTAATGGAAACCGCCCTTTAATATACACACACTAATCGTTATTAGCGAAGTGAAAACCAATCTTTTTATGTAGACACGCTAATCGTTGTTGGATAGAACTGAAGCGAATCCTGGAGGAATGTAAAACTCATTCTGGTGGCCAAAGGTCCTTCAGCTTCTTTGTGTTTGCTTACGTGTGTGTGTGTTGTTGTTTTGGTTTTTTTTTTTTTGTTTCTTTTGGAGGGATTGTTTTGTTTTGTGCGAGCAATGGTGAGATTGTTTGGACTGCTTTAACACGCGACCAGGAAAAGATTGCTCTGCACCTCTTGATCTGTTACGTGCTGAAGAACTCATTCGCTCCCTTCTTAGGAATGTGACGACCTTCAACGGAATACATTTTTGTCCAGTTTCCAGGAGGCCGTCTTTCTCATGCGTGCTGACTCAGTTTGCATGCACTCCAGTTCGGTTGTACTTTTTATGCGCGTTTTTTTTTAATTTTCCTGAAACATCGGTGTTGTCCCATCTTTGATGGGGAGATGGCTGGACCCATGAACCACCGTTCTGTGCGGCTGCGTCGAGCATCCTCATTTTTGAAATGCACTTTCTGGTGGTTTATATGCTGGTGTGAAGCAGATCTCAGTGACCTCACCCCACTTCATCCAAACATTGTCTTTGGCTTGGATTGTTTACGTCACGAATGTAAACATCCTCACGCTACAATTAGAAATCACTATTTTCGTCCATAAAAAGTGAATAAGAGCATCTAAATTCTAAAGGATGTTACAGTCCATGTGGGGGTGAGGGTGTAGTGAGCTTTAATCAGTGATTAAGAGCGTCAGCATACAAGCAGGCGGTTGTCCATTGGGCGATAGTTAAAGTAGAGGGCTCTGAAGGCTTGGCTATAATACAAACAAACTCTCCACACGACGTCCTTGTTCTTGTCTTTTAACTAGTTCTCCGTTTGCGTTTTCACAGTCGACTGCTCAATGTTAGAATGCTTAATGTATGAGACTTGGTTCCTGTTTCTTTTCCACCGTGCAGGTCTTGAGATGTGAAACTTAGAAACTAGGCAATGCAATTTTGTGTGAGTGTGCGTGCGTTCGTGCATGCGTGTATGTGTGAGTGCGTACGAGCGTGTGGGTGTGTTCTGTTCTCGGAACAATAGACTAGATGGTTTGCTTGCGAGAAAAAAGGATGAGGTGGATTAAGAGGAAGAAGTAAGATGGGCTCATTTGCGCGGCTGTAATCAGAGCACTTCGCGTGCAAAAGTCAGGGCCAGCCAGAGGCCACTGCCATTTCAGAAAAGCAAATATTTTTCTGGTGTCCAAAAAATAAAAAAAAACAAGCGTTTAGCGAATGCCAAAGGGAAATGGAAAATAAAGAGGAAGCAGAAAGAGTGGCGAGAAACCGCATGGAAACCTGTCTAGATGAAGGAGTATATAGGAGATCAGTAGGAGTGTGAAGGAGTGTATAGGAGATCAACAGGAGTCTCTGAATTAGCAAGAAGCCGAGGATGTTGTAAAGAGATCTATCAAACGGAAACGTCCGTTGGGAGAGGAAGGGGAGGAACAGGGAGGTTTATGGCGAAAGGTAACGGCAGGAAGAAAGCACGTGGGAAAGAAAGTGGGTTAAAGGGAGAGAATAAAGACAAGGGGCGGGACTAACCGTAGCTTCCCTTCAAGATCGGACAGAAGGCTGTAAAGATGAGACTGGAAATAGAACGAAATAGCACGCGCATCCTCCTCTCAGCAATAGAAAAGGGAAGGAACAAAAAAGAGTTCGGAAAGAGAAGAAAAGGGTTTGTTTGATGTTTGTTTGTTTGTTTGTTTTTAAACAAAAAAGGGGATTCCGGACACAAAAAGAAGGAAGAAGAGGAGAATGACATCAGGAAAGATGATGATGATGATTTTAAACAGCATACTTCCCCACTGAGCAGTGAACCCAGTGCGCTGTGAAAAAAGAATACATAAGAATACAAAATGGAATGATGAGGGTGGGATAGTCTTTTAATGTTAAAGACACCGGAGTTGACCGTTTAGACTGTTTCTCTGTCCAAGAATTCTGAGCTGTAGCTCCAATCTGCATTCCATGAAAGCAATATCGTCACACGATATTACAAAGCGACTTGGCAGAGAGTAGCAGACTGTGTACTCTACGCCAAAGAGGGCAAAAACTACAAACCGCACATCAAAACCACACAAGCGGGAAGACACACCCATAGCAAAGGCTGTCACCAGGTCCCACAAATGGAATGACGAGTGAGTCGCAGCACACACACAAGTCCACTGATCACCAGAGGTGAAGAGGAGCTGAAGTCTGTGCAAACGGGTCGTCCGTCAGAAAGGAACCAAAGCCACCGGGACGGGAGGCGCGCCACATTCCAAACACGCAGCGGCACTTATGTCAAAATACACCAGCATCAAGTGCAAGGAAGAAATCAGACGAGATTTTTTAAAGAAAACGACAGAGCAGCCTCCTTCAGTCAGTTAAGCGAAGGAGGATCAGGAAAAAAAATAATAAAATGAAAGGCAGTAGGGCGGGATGGATGTAAAAAAAAAAACAGTTGTAGGAAATAATGGGGTGAGGTGGCAGTACATTTAATTATTGCTTCAAACTTAAAATATCTCCAAATACACCCAAGAACCCGCCTGTCCGAACCCACAACCGTTTATACCCATCTATACTTCCAATTTCCTACCCTCCCAATGCGCGCACGCACACACAAACACACTATTTCGTACCTCTGCCATTATCATTCAAGGAATTGGAATTATCCTATCAATGCCAGTCTTCTTTATAGACGAGCAAACTTAGTCCACATCTAACAACACAAACTCACTATTGCTTTTAAATACAGGCGTTCCATACGTCGTCTTTCCTACTAATCATACAATAATATACAATATTATGCCTTATGTCTACGTACGCAGGACAAATAACTAAAACAGGTTGCATCTTTAAACTCACTGGGACTCAACAGTTGCTGCAGCAGATTGTATAAAACGATATTTCTGAGAGTTACATTCAGATGCTTCTCCTGGAAAACGATTGTAAGCTTTCTCTATACTATTCTTATTTATATCAATATAACTTTCCAGATGTAGACAACTTTATTGCACACGCCCGCCAATGCGCAGCTCAATGTCAGCATCACAGACACCGGCACTGCACGTGGATACCGTTGCGTCACGGCTCCACCCAATGGGAGAGTGGGACCATAAGTTAATTAGGAGTATACGTGGACAAACAAGACTGTGCGTGGTATTGTTTGAAGACTTGTATTTCGAGAACGGAAGGGTTTTTTTTCAGAACTGGACCTTTAAAGGTTGGATAACGCACATGCGCAAACGTATCCCCGGAAAAGAGCGGATAATCAGCTTGTGTCTATGGTTGTTGAGGGCAGTGAATTTCACAGTTAAAGCATGATCGATAGAGCCGATTGAAAATAAATTGAGCTTCGTGCAGATTTGGGGGAGCTGCCAGTTCGTCACACTTCCAATCAATCCTCCTTAGTCTCCTCCCCCACCCCCACCTTCCTCGATGAACCCGTTTGAACCCTTTGTTTTCTTTAAAGAATTAGAATGCCCACGTTCTGAGCTTGATGGATCCGAACCTCCTCGCCAAGCTTGTTCCCCTCTGGTCAGGGAAGTGGTCCGTCCATCATCCACCTGCCATCTGACACAGGATTGCGCATGAAAACGTCACTTCACAGACAGCGCTGTGGATTTTACTTTGCGAGGGCACAGTTTTGCTGTAGTATGACGTTTTCACAGTTTTGACAATCTCACCTGGTCATGCTAATCATTTTGCAAGCTGTGTTTATCCATGTTTTCCACAGTATCGATAATTGCTGGTATGTTTGTTTGTTATTTTTTCGTGGAAGTTGATTTCCGCACATTGGTAGCCGGTAGTACAAAGAGGTGACGTGTCCTGGGGCTGAGAGTCTGGGACGCCCAGCATCGGCAACGTGATGGATGTTGAACACGCACTTTCTTTCACTTTATGGCAGATCTGTCTCGCGTCCTCCAAACCTCGGGAGATCTCGCGTGACGTTGCAATTCATTAAAATTTGTGGTCTGATTACCGTTAGATTTGCTCAGTCGGCGATTTAAAGCATTTTGTAGGCCATAATCGTTGCACCGAGACTAAGCAGCTAATTCTAAATGTAAGGAAAGATCGTTATAAACGGTGCAAAATTGCGAAATCGCTCCGTGGTGGTGGTGGTGGTGGTGGTGGTGGTGGTGGTGGTGGTGGTGGTGGAGGGGAATCTACTTGCCACAGCTTGTAGAAGCAATTGAAACCGAGTGGAAATGAAGCATCTCGTTGGCTGGCCTCCCAATTTGCCAGTCCATGGAGAAGCATATCTGATACGAAAAACATCAAGAACTTGGACAGCTGACAACCGAGACATGACGGTTTGCACTAGAAGTATGTGGTATGTATGACAAAGTGTTAAGTAAAATCCCTTTATAATATTTTATATAGATTTGTATGCATATCACGGCAGTTGGGCACCCATCTGTACATTACGCAGCTAGGTGTCACGGGTCGCGGCGCTGATCCTCTGTCCAGTGTGGAGAGACAGTTTGAGGACGGGGTGTCCCGATGGCAAGCTTGTCGATTGGGTGTCCGCACTAAGCCGGGCGTCAGTATGGGTATCTCTGGGGGAGATACAGGTCGTCCGGAGAAACCTCGCCCCGGGGTAGAACACCAGCTGTAGTGCAATCACATTTGTGAATGGGCATAACGCCAGATCTTGTAACTTAATTGAATTATTGGTAGGTATATATATATATAGTAACAAACCACATCAGTTAGAAACATTGAAGAAATTTTTTGGGGGTAGAGAAATGTCATCGTGTATAAGTTTGAGCATTGATGCAGATTTTCTAATATAGTATCTCTTCTGTTTAATCAGATTTTTGGACTATTCATGTATGATTAAAGTGCTAAGCTCGACTTAATGATTTTTTTTCTTTTTGTGTAAGGACTGCCTAAAATTTAACTTACGAGCGATACACATAAGAGATTGGTCTATGCTGAATATGAGCTAAGTGTAATCTGTAGTTTAAAAATACAAAATTCAGGCACATTTTTTGCCTAAAAAGTAATCGATTTGTATAGCGTATTTTCGCACTTAAAATCAGAACATATTATACAAATGGGCAATTACTGATGCAAAATAAACATTACACGCATAGACCAATATATATATATACGCGCGCACACGCACGCACACACAGAATAGTTAGTTTGAGATCCACGACGCGTAGGGAGACGTGTGCGGCAACGAGAACGGCGAGCCTCAAAGCCTACCCGTTGTGAGAAAGCGATTGGTTGGATTTTGTGGATGTGATGATGTAGGGCGCAAATTCCTGTGACGCTACAGGTTGCCGCTCCCGCACGCGTCGTGCGAGCGCTGAATCTCAAACTCTCTAATAACACATAAAGGTATTGAAGTGAAATTTTGTAGTCTAAGCAAAGCAGAGAAAGTTTGAACATTTGATTAAAATGTGTCGTAAATGAATTTCCTGGGGCGCATGGTTGTCCGTTCCTACTACCAAGTAGCCTTTAGTAAAGAGGAAATTATTGTTGTGAGTAGTCGAGCACAAACCTTCATACTGAAAATCGTTGTCACCTGTGTTGTTGGTTGCAAAGAAAAAAAAAGCAGAGATGTTAAGAGGCTTTCAAAGTTTCCTTCGGAAAAGACAGAAGGGTGTGGATAAAACACTGTTGTTGGAAGACAGATTTCGGAGAAGTTAAGGTCGTTCATCTCTTTTTTTTTGTACACACACACACACACGGGAAGGGTGGGTGGGCTGGGAAAGCTCGCGCATTGTCCATCCATCAAGACAAAAGTTTGGCTGCGAGGGCTGAGGAACAAGACAGAAATGAATAAAGCAAGTCTCAGATGATTATTAACGGGAGCAATACATCTTGATACCGCCCGACTTGGCTGTTCATCTGTGTTACCGCCGCCCGCTTGTTAGGGGTCAGGCTGCGTATTCTAACTTCATTCTCAGTGGCCCGCCGCCCTGTCAGCGCCAGCAACAACTTCACAAGATCGATGTTTTAGTTCGCGCAGCGTCGGCGCACTCAGAAAACAAGTCATTTGTCACCGCATCTCGTGTGTGCGCATGCCCAAACATCTCGTAAGCGGAGCGGACGACACCAATCACGTGATCAAAGGGGGAGCTGGGGGGGAGTTTAGGGTGTGAGAGAGGCGAGAGTGAGTGGAGTTTAGCTGTTTTCATCATAGCATGCGCGAATGTGTGCGTTTCGCATTGGGTGATTCCATGTTTGTGGGATCTTCACTTCGCATAGTGTAGTCCAGCGGCGCAGTGATTTCTATTAGGAGAGTCACCAATACAGTGATTTGTCTTTGAATTTCTCTCAACAATGGTGCTTGTTCTCTGTGGCACCTGTTGACATGGCTGACTGTTTTGCGCACTGAAAGATGGAAAATCTCCAGTGCCCGTAGTTTTGAAGCGAAAGTAAGGCAAAGTGGGGAACTTAAGGAAAAGCGTCTTGTTTTCGAAGTTATAAATCGGTGTCCAGACCCCGCGGACGTTACTTCATGCTTCTTTATCCCTGGGCACCTTTGTCACTGTTTTATAACAATGTCTTTAGCGGGGAAAACATTTTCGAGGTTTGGATACCGCTTTATAATATTGGAGACAAGATGCTTGTCCTTGAGTTTCCCACATTGCTCCAGGGCAACGACTTACCCTCGCTTCATAACTACCGCCCCAGGAGTCGAGGCAGTGAAGGTACTGCTTTTTGTCGCAAAACACGGTAAACATCTGTATCATAACTGTATTGACCTTCGATTGAGTCTGGCTTAAGGCGCTGTGGTACAGGATGATGGATGAGTTTAGACGTTTGCCAAGGTTCCCCTCTGTCCCCAATGCTGTTCACCATCTGCCTGGGGGAAGTTGTGCGAGAAACGCTTCCTGAGCACTGCACCTCCTTGTCCATGGGGGAAGAGGGGAGGGCACTAAGGAACCTTCGCTTTGCTGATGACATGGATCCAATGGCAGGCAGCAGTGACAAGGAAGTCTGCTCGAACAAGAGCAAAGAAATTGTGAACACTGTCAGTCAAGGAAAAGCCGAGATCCACATGAACGGTGTACAACTTGAGGAGGCGCAGAGTTTCGCGACGCTAAGGACTCCAGCTGCTCGGCGGACGTGCGACAAAGAATAACAGCAGCGACGGCAAGGCTAAACAAAATCTGGGACTGACAGCGAAAATAAAGTCACGATGTTTACGCTGTTCCCATCGTGCTGTGCGGTTGTGAAACGTGGTTACGTGGACCTTGCTAATCGAGACAGAGAGGAGGATCTAGGCATTCGAAACTATATACTTCGGGAAACTGGTTTGAATCTCTTACACACACACACACACGGAATTTGTACGTACCCCGGTCGCCCTCCAGGTTGTTCCCTCCCAAAAACCTCTCTATTCGCCATCGTCAAACGGCGAAAAATAGTTTAGTTTGGTCATATCGCTCGATGTGATACCCTTTATAGCAGTTCTCCAAGAGTATGTGGAAAGAGGACGTCGGCGAGCAAAAGAAATGTAGCTAACATCAAAGAGTGAACAGGCTGTCAGGTGGGGGATCTGTTCAGAGGTGCTCAAGACCAACCCCGATGGCGCGCCTTCCCCGCTGCTGCGTCTTATCTCGTGCCCCCCAGACGACTAGTTCTGGCTGGCTTGCTCCGAGTCCTCCTGCTACCAGTTAAGAAGATAATGATGATGACGACGACGATTGTGTCGGCGTTTAATTTTCCCCTCCACACACACTCCCCCTCCCCCACCTTCGAATGGCGCTAACACGTTATATGTCACAGATACCCGGAGTTATTTTACACTGACTTACAAAAAAGGGTGTAGGGGTTGATAAGAGTTGAGTCATATCTGTCTGTGTGGGTGCGTGCATGATACAATCCAAAAGTACGAGGGTTTTTTTTTTAGCTGTTAGTACGACTTCTTGGTCGCTGCGATTTTTTTGTTGTTCAGTTCCGTTTCGTTCAACGCCCGATACTAGCTTCTATTGTCTGCTATTTTTAGCTCTTCCTCATTTCCACTGCGTAGTTTGCACGTCAGCGCTCAAGACTTTCGCCTACAATCACCGACGTTCTTTTAGGAGCTAAAAAATGAACGTAGTCCGCGCAAAAATCACACACAAACTGACTTCAAGTACATGAACCTAGGGAGAAAAAAAAACGCGCATCTTGTGTTTGGTGCTAATGTGGCGTCGGCATCTCACACCCAGGTCGAATCGTATTCTTCGCCATGAGAAGTCCCTGGAATATGAAGTCACCGAGAAGGATGAAGTAGAGATTTTCCCCCATAATATTTTTTTATATACTTGCATTAGAAAATTTCGAAAATTCAGAAACACGACCTATGAAAAGACACCTGGAATTTCTTTGTTTTCATTCACAATCTGACTTTTATTTTCGTGTCAGGTACGGATCCTGGGCACAAAATATGTGAAATGAGACCCTGGATTGCGGATTCCTTTTGGAAAGTGGGGACATGTATGGTGTTGGAGGGAACATCAGTTTGCGAGCACCGGTTCCGCACTTTGTGAGGTATTTGACACACTCACGCACTGGCTTGCTAAGGCGAGACTGGGAAGAGAACGAACGTACACTTCGATTGCATCGCTTTCTCGGGTCACGTGATCCAGTGCTGGTGCGAGAGACTTTCATCTGTTTTCGTTTGCGCTGGGGTGGTCTGCCCTACGTCGATCGAACCCTAATTTTAAATGCACGTTGATCGAACCTGAATTGTTTTCTATAAATGTCTTTCGAACAGCATGATGTGAGATCCGAAATTCGATGTGTATTTTTTAGAATTTAATCGTGCTCATGTGCACGCCACCAACAGCTGACCTGACCTTGGGACATCTGAATAGACAACTTGTCTACTTATAAACAATCCTGTGTACATGTATAACTATCCACCCATGGGGATCCAGCAATGTGTATAGCCATGCGCATTTGCTGAGCAGGCGGTCTGTTTAGGAAGGACCATCACCTGCGCCTGGGGCAATAACGGTGATTTGAGAAAGATCCTGCACGAGGCTCCACTTGGAGCCTTGTTTTCTTCTCTTCCCCCACCCCCTTCCATGTGATGACATACATTCACATTCCTGAGATCAGAATATCTTTTCTACTGACAGTTTTTTTTTTTTGGCCGAAATCAAACTACGAAGCTGTCCAGATAGTTGATGGTCTTCTTCCTCCAAAGGGACGACCTCAGCATTCTGTCGTTATTGTGGCTACTGTGTTTCGTCAATGAATTGTGTGGTCTGGCGTCAAAATGGCCACGGCGCCATCAGTCAGTTTTGACCATCCTTTCCCCTCACCCGGCAGTTTTCCGACCCAAACGGCAGTCCCTCCCCCCTCACCCTGCCGCCCCTCTTGGGTTACAAAAGGTGTCTCATCAATCTGTCGCTCGCGGCCTCGCGTCTGTTTATCTCCCTTTCCTGTGGCCATTGAGTCGTGTTGGGAGATGGCGAGACCACGCTCTTTTTGTGGCCGTGAGAGCTGCGAGGTTGAAGCGTCTTCCCACAATTCCCTCGCCTTCACAACCTGCGACACAATTCCCGGTAGCTGTTCGTTTAAACACAGTTTTCCGTTCGTTTTATCCAGTGCCCATGATGCTTACTTGTAAAATGTTACAGTCCAGTTAATCTCTCTGTCGCTCTTCATCTCCTCCCACCCATCCTTTGGGCACGTGTCAATTTCCTGGTTGCTAGGAAACCTCGCAGCGATTCCTTAGCTTGTCGTCGAGTTAGGCTGGCGATGAGATTGCTGTCCTCTTGTGTTCAAGTAACAAGCTTGTCCCATTCCCTGCGAATCTGTGTGCAGATCGGATCCCGGAGGCATCATACGACAGTTTTCTGGATTATAGGAATCAAAGACGCGCAGAAAATACGTGAAATGTGTCTACTTAGCTGTGCCACCACTACTTTCTCTTGCCCCGCAGGTTTCTCGATCTCTCCCCCACTCCCAGTTCCACCACCCCCTCACCCTACCTTTATTTAGACTGTCTGTCTATTCAGGTGAAGGAAAGATTGACGACGTCTGTGTGCAGCCACGTGACGCGGCTAAGCAGCCAGGAACCTCTCGCTTGCACTTGTCACCGTTTATGTAGTCGGGGTTGGGGTGTCTTCGTCTGGACGCCAGTGATCCGGTGCGTTGCGATCTGCGGGGATGTTTTTTCCCGGTCACTCACTCCCTTCTCCTATTACAGCGCCACAATCTTTGAACCAAAATTAGAAAGAGGTTTTTTTTTTTGGGGGGGGGAGCGGGGGTGTTCTACGAATTTGTATACAAAGAGCGAAAGAGGGTTGAGAATGGCGTTTAGTGCCTAGCCAGGAACTAAGAGATTCAGGTCATGCATAATGACACAACATCGTTATTTGATTTTTGTACGTGTGTATGCTGAAATACGCATATAGAGAAAAGAGTCAAAGTCTGCCAATCAGTCTTTTCTTCCATATGATTTGCTTCACCACCCAGACCAACGATTGAGCTTTTAAATAAAAAAAAAAGAGCAAAAACAGATAAAATGCATTTTTCGAGAGCACTTAAATGTTTTGTTTCCATCAAAAACAAAATTGCCAAAGACGAACGCGCTTTCTGAAGATCGGCAGCAAGCAAAACAAAACTTCATTAAGGAAATGGACGAAGCTGTTAATGGCCAAAAGGTTCTGTCTGTTCGCAGAGTGCAAAAACTGATGCGGAAGATAGAACTGGCACAAGACAGGGTGAGGTGTTAACTGTGTCACGAGGCCTCCTACAAAGTCTGGTGGGCTGATGTTTGCATGTCGTGTCGAGGGCTCGGGAGCTTCAGGAGAGGTGAGGTGGGGGACGGTGTACTTTGGTTGATGTGTGTGTGGGTTGGGTGGGTACAATCTGCCTCATTGCAAAGCATGCCTGTAACTTCGAGAGTGAACATTGCAGGACGTTACGAGCTCTGAGAAGAGAGAATGTGGACAGTAGGTCACAGGGCTTTTTTTTTTTAAATTCGGGGTGTCCGAGAACGGGAGAAAGCCCTAACGTTCTGTTCTTATTCCTTCAAGACGGCATTACATTACTTCTCAACGGCCCTCGTGCGTGCAGGAATGGTATTGTGATGAGAGTTACAGCCCTTCTCCGAGTCCTTTAAAGATGGCGCTAATATCTGAAGAAGTTCGCCTTTCAGTAGGCGCATGGGGAGGGAATGGGAAGATTGCTGTTTGTAACGCATTTTAGAGAATGTCGCGGACATTATGGCGGTGTGCATATGCGTGCGCGTGCTTGTCTTTTTTTGTTCTGTTTTGTTTTTCTTCGCTTAAGTTGCGAGCTGCTAGTAATAATACTACTAGTAAGAAATGTTGGTGGTAAATTTTCGCAAATTCTTATTTTTGCAGAGCGTCTTTACTCCTTTCTTTGTGAGATTAGCAGAAGCATGGCCGTTTGTCCCAGCTGATACTCTTTCTGTGCACCTGTGTGAAGGACGGGGTTTTTATTCATTTTGAGAATTAGTAGCTTGTGACGAAACTAATCTTTTTTTTTCCTTTCCTTTTTTTTTCTTTTGTCCAGCTGGGGCCGCAGTTGTCCCCTGGGGAATGTTTCCATGACCATGCACCATGCCTTTTTTCATACCATGTTGAGAAAATGTTTTTGTCCCACCACCACCACCTCAGACTTCATAAGTGAAGAATTTCAAGAACGGGAAATACTCCTTGCTTCAAGGGAATACGATCTGTTTTTCGATGGAAGGTTCGAGATGAGAAAACGTCTCCTAACCTTTTTTTCGGAACGTATTTCCTGACTGTACGTTGAGCACCTTTAAAACTCGTCTATTGTGTCGTCACCTTTTCCCCGCCCGTTCTTTTCGTGTTTATTTCATTACAAATTTTACTCACCTGTTTCCTGCATATTTTAACAGGTGGGATTAGGTTCCAAAATATCCACTGCCCAAAATATCTTAGGACCGCTCGACTGATCGCATTGGGAGAACGTACCTCGGTTACGCAATAAGAAGGAAAGAAGAAAGAGAATATAAAAAAGTGTAACTGGGCACCTCCCCCCCCCCGCTACCCGGCATAATCGATCGCCGTTCTTACCCAATAAACTGGGAACCACGTGCCTTTGTTACACATGACAGAGAGCAGATAGACAAGGAGAAGATAACAGTCAGTCAGTCAGTCAGTCGTCCCTTGCCTGGCACCTGGCGTTGGGGGAGCACATGGATAGACGCGGCAGCTGATAGGGCCCGCCACTCTTGCCTGTTTTGGGCAATAGTCAGCAGGTCCTGTACAGGACGACCAGTCCAGTCTTTGACGTTCGTAATCCAGTTCTTTCTCTGACCACCGCGGCGTCGGCTACCCTCCAAGGTGCCTTGAAGGATAGTCTTCGACAAGGTGTCGTGCCGGGTTACATGGCCAAAGAAGACCAGCTTACGTCGCTTGACTGTTGATAGTAGAGGTTCCTGTTGTCCTACCTTTTCTGGCGTATATCCATGGTCCTTTCATTGAGCTTATACACTTGGTAGCGCTAATCCCTTCTCCAAGTGAACCACAGAAGATAACAAAGGATAAATAACACGAGACCATGATTCATAACATCCAATGCGAAAATCTCTGATCGCTTACATCTCCACCCCAACCCACTTCCCTTTAATCTTCCTCGCCCGACCCACATATTTTAGGGTAAATTGAACGTTTTAGAGTTAGGAGGTATTTGTTTATAGTGGGTGGGTGGGTGGGTGGGTGGGTGGTTGGTTGGTTGGTTGGTTGGTTGTAACATAGTTTCTTTTCGCTTGTTCTTTGTTTGTTTGTGTTGTGCGTATTTCTTTTCCTTCATTAACTTCACAAGATGGGGGCAGGAAGCTGCTGGGAGGTGCGTGGCTGTTCTTTTACCTCCTCAACTCTACCCATGTCCGTCCCTCCACCCTTTCGTTGCTGCGATCAAGTGCCGCCTATTTCTGGCGCTGCACTCATTGACAGAGGGGAATTCTTACGGACACCCCCTCAGTGCAGGGTCAGTTGTGGCTGCGTATTGCTCTCAGAGCAAATAGTTAGCCTTATAGCTAATGGTGCTTGTTGCAGCGTGTGTCTATCTTCTTATGTCTTGCGGATCTTTCTGCAGCTGCGGCTCACTTCTCAAGTATAAACCACAACGCTAAATATTAGAACAAAAAATTACATGCAGAAAAAATAGTCTCACATCCTCTGGGAAGTCATGCTATTGCAGACAACGTTTAACTGTTTCCTGGTATGCATCATCCTGTCTGGAACTTTTTGTACACCCACACACGCTTTCTGTTCCGGTTTT
This sequence comes from Marisa cornuarietis, assembly GCA_004794655.1. Classification (NCBI taxonomy): domain Eukaryota; kingdom Metazoa; phylum Mollusca; class Gastropoda; order Architaenioglossa; family Ampullariidae; genus Marisa; species Marisa cornuarietis. The sequence goes on from SMMW01000651.1 coordinate 4,810,477, forward strand.
AATCCATTGCAGCTCACATCTCGTGTCTGTCCCAGCGTTAACCCATTGCAAATATATCTTGTCTCTGACCCGTCTACTCTCATGCTTGTTTCCAACCCGCTTGCGCATGGTTCCATTGTCGTATTATACAGAAGCACATGAAAAGAAATCTTGTCCCGTAGCGCTATTGACGGGAACAACGGAGTTTGATGCAAACACCTTATTACATCCTATTAAACTACAGGACTCAGATCTTTGATCCTTCAGTTCGCAGTTTTTAAAAAAGTTAATAGAAAATTGGTTTTTCGATTGTCATGTCGTTAAAAAGTTTGGATGAATCTCTCTGCTGTGCTTAGCTCTTTCTAAAGTTTATTTACAAGTAATAGAACGTAAAATGTTTTGCATACTGATAATCAATGTTTTTGCCCCCCAAAAAACGCCAGTTAATTTTAAGAAATCATCTTAGTTAAAAGTTATGCAAGTGAGCAATGCTAATGCCTTAATCAGTGAAGTTATCCTGGTCTTTTCAAAGAAAGATAGAGCCATTCAATGTGCCTTCAATTTACCTTTTTAAGTTACATTTATTGTTTGTTGGTTAGCTCAGCGTGTTGCTTTTGAAATATAACTACCTCTTGGAAATACTCTCTCCTCCACCTCCCTCTCTCTCTATTCATCGTTCATCTCCCTAAGCATTCCCACCACTCCCAATCATCAATTATCATCATCATTCCGCATCAGCAGCGGGCCTGTTCTTGGCCAGATGTAAGCACCAGTATACAGTCGACTTGTTATTCGTATATAACCGGTAACAAGAGGCTTACGCAAGAGAAACCTTGAGAACTTGTATTTTAGCATTGCGCAGTTTAAGGAATCAGCAAAGTATGGGGGTCGTAATGTGTATATTTTAAATTTATGACCAGCACTAAGTGCAATGGCTATTTTGTTAGGGGGTCTTTTTGTTTTTGTTTTTGTTTGTTTTTTATGACTTTTTTGGTCGGCGCAGTTCTCTTCGTCTTCCAATTTGTGACGGTTTGTTCACTGGTTATTGATCTTTGCTGAAATTTTAGGAAGAACTAGCGGGAGTTGCACTTTTGCATTTGGTGAACGCGACAACGAAATTCTGTGTGTTCGGTTGTGTTTTACGTGTTTTTGTCAAGGATGTTTCGCTGATACGAGTGCCGTCGATGTCTCCGGGAGGAGATTAATCCAGTTTTCTGGTTTTCTTGTGGTTTGTATGTCCCTCAACTTACCCCTCCTACTCCCCAACACACACACACACACACACACACACACACACACACACACACACACACAAAACCTTCTACCTGTGACGGGGTTGGTGGGGAGGAAGGATCCTAGGTTTGATGGCAGGGATTTCAGCGATGAGACATCAATGTCGCCCGCTTTAAACTCAGCCAGTCTCTGGAATCTTAAAAACAAGCTGCTTCTTTTAATGCGAAACCCCTGTCGCAGGAGCCTGTTACAGTGTTATGGCGCTCCCAAACCATTTTTATGGAACCCTCGCTGTAGGCGTTGACGAGGCCTGAGCGCAGAATCAGACCGTCCTGAAACGAAGGTGGGGGGAGGAGGTGGACAGACACGACATGAGGAATTTCTTATTCAAAAATACTGTTTTAATATTTAATATGAATTATTAATGTTATATTTTAGTAACCGCTTTTTCCTCGACTTTTCCACCTTCTCCTCTACCATAACCACTAACTGTTACCACAAAGACTTCTACTGTTAACTGCTACCGGGAAAAGCGCTATATAAATAAAACTTTTATTTTTTTCATTATTATTATTATTAATAACTTTTGTCACTAAAATGAACTTCGATTACTATTAACTGTTATTGCTACCACTAGCTGCAACCACAACTACTAACTGGTAACACTACGGGGAAAGCCTTATATAAATCATTATTAATATAGCGACTAACACCTAAATTAACTTTATGATTATTAACTACTACCACTGCTGCTAACTGTTACTGCTACAACTAACTGCTACCATTATTCTACCACTGTTACTAACTGCTACCATTACTACTAAAATGTACTATTAACTGCTACCACTACCACTTAACATCTACTACTGCTATCTGCTATTGCTACTAACTGCTACTTCCCTTGCGTCTTTCCCCATTGCTTTTTCTTCAGATCTGTTTCTCATGTCTCCTCACATTCATTGTCACCCGTCTCCCACCTGCAACGAGGTGAGGTTTAGTTGAAGATCTTTTATTCCTGTATCCCTCAGAAAGCTATTCCGTGTGAGTGTGGCGTCATCCTTCGAAAAAGGCTTTTTGATCCCCTTCTGTTTCTGGCACGACATTAAAGACCAACAACCAACCATCACTATGCTCTGATGTCTGAGAGATTCAAATACCTATCATTAAACTAAAATTAAAAGACGCACGTTCACTCTCGCACACCCTCGCGCCCGCCCGATTTTTATCGCGTGCAGTCCTGCGGAAAGCATTGAGAGTAGGTAACTTTCAAGAGGGGAGCGCGTGCCTGTGAGCGGGGCTGGAAGCGATCGACTGGATCCGCCCAATGATCATCAAGAAGCATTAGCATGGTTAGAGTACAGTGCTGAGACGAGCTGGGAAACACTTTGGTGGATCCTTTGGGCCTCAACAGGGCTTTTAGAGCCTCGATTAGCGGAGTGGTTAGACGAGTGCCAGGCTCACCACTGACCACTGCATCTTGCGTTGAGTAGTTTGTAGACGTGCTGGCAGGCCGGTATTATCTTAACAAGGCAAAGTGCCGAATGGTGAAACCCTCAAAGTGCGCCAGAGTACCATTGTGTTGGCAAAAGTATTGGTAGAAATGTTTTAACTTAGCATATCGACCAGAGTTCCAATGTCGTAAACGTTCTCCTCAAGATTGTTTCTTGTTATTTTTACGCAAAACTTTGCCGAACTTGTCAAAATCTCAACACGTTTCTTGTATGGGTAAGGGCCTTAAGAACTTTGGGGTGGTGGTGATCATTTTGTTTCACGGGGTGGTTGTGTGTATGTGTGTGGATGGATGGATGGATGGATGGATGGATGGATGGACGGATGGATGGACATGTGCGTGTGAAGGGTAGGTAGGAGAAGATTCACGATGTGTTGCCAGTCACCCACTATTCTGCTCCTCATTTTTTACGTGGTCTTAAGTGGACGTAGCTTGAAGACCCTAGTGCATTTTTTTTTTACCTGATTGTGTCCAGTGCATTACAAGATAATGATTCGCTACACCGTATATTCCTCTGCGCTCACAAGGTTAAAGTAGGACATGGAAGTCTCAACCTGTACACAGAAATGGGTCTGATCTGTGACCTTCTGCTGGAACCCGTGATGTCGGCAAGACTGCAGCCAGTGGGAGAGCTGAGAGTGCGTGTTAATTTGGCGTATCGGTGTTCTGACATGAACATTATAGATTCGTGCTCGTTGTCTGCACAGGTAAGAAGCACTTTGGTCGAATGTAATGTCACAATCGGTAAAGCAGGTCAGTGGAAGGCTCGCTGGTTGTCAGAGTCGTGAGGAGCAAGCACTGGCTGGATGTCATAACATTACGCCTGGACTGCGAGTCTGATTAAATTGTCATAGCTGTAATATTCTTACGTCCTTCATATGTTGTCTCGTTCTTGTCTCAAGTGCCGAGAGCATGTTCCTTCACAAGAGTGGTCATACGCTACATACATCACGTTGTATTATTGTTCTGATCGTACGCAAGGCCGTCGGTATTGAAAGATTTGTAATAGCCGTAGCTCCGAGGTGAGCGAGTACGAACTTCAGATTAGTTGGAGTTACTTAAGTTTGCCACTCGCTCAAACCTTCTGCTTTAAAGCTTAAAATTGAATCTCTTGACTACTTAAGGGAAGCCAGATGATTGTGATAAGCCACGCCTTGATATAGCGTATGAGTGCTGTCTCATAGTCTCCCAATCAAAACACCTTATCGGTCAATTTTTTGTTTTGCTGACTGGCATTCATCCTGCTGAGCACCATTCAAACGGCAGATGTTGATATAAACTCCTTTTAGAAACATGAGGTGTCTCCTGTAGCGATACCAGTCCACTTCTTTAATAAACTTTACGGGTAGAAATAGAAACATTGTTATTTAACGAAAAGCATGAATTCCACGGAAGAATAAAGACAGCTTTCGCTCTCGCAGCAGACGACATTCTTCCAATCTATGACGCACTCAGTCGCACAGTCATCCTCACTTTGACGTCACGCATTCTGCTTAAAGCCGGTCACTGCTGATACCCTTCCTTGTCCGTGTACCCCTTGCGCTTTTTGCACTCTCGCCAGCTGCACTTGGGTACGAGGTAAGTGGGGTGGTCCGTAACAGAGACCCTGGTGTTGATTAGAGTAAGTTTTCTACGGGATTAGTCGCTGTTGAGCTATTAAACAAAAGCAAAACCAACCTGCTAGATTCCTTTTTAGGGAAGAAGTCGACCAGTCTGCACCTTGACTTCGTCAACTCTACACTTTTCCTAGCGTCACGGACAAATTATACTTTTCATAGCAAAACCTATAAACACATAACTCTTCCAACATGGGTGTTGAAGACGCGTGGTCTAATGCAAAAATGTTAGTTTTATTATTCTTATAGAGGGGAAAAGGAAGAAATCTTTCTGTGAGTGACGTTAAGGTCATTGGAAGAAAGGCGGATGTGGCTATCTAATGCGAGAAAGTCACGTGATGCACACTAGGTAACCGCCAGTGGACTCATCCGGAGACAGCAGGAGGTGGGGTGGGGGCTGAAGATTCAAGGACCGGGAAAAGGAAAGAGGAAGCAGAAAGAAGAGCAGTTCATTTCGTGCGAGCGGTAAACATCTTGTACTTAGGTTTCAGTCGCTAGGGGGCGCTACCAGATTTTGCACTTAAAGCCGGAACCACAGGAGTAAAGGATTACCAGCTAGGTTACATCTCTGCTTTGAGGAACCCTGCAGGCGCGATGTCAAGACTCCGTTCCCTGCCAAGGATCACACCTACCGGCACGGCAACTCTTGTATTGTTATCGTGACTGATCTCCCATGGACTGCTGGAGGCGACGTCAGATGAACAACATGCATTTGGCATGTGCATGCAAGTTGTGTGACCTCGAGCTGGGGCAGGTGCCAGTTCCAGCGTCAATGTCCCTCCCTTTCTTCTAGTTTTTGGGAATGGTTCGTATTCCGTCGACACCACGATCAATGGTATCCGCAAGGTAGAAGGTACTGAAGGGGAAAGGGTTAGGTCTACATCTAAGTGGATGGGGACGCGCGCACTCTTGAATAATATATGGTGTTATTAATAGCTATTCTTCTATGCGCGCGCGTGTGTGTGTGTGCGCGCGCGCACGCGCGCCCCTCTTTACCGTATTTCATTGCATGGCACTCGTGCGGCCCAAGTAGTGTAGCGAGAAAGCGCTTGTCACCAAGACTGTTCAGATCTCGACTCCAGCTCACGATTTTATTGGCTGTGGCACCTATGTGCATGATTGGTCACCTTCCGTAACAGGACCTTGTGCAAGACAGCTTCCTGTATTACACTTTCTACTACCACTCCCCAGACACACTTCTTCTCTCTTTCTCTCGATCTGGGTACCCTTCAAGTTTACGACTGGTCATTTTTTTGCCTAAACTTGTTATTTTTATTTATTTTCCTTTTTAACCCTCTTGTCATCTATTTCTTCATTGATATTGTCATTGCTGCTGCCATCCTTTGGCCTTTGCTGAAATATAGACATTTTATTTGACTACCAATCGCGTGGTATCTTGGCATTTGACCTATCGATCCTCTCGCGCCTCCACGTGACAATAGAGAGTAAGAACGAGAACTCTGGAGTCGGTTTTATGTGAGACGAGAGTCATCAACCTTTATAATTCAGTCATAGCGAGATACCTACAACCTTGCAGTGAGGGGTAGACAAATTCGTTCACACTCTTATGCAGCGACAGATAGAACAGACAACTCTCTGCCCGTATACGTTCAGCCCAAAACGTTTGTCAGGGGATCGTCTCTCCAGTCCAATCGGCGGTGTGCAGCAGCAAACGCTCGTTCTCGTTTTATGCCATCTGCTTTGACCTCGTTTTCATCACGTTTGAGCGATATCCGATGTCGCAGAATGGAGGAGGAGGAGGGGCATAAAAGTCACGAACCTGAACTTGCGACAAACAAAGCTACAAACCAAACGTTTCCGCTGGGCGGAAGAGTGACGCAACGCCATGTGCAGCACGGCATTCTGGGAACACGCGATCATGGGAAGCTGCGTAAAAAGCAGTCAGGTGTGAGTGGCGCCATTTCGGCACACCGGGAGATTGGCTTGTGTCAGGCCGGTTGGCTACCCTGGTTCGTCCACACGATCCGGATGGGTCTAGATTGAAGTATGCTGTCCACGCGCGACGTCAACTGCATGCATGGAAGCATAACCCGGACATGGTTGTCTTGCTGTTAGGTTCGATAAAAGATGAACAAAATTCGTGCGTTTACCGACACTTCTTTCTTACTTTTTTTCTTTCTTTCCTTTTTTTTTTTCTTTTTGACGGTAGCAGTGCTTAGGTGGATGCTGGTCAAGACTGGAGGTTGGCGCAGGTGGTGACAAAGCTCAGAAAAGAGGGGAACTGTAACATCGAAATCTACAGAAGCTACACATGAGTGTTTTGAATTATTTTTTGACCAAATTCGTCGTTTTCAAAATAGCTTTTGTTTGTCTGGCGTCTCGTGGCCTCATGACTGGTGAGGGGCAGAAGTCATCGAGACCATGCGACTTGTGCGCCGTTTCACGAGAACCTGCTGCAGAAGCACGATTCTCAGCATTTCACTCGACACAGAGCCTCCAGACGGAATTGCTTACATTTAATTAGAACGATCAGCGTTACCAAGATACCGCTGAGTGAATGATTGTATTCGTGTAACAGTGGCATAGTGGCTGAAATTTTAGGAAAGGAAAGCAGATTATATAGACACCTAACCCTATCCCAATATAAAGCCTTTCAAAACCAATATTTTATTTTTACTATTTTATAAGCATATGTTCCTTGAAACACATAGGTCGTGCACAGGGCTAATTCTTCTGCTGGCGTCCTTATTGAGATGCAAGAGCTGGGAAGCATGACTGTGTTAGGTTGACTTGTCTCCCTTAGTTTTATTATTTCCCTTTCATTGTGACGCACAAAACCCACATATTCGTCCACGTTTTGTTTAGTATTCCTCGCGTTGTGGACTTTTTAAAAATTATTTGTTTCTTATTCTGCGATGCCCTGAAGTGTTTTGATCTTCTTTTCTTCGATTGCCTTCAGCCGTTAATTCAGGTCTTAACGGTTTTGTTGCTGAGAAAGAAAATTGCCTGCAGGACTTTGGGGCTGAATCTGTTTCAGGTCCCGCGCCACTAAATCTCTTTCGCATGTCACGTGTCAGGTTACTTCTTTCCACAGACTTTCCGTCCTTTTTTCACTTCCCCGAGTCGGTTCAGCCGCATCACAAAGGATCTCAGTTTTCTACTGGTCTCCTTTCTCGTTGTTATCGCTGTCCTGTTTCTTCGAGTTATCCCCCCACCTCCCACACATTTACGCTGGTAATTTGATGTGTAAAATTAAGCTTGTGTTTACTTCAAATAATGCAAATTCTAATATTTCTTTTTAGCAGAAGCTGCTTACTACTCATATTAGTGCCTTTGCGGCTGTAAGATGGCCGACAACCCTTAAATTGCACTCATCTTGAAATACATGTTATTATAAGACTGTGGACCTACTTCTTTTTTAACTTTTACTGATTCCTTTTTGCCCCTCTCCTCCAGCTTTCTCTCTTCTGTGCGCATGCGTGTTTGTTTTGCATTCATAGACTTTCGTAAAGCTTTCGATCTTTTACCTTGACCAAAACTATGGTCTGTGCTCAGAAAAAGGGGTATTTGAGGATGTGGCCAGGGTTTGACTGATCTCTTCCCCTAAAGGCCTTAAGCAGGGAGAGATAACCAGCCGTGTTCTTTTCTCGCAGCTAATAAATGAAGCTGCTACCGACATTATGGCAAATGGTAAGCATGGTGTCCAATTATTCCCAAATTTGATAGAAATTTTCACTCTTTTGTTTGCATACGACATAGTTCATGTGTCTGGCACTTTCAGAGGGTTGCAACATCAGCTTGACCTTCTCGCAAAAATTGCAAACGCCTTAACCCTGTCTGTAAACTTAGAAAAATCAAACGTTCTTTTCCGTAATGGAGGATACCTGTCAAGCAATGAGCATTTTTTTTTTTTTTTTTTTTTGTCAAGAAGCGCTTTTGAAGATATTGCAACAAAAGCCCGTAGAGGATTTATCGAAATATATAAAGCAATGTGGATTTTTAGGCACCTGACTCCATCAATCTTTTTTGAAGTTGTTTGATAGCTGAATCAGACCCATTCTGTTGTACACTTCTGAAGTCTGGTGTATTATGACCACCGTGAAATTGAATTGGCACACTTGTTCTCACTAAGTGCGTTAAAGAGTACACTTTGCACTTTATTAACTTGTTTATTGTGTTTAATCTGACATATAAGCTGTTATATTGCTTACACTATAATACTTTTCACAATGGAATGGCGTGGTTTCTCTGGTGTATGAGGCTCGCGAAGCCAAATGTATGGGTCACTGGCCTAACGATAAAGAATTTGAGTCTTTGAGTCTCTCTCTTCTTCTCTGTTGTTAGATTTTCCCCTACCCTCAGTACACGTTTGTACATCTTCTCCCCTCATTGTCTCTGTGTTCTCAATCTCTCTCTAAAAAAAAAAAAAAAGAAAGAAAAGCGAATGCCCTAGAATCATTAACGATGTGATGTGGTGGCTAGCAAGGGGGCGTAAATCCTATATTAATCATCAGCCAAGGTAGCACAAGGTTGTTTACACCCTTCAGTCCTGTGGCTAGCGCTGCTGAAGCTGGAATGATGTGCTAATTGGGAGCTGTCATGCTTGGCTATCATTTTTGTGTCTTGAGAAAAAGAAGCCGCTCTGAGATTTTTTTAAAAATAACATGTCCTCAAGAAAATTGCTGAAATGCATTTCTTTTTCCTGCTCCTTGACGATATTGATTTATCCTTCTCTATCTCCCCTCCATCCCTAGTTCTCTTGTTCTCCTTTCTGGTCTTTCTAATTCGTTTTATTATAGCCTCATTACATTACCTACCTCTAGCAAACCTCTCATGTGCTTGCCAGAAAAAGAAAACAGATTTTAAGAGCGCGTTTAGTCTGAGAAGAAATAATTATAGATACGTTTTATTCCGACAAGAAACGCCTGTAGATAAGTTTTTCTTTTACAAAGGAAGTGGTGAATCGAAAACATCTACTTTACTTTCATTAATTTCAGGGGGGATGGCAGGACGTTGTTTCTCGCCCTCACATTCGGCAAAAATCACGTGAAAACCCCCTTTTTATTAAATCGAGGTTGAACAAAGCAGGCTTCTGAAATAGAAGAAAACGACATGTAAATCTGTTGAAATGCCTGACTGGAATTGTTCGCATCTGAACTTATCTCAAGTTTAGAGTACAGGTCAAACGGCTAAATGCTTAGTCCAGTCACAATCTCTTTATCCAACTTCGTCAAATATGTGCGTCTTGCAGAGTAGGAAGAAGAAAGTGAAGATCGTAGCAGGGGGACTATCTTTCCCAGAGTTGTTTATTTTATTATTCTTGTAATTGCGCTGGGGAGGTCTGTTCAGATGGAAGTTTGATGAGCTTCTAAACTTCATTGTGTTTTTGCCGCGCATGTTAGCAGATTGTGCCAAGTCGGGTTTTTTTTTTTTCGAGGTGTGTCGTTTTTCTGTTGGCGGAACGTGCAATGAAAGTAGCTCCTCCTGACACTGAACACTCACACGGACTTTTCTTTCCCCTCCCTTGTGTGGTAAAATTCTTTGTCTCACGCCGCTGCTTTTGAGTCTCGCACGAATGACGTCGCGGTTTCACCACGGACGTTAATACAAGTTCGGGGGCGTAAGTGACAGGCACTTTACGAGGACGAGCAGCTCTGCTCCCTCCTTCGCTGGAAACTTTTTATGGAAATTGGAGAAAGACAAAGTTGTAATTGAACTGTTGACAAATTGGAAACTGAGCAAAAATAGGACTGACGTGTTCTGCTGCCTGTTGCAGGTGGTGAGAGTGGGTGTGACCTCATGGCGTTACGTCAGTTTGCCCCAGGCGCGGCCATGGCTCATCTGCACGCTCAAGAACACGCGAGGGCGCGGACATCTTCCCGCAGCAAACGACCAGGTAAGTGATCGCCACTTTTCTATCTCTTCGTATGTAGGCAAAAGTTAAGACAATATGTATGTGTGTGGGGGGTTGGGGGGAGGTAGGGTGGTGTGTGTGTTGACCTTTTGTTCTGTACTGTAGAGCAGACCATGCGTTTTACCCAAGTAAAAAGAAATACCGATTCCAAATGCCTTTAGACACAGACTAAACATATCTGCGAACAATTATACAGAAATTCAAGGCAGAGAAAAAGAATGCTGCACACAAGCTTCCCGCAACGACACTGCATAGACGTGGTGATGAGAAGTGTACAGTTGTTTGTAGATACAGCAGCGCACCTAACTGATCAGGAGACGTTGCTAGCTGTCTCTTGTGAATATTTTTCTTCGTCCCCTCCCTTCCTCTCTCTCCCTCTCTTGACTTTAGTAAGAAGGGAATTAGGGGACGCCAGGTGACTGCTTTGGTCAAGGGAATGAGTGTTGATAGCGAGCCTCCATTCCCACCCCTTTTCCTCTTACACCTCATACTCCCCCGATAAACTTATCCGAACCTCCACTATCGAGTATTTTGAAGCTCCAGGCTTGTCAGAACTCGCCGACCCTCGTACCGGATTCCTCTGCGAGGTGACGGGGAGAGAGAGAGATAGGAGGGGTGGAGTAAGGTGAGGCTTGGCTGAGGTTAGAGCTATCACGTGATGGCGCAACTGACAAACTCCTCTGGAAGCCTGGCACCCAGTGACGAGGTCACCCAGCGTGGGATGCCTTCTCTGGCGGGATGGGGTCGACCAGCGCTGGATGGCTGCTGGGGAGGCGTGATTGTCTCCTTATACCCTCCCCTCCATGTGTAAGGACGCGGTATGAGCGCGGAGTGCCCTTCGTTCTCCGGTGTTCAGGGTCAGCCCCTACAGCCCGTGACATGCAGAACCGGATCAGTCATGTGAGGAAGTTGTAATGATTTATTTGCGTGTTGAGAGAGATTCTCGGAGAGATTCATTTTATCATTGACGTGCATGACTGTAGCGCTAGGAGTCACTAGGAAGGTCTTGTAGACCTTTTCTTTGCTCACATATTGATTTGTTTGGCGGAGGACAGATGACAGTTCACAGAAAGTAACTCATTAAGGTGTGGAGAAGCAAAAAGCTTTGCGAACCTATTAAATATTTCCTGGCAGGAAAGGATTTTTTTAAGTTCGCCTAAGGGATACATTAGGGAGTTTTCCTCCAATAAAATCTAACGTTTCCAGATAAACATCACCAAACACACACACATCTGTAGAAATCGGTGACAGCATGACTATTCCCCAAGCTTTGACGTAATGGAAAAGAACTCTAGAGGAAGACGTGAAGCGTTCTACCACGGTTCTGGTGTTGCTTCCCAGCGGGGCGAAAATTGTCTGCCGCTATGTCATCGGGCCATTGACGTCCGCTCGGTAAAAGCGTGGTTGCAAGCAGCAGTGTAATATTACTGTGAAGCATGCGGGGACTGTTTGCACGAAAACATGGAATAAAACACCTGCGTGTAATTTATTGCCTTTATACCTCCTTAAACAATGTTCAACGAGAGTGACGTTGTCACCGTTGCTAAAAATGCTGGCCATAAGCTCGGTTTAGCCCGAAATCAAGCAGAAATGCAAAAAAAGAGTTTATGCTGTTGATGGCAATATATTGCGCCTGGTTTCACCTCGCACCACACACACTCACATATGCATGCACAAACATACAGGCACATGCATGCACACACTAGAATCAATCTGTTAAGGAAAACACGGGTGCATGGTTTTTTCTTTATAATTGAGGTAAGTTCATTTTAAAATAATAATTCCCAAAATACGAACACAAAATTATGCTTAATTTCCAAGATGACTTCAAACATCGGCATTCTCACCCGCCACTAGGAAAGCAGAAGAAAATTACTCTCCTCTGCTGGAGAGTTCTGTTGCGTGCAAGTAGTATTTGTGACAGCGAGTGTGGCTCAGTTCAACAAATCTATGCACGTGTGTGAGTCAAAAGACGTAACATCGCTCAGGTTGTCACATGATCAAAAAGCAATGTTTTGCCTAGAAAATGAAACGGCTGATGCAGCTTTACAGATTTGAGGCTAGTTGCACAACATGTTTCTACAACTTAAAACTGTTTTAAAGAAGGAAATCTAGAAACAGTTTATTCTTCAAAAATCGCTCATATGCCATTTAGACGCGCTGCACAAAAAATGTCCTGACGGAAACGAAAATCTGGTTTTAAAAGCGTTTTCTTATTTTTAACAAAGTTCTGAAAATGTGTTTTGCCTTTCTAAAAGGAGTTAAAGCCTAAATTTTTTTTAAAAATAGAAATGTGTCATGCAACTGGGACCAGAACTTTATATAGAAGCTTCAACGGAAGTTAAAAAAGAATAAAAAGGTCCAAACCGAATTTACTCTACAGACTGGTAAATAATCTTCTCCAGATCAAAATCTAATGGGCAACAATCACAGACATTGCAGTCCACGATGTATCAGTATTGATTCTCTGTTATTACATGAGGTCATTTGAGTTAAGTTTTCCTTGTGTATTGTTGTTAATAAAATCGAAGCACATTTCAAATGTGCTTCTGTTTAAGATAAACTCTGTAATTTTTTTATTTGACAGCTAATTTCCAAAGTTGCATTTTTATTTTATTGTTACATCTGACTTTTGATAATGACTTTTTACCATTTAAAGTATAATAATATAACACAGGGATGCCCAACCTACGGCCCGCTGGCCATATCCGGCCCGCGACGCGGTGCCATCCGGCCCTCGAAACTTCTGCCCACAGTGCAGGAACTCGGCATGGTAATAATAAAAAAAAAAGCCCGAAAAAAAGGGAAGAAAAAGTATCTACCCTACGTTGGGGCGGTTCTCAATCTTTCTTCGATGGATTTCATTCTTGATTTTCGTGTTGGGAGGAAACCAGTATTTGAGAACGAGGGACGCCGTATTCCACAGGGGATTAGTGATCTTTTGATTGCTTAATATTTGAATCAGTCCTTAAAGAGATTGAAAATACAGAATCCGGGCTTTCTAGCAAGGTATAATACAATGGGGTTCTGACAGGGAAACAGTACCGAAATAGCGTTTGAATTTCGTCATTTTCCTGTGGAAATCAGGGCGGATCGCGTAGTGTACCTCGATTAAAATGTAGTTTAAGACAATTTCTAACTTTTATTTTAACATTGAAACACAACATTAAACGGCACTATGAAACAAAGCACAAAAACAAGTATGGCGGCATCCTTGGTTGGAGCCGCGAAGAAATGTTTTCTAAGTTACGTCAAGAAATTGGAGGCTTGACGAGAATATTTACCAAGAAAAGACAAGAAAATGAGGCGGCGGTAAGGGCAAGCTACCAAGCTCCTCACATTTTGAACAGAGAAGTGAAGCCATTTTCCGACGGCAAATGCATAAAAAAAGTCCTTGCTAGCAGTGGTGGAGGAAATGTGTCCTGAAAAGAAGAATGCAGTTGTAGCCGTCAGCCTTTCTCGCATGACAATTGCACGGCGAGTGGAAGATAAGGGGAAAAATCTCCAGTCAAAACTAAGGGACAAAGCAGCACGTTTCGAAATGTTTTCCATTGCCGTTGACAAGTCCACCGATGCATCTGACACTGCTCAACTCTTGGTATTTATTCGCGGTACAAACAGCGATTTTGAAATTACAGAAGAGTTAGCGGCCATGAGGAGCATGCATGGGAGCACCACTTGCGAAGACCTGTTCAAAGAAGTTTCAGCTGTAATAGAGGGTCTTGCTCTTCCTTGGGAAAAATTAGTGGGAGTGACTACTGACGGTGCCAGAAGTATGGTTGGATGCCACACGGACTGGGTGCAAGGGTTATTAGAAAAGTCGTCGTCTAATGGAACCGAGCCTCTGCGGCTTCATTACATTATTCACCAACAAAATCTCTGTGGCAAGGTGTTGAATCTGGACCATGTGATGAAGACTGTGGTCAGCACTGTAAACTTCATCAGATCACAGGCGTTGAACCACAGAACTTCCAAGGAATTTTTGACAGAAATAGAATCCGAATATGAAGACGTTCTCTTTCACAGTGAAGTCTGCTGAACGACCCCTCGTGGTGTGGGATTTGACGATTTTATGCGACATCGCGTCACATCTGAATGAACTCAACACCAAACTACAAGGGAAATACAAGTTGATTTCACATGTGTATGCGGACATAACAGCATTCCAAGCGAAATTGCAGCTCGTCATTCAGGAGGCGGGAAGAGTGCAGGTTGTCCAGTTCCCAACGTGTACAGCTCTACGTCAGAATCAGCAGCTAAATATGTCTTTCCCCAAAGCAAGAATGATCCAACTTCTGGGGCTCTTGAAGGATAATTTCAAGGACAGATTTGTGGATTTTCATGATTTTAAGAATGAAATACGTCTCTTCGAAAATCCATTTGCGGCAGATGTGTCAAGTGCCCCGACAGACCTGCAACTGGAACTGACTGACTTGCAAAGCCAGACATCCCTGCTTGACAAATTTCGAGCGATGCAGACAATTGATTCGTACGCCGTGTTGCCTGCAGAAACTTTTCCGAATCTCCGAAAACAAGCGTCATTGATGATCATGATGTTGACAAGTACTTATGTGCGTGAACAAACGTTTTCAGCGATGAAACGGGCGAAACCTGTCTTATGTAATCGCCTCGCGGACGAAGATTTCGATTCAGTGTCCGACTCGGTGTCTCTACGATGCAGCCGGAGATTCAGAAGTTGGTTTCGGGAAAACAACTTCAAACATCCCACTAATTACTACAGAATTATTGGTAAATAAAGCGCGTTTCTAATAAAAATGGTATCTGCTCTATTCTTTTTCTTTTTTGTATATTTGCGGTGAAGCGGCCCGTGACACGCGTCTCGGAGACTTATATGGCCCCCAGGCCTAAAAAGGTTGGGCATCACTGATATAACATAAAAATCTGATATATATTTATCGATGTAAAACCTTATTTTTTTCCTTATTTAGTTGCATGCAAAATTTACTATTTACTTACTCGCACGTAATCCCGTTTAAGCTCCTACGTTTGTCACCCTCATTTCTTTTTTTTTTAACTCTTTCAAGCACGCACATCAATGGTACTCTCACATTGTCAGTTGTTTTTAGCATTATGCTGGATGATGTGACTGATGATGTTACACTACGTTACTTGTAGACCAGAATGGTATAGAATAGGTCGCTGTTGCATATCTGGTGCTTGATCTTTGTTGAAGCTTTAGCTTTAAGGTACTTTTTTAAATTCCACGCATCTGTGTAAATAATGTAATTTCTCAAAACTGCAAAAGATTCCTGGTCACACTTGGAAATGGGGAGAGAAATGAGCAGACAACCTGATATTTTGGTTCCCTGGTGGTTTATAGACTTAGTGAGCAACAAGCTCATGCTGTACAGAAGAGTGTCACATCATAATTCAGTAACCTTAAGAGACAGGTGTTATCTCTAGTTTATCAGCCCGTTATAATTTTAATGTAATTGTATGTTATTTTTTGCAGTCTTTGCGTTCCGTCTTCGGATCTTTTTAATGGCTTGATAAATGGATGCATACTCTTTTCTATTTCTTAAGTTTTTTTTTTTTTTTTTGCAGGTCATTTTAGGTCTGGAACCAGCAGGGGAAGCGGGAAAATCCAAGGGAGACAGCGCTTTCCAGTGTACCCTCAATGCCTCAAACACCGAGAGCGGACCACCGTCACTTGGGCATACCAAGGGACAAAACCCATCGCAGAGTATGGAGGCAGAGGGAAGTAGTGTTCTCCCTTGTACGTCGGCTGTACAGGACACGGTGGGCGTAGCCAGCGTGGAGGACGGACTGCCCGCAGCTTCGTCAGGACCAACTGCTTCGGACGCCTCTACACCCGACGGAGACAACAGCCCGAGAAAGCGGACTAGAGCTGTCAGGGAGAAACAACAACCGGGTGCTGCGACGACGGACAGCGATGTTGGGGAGGCCACTCCAAACAGGTCGGTGGCTGTGTGTTTTCTGCAACTTGTATATCTGTCAGTCTACGAGACGAGGTTTGCTGCGTTTTGCGCCAGATGGTAATTTCAGAAATTTGGATGATTTTGTCGTGGGTCAAGAATAACATGCTTGGTGCAGAATGACTCCCCCCCCAAAAAAAAAAAAAAAAACAAATGGAAGGGTCTGATTTCTCACATAAATATTTTAATGACACATCTTGCTAGAGAGACACTGTCCAGTCTGATTACCAAGAATAATTGCTAAGACAGATGAAATGGCTTTACCCTGCAACATATGCCTGAGATTCATTCTTTTACTTTCTTTTTGTGCTACTTGTTGCTTTCCGTCACTGTATTGCCAGTCAGCCCTTTACATCCTACACATGACTGAGTTAAACAAATAGAACGTTTGAGGGTTTTACAGACATTTCGTTGGATTTTATTTATGTAAAGGTGAAGGGGGTGTCACCTGCAAAGTGTCAACCAGTGCGATGCATGAAATGAAGGGAGATCATTTTCTTCTTTGGCAGCACTTACGAGAAGGTGCGGCTGTTAGGGCGCTTGTGGCGTAAGCCGGAAGGTCACTTACACCGGCCTGTCCTGAGCTCCTACCTGGACGCTGTCATGTGGTACCTCATGAACCACCCTGGATGTTCCCTCGCAAATCTTGTGGAGCACTTCAATCCGATCTTCACCCCAGTTTCTATGCAAGAACTGCTGGAGGTAAGATAAATGAGAAATTGCACTGTGTGTGTGCGAGAGAGAGAGAGAAGGGAGGGGGAGATGCTTGTGTCTTGAAACTGGAGATCGAAAGCTTTGTAAGACCTCTGTACAGAGATTCAAAACTGGATAAGAATAATTTTCTTAGCATTTGTTGTAAATTGGAAGGCTGTAGTTTGCCTCCTTTGCACTAGCGTCGTTCTAGTCTCTCGATCGATGAAATGTGTTGCTTACGTCATATCCGCTGACCTGATCATCTAGTACAACATCATGTTTTCGTTTCCCGTTCAAAAAATCCACAGCACACAAGAACACAAGCAAATACAGCCACAAATAATCAATCACTTAAA
Organism: Marisa cornuarietis; assembly: GCA_004794655.1. Classification (NCBI taxonomy): domain Eukaryota; kingdom Metazoa; phylum Mollusca; class Gastropoda; order Architaenioglossa; family Ampullariidae; genus Marisa; species Marisa cornuarietis. Next base: position 4,827,696 of record SMMW01000651.1, read on the forward strand.
AACTCGCAGAGTTGCGGCTTCTGTGCCCCTCTCTAGTGTACATGCTTGCATGAGATAAAAATGAGCATGCTGCCGTGCTCACACCAGTGTGCATCCGAGCATGCGTAGACGTCAGTTAGGGGAGAACTTCGCCATCTACAGAGATGTGCAGTAACTGTTTATCTCAGAATGATTTCATACACATCCAGTTTTTTTTACAAGTGTTTTCACTAGCGAAATCTTGAGTCAGTTGCCGGCTGCATTGTAGCATCGCTGACAATGTGATGACGAAGGTGCGATTTGTTACAGATGCTTCTACAGTTAGGCTGTGTGACGGAGACCAAGATGGCCGCCACACAAGCGCCTGTCACCGCTTTTTCTAAACGACGACCGGCAGAGATTCTTCAGACACCAGGTGCTTGTTCTAGACGCATAAAAGTCTTCTGTATTTATATTTAAATAGGGTCTTTATCTTATGTATTTATATTTAAATATAGTCTTCATCATCTGCTTATCGGAAGTTACACGTTCCACTTAATTTGTCAACAGCTTTCAATGAATGATTGTTTAAAATAATTCCTAAACTATTGCGCTTGATCGGGCTAATAAAGCAGTCGTTTTCCTTGAGGGTAAATTGCAGCAATCGAGCATGTTTTGTTTAGAAATAGTATGAATTTTATTTCTACCTCAGATGTCTGCAGTTTTGTTGAATTGTTTGACGTAAGTTTAAATGTTTGAAGACGTATTCAACCGTGTGTGGGCCATCATGCAGCATCAATGTGCAACACATTATCTGTTAACAATTCTATCGTGTAGACATAAGTATATAAATAATAATTTTATTGTAGATTTAAATAAGATTACTTTTCTCGCCATGATATAGCCTTTGTAACCATTGTAGATTGTCTGTGATATTTATTATTTATTCTAGTGCTCTCATTACCTCCTTACAAGCATGTCAAGCGAGTTATCTCTATGTTCAGAAGCCTGTGCCCATCACGTGAACAACGTGTATTACGAGCCGACTATTGAGTGCACCATCCGCCTCGGACAGTTTCTACAGTTCCTCAAGTAACCTTCAAGACGATGTTTACCTTCCAGTGACATCAAACATTGGCGAGCTTGGGAAATGAGGGACAACAGGACTCTGCAACATTGGAACTGACGTCGTTAGGACATCGTGCTGACCGGGCCGTCCAATGGACTGTGTAGGCCTGTCGCGCGCGTGCGTGCGTGTGTGTGTGTGTGTGTTTGTTTGTTTGTTTGTTGTTGTTGTTGTTTGTGTGTACTTAAGAGTACACGAGTCTAGAATGGTCTGTTAAAATTTCTTCGATATTTGTTTCGCATTCTGATGAACTCAGATTGTGTCTTTATTTCCCGGAGTGTGTATGCATGTATTTGTCTATTGAAGACATTGAAGACACAACGTGCAAATATCTAAAAACTTCCTCGTTTTCGCGCGAGATTCTAGCACAGTTATTTTGAACTCTCTTGGGAACATTTGCAACAGACAGCGAGTCCTCGTGAATCCTTTTAAGAGCACGAAGGTACTTTAGCAAGTAGATCTTTGAGACAGGACAGCGGGTGGCACGTATTCAGGCGGGTGGTTCTGGTCGCCGCTGTTCAGTCATGCGATTTTCTAGCATTGACCGATGCCGACTTTTGTAGACTCTTTGAAATGCAGGCACTCTTTGAAATGTCATTCGTGAGTTGCCGATCGCTTTGCTGCTTTTGACTGCACATATATGTCATAAAACCTTAATGTAATTCTGGTATTAAATATTTTTAATGTAAAACAGTTTTTTAGCTTTTATTTGAAATGTGATGGATGTGTGTGCATGGATGTTGGGTGTTCGGTGGCCTGGGGTGTCTGATGAACCAGCCTGCATGTTCTGTAGCAAACCTTGTGCAATACTTCCATATTGTCTTGATCGCAATATCTATGGAAGAATTCCAGGAGCTATGCTGAAAACTCGTTTAGCACTTCATTGTTATGTTCACCACAGAATATAGGGAAAACACTGCTGGCGGTGTGCTGAAAGTAAATGTACAGTCCGCTGCGTGCGCGTGTGTGAGCTTGCGTGCAAATACATGTTAAGATTAACCCGAGACAGACTAAAATGCTTTAATTATCTATCTAGACGATTCGACCCCTGAATCTTTACGAAATGCAATTCGACAGTAGCCCGCCGTCTCCAGGTCAGCGCGTTGCTATGGGAGCATGCGCTGTGGTTCGAGCACTCACAAATCTGTTGGGTTTTTTTCTTTCGTGGTCGAGTTCATTTATTGATCGGTAACGGTGTCAGTACGTCACGTTAAGTGGAGGACGGATCTGTCAGCTGACGTCACTACCATTCACCTGCACGTCGCGACCCGAAGCAAGGTTGGTAGCCCAAGTGCTCGTGCACCTCCTGCTTGCTCGTCTTTTTCTCTTCTTAACTCCCCCCCCCCTGCCCACCTTTCTCTCTCCCGAGTTTTTCATTATTTCTTCTCTCTCTCTCTTTTGTTCTCCCCCCTCCCGCTCCTTGACGTTCTCAGTCTCCGTAAAACACAAACACACATACACAGAGACGGACGGAACTTCGTCCTTATTAAAGTGCGAACTCCGAGTTATCGTTTTTCGTTATTTCAAGTCTGGTCGTTTTACCAGTTCGACCTTAACTTTTCCCCACCGCTGAAGCTCGATAAATGTACGTGTCGCAGCCTCCCAAACACTGTACGAACGAGCTCCTTCGCTGGTGAGAAAGGGAGAAATTTCCCAGGTGGCGGAAGCACACGAGGACCGCTGTGCCACTCATGAGTTCAACCGTAAAGGGTGAAGAACTTTCACAGGTGGCGCTCACAGGTGCTCAACCCTCCTTCGGTCAATTACCCCTGTAGATCAGCAACACTGCAGGGCCGAGGCGCATTAAAAAAATATCTGAAGTTAGTCTTTGGCTTTTTTGGCCGTTAGGAGTGACGTGTCAAAGGCCGCACTTATCTCGGCGCAAGCTTTTTGTGCGCGTGGAATACATCTCTTCCTGCTGTACTTTTATACTTACTGCCTTTCTCCCTCAACCCCTTTTTAACTGGGGGAGGTGTGCAGTGCCAGAAAAAGGCCGGGAGGGGGGGGGGTTGAAAGGCTTAGGCACGCCACGTTAATCCCACAATTAGCCTATTGCGTTGTCAGGGAGCAGGAACGCCGTGTGGACTGACAGACTTGTAGGCTGCCTGGCACAGTTCTGTCTCACCGTGTGATCATAACAGTGCGAGACAAAATATGACTCGCTGATTTCTCGCTTGTATTCTTAAAGACCAACCTGAATGATTTGCGTTTTTGCAGATATCGGTAGATATAGGCGATATAAACATAACCTGTAAATTTCAGCCTCCAAAACCCATCCGTTAATTAATTATCCGCTAGCAAAGTATGCGATTCACACTTGCGATCAACGAGCGCCGCTTACAGTGTACTACGTCACACTAGTGCACCATTCACAACATTGGCAGCCGTCAACACCAAACAGAGAGAGAGAGAGAGTTGGGATTATTCGGAAGTTGAGAGTCTGCATTTCTCGTGCTAAAGTAGCAGTTTTTCAGAACCACGAGAAATGCAGACTTTCAGCGTCCAAATAACCTGAACTGTCGCTCAGTCTCTCTCTCTGTTTGGTGTTGATGGCTGGCAATGTTGCTTATATCATTCAGGTAATTTTAATTTATAAGAAGAGGGCTTATACTGCTTAGAATAACAAACAATAAGAAGGTTTATATAATATAGGTAACGTTAATACTTAATAGGAGTTTTAAAGATATCAAAGAACAGGCGGGTTTGTATAGGTTACATTCGTAAATAGTATGAGTATAGATAATGTGATTAATTTGATGACAATAATCCTGTCACCTTTTATTAAAATGTATTTGTCGTTTTTAATCATAATAAAATTCATCGCAAAGCGATAATCTGTGCAATATCTTAAAGAATAATGAAAAGAACTTATCATTGATGATGAAGGCGACGGCGATGGAAGATTTAAAAGACCTATGTCCTGTGCAGTGGAAGCACCCAGTTCAGGGCGAAGGACCATGTGTTAGGGCAAAGAAGAACGAGACCTGCGATAAGTGAACTGATAAAACGCCATTAAAAAAAAATTGTAAGAAGGCAAAGTTACTAAACGTAGGAGAAGAACGCTACTCTAAGAGTTTACACAGTCACGTGACTAAGTGTTTGTGGAACAGAGTGTTATTAATTACCGGCACCTGAACATCGCTCTGTTATGTTCCTAGTGCTTAGAGCCCCAGTGTCCAAAACCTAGCCCGTTCGATACCCGATTGACGCAACGTACTTCTCCCCTACCCCTCCCAATTTAACCAGTTGTGGAGTGGGTACCTTGCGCCTTAGAAAGTTGGAGAAGATAGCTGGCCAATATCTCCCTCCCCACCCGCACACCCCCCAGATAAATGGAGGTTTCTAACAACTCACTCCCCAACAACGGTAATCACGCTTTTACCTTTACCGGCGTCACCACTCAACACCCGTGAAAACTGATGTGTGACGTGTAGCCTCGCGAACTGTCGGTACACAAAGGTCCACGTCACGACGATACACCCACCCACCCACTTCTCCACCCATCCCCAATCTCATTCATGTTGTCCGCTCAGGGGCGGGGGGGGGGGAATGAGGTGGAGTGTCGACGTGAGGTGCGCAGTCGACTAGGTTACTTCATCTCTCGTTTCACAATCCCAACAGACACCAAAGCACAACATGGCTACTGTTCTCCAGATTCTTCCCACCATGAGCCCCTGGTTACCGGGGCCAAACATCAACACCAGGCGGTCGATGTTAATAAAAAGCTCCGTGGAAACAGCGAGGCTGTGTTTATCCCAGTGCCATTGCAGACGACATTGGAACCATGTCGCACGGTGGTAAGTACTGCACCGCTCTCTCACAGGTTTAATAAAATGCCCCCCGGGTCTTATACCGAATGAAATAAAATGAAAAAAATGAAAGTGGACTAGCTTTTTAGTTTTCAACGCCAGGATTTCGTAGCGTATCTGATTGCTTCCCTGGCAGTTTCTTTGGTTTTGTTAATTGTTGAGTGGTTTTGGTTGTGAATAATACAAATCGTGTTGCTGTCGCTCTCCCGTAGCGATGTCCCTAGCCCTGTCTTAACTATAATAATGATACACATACTCGCTGTCTGAATGAGGACAATTTAATCAGTGCACATAATGCATCATGGTTGCTTATTTTCTTGTGTGTGTGCGCGTGGCCGTCTTGTGTATGTGTCTTGTATGTGTTTGTGTGTGTGCGCGCATTCTGCATGTTTGTGTTTTTCTAAACAGGAGAGCACCCAGGGGCGGCTCACTCTGACCCAAAGCGTAAGTATGTCCTTGTGTCTGTGTGTGCGTGCAGTTGTTACTTTTATGTGGGATCTGACCCCGTGTGTTTCAGGCTATTTCTCGATCTATTTCTCCTTCTCTGTCATCTTCTCTTTTGTACACTCGGCAACATCCATTTTTTATTTATTTATTTACAGTGCAGATCTTGTGTCACTCAGTATGGGGTACTTTAAGTTAGAATGAAAGTAGAAATAAGAGTACATAGAGAGAATATGTAGTCTATATAATATAATAATAATAATAGACTACCTTCAGCTCGCAGTACCAAAGCAGATCGCACGCACTGACCAAAAAATGGCATTAAAACACTGGCTAACGATAAATAGCATGCTATGATACAAAACACATTCAGTCACTTAATCACAGATAATGGAAGTTAAGACATAAAGTGCATAAAAACAGCATAACGAACAAAATACTACATAGAACTGAACTGATGCATGATGGTAAACAAAATCTCTGCAAAAGATCAAGTATAATGTTTTATGCTTAATAATATTTGTAGACACATTATGTTTTCGGTGGGTGTTTGAATACTGACTTTAAATAGCATAAAACAGAGCGTAGAAAAGCAAAGGTGAGATGGAATGGAGGCGCCGTTTTGTAAACTTCGCTGTTGCTGCAAACACTTTAGACACATCTTTAGACTCAACATTCGTATCCTGCAGCAACAGATAACTTTTTTTTCTCGCAGGCAATTATGCTTCTATCCTCCCTTCCCACCCCACTCACCGATCACCCTACCTCCCACCACCTCCGATCCTGGTGCACCCCTTCACCCTTTATCTCCCTCCCCCAGCTCGACTGTTTGTGGTGGCTACAGTCAACTGCTATTCCATTGACCCAGAACACTACTGGTATTGTGAAACTCAGTAGTGCTGCACTACCACCAGACTATCTGTGGTCACGTGATCCAAACAAGCACTTGAACGCCCTGGCGACACGCGATTCTCTCGAACACGAAAACAGATCGCGTTTAAGAAGGTCTTGGTAGTGAGGGGGTGGGGACTAAGTGGGTGGCTGGGTGGGCACTATAAGTCATGAAAAACAAATCTTATATTTCCGTTCTGTCGTAACATAATCGGAGAAAGCTTCTTAAGGAAGTGTTTGAAATAAACCTAAATGAAATCAGATGTTTACAGTACTCATACGGTGGTTTAACGCGAGTAGTGTTTGGATGTTGCAATGAACTTAACTGAAGAAAATTTCGTATATATTTCTAAGACATAATACATTATAATTTTATCCCAATACTTAATAATTGTATTCGAACGCAAACGTAAACTGAAAGACATCTACTTAAGACATTTTAACAGAAAAATCGCAGAGTGCATTGTCATATCTCAACTTAAAGCGTGAATGGCGACAAGTCTGAGTTAAGAAGTGACTAAACTCTGTAGACTGTGGTGAGATTAATCTTGACCTTCAGCATGATGAGTGTGTTGACAGTAAAAACAAAATGCTTTAAGTGACGGATGCCAGACATTAGAAACAAACTGCATCTGTGGAGTAAAGTATATTGTAAGGGTAAGTGTCGTGCCCTAACCTATTTTAGGTCGCTGGGGGAATGAAGTGTTACAGACCTCACTTTTCTCGGGTCCAGCATTATGCGAGAGGGGGTGTCCATCTCCTCTCCCTCTCTGCCTCACCTTCGCCGACCTTTCAATGGAGACAGCTAGGTACCCATTCCCGCTAGCAGGTCGACTGGAGAAAGTCTGATGCACTACACGGGTATCGAACCGGTGAGCCTCACGGTTCAGACGCCGGCGCTCTAACCACATTCCGCTGTCCCCCAACCCATGAAGGGGGCCAAACATGCAAACAGGCTATGCTTTTCTGATGCGGTTTGTTTTAAATGACAAAAATCAAAAAGGTTTTTGACGACATTCGCTGAGACGTGTCGTCTGCATGCATGTAACTATCAGTGAGTCGTGTCGCGTGCAGAGTGGACCCCGGATCACGGAGGGTCATCCCACAAGTCTCACAGCGACTCCGAGGGTAGCTCCAGTGATGACGAGAAGAAGGGGAAAGAAAAGAAGGTCAAAGTCGTCAAACCCGTCACCTTTGATGACATCGCTATCGCTGGCTACAGCAACATGCCGCCTGTTGGACAGAGTGAGTGACACGGCAGCCATCTTTGATTCATATGTCAGATGTGGGAGGGAGGAGGGTCTTTTATGTGTTGATATAAGCTGTTAATAACATGCGCTGTTACTAATAAATGTTACACCTGTATGGCTGTGCACCCACAATTTGCTAACACGCAAGCGCGCGCACACACGCTCCCACACAACATTTAATATATTCACTCACATAAAATATATATACAATATACACATACAATATACTCTCTCTCTTTCTCGCTTGCTTATTCGTAACAACACAACTTATTTTTATGAAAGAAATTAGTTACAGTAACTGGAAAATTTAAACCACATAAAATTTACGTATTTTAAAAATCTGCATGACGAGATCAATATTTATACGGAATGTGGCGTCTTACATTGTAGAGAAGTAGTAATAAAATCAGAAGAAATCAGTGCCCAACCACAACCACACAACCTCCATACACGTATTCTCTCTCTCTCTCCTGCTATACCAGTTGTCTACCTTTGGGGTTGCACAATATGTAACTCTCATTGCTACCTGTGTGTTATTTTTCAGTGAATGTCGTTAGTCCGCCTCCACAACGACCTCAGAGTGGGAAAGCGCCCGACATAAAATTTGATGAGTACGTACACAGAACTGCGCGCGCGCACACACACACACACACACACAGCGAATTGTGATAAAAAGATGGGTTTCACGATGGTGGCTTTTTATTTTAGAAGTGTGCAAAACTTTTATTTCAAATTACTAGATTTTGCTTAGAAAAAGGATATTTTCCAACAATCTGATTGAGCAATAAATACCCCTTCCGTTTTTTGAGTTACTCGCCTACCCATATCGTCATGAAGTCATGACCATTGCCGCTAATTAACACGTGGTCCCAACTGTCACATTGGCTACAGTATTGACGACGTATCCAAGAATATTGCTCATGTCAGGGGTTTGGGTTTTTTCCAGACCTGGTGATGTGTGGCTTGTATCTCGAGAGCGGACAGAGTCAAGAACGGTAGGGGGGGGGGTTCATTTACAATGTCTTAGATATGCTCCCTTGAACTGAGATCAGCCAGCTCTTTTTTTTTTAACTGACTTGTTTACCCGCAGAGGAAGAGAAAATTCCACATACGGCGCTATGTTTATTCAGCTTCGGTGACTTGCGGGGATGAGAGGTGCTTCTGATTAGGAGCGAGGTATAGTGGGAAGACATAGGGTGGGTGTCGCTGACGTCACCTGTTGTCTGCCACAGACCGTCTGTCCTGGACGAAGAAATCTGTCGAGACGCCATCATCCACTTCGCGTCCGAACACTGCTGCTACGGCAAGGCTCCGGCAAGAGACATGCAATTCAGCAAGTTGTCGTCCCACACCGCTCTGCACGTGAGTCACGCACGACACCTGTCCCACTGTTGCTACACGACACCTGTCCCACTGTTGCTACACGTTTCCTAGCTATCCAGACACCAGGCAGCCGACTGATCTTACGGTTTTCGTGGATTGGGTGGCGGGGTAAACGTTCAGATCTAAAAAGCGGCTTTGAGACAATATTCTTTGGTGGTAAAGGGGAATAACAACACTGATTTATAATTTAATGATAATAACAACCAGCATCGTCTCTTACAAAAAACTCGCTTTCCCGCTTGGTAACGAGTTCAGTGCGCTTGAACAATAGCGCAACATCAGAAACAAAGAACAGTTGAAAACTTCAAAAATAAAAAAAAGGAAAGGAAAGAGGAGAAAAAGGAAGGAACGATGGTGGGAGAATGAAACTTTCGTAGGCGAAGCACAATGATTCTGTCGGAAGCTAGTTCAGCCCCTTCATCGGGAAGGAAAAGGGAGGTGGGTGGAGGGTTTTAGTCGGGAAGACTCAGTCTTAATGATTTAACATTTTGTGATTTTAATAGTATATCTGGATCGTGTACTAAGCTGGCCTTAAATGGGCAGTGTAGCTCATCCCCACTATTATTACTAAAGGGCGGGTGAATACGAGAGGTGAGGTGGCTGACCGTGTTCTCCATCCTGGCAAGTCTTCCATTAGACTCAAGACGGTCCACTCTTTTGATGTCTTCGGACCAATTTGCTCCTTTCACCCCCTACCCCTCAACGCCAATTTATGGCTCTTTTTGGGAAGGGTATATTTTCAAAAAGTCGTGACAAAAATGTTGTGATCGTCTTCGTGTTGCAATATACATGTTTACCTGCGATCTAAGGCAGGTCACGTGTGGCGGTACGTTACCTGTCGCCGATGCTCTTTATGACCTGACGTGTGTCTTTCTGACGCTGGCAGTACACACTGGAAACCTTCGGGGAGTCACGCTCCATGGGCTTCAAGTTCCAGCCGTACCGCGGAGGCCCTGTAGACGGCCCAGAGACCGGCGCAGCGCCGCCACCTTGGGCGATAGCCTGCGATCCAAGCAGCCTGTTTAAGGACCAGGTGAAGTCAATTGAAGTGCCACACACGTCGGTGATCAGGGTGAGTGACGCGGGTTACAGTTTCAAAGTAAGACTCGGTGTTTGTGTGTGTGTGTGTGTGTGTGTGTGTGTGTGTGCGTGCGCGCTCGCGCGGGTGTGTGTGTGTGTTTTACAAGACATATACATGATCTCTCTTTCTCACACTGTTCTGGTTGGTTGTCAACCAAAGGAATACGATGGCAATGTTCGTAGACTGTAGAGAGAGAAGGACTATAGCAGCTCAAGCGCGGGAAAAGATAACTTGCGTCGCGCATGCGCTGGACTAAGTCATTGCTTCGTTTTTTCCGGTTTCATTTTACGCAGCGTGTCACTGAGCTACTGTCATAATTATTTTGAGATATGTATGTGTGAAGATAATACGTGATCTATTATAATATGCAGTCTGTTGTAATATGTTAAATAATTTGATAAGATAAGCTAACACAACGCACGATGTGAATGTGTTCAAAACAACATATTAAACAAATCAATAAATAAGGATTTAAATGTGTTGCAGAATAAATGGAGTTTAGAGCCTTGGTCTGAATTAATGCTCAATTAAATTCATTAAGAAACGATAAACTCGCTATAAACCGCTTTCTGTAACCACTCAGAAAGACAATGAGGTAGAGAGCGAGAGCTTGCTGACATAACTATCTTCTCGACTTTAAAATCAATACATATACTACGATACAACGCTCTGTTTGAGCAAATATATTTTACATTATGATTCATATTATATATATATATATATCAAAGCATACTTTCTAAGATGATTTCTTCAATATCAATATTTCTTCAATATCAATATTCCATGATATATTCGCGAATACACCACAAAGAGACCGGACGCTGCCTGTCAATGGGTTAAGCTTGTATACAGGTGGACAGGAGTTGAGCCAGCGCTGGCCCACTACGCGCGCGCAGTGTTGCCTGTCCTTTCCTTCGTTGTCTATGCCATGTCAGAATGAAAAAACACATGTTGTTAAGTAAATTTTAGCTCTGTAGCCTGCGGCTGAGAAAAATGTGATCACACATAAAATAGTCACCATCTTGTCAGACATGAAAAGAGTCAGAGGGAGAACAATGAGAATCTGGTAAGACAAAACAGTCAGAATATCGGACGCGTCGCTAGTGCTCGTGGTTAATATCTGGCAAGAAATTCTTAGCTTGAAATTCTTGCAGCAAAAATGCAACTGTCGTGTGACCCGGCACTTCTACTGCAACCCCAGCAGCACGTGAAAATAGTTGCAGGTACTCAGAACTCCTGTCAGTCTCACCTGCTGTCAGTCTTTGCTGTCTGGTCTAATTTCTGTGAAAACAGGCTGCTAGACTCTCTCTATCTCTCACATACACACACTCATTCGCTCTCTCTCTCTCAGCTGATGTTGGCCTATGTATCTGCAGGCCTGTCATCAGTGTGAATCCAAAGGCTGGGTGAGCTGTGCTCGTTGCAAGGGCAAAGGAAAAGTCAAATGCAAGACTTGCCATGGGAAAGGGAAGATGGAGATGTTTGATGCCGAAGGGAACCCTTACGATGCCGACTGTCCATTCTGCACCAAGGGCAAAATACGGTGTGTGTGTGTGTGTGTTTCGGTAATACTAAAGTTGTGTTGAAACATCTAAAATCAATTACTTATTGTTGTACACAACATACACGTTTTGTGCCATAGGATTTTTGTTGTTTTTTTTAAAGGTGGATAATAAAGGTAATTGGTGGCCGAGTAGAACCGGCTGTTTGGGTTCCACGGGATCTTGGTAAACGGGGACAAACTCTTGTCTCCCTTAAAATGCTCGTTTGTCACGATTAACGTGAGGGTCATCGCTCGTGTGGTTCTCTTACCTGCTTCTGTCTTGCATTACAGATGTCACAAGTGTGGTGGTGACGGCAAAATCACCTGCCCTGCCTGTCAGGGATTTCGTCAGCTACGCTGTTACATTGAACTCAAGGTGGAGTTGTAAGTAAAAGGCAAAATAAACAGAGCAAAGCAAAGAGAAAATAGATTAAACACTGAAAAAAAGGCTTAGGAGAAGAAAGCGCAGTAAATCCCCTCTACTTTGCATGTTGCACGCTCCTTACGAGCGTGAGTATGCGCTATACAAATCACGCATTTATTATTATCATCATCATCATCATCATCACATTGTGGAGGTACTTCTTAAATCTGTGAAAACAGTCTGTAACAGTATAGGAAGGTGAGTGAAATGACAGTATGAACAGTAAGAGAATATTCTGATTTGATCAGAAGCCACTGCTCAACAACTGGTTCGTGTGAAATCGTGCCAAGATCATAAACATTCCTTTCATTCGACAATTCTTCCAGACTAAACTTTCGAAAACTGTACTGCTGGTTTGCAGCCATAGCAGACTTTTTTTTTTAACAAAGCCTCTCTCTCTCTCTTCGTATGTGTGCAGTAAGAATCACCAGAACGACTATATCTTTGAGGAGACCGACCTGCCAGATGAGCTGGTACGAAAGGTTGGAGGCAAGCCAGTCTTTGAACAGACTTTGCCTCAGGTGCGTTTTCGTCATTTCACCGGCCCACGTACATCACCATGTTCGTTCTGCATCCCTATATCCCCCCACCCTCTCCGTTCTTTTTTCATTACCATTTGACACGTTTATATCCAAGGCGGAGAAATCGCCAAAAAAAGTTAAAATGTAACAGGCATTAATTGAAATACACAAGCCTCCAAATGTTTAGCCAGACAGTTTCTCCTGCCAGACGTCCTGATCCGAATTCGGAAACAAATTTAAGGCTAGGCCAGACTGCCTGACATAGAACGGCGATGAAGGTGGTTTCTCATTATACGTGTAGTCAATATCATTATGGCTGTTGTAATGCTTTTTTCATCCCAGCTTCCACTATCATCCAGTACCACGGTACACCTACACAGCTCTACTACCTCTGTATCATCGTATCTGTCACATGGAAACATTTTGAAAACTGTGCGATTCCTGTTTCCTTCATATTCTGTTTCCTCCCCTCTCCAAATTTTCTTTGAATCTTCCGTTTCTCATTGCTTTTTTTCCCCCGTTAATCATTGTCGGATGTCGGTGGTATCTGTCCGTCCGTGCAGGTGTGGCCTATCGTTGGCTACCCTATAAAGGAGGTCAACGCTAACTCCCAGAGCCTGATCAACCAACACCGGAGCAGCTTCAACAACGAGCGAGTGATGATGCAGGTAGGTGACATTAGCTCGCACACAGCACGGCCAGTCATCTGCCTGTGTGTAGTTCCACAGTGTTCCAGCCTTGTTGCGCATTGTTCTGTTACTTTGAGCGGCTTTTTGATCAGTCTTCATTACCTTGTTATTTCTGTAGTATTTTGTTCTTGCTGTCGCTTATACACTGAACGTTTGTCATGCAGTTTAGTGTTATTTTAGTCACGTACTCTGAAAGTTTGTCCGAAACGGCATTCTCTTGCACAAGATGACGGTTTGTAGAATGCGTTTGCTGGCGGTCTGTCACACAGAGGCAGATTTTGAAGGCCGTGCCGGTGATGGAGGTGACCTGGGAGTGGAAGGAGCAGAAGAACCGCCGGCTGTGGGTTTACGGTAACGAGCACAAGGTGCACTGTCCTGACTACCCGCAACGTTGTTGCTGGGGCTGTCAGCTTCTCTGAGGTTTCCAGCCCACACAGAGCATCCTCCCATCACCCTCCCTCACACAGAGCTCACAGGTTACTGGTCGCTCTAGCTGATGTCAAAGCCACTGTTTGGAGGGAGAGAGATGCAGGTGAAAGCGGCGCTTGCCATCTTGTGACGTACAAACTGATTTTATTATCAATTAATGTGCCTCGCGTTTTTCAGTGGTTCACAATACCTCAGCCAGTTGGTGGAAGGAAGGCCTGATGTGTGTTTGAAAGGGTAGGGGGGGGGGGAAATGAGAAGCTACCTAAAACATTGAGATTTTATGCTCGGGTAAACAGCTCATGTAACGAAGGAACAGTCCTGGTTAGTTTACGCATATTATTAACCAAACAAATATAATTCGCAATTGCCATCAAGTCCTTATCAGCATAATAAATTGATGATGTATTGAACAGTTTCATTCATTTTACACAGGCAGCAATATAGTTTTGTACTCAAGCGGCTCAACATTAAAAGATCTCACGTGACAGGGAATGCTGGTTGCTACTCTTGTATCAAACGCCTGTTCAACTTCCTGTATGAAAGTTCGCTGTTTGGCTTCAAATTGCTACCAGTTTGACTGAATCACAAAGTACTAAAAACATCGGTAAATGTCCACGTAGCCCGGACGCCTGTATATTTCCTTGTCACTGAGAGGCCGAAGGTGACTAAAGGCCGACTGTCGAGTACTTTCGTATCCTAACCCTGTCTGGTGAACCTGCACGATTTGCATTGCTTACAATTGATGATTCTATTCCCAATTCGGCCGTTTTGTATACGTGTTATGTTTTCGTCCTTGGCGGGACTTTTTTAATGCTCGTTAGCGTAGAGATGTGCATAGGTTTTTTTTTTGTTAGCGTGGTTTGTCGGTTATAATTTGTGGAGAATTATTGAACAAATTAAGTTTTTAAAGGACTGATGGTCCGCCAGCCAAGTGTACGTGACCAGCATGGAAGGAAACATTCTGTATAGTACGTTTACCCTGCACACTCTCGGGTCTTCACCTTTCAAGGAGCAAAAGTTGAACTGATCCCCTTCCCCATCGTGGCTTCAACTGGTGCAATACAAATTTACTAACCCCTCCTAGTCTCCATTCGCGTTCCCAACCTCTTACCAATGATCTGCCACTAATCTTGTCTTGCACACGACTAACAATTTATTTAGAAGCTTTATAGAAGAAGTACGCCGTGTACTGGAGTGGGCCTTGGTGCATAAAATGAACTTGCGACAACTTGTGTACACACTGTGTGCCTGCGGATCTACTACTCGACTGTCGGCTCCAAATGGGCTTTGTCCTCAATACACATCGCTTGCTCCAGTTTTTCCTGCACAGATTTTACAACTCGTTTGAGCCACAGCTAATGGTGATGTCGCTTGCGAGAACCGTGGCCAAAATGTATACATGGTTCTTGAGAAAACCAAAAGTCCTGGGTTCATAAAGGAACTGCATTCCGTGCTGCTAACAACACGACAAATTGTAGACCTTCAGCCCGCAGTCATTTCTCCCTGGGTACGCTATCAAGAAAGACGCACACTCGAACGCACTATCAACACAGAAGATCATCCAACAGAAGACCCACATTATAGACCCAAATTTAGTTACTATTTAATTACATACCAATTGTGTACAGTACACGTACGGGCACAGTCAACGATGGAACTTGTCGAACAGAAAAATGCATCAGAAGGATTGCTAGGCAAAAGAGCAGGCGACACTACATAACATGCCAAACAAGAACAATGTACGCATATAGTAACTAAAGCCCTTACAATGCACAATTGTTCCAACATACCAGCCATTAGAGACAATGGGATCTTTCAGCCAATGAAAACTTTCCTATGCTGACTCAGATTGCTGAGAACTTGGTATGTCAAGAAATGTTGGTCAGGATGGAGTAGGTGGTCCCAGCATGTTTTTCATTGTCGAATGTGCTGTCCTAAGGTTAACACAAACAGGAAGAATGACACATGCAGGTCATCAATAGTTCTATCATTTTCCCCCTCCCCATTGCCATAGCGACTGGTAAATGAAGTCTACATTTTACTGGGTTAACTGCATTAAAAAATGGTTTCAAGACATGGAAGTGGGTGCTCCAGTCTGGAAACGCCACTTAACATAGCTTGAAAGTGTTTGTATCGCAGTAGCTATGTACATGACTAGGTTTGGTTTACACTTGGCGGTGAGATATGCTACAGGTATGTATGCAGGTATATTCCCCTTGTTAACTCTTTTAGCACAAGATACAACTACGTTTACACAGCTCGACAGTAAAATGCTGCTGAACAGAAAGGCTGCTTCTGTCAACAGAGGAACAATCTGGACAATTTTTCTTTTATCTATGACAAAACAATGTCAGACAGTAAAAGATTTCACACAGATCATAATGCAAGCTTTGGTGTATTCTGTGAGACTTTTGAGAGCAAAATATGGTTTCTGTTGGTTGGGATGGAGGTGGTAATGCCTAAAGGATCCAGAACTCTGTAGTAGGACAGAAGTGCCCCCAAAACAAAGACCAGACTGGTCTCTTAACAAGACTGACAGAAAACAGCACAGTGGCAAAATGTCTCCACTGATAGTCAAACAAAACATTTCAGCCCTTGTGTAATAATTTAAACAAAACAAAACAAAAAAAAGTGCATGGATGGATGCCAGATAATTGTGGAGACCACATAAAGGAGTGTGGAGACCAATGATTACAGCAGTTGGTTGGCATCAATCACAACAGTAATATTGGAGTGACTGACAAGCATGTTGCAGATTGGGGCACTGAGATGCAGGTGGTCCTTTACCAGCATGCTAGTTATCAAGGAGACAACTTTGACATAGCTTACGAAGTGATGTGACAGATCACAGACACTATAAATCACACACCATGAATGAGATTCCTGTGCTTCAGTGTGTGGGTCCTAACACCACAAAAATGAGAAAACAACACCCAAAGAAATCAGACAGTGTTCTTGCCAAACCATGCCTGACTAAAGACTTCATAGCTGCAGAATAAATGTGATATAAAGTGTGATTCAGAATGCTTACCCAAAAATGAATACCAAATATTCATGAGAAACATTAAAGTAAGGTATATAAAAGTACTGTAATGAAACTCATTTACAGTGGGAGGGACTGATGGTGAAAACTGCAGATCTCCCAGTACAAAAATAGTTTCTTTTATGTAAAGCTCTGCTAGTGAGATGTTAATTGAGAGACCAAAAGTATGCCTGAAGATCAGGAGTTCATTGCTCTGATCTGAGCCTGATTAAAAAATACTGTTTGGTTGGTAAAATAATTAAAAACAAAACTGTGCCCAGCATGAAACACAACATGATGCAGTCTTTCAAGATGTCAGGTACTAGACTGCAGCTATCATCTCTCTCACCATATTTGTTTCTTTACTGGTGCTGCATGTTCTTTTAAATGAAAACTTAGATGCATGTCAATTTTTTGGTAATGGCCAGTCAATATGAATGCTTTTCCAGCATGCCTTGAAATCTCAACCTTTACAAATCTTGCATGGAAACTTTGGGAAGCTTTGTTCACTTGCTTCTACTTCATGAGTGCAAACCTATTACCAACAATACCCTATGCTTTTACTCAAACAAACACCCCCCCCCCAAAAAAAAAACCCCAGTAGCAAAAACACACACACAGCAACAGCTCTGGCTACACCCAAAGCAGATTCTAGGTCCACTGTATACGGCAAAGATGAAAGCAGTGCTGCAGTTTTGCCATATGCGATGGTAATACAATCTAACCGTAAATAACTAAGACCCATGTCACAGAGAACTTTTGAAGAAAAAATCTTTCTCAGCCTCCTGATCCCAAATGCTAGACTAAAAAAAAAATTATGTGAATCTGTGGAGCCACTGAAGCACTCGGCTCCACTGACTGCAGCGGTGTTACATCCCAGCCCATGCTGCACAGTACTCTGGAGACTTCCCATGCATGAGACATTCTTCCAGACAGTGCAAAAAAGACTTCAGGTCTCTGAAGCTATCACCATCTGTATATTTCTAAGGCATCCACTAATTGCTGAGTTTTGTTCAGTCAAAAGCTTCACACATCTTACTGTTTGGCCAGTTCTCTGGTATGGACAAAAAAGCAACGCATCATGATGCTCAATACTGACATCTGCAATCCTTCCTACTGCGCAAGTTCTAATGGGTCAACAAATCTGATGACTGTACAGTCTGTAAAGTTAAATGACACAGAATTTTTAAAACTTTACTTCTAAGAAAAGAAAATCACTTTAGGATAGCCAGATCTGCATACTGCTAAAAAATATAAATATAATGATGTGTTTATGTGGTCCTAATACCCAACAGAAACAACAAATAGCATTGTCCAGGCTATTCCAACTGCAAGACTAATTTTTAAACTCAAAGCAGTGGTGTAAGATATGTTGTCTCTCCAGGGCAAACTAACAAGCATATCCTCTTTGCAGACAGGAACGTCCGCTGTTTTCCTCTTGGTATCTGCCATCTGGAAAGGCTGCATTAATTGCAAGTAAGAGACAAAGTCCACAAGCTAGGTACACTTAGCACAATGCACAATTAGTATGCAAACATGAGAGTACACTTGAACTGCTTATTCAAATCAGTCTTTAGTTGTATAGACCTACCAGTTTCCAAGAGGATGACAATCGTCCGAAAAACATAACTGCACACGGACACAAAAAAAGGATGAGATGAAAAACTGCATGCGCATCCCTGAAAACAACATTGCAATTGAACTGATTTGTGCCAGCTTTGATGCCAGACACAAGTGCCTGGATTGCACTTCATTCCCAGACCCCCATCCCCACACACTTCCATGCCACCATGTACAGAACTTCCATGTCTGCAATATTTACAATAGTTAAGATGTAACTGAAAGCACTTTACACTTGACTGTTTAAATCAACATCTTTACAAAATGAATCAAAAGAAGCACACACAACAGTATACCATTCTCACTTTACTGAGATTCTGTATTCTGTGGAATAAAAAATAAGTGCACAAGCATTTGTGCATCTACACAATAAATATTCAGCTATGAAATGGTTGTTAATATTTTAACACCAAAAAACCCCCTCCTCAAAAACCTTTTTTTTTTAATTGTACAGTTGGTTTTCTCACGTTTCTGGTATAAATCATAGGGTGTTTGGTCGCTTTGAAATTTGTACATGATAGCCCAATAAAAGCAAGAACTGCATGCATACAAATAATGATATTTCATTGTGCTCACATCCGGTGGGAAGAGACATAAATGACAAACTTGAGTAAACGTAAGATGTAGGGAAAATGGTGTGCAGTGTGACCAGAATTGGAGAACTGGTCTCATCACAGATACACCCTTTCCTGCTGACCTCTTGGAACCAAAGTTTCCAGACAGAACAGACAAAACAAGACTTAAAGAGGTGTTGATGGACAGCAACAGAGAAAGATATTTCAGCCTGACCCTCCGGCTGTTTTCTGTGGCAGCAACACAAATTCAGGCACTCTCAGAAAAATTCCATAAAAACATATATTATACAAAAACAACCCTGTTACAAGCATGCAGGACAGGAACCGCCACAAAGGGGATGGGGGAGAGACAGCTCAAGATCAAGAAAAAGGAGTTGTGCGAGAAGAAATTATGAAAGAGAAGATCTAATGAATGAGCATCCCACTGTGGATTTCCTTCCAGCACAGCCAGGTGTTTTTCAGCACAAACACTCTTGTCCTCAAACCTTGCAGGTGAAGTCTGCCACAGAAAAATGAGATCATAACAATAAATTAATCTCTAATTACTCACAAAAATGAGCAACATTTTTAAGCACACAAGGTCATCCATACAGAAATTTATCTTTTTATATATATGACACTGTAACAAAAGTTCGCCTCTGGCATACAGTAGGACTTTGATTGCTTCATCAATGGATGAAGAAAGATTTCAGGAGATACATATGTTAATACTGGCCTGCATTTCTGCATGTTTTGTGTGTTTTGACCATTAAAAAAATGGCCGATGAAGCTGGCGTCATGTTTGATGTAAATTCTACTCACACCACTAAGTGTTGAACATTCTGGGTGCACTGAAACTTTTCACCTAACAAAGCACTACATTTTGCACACAGACATTATTTGTCAACATCTTCCTGCAAAAAACTAATGCGATCTGAATTCATACTGATGGGCGTCATGGTACTTTGTCCCCAATTTGCAAAACTTTTTAGCACCGAGAAAATCACTTTTGTTTAACAGATGACAGAATTAATGTGTAACAAATGCTTGTCCTAACGCTAATTTTATTAAATATATGCCAAGAATCTCAGAAACACGAATAGATTTACAGCAGTATATACATTTGTCTTGCAATTGAAAGATGTTGTCCAAAGGTAACAGGCGTCGTTCACTTTTTTGTAATAATACTCCTTTCCCTAAATTCCGTTTCAACATTTTACACGCAGTAACCTGGACAATGTGGTCACGTAACGTTATGAAAAATCGCCTTTTCCAGACGGTGTGGTAAGTTTTTTACACTTTGTCCTAAGTGTGATAGTGGTCACAGGCGTCATAGCAAGGTGGCCACCAGGATAAATGCATTAAATTCCCTCATTTTCAACTGATAGTCAGCTTGTTCACAGTGGCTGCATGTACTTGTGTTAGTGGCTATATGTTTCTACTTCAAGAACTGGTAGGAAAAAGTTATTGCTTTGACGGACATAACAATAGTACAGATTAATTTTACCCCCATGGCCCATTTTAGGGGATGAACTTTTGTCACAGTGTCATATATATGTATACAGTAGAACCTTGATCATCCAGTGTAATGACCAACGCCCATCATCTGGATAATCAAAAGTTACAGATAATAGAAAATAATTCTAAAAATTTGCAAATGCTAGAAAAGGTGTCTTATCAGGCACTGTTTTATTTCTGATGTTAAATTCCGATGAAAGCTTAGCAGTTGATTCCCCTTTTTGGCATGTTCAACAATTTACAGTTTCGTAGCAATTAACAAAACAATTCTTTTCTTTTTCACTCCTGCACCAAACGCCGACATTTCTGCACAAACTTATGCAAAGCAGCTTTCTAACTTCAAGGAGCGGGAGCCGACTGAATGAACTTTGAACAAGGCATCGCCCTTGCGGACAGTGGGACCCAAACAATCTTTTCCAAGAAAAGTGTTGAAGCAGAAGACAAATGTCAAAACTAATTGACAAAAGCAGTCATCAGAAATTGGAAAAAAGGGAGGGAGCGTGTTCAAAACAAGTCTTCTGCATCAGATTTAGTCTAATGGTTTTTCACAGCAGGGAATCGCACAGATGCTATACTTTCATTTCCTTTTAGAATAATTCTCAGAAATCCATCCACAAAGAAAACTTAAGCTGTGACACACGTAGTGCACATTTTTGTAGTTGGAACTGTTAGCAGCATAATCTTGGCAGTCTTGTGATGTCTAGCAGCTTTTTTTTTTAAAGGCGGATAACCGAACACAAGGTTAATTGGAGACCGGATAATCGAGATTCCACTGTATATCAATAAATAATGCAGAGTAATCAGTGCAATATATATATAGAGAGAGTTATACTTTGCATCAACATTCTTTTACAATATTTATAATACCTTAAAAAAGACCACAGTCTTTGAGGTTGTTTTTGATAATGACATCTGTAACTGCATCAAAGACGAACTGTACATTGTTCGTGTCTGTGGCACAGGTGAAATGTGTGTAGATCTCCTTTGTATCCTTCTTCTTGTTCAAGTTCTCAAACTGTAGCTGTATGTATGCTGCTGCTTCTTCGTATGTGTTGGCTCCTAAACAGTCATCAAAAGTCTGTCATGGCTGTCACATTCAAGCTGCGCAGAAAGCTATGTTCATGCAACACAGAGTGCAAAAGCATTATGTAAATTAACAATACACAACAGAGGTTCTTCACAGTCTTCACAGACCACTCATTCTCTCTCACACTCACACTACGGCCTCTCCCCTTTGCTGGAAAATGATCTATGTGTTACCTGTATACTCTGGGAAACAGATAGTGAGAGGAGACTTCTTGATTTTTTCTTCAAAAAGATCTTTCTTATTCAAAAAAAGGATAATAGATGTGTCAGTAAACCACTTGTTGTTGCAGATGGAGTCAAACAACTTCATGCTTTCCATCATTCGATTCTGCAAGAAGATGACCATAAATCTTTGATCACTTCATATTATCCCAACAGCAGTCAGAATTATCCAGTAAATAGCTAAAGGCCACTTAAACAAGGAATCTGAAATCTGCAGGAATAAAAACCAATTCGTTAACTAGAAACAGTCATATAAATGTTGACAAGTTACATATTCTAACACAACTTGTGCTTTGTTTATCAACTTTTCCTCTCTAAAATGAAAAGCAAATGCAGTGTAAAACACTTTATAAACATTCTCACCATCTCTTGGTCCTCCGCCAGAGTTAGGTCATACTCGCTCATGGCAACAATGAAAATGATAGCTGTCACTCCCTCAAAACAATGGATCCACTTTTTCCGTTCTGACCGTTGACCACCAACATCAAACATCCTAATAGGAAAGGGACAAAATCAAGTACACAAATCTCATTAATCACTTCGGTGAAGTCCAGCAGCAAATGTCGTATATCAGTAGAAAACCAAATCATGGGTGCAGAATGCAACTAAAAAAAGAACAACAGAGTACACCAACTCTGAAATATTTAGATTTCTAGGCTAAACAAAGATGTCTTCACAAAGGTAACCATCATGACTAACTTGAAATGTAAGTCCTTGAAGGTGAAATGCGTCTCCACAATGCCAGTGGTCTTGACTCGTGTGCGCAGTACATCTTGTTCTGTGGGAATGTAGCCAGGTGCTGATATTCTGTCCAGAGCATTTAAGTAGCTGTAAACAGACACACACAATAATGTTAAAATTATGTCTTGTTGCGATGAGTACAATTACCCATGCAGATGTATGAAGACAGACATGTAACTGTATGACTACTGTACACACTGTTTTACATGCAGTTTATGAAGGAATTAAATATTGTAGCCATTTGTGGTGTTGCCAGTGGCGGGCGGCACTATAATGGGTATCTGACCCTACATGATCTGGCCGGTGTTGGCCTCATGGCTGTGACCCAGTCTGCCTAGACCATTCTACCTGGTGCGCAAGCAAATGTGACTGATGCAAGCCTTGTTACCTAGAATGTTCAGTGCAAAAGAGCACTTGCATGACAGGTAGATGCTAGATATTTCTAGATACCTTTTGTACATTGTATATAAGCCTTGAGAGGGAGTGGAAAAGTAGCAACAGTGAGAAAGGTAACACGTGGCAGAGTGAGAGAGAGGGGCAGCAAGAGTAGCTGCAGAAGCATCGTCAGGCACGTGTCGCCTTTAGCCAGCTCATGTCACTGAGGCAAGTGTTGCAAGGCATGCTTCGCCATTTAATCAGTAGAAGTCGCTGCTAGGCTTCAGCGTTGAGTCATTGTTAATCGTGTTGTGTTTCAGCCTGTATCATCGAATGCCAGGGTATCTGCTGTCTGCAACTGAAAGCCGTTGTATAAACAAAGTATTTTGAAACTTTGACTGCCAAGACACAGTTTTCTTGGAGAGGTTGGCACCATAGATACAGACTCACAACGAGCCACTGACTACGACACAGGTGCATGGGGCAAAGAGGGTGGGGGAGGATTGGTGTTTTATGCCAGCCAGCAACTAAGCCTATATCATGGGAAGGCAGCCAGCCCTGTAAACAGATCCCACATGCAGACAAAGAACAGCATGCCTGAGATGAGAGCTGAACCCAGGACAGCCAACCATCACTGTACTGGTGACAGGCGCTAACCATTGTGCCACCAGACTGCCCACAGGTGCATGGAACTTAAGCATCATTGCCAATTAACATCATAATTCCACCTTTCACGGTAACAAAGGAAATAAAACAAAGCAGGCTCACTATTCAGCAGAGTCATTTAGTTGGTATTCTCTGGCCCTGCTGAAGCACTCTTGTATCCCTGAATCTTTCCAGAGCCGTTTCATCATAGCTGCCAGCTCTGGTGACATCTCTCCCTCATCAGCATTGCCTGCTAGTGCCAGAAACTGTCGAGCATCCTCCTGCACAAAGAGAAATTTTAGTCAATAAGTGGAACTACTTTCTTCAAAAACCAGTTCTGGCTATAAATTTCTGCAAATCTTTTCTACTCCAACAAATTAGAAACAAAGTCTCATCTTTGAATTCAGAATTTTGAGACAAGATGCTCACTAAGTAACAAATTCAAACTCTTCAAAATATACAGTTAAATGGCAAGCATCTCTTCTGGCAGCTGTTAGGCCTCCTAAATTGCTCTATTCTTCTACACTTCAGAAAACATAACCACTGGAATGCAAAATGATGTTAAAACACACAGGATGTTCTGAAAGGTGTGCTTCAACCAACCACAGCGCTAAACTGTTGAAAACAGCTGTCAGCAGCGGTTAATGGAAGTACATGATGGGGTGGTGTCTCTGATGTTTGCTGCAGACTACAGAACATCAGAAAAACTGAGGAACAAAACTCAGGGTCATTACAATGTACAGTATAGGGTTGCTCATGATTGGGCTGCTTTGCTTCAGAGACAATGGTGGGGCTTAAATTTTTTTGGGGGGTGCGGGCGGCATCTTTGGAAAGAGCCGTCCTTTAATGTTTACCTTTCCCCGACTGCCTTTTCTACGCCGCAGTGCGGGAGGCGGTGATGGACGGACCAGCATTTGTCTGCTGGCGTTACCTACACCAGGCCTCACTGGCCAGTGCGCTGGGCGCCATGTCCAACATCGATCCCTAGCTTCCATTCTTCACCGTAAAACCGTTTCATGGCGCCTCAAGCCCAACAGACCCGTTTGTAACTGAAAGGCACAGCAAAAGAGGGTCTTTTTCTATGCACTGTGTGTACCAGCGTGGAGAAAACCAGTCAGGACAGAAACCACGTTTGTCCCTGTCGACGACTTCTACCATTCTTTAGTGCCAAGCTATACACATGCCCGGTCACTCCTCCCCTTGCTGCTGTGTGTGCACGATGCATTCGTTGCCGATCAAACCACCAAACTAATGTCAATTGTCTATTTCTGTCAAAACCCTCTCCACCGTCTGCCACATCCCTATGTAGCTGGCTTGCTACCGGTCCTCACCTTAATGTGTGTGTGTGGAGGGGTGGGGAGAGAGAGGGGCGATCAACGGGACAAAGAAATAAAAGCAACAGCAGGGCGTGGCATCCCACTGCGCCGCCGTCTGAGCGAACAAGCCACGTATAGGTTGATGTCGGTTCAGATTATTACCTCTGACCACCGTCTAGGTGAGCAAGCCGTGTGGGTTGATGTCAGTTCATATTATCACCAATCACCGAAGGCGGCGAAAGCATCGTGCCGGAATGCGAGCATCACGCAAGCTAACCACTTAGTCTTACACCCACTCCTGCAACGTCGTCTCTCCTTTCAGCGAGCTTGGTGTCGATAGCTACAACGTAATTTGTATCTAGCGTACAAACCGAAACGTTAAACGGCGTGGGAAATTTTTATACTCTAAGGGAATAAAAAAAAAGGAACATAAATGACGCATTAAGTCGACAACCGCGACCGACACGAAAACATCCGTATGCCCCTCGTACAGCAGCCACGTCAGACCTGTTTAAAGGGACTGAGCCCACGTATACCCCGCTATTTTGTGACTGCAGGTGGGGGGGAAGGTGGTGGTGTACAAAAAGAACGCGATAAAACTCGACGGGCTGAAACAAACCTCCTCGCCCTCGGGTCTGATGTCACCTCATCCATCTTAACTGATCTTTAAATAGGGTGGCGGGGCGGTTGTACGACAACCTGCGTATGAGTAAATATTAGATAATTCAGCAAGAATCGCGGATCGTAAACTAAGTAACGTCCAGGATACGTCAGTGGCTTTCCAGCAAAACCGAAAGAAATGTGGGTCGCCCAACTCCTAGAGGCAAAAACAAACGCTGAGCAAACGCATGAGAAAATATCAAGTGGCTCCCTCTATTCATCGGTTGTTGGTTCATTGGCTGTTAGGCAGACAACTTGCATGAAATGTTTGATTTCTATGTTTTCCCTCCTACCTCAACCAAGCGATCACCACCGTGTGTTCGACATTTCACCGCCACACTTCCGAGTGAGTGGTATGAAGGTTGGCTCGCCGCCTCTGGTTAGCTAACGTGGCATGAAGAAAGCCATTGGCCACGCACTCCACGTCTAATTAGGCTCTTGTTCATGCTTTCTTCCCGTTACTGGTCGTTTCCATGGCGATACGCGAACACTGTAAATGCCCATTAAATCGCAGGAGATTTATGCGGACCGACGTGAACTTCACAACCTGTCGCACCTGTGTATCGGAACATTCAAGATAAAGAGCTCTGCGCCGTTTGCAGATCCAGGCGTATCTCTGAGGTTCTTTAGTGCGAGTGGCAAACCCTGAAACTCAGGAGGCTGCTAGGCTGTCTTAGCCCCCGTCTCATCCTCTGTTCCCCTCACCCACCCTAAACTCTGCTCGGCACCCTCCGTGCAGTTTTATACTTGCTGGCACATGAAGGTTTCAGGTTCGACACAGTTATGGCCAGGAGTGAGGTATCGAAACATTGGGAAAAAATAAGCATGCTGAATAATAAATTAGCAAATGATGAAACAATTCCACCATGGATATACCTCACAAGAGAAACATGCTTTCTTTCTCGGCTGTCCCTCTCATTGCTTTGCAAATAACGGTTACAACATAACAGTTTGTGATAAATTTTGACAGTGGGTACAGAACCCCATGGAGTTACGTATAATTAATTTCATTCGTGCCTATTTCTGGTATATTTTCAAGATAGCAGCAGCTATAATATATCTTCCTCCATCCAAAAAAGGTTTACAGCTCCACTTCGTCTGTTCCCAGGCTGCTAGCACTCTAGGAGCCGTTACAATGTCGAACAAGCGTTTCTCTGTGGCCAACCTTCCCTAATGTGGAACGGCAGCTTACTAAATTCGGCCACGACCAGGGCTCCTGACCTGCCCCCGTCACCTCAAGGCTGCAGCCAGACAGCTTTTTCCGGTAAGTGGCGCCGCTGCAGCTCATGAGGCAGGGGAGTGCTGGGTGCTCGCTCCGCCGGCATCTTTGATGGGAAGGGCCTCCACCTCCTTAACCGCAATACTAGCGCTAAATGGGCAACGCCATCCGTACCACCACCACCGCCATCCCCACCCAAGAAAACCACACCTTCCGCACCCTTAGAGAATGGAACAGCTGTTTGCGTCGGAAAACCTGCAAGAGGAGAGGATGAGAAGTCCCCGTTATGTTTTCACTGGGCAGCAGAAGGTCAAGCTGACTTCGGATGAACTGGCCATTATGCTGTACTCCGCTTTCTACTCAAGCAAATGCCAGAGGAATAGGGAAATGTATGACGGGTGGGGGAGAATGGGGGTGTAGTACCTGTGTATTTTCTTTGTCAAAACACTCGTCGATTGCCAAAGACAGTCGTCTATTAACCTCTGGATGAAAGGGGGTGGGGTGGGGTGTAGGGACCTGAACAATTGCTGTATACTTTTACGCTGACGAAAAGGTTGGTTGGTGTGTGCTTTACGCAAGTCAACAACTAGGACATAGGACGGCGAGGTAGTCCCGCCCAGTTACGGCTGTCCCATCCAGAGAGCTTTTACGGGTGCCAGAGGGTGGTGGGGGGGGGCGAGATCTGAACCCGAAACTCCCGAGCCTCACTGCCACAGAAGAGCGAGTCAAGTTGTAACGAGGCTGTTTTACCAGCACGCTTTTCCCAAATTAAAAACAGAAGAGAAATATGTAGACAACCCTATGAGTAACTCTTCGGTTAAAAGAAGTGTGGGAACTATCAAATAGGAGAGAGCTCGCGTAACACTTTGTGCTGGTGGCCATCAAGGCCCATTGTATCGTTGTACTGCTCTCACTTCAGCAAGCATGGGACACACAATGCACCGCTTCCTGTAAATGTGGGCTTGTTTGCCATTCGCCGGAAAAACAATGGACAAAATAAAAATGTCATAATTTGATTCATAACTGTGTCGTATTTCTGAAACCTCTGCTTTCTTCTCATTTCTGTTCGGAAGTCCATCTTAGCTCAGAGATCTTCAAATGCAATCTGATTAAGCGGCCAAGTCAACAAGTTCAAGGTTATCACCCCACTCCCCTTCGCCGCCGCCAAGTGGGGAATATTGTGTCAAACACTGAAAAGGGTAAAATAAATAAACTGTCGTCAATGAAATGGTAAAAGTTCTAAGAGAGAGGGAGCGACAAAAAGACGCTATGGCCTTAACAATGCCGTTAATAGTGAGCAGTATTTGAGATCCGAGTTTTCTCACCCCAGAAACTGCTAGACTAGTAGCGTCGAGAACATTCGCTAGCTTCACCGTAGTTGCACCCGAGGGCGCGCACGTCCTGTTCTTGCCTGGACAATGCTGCTGTTCTGCGAACGAGCGGAACAGGAAGGTGAGATGAGGGACGGTGAATGTTAGGCAAGGCTGAGATTAACTACAGGCGATGTTCACACGTGGTAAGCCTCTTGTAAGTGCGGCACTGTTTCCACTGTTAGAGTGACGACTTCAAACAAATGTCATCTTCATGTTGACGTGCCAGGCTTTCCTACTCCAGTGCTTTTGTCGCCGATGCGTCTACACATCTGTTCGTCACTCTCGGAATGCGCGCACGATGGTAAAGGAAGAGACAGTTGCTGGAAGAACAGAGGGGAGAAAGAGAGCAAACAACGTGGGTTGCAATAAAAGCTGCTCCATGACTGCGCCTCGGCCCTCCCAATGCGTTCTCACTCCTTTGTCTTTCGTCCGTGAAATAAAAAGAATGCCAAACGGACAACAAAATGTCATCCGAGCGCTGCAGCAGATTGCACGCCGATCGCGCGCGAAAGCACAAAATGTATTAATATTTAATGTGCTCTCAATTCCTGTCACTTATATAGACATCAGCACAAACGTGACAAGGGCCCCAATGCCTCGCCCCCCCCCCACAACCCAAAAAATTGTCCCCACCTATGATGTGACACCACAGCAACCTTTGTACAGAGCATCTCGCCAAACTTAACAATGCCGGCTACTCTCGCCAAAAGACCTGAAGCGGTGTGCGTGTCGAGTGTTGGGGGTGGACTTGGAAAATGAGAACACACGTGGATGTTTATATACGTCCTAAACCACACAGCAAGGCAACAGCATTCAGGAGTCTTCACTGTTATGGTGCCTCGCGTCATGACACGGCGGAAGGAGATAGCAGTAGTAAGTGAGAAAATGTCTACTCCGTCACATGGTCAACGACAAGCGGAAGAGGAAACTTGGGAGTAACATAATGGGAAAGTGATACATGACTCTCGTCAAAACAATCTTCCTCCACAAGAGGAAGTACAGTTAAGATAAAGAGAAAATAAAGGCGTAACCCCCTCCCCCCCCCACTGCTTCGTCGGATGGCCTTCCGACTAGTCATCTGATCGGATGTTTACGAGCGCACGACCTAAAGATCCGAGAGCATGTTTTTTGTTTGTTGCGTTTTCCTGCTCTGGCTGAGACACAATACTAATCCACTTACCACGGCCCCTGTACAAGAACGCAAAGTAATATCCCTCACTGCCGAATGTGAACGACTAGGTAGGCCGGAGGTTGGTAAGCAATAGGGATGGAGACTGCATAATGGATCTACCTGAAGGTCTCTGGCCTTAAGAGTGGTAATCATATGATGTTTCTCGAAGACGATGACCACTAGAGCACGGGAATAACCCACAAATTGTCTTCAAAATACTCTGAATCATCTCTTCTCCTCGACTCGTCGCGCGCTGTTAGACGCGCAAGTCGCTCTCCTGGTTGCCGCACACAGGAAAGATGCTAGCGAGTGTGATTGTGACTACGATCGTGCACCGATTCTCATCGGAAAATTCCTGTCTACTCCTCCAGTCCCCTCCTGCAGATTTATGCGATGATTCCATGAGTTCTCAGTGTGACTTGCATGTAGAGAGTGTCAGGGTAAGCTCCCCTCCCCCCAACTTCCAACACACACAAACGCAATCAAGTATAAGGGACTGATGGTGATTTGTAACATGCATAAGTTATTCCATCGCCCAGTCTACCGCGTATATCAAGGGGCAGGTGAGTAGAGGGGGAGAAAGCTGGCTAAACATTGGCCATGTCACATCGCACTGACATGTGGAGTCGGAAAGGACACGTCAAAAGGCTTCTTCCGCCCTACTCTCTCTCTCGCACGCGCACGCGGGTGCACACACACACGGACGCACCCGCGCAGTTTGCGATATTTTCCGTCAGATACCCACAAGGTCAAATGAGAAATTCACAATGTCATTTTAAGGTTTCCAAGAAAATAAAACCAACAACAAAGTCCACCACCATTAACCCGTGACCTCGCCAAGAAAATGTCAAGAAACATAAAACGTCGTATAGCGGAAATCTGTTGTTACTGATATCCGGTTTTTGTTTATGCGTCGAGTACCACGTTTAATCACTTGAAGCAAATAATATTTAAAAGGATTTTGAAGGAAGTGCGTCAGCGACTAAACAAGGCTGTGCGTCAAAGAGTGCAGACAAAGGAAAAAGCAAGCAGCAAACGAGTTACGTTCGGACAGCTTAATATGCTATGCGCTATCACATAAGAAATAAAGACTATCAAGCCAACAGCAACGACTTTGACTTTAATGGGGAAAAAGGGAGAGGATGGGGGGGGGAATTGATGTTTTACGCCGAGCCAGCAGCTAAGGTTATATCACGGCAAGGCAGCCAGCCCTGTAAACAGATGCCACACGCGAAGAAAAAAACAGCGTGTCCGAGACGAGAGCTGAACCCAGGACAGCCAACCTTCACTGTATTGGTGACAAGGCGCTAGCTGTTGCGACACCTGACTGCCCGGGAAAAAAGGGAAGAAGTCTGACGGGTCGATCACTTTGGAGTGTCTCAACACAACTCTATGCCCACAACACTTATTCCTCGCGTTGTTGTGTCACTGTCAGTATCCAGTACGGTTCACAAGATCTGCAGGAAAATTCTTTTGACAAAACTTGTCCCAAAGCCACGTCATTGTTTAGCACACTGGTTCCGGCTGGCGCTTACAGTCATGTGTCCTTCGGTCAGTGTAACAGGGCATGTTAACACAGTCGCGGTAACAGTCCGGGTCCCAGTGTGTTTAAAGCAATGACAAGGGAAATGTGCGAAACTTTATTTTTATGGGTTAGTGTTACCACACCTTTTCCTATCTCAACCCGCCTTCCCCCCCCCCCTAAAAAAAATTAAACTAGCACAACTACCGTCCTCGAACGGGAAGTACCTTTTTGCCAGATAGGTGAAGCGAATGTGTACACACCCTAAATCGTAAGAATTTTAAAACTGCGTGTGCGTGTGTGTGCGCGCGCGCGACAGAGACTAGGGCGGAAGAAGCCTTTTGATGTGTCATTCCTAACTCTACATGTCAATGCGATGTAACACGGCCAATGTTTAGCAAGCCCCCCCCCCCTTACTCCCACGCTTCTTTTCACCGGCCACTTGATGCTCGCGGTAGGCTGGGCTAATGGAAACAGTTAAAGGCCACACGGGGAAAGACCTCCTGACCTGAAGCAGTGGGCAGCAAAATCTGTTACCATTTTTTTCTCCACGAAGACATAAACAAAAATAATATACAATAAAGCGCTGCGACAGCCATCGAGCTAAACATCCGTGTTGAGGACGACAGCAAAGGATGTAAAAACTGAACGATCACAGTTCTACTGCCGAAGTCGTCCTCGCAAGCTTCTTTTGACCAAGAGCATTAACGAGCAGGAGAAGTCACGAAACACCGACCACTGACGTTCGTACGAAATGACAGAAGAACGGGTTTTAACAAGTCGGGGTAACGGAACAACCGTGACCTGCCGGAACTCAACCCATCCGATGTCAAGGCCGACGGGCGTCGCCACGACCAGGGCATGAATCACATTTTCCACGCGCTGCAGCCGCTCCACTCAAGTGAGCTTGTCAACCACCGCCCACTCTTGGGCCAACAACTAACAGCCTCTTGTAGCTTCTCTACGCCTGTGTACACATTTCTAATAACCGTGGTTTTCTCTCCCCTACCTCCCGCTCTTACTCCCCTCCCCCCCCCCCAAACCAATGGGCAGATCTGTTAACGATCGCTGCAGCAAGTATGTCATTAGCTCACTGATCTGTAATGGAGAAAGCCTGGCTGACTCTACTTAAAGTCAACTGGCAACTCGTACCGTCTCAGTATTTTGAATGCCTTGCATTTTTGTCTTTTTTGTACAATGCTGACGATGCGTGCTTTTTTTTTTCTTGGACTGCTTTCGCTGTTTTGAGGAGTTCTGTTCAGGTTGCCTACTGGTTTACGTGACACTGCTAGTGGCAAGATGGCTGCACGGTGCCTTCAACAAATTCAGGAACAGCGCGCTAAGTCTATATCCAGCATTTTTTTTATTATATAAAGTACATTAACTAGAGAAACCTTTAGTGCACAACGCCATTTCCTTTGACCGTTTTGTCTGCAGTAACCATAGCCATCAATGGCCGACGCTGAGGGGTGAAACTTTTTTTTTTTTTTGCTTCGCTGACGTAAAAACGTCTCAACATCCCGACATACAAGGTATTTAAGAAGAAAAAAAAGTTTTTTTTTCAAAAGCATCCCACACCTTCTTCTCCTCCTTCCCACTTCTGTCACGAAGATTACAAATAATTTCAAGGGTCAGCGGACAAGGACACAAGGTTATGTCCGGTGACATCGATTTCGACTTCAAACGGGCAAGGAAACGTGTCCTAATCACTCTGCACCACGCGACACTCCACACCTACCACCCATGGCTTCTATGACAAATTGATCCGCACGGCGCTAGCGCCAAGTCCGCCGCAGACAATGGGTGACAATTGACAATTGCAACATTTGTCAAGCGATGACGCTGTGTGACGACAGTGCAGAACAAAATAGTCAACGCCACAATAGTCACAGCTTATGCAGGCCGACGAAGTCTTCGCACTCGCTTGCTTGCTGCGCTGCACTTTACGATGGTCAGTCTAGTGCACGCGGAGATAATCCGCTTCACGTCATTGCACTAGCCTTGCAGGCCACACTGCTCGTGTTTTATACACACATACACACACGAGCCAGCAAGAACACAAAGCATAGGCCAAACTGAGCAGCGAGTTTTCTGGACTGCATGTAGCAATGTTCTCTGTTTCTCCAATGCCGTTCATAGTAGCCGTCGGGGTGGGGTGGGGTAGATGTACAGTAGGAACGACTATTGACTGCAGGAAGCCATCTTGACCTGGCATTTGGTCAGCTACGCCTTGCTGTCGCCCTCTCCCCCTAAACACTTGATGTTCGCTAGCGGCAGTCAGTGATTCTCTCGCATGTGCCATTGAAAGTTACGAACCTCTACAGGCCTCTTAGCTGGGGGCTCTGTGATGAGTCAAAGTAGCGTGCACTTCTTGCTGTTAGTGCAGGCCACTTGCTGATGACTTCTGAGCTACATGTATTTGGTACTTTTTTTTTAATCATTGCCTGAGAACCCTATTCAATTAACAAGAGAACATTATTTTTCCAAAGATACTGTAACTGCTGAAATACCAGGTTTGATCAAGTTTATATGATATAAGAGATACATTAAAGTGTTAACACAAATACATGTAACAGTAATGGTAACAGAACTTAATGCTGTTCCCCAACCAAAGCTACTCACACTTTTACAAACTGAAAAGTGCGATATGTACCGGACATCTCCCTCCGCTACAGAGGCCACAAGACAAACGTCCCCTGTGCAAGGGCGGAAAACAAGCCCTACACTGGCGCAATCAGCACAATGTTACTGAGTTATCGTTATCATGGGTTGATGATGGGACAGCGAGAGGAATGAGGCAGAGAGTCAAAGGCAAACACAGTCTTCGCACTAGTCTTCGCGATGTGCACTGATTCCTGACTACCTTTGGTTAGGAGCCGTTGTTGTAGACAGTTGACGTCAAGCAAACAAATGGACGGCAACGCAAAGGAGGTCCACCAAAAAGGTGTGTGTGGTGGGGAGGTTGTGGTGGGAGGAGCGACAATGGCAAAAGAAAAAGCGAACACGGCCCAATGGGGTCAATGCAACTGCTGGTTTCTCAAGGTACAAACCCCTCTTTGATTCGCAGGTGAGGTGCACACTCACCGCCAGCAAATTTAATAATAGGGTGCAGATTAAAGTGCCGTGAAGGCATACTGCAGCCAGCCCAGATAGAGCACAAACACACATCTAGAAGCAACGGAGTTTATACAGTGATAACGGGGTACAGTGCCGTTGATCTCATGTTTATACAGCTGAGATGACGTTCAGTGGCCTAACTGCTATGAAGTTCCACTCAAAAGTGAGGTGGCTGCTTGGAAATGACAAATAAATCACTTTTCATATTGAGTGTTCCTAGATAATTAAAGCAAAGAAAGAAGGGATCCACAGGGTTGGACTAACTTGCCACATGTATCTCAGTGAGTTAGCATAAACCACTACCAACCAACATAAAAAAAATGACTACAGTCATGAAATATGCAGGACACTAGCACCTACATGCAAAGTTTACCCAAATTAGGTAGATAATAAATGTGGCAAAACTTGTGTCCATATCATGCACTATGTCACCTGATCCTGCATATGTAAATTGTCTTAGTTTACAAGATAGTTTATTGTTAGTATTCCTGTCACATATAAATGTATGATATCATTGGCAATTGCATGATTTACATACATTTATATGTGACAGGAAAGGGACTAAGATTTGTCAGAAGTTAGATTATTTGTACTGTCACTATCTGTGTTTTGTATCTTGCTGTTGTTTCGAGCAAAGTTTTTTTGTGTGTTAAGACCACTGATGGCATAAGATCAGCAATACTAACAATCGCCATGATATAGCCTTAGTTGTTGGCACGGCATTAAGCACAACCAACCAGCAATACTAACAAGAAGGACAGAGGAAGATAATAAACTATCTTGTAAACTAAGACAATTTACATATGCAGGATCAGGTGACATAGAAAAGCCAAGCTAGACATGAACAAAATAAAATTATGTAGCTGCTAATGCATCTTTGGAATATGAAATACATGATAAATTCTACAAAACTAATTTCATGGTAATGGCAAACTTGCTGGTATGTTATCCATCTCAAAAGACCGGACTAATGATGCTGACACTTTAGCTGAGCTGGCTTGTTGCTTACTCTCATCTTACTATGAGCTTTAGATGGCCTTAACACTCTCCTTGGCAACAGTGTCTAATGGTTGCAATGTGACATTGAATCAGGGCGCCTGACCAGATGCTCCCTTTTAATCAGTACCTGAAAACTACTCCAACCTCACTTTGCCAGGACAATTACAAAATATTCACTACTGGCTCTCCCAGTTGAAAAATAAAATACCTTGTGCTTCACATGCTGCAAGCAATATTATAATACCATGAGGAATTTTTTTCTTTCTGGGAAGGGTTAAAATATGAAATAATGTTAATATTAAAATATAAAAGAACATGCAATACAAACATATAAAAATGTGCTAGTATTAAAATGAATTGTGCACATTTGTATTTTCAAACTTGGCACCAGTGACAAACACATCCTCACTTTGTTCAAATGCCTGTTGTAACTTAGAGGGTGTAAAGATAAACATAATTCAAAGCATATGAAGTTGATGAAGAGATCATGTGCTCTTGCCACCCACAAACACATTCTGATATTTAAGTGTCACGTTTTTTTTTTTAAAGGGCATCATTTTCAAATGGAGCCATTGACTAGAAAATTACAAAACAAAAGCAGCTGAAGAGAATGTCTTTCTGAAGGCCTTTAAGCCCTTTAAGAAAATAAAATAGAAACATCTAAATTATATAATATGCAATACTGAAACTAAGCAGACAAGTTCTATTTTCAGGCATATGTCTATCAACAAATGATATGCCCTATACATCTTTAAAATGTCATAATATTATATCCACATCAGGTGTCAGAATAATTCATTCCCAAAATGCCTGCCAAGAACAAGACAGTGAAAAACCAAAAAAGGCATAAAAACAAAGCAATTGAAAGTAAATGAAAGTCTGAAACAGCACGTAAATAAATTTTTGATGAAAATCTGCCTATAATGAGAGGCATTCATGCCATGAGACATGGGCATTTTTTTTTACCCATCTTGATTCTCTCTTGGGGGGAAAAGCAAATAATTTGAAATACTACATGCACAAATATATTCTCACACACACACACAAAGGGTTAAGGCAGCATCTGATGATATCTGCTGTACCACAGTCTTACCATTATGCAGTAATGAACAAGAGAATGTTTCACCACAGGATAAACTAATAAATCTCACACCAGACAATTCAAGAATGCTAATGCATTTTTCTAATGATACTAGTTTGCATCTTTTCAGATTTTTAGAAGTTCCCAGAAGATTTCTTTAAGACTCTGCTTCCTACACATTTTTTCCATGTGGTTAAAGATTTCATACTCATTCTACACATTGAGCTTCAGCTATGAAAGTGCAATAGAAGTCACAATGGTAAACAAACTTCTATGAGCCCATGGGTTTTGCAATCTTTTTTGTCTTTATCATCTGCCTTCATTGGAAAGCTGACTACATCATGCCTGAAAAATGTACTCATCATCACCAAATGCAAATGAAATGTTGTAATGGGTACTTACTGCCCTGTCTGGATGTCCAAACTCTATCTTTAGCTGATTCATGGCACGGATTATGGCAATCATAGACTGAGTGGCATTACTATAAACAACTGGTTTATACTGTAAGCACTCTTCTTGTGTATACCCTTTTTCATGAATAATCCTGCAAATAAACAGCACACATTTGTCATTATTCATGAATAATCCTGCAAATAAACAGCACACATTTGTCATTATTCATGAATTTAATACTAACAAAGTAACAATAATTTTTAAATCTGCAATGTTAACTCTTAACTGCATTGTTTTGTAAGACAAATAGTTAGAAAGATTCGTGTAATATTTGCTGCTGTTTTTAGATTTTAGGATCATAACTATACTTAAAAAAAAAGGAGCTAGAGAATTGATGCTAATTTGGAAAAGCTATGCAGAGTGCACCTTTTAGTGTCTGAAGATTTCTTCATGATAAAGCACATTTGGGAACTGCTATTTCTACCTGCTTATATACTGTTTGCTAACAATTTACAGACCACACTAGCAGTTTACAAAAATGTAAATGGTAATCCCATGAACTCAGGGTCATAGGGGTGTGAGGTGTCAAAGCCCTCACTTATATTTGTGCAAGTTTTTGTAAGGGCAGTGCCCATTCATCTTCCCTCCCTGGATGCCTTCCATCACCAATCCCAACTTCACAGATGGGTTACAAGGGGGAAGCATGCCACATCAGATAGGTATCAAATTGGCTAGTGTGCAACTATGGGTCTGGACCCTGCTGCTCTAACCGCTATTTGTTTCCTAATACATGTACTAGTGTTACAGCCATAAAAAGCTGCTCACAACTTATTCTGCTTTTTGTGTATTTTATTTGTTCCTTTACTTCTGCTTCAACAATTCAAGGCTCAATCCATTCCCTGTGACCCTCCCACTTCTAGTCTCCAGTGGTTGTGTGTTTACAAAAGTACTTAAAAAAATCAGATTCCAATTCTAATTCAATGTTTAGCACATACAGTTACATTTGCCAAAGGATTTCCTCACTGACTACATAGCCTGCCACTTAATGCTAACAATATCCTGTGAAGAATGGAGGAACTGCTCAATGAATCATTTCTTTTTCCTTTTTAGAACATGGCAAAGAGATTTGTAATGACAAATGTTTCATGTGTGTTAAAAAGGAAAGAAAGCAAGAGCATTTGTGCCAGACTGGTTTTTTGCTGACAGGGGTCCTAAAGAAAAAATATTACAAAAAAAAAAACAATTGAGGGTTTTGCTT
Organism: Marisa cornuarietis; assembly: GCA_004794655.1. Taxonomy (NCBI): domain Eukaryota; kingdom Metazoa; phylum Mollusca; class Gastropoda; order Architaenioglossa; family Ampullariidae; genus Marisa; species Marisa cornuarietis. Next base: position 4,865,136 of record SMMW01000651.1, read on the forward strand.
TTGCATCACAGACAATAATGGTACTTTCTAAATCAAAACAGTGTTTGCTATCACATGATCTTTGCTTAGGTGCATGAGACTGATGGTTTTTCTATACAGAAGGCTGACAGCAAACAGCCACTAGAATATGTTCATTACACAGATACAGACACCCCCTACAACTGTTCAACTCTTGTAATTACATGCTTACTACACTACCACCACCACCAACTTCAGGCAATGCACTGAAATCTAACACAGAATCAGTATACTGGAACACTGTACTGTTTCTTTTGCCCCCTTTTCAGTAACTACAACTTACTTCATCTGCTTCACAATTGTGCTTTTCCCAGACTCTCCAGCACCTGCAAAACAGAAGTATCACTGTTAGCATTAGCTCACTCTAGCAGAAGGGTAAAGAGATAGGAAACCTTAAATGATAAAAAAATAAAAGGTGGCCTTTGCCAGACACACTTATCACATGAACACAAAATGCTGAACAAACTCAACATTCACATCTCTTCACTTCATCATCTCAACAATACATATGCTAAATTATTCCTCTGCCAGGCTAACTCCACCGCCCAACTATCCCAGCCTTAGAGGCCCAGTTAAACAGCTGCCACACTTCCCAAGACCCTGCCATTTCTTTTTCTTTCCTCTATTCACCCAGTGTCTGGGATGGCTGCAGCTAAAGTAAACAGGATTGAATTGTGCTAAAAATAAAAAAAATAAAAAACGCTGTCATATTTCCTTGGAATTGTACATTTTATTTTTGTAAGCATCCAATCTTAATAAACTCCTAACAAAATACCCTCAAATACAGTCAAAAACAAGCTAATGCCCCTTGTTGCAGTAAATTATTTCTTTCCTAAAGGAGAAGAGTGTTACAATAAAAAAGCAGAGTAACACATGTGTGAGTCAACTACTTTAATAACAAAGCAGATACAGGGACAGTTTATGCCATACTGCCACTACTAATCCTAGTGTAAAATTGTTTCAGACTCTCATTAAAGTGCTTCCTGGTCATCTCTATTTTTCCACATGCATGTGAAATCTGGACTGCACAGCAGTCAGTATATAGTACCATGTATGTGGTGCTACAAAGTTTTTGCCATATTTTTTAACCTAGCACAAAAAATCTTTAGTTTTTTTGTAACACATCACATAAGAAAGCCTAAAACATAATTAGGCAAAAACTTGGCTCAGTTGCATGTCTAAGCCTTAAAATTGTTTTGTGTTGGCAAACTTAGATGTGTTTTATTGAAACTGCTAAAAAGCATTCACAATATATAAAAACCATTTTAATAACCCTCTTAGCACTGCATAAAAATGTAAAATTACAATAACTGGCTTATCACTGAAGACAACAGTGGGTGACGTTTGTCTTTTATTATTGCTCCTCCGAGATAAACATTAGACCAAGAAACCTATACATTTTTGGAAAAGAGAAAACTTGAACTTTGCATTAAAAGTAATGAAAATGGCCATGGCCGTGCTGTCCGGCAAAGCCATGATCATGGCCCATCAGGCAAAGATGGTTTAGACCTAAATGTGTTTAAAATTTGAAATATGCAATTTAGGCCTGGACTCTAACCACCATACAAAGCTGCAAAACTAAGTGCTACAGGCACATCTCAAGACCACTAGGACGTGAAAATACCAATGCTGACTTGACTCATTTTTGTTTGTATTACCAGCAAATTGATTTCAAACTTGGAACTCAATTATAAACAGTTGGTAACAAATAGTATCTGAGGAGAAAATTTACTTGTCTACTTACTAATTACACAAAGACTAAATTATTATTACACATGCATTAAACTTCCCCATATATATATGTTTTACACAGTGTGCAGATCTTGCAGGCACTAGTTGGATTTCTAATAAGTTACTTCATTCTTCGTTTTATATGATTTGTTGGGTCTTCCTGTAATAGTAACCGATCTCTGCTTAACTAAATCCACATCATAATTTAGATTTACTTGTTGTCTGTTATATGATATGATGGTGCATGTCTATGCTGATGGTAAATCTTATAAGAAAATTTAGCGAATTCATTTTAGAGTAGCATGCTGTGCATAATTGGACTGTAGAAGCAGGTATTAATACAACAGTCAAAACAACTTGGAATGCACTATAATTAAGATTATTTACTTAATAAAGCTCAGTAATGCCTACATCAAAACTACCACATGATCTCTCAGCCTCATCTTTCAATGCTTCATATCTAATTTTTAACAAAGTAATTGTTTTTCCTACAAACAAATCTAAAATGGCTTTACAATGTTCCTGTCCACCACAAATCCCCACTTGGGAACAGCTTTGATATAGGGACGCAACGCGACGGCCATAACAGAAATGGCTCGAGGCATTTATCGTCTGCTCACTCCACTCAATTGCCCAATTGTACCTAATAAATTAAACCTAAACCTAACCCTACCCCAAACCCTAACCCCAAACCTCTGACAAAATAACATAGACCACCCCATGACGTCATGTTGCCCCCCTATATCAAAGTTCTGCCCCCACTTGCAGCAACATTCTGATGGTAGAATAACCTGTAAACAATATCAGAATGGTGTCTGAAATTTGTAACGAATTGGCTTTCTTAGCAGACCCACCTTGCCACTTCAAAATGGATATCCACCTATTCTGCAACTTACTTCAGCCCATACAATTCCAAATCCCCCTAGAAACATCACTAGTCAAGACCACCAGCCTCATCTCCTCCTCGAAAATGTAAACCATAAATCTGTCTTGCCCTCTGAATGTGACAGGTGTTTTATTAATTAATGTAATATTAAGAAGAGTTCTCTGTGTCTATATCTACGATAGAAACAATGAGTTATAAACACTCAAACATACAGTGCTACATTGGCATAAATTTAAATTTTGTCGTCAAACAGGTTCTTGAATAGATACCCGTGTTACCCGTAACACCCTGTTCAAAACGGGTATACCAACCAATCGTTGTCGCTACTCATCACGCAAAATTCAAAACCTCGCAACAGCCAGCGTCCCCAGAGATAAGCATACAATTATCTAGGTCAGAGACCGGTGAAGCAAAGGAAACAGGCATTCAGTCATTTCCTCTCACCAGGACTTGGCTGTAAACATACTACAATGCAGTATCGTACGGCGTGATGCGGAAAGTTCGCTCTAATAAGGTTTTATCCGCCAAGCTCACAGCTATACTGGGATTTTCTTCCCAGTTACAAGTGAAATAAACTGCGCGAATTCAATGCGGGTTCTACAGGGAGCGTCGTCGATACGGGACTATGACGTGTGTAAAACCACTACATCAAAATCTTTCATTTTGAATTAATTTCATTTTCTGAAGTGAAAAGGCAACACTTACCGAGAAGAAGTAATTTCACTTCTCTAGCTGCTTTTTCACCATCGGCTCGGAGTGTTTTGTCAATTGCCTTCGATCTCTCCATCGCCGCTTTGTCTTCTTGACTTGTTACACACCCCATTTTGGATGTTCAGTTTTTCACAAAACAACGCAGAAAAGACTGTGTTCAATAAAATACTGATCAAATCCTAGTCCTGTAAAACGCACAACATATGGAAGACATCCAGACAAACTGGCAGTCATAAACTCCCAACGTCGGATTTCTCGCCTGTCATCCGGCGACTGCTTCCCTTCGCATGAATTTGAAGAAAATGCCCGTATGTTCGTTTGGACATGCGCACTGTGGCTTCAATTTAAACGTCTGCTCGACTAACCACTGGATATGCTACGCTATAAGATTTCTGGATGTATTAGTCGTGCATTATATTGTAGAAAAGCCACTCAATGTATTCAGTTTTCATAATGTTAACAAATTAGAAAACACAAAATTAATCGATAAAAAGTCTAATGAATAACCGTGTCTCATCTGTGCCACACGACCACGTCCATGTGAACGCAGAGGCGAATTTGTATTATCAGAGGCCTCCTCATTATAATCTATTCAATGTCATAATAATCGTATTGCGACAAAAGCTGGTTAGAGATAAACTCCAGCTAGTGAACGTTCAGACGTATCATATGATTACATAACACCTCTCCGCGCACTCCGAAGGGCTATATATAATTCCTGCAAACAACCAAAGATTGTAGATAATTCCACGCCTTTATATTTTTTATTTTCATAATTGGTGGAGTAGCGGTTAATAAAGTTACTATGTTACTCAAGATTTAAAGGGTCGAGTTAATAAAATAATTGTGAATTAAAACTTCGAAAGCTGTTTCCACATCGCATATCAGTGGCTCGTTGTCAGCTTAGTTGACCGCAGGATGTTACTTCATTATTTTACTCTTTTTTTTACATTTCCACACCACGAATCCTAACACCATAACTGTATAACAGAAAATGAGGATATGTGGACATCATAAAAATATTTGTATATGGCCAAAGGATCGCAAAATGCTTATAGTTTTGTGCACGGACGTGTATATAGGTATCTACCTCCGTGGTTTTGTGTACTAATGATAAATAGTCGCATAGACTTCCAGTGTAAATCAGGAAATTCTTTACGGATAGTGAACAGACAGTAAATACCAATGGCATGAAGACTATATAAAATTTTGAATATCACTATTTCAGGCGCATTATCCACGGACATGTATAATACAAGCTCGAGGTTTGTCGGTATGGATGCTATTAGCGGAAGTGTTCGCCTGTAATGCTAAGGTCAAATGAGTATGCGCATGCGTTGCCACAACCGGCCATGTTGACAACAAATTATTCGTTTCAGAGTACTCCGCTATGAACGACTAAAAAGGAAAAGAAGGCGAAATACTTAGCAGTCAGGTTTAGGCAACCTAGACATGGCATCAATGAGTTCTGGCTCATCTCAAAGAGAGAATAAAGCTGGATTTTGGAAGAAGAATGCCACTGTTCCTGGGAGGTGTGTATAATGCTTTCACTATGTACTTCTGTAGTGCTTCGGACATTTCTGAACTTCCGAAGATCAAGTATTGCAATTTTTAAAAATAGTAAGCTTTTATAAGTTGAGAGTTGGATTGAAGATTTAAACAGCCCAGACTTTAAACACGCTGTGTGTGTGTGTGTGTGTGTGTGTGTGTGTGTGTGTGTGTGTGTGTGTGTGTGTGTGTGTGTGTTGTACAACACATTGGGATAATGCTGACAGCAATATTACTATTGTTAATTTGTGTTGATACTTTTATAAAAGGAAAATTACTATCGCAACTGCTAGTAGTACTTAAAACTTAGGGTTGAAAGTGGTCTAAAATTACCGCGGAAGTGCCAATCGTATCCGTGTCAAGTTGCGTTATTACTAGTTAGAATTGTTATCAAAAGGGGGACGAAAATTTGTTCAAAATACGGTGTGCATCGGTATATGCATGTGTGTGTGTGTGTATATATTCTCTCTCACGCTCATGCGCCCCCCTCCCCCACATATAAATACACACATAAATAAAATACGAAAAGACTAATCTGTTACTCTGTGAACAGATAATTGTTTGAAATATACATATATAAATATATTAAGAAATATCAACAGTCACAAATTTTTTCCCGGTAAAGTTCTGTCTTGGTTTTAGATTCTAGTAAGAAATTTATGTTAAATAATATGAAATAACTGTGTGCCCCTCTTCCCTGTTAATAAGCCTACTTATCCTTGATCATAATTGTATTACAGCATTAAACCCGTCTATGGAGCACAACATCCACCTATACAACGAAAAGTTTTGAAGTAAGTGAAAATCTTTGGACACTAATAATAATAATAATAGTGAAGATTGTTATAGCGCATATTCACACTCATAGAGAGCATGCTCTTAGCGCTTAAAACGAGGAAGAGAGGTGGACTAAGTAGATACAGAACAAAGGGGACGAAAGAAAACGACAGTACTGACGAAACAGAAAACAAAAGAAACAGAAAAACACTCATTACTTCTCAGAGTTGACATGGACAGGGGCTGTAACCATCTGTTCCAACACACATTGACAAAAATGGCCATTTGCTCTCTTAAAGATCTCAGTCTTAGAAAAATCAAATTGCAGAGATTCCCTTATTTAACTTCAAGAAATGAAAATCACAGCTATCCCTCGGATGATATTTGTATACAGGGATCTTCCTAAATATCTAGAATTCTTAAATAAAGTCAATAACATTTCTGTACACAACTAATTTTCAATCCTTTGTAATCCTTTACGAGAAAATCTGTGCTGATTTGTAGGAATAAATCAGGAGGATTTATGTCATTTGTTTATTAAGCATATTTAACAGGAATGTTAATCTCTTTCTCTCTCTCTCTTAGCAATAAATGCCCTTTTTTTTTTTTAAACGTGAGGTATTAAAACATGTAGCTTGTGTACATGTGCTTATGAATATCCATCCACGCACACCTCTGTGTCTGTTGTGACCCTTCTTTATTTTTCACTATCTGTAGACAATTATTTTTATTTTAAAGTAGTAGAAAATATATTTTAAGTTTCACTTGAATGAAACAGCTAAAGTTTACCATCTGGTTATCTAGGATTTTTAAGATGAATGTCTTTAGAGCTTGGGATGTTTTTGGTTTAAATTTGCTAGTTGTAAGACACTGCCATTTCATAGCTTACATGGTTGTGTTGCTAGCTCCCCTCGTAAAGAAGATCAAGTAAAGAACACCAAACGTGACCCTTTTCATGACTTTGAGAACCAGACATCTGATGCCTGGGATGATGGGGACGATGACCTCATCACAATGGCCAATGTGCAAATGTCACTGCGGGATGTGCATTCTTCAGCAAAGGCTGTTTTGGAGAATCACAGTCGCCAGGCAGCCAGCAAGAATGCTAATGCCCACTCATTTCGCAACATTAATGATGGTATGAGGTCCTCATCTGCAACCATAAAGCTAGAGATTAACTGACATGCAGCACCACAAGCTGTAAATAATTTTTAGGAAATCTGATTGACATTTCAGGTTACCGTCACTGAAACAATTTTTTTTTTTGAGAAAGAAAAGTTTGTTCACTCCCTCTAGCTGTGATGAGCCATTGCTACACATTGCTGAATGGATCATCATCAAGAAAATATATTATTTAAGGTACACAGTTTGCAGGCTGTTATTTGTACATGTATAGACAGTTTTTTTTGTTTGTTTTTTTTTGTTTTTTTGTAACTGGTGCCTGACGCAGTTTATAAACACAGGTCTCATACCACAGTCAGCACAACACTATCACCATCCTGGTGGTCCTGGCCTTGGGGTGAGGCTAAATAGTGGGTGGCAACCACCAAAACTGACCCCCGTCCGCTTTGGTCCTCCAGCCACATCAGATCGTGAGGCTGTAAAGTTAGAAAAGTTCCGGACACTTCTTAAGGAGCCTAATCTTAATCTTGGTAAGTATAAGTATAAAATTTCACTTTTGTCTGCCTGTCAAGAGAATTTAGAGTATGATTTTGAAATATTATCAGTATATGTTGTCTTTTTCCTAAGAGTAAAGAAGATTTTTAATTTGAACTCAATTTTTTTGTTTTTTGTGGTTATTTTTTAAGAAACGAAGACGGTTATAACATTCAAATGCTAGCCTTACCCCCTATGCCATCCTCCCAGAAGTTAAACCTAAGTACAGACAAAAAATGTTTCTACAGGCCCTTATAGCTGATCTTGGAAGATATTCTATAAGCTTTTAAACTTTTTACATGCAAGCTAAAAATGAAAGCCCTAATAAATAAAGCGTGAAAGCTTTTTTTATTTTAAGACGCTTATTATTTTGTATCATTTGTAGACGAACTGAGGAAGTTAAGTTGGTCAGGTATTCCTAAAGCAGTGCGACCCACCACGTGGAAAATTCTCTCAGTAAGTAACTTCTTTATTTATTTGTAATTTAAAAAAATTAAGAAGTACCCTCAGCTGATCCATGTTCATTAGACTATCAAGATCTTTACCAAAATCTTAAGAATTCAGTTGCAGACACATTATTTTAAATCATTATAAAGTTCCTGTTGCCTTTTCTAAAATATGATATTTAAAAAGTAGATATTAGAAAGACTTGTAGAATCATTAGCAGCTTCATTTACTAAAATAATAATACATAATTACATATTAGCCTCTAATACTTTTTAGAATTGACATTTCATAATTCTAGCAGCATCTTTTTACTGAGTTTATAAGCTTTATCAGGGGTGTTCCTAAGCAAGCAAATATTTGGTGAAATTTTCTTTGACAGTCATGCAAAACATTTTGTTTTTGTTTTGGTGGTAAAGGGAGGGGGCAAATATATGGAAATGAAGACAATCTATACTCCAAAATCAGCTCAAATTTTAAGCTTTGAAAAAATTCATAGAATTATATGGTAGCAAAGGAACATACACATATTTTAAAAAGCACTAACATATTTTCAAAATGTGGGCCATCAGCATTCTTTTAATTAACCGTCCACAAACATTGAAAGAGATATTGATGCTGCAGAATGAACTTTATGTTCAAACAACATAAACTGAAGCAGATAAAAGATGAGATCTTGTTAACTCAACATCCTGGTTACTTTGATGACATACCTGAATTCCAGTTTGTTTGGCAAAGAAAAATGTGATCATATGTCCACAAAGGTCTTTGTGGAATATGGCAGTGCAGCACTATTAAAGGCAGAACTCCTTTGGACTGTAGGAACAAAATGGTTTCGCTCGTGCGAGGGAAGGTGGAGTACATGCGGTGCTGACGGCTAGTGGTCAGTTGTCTCCAATTACTACCCAGACAATAGGCAGGGTTATCCCGGCTTATGAGTAAAGAAAGATATAGAGATATAGAAAAAGATAAATGAAACCAATGAAGATAAAGTTTTAAAATTCAGTTGTCTTTGTGTTTGTGTCATTTCCACCATTCATCCTTCTTTCCTTTATTTTTCTCTCTATTTATTTTATGAAGAATACATTCAATTGTCAGTCCTAACCCTGACAGTATGTTCAGTTGCAAACTCTTTCACCTCAGCTTTCTCAACACCAGAGCAAGTACTCTGCTGAGAAGACATTTTATAGCTCTGATCTGCACCCTGCCTCAGGGTCGAGATAGCGATTAGGGAAGACTGACTGGGTGTAAAATCAAGAAAGGGACTAAAACAGAAGCTCAACCAGTTCCAAGACCAGCAAGAGAAAGGAGGTCTCAGAACAAAATACTGGGAAGCCAACCGCCTAGTGAAGAGGTCGGTAAGGGAGAACAAGAGATGCTTCACCCATGAACTGACAGAGGAAGCAGAGACAGCAGCCATACAGGGAAACGTGAAGCGAATATACGAAATAACACAAACTCTGTCAGGCAGGAGCGTAAACCCAAACAAGCCGATGAAAGACAAAGACGACAAGACCATAACAAACAATGCAGAACAAAGAGACTGCTGGATAGAGCACTTCGAATGGCAGTCCTCCCTTTATATAACTTTTGTGGATTTCGAGAAGGCCTTCGACAGTGTAGACAGGGACGTCATCTGGAGGCTGATGAACCACTATGGTATTCCGCCCAAATTTATAAACATCATCCAGGGATTGTATGAAGACTCATCCTGCCAAATTATCCATAACGGCAATCTCACTAAACCTTTTGTAATGAAGACTGGCGTAAGACAGGGTTGCATATTATCACCGACAATCTTCCTGATGGTCATAAACTGGATTATGCGTAAAACAACGCAAGACAATAACACCGGTATCCAATGGACCTTCACCAAACAGCTAGAAGACCTAGACTTTGCAGATGACATTAGTCTCCTATCTATCCTCATCGTCAACAGCAAGCACAAACCAAACTGAGCAAGCTAGCAGAGGAAGCAGAGAAGACCGGCTTAAAGATCAACAGAAAGAAGACTGAAGTGATGAAAATCAACAACAAGCAGGAACTTCCAGTCCATCTTCAAGGAGAGAACATCCTAGAAACAGACCGCTTCGCATATCTGGGAAGCATTGTTACCAAGGACGGTGGAGCGGACGACGACATCAGAAGCCACATTAACAAGGCCAGGCATGCTTTTAACACCCTACGTCCCATCTGGAACTCCCGAGCATTATCCCTCCGCAGTAAGACCCGCATCTTCAACACCAATGTGAAGGCAGTCCTACTGTATGGCTCTGAAAATTGGAGAGTGACAAATACCATCAACAACAAGCTCCAGACCTTTACCAACTGATGCCTTTGCCATATTTTGGGAATAAGATGGTCTCAAAATAGCAGCCTGTGGGAAAGAACTAACCAGAATACCACTAGTCAAGACATCAAAAAGCGCAAGTGGGGCTGGATAGGACACACTCTACACAAACCAGCTGACACCATTGCCAGGCAGGCACTTGACTGGAACCCTCAGGGGAAGAGGAGAGTTGGGAGGCCAAAACAGGCTTGGAAAAGATTAGTAGAGAGCGAGGCAAAAGATGGTGGAACCACATGGGCCCAAATGAGGGGGACTGCCCAAAACCGGGTCTGCTGGTGAGGTGTTGTTACAGCCCTATGCTCCTCAAGGAGTAGCAAGGAATGATGATGATGATGATGACTGGGTGTAAAAGTCTGCATCGAGGATAACCTACCTTCCCTCGCCCGGGCAAAACCATTTTAAAAACCTCCCACAAGAAAATTCCGCCTTTAAAGCCCAACCTGGTTGCTGAGCAAAATTTGCTGGAAACAGACCACAAAGCATCACAAAAACATATTCCGGTGGTATTTTATGACAAAGAGGCATGAAAGATTTTATATTAATGTTTTTCTCTTAAGCACACCTGGATTTGTGGAGAAAACAGGAAGTGACAAAACAGAAGTATTTCTAAAAATAGCATTGTTTGCACTAGCTGAAGTCGAACAGAAAAGATGCAATCCTTGGTAAAAGAAAACTGACCAGAACACATTGTACTGTTGCTGAATGTTCTCTTCGACACTTAGATGGAGTTTGTACTCAGGAAATCCTAAAGATAATGGCTACAAATGCCAGTGGATTAACTTTGTTCAGAGATGTGTATATACAGATCTCTCCTTTCAAACATGCCGTGCCAACTTCGTCCCCACACTCTACTCAAGAATTTGCTCAAAACATTTCAAAATCGATTGTTATCCAGTCACTTCTACAGCACAAGCAAGTTTTCGACTTTCAGTAAAATGAAGAAATCTTATTCCTACAGCAGTGCTTACTATACAAAAGCATGAGCTGTTAAAACCAACTACGACTGCTGGTAGATCAAGCACCAGGTTTGCAACATCGGCGGTTTCTACACTGTCTGGTTTGCAAGTAACATCGTATGACAGTGACAAACACTACATCATCAGTCATATCTTTATCCAGCATAATGCTAAAAACATTTGACAGTATGAGGGCACCACTGATGTGCATGCTCGAAACAGTTAAAAAAAAGGGGGGGGGAAGAATTGAGGATGATAAACATAAGGAGCTTAAACGGGAACACGTGCGAGTATCAGCAAGTAAATAGAACATTTTGCATGCAGCTAAATGAGGAAGAAATAAGCTTTTACATCGATAAACATGTTTCAAACTATCATTATGTTTTTAATTGTAACAAAATCCTTATCAGCAGTCAGTTGTAACTATAAAATAAAAATGAAATGCTTTAAACCATCAAATAAAAAAAATTACAGGAGTTTCTCTTAGACAAACACTTTTGAAATGTGTTTACATTTTATTAACAATAATGCACATGAGAAAATTAGCTCAAATGCCCCTAATTAGTAACTGACAATCAGTAATAATACAATGTAGACAGCAATGACCGTGATTGCTGACCATTAAATTTTGATCTGATTGACTTACCAGTCTGTTGAATGAATTCAGTTTGGACCATTTAATTATTTTTTTAACTTCATTCAAAGCTTCTAAATAAAGTTCCAATCTGTAGGGGTGTATTCCAAAATCAGCTGTTTGATGTTTTGGGAAAAAAAAAAAAACGCTTCTTGAACACGAGAACCTGAGCGATGTTTCTTCATTTGACTTGAAGACATGCACACTCACTATTACAAATACTTAGGGCACATAAGAGAACTCTTCAGTATAGGACAGTTATTTTTTTCCCGCTTTCCTAGTGGCAGGTGAGAATGCTGATGTTTGAAGGCTTATATCTTTAAAAATAAGCATAATTATGTACTCATATTTTTGGAATTATTATTTTAAAACCAACTTAACACGATCATAAAGAATAAATGTTGCGCTCCGTTTGTCCTTTAAGCATGTCCTTCACCATAGAGTCAGGCAGAGAAGAAAAGCAGTCTGCACAGAAAATGAGAAAAGATCTCAAAACTTGTTTCAAGGTGGGGAGGGGGAGAGAAAAGTTTTGGAAGGCAATTTTACTTTAAACTGCTTCTGCAGGGCTACCTCCCTCCAGCAGCAGACCGACGCGAGTCAACTTTGGAGAGGAAACGAAAAGAATATTTTAGCTTCATTGATCAGTACTATGACACCAGACACCAGGACATGCATGCTGAGACCTTCAGACAGGTAACGTAGAATCTACAGGAATTAGTTGAACAAAAATTTCCAGTAAGAAACTTTGCTTTCTAATAAAGATGCAAATTAATCAAATTACTTTTTTCTGCAAGGAGGATAGACAGAAATGGCCAGATCAAAGAGGGTGAGGGTATGGGTTTGAAAAAAATACAGGCATCTGGAATTCTATGAAAGAAGACAGATAAGGATTTTTGGGTCCACTGCAGTACAAGTGTATTTTTTTAAAGTTTATTTAAAATTTACTATTACAGTAATGTTGAGTTGTTTTGTGGATAATTATAATAAGTTACATCTTGTTTGCAGATATGGGATAGAGAGGGGAGGTTCATGTGTATGTGCACAAGTATTTAAACAAACATTGACAAGTAGAGCCTAAATGAATTCTCAAGTCTTGAACCTGGTCTTTAAAGCTGCCATTCTGATCTTTTGCATTGTCACAATTTTCTTTTCAATTTGAGAACCTTTTAACAGGCATCAGAATAGTTCCAGGTTGCTGCCTTTGGAAAAATGCTTTGGGGGGAAAGGTGGGGTATCTCAAGACTTGTAGTTTTAAACAGCTTATTTATTTCTCAGAAAAAAGAATTTGCTTTTGTTGTGATATAGATATTTTAAAGATGATGACAATTTTTAGGCACAAATATATTGGGCCTTCGTATTTTATTACAGTAAGTATTGTGTGAATGTGGTTGAGTGTGTTATTGACTGCAGCTGAGTTAATTGTATTCTGGGCATTTTAATGCAGCAAGAAGAGTTACGCGTGCATGGGCAGTGTTTCCCAAGGCATAGAAATGTGCTTAAATCATGCAATAGGTAGTCCAAATCATGTAGACAATATTTGCCATGGAGATCTGCAAACAAAGCAATTTGTCGTTGGACATCTAAAAACATTGCAGTATTTTTGGTTGGAGGCTTCACCATCGTGCAGAAGTTTGTTATATATCAGATATATAAATGATGATATTTCATTTGTTACAAAATATAAGGGATACAATTTTACGTTCATAGAATAATGACACTAATCATTAGTTTCTTGACATAAGGATCTTGATCAGACTAATATTAACATGTACATTGATATGTATTAAAAATAACCATCATTTCGAGCATGGGGAAACAGAAAGCTGGGTAGTTAGATAACTGGTGTCCAAACACAAAAGGGGTGCTGATTTGAAATCCGTCTGGCACAGCAAACTTCCTCCATTCGACCTAGCTGTTGGGAACGGACTCTTTAGATAGTTTAAGAAACAAAGCAGCGAGGGAGAATTGCTACCACACTATCAAAAATGCTGTGTTTAACAGTTCGCTCCTCATTTAAGTTCACGAGACTCTCTTTCCATAATTTTATCTGAGGCTCTTTTAAGTCCAGAGCAATTTTGAATGAGGGCTTGAGAAGCCTCAGCCATTCTATCAAGGGATTTGAAAGCTTCCAACCATGGTAATGTGCTGCGGGAAACACTGATGTAAGAGAATGTGTGCATGTATATTTACATGAATTGTATGTGTTTGCATTTATGCATGTTTGAGGGCACATGAGTCCTGACAAAGCATACTTGAGCTCTATGATGAGAGGCATGCCTTTTGTCAATTATGAACCAATCTGATGCCTGTTTAAAACACCAACATGCTTTGTCTTTTTTTTTAAAACAAATTTCTGTTTTTTTGTATCCCTGCCTGTTCTCGATGCTCTTTATATGACATTCTTTAATTTTGTACCCACTGCAGACTTAATGTTTGTCTGTTTGATCACAAGTATCCCATGCAGTACTTGTGCTCTGCAAAATCTGTCGGATCAAAGCAGGCTAAATTCTTGCCTTTGCAGATTCATATAGACATCCCACGAATGAACCCCCTTATACCTATTTTTCAACAAAAAGTAGTTCAAGAAGTGAGTACACAGTGGCTCCATCTGTTGCATGACATGCAGTCATCCTACCTTCTAATGTGTCTGTGTTTCTGGCAGTGCCAAGCCAGAGTGTGACTTTGCTGTCCATTGTATGCCTCACAAATGAAAGCAGGGACTGTCCTCAATAGCCTTGTAAATGTAATGGCTGCAATTTTTTTTCCTTTAGTGCAGGGTGCATGTCTCAAGCTTTGTGTCTCATCTTTTGCAATAAAGAAACTGCAGTCATGTACACTAACAAGGGTATCTAAACTGAAAGATTTATACATAATTCACATTAATTTGCAATGCTTGGTGATTTTACCCCCCATACCTCCAACTTTTTTTTTCTTTTTCCTGTTTCTTCTCAAAGTGAAAAGAATAAATTTGACTTTAAATTATTCTGGTGGCATTCAGCTTTTTCCGTGTCTTAATTGCTTCTATTATTTTTTTTCTTGACCATATCATGTACACTTTGAGCAGCGATGATGTTCGGTAAGCAGAGAGTCCTGCTTTTGTTTTGAGTTTGTTTTTGTGGTTGTCATTGTTCTTCTCTCAAAGTACATCTGGAAAAGCCTGCTTACTTGCACATAGATTCTGATCTGTAACCCAAGTCATTCATTGTTAACTCCCTTTATCAGTACATTTTGCTTAAGCAGCCCTCAAGTGGTCCCATTGCAGTGCCTCTCTTGCCTAGCAGAAAAGCCCACTTGAGGCATGGTATTTGAATGTAGGTGCTCAGACACTTGGTGCCAGCCATATGAAACATTACCAGTGAATTGTTTTGACACAAAGCTCTTTTGTCAGTCAAGCTTATTGTGGGTGATGTGTAGTGACAGTGACTAATGATAGGGATATTTCTTTTGTAAGCTTCCCGAAACAGTTCCATGATTTCGCCCATCATTTTTTATGCTTTGGACTCAAAAACAGAAACTTATCTCATTGTTGAGATGCTGCACATCACCTCAAGGAATATTTATTTCAGCTGTAAATTTAATAGAGACAGAAAATTGAAAACTTTTTTTGTGTGTTTGGGTAGTAGCTATAGAAACAAGATATACAATATTTTCCCTCAAAACCTTAGTACCTGATTGGAACAGATCAGCAGATGTTTATAAAGGCACCTTTAGACCAATATGTTTAAGGATGTTCAACAAGAGGCACGACTTTAAAAGAATGTTAATGCCAGTGAAGAAACCAAGCCTGCAGAGTGGAATTGTTTTAAGCTACTTGAACTAAACTGAGAACTCTGCTGGAGGAAATGTAGTGACATGCTAGGTGGGGTTGGGGTGAGGAGGAAGGAGCAGGTACTGCAAGGTACATGAGAAGTCACAGAACAGTCCTGAGACAGCAATATTTCAGATCAGTTTCTACCTCCTTGCTTGCCTGCAAAGCAGATGCTGTTGGTACTCTGATCTTGCTGTTTGTCTTCCTCTGTACGCGCTCACTGCCTTCTCATCCCCTTCCCTCACTTTTTTTTTTTTACAAAAACACGGTTGATGAATTTTGGTTTTAAGTTTCAAACCAACTTGATATTTTGTTTTGGTTTTTGGTTGCTAGGGGAATGTTTGTCTCAAATGCATTATTTTTCAGATCCTTAAAGATATTCCTCGCATGACGTCCCTAGCACATTTGTTTCAACAAAAACCAGTTCAGGAAGTGAGTATTGTGACATGCAGGTGGCATCGCTGTTTTGTCTTAAAGATGCTTAGCATCCAGTGACTGAGCATGAACACAGGGCTTAGCCATGCACACAATGCTGCTACATGGTCAAGAGCTGTCCTTGGAATTGACAAAATGGGGCAAACGTCTGATTGTGAGCTTTGCAACTAAGTGGCAGCCTTTTGATTGTTTGATGTGTGCAAAATGTGTGCACTTGCATGATTGTGCGTGTTGTTTGTTGTGTACTCTGCCCTATTGAGAGAGCTGGAAAGTAGTGCCTGTACATCATACATGAAGCCTACCGCCGTAGAGAGTCAGCAGTTGCTGAAGCTGTTTCTCTGCCCATCAGACTTTTGTCCCACTTTGTGTAATACACCACTGCTGACCATCCCTCAACCTGGCTTGTCCCTTCATCTGCCTCTGCTTGTAAACATGTATTTCTCCTCATCTGAACATAAGATGGATCTGTTTGTCACGTCATTTTACTAGCTGTGTGGG
Source organism: Marisa cornuarietis (assembly GCA_004794655.1). Classification (NCBI taxonomy): domain Eukaryota; kingdom Metazoa; phylum Mollusca; class Gastropoda; order Architaenioglossa; family Ampullariidae; genus Marisa; species Marisa cornuarietis. Next base: position 4,881,588 of record SMMW01000651.1, read on the forward strand.
TGCTCTAGAAATATAGATGTGTGGGGTTTTTGCACTTAATGTAAGCCATGTTGGCTGATAAGCATAGAAAAGTCTTTTTTACCCTTGAAACCACTTATTACATTCATGGCTGTGCCAACAGTAGTTTAAAATGATAGAATTAGAGTTACCTGATGACAATGGAAATTTGTGTCACTAAGTATACTTAAAAGTAATCTATATCTGTTTGAGTGATATAAGGGCAGGTGTAGTGTGTTCCTTAGATACCTTTGAGTTATTAAGGTTCCATAATCACAACACCATTCCAGCAGCTGGAAATAATGTATTGGGAACACAAGTAGCAATAACAGTGTTTAGTCATTCTAAGTGCCCTATTTTCAGGCTGGCTGTTTTGTTCAATGACTTGACCTCTTTGCAAATAATTAGTGCATCTGCTAGGGATGGGGGAACCCTGAAACACTGGTTTTAGAGTTTTTATGTAGATTTAATGTCATGGTCTCGCAGTTAATAGTGTCATTATATTGCAAGTAATTGGAGACAGTATTAACAGGTTTGCTGATAAAAGGCTGTGCACAGCATATGAACTACAAATCAGATGCAGGTGCACGATAGGTGTAACCACATGTATTCAAACCATGTCGCCATGGAGAAACCAACGGTAATGATAGCAAGGAGTAAGAGGGGAGTTACAAGAATTCAATCAAAACAAAAAAATAAACTCTAGATTCTGATTTTCACTCTCTTTTGCAGCTATTTTTTTTGAAACTTTTCCTTTAAAGTTGTTGCATAGTTTCATTTCATTTTAACAAAACTATGAGAGTCTTATATACTGCAGTGGTCATAAGAGATGTTAACAAAACATTCAGTCAGTATTTTGGCAAGAAGTTTCTTATAGTTTTGTTTCATGACAGCCTTTTATTCTTTTGAGGGTACGTGCAGTTCTGCATCTTCACTTTTTAAATGATCCAGCAGATCATTGCTGATTGCTCCATCTCCCCCTACACCTTCCCCCACCACAGATTAAAATGTGGGCACAGGAAGAGATTGGGGATTGGAGGGAAGTGCCAGGAGAGGGCTTGTAGATGTGAGGGTGGATGCTGTGCACTCAGATAATGCACCAGAACCACTCCTTTATTTGCTGGTAGATGTCAACTCTGTGTGCGTGTATGTGTGTGTGAGTGAGAGTGAGAGAGAAAGAGTGTGTGTGCATGTACATTGCACTTGCATGTACTATAAAGAAGGTGCTCCCTTGCTTTGGCATAGTTGAAGTGTGGTAAAGAACATATTGATGCTTTGTGCATGGAAGCATGCATAGATTTATACAGCAGTCAGAATTTCAAGAGTTTAATCAGCATGGACTGCATTCTAACTGCCATCATGCTGAAAATATTTTTAAGGGTTTCAGTTATTTAACTGCATTGTTCAAGGTTATATATATTGGATATAAACCTGCAGTAATATAACATGTAGCTGACCCGTGGTGTTGGTACCAGTACCTCAGAGACTGTGATTAAGGAATGATTAAGTTTAGCAGAGTGAAATTTATTTTGTGACTGCAATTAGGTATCTGTTAATAAAAGTGTTAGACCACATTTTTGTGGACACAGTTATTAGAAAACTTAAATTCTTTCTTTTTTCCATTAAAACAATTTTTACTAATACATTATCTTGGTACATATATTTCTGACGGGTTATTTTTCTCCTTACGGATGTAGTGTGCATGGACATAAAGAATAGAGATGAAGTCAGACTAAATCTTCTCTCTTGTTTATAGAACAATGTGTGTAACACAATACATGCTGTCTGAACAACATGCATAGCAATTTCCACTAATTAATGCTAAGGGAACCTGGAAGAATGACGTGAAAGGTGTGCATAGCTACAGCTCAAGACACATTTTTGACTTAATTCTAACAAAGTATTTCTAACAATGTACTAACACGGTCTGTGCGGGAAACATAACACAAGCTGACAATACTGTATATTACAATATTGTATATTACAATATGTTGTAATATTACTTTGGTTTATAAAAAGCATGATTTATGTATACATAGAATTGCATGGCTTGAAGTAGTATTGCTTTTTTATTTTTGTGTGATTGAGTTAATTTTTAACGATGCTTATTCATAAATTAACAGCAAAAAAAAAATTATATTATATATATGGTAGGGAGGCAAGAGATGATAGCATCTTAAGTGATCAGCTTAATGAGGTAACAGTTTATCTAAGTCATATGGAATTTGAAGAGCTGATGAAAACAGATGATCATATATAGTTCATAAATATGCTGACTTAAGTTTCTTCTAACTTCTTAGCTTATTTTAAAACACAAGCTTTTGTATGTCATTGTTTAATGTCTCCTAGTAGAACTTTAATGTTGTATTTATATCCAAGAACATATGAAATAGGAACTGTTCATGTGCACAACAGCACAAATTGCACTGATAGTGATGCTTGTTCCAGATGTTTGAGAGAATATTGTATATATGGGCCATTCGACATCCAGCCAGTGGCTACGTGCAGGGGATCAACGACTTGGTCACACCATTCTTTGTTGTCTTTTTGTCTGAATATATTGAAAATGGTAAGTACATATGAGCTTAGTGCAGGGGAACATACCAGACAGGCTGAACTATTTGTGCACATGGGAATGCAAATGTATCTACTTCTGTTGCTGACTGGTCACATTTTATTAGAAGCTCCTGGACAGTCACGTTTATTTGGTTCATGTAAAGTTTCCTTCAAAATCTTTTTTTGAACTACATGTTTTTTCACCATTTGCTTTGTTGATTTTTGCAGATATAGAGGTAGAGAACTGCAACCTTCTGGAATTGGACAAAAACACACGTGCGATCATCGAAGCTGACAGTTTCTGGTGCACATCTCGCTTGTTAGATGGAATCCAGGATAACTACACTTTTGCACAGCCAGGCATCCAGATGAAAGTCAATGCCCTGCGAGAGCTTATAAAACGTATTGATGGTACGTGTTATGTCTTAAAGTATAAAAGTGAATGCTGAAACAAAACAATTCACTGTCTGTGCTCGAAATTTACATTTCTTTGTCTGGCTAAATTTTGCCAAGGTGCTCTTAGTACATTTGGTATTATTATATACATGGTAACACCTGCCATCTGCATACCCTTCAACCAGCTGACACCTCCAATATCCGAACACTTTTGGTCTGCATGGATAGATTCTCACCACAAAATGACCTTTGATCAGTGGACACCTGCTAAATATGTATGCAGACGGAGATTTTAAGCATCACACACATCCCTTCACTTGTCGGATGGTGTTTTAAGCTTCATAGCAGTTTCACCCATTTTCAAATGAGTGGTATAGGTTGGCTAGTGTTGCCTTTTGGGGATGGGGGCAAGGGGCATGTGTTTTTATCAGTTCCTGTACACATGAAGATTTGTCATGAGTGTTGTTTGCAGGGATTTCTTGAATGAATTAGAAAGTGTGGTAATTGACAGTAAAAAGAAAATTCATTTATGATGATCAAACAGTAGCAGTTCTGTGCAGTACGTTCAAAGGACCTGCCATTTAGTAGACACTTGGTCCAAAATTCTCCTCCTCCCCTCACTCATCATCATCATCATTCCTTGTTACTCCTCGATGAGCATAGGGCCGCAACAACACCTCGACAGTGGACCCGGTTTTGGGCAGCCCCCCTCAGTTGGGCCCATGTGGTTCCGCCATCTTTTGCCTCGCTCTCTACTGATCTTTTCCAATCCTCCCCTCACTAAATCATATTAATTTTTTAAAATTTTAAATGTTACCAACTTTCGTACTTTGTCCTGATTGAGCCCCAAAATGGCTTCATCAGTGCGTCCTTCAGCTCATGGCAAGAATGTGGGTTGTGTAATCCTAGTTTTCCTTACATCTGTTTTCAAAACACAGCGACTTTTTACAGAATTTCCAGAAATAAAATATAAGAATAATAAATTTAAATTTTTTCCTTTTCAGTTGTAGCATTTGGTGTATTTTTGTTAAGAAAGAGAATAATGACTTGTAAATCTCCTGGCTTGTTCTTTTACTTCAGCACCAATGCATCAGCACCTAGAGCGGCAATCAGTAGAATATCTACAGTTCTCATTTCGCTGGATGAACAACTTACTGATGCGTGAAATCCCTCTTCACTGCACCATCAGATTGTGGGATACATACCTGGTCAGTTGATTTTTTTTATACCTTTTAGTGTATTGCCATATTTTCATGCTATGTCCTTGACATAAGCTTTATTTTTAGGATTGGGGAAGAAATTTTCGTTGGCTTCACATAATGTGAAAGGCTTGTAAATCTGCTTTCCTTTATGATCAACATAATTAGTGAATATAAACTTTTTTATTGTGTTGAAAGGTATGATTTATGCATTCATGAATATTTATGTCTAAATCTTTGAATATGCATAAACACATGGGCACACAGATGGAGAAATAGGAATCTGCAATTGGATGTTCTACTAGATGTGTGTCTCCTTAACAGTCTAGCATTTCATCACCACGTTATGTGGTCTGCTTAACAGTTTAGCATTTCCTCACCACATTGTGTGTTGTAATTTTCAGTCTGAAGAGAATGGGTTTGCAGACTTTCACTTGTATGTCTGTGCTGCTTTCCTTAAACGGTTCTCGGCTGATGTGCTGAAAGAAGACGACTTCCAGGTATGCATAGCCCAGTGTCTGATCCCTAGTACAGAGTGTTATAGTGGTGTCTGTGAATGCTTAAGGATTGGGGTTAACACTTTTGCAGAAAGCTGGAGAAATTTAAAAAAAAAACTAAATTACTTCAGGATTAAGTCATCTGAAGGGGTGTTTATTTTGAATGAAAGGGTATTTTTTAGCTAAGAACTTCAAATAAGGGGTTCAAGAGTCTTTAAGTGATGCGCAGTCCAGGTGAGAAAATTTGGTCTAGAGGAATGTATGATTGGCTTCTTGTTTCAGGGAATACTTATGCTGCTGCAGAATCTTCCAACACAGCAGTGGGGTGATGAGGAGATTGGGGAGCTGCTAGCTGAAGCCTTCAAGCTGAAATACATGTTTGCTGATGCACCCAAACACCTGCAAGCCAAGTCATGACCTAGCTAAGCCTTAGGAGACTGGCACCTTCGGCTCTCAAGTCAGTTTTGGTAACGAGTCGTCAAGCAAAGCTTTTTTAGAACCTGCGGGCAAAATACTTTGACAGTAGTTCTATGAAATCATAAAGTGACTGCAGGGCACTTGACAGATCTTGCCTCATTCTTCACTTGTGTTCTGGAATACATAAGCTGGCCCTGCATAGGTGGTGGCAGCCGGTGACTAGTTTTGCTGACTCTGCCACTGGCTCAGGTGAGATGGTTTTTTCACCACCTAGTGCTGAAACAGGAAGGGGTCAGAACTCTTAAGGATAAACTCCATATAAATTTGACCTGGGTTCTTTCCCTGCAGAAGCTTTTTGTAGCTTCTGCTGCAGTGATATGGTGTCTTGGCTTATTCTGTGTGCGTGTGGGGGGGAGGAGGTGGGGCATGGTGCTGTGGTGCAGGTGGGGGTAGGAGTAAGGAAACCTACTTTGATTCTGCCTTTACCTAGCAGTCATAAACGACAGTTAAGAGAGAACATTATGTAAGTAGGATTCATTGCTTGTGGCCAGTTTTTAAAATGCTCAGTTTTAAAAACAGTTGGTGAACGTATGTCTGGGTGATTTGCTTGCTAAGCATTTTATGCTGTGCCAGCAACTAAGGCTATATCACGGCTAGTCTGTGGGTGAGAGGGTTAGTGAGTGAGGTGAGAGTGATTGTGAGAGCTGTCAGATGAGAGCAAAAGGTTTCAGATGATTTTCGGAGCTCAGGCTGCCCTAAGGGCTCAGAAGTATATAAATTTATTTACTCTTACCTCTGTATGCACATTTGTGTGCATTGATGCTTGCCTGTGCACACACATGCTGGGTGTGTGTATATGTGTGCACACTAGCTGTCTTTGTTACAGCTGAGTGTTTGGATGGTTTAGAAGATGAATTTTGACAGTGGTTATCTGCCTTCCTTGTCTTAATCTCTAGTGTGACAAGACGATATCCGTAAGCTCTTTGTAATAAATGCATTTGGTGTGTCCTCTGGTAATGGCAGATGTTTAGAGTTTTTGTTGTTTTGGAAAAATTAAGTTCATTAATATTTTAATATTTGCACTTCCATTTGTTTCACTGGCTTCACTGGGAATTTTTTTTTTTTTTTTGCATTGACATTAATTGTGGGAGGAAAGGTGTTTTGATAAAAGAGCAGCTCTTTTTGAAGATGTATGTATTGATAGATGAGCATTAGATTATTGTATAAATCCACTCGGTGAAAAAGGTGTAAATGAGCTCTGGGCTTACATTTAAGGAGGTGCAGAGTTATTGCCAAAGGAAATCTCTAACAACATGGAGTAAATTAGTGTCTTGTTCAGAACATAATGAAATACCATGTTGACTCAAGCTTGAACACATGGACTGAATGTCGCTTGTTTCTGGTGGAAATGCTTGCTGTCATAAGAAAAAGTAATCTCCTAAATACGAGGACACACACTAAAAAAAAAAAAATTAAAAAAGAGCTGCCTGAGATAATCTGAGCAAGGGGGAAATCTTTGAAAAGAAAATAGTCTCAAAACCTGGGATGAGTGCATGCTTGTTTATTTGTTTTGAAGGAGATGCTACCACCCAGTGGCTGAGTTATTTATCAGTAAATGGAATGGGGTTATTAACAGTATTTTAAAAAAAACAATGTTTATGAAATTTGCAGACAAAAATATGACATTATCTTTTGCACAAAACTCATTTGCTTACCTCATGTGTACAGAGCAATAATCCAAAAACAAGTGCAGAATGAACTGGTTGCTTAGCACCTGTCTTGTGAGTTGACATGAATCAGTTTTGCTGAATGATGTCATTCTTACGATGTCTTGGCTGCATCAGCTTTATCTGGAAACAGTGTTAGCTTGCAAAAAAGACACATGGAAGGACAAGTCATGAGCTCCTGTCAATTGTGCTGGGCAATGAAGATCAGTTGAGCACTAAAATGGTGTTGTGTAACTTAAAGGGAATTATTGTTTTAAAACCCAATCTGGAAGAAACGCTTTATATAATGGGGTTTTCAAGAGAAAAACATTTCAGTTTAAAACAGTTTGTCATATTCTCCCAGAAAATGGTGGGATTGTATCCTTTAAAAGAATAACAGATATATCACCTCAAGACTATTATAATTGAAATATCCTTGGAATAACAACATATGTTTTTGCTCCTTGCAGCGTAGCAAGCACATAAAAATCATGATGTAATCACAAAATAGAGAGCTACAGATAAAACCATGGTTTTTTTTCATGTAATGCCAGCAGTGACAGCTCTGATGATTGCAAAGGGCTGTGTGAACATGCAGGATGTATCTGACACATGAAAAATGGTGATAAAAGTGTCTTATCAAGCTTATGCACAAAATGTTTTACAAAGTTTGCATGTGATCGTGCATCAGCATGAAGAATGGCCATTTATTTTTCCTTGAAAAATCACATATATTAGATGTATTAGAATGAGATAATTTCTCCCTAAACTTGAACAAAAGTGAATAAATGTGGTGGTATTTTTCACAGTTAATACGGATAAAAGATTATTAACTGCAAAGAAGCAGGGTGAAATGTTTTGTGTACTACATAAATGGTTATATATGGCAAAGGTTGTGCAAGAATAGGAAATAATGGTTGATGTTATTTAGATTTGGTTTACTTTGCTGTATGTACGTTATAACTATTTGTCAAAAATTTATTATTATGAAAGGTCCCTCTTATTAAAGTAATGGTTTTCTTGCATAATTATTCACTTTTAGTCATTTCTGCTTACTTTGTACGTGAAGAAATACACCACACTCTGCTACACGTTATTCCTCGCAACATTATTGAAAAGAATCATAGGGAGGTCAAGAGGGGTTATTGTTTATTAAAGAGATTTTTTAATTTCTGAGCTTTTGTGGATTAATGGCATAATAAATATTGTTTAAAAGGCATGATTTATCTTTGCCAGGACTACATGTGAGTGAAATTTTATCGAAAATGTAGGATTTCTTTATATTTGATAAAAGTATGTTTCTTAGAGTGAGTATACTTACATGGTGGAGAATATGGGCGAGTTAAAAAGTGTAGAAAGATGCTTCCCAGCAAAATGAGCAGAAACAAATTTTCATCTTAGAAGTTATAAATTGATTACAATAACATTTTGCATACATCACTCTGCACGAGGCAGGTCTGCTTATAACCTGTGGTTGTTTTTTAGAACATTCCTACACAGCCTCTTTCAGAGTCCCTCAGTTACAGTACATGGGTAGGGAATTATTTGTGCATGCCTTGTAAGTGTTATTTATAAATCCAAAGCACCAGTATGGCAAAGAAAGCATTGTCCAGAATTTTGACTAATTTGATATGCATCATTAGTATGATGCCTTTTACATTGAAAAAAAAAACTTTTCTGTTTATTTGTGCTGAAGAGTTTGGCTTACAGACCATATGAAACTACAGTTGCCAGATAGAGGGACCCAAAATATATGAACATGAGTGTTGCCCATTCAGACACCAAATAAATGTAAGCAAGTTTGTCAAGCAATATTGTGGTAAAAATCTGTGGGTATATTCATTCAGTCTTTTCAGAGGGGTATTGGTGTTTTACACCGAACCAGCAACTAAGGCTATATCACAACAAGGCAGTCAGCCCTATAAACAGATGCCACATGCAGAGAAAGAACAGTGTGCCCGAGACGAGCTGAACTCAGGACAGCCAACCCTCATTGTATTGGTGACAGGGGCTAACCGTTGTCCACTGGACCATCCTTTTCTGTAGAGAAATGCAGTTTTGAAAGATGAGGTGAAAATATTTGTTATTGTTGTAAATATATTGTTATGTTCCACTTGGTAGTGGTGTATCTAAATGGTGGGTTTCTTCCAACAGACATGGAAGAATTTTGTGCAATCGTCTGAATGTTTGGTGCAGATGTAGGTCCGGAGGATGCTTTGTGGTTTTATGAAACTCAATGAGCAATATAGATGATAACACAAAATATACTAAAATATAGTTGATTGGTGAATTGTGCTGAATGTATGCAAGTGTTCACATCCATTCTAGGGCAATATGCAAGAAAAAGGAATATGTATTCAAGAATAAAATGTCAATATTGGGAAAAGATTGTTGGTTTGTGCATGATTTCTGAGTAATCCATGCAGTTGCAGTCAATTTTAAAATGGCCAGTGGTTTTTAAACACTTTTTTACATATTACAGGTACAAAGAAATGAGATATTAACAAAACACTCTTTGATAAAACTTAAAACTACACTGGAATTTTCATTTTAAATGAAAAGTCATGAGCTTTATAGCTTCTGGTGACAAACCAGGACCATATCATATAACTACTTTTAGATACAAGTAGAGGACAGAAACAAGTTATCAACAGCATACTGTGCTCTTTTGGTGCTTAAAGACAGCTATGCATACTTAAATGGTATTGAACATATTTTCTTGCATATGAGCCAAGAGACTTAGTGGAAATATTTTGTGAACATGGATTTTTGGGCAAGTGCTGAGTGTACAGAAAATATACAGTGAAAATTTTTTAAAAAAATATCTTGTAGATGCAGCAAAGATGTATACTTCATAAACTTCAAACTCTGTGGGAAAATGGAACCATATCACCTTTATTTCAATTCCAAACCATTATTTCGAAATCTTCTGACTTTAGCCTTTTACAACACAGAAATAATCTAAATTTTCAACATCACGAACATTTTTGTAGCAAAAGTATTTTATTGTAAATTATATCATGCCACCAAACAGACTTCCCCCAAGTGAAACTACTTACTTTCACACATCATTATCATCAGACAGAAATGTGTACATCATACAGCTTTAACGCCTTTATAATAAGAGTGCTAATTACTGTAAGTATGCAAATACACGAACTATCATGAAAAGCTGTGACCACTATGCAAACATACAAAACACATGCACTGTCATAATCATTCATATGAGGTCAGACATCCCACAGTGATCCCAAGCTTCCTAAGGAGAATTTCAAGGGTTTTTTTTCATCTGAGCATAAATACTTTTTGTAAAGTTGTGCAGGTGCAACCCACACTATGTCACTGATGGTTACTAGTTTTTAAGAGTTTCTGCAACTGCTGAGAAACCTAACACTAAGTTTTGTGCAAATCCAGCTTTTGACCACATCTGTAAATTTAGTTGTCTTTACTGGCAAAGTCAACAAATTAAACCAGATATGAAACTCACAACAAGGAATGTGCTGTATAAGGAATAAGGTTTCTTGATAATGGAAGAAGTTAGGGTTTCTATTGGAAGAAGAATAGTTTTGATGATGCTAGTCACCTGCTTTATACCAGTTTTGTTACAAACTATAGATGTACATGAGCAGCATCAATGCCAAATGTTTTTTTTCAGAATATCTTTTAACTTTTTTCCTAGGAAAATGGCAACAATGGTCCATAAATTGTGCATCAGCAGTGAAATACAGATAGTTTTTTAGTTTAAAAAAAATTGAAACACAGATGTGATGAGTATTACAAGTCACTTTATGTTGATGCAGAAATGTAAAGGTTTTTACCCATGACAAATACAAAGCACTTTCATTTTTTTAAAATTTAATACACAAGCTGAATCTTGTAATTCAAAATGTAAATTCAACTTATTCCTAAGTGGGCTAAAAAGATTCTGTTCCATAAAAATTTCAACATTACAACTTTGCAGTCATGTAACATCTTAACAGTTCCCATACATGCATTCAGGTGAAAACTACTTTTATCCATCTTTAAAAAAAATTTTAGTCCACTCAAAATATAACGATTTTTGTGAGCATGTTTTCTCAAGCAAACAGGAAAATATGCTAGCATGAACATTGTATGTCATCTATTTTAGCACAGTTAACAAAGGTCAAAACAAACTCCAAAAATCTTAGCAATGTTTGAAGGGAAAACCCTTAAATAACAATCATCATTACTGATACTGATGAGCAACATTACTAAACATAACCAAATGTATAGTAATACTAGATTTTAAAAAAGAGAATCCTTATGATGAAACCGATGCAAAAATGCTGCTATTAGAATTAATCTTATTCATGTCATCAGCTGTAAACAGCCTCCTTAACTCATCAGTTTATTTCAATTTTCACCTGAAGTATTTAAAATTAAATGGCACCTAAAACTAAATGTAACATTTCACACACATATACTATGGTACCCATTGAATCAACAAGAACCCTTGTGCTCAAATCTAAGTCAATAACTAGCACATTGTGCTGAAACTTCTATGTAAGAACACTTGTGCTGGTCTGGTTGGCTGAGGAGTAAAGGATTTGTAGCAAGAATGCTGACATTAAATGAGCAATATAAGTAACCCACAAGTTGAAAATGGTCACTGGTCAAAATGGAAAAGGCACAAAAAAGGGAACCCCTTAGTTTCCATGCAGGACATTCCACAGCTAAATTCTATGTTGTAGTACATTTTGTAAATGGTAGGGTAAAAAAGGTAATTGTCATTCCCTAACCTTTTCAAGTAGTTGGAGGGTGAGGTATTAGAGACCTCACTTTTCTTGGGGCCAGCTTTACGTGAGGGCAGTGCCCATCTCTCCCTCACTGCCTTACCTTCTCCATCCCTCTATGGAGTCGGGTACCAATTCCTGCCATCTGGGATGACTGGGGAAAGTCTGCTGTGCTAATCGAGTTATGAACCAGCGCACTCTTAATCATTCGGCTGTCTGTTGATTAGCCCTGCATATTGTATACATCATAACAAACCACCCAAAACATAATCTGCAACAAGGCCATATGTGGGCCAGAACCAAGAAAAATCACGACTTGGTGACATAGCAAACACCTCTGAGCAGTCACCAGACTACAGATTCAACTTGTTATCATGACACCCATCAGCTCACTAAACTTGCCTCTCGCAGCATTTTGTGGCAAAAAAGATTTTGCCCAGAGTTACTCTTCTTTATGCTGGCACCCTTGTTTCGTGTCTAACATTTGCTTTGGATGGTTGGTGGTGAGATAATGAATTTCAGTACCTGCCAATCACTATGCTGTTCTCATATCCCTCACGCTCATGAAATATGGAAAACATAGTACATGATTTGCTTTTCTAAAAGGCATTTAAAGGAAGAAATAATTGTTATCACTTGATTCATACAAAGGCATCACAAGTGGTAAGTCTGCTGTCCATATTTGTCTTTTCACCATTGCTAAACCAGTGTTTAGCTTTCCGTTATGATCCAGAACACTATTTTTATATGACCCAAGTTCAGTACAATAGGGCTAATTTTTGCCTTTTTCCACCCTTGACTAACCTTTTCTGATGAAACTCAAATAACTGACATGGTTTTACACTGTGATTCTACAAAAGGCTGAATAACAGGATTTGGGATATATCTTATTATGGTTTGAATGACAATGCAGAATCTGCACTGCATGACTACTATTCACTACCACTATTGCTCTTTAAATGACAACACACAGAATGAAAATGGTAACTACAAGGTTAGCTATAAAGAAAACTATAGTGTCAACCATACACAATATGAAAAAAGAATAACTAGGACAGCTGTCGTATGCTCTTGAAGGAAAATTTTAAATACATTAGCATTAAATTCAAAATTAAAAATTCAAACTGCAAGACTAGCTATAACAAACCTTAAAGTGAAACGTCAATTTCAACTATAATTAATGAAAAGATAAATTTCTTCCTTAGAATATTTTCATCATGGGAAGGTAGAAGGTTAGAAAGTGGATGGGACAAAGCTGCCATCAGTATAATCAGATGGTGACATAAAAATCAGCAATTATCTTCACATTCATCCCAAATTATAGGATAGCTTGTAAGGTTTGAGGCAAGCTCATCTAGAAACCAGTTTAACATAAGCAGAATAGCTGAGGTTCAAGTTTCTGACACACATAAAACATGCTGATCCCTTGAAAACGGTTCAAGGTGCTGGAGAGTATGTGAAAGTATTTTTAAAGAGGTGAGTCTTACGTACCTCCTTCAAACCAGAGAGGAAGCCTGGCATTGCGGCCAGGGGAGAGTATTCCAAACAGAGGGACAGCAATAGTAGCAACAGCAGCCATCTGTGCTTTCTTAAAACTTCAAGAATTTTTGTGGCATCAACTGGATTTTTTTTTTTATTCAGAGAAAGTTAATAAAGCCTCAGTTCAAACTGGTCACATGTTGATAAATATTTGTTAGCCTATGCCTCAGCAAAAGTACCACCTCCAGCTTCAGTACAAACATCTGCCTTGAATGAAAGATACTTTCATGGCCTGTGCCTTGGCATGGCCTTAAGAGTCCCCTCTGTTACTTGTGCCTCAGTACTAGAGCCACCTACAATTATATTTACGGCTCTGAAGTATCAATATGCTTGCTATGAGAATAACCATATTATGGAAAACGTATCAGGACTTTTAAAAACCTACTTGCATACACTTTCCAAATAGGGATCTTCATACTGCACAAGCACTTGCATGTCATAGCTTATGACTTCAGTTAGCTTAATTTGTTCAAGCTTATGTTGGCTTGTAAAAAATAAGACATGCCAACATAAAAGTTGATCTTTACTGTATTAGACCTTATTTCTCTAGCATCATGTATGGTACAGATTAAAAAAATGCATATATAATTTAATAGGCCTGTATACATTAGGTTCCTGGCCACTGCAGACAGATTCCCGACTTTCTTAATGATAAAGATGGAAATGCAAACACAATAATCAGCATGAATTTCAAATGATTTTCCTCTGTCAATATATATATATATATATACACACACACACAGAGTGACAAAGCCCCACATTTACATGTATGGTTGATGGCTATAATAAAAGGTAAAGCCAACATGTTCCTCAGTTTTGAAAACTGCCTTTTCATTTGCTGGAAGTGTCATAGAAAAGCATTCCTTGAACAAAACTAAATATCTAAAATATGTATTTTCTTGTACTTGCATTTTGTCTTATGAAGGAAGACCATTCTAAACACTATAAAATGTTAAGAATACGAAAAGCACATTTCATCCAAAGCTGAGAATAAAAATAGTCCTGAATATTTTTTTTCACCTTCTTGGATAAATGATGTGGCACATAAAAGTCAAATGTTGTTGCATAGTCTCTGTCTTCCAACTGGATACGAACTACATTTTTGCATCAGGCTTCACCCATTTGTATGTCCCAGTGTAGTGAAAGTTGAACTTCTCACACATCCTGTCATTCTCTTTAGGGCCCCGGCTGCAACAGAAAAAGGACAGTACAGCCAAAAAAGCAACAGAACAAATGTGAATGGTACACTTAAAGTGCTAAAGGTTAATCTTAAGTTCAAGGTTATCTTCCAATGACTGGGTTTACTTCATTACAAAACAGTAGCTCCTCAAATCCAAGCAGTTGGCTCTGTTCCCATCATAAGATACAGGCCTCAAAATATTAGAATTCTCACCTGCATTTTGATCAATGCTTCATTTTTCCACATTGTCAGAAAAGCATGCTTCCTGGAAGGTCTACATCCTGTAAACTTCTATACTTCAAGCTCTCATCATCATCTTTAACCATGCTGAATGCTAAAATTTAGGTCATAGCATGTGTGGTTTTTCTAGGTAACAATTCACTGCATGATCTTCCATTTACCCCTCAACAAATTCATTTCAGTCAAGATGAGCTGTCACTTTGAAGACGAACTTTAAAAATTAAAATGCATAACCTAACTTTCCAAATGAGTAAAGTTTAATGTCTGATTAGTGTTAGCCCCTAAGGCACAAAACACAATCAACTAAAAGAAAACAATTTTCATTAAGCCTAGAAATTGGAAATGCCTATTGCAAGTGAAAAGAGCAGTGTAATGGCCACAAAGTTTTTTTTAATATTTAAGACATCTAAGAAAGGAATTTAGTAAAACACAAAAAATGTGGCTTTCTCAAAATTCTCATGTATTGCAGAGACAGAAAGGTTTGTTTTGTAGTGAAAAACAACAAAAGAAGAACAAGAGCAAGATCTGATCCTGAATGAATTCATGCCGCACACACACAAAGCATTTACAAACAAAATAATGAGTTGTAACTTCTCTAATATTTTAATGTTTTATTTTGTTAATTCCTGTCTGCATTTTTTCCTTGAACAGGAAAAACGTTCCAAGATATATGATTCTGCAGACTACTAATGGGTTGTGCTCTAATTATGTCAAGAATAATGACTAGCCCAAAAAATTGCTGCATGACTTGTAACTCGCTGAGCACTGGCAGTTTACCACATAATTGTGACTGCTATCGTACTAACATTTAGTGACCAAAGGTCATTTGATGACTTAGTCCCAATGCCCAGTGTGTTAAAGAAAGCATTAAAAAGTAGGACTTAATCCTCTTGGTTCAAGATAAAAATATAACATTACAATGACTGGCTTATAACTGAAGATTGTGAAGATGACAGTGGGTGAAGTTTGTTTTTTATTATTGCTGCTCTGAGATAAACATTAGACCAAGAAACCTATACATTTTTGGAAAAGAGAAAACTTGAACTTTTCAATAAAAAGTAATGAAAATCGCCTTGCCCGTGCTACCTGGCAAAGCCACGATCGTGGCTTGTCGAAACCCAGAGGGTTAACACTGCCAGACTTAGTAGTTGCCCCTACACTAGTAATTAGACAAAGGAGAATCTTTATGCATGTATACTGTATAGTAAAGCACTAAACTAATATTGGTGATTAATAAAAAGCTTCAAGTTTCCTTCCAGATGAGAAGTGTACATTTTCTCTGTAGTTTGTGGCTAATGTGCACGGAACTATTGCTAGTCTAGTTGATTATCTGTTTTTATTTTGTTATATGAAAGCTTACAAAATTAATAGGCTTGCATGATGTGATGTGAAGTTCTGAGGTGTAAGAACTGCATAAGAAATTTGCCTTTTGCAAATACTTTCAGCAAATATGAGGATAAGCATCAGGCACAAAACTTTCTAATTAAATTGTTTTGTGGATCATAAATATATATAAAATGAATATCTTATGCATCTTAAAATAATTTACAGCTTTCATCAACCTTTAGAAACACCAAAAGTAATATTATAAAAAGTGTTAAAAAATCCCAAAACAATAAAACCTAGACAAATAAAACAAGACAGCATTAATATGAAACAATATTTCGAGAAAAATAGATGTTTGATTAGAAACAGCTCAGTTACAAGAAAGTGTTTATAAACACACTTTGGTGAACACTGATATAAGCATTTTTAGGACAAACAGAATCCTTTCAGATTATTGCAAAAATGCAGAAAAAAGTTAAGCATATACATACTTTTAAAAAATATGTGAATATAAAAATAGGTCATATGGACTGTATGCAAACAGGCCTGATGGCTATTTGATTCAAGAATATTATTGGTAGCAATAGCAAATAAAGACATACATCACATAAATAACAGATTTAGTTGAATGATATGAATAAATATTGAGTGTGTATGTTTGTGTGTGTGCACGCATGTGTATGAGAGACACACACACTACTGAATGCTGGATAAGAACTCATCTTCATGTCAAGATCAGACTTGTGCCTGTATTAGTGGCATACCATAACCAGACCACAAACTTTAAGTAGCCAAGACAAGCTTCCCATAAGATCTGTGCAAATAATCCCCTTCTGTTCTCAGCTAAGCTTACTCTCATATAATCACATACAAAAATAATTCAATACCATGATATTTATTAGTCCACAATTACATCTATTCAAATTTTTAAAGTACGATCTTGTACTAAGCTAACCACAGTAACTAGAAAAACATTTGCAATCTGGTAGCTTAACGTCACAGGCTAAAACGAAAATATATGAGCATATTGTGCGTCTTCTACACATTTAGACAAGATTTTCAAAAAATGTTTTTTTGTTTTGTTTTGCCTTTTCACATTATGTACTTTGCCATTGCTTGTGATAGGTGGCAGAGAAAAATAAGCTATGTTAAAGCTCTGCGAACACTTTAAAGACAGTGAAAGTTCTGTGCAGTCAGTGAAGCTGAAGACATGGTATAAAGCCAAACTCTGCAGATGCTTTAAAAAACGTGATCTCAGTTTTTGTGTCAAAATTAATGCTAAACAATTTAACCCTGTCTGCCAGCAGATTAATAACTGTATACAGAAAATAATGAGGTATTTTTTGTTGGTAATAATGAGGTAAAAGATCAGACTTTGCAAAATATACATACAGCAGTCCCAATTTATTTGAAAGAAGAATGTCATTTTCCCATCTCATTGCTCTTGGCTGCATTATTGCACACATTTACACTGCAAATTCACTGAAGCAAGTCATTATGTCCTTCTGACACATAAACATAAGCTGTTCATGTATTAAAAAGGAGAAAACTCTTATCCCATATCAAGGACAGTTTTACTATGTTAAATTTTATGGCGTCTAACAATAGAATAGTTTAACTGAATTGAAAGTCATGTAATTTGAGAAGCAATTAAAATAAATCATAAACAGCAGACAGTCCTAAGATAACGACAAACACCAGACAGTACTAAAATAATAAGTCTTCTAATCAAATATTTTTCCTTGTAAGATGTTTTCGCTAGCAATGACCTGACTAAACCACCTTGGGAGAAAATCTTAAAAACTTGAAAAATGGTATATAGCTGGTCAGAGTGAAAATAAAGCATATTTCTCCATGTGAAGGTAAGATCAATGATATGTCAGAAGCAGTGAGTATAGATGAATTGTACCAACAGTTCTTTTATCGCATAAGAAAAAATACATTACTGTACAAAAAGATATAAAATATTTTTTACACCTGTTTGATATAATGAAGTATTTGTTTAAGAAAGATAATATGTGACCTGCCACCACAGAATGAGCCTTAAGTCAGAAATTTGATATTTTGTAAATTTTTAAAATCTACAGGTTTTGACCTTTCTTTTGATCTAGTCCTAAAATTGAGTGAGTTATAAAGGTTTGAAGTGTGCAAGACCGATGACACAAAGTTGACCAAATCACCTTTCTGGGACTCTACTACTTAACTGCTCTGTGCAACTTAAGATTCATTTTGTGTTGGTGAGTCACATATAATTTGTAATTACAAATGCTTTTATAAGCATAATAGACCAACCACAAGCAACTATATGCAATCAGTTAATGATAACACAGAGTAAAACAGTGCATGTGTGTATATGCACATGAAAATGTGTGTATATCTATTTAAATGTAAGACCTCTGCATGTACATTTGTCAAACTGATATAATCTAAAATAAATGTTTACAGAATTTGTAGGTGAATTGCAAGAACAAGTCTAATTCTGGCTTGTTTAAATAAACTAAACATGTTTGTGAGGCTAACCCTGAGGCATCATGCAGAAACTGAAACCTGTAACCCTGGGGTGCAAAACTGTCATAAATGTACACACCTATTTGTGCACCTGCACAGCCACCGATTTGTCTTGCTGTCAGTTGAGAGACAGCAAATATTGTAAAGGACAGATTTGCCCTACATTTTTTTCATATAAAACCTCAAACTAAAAAGTTACACCAGAAGAAAAGAGTGAAAAAGTCACACCAGAAGAAAGGGTGAAGAATAAAATAGTTATTTATAAAGTGGTTAAAAGCTGGAATATTTTCTTCAACTATTCTGGGAGATTGTGCATACAGTTGGGCCTAATCTGTTTTGAAGTCATTTCTAGTCCTCAGTCTCTCAGAATAGAAGCAGTTATATTTGCAGCACCTTTCATAAATACAAGTCTAGCTTTGTGGTCAGTGAAAAGACTGAGCTGCCTTGAAAGTTGTTTATAAGCCACCAGCCTCTGCCCTTTTTATAGTTTTTCTATCAAAGGGCCTGCTCAGCCTTGAAAAACCAAGTAAAACCCAACAGATTCACTTATCTCAGTACCTACAGCACCAAAGAATCCAAGTGAAGCAATTAAGACATCGATAGTAGATGAAATACAATATGGTAGTTTTAGCTAACAATACTGGGAAGAGGGAACCTTTGGGACAGGAAGCACAAGCAGCAGCATTTATGGATTATGCAATGGGGCAGTTGCACCATTAAAATGCTGTAGGCAAATTCAGCAAAATATGTCATAAAAGCTTAAAAAGAAGACACAGGCAGAATCTGAAAATAAGCAAGAGCAAACATAAGTAAAACAAAGCAAGAATACTTAAGTTTTTAGTATTTTTTAAATGTTTTTATCTGACTAATGACAATACACAAATAAGTAAAAGTACCATTTAAATAAACAGAGATGCTGAGAAAACATCTTGTGTATTTGTGCAAGTAGTCAATTTTTCTAAAAATAATATGCTTTTTAAACAAACAGAAAATGGTATTTGTTAAAAGATTTTGAACACAGCCACTTGTGTAACAAATATTCTTAAAAGGAATGTTGTTAAAATGATCCAAATCTTTCACAAAACTTTGAAAAGATTTTTCAAGTATCTAAACCATGATGTACCACTTGATCGGAAGCTGTTAGGTTTTTCAGAAATACTATTTCCTGGAGCAGGAAATGGGAGGTGGCACTGATTAAAAGAAAAAATTCTTCAGTGAAGATCAAAACTTTAGCCAAGGCCACAAAGCATTAACTGTTCAATCAATGGTTTACAATGTTTAGTTAACATTTTTTTACTACCTTATAGCATTACAAATACCTAGCCTTATCAAAGATCTTTAACTCAGCTTCATTATGTCATGCTAGCCATAAAGCATCCATCATCATATTCTTGTCTGAACATTTGTTGATTTTTGAGATTCATTTTTGTTTTTAGACCTTTCCCAACACTATTTCTAGACCTTTTGCAATAGTGGGGGAACATACTGTTTAGTCAAACTAAATGTTTTAACCCAGTGTTGATATCAAAGCAAAATATCTAGAGATGATTAAAATATGCAGCAAAACGTAGAAGACTTTTCTGATTCTCATACTGAGTTGAAATAATATTTTTACTAAAAAGAACTCTCAAAAACCCGCAAGGTTTAGAAAAGAAATGGGGAATCTGAAAATTGCTCTGCCAGCTGTTAGGCTCCTGGAACCCAGCGATAGGTGCCTGAATACTTGAAGTCATGGCGGCTCATCAAATCATCCGACTCAGTCGGACCTCGGCTGAAATAAGGCAAAAGATTCCACACTTTACTAGGCTGACACCATCCTCAATTATAATTTATTTTATTTTAAATCTGCCTGACTTCAGCTGCCTATTTCTAGAAAATATCCTTTGAATCAGGACCTTTTATTCTGGTTCTAGAAATTTAGTTTAAAAATAAAAGTCAATTTCAGCAACTTCCAGACTGTATGTGTGCAAATGTTAACTTCCTCACCAGGATGAGTGTTAAGAGTACCTTTTCCAATCACAAACATGGCCTTATGACTGTCTCAAACTGAAATTAATACTTAAATATACATTTTTTAAGAGTTCACAACAGGTTTGGTTAGTGTGTTTGGGTTTATGTTCATACATTTGTTTAGTTTTTTCAAGCCTTTCAACCTTACTTTTATAACTATACCTATCTCACTTTTTCCCCACTATGTTATGCCAGGATAAAATTTTAAAATAGCACACTGAAGATAAGTCTATCAATAAGTTCTGATAACAACTCCTTTTCAAATGGTGGATGTTCAGTTAGCCTGTATACATGCACTTTGTTCTCCTGCGTTCTTCACTTTTCATAAATATATGCTAACTTATTTTTTAATATTCCTTGCTGTTTCTTACAATTGTGATTATGCTGCAATCAGAGCATCTATAATACAGACAGACATGTTTTCAATCAATTATTATAAATATTATAAAACATCAAAAGATAGCTAGTCTGGTAGTAACTGACTAGCAGTTCTAATTCACCATATTTGATTCGATTTCATTTGATTGTAAAAATAGAAACTAACAAAAAACTAAATGTTTTAACCTTTTGTCTAGCAGACCAATCCAGCTGAGGAGCTTATCCTACATTTAGCAGACCAAGCCAGCCTGCTTATCCTATGTCCCACATTTTAAGTGCCTTTGTCTTTTACCTATCTTCACAGAGCCATTTACTTGCCTTTTGTGCTCATTGATGCTCTGTAGCCAAAATGCTTGTGCCTAACATAACTCCAGTTGACCAACACAGAAAACTAACACTTCTAGCACTAGAATAAAAGGGTGTTTTCTAGATTTCTATATAAAGAGGCACACATTTCCACAGTCATATGTGGTAGAAAGAAAGATGTGAAAAAACAGCTCAAATGTATAAAAACAGTTGAAATAACAAAGAAAGAAAACAGGTTCCATTGATGATATTTAAGTGGACAAATAACTTCCTTTTTGATTCAGACAAATCAGAGACCCTTTTGTAATTCTCAGTAGTTAATGTGTTACGTAATCATAATCATAAATGTACTCATGCCTTAAAGTTATTCTATAAATTTTCAGTGAAAAAATAAGCACAGATTGACAGTTGACATAAATGCTCACACTTTAATTCATAAAACTTAATGAAGGCAAAGGGTCCATGCATATATAATAAGCACACTTAGAGCAAGTTTGGAAAACAGTCACAGATAACACACAATAAATAGACTGCCATCTTACCTCCCATACACGTAGGAAATAGGCTGGGGTTTGTTCTGTTCGATGTAGTGCAGCAGTGGGGTGAATATCCTCCAGGCCTCGTGCAGCTCATCTGAGCGTACAAAATGGATCTGAGATCCCAAGAAGACATCTAAGATCAGGCGTTCGTATGCATCTGGTAGCTTCATATCCTGAAACAGCAGGAAAGATTCATGATATCCCTGAACATTTTGATGCAGAACTGCCAAGACTGAACTTCTCAGGGGGAAAAAGTTCCAGCTTCCAATTATTTATCTTCAAATATAGCAGTGAGCAAAGAAATATATAAAGAATGCCCTCTCTCTCTTTCTGTTTTCAGAGTTTTGCCCAACAAAATTTGAAATACAAGCTAAAGTCTGAAAAAAAAGTTCAGGCACCTTGTATCTGAAGTTATAACTGAGATCCAGCTCTGTCTCTGCACACTCAAAGGTCATTCCTGGCATCTTTGTCATCATCTTGAGGTAAACAGCTTCATCTGGTTGCACACGGATGACAAGTTCATTCCGTTTCACAGCCCCTTGTGGAAAGATGTCCCCTGACACATTGCGAAACTGCAGACGGACCTCTGCCTTCCGCTCATTTAGAGCTGTAATATTTTGTGAAAATGCACTGAGCTGACAAAATCAGCAAGCAGACATTCTTACCACCATCCCTTTCAGTGAATTCCTTAAGTATAATCTTTTTCATTATTTAGAGTTTTAAAGTCCTCATCTGTCCCACTTGGAACTGGAATGTTATAACAAGTCATGGGAAGCATTCTAGATAATAGTTTACATCATGTTACTGATTATTCTATTATTTATCATTTTTTTAAATCTTCTGACAGTAACAATGATTTCAAACAAGTTATAAGCATGCTTTTGTTCTTCTATTGGCCACAAAATAACAAAACAGTCTAAATAGTTAAAAGTAGATGCTCCGCAAACATCATGAACACTTGATTTTCAGCCTTCCATGACAGTAAGATGTTGCCTACCTTTTCCACACCGAAGAATAAAGGGTACCCCATCCCATCTCTCATTCTGAACAAAAAGCACAACTGTTGCAAATGTTGGAGTAACAGATTCTGCAATGGATACATCAGTTTATTGACATATGCATTTGCATGTTCATGTGTCTAATCATGCAAAGGGCTTAATAAGTACATTTCATCAAAAGTCCTGTCTAGAATACTTATTCATTTTTACTATTTGCTTGACAAAAGACCCAAAGAATGTGATTGCCTGGGTGTAAAAGAATTATGGAACATAAAAATATATATATATATAAAAGAAAGAAAAATAATGCAGTCTTCCACATAATCATATAAATGAAAAACAAAACAAAACCAGTTTGGTGTAATTTAAGAAAACTGTTTGACCTAGTTTTGAGATTTAACCACCACAAGTCAATTCAGCTAGAAATGAAGATAAATGAACTTGAATCTTCTTTATCGTGTACTAAAATTTGGCACCTTACTTTATCTGCATGTCTCATATACGCAAACAAAGTTGTAACCCCCTTCTCCCAAAATAACTGGGAAACCAAGAAGATAAATTATAGCACTGTGTAATTCTGACTTCCTTTCTTATGTTTTAGATTTGACCTTTTTGGTCATTGGTGGTCAAATCATCCCTGGCTATGACTCATTTTCAGTCTGCAGCATATAGCTCAGTTTACATCCAGCAAGTCACCAAAATATTATTTAAAAATTGTGTTTACGATACCTTTTGGCACAGTTGGATCATCAAGATATCCCAGTTTTTGGTCTCCTTCCCCATTTGGGTTGCCCACATACTGACCCAGCACAATATTGGCAAAATCAGGTGGCTGAATGCTCTTCAAAACCTTGACCTGTATCAGAAAGAAGCTACATCAGAACATGTCTAAAACTCTGTTTGAATACTGTAATTTCGTTGACTAAACTATCCTCACTAATTTATATGCAAGCACACGCTGGATCTTCAATGTCGTTAACCATAAGTGATGCATACTGCATACTTTACAAAAAGAATCTCTTGTATGCAGCATGAGAAGTCAAAATCATGTTTTATTCTCAAGGTGCACCAGGAAGACAAAATAAAAAAATGAAATCCTTTAATATTTTTAATTTAATTTTTATATTTTGTTTGCAGAATAACAGATACTAATCTATAACAAATATTAAGTTCTGTAAATATTTCTAAATATAGCAAAAGTGTGTATTCTAATAGACACTAAGGGTATCACCAAAATAACATAGCTTTGCACTAAACACATTACATAATCTTAACTAATCTGAGGGATGCTTTGAAGATATAAAATTTTCCTAATCACTATACTGCCAATTAAATTAGCAGATTTAACTTTAATGCCCAGTAAGAAACCTAATGGTTGAGGCATTAATATTAGGGAAATCAATTCTAATTAACAAAAGAAAAGCATACCAAAACATTAAAAAATGTTCCTTACCTTCCTTTTCACAAAGTTTGTTAAGAATATGTGCCAAGCTGATTTTGGATAAACGTCGTTAAACATTATTAGGTTATGTACAGTATTTTCAAACAACTGAGGCAAAGTTGATACCTTCTCATTTCTGATGTCTTCTGATGCTGTTGAAGGAGGTTTCTCCATTGCAACAAGCGTAAGAATTTGCAGCAAGTGGTTCTGCATCACATCTCTTTGAAACAAAGAAAAGCAAGCATATGTGAAAATGCAGATCCTGTAACAAATCACACGGACCTCTTCTTTTTTGCTTCAAATACTTCTGCTGGAGATAACTGTGCTACAAGACTTAGATATTCCAAGGGCAAATCATCAAATACTGTGCATTTCTTTTCTTGTCTCATCTTATGAAATGCTGTTCATACACAGTGGATTAAAAAATGCTTAGGTACCCACCCACTTATTCAAGATCAGTATCTGTGAAAATGTTAAAAGAGGTGCCTCAAAATTTGAATGAGTAATAAGGTTGAGTACTACCTACAAGTCTGGGGGGTTTTTTTTGGTCCTGATCCCTAGAATCCATGCTAATTTTCAGGAACACTTTTCATCTTTCATGGGGAAAAATAAGTCATAAGCACCTATCTTTCCCCTGACATAGGTTATACTCACCTGATAATACCAAATTCATCAAAGTAACCTCCTCTGCCTTGTGTTCCAAAAGGCTCCTTGAAGCTGATCACTACGCTGGCAATGTTATCACGATTCCAGATTGGAGAGAAAATTCTGTTGCCAAATCTGAAAACCCACACTGATAATGTCTACCTGATGTTGTCAAGTGGAATTTAATTCCTTACTTGTATAACAGAGGACGAGCTCTCTCTGCTCTTTTTCTTTTATTTCGTTTAGTGCCTTTGGGTTTTTATCGTATTTGGTGTTTGCTGATAATTGTTAATCTGTGCTTTTCGCTGCGTTTCACCTGTCGCTGTTCTGGACTATTTTCTGAGCCTGTGCCCCATTTTTGTCGTCTTTATCGTCTAACGGTCGTGAACGCCATATCTACATCATCTCGACTCCTGGATTTTTGCTTGTTGATTTAAATCATCACTACCCTGCAGATTGCTCAACACTTTCTGCTCTACTTCGGTACATTTTCCTTGCAACATTCTTTCCGCTGCTTTAGATTGTGGATCTCCGTGAGTCAACAAGCATGGACTTGATTCTCTCATCTCTTGTCTACATTGTTGCCTCCTGCTTCATCTATTTTCTTCAATTCCGCTGTACGTGTTGATGTGACCTCCGTGACAGTCGTATGTGCGCTAACAATGAACAACTTAATGTTTATATGTGCCTCCACCACTAACTATTCCACTGATACTATGACTACAAATCCCAGCTGCAGCTGGTAGTTTAACTGAGCTGTTGTGCATCTATGCAGACGGCATTCACTTTGAAAACACAAGGAACTCTTTGTTTTGAGACCATTATTATTCTCATGTCTGTGTGTTTATATTTTAAGCGCCTTGAGTCTGGCTAATGCTGGAAAAAGGTGCTGTACAAATGTTCTATTTATTATTATTATTATTAAATTTAATTTTAGTTACCAAAACCCTTTTTGTAAACCTACTTAACAATTGATGTCGTCTTATAACGCGCTAGTATCCGCATCTCAGAGATACGCTCAATGCGCAGTGATCCTAACTAAACAACTGTGAGAGACAAACTCTGCTGCTACCAAGGGCATGAGCAGTACTCAGATTTGCTCATGGAGGGAAGGGGGAAAAGGGGGGAAAGGGAGGGGGGAAGAAACCGGAGTACCCGGAGAAAACCCCCGGCGCCCAGCCCTGCGAACAGGTATCACATACAGAGAGCGTCCCGAGACGAGATCTGAACCGCTCACTGCAGTGGTGACAAGCGAGTGTTTTAACCACTACACTACCGGGGCCTCCAAAACAGAAAAAGGGAACCACAAAGTTACACAATAATAAATAGTTTGAAAAAAACACAATTTCACTGATTTAAAAGGCTGTAAATAAAAGGAGCAAACACACCTATAAATGCATAAAAACATCTTTACCCAAAACATAAAAACTGACATTGCCATGTGCACACATGGTATTGGGTGCAGGAGTAAATTTTGCACCTGTACATGTTCTTCCAAATTGTCCAAAATGCTACATGTACATATGTAATCAAAATATTTTGTAACTTAACATGTAAGCAAAGCAACAAGACATTAACAATACCTGAGAACCATCAGGTTCTGGACCATTTCCTTCCCTAAGTAGTGGTCTATTCTGTAGATTTCATCTTCCCTGAACATAGCTGACAGATGGTTGGACAGCTGGTTAGATGAAGCAAGGTCACGTCCAAATGGTTTTTCTACAATCAACCGTGTCCAGTGATTTCTGGAAACAAAACCAAAATGACCTCAAGCAATATTTGTTTCTGCAGTGTTCTGTACAATAAGTGCACAGGAACAAAACTCAGTTTCCAATTCATATGGAGATTTTTCTAGATCCAGAATCAGTCAACCTTTTCACTTTCAGTCCAAGTGTTACACCTCAACTACAAGGACAAGAGAAAAAAGTGAGTGTTAGTGCATCATATGGTCTGACAGCAAAAGTTTACTACTGCATTACATTATAAAGAAATGGTAGTTCTTTTTTTAACTTTGCCTTCGAGTGTATATAAAACTTTTGATCTATAACAGCTGAAACATGTTTGGGTTTTAAAGGTTATGTTTATTTCACCACTAAAATAAACAATGATGTGGCTGCTCCGTACTAGCTGCAGTATTAACTTTTCCTTTACAGTTCACACCTGAGAATGTGAACATCTTCAAAGCTCTATAGCTCAGTTGCATTGATACACCCATATTGAATGAGTTCATTTTATCAAAACTGAAAACACAGGCTATTGAATAATTATATTTCCCTTAGCTACTTCTATCATGCAAAATGAAATACATCTTACACAACCTCTTCTGCATTACATAATAACACAGACTGAGTGACCCTGAGATCAGCTGGCTAAAGGAAAAGGGCAGTCCTTCGATGACTTGGAAATCAAAGGTTTCAGAAGACACAATGCAGTCCCTTCTTGATAAGCTACTTAAAATTTAGTGATTTCTTGGCAAAAAGAGGGGCGAGTTCACTCACCCTTTTGCCATGCAGACAGCTTTGATATTGAGAGTGACTGGCTCATACACTGAAGGCGGCAGGGCCAGGTAGAACAAGCGATTACCATTGCCTTTTGTTTGCAAAACTTTGTTCAGCTCCGCAAATCCTTCTATCCTGTCATAAGCTCCCGAGACATATTCGTTAAGCTTGAAGAACTCTTTCAGTTTTTCTTCTTCCCCTGCTTTTACCTAAAATCACAGTAATGTGGATATGTTTATCACGGGGAACAAAAAAAAAAAAAGATTTAAATATGTAACAATCTCTGATAAGGAAAAACAGAGACTGAGAATAGTACAAAGATACAAAGAAACTAATAGAAATGACAGCTCTATGTTCAATGGTCTTTAAAACAAATTATGCTAGCAATTATTTGGGATAAAACAATGGTAAAATGGATAAGTCTGAAAATACACTTATTCTTCCTAAATAATCTCATTAACAAAACAAAGTTGTTTTTTTATGTACCTTTAAGTACTGAATAATCTTTTTCTGAATATCGGCCATGTTCAGCTTGCTGCGAGCATAACCAATGAAGTAAGTCTTTGGTGGAAGCAGCCCATCTCGAAATAGCCACCTAAAACAGAAATGTAGGAAAATTAGTCTTAATGTCTTGTACAAAAATATGGTATCTTGAAAAGCAGGCTAAACCTAATTTTGGTATAAGTGTGAAAGTAACTGCTACTTGTATGAAATTAGGAATAAATGTAAATGCAAGGCTGAAGCATTTTTCTTATAATTAACATAATGCAATATGACAGTTTGTCAGTTTGATGACCACACTTTTACTTATATTCAGTTTAATTTTAATTTTATGTCTGAAATTATAATGTAACTGAAGTTTTGTTTCTAAACACATGACTGAGAAAGAAAGGCCTGCAGGTATGGAGGGTACAAAACGTTATACATATTGTATGAAGCAAGACTGACTCACCATAATGTTGGATAGATCTTTTTCTTTGCCAAATCACCCTGTGGACAAATGCAACAAATCATGATTATGAAAAAGTAAATGGAGACTGCATGGCGAATAAATGTTTAGCACAATTCAAAATGAAAGATTTATTATCCAAACACTGTATTGTGCTTCTGTAGCCTTTGCCTAAAAGGATTCATTCTTAATATTGTCTTTTATTTTAAAGACAGATTTAAATGGTGACATTATTGTCCTTTTATTATTTACTTTATTATTTGATTCACCTTAGGTGTTGTGTGTTTTTCCCCATCTCTTGAAATTAATGTGTATTCTTTATCACAACTATCTAACCACCTCAACTTCTGATGAAGGCAAACTCAAAGCTCAAATATTAAATCATTATAAACACACCTCCCTCTTTCTTTACAGATTTCTTAAAATAAAATAATCTGTATTTTGAGAGGATACTGCATCATCTGCATTTTCGTTATAGGATTACCCCTTTTACTACTCGAGGGGCTACAAGAAGCAAGGGTAAAATTGGTTCAAAATGCAGAAGTTAAGAGCAAGCATCTTGTCTCCAAGGTTATGAAGCAGCGCCCTGAACCTGCAGAGGTTGCTTTACCCCAAGAGCTGCAGTTCTGAAAGAGTGGCAAAGATACCCTGGGGAAAACAACATAAAGCTGAATCTGCATTGTCTGAACTCCACTTCATAACTATGTAGATAAGATGCTGGCTCTGTATCTCCTGGGTTTTGCACAGAAGCAGAATTACTCTCACTTCATAGCTGTGGCCCCTGATGTGTATAGAATACTTCTTTGCTCTATTTTGTCAACAGAAAAATCCCATTTTTATCTGACATTTATGGCAACATACATGAGTCATGAAATAGTTCACAGCTATGCGACTGCCAGGGTGAAACTAACCCTGCAGGTGTGAAATATAGGCTGACGATTGATAGTGCATCCATGTGTCTATGAACATAAACACATAAGCTTTCAGTTTTAGGGATTTTATTTGATGATTTAATTACATTCAACAACACTGTTTAAGCCTTCAGTCAGTGCTGTTGCTCCTCAACCCTTTCTCCTCTATCTTTGCCTGGAAAAACAGACACGTCTTCTGTCAGTTTTTCTAACAAATACTTTTCAAGTAACAAAGACTGATGCAAAAAACATTAGATTCTTTCTCTGTTGCTCTCTGCTTCTCTTATACAGCTACAGTGGGTTGTCCTTCTCCAGACAGGAAGCCCAAAGATGCCAACAAGCCAAAGAGATCAACTTCGGTCTATTTCTTCTACCTGGCTCATTGCAAAACAGGCCAGCAAGTACACAAAAGAGTGCTCTGCCAAGTGGAGGGGAGAATGTCACCTTTCCAGTAAAGGCAATCTGAAGACATGGCAGCCAAAAACAAAGAGAGAGATATGACAAAGAGATAACAACATACAAAGAAAACAAAGCGGACCCAAACAAACCCAAGAGATCCATGACTGCATACTTCATCATCCTGGGAAATTTCAAAACAGATCACAAAGAAATTCTCAGTCTAGCTGACAGAAGTGGCATAATATGAGTGCTAAGTAGAAGTCCTATGAGAAGTCAAGCATTGATGATGGCAAGACGTACAAGTCTGAAATGGCAAATTACAGAAAGACTCATGGTGCTAGTGATACAATCAGAGGATCGGGTGAAATGTGAGATGATATGAATGATAAGAATGGAGATGAAGAGGAAGATGATGACAAGAAAGATAATCTAGTGATGAAATGATGATGAGGGGCATTTTTCTTTGCAGCTGTGGTTGGCTATAATATACATAAGTGACAGTTGCAAGACTTTAATACTCACCCACAACCCTAACTTTCCTCTCAAAAAAAAACACACACAAAAAAACAGATTATGTTGGACCTACTTTAGAGTAGTGCCAGTTATTACTGCAAAACAAGAGTATTTATGCAGCAAAATGGTACATTTGTCACATTTATACCAAATGCACCAGCTGCAGAAAGATGTCCATATTGCCAATTTTTTTCCATAGCATTATTTTGTTCAGCATCAAGAGGACCTGGAAGTGAATGGACTAAAGAGAATAATGGGAAAGGCATTGCAATAAATAGATGAGTGGTAATGAGCCTATAGATAAGTTATGTACCATCAGTTCTCAGTCACAAGCTATTCTAGACTGTGTCATCTCTAACTCTACTGTAAGTATTAATAATCAAATGCAAACATCGGTTTAAAAAAAAAGAATCTTACAGATAGCAAAAGGGCAAAGTTAAACACAACAAAGAAAGAGAATATATCCGCTAAATAAACAATTTAGCTAAGTGAACTGAAAATGTTAGAAGTAACATATGACAGTACTTTTATGTTACTCTGACCATTTGGTTTACTTGTAAATGGACAAACAAGGAAGGAAGGCAAACAACTGGAGAGAGAGAGAGAGACTAAAACAGAGAAACACCAAGCAAGAGAAAGTGATCATGGGCATGCCTCCATATATACATGTGCATGCATATGCATGCATGTGTATGTGAGTGCATGTGCATGCTTTTTTATGTATTCCTATGTGTAAACATGGTAGTTGCATAAACTGAAAGACTCTGTGGTTTATATGCCATGTGTTTCATTATTCTAATTTGTTGTCTCTGCTCAGCACACCCAGCTGAAGAGAGCATGAGATTCAGGATGTTGTCAACTGCATCAGGGGGTTTACATTTAAAGGACCAAGGTTAAGAGAGGTCAGTATCAGTGAACCTACACCATCCTAGGCAGAAATTACCACTGCTGGTATTTCACTAGACAGGCAGTGTGTACAATTAAAGCCACTCTATTTGGTTTCTAGGTTATGCCCATTGCCTGCTGACTGGTACAGCTCTTAGTTATAAAGATACAATATTTTTCTATAATTCTCTTCTCAGCCCTGCAGTTTTTTTGTTTGTTTCTTTGTTTTTTATCATGAGATCTACATCTACAACCACACTTCATAAATCTCAACTTATATACTAAGCTAGCATTTGTTGTCAGCAATCCAGGATGTACTTTGCATTATTTGCTTTCAGTAACAGTTTAAACAAATATGAGGGGAAATTGGGATTTACAAGTTCTGAACACTAACAATCTCTTAACTTACTTGAAAGCCATACATGCAGGGGGGGTGTGTGCATAAGTGAGTGTGTGTGTATGCATGCGTTTAATAAGTAAGCATTGTTATGTATGCACAAGCAGGTATTTATATGCATATGCATGTGTGCATTTGTATCTATTAAATGTGCACAAAGAGTGTGCTTATCCTCCATGTTTTCTAATCTGCTGACTCATCCTTACTCACTGCCTTTGCCCAGAAGCCAAAGTGACCTAGAGATATGGCAAAAATTGCATATCATAGGACCATCAATAGCTTGTTGAAAATTAAGTGTAACAACCTATTTTGTTAGTATAACTATAGATGGGAGTCACAACATACTGAGTGATAATTAGTACACCTTTGTATATACACTAAACAGTGGGATACTTTTACAATCTGTCACAATCCTTGATTACTCTCATGTCATATTAAACTGAAATATCTGTAGTGCAGAAATTACTGATATACATATTTATATACATTTTGTACTGTAACATATAATAACCTTAATTTATTAAATTTAACTTGTTGATTCAGAAAATTTCAAGATTATTTTGACTCAATATGAATATGCACACATGACTATCACAAAAAATGAAAGAAAGAATGAAATAAGACAATGAATTTCTATGACACCTCTACGCACTTCTGTTGGTGCAGTTATCATCAGTCTGTACAAATGATGGGTTCTGTCGAGATCAAATGTAGGAAGCTATCATTTTTAGAACTGGTAGCCACTTTTTGTGGCATCAACCATGCAGTAAATAAAAGCTGATTGATGAGTCTGCGTCTAACAGTTATTCTTCTTGTGCCAGCAGTGATAACATGGTAGGAAAACTGTTTGCCATGGTGACAAACGTTTTAAAAAAATAAAAATACAGCTTTGTTTCAGACACCAAGCTGGAGGCCATATAGTGTATCTTGTGTGATGTTTCATCTGATCTTTATTAAATAATGATTTATATTTACTTATTTCTTTAAACCATTGTAATGTTAAAATGTTAAGATATGTATTATAATGCGACCTATAAATCTTTGTACTGTAAATGCTGAATTGTGAACAACTGATAAAATACAATATCTATATATTTTTAATGTTTTCAGTGTTAGATTAAAAAATAAAAAAGAACAGATATATAAGCCTACTACATATGGACCCAACTCATTGAAAATCTCTATTTTGTTATAAGCAGATCTCCTTAACTTATAATGCTTTGTAACAAAGAAGGCAAGACTATATGTTTATTTTGTAAATTATGAGTACGTGCAATGACATACCACAAACTCGCTGTTACGTCAATTCCCTCTCTCGGAGTCACTCTAGATCTAACAGTTTCGCTACCGCTGCCAAAACTTTCTTTATAATCTCCTTCTTGCTGTCTCGGACCGGACGAATAGCAATTTTGCTTATGTATCTTATCGTTCGTTCGACATGCACGATGAACTCGATTATTCAATTTGTTCATGTCACTCGTTCTGTTAGCACTAACCTGCACGAAGGTTAAAAGGCTCAGAGTGAAAACAGACAATTACAAAAGACTTACCGACGCCCCTAGAATTACAAACACGTGAGAATCACCATGTCCTTCGTGCTCTACACTCTCGCGTATTTTTTCCAAAATTTCTTCTGTGGAAGTGGTAGCAGTCATGTTGATTGCAGACGACCCTGGCCGAACAGGAAGTTGCGAGAGCGTACGTTCGCGTTTGTTTGCGTTCAGAGACGAAGTAGGAGTCGCTCGGACGATCTCTCTGTAACGTCGGTACATCTAGCGGGAGATCACTGTCAAGGCCGTGGGCTACTTGGTTTTGAGTGCTTGTCCCCTTCTGGTGCTAGTGCTCTCAATGGCCCATTTTCCGGTCCGTCGATACGTGCCTCATAATGCTAAATATATATACTCAGTGACATTTAAAAGCTGATGCGTTCTAAATTTATTTAGGGTTGTTCGTTTATATATTATTTTAAGCATGACAACGGACATGCTACATGTGATTAATATTACATATGACCGCACCAAGTATAGACACAATTCTATAATCGCTATATAAACTTGCACCGTGACAAGCAGAATTTAGAAATCAGTTTTCTTAGATACGGGATCGTGTTTACCATATGTCTTAGTGCACGCAGTTCCCACAAGCAGTAAACCTGCTGAGTAATGGTGCAAATAGGTCACTGTCAAGAACTTTTTCGCGCAAAGCACTCTGATTGCATTGTCTATAGATATCTGTATGAGAGATTTCTGGCTGGGCGGTCATGGATTAGAGCTAAATTTTACATTGACATTCATAGCCTGTAACTCGCTTTTAATCTTTAATAGCTTATAATAAAAAAGATTATACGTTCGATATGTCCTCTGTGCCTGTTATAAATGCGATGTCATGTGGTACACAGGTCGAGCTGTTATCGACAGTGGTGTACGATGCGAGTGTTTTGGGCGTCGATCGCAATCAAGCGAAGCAAACTATGCCATTGTTAAGATACTAAATTGTTTCTAAAAGAGGATTTAAAAGGACTATAAGACTTAGCCTGAAGCCAATGACTTAACAGTCAAACGGAGTATTTGAGAAAATAAGAATTAGCATTTAAGCAAAAGGCCAAGGATTTTTGCAGCAAAAGAGTTTTCCCTAGTGATGCCTGGCCAGCCACAAACACCCCTGCATGGGCTGCATCTGCCGCATTCTCCACCCCCCTCCACCCCGACCTTTCGATCGGTATTGAGTGGTTGGAACTGGCGTCCAAATCATATAAAGGACCTATATAGAGAGGACTGGGAAAGGTTTAAGACAGAGAGAACTACGGCACTCTCAAAATGCTGGCAAGGAAAGTGAGGTCTCTTAGCCCTTATTCCCCAATGACCGAAAAGTAATTGGGACCACTAGCTGTTGCCTTTGGCAAATTCCTTAATGATCATCGGCTATAGTAATTATAAGGGGCTTGATTTGAATTCTAGCCCTGATAAAGATCAACAGCTATTGCTTCGAGTTGTTCGTCGATCTCCTCAGACCTCGTTATATTTTAGTGCTTTGGCAGACAAACTTGGCGACAGCGACCCCTGCAACAAACGTAAATAACCGATCACGTGACTCAAGAGTCTCTGAAGCCATGGCAGCATACAGCTCCACATTTCTGTGCACAGACTTAGACCACACATTCAGCGCAAAGGCTTATATATAGCCGCCATGGCAAATCGATACTAGTTTCCGGTACAGGCAAAAAAAGCCTCGATTTCCTAGTGTCGTAGTGATGTAAACACTGGGGTCACGGTCCTGTATACAGCTTTTAGCCACAAGACTCTGTGATGGATGTGATGGTAGCCTGAAAATGTCAACACACATTTGCATGTGAAAATAAATCACTTTGATTAAATGCATATTTCAAGTAGGCTATATTCTTAAAACTATCATTTACCATTAATTTAGTGCATGTGAACTCATTTAGCTTCTGCAATGTAAATCCCTCAATGCTTTATAGTGTAACAACTTTTTCAATCATCTGAAATGTCTTCATCATGTTAATATTACATTACATCATAATATCAACATTGGATCACATATGTAGTGTCAAAAACTTAGAGATATATATTTTTCTCAGATTTTTTTTTTAATCTTCAAATGTAGTCACGCGCTAAAGTTCTCCACGCTGATCGACCGACGACAAGGAGACGTGTTTACAATTTCGCCTACAAAGTAATAGAAAGTATTGAAAAAACACCAAAATGCATATCAGTTTTTACGCGTGAAAAGACTTGTTGGAATCTTTCGTCTGTCGGTTGGTGCAACCGACTGCACAGCATGAGCTCACTATTTCTACAAATGATTAAAATTGTTTTGGGTAATTGTTATATAAACACAATACCCGCCGCGCTCTTTTTGCCTGTACTGAAAGCTCACCGTGCTTTCCCGCCGAACTCGAGGAAATCTTCAGTCTATAAATCATACAAGTCTGTACTTCTGTGCGCCAAATCCACCCACCCACCCCATTTCTGTATCAGTGCCTGCGTACTACGTGCTTGTATTCTCCCACCAGTGTCATCTGTGTCTCAAAACGTACTTAATCGAATGTTGTAGCCAGTATGTCGACCATTGTTAATTCGCTTCCCATTTTTGTAAACTAATGTTTTTTTAATTACAGACCTATAATGGAAAGAAAAGTGTTAGGACGGCTCACGATCGACGCAGGCCTGACGAGAGGGGGGGGGACAGGGGGGTCTGGTGCACCCAGGCTCGCGGCTCTGGAGGGGGGCCGGCCTTGGTCAGTGGATTTTTTTTTCTTCTTTTCCTTCTCTCTTTCGTAACATTCCTCACTCTGGGGATTTTTCTATTGAGCGGGGTACTACAAGTTTGGTCCTTTAACTTCAGTTTTTCTCATGTACTAAACTAAACCACTCACGTGTAAACAACTCTATGTTCAAGTATAGTGATGTAGACTCTAGTGCACTAGCTTGTTCTGATTTTTACAGTCTATATTACGTTACTGAATGAAATGTAGATATTTACAATCGAATTGTAAGCATATTATTATATACTGGGAAAATAATTTACGATTACAATTACAAAGGGGCCCGGGGCCCGTAGAGGTAGTCTACCCCGGGGCCCGTGCTGCATGATATCGGCGGCATGATCGACGCCATGACACGTTTTACAAACTGGGAAAGGGGATTCGAATTAGAGTTAAGGGTTATGGTTGGGTTAGGGCTACGTTTTTCTGGTTTTCAGTGTATGACATATATAGCGTCAAGATCAATTACCTATGTGCCCTCCTAAGGTTAAGTTGTTCCAAATGCCCCAACAGGAGATGATAATACATCTTTTTATTATTAGTGTGGATGAACTGATATGATCGATAGACCTTGATCTGGGAAACGAGGGCTAGTTGCACAACACATTTCTAATTTTAAACACTTTTAGGCCTTAAATCTATTTAGATAATCAGTTTAAAGTGCACACCACAATTTTAGAATTTTTAAAACTAAAACTGCTTTAAGTGAGATAAAGTTGTTTGTCTGACTTTCCGTCCTGTCAGTACAATTTTTTGTATGTTCTTGTGCAATGCATCTTAATTGCAAAGAAGAGATTTTACTTCTTTAGAACAGTTTTAAGGCTTAGGAACATGTTGTGCAACTGGCCCAAATCAATTGGTGGCACACACTATATATATCAGATAAAACCGATAAGTTGATCGATCGATCCCTGCAAAACACAAAATGTTTCTAATCAAGATCGCGCTTTCATATAATTATTTTTCTCATTGCAATTGTTATTGAAATGGCCGCCGATCCATGACTCATGTGTGTCTACACATAGTGGACTGAAGAGCAAAGCCTATATAATTATTGTGGTTTTTTTTTCTTGCCTCGTCATGAGCACTGTGGTAGGTCAACGGGTACAATAAGGACAGCGGTACGAATTTAAAATAAAATCCACTAGGTTATTTGAAGATATATATATATATGTGTAATCCTTTGTGATATCTTAAAGACTTAGATAAGGACGACGTGTGATTATTTAAAGACATTTCGATAATATAAGAACTCTCATATTAATGGAGGTGCAAAAAGTGAACACTTTTTCCCGTTCATCCGTATGTGAAGAAACAATGTGGTTGGCCTTGGCTACTTTCACTTTTAGTTTTTCTTTATCAAACAGCTATCAGTCATCTTAATTTTTATGTCTGACATGGGATGTAGAATTATTTCAGGGTCGTGAATTTTAGGCATAATTATATTTCATAAATAGTAAAATAATACACTGCGCAGTATTTCACAAAGCTCCGTCAAAAGCTGCGCGCGCATCTTGGCGGGGGTCTCAGAACGGAAGCTTGGTTTAACCGTCGATGATTCTTTAGGTAGTACAACTCCATTCTGTTTCACTTTTTTTTTTTATTCCTTTTCATTTTTTCTCCGATGTAGTTTTTAGGGTTTGACAACGTTTTCTTTATACTTTTGTTTGTAAAGTGGATTTCATCAATTGCAGTATGTCTCCGCTAGCTGCGTATATTCTCGCTCTGGTTCAAAACATTAGTAAGGCTGGGAACTGAAAGTTAGGCGTCGCAAAATGCGGGGAAAATACCGTAGAACTGTAGTTGTAGATTTTTATTATTATTCGTCATGAACGTGTTTTTGTTCACATCGAATTGTAGTCGTCCCATTTATTTTTTTTTTTACTGTCGTAGATGATTTTCGACATATCTGTTATATTGCTAACAATTCATTGTGTTTAGCATTCTGTGAAATGTGTTGTGACAACAAGAAGCAGCGCAAGAAAGCAGTTTAATTAAGTGGAACATAACACTTACAGAGGAATGCATTCATTCTGTTGTGCAGTTATATAAATTCACAACCAAAGACAAAGTGAAATTTGCTTTATGTGTTGCATATGTTTGTGTTATTTTGAGTATGCAGGAAATATTTTTATTATTTTTTTAATAGAACAGTGCATCAGGAAAGTATGCCTCCACTTCGGCAGATACCAGAATCTATCAGGTCATTATCAGACCAGGAACTAGCTAATCAACTTATTGCACACAATGTCTCACTGGGTCCCATTCTGCGTAAGTTTTCATTTGTTTTTGTTCCTTAAGAAATAATAACAACTCGTGATATATTATTAGTAAAATGAAATTGTGATAAGCATATGAAATTTGTGAAAATTATGTTATTTATATTAATGTACTTGAGTGATTTGCTAAATATGCTGCATGTGTACTAAATATAGTACTTTAAGACAGACTTTTTCAGATTTGTGTTGGCTCTTTCACTTCATTATATGCTTTAATTATAATTATTATATTCTTAAATCTAACACCGATTTTGTCTTTATCAATGAGACCTGGTTCCAAGTTTCAGGCAATGAGGTGAAGATGCAAGAACTGAAACCTTTCAGCTTTATTCTTAATTCCTGTCCCAGACTGTAATACACTAGTGGAATTGATGTCCTCTTTAAGCAGTCATTGGAAGAGTGCCTAGTTATCTCAACATCCGATGGCAACTATAATAACTTTGAATTCTGCCAGATGAGCCTGACTCACCTTGACCAGTCTATGATGTTTCTGCGTCTCTGTCAGCTGCCTCCCAGTAAATGGAAGAAGCTGGACTCTGAATTTTTCAGACTTTCTCTGGCTCCTGAATCAGCATCCACCTGTAAATTTCAGCCTTATACTTGTCAGCAACTTCAATTTTCAATTCTTCCGTTAATTACATAAAGTGTCTAAAAATCAGTCCTACATGATTTCACCCTAGTACAACTTATCCAGCAACCACCACACAAGCAACATCATATCATTGACATTGATTGTGATCGAAGACAAGCTATGTGCTGCTCTATGATCTTTCTGTGTCTGACATCCTTCTGGTGTCTGTCCTTTTGGACTTAAAACAGCCTGCACTGACTAAACATGTCATCACCTGTCACAACAGCATTGATCTTGCAGCCTTCCAGACTGATGTCTCTAGCTTGCAGTTCATCTGCGACACCTCAGATGGGCTAGTGATCCTCTATAACCTGGGACTAGCAGCTGTTCTTGACCCACTATGTTGCTGGTCACTCATCTGCCCATGCCTCACGCCTGAGGTAAAAAAAGCAAAGAGTATGGTGTTGTGCCTCATAGACCAAATCGCTACACTACGAAATATTATTGAATAGTCCATTGAATGGCAGGCACCACTATAATAACCTTTGTGGATTTTGAGAAAGCCTTTGACTCTGTAGACAGGGAAACCATCTGGAAACTGATGCAGCACTATGGATTTCCACCAAAGTTCATTGCCATCATCCAGCAGCTGTATGAGGACTCGAAATGCCAGGTGATCCACAACAGAAAGCTGACTGACCCCTTCGCAGTGAGGACTGGAGTGAGGCAAGGTTGTATGCTCTCACCGACAATCTTCCTGATGTCATAGACTGGATCATGAGAAGAACA
Source organism: Marisa cornuarietis (assembly GCA_004794655.1). Lineage (NCBI taxonomy): Eukaryota > Metazoa > Mollusca > Gastropoda > Architaenioglossa > Ampullariidae > Marisa > Marisa cornuarietis. Next base: position 4,920,696 of record SMMW01000651.1, read on the forward strand.
ACCTCTAACAGTAACACGGGCATTCAGTGGACCTTCACCAGGCAACTTGAAGACCTCGACTTTGCAGACGACATCAGCCTGTTGTCTCACAAACAACAACACGCACAAACAAAGCTCACTCGGCTCGCAGAAGAAGCAGCGATGACGGGCCTGACCATCAACATCAAGAAGACGGAAGTAATGCAGTTCAACAACAAGCAAGAAGCCCCACTACAACTGCATGGGGAATGCATTACAGAGTCTGACCGTTTCACCTACCTTGGCAGCATAGTCAGCAAAGATGGAGGTTCAGATGAGGATGTAAGAAGCCGAACAAACAAAGCCAGGCTTGCATTCCACACCCTACGACCTATCTGGAAATCCAAAGCTCTATCTTTACACACCAAGATCCGCATCTTTAACACAAATGTAAAGGCAATACTTCTATATGGATCCGAGACATGGCGGGTGACAAATGCCATCACTAACAAGATACAGACATTTTCAACAGATGTCTGCGCCACATCCTCGACATCAGATGGCCCGAGAAGATCTCCAATACATACCTTTGGGAGAGAACCAATCAAAAACCTGCCAGCCACGACATCAGGAGGCGGAAGTGGGGCTGGATTGGTCACACCTCACAAAAGCCAGCCGACAACTTAACAAGACAAGCTTTGGGCTGGAACCCACAGGGGAGGCGCAGGGTTGGGAGACCCAGAGAGACGTGGAGGAGATCAGTCCACAGAGAGGCAGAGACAGCTGGCATGACATGGTTCCAACTAGAAAGGACTGCCCAGAACCGGGTCCGTTGGCGGGGTGTGGTTGCGGCCCTATGCTCCACTGGGAGCGTACAGGAATAAGAAGAAGAAGAAGAATGGTGTTGTGCCTCACAGTGCACAATTATTTCTGTGTTGCACAGAGCTCATGAAGCGCTTGATTATTTCTACAAAGATTGAACATACCAGTGAGAAGCTGAAATAATGTTTGTCAAGCAGAGATTTGTTTTGAATTGTGGACCAATGCTAGGCAAGCACAAAAGTACCTACACTTTGCCAACTACCATTCATCTAAACTAACAGCTGCCTAATCTGCAAATACATGCTGGGGAAAAAACTGACACTGTCAGGGCAGGACTGAACTAACAGTCTCTTACAGCCCAAGATTTCATGTTTCGTCCTAAACCCCTTTAATGGAGTTTGTGCCTTTCACTGATCCACAGGTCATGTAGATAATCAAAAAGTATCTGAGGAATTTTTGCTTACTCGACCTGATTCCATCTCACCTCCTACATGAGTGTCTTCACTTGATGAGTCCTGTTATCACTTCCATCATCCACTATTTGGGCCTGCAATATCACATGTAGGCTGATGTTACACAGTTACTCGTGCCTGGCCTTGTTTCACAGCCTCGTTATGTCTGCCCTATCACACAGCACACAATAGATTCTGTGAAAAGCCTGGCTGTCTATTGGCAAACTGAAAATGAATGATGACAAAATCGAGGTCCTTCCAGCAACCTCTACAGATAAACAGAAATGTGTACTATCCTCTCTGGGGTTTACCCTTTTTGGGGTTGATGTCTCTTTCCCAGACTCCAGAATTTTGGTGTTTTATCAAGACATTATTTTTTTTGAATCTCCACATCAGTGCAGTCTGAAAGTTAATCTTAAGTTTCCCAAGATCAGTTCCATCCTACCCTCCTTTCCGTTTCTGCCACCAAAAAGCCAATATCTGTTCTTGTGTTATCCCAGCTGGATTATTGTAACCCCTAGTGGAAAAATTTCACAGGATTCAGAATAACGCTGCTTATATTGCCTCTCTTTCGTGTGCGGCTCTGTGAGCTCACATCCACATGGGGGATATGCACTTTTTAATTATTATGAACAGATGTAACTGAGGGTTTGTCTGACTGTCATACAGTAATGCTAATTCTATGCACCTCTTGTGCTTTTCTTTGCTATTTCAGCTTCCACAAGAAGAGTATATGAGATAAAACTTTATGAACTGCAGACAGGAGAAAAACCAGCTCCAGCTTCCCCATACCCACCTGTGGATGAAGATGATGATAAAGGTGGGAATTTTGTTTTCTTTTTCTGGGGTGTGTTTGTACATGTTGTTATACATTGAATTTTACTGTACATGACACAAGTTTTTATTACTGTAAAGTATAGATTATCCCCTTTCTGTAGATCTTTGTTCATGCTGTTTGTTTGGTTTTTTTTAAAGATCAGGAGCAATTTAAGTTTGAATATAACAAACGATAATTTAGAAATCAAGACAGAAAAGATTGCATAGTTCCTTAGGGGAGTGAAAAGCACTTCAAAAATTTAACAAAATCCTGAGATTTTGAAGAGTTTGTATACAATTCTTTGAGGTTATGTGATGTGGAAAAAGAAACTGATGCATTTACTGTTTCTGGGACAAGCTGTGTCACGTTACCACATTTTGGCGTAGTTGAATGCACACCCGCAGCTGCTTACACAGTCAGCACAAATGCTCAATCACTCTACCAGAGGCGGGACACGACGTGCCTATCAAACCCCTGATGAACACAGACCACCACAAAGGCGAAAAGAATGTTACAAAAATAACTTTAATAACACATAGACACATACACACCCGCAAGGAGACAGAGATGCCCCACGCCCAAGCAAAAAAAAAAAAAAAAAAGGATACTAACTAAAGGTTAGTAAGGGGAGGCAAAAAGAAAAATCTTAACGTCACTGTCTTATTAGGGCGCTAAGAGTTCTTGCCCTTGGATCCTTCAGACACAGCGTTAGATCTAAAAGTTTGCACTTTCTTTACATTCTTTACATTTCGTTTACGCTGTGTCGCTAGCCTTCAGTGGCCTCGCGCTGACTGCCACCCCACTGTCTTTCTGGCGCACACAGGGACCCTCTGATGGTCCTCAGTCCAAGCTGCCTCGACCACACATCACATGATGAAGGACAGGATGACGAAGGCGACGGACAGATGAAGCGAAGAGAGTTGAAAAACGTAGAATAGATGCAACTCCCAGCACACAGGAGCGTAGGGGGTGAAGACGAAGAACAGCAACAATGATAACAATGACAGGAGCGGTGACAAGTACAGGACAGTGTAGAGGAGCAAGACGATTAGCAGAGGAAGAAAGTCAAAATAAATAGTCGAAGAAAATAAGTAAATCACTTAAGCCTGTGGAGAAAACAAAGGGACTTCTGTCCCTAGGTAGTTTCAACATGAAATTACTTCCCCTTCCAAGCCCCACCTATAGTTAAGAATAAACATGATCCCACTGAATTCTCCCTTCCCATCAACACTCTTAACAATAAAAGGGTGCGCATCACAAGCACCGTAACTCATCAGTCACATTCTTGACTGACAGACATTCACTGACTAGCACGGATCTAATTTACAAATGAGCAGAAATGTCTCGACTCTCGCACACAGCAAACACAGACTTGCTCACACATACACGCACGGCCTCTGGATTGCTAATCTACAAGAAAGAAAACAATTTAAAACCGGCAAAAATGTCTCATCACTCACCCACACGGCTTGTGAAAATGCACGGCGGTCACTCGCACACCAAACAGCACCGGAAACACACAAAGGTCTTTCTCAGACACTGGCGGTTGCCTCCCGGCTACTGCATTCGGTTACATACATCAGCCCCATGAACTTTCAATAGCTTCTAGTGGTCGCTACTGGCTACTATTCTCCCAATAGTACCAGCCTCCCATTCCACTTCTAGCTTCTGTGATCTCTCCTGGCTGCTGTATTCAGTCACATGCACTAGCCCCACGGACGTTCATTAGCTTCCAGTGGTCCCTACTGGCTACTGTTCGCTCAACAGTACCAGCCTTCCGTCCCACTCCTAGCTTCTGTGATCTTTCCTGGCTCCTGTGGGGACTTATGACATCTTCCCTAGTGGTCTCTCACCGCTTTCAAACACGTCCTGCTACTTAGGGTGTCTAGAGAAGAGTGCTGCAAAAGGATGCCGGGTCTGGGGTTCGCCACATTGTCTCCCAGGGGCTGGAACCAATCACCAACGCCCACATCCCCACGCCACGCTAAAGCGCATGCAGGCCTTTCATGCCAAAGCTGCGAGAGGGGTGGGGGGAAACAACAAGCACCGAGCCCCAATTGCTAGATACATCGGCGAACTCAGCATTCCAGCAGACGACATGTGATGTAACAAGTCATGACCCAGGCTTTCTTTCCCGCGAAATCGGACTGAAATAGTCCTGGATCTAAAGACAAGCGTCACTGCTTCACTGTAATGTGTGCCTTTCTTGCACTTAAAGATCCCTGGTGTAAAATAAAAAATGTCTGGCATGCGACAAGCTGTGATCCCCCCTTCCCCATATCAGACCCCTATCACATTAGATTATTCTTTCCTAGTGAGATGACATTAGGCGAAATCTGTTTGTTTTTAAAGCATTTTGTTTATTTTTGTAAAATGTTTGCAACAGATACAGATCAAGAAGTGAGTTTCAAACAGCAACCAAGGTATGTACTAACATTTTGGTTTTAGTGTTCATAGTACCCACTAGTATTTCCCATTAGTCACGCGCAAGGGGTTTTTTGAACCCACAGTTAAAATTGTTGGGAGGAGGCTTTCAAACTCTTGCATAAAATTATTGGTGGTTTTCTTAATATGTCATAAAAGATTAAATATGTATTAATATTATTATGATCTTAATCTCTGATATCAAGAAACTGCTTTGATGACCAGTGCCATGTCTTTATGAATGTTGAAGAGCAATGGTGAAATTAAAGCTTTTATACATATATATATATAAAATTTGGTTTCTTATAAAACGTCTTGCATAATGAGACATTTGATCTAAACTCTTTTGTACTCAGACTCTTAACACAAAATTATATTTTTGGATCCTTGGCATATTTCTGTATGTGATAAGGTGTTCTAATTTGATTCATATGTGATAGGAATCACTGGCCACTGCTTATTTCTCTTAAGGGTTTTAAAAATCAAAGGCGAAGATATGGCAAGCTGCAGTTTTGAAGTGTTCTGATTTGAGTAAACTATATTTGATAGTAGGAGAGAATAACAGTGAACTGTGAATTCTGATACATTTTGTTTTTAGTTTTCTTTTTATGGTGGAGGTAGTGAATAAGTTTTCTTCTGTTTAATGCATTTTTTGCAACATTACTATTGTTTTAAAATACTGTATGAACAGGCAAAGAACAACAAAAACTACCCTGCGAGAAGTAGACAACAGCACCATAACACAGCCTTCTCCTCGAAGACCATTACATCCTGAAACAGAGGGAACACATAAAATAAGTTCTTCATCAACAGCTGGTGTCAGGAAATCAACGCCAGAAAAGTAAGTGGTAGCAAAAAAATTTGAGATATGTAAGATACAGTTATACTAATGATTAAAGTCCCAATGGCTAAATGTAAAGATAAAATTAGGTTGACGTTTGGCTTTTTTTTTTAATATAAAATCAGTCTCTTTTTTGTTTTTTTTTAATGTTTTTTGTGGGTTGTTTTGTTCTTTTTTGTTTGTTTGTTTTTTTGCCATCTTACATGCAATTGGGGTCAATACAAGGCATGTTTACCTGTCTAAAAAATTATGAAATATGATTAATGTTCATAATGTGATGTGTTGAAGCAAAGAATGTAAAACAAAAAGGACTGATTTAGACTGATGCCATAGGCCGAGCAAAGATCTATTTGAAATTTCTTAATCGAAAGTCTACGATAGTGTATTATTTAAATGATTAGGCTGAGCTCTGTACAAAAATTCATCTAATGAAACTTGAGGGAATTAGTTTATGGACAGAATGAAACTTTTTGGTACCCTGTTGACATCACTTTGCAGTTATTATGTCTCCCTTTCATAACTTTCAGGTTTTCTTCTTGTTTTTTGGTAGCCTAGTCGTGATCTAGATAATCTCTATCCATTCTCTAGTTAGTTGGTTTGGCAGGAAAGTGCTTCTACGTAGAGGTGATTTCCCACTAGGAAGGGATACAATACAACTTTATTTATCCACTAGGGCAATTTCAGATAGTTCTCGTACTAGCAGTAATACATACATATACATGATATATAAGAGATAATACATATACATGTTGAAATAATTTCTCTCTCGCACACACATATATATATATATTCCCAGCAACAGTAGATATAGTTGGTGACCTTAGGTCACCTCAGGCTAATACAAAATCATGGCCAGTAGAGTTGATCAGGTAAATGGCACATGGAATGAATGAATTGTGGTGACAATTGGTTTTGCATACAGGCATTGCGTACCTACGGCCAGACCGCAAGAGTGAAAACTCACATGCCAATACATGATCAAAAATAGGATACAGGATGCCTTCCTAAGGATTTGCTGATGACAGAAGGCTGCCTAGTCCCTCTGCCTGATTCCGGTGATCTTAGAACAGATATTAACAAGGGAGACCAGACTAGGAAGAGGTTGTGGAACCAGGAGATAAAGAAAAAGTGATGAGACTTTCCATGAAGGACTGATAGAATCGAGTGAGGATGACAGAGCTAACAGAGAAAGATTTGATTTTCCGTAGGAGTACAGGCGTTGTTGGCTCTTACAGAGGATCATGTCAGTATTAATGTCCCATTTAAGCTTGTTATCTACGATGGTACCTAAATATTTTTATTTTGTATTTGTAAATATATTTGGTGGCATCATCATGGATAGTACTGATGACTGCCTCAGGCTTGTTCATCTGAAAGTTGAAAATCATTTCCTTAGTTTTTGAGGCATTCAAGACAAGGCTGTGTTCGTCACACCAGCATACAAAGTCAGGAAGAGCGCCACTGTGAGCATGTTCATTATCATCCAAAAGTGACAGCAAAGCAGAGTCATCAGCAAATTTTATAAGGAAGCTCCTATCAGTAGTGTTTCTACAACTGTTGGTATAAACAGTAACGGAGACAAGCAGCAGCCTTGAGAGGAACCTGTACAGGTGACAACAGGATCTGAGAGAAGACCGTTAACAGAAACTCTCTGCTGCCTGTTTGTTAAAAAGTCCAGAATCTAGAGAGTTGGTGGGATAGATGGAAGTTTGAATCTAGACTCTCCGCAAAGAAGTGAGGTTGCGCAGTGTTAAAAGCAGAAGAAAAATCAGCAAAGAGAAGCCTGGCATGAGCTTTAGGTTTCTCCAGATGTTTGTACAGCGTATTTAGTATAAACACCTTAGCATCATCAGCACCTATTCCAGCTCTATAGGCAAACTGCAGCAAGACAAGATATTGATCAACAGCAGTCATAACCTCGCTCCTTATGATTTTCTCAAGTGATTTCATGATTATTGAGGTAAGAGCGACTGGTTTAAAGTTGTTGGGTTGACTGGGCCTAGTGATATTTGGGACGGACACAATGTATGAAAGTTTCCAAATATCAGGAATGTGACCAGACTCTACAGACAGCTGGAATAGATGTTGTAAAACACCGCTAAGTTGTTAGGCCCAGTAATGGAGGGTGCATCCACAGATCCCATCTGGACCCAGAGCCTTGTTAACATTGACTCGCCTCAAGAGATCTTTGACAGAGGACTGGGCAATCACCAACCCATGCTCAGGGACCAGACACTGTTTTAATATGGAAACATTGCAAGAAAAGTCATGTTTATCAAAGCGAGCATAAAAAGAATTAAGCACATTGGGAAGATCACTCTCATCAATCCCTGCAAGTGTTGCTGGCTTTTTTTAGAGCATTTTCCTTGCGTTCGACAGAGAACATATTCTTAATACCATGCTATGCTGCCCTGAGGTCACCACTACTGAACTGCAGCTGAACTTTTATCTTTGTACCGTTTCTTAGCCTCCTTAATGGCATCCCACACCTCCCTGTTCGCTACTTTTTTGTCATGTACAGCTCTAGTATAATATACACGCTTCTTATTGTTCAATACAGATTTGAGTTCCTTTGTTACCCAGGGTTTATTATTAGGAAAGATGACATTTTCCTTGGAGGATTATCACTGTGTCAACACAGTGATGTAGGAAGATGCATCAGCCAAGTCATCTAGAGAGGGCAGGGAGGAATGAGGAAACTGGAGTACACAGGGGGAACAAACCAACAATCCATCCATTCTTTAGATAAATGCCTACAAAAATATCACTACCTACAGAAAGAGGTCAAACAGCCTGATAGCAGGAATGAACATGGAGACACTAACATTGTCAAAGCCTCACACAGCAAGAGAGCTGGGACATTGCATTGATTAGGAAAAAAGTCATACCAATGATTTGAAAAAAATGTTTGCATTCTTATAAGCCTTTACATTAGAAATGAAGTATTTTGTTGGTTTATGTTTCTCTAACATATCAAGTTTCTCCTCTTCACAGAGATCTTAATGCTATGGGCTTGGGCCGCTTTTATGTTCCAGGTCTTCAGGAGGAATTTCACTGTGGGTGAAAATATTGTGTATCATTATCATTGCTGTCCTTGTTTTTCTGGTTATCAAAAACATGGAAGCAGATCCTGCCAGCAGCATTCCCACTGTGGACCTGTAAAGTGGAAGGATACCAGTTTATGGACAAAATGAGCAAATATATCACTGAAAGTGTTGATATTCATGTTGGCATCAGCATGAGGACTTTGCTGTTTGTGTCTATTTTTTTTCAGACCTCCCTGGACATGAACTGTAAAGTATTTAAGAAAAAAAAAGACTGGTTTTTATGCATAAACCTGACGACGTGTCTGACTGAACATCAAAATTTTATTCCCCACCCACACCTTAAAAAATATGGTTTTGTTACTACATCTGTCCATGTTATAAAGCTTATTTAGCAAGCCTTGGAGGAAAGCACATTTCATAAAGATTCTCATATGGAAGTAGTCATAGATACCAACCTGTTGGTGATCTTTTAAGGTGATTGGTGATTGTTAAATGTGTTGAGCAAACATAAAAAAGACGTTTGTACAAGCAAGTGATCTGCTGAATTTTGTTTCACATTTAAAATACCAAGTTATTTCATAATGTCATGAGCACACTGAGAACATGCTGCATTACTCACATTTTGGCCCCTCCTCCCCCCCAAAAAAATGTCTCATAACCTGAGGGCTATAAAGTACCCTCAGAGCGAGTAATAAGATATTCCAGTAAAAGCTCGACCGCCAAAAATAAATGTTAAATCAAGGAAAACGTATCAAGGAAACACTTTTATTTGCTTCAGATTACATCCAAACATGTAGAAGGTATGATAGGCACAAGGTATATCACAATCCTGTCTAAATATATAATGTAAAAGTGGAACAGTTGAGGAACGTTCTTATCGTTTTTTTATAATTATTTCCCTGTGGGGATTAACTCATCCAAGCTTTAGACAGTCGGTGGTGGACCTGTTGATTCAGAATAGTCGTCGTCTTCACTTCCAGGGTCACCATCAACTCCATCACCTCTGTGTCACAGCCGCAGCTTCCTTGCATATTTTGCTGGCATGGTGACATGGTATGTAATTGGAGTAGTTGTACATGTACAGTATACCGTAATAAAATGCAGTCATAAAAGGTTTTGGGACATTTTCTTAGTGAAAACGTTAAATTGGAATCAGATTACATGCGATATGTATTGGAGGGACCAGGAAAAACGAATGTTAAAACGAGAATCGTTAAATCAGGGAATGTATAATCAAGGATTGAAAAGCATTGGGTATATGGGGCTTTCGCCAGGACCTCTGAAACAAGGAAATCTTTAAATCGAGGATCGCAAAATCAAGGTTTTACTGTACTTCAATAAAATTTCTTGACTTTGCAGCTGAAAATGTGTTTCTGAGTTTTCATGTATTTATATGATCTTCCCAGCTGTTGGTCCTAAAAAACCATAATTACAAGATGCTGATGATGAACACATAAGCAATGAGTGCAATCTCAAGAGCTTTATATTATTAGCAAGCTCGGATATATAAATATATAATGCATCAAAATTAGGTGCTGTCTTGTACCATTTTGCGAACAATCCCAAAATAGGGGAGATGGAGGAGAAAAATGAAATTGAAAGCATTTACCTTTGTTCACCCAGCATAGCAAATAGATTTTTTCGTGTCTTTTTATGCAAAACCACACTGTATTGAGCGCTAAGCCTTTACATCAGGACTAGCCCAGAAAGCTCTGCTAATTTTTGCTCTTGCTGCCATCATCATTGACATCAATAATAAATTGAATATTTCCTGATGTAAACCTTAAAATACTGCCATGTTTTTCATTAAATAGCTGTGCAGATACTTTTCTTCTTGCATGTTTCTTGACTGTGAACTTAACATTAATTTTAGCAGACTAATGGCAAACATTTGTCTTGCAAAATTTTTGTATATAATTTAAAGCTCTCTTGCCATGCTTTACATTTCGTTATGATGAAAATCTTGTATGTGCACATCAGATTTACACATGATTGCAGTAAAATGATAATTTTTGGTGAATTGTTTGGCTTAAAACTGCATTCGTTAAGTTAGTCAATCTTTCTACACGCAAAGACCAAACTGAATCTCTACATGAGTTATACAACTTAAAACTTATGTACTAAAGATAAGGGTAGTTCAGGTAATAAAAACTAACTTTTGAACAAAGTTTTCTGCAGTGTTTACAGTTCTTAGTGGTGATTGATATGAATCAAAGATAACTGTTCAATTTGTGGTGTGTATTTTGTTTTTCTATGTATACTGTAATGAATTAATGTTGAAACAAGTAATAATCATCTTGGAAACAAAATACTTTGTTTCATATTTGTATTTTATCCATTTTTGAGTTTCAAACAACTGAATCCATATGAAATGCAACATGACAGTAAAAGCAACAAGTACATTCATTTGCAGAGAAGACTAACTTTTTAAAAATACAAACAGGGAATTAACATAAATCGACAGAGAAATCCTAGTGTCCTATGATTTAATAAACCAAGTCACAATCTGAGCCATTAGTATAGTAAAGGGGCATTAGTGAGGAATAAGTCTTAAAGAGTGAAATATGATCATGCTCTATTATGCATTGTCCAACATGATAAGTAATCCTCTTGACATATTTTGAAAGAGGCCTCTGCTAGGCTTTTGCAGCTCAGGGTGGGTTAATGATATAAGGCACTAAAAACACTAGTTTTGGACTTTAAAACATTTGTTGTGACAGAGTGCAGTCTTTAAATCATGCAAGGACATAATCTCATTTTATTTTTTTTATTTTTTTTTTTTTACTGAGTAGGGGTTTAGCGGTTTTCACTGATGAGAGAACACAACATCTGTTCACAAAGCATGAGGCACCTTGGCACGTGGAAACATCCTGAAATAGCAAAACTAGGCTTTAAAACTAGCGGGCAATGTAAAGTCCTATATAACTTTTTATAATTTTTGTTTTTATTGATGTAAATTTTCGTTTCTATTATCCAATGTAAGATGCTAGCTAAACAAGCAGTAGTCAGACATCTCATGGTGTGGATGGCAGAGATTTTTAATTCAGCACATCTTTTAAATTGTTTGTATATACACAATTAGCCATAACAGCTTATCTTTATGTCTGTGGCTGGGTAATGTGCAATTATATACAAAGAAAAATTCATTCAGTATTTTAATTCTGTCAGACAACAGCAAAAATCTGTAGGGAACTAGCTGTAAATGCATTTTTTTAAAGCTGATACTCTAAGCTTGCCTTTCCAAGGACCTCCCTTGAAACTGTGTGTGACATCACCCCGTCTGTTCAGGTAGCCATACCACTCACCATTCTTCTCATCTGCAAACTGCAAGAAAGTTGGACATATTTTACACTCTTCATACTGTCACATGACCAGCCACTGAAAATAAATTGTGATGACATGTTTTAGTGGCAAGCAACGGTTTAACCGGTCGTTGTTGCTCCAATTAATAAAACTGACTTTAAAAGAAATTATCTTACATTCTTGCAATAGAAACATGATCTTTTCCTTGAAAGTACAGGTTCTTAGTTTTCTAATTCCACCAGTGGTTTTGAATTTTTCACTTCTTACTTGTGTGTTTGCTTACATGGGAGTAACAGTAGTCGAAGACTGCAGAAAATTTTTCCAAGAGATCTGCATCTCGCCTCTCTATATAAGCCATCAGGAAAGCAATCATGGCTTCGTTATGTGGCCACCACAGCTTCATATCCCACTCCAGCTGTACAGGGGACTCACCATCCACATCAAGAAAGTAAAACAGCCCACCATATTTGGCGTCCCACCCACGATTGAAAGACGCTATTATGAACTTATCAATGGCCAAAGACTTCAAGGATGGATCTTGTAACTTCTGGCCTCTCTGAAGCAGAAACCATCCTGCCTCAATAGCATGACCTGCAGAAGATCCATATGAGTTAAATTTATCTAAAATATTCTGAATGTGTGGAACATTTAGTACAGTTTCAAGTGTCAAATAACAATAATAACAATAGTGAAGATTTTTATAGCGCATATTCACACTCATAGAGAGCATGCTCTTAGCACTTAAAACGAGGAAAGACGTGGACTAAGTAGACACAGAACAAAGGGACGAAAGAAAACGACAGTACTGACAAAACAGAAAACAAAAGGCATCAAGTAACAGAAACAGAAAAATATAGTGATTCTGCGAGAAAGATGGGTAAAGTAGCAAGAGGGAAGGGGGCGGAGTTAAGAAGGACGAGCATTGTGTGGACTGTGTTAGGAGAAATGCTCAAGGACGAGGTGCGTTTTCAGTGTAGATTTGAAAGATTCAGTTGTAGGAAGGTGGCGGATATGGAAAGGAAGAGAGTTCCATTGTTTTGCAGCACAGTAGCCAAAAGTCCTGTGACCATATGTTGTTGTTCTGGTGACAGGAACAGTTAGGATACGGTCGTCAGACGAAGAGCGTAGTTGTCTGGACGGAGAGTAAGGGATGAGAAGTTCAGAGAAATAGTCAGGACAGGAGCCAGCAAAGAAATTAAAACACAGCACAGACAGTTTGTACTGAATGCGAGAACAGATGGGTAGCCAGTGTAGAAACGAAGGAGAGGAGTGACATGGTCCCTTTTCGTGGCTCTAAGCACCAGACGCGCAGCAGAGTTCTGTACTCTCTGGAGTCTCTGAATGAGGTAGTCAGGGCAGCCTGCCAGCAAGGAGTTGCAGTAGTCAAGTCGAGAAAGAACAAACGTACAGACAAGAGTGTTGGTAGCGCGTGTAGAGAGAAAGTGACGGATAGGACTGATCTTACGGAGCTCATAATAGGCAGACCGACAGACAGCTGCTACATGTCTATCGAGTGTCATGTCATCAGTGACAATAAATCCCAGATTCCTAACAGATGACGTGAAGGTGATGTTGCTGTCGCCCACCTTGATGTGATTGGGCAGACTGACTAGTGAAGGTTGATGTCTTTTTCTATGGCACAATTAAGAGGGCTTCCGTTTTATCGTCATTTAGTTTAAGCTTGTTTTTACCATCCAGCCCTTGACATCGCTGATACAAGCTTCTATAGAGCTAATAGCAGAGTGAGACTCAGCCGGCGGAGTGGAACAGTAAAGCTGCGTGTCGTCAGCATAGGATTGATGAGAAACCTGGTGAGACCGGATGCATGATGAAAGGGGCTTAGTATACAGGATGAACAGAACTGGCCCAAGTACTGAGCCTTGGGGAACACCACAGAAAAGTGAAGCAGGGCGAGATGTCTGACCATCAACTGACACAGTCTGGGTCCTATCAGTGAGATATGAGTTGAACCATGAGAGCGCAGGTCCAGAAATCCCGTAGAGGGTGTGGAGTCTGTGAAGAAGCAGAGAGTGGTCTATAGTGTCAAATGCAGCAGACAGGTCCAGTAGGGTTAATGGAGAGACATCACCCCTGTCAAGACAGATAATATGTCTGTTGTTACTTTAATAAGAGTGGTCTCGGTGCTGTGGAAAGGTCTATACGCCGACTGAGCTTGTGGGATAAGATGGTGCTCTTGTAAGTATGCCCAGAGCTGTGTCAAAACTATTTTCTCTATGATCTTAGAGAGAAAAGACAAGTTGGAAACTGGACGGTAGTTGTTCAGGACATTGACGTCAAGCGTGGATTTCTTTAGAAGTGGCCTCACCACCGCATTTTTGAACAAAGATGGGAAAACACCTGACGACAGGCTGACATTTACAATATTAGTGATGGCAGGAAGTAGAGTATCTAGGCACTCGAGCAGAAGGCTTGTGGGCATCGGATCGAACTCGCAAGTTGTTGGTTTAGCTTTTAGGATAACCGCTTTCACATCGGTCTCAGAGACTGGTAGGAACTTGGTCATGGAGCATCCTGGGAGGGCATCACAGGAGATGCTGTCAAGCACCGACACAGAATCCAAAGATGATCAAATGTCCGATATCTTGCTGGTGAAATAATCACTAAAAACTTGCGGCAGCAGTGAAGCAGGGTAGGCAGTAGGCAGTGGTGTTGCTGTCTTAGATCCAGTAATTTGAGAGCAGATGGCAAAGAGCTTTTTGGAGTGAATGACAAATTAGTGAATGACAGAGTAAGAAATAAAGATTGGCTTAACTCGTTTGACCAAGGCTATTTACTGTATAATTCTGACCACTTTGGTATTAGTGGTGTGATCAAAGGTCGCAGCTATAGTCGTGATCCAGGCCTAGTGTGATAATAATGGTCAAACATAACAGTTCATTACAGATCATGTACGCCATAGTAATGCTTCTTTGATTAGGGGTTCTATGTGAGTTATTGTAAATTACACAAACTGAGTTTTTTTATGTTCTCCAAATCAAAGAACAATGAGAGAAAAGAAGTGACCTGGCACTGTGAGTCGACCTTGACACCCAGGAAGTTCTTTCCCATCAGGAGAAACATTTTCTAGTATCACACTGCCATCTCGCTGTACACACACACACAAATCTGGTGCCGATCAGTTTCAACTGAGACAGACCAACCAGCACTCAAACAGTGCTGTCTTAAAGGTTTAGAAGCAAATAGGACTGGTTCAAAATTAATTGAAAAATCCAAGAAATTACTTAAAATGAAAGCTAGTAATGGATATTATTCTGAAAATGGAGCTTTTTTATTTTTCTTTTAATGGATTTCTGTGCACCAAGCTGTTTCTAGCAAATAAAGGTGAAAAACGTAAACCATTATAGCTTTGACTAGAATCTCTCTCGCTGACACACACCCGGCCTAGACTGAGTGGTTAATTATTTCCGAAAGGATATGAAATGTAAAACTTCATTATATTTCTTGCTGTGAATTCATATCTGAGCATACTTCTGTGAGTTTATGTGTGTGTGTAAAACCTTTTGAGAAATTGTGAGAGCATGTCTTCCTGTATTTTTCTACTGAATCAGCTTGGTGCAAGCTATGCATGAGAAGAATCAGCCTCAATGATTAACATTACCTCTCCACAAATAGAAACATTACAAGCTTCACACATCACACATGGATTTGCACCTGCACATGTTTAACTATTTGACTGAGACACCATTCTTCTGTGTCTGCATAGCTGCTGGAAAGATCAGGGTCCATTGTGGTCAGTTGTTCAATGAGGCACAGAAGCATCATGGGAACAGCAAGCGTGTTAGCAGGCATGTTCCCTGCAAGCTTATTTCTACCCAAACCAGAGTCGTCTACCAGCACCCAGTGCAGAATCTGCCTCATCATGTCAATGGCTTCTTCCTGTGTCATGGAAACATTTCAGGTGAGAATGAAGACAACCATACATTACGCAGTAACTGAATTCATTTTATGTTGTACAGTTAATTTTTGTTGATGGGTTCTTTTTCTTATTCTTTTCAAAGCTATGTGGCTAAGTTTCAGCTCTGTGTACATGTACTTCCAAAAATGTGCCTGAAAAACTTTAATTTTCTCTCTGGAATTCTTGGGAGGATTTTGAAAACTTTCTGTCATTTCATAAGCGCAATGACATTTTTTTAGATTCTGCTAAAACATTAATTTTTTTAAATAAAAGCCAGTGGATATGGCCCTTTCGCAACCATTAAAATCCCTTTATACTAATACTAAAATAAATGACTACAGTCTCTGTATGGATTTCTATTACACTACATCTATTCCAAAGTCCCCTTACTGAGAGTCTGTGTAACACAACCGATTTTGGAAAGGTCGGGACTTTGTCTTAGTTGTTAAATGTGTGGGACCAGGTGCACTTTCACACCAGCTAAGGCCTTTTAGCAGCCAGCTATTATAAGTATTTTAGCAGCAAGCTAAAATGCTTAAAATATTATTTTAAGTAATTTAGCTGACTGCTATGGGTACCGGATCCGGCTATAGCGAGACTGTTCACACGATCCCTGGACGTCCATGCACGTCAAAACTGAGGAGAATATGCACAAAGTAAAAAAAAAAAAATCATTCAAAGTGCTCGACGACAGCATCAGAAAGATTGTAAAAATGATCCACGTCGATGATGATCGATATATCAGACATATTCGCACGACAACAAAGCATGACGAAACGCGCTAATTTAAATTGTCACTAGGCTTCTAACTTCTGACAAAATAAATGCAAGAAAAGTTGTGCCGCCGTTTGGAGGGCAAATTAAAGTGAACTCGAACTTATTGGAAAAAGCCATCACTTGCGATGAGACATATATGGATCTTCCAGTACGATCTTGAGACGAAGTAACAGCTAAAGTCAGTGGACTGGAAAACACCATAGCAAAAAAGTATGACAAGACATGACCAAATTCAAAGGCCATGCTATAGCTGTTTTCGTTAACATTAAGGGTGTAATCATAAAACAGTGGGCTCCAGGTGAGCAACAATTAATGACCAAACACTATGATAAGCATGTTCTGGAAACTTTTTGAGAGTGAGTGAAAAGAAGGAGGCCACAGTTGTGTGTGAAAACGGTTTCATCCTTCATCTGGACAACACACCCACACACTAATAGCGCTTTCAGTGAAACAGATTTTGCTCGAGAAAGCCACCGATGTGCTGGAACAGCCTCCACACTCCCTCGATCTACTCCAGTGGTTCTCAAAGTGTGGTCCGCAGGCATAATTCAGGTGGTCCGCGGCTGACAGTCGTCATATGTTAGAAAAGTGATGTTTAAATCGCCAGCTAGGCTGGTAGAAAATTTAGTTAAGTTTGTGTGGGACCCTTAACCGTCCGCTGGTCAAGTTACCACCGCAGCTGATAATGGCCTGAAAGGAGGGTCAAGGTGGGCGGCTATGAATCCGGACCAGTGACGCGTGACACGCCTACCTGAACAGGACGGCTCTGTTGAAGATTTTTAGTATGTGCCAGCTTCCTTGAATCGGTCAAACACGAAAGGGGGCAAAGACAAGTCCGCTTCAGTAAGAAAGGTTGACCACTTTCCGAATCTGCGTGCCGGCGAGAAGATGTCTGTCCAAGTATTCTTTCTCAGTATTTTCTAGCCGAGGGGTTATTATGAATCGCTGGCTGAAATCAGGGACCTTCACACGTCAATCACGTGATGCTGGTGACTGTGAAAGTGCAAACAAGATACAGAAGGTAGGAAAAGATGCAACTGAGGTCATTTGTGAACCAAATCAACCATTCTTCTGAGACGGTTACCAGCTGCAAAGCAGAAACAATTTGCCAGGAAGTGGAAGACACACCTGACGAGATATTTTCATCTTCTGCTCAAGATAATAGCAACAAAGAAAGTGTCAAACAAGCTGTGAAGAACAGTAGTGGTACACACACAAAGTGGCGTCATTCCAGCGTAGAAAACAACAAAAAACAAGTTAAAAGAAAAGATAGCACTGATTATTTGAGCTTGGGATTTTTTTTTTGGGACGGGTACCTAACCCGCAATGTGTTTTATGCTCTGAAATTGTGGGCAATGGAGCAATGAAACCCTCCAAACTGAAGCGTCAGTTTGAATCCAAGCACTGCCAATATGTTGATAAGCCTCTTCAGTTTTTCGAGAAAAAATGCAAAGAGCTGCAACAAAATAAAGGAATGTTGCACCTTTTTCCTTCTGGCGATGAAGACGCTAAGGCTACAGAGTCATCCTACAGTTTCGCTAGTGATGGCAAAGACCGGAGAAGACCAGACTGTAGCAGAGAACTTGATCAAACCTGCTGCCAAACTAATGACAGAAATCATGCTTGGTGAAAAGGCGACAAATGCTATCAAAAAAGTCGCTCTTTCAAACAATTCCGCGAAACATGGAATAACAGCCATGGCTGAAAGTGTGGAATATCAGTTGTTATCACGACTGTGTCAGTCAGTACTTGGCGTTTCAGCTTGATAAGTCTACTGACATAGCGAACGAAGCAAACCTTTTGGCATGTGTCAGGTATGAATATTTAGGCGCTGTTCATGATGACTTTCTCTTCTGCAAGTCTGTACCGACCAATACAACTGGAGAGGACATTTTCAAGATACTGAACAATTACATTCTGAGTAACAAAGTTGACTGGACGCGTGTGTTGGTGTTGGCACTGATGGTGCTGCGTCAATGACTGTAAAGATTAAAGGCTCGACCACACGTATCAAACAAGTTGCTCCACTGGCAGTAGCAACGCACTGTTGCATTCATCGAGAACAGCTCGCAACAACAACAACAACAACAACAACAACAACAACAAATAAATGCCCGTTGATCTTAAGAGAGTAATGGAGGAATCAATAAAAGTTATAAACTTTATCAAAGGGCGCCCTTTGAACGCGCGGATTATTAAAACTTTATGCGAAGAGATGGGAATTAAACACACCAAGCTTCTTTTTCATACAGAAGTTCGCTGGTTGTCGCGTGGAAAAGGGCTCACCCGTCTGTTTGAATTGCGCGAGGAGGTTAAAAATTTTCTGCGCGACTGTGACCGTCAAGCTTTCCACCTGTCGGATTGTATCCATAACTTTTCCTGGCTTGCTCAGTTGGCGTACCTGGCTGACATTTTTAGCAGTCTGAATGGGCAGAGATATCACAATCTTTAATTTTCAAGACAAAGTGAAGGCCGTGTGTATAAAACTGGGGCTGTGGTGTAATCGCCGAGAATTTTACTCATTCCCAACCCTCAGTGATTTTCTCGTGACGTCACCGATATTATCCCCTTAATATCTCATCAAAAACAACTGCATTCATCGCATTAACATTTTAATTATAAAGAACGAGGTATGTATGGGATTTTATGTCAACTTAGTACTATAGCACTGTCACAAAAGGACATTTAGTTTTTAATTGTAATGAAACAAATGCGGCAATTTAAATATGAAATTCACGGTACAGAGTGATTTTAAGGCCTTGGTGGTCCGCCGTATTTTTTACTTGAGTAAAGTGGTCCGCAGTCTGAAATACTTTGAGAACCACTGATCTACTCTGTATCGTTGGTTTCCATTAATAGGGATCTGTGTCATTCCTGGGAACATATTACCCTGTATTGCTGGTTTCCCGTAGCACGATGAAGCTCTGACATTGCCATTAGGTAGAAGCACTCTGAATAGATAGTTCGTTGTTCTTTGACGGGCAGCCCCTCTCGGTTTAGTGACAGGTAACATTTTCCGGTGTCTTTTCTCTTCATGTGCATTAACAGAAACTGAGCACCTGACAAAGCAGAGCGTAATTAAATCACAAAAATGTGCATCTTTGCCTTGTGTGCATGAATCTGTTAGCATGGAAATATGCTAATTAATGTGCTAATGGAGTATATGAATATAAACATGTATTCAATAGTGCACACATTGTTTTGTGTATTTGTCCATGCTTACGTACATATGCGCGTGAGTTCTTTTTAAAGGGGTGTGCAAGCGTGTGTGTAAGTAAAGGGCTCGTAGTTGTACAGGTGGCGAACTGTATGGTTAACCAATTTTTTACCTATGTAGGCATAGCATGTAGAAGGTCCAGGACCTTCAACCTTAACGGTAACCCTTAATAAATCACGTGCCTACTGTTTCTAGGGAAGCTAACCTGTCAAAGATTTAGTGAAGCGTTGAACCAACGACCTACCGCTCCAAACACGAACAGAATAACGCTATTGTAACCTCTATGTCAATCCGTATCCGTGTGCATTCATGAACCATCAGACAGATGTATAACCAAGTGCAAATATATAAACACATTTTTGGTGTGCACATATGTATAGCATACAATACCATGTTCTGCAGTGGCTAGCATTTCTGGAGTCTTGAATCTTTCCAGTTCGTTGTACAGGCGGGCATACATCCATACCTGCATATACAAACATTGTCTGGAAATACATCATAATTTTCAAAAGAAAGATCACAGTAGAATATAACTAATGTGGTGAAAAATTGACATCAACAATTTCGCATTGCTACTTTGATCATTTGCATTCATCTGGCTATATAGTAGGACTGCTTAAATTTTACATGCATGATTGTGAATCGTTTCTGCCCGTCGCTTTTAGAACAAATAAAAAAAAAGTAAAAAAAAAAAAACAAATAGAAAAGATATTTTAGTACTAGAGCATTCACCAACCTGACGGCTTTCCAGCCATGTGTACTTGGTCTCATCATACACATGACCATCGTTGGCAAGGCATATGAAGTAGCCACTGCACACATGACATCCTTTACAAGATTGTCTTAAGAAACGATGAATCTGCAGCTTCATTAACTACTCAATTTACTGACGCGTCTTTTCTTTCTCTCAGTTTAATGTGTGTGTGTGTGTGTGTGTGTGTGTGTGTGTGTGTGCGCGCCTCGGCGACAAATGAAGTTCTGTATTCTGTGCAGTTCCCGGGCTCGTATCTTATAAATAAAATAGAATGTGGCGGTGAGAGAGAGAGAGAAAAAAAAACGTGGGCGGGAGGTTTGGTTGATAACTACGTAAATCTTTAAACGTTTTTGCGGTCCTAATTTTGCAGGAGTGCTCCTTTTGTCTTTGGAAAGGGAGGTGGAGGGGGGAGAAAGAGAGGCTGAACCTTCAGCAGTACTTGCTCACATCACATTCATGGGACAAGTGTTTCAGTATTTCTTTACATTGACGCAGTGCACGTTAGTTGCTGAACCAAATAAGCTTGACTCAAACGAAGTGAAAGTAAAAATCTGAAAGTATAAATAAGTTTAAAAAATCGCTGGAAGAACCAATCCTGAAAAACACAATTTATGCTGTGGTTTCCACGCTACACGGGCAACGCCGAATACCACTGTCATAGTCACGAGGACAATGATTCCGTCCAGCTTGTATGCAATGATCGCTCGATGCACGCCGATGACGAGGACGAAAGAAATAAGACTGTTGCCCCAGAAATCATCCTGTTACTGAACAAACCACTGGTAGAAAAAAATTGCATAAAAAATAAACCTTACCCATGTTCCTTATCGAGTGAATACTTCGACCAGAACTCGATGGTCCTGTCAAGGTCACGGCGAATCTTGTCTAGAAATTCTTGCAAGCGCTTTTCCTGCTCACCCATCTTTGGTCACACTAGACGATGGATACGATTAAGTTCCTTGACATTGAGTACAATGCTGAATTAGTTGGCTTTAGCTCGAGGGCCACTGATAGTGTAATGTCTAGAGGTCCCACTCGATAAGAAATCGCAAAGATAACACTAATAGCTGCAACTCTATAGTTTGTTCTATGATAGCTTTAAGGATGTTTCAACCTATTTAAACACGATACAAACATCTTGTGATATAAAGATGCTGGGTATGTATGTATGATGTAAAGATGTTATAGATGCATGGTTGATGGGTCAGGTGCACAAGAACAGTTAAATTGATAAAAAAAAAACCGTACGCATTTAGCCGTTTCACGTTAAAAGATTAGCAGATGAAAGAATCAATCCACTATACTTGTGGAAGTATAGTATCTTGCAATAAGCTTTACCTATTTTTTAGCACCTCGCTTATTCCTAAACTACACTTACAAATAGCCCTTGACCCCATACGAAATGCTGCCGTCAGAAATTGCGTTGAGTAGTACCGTGCTCTGTCCTAGATTGAGAACTGTCGATGGTCGTCGGGGACTGTTAGGACCGAGTCCATTGTCCCACATAGAGAACTGTCGCAGGAGACTGTGTTGGGTAAGACCAAGTGTCACAGCCACTTGCGTTCACCTAACGCCTGGACATTTGCGCGTTCTTATTATTTTTTTTCCTCTTTCACAAACAACTCTGCCTCTTTTTCAAGCCTGTATACATTTAATTATATTAGCAAAACATGGTAAAATAATTTCAAGAAATTCCACGGTACAAAATACTTAATACACATTCCGAAAACCACTAATTACTCCACCACTCTAATTAATAAAATTCTAATAGAAAGTACTTGTTTAAAGTCCGGCACAGATCGAGTCACTCATCACGGCTCTTTCTTAAAACTGTTCGAATTCCAGTCACTGGAAACTGATGATTCACTGCAGACACTAAACTCTAACAGTCACTGCATGGGCACTAAAGAACCAGGAATAAAAAAAAATCTTCCACACACAAATAAACCAAACCATAAACGCTTCCACTCGGGGACAAACGTTAAACACAAAACTCTGTCATCGCTGTCGCTGGGGACGAACGATCCAACCTCATAACACAAACGTTTTACTCAAAATGGTGCTGCCTCTCGGGACAAGCCACCCATATATTTGCGTAGATGAACATGGCTGGATGTCGCTGCACGTTCTGTCCGCAGGAGATGATGCAGCATGCTGCACGACGCACGACTTCTCTCCCAGGTACTCACGATGTAGACGGGGTGGTTGTTGTGCAGCCAGTCTGTCGCCATCAGCTGGAGCATCACAGTCTTCCCCGTGCCTGGCGGTCCGTCCAGGAAGACACGCGGGGGTCTTTGTCAGCAGGAGATTCAGCTGCTCTGGGAACAAATGCAATCTATAAATATAGATTTCAAATGTATAGCTAGAATGCATTCTATAGCTAAAGAATTGAAATGTATATATAAAATGAATTGGATAGCAACTTCTGAGTATAATATAAATGAAACACTTCGGTTTTTACCGAGTTTTCTCTCTCTAGCTATACATTTCAATGCAATGTATAGCTATAGAATGCAATCTATAAGTATAGAATGAATTGTATAAATATAAAATGCAATCTATAAGTATAAAATGCAATGTATAGCTATACATTGCATTCTATAAATATACATTGCAATGTATAGCTAGAAATAGCAAATTTGAGAAAATTCCCCTCTTGGCGCCCCATAGCTCCCACTGTTGCCCAGTCTGCCTGCTTAGATATATAGTTTCAAATCTTAAGCGTGTAAAAATTTATCAATCAGCAAGTGAATTTTTGTCGTCAAAATTATTAGAATCAAGTCTGTAATCATTTTTTTAATTGAACGAGATATTTGCAGCTATCTGAAAGCGTGGTGCTACGATCGCTTTACGGCAGCTAAATTGGTACGCCCCCGACGATCATAAATCGAAAATGATTAGGAGGGCGTCATCACAAACACCACAGAAAGAAAATGAATGTGTTTGAAAAAAAGCAGGAATCAAAAGTAACATTAGACGACACTGTGCCACTATCCGCTTATATAGAAACAGCCCAAAAACAAGACGACCATGTCGTAAGTAGCGTTAAAACTATATAGTCGACGCGAGATTGTTTTTTTATGTATTTTTTAAACCATAGATCCGTAAGCCTTCGTGGAGTAAAACTGATATTTTCAAAATCGAATTCATATTAGAACGTTTAGAATAAAAAGAGATTACTTTAAAATGATCATCTTACGAATCCTCTGAAAAGCGCGTTTTCATGAAAAAAATATGACCACATGGGCGAAGATCCGGATCTTAAAAGTATACTTTACAAGTCATATTGTAATTTGTATTCCCCAGTTTGATTGGGATATGCATACCGATTATTCACAAAAACATTAACAGACAAGACGCTAATTTCATAATGCAGAAATTTCTTTAATAAATTGTGTGATAAATGGTGTGAAAGCATATTTCTTACGTGATACTTGGTAGATATTGTACATACCTCGATCATTTCGCCCCAAGACCATTTCGCCCCTACGTGGTACTTGGTAGATATTGTACGTACCTCGATCATTTCACCACAAGACCATTTCGCCCATACCATTTCGTCCCACGTAGGTCCATTTCGTTCCACGTATGGTCCATTTCGTCCCAAGACAGAAAAGTCAAATCGTCCCAAGCCCAAAACGCGAATCGATCACCGATGAAACAAGTAGCTATTAACGTCAAATATATATTACCAAAAGAGCCATACGTTTTCGAACAGTAAAGATACGCAAACTCAGCTGCCTATTTTAAACAGCCTTGCGAATAAGTTAAGCCACCATTTTACTAAAAAAAAAAAATAATAAAAAATTGCCGCTAGCAGCGGACGTATCTTCTCTTTAAACAATCTTTTAAATTAAAGATATTGTCATTTGATTGTGAACTTCTATTTTGACTTTTTTCTGCTTATTATTATTATATACAGAGACTTTGCTGATCGGGTATACTCATTTAGCTCAAAGCACATCATACTTATTCACCTTTTGGGTTTGGTATGATTTGACTTTTCTGAATTGGGACAAAATGGACCATACGCGGGATGAATTGACTTTTGGTGTGGGACGAAATGGTCTTTGGGTGAAATGACCTATGATCGATCATTCATGACAGTCCATGGTGCATACCCAGAGTCAAAGCCAACTGCATACTATTTTCCAACTCAAAAGACCATGACATGGAGCAAGATAAAGAGTTCTGTTTGTTCATTGTCACATTATATTATGGAGAGAATAAGCTATTTTCTGTATATATATATATATATATAAACCTTTGGAAAACTGCAGGAGTATGTGATTCGTGTTCAACGAGGACCTTTGAAGGAAAATTCCTGGCAGATCATTCGGCGCTATAGTGATTTTGTCAGCCTTGATACACAACTGAAGATTTCACAAATTGAGCTGCCATTGCCACCAAAAAAGGTTTTCGGCAACTTTGACAGAGACTTTATTGCTGTTAGACAAAATGGTTTACAGGTAAGTGTGCATTTCCAATTATTTTTGACATAAAGTCAAATTCAGTTTGTGTTTTGGGTAAAAAGATTTCTCGAAGATCAAAATAATTATTACCAAGACAGATGGCAGCCTGTACTAATGCAACATGTCTCTTTCTGTAATTACTCATTCTCATATTACATATTTAAATGAGATGTTCTTTAAGTGATCAAATGTCATTGTGCATTAGTCATATCCTAGCAATGTACTGTGTTTTGGTTGCTTGTGATCTTTTTTGTTTGCAGTTTAGTGAAACACTCAATTAATATATAAATAAATTGTTACAGGAGTTTCTGAATTCAGTAATCAACAACCCCATTTTGTGTAGCAGTATACATTCCAAGCAGTTCTTTGATCCCAACAACTATTCTTTTAGTTATTTGGGTAAGTATGAATTGAAGTCTTTATTAATATTAAAAATTAAATTTAGTATGAATGATTAAATGATTGAATTATTCATGTTATAGAAACAATGACAATTTATTCTTCGCAAAAAGTTATTGTCACAGCCAAGTAGTATTTTTGTTCCATGCTACCTGTTTTGTTAAAAATATCATTTTGGAGGTAGTACTGTATTGTCATATCGCCTTATTTTTATTTCAGTTATAAGAATTAAGTTACTGAAATTGTTTTCATACTTCAGAGTTGGCACTTCAGCATGTCTCCATGATATTCCGTTCAGAAAACCAGCGGTGGGAAGTTGTTGAGCCTTTAAGAGATATAGGTATGAACAGATTTCCAGACGGTAAAAAAATGGTTGCATAAAATATTGACGTTGAAACCATAAAAGCATAAAAACAGTGATCTTAGTGTTACGGTATTTAATACCCAATATAATGATAGTAACGCATGATTTATATAGTGCATACTCATGTTCATAAGGAGCATGCTTTTAGATCTTGAGACAAGAACGAGACATGAACAACATACGAAGGACAGAAGTAATGATGACTAATAAAAGACAAACATAGAAAATGCAAAGAGGAATTGGGTAACAAGAACTAAGTGTAAATGAAGCAACCAATAGACGAAAAAAGGGTTTGAAGATGGAGTAGCATTGTTTGGATCGATGTTAGTAATGCTGAAGGAAGAGGTGTGTTTTTGGTGCAAATTTAAGGATTCAGTGGTGGGTAGGTGGCAGATATGGAAGGTATTCATTGTTTTGCTGCACAGTAACTAAAAATCCAGTGACCGTATGTTATAGTTCTGATGACAGGAATAGTTAGGACAAGGTGGGTAGTTATTTGGCTGGGATATATGTGAAGAGAAGTTTAGAGAAATAGAGAGCAGGAGCCTATATGTAATGACCATAGGCCCTCTAGGGTATATAGACTATCTTGTGGATACACAACGTAGTTTTCTACATCCATAAACAGAGCATAGCAAATTTATGATTTTTCATTTTAACATTTATTTTGATGAATATTGTTGCATATGATTTTTCCTTCTTAGGATGGCGAATACGAAAACAGTATATTCAAATTCAAACCACTGCCAAACCCAGGGTTACTTTGATGCTTTCATGGGTTGGTATTTATTTTTAATTTTATATTTTAGAAGTATTTTTGTAAAGCATATTAGAATATATATATATATACACACACAGAACTCCATCCACAGTACTTTTTGTTCAAGGTAGATTAGTTGGATTAATGGTATCAGATTATTACTCCTTTGCTTTAGTATATAATAATTTCCATAAATAATAAATGCTAGAAATGTTATTTATATTTTAAATTTGTATTTTTCTGTTTTCATTCATGATTATTTTCTTAAGATATTGTGCAGAGACTGATATAAACATTGTTTTCACATTAACTTCATTGTCTGTTTTTTAAGTTTTCTTCTATTTTTTTTTTTCTAGACAGATTTCGGCCCAGACAAATTCATACCAGAGAAAGAATTGACAGCATTAATTAAAGTTCTTCCCAACATAAGGGTAGAGAATATGAATATTATTTTATATCACTGTGTATTTTTAAAATATTGTTCAACATTTGAAACAGATTTACTATATTTTATATACAAAGCTTTATATTACTGCAATATTACTTTATATTATGAAAAATGCACAGACTGTATATTATGAAAGATTTTTTTCTTTATGTTTCTATATGACCAAGTGTGCACATAATCACACCCTAGAAATCTGGCCGTTGATATTTCTGCTTTGACTATAATTATTCAATTACAAACTGATTTATTTAAACAGTGTGCTACGCTATGTTAAAATCAAGAGGAAATAATTGAAAATGTATTCATCTGCATTTTTTGCCTCCATTATTTTAGCTTGTTTTTTTGTTTAATACTAATATATTCAGTAATTTTTTTTTTTAACATTTTAGTAACTGAGTGATGATGAATAAATGTTTCTTAGCACCCAAACATCTTCCCCACTGAGTTTGCAACCGTCAATGAGACAGGAGGTCTTATGATACGACCTTTGCATGAATCTGGGAGCCTCAGAGACATGATTTGTCGGTGCAAGTTGAAGGGACACTACTTGAAAAAGTATGCTAGGCCCAAGTTTATGTCTACCTTGAACATGGAGCAAATACAAAACTTTGGTCGTCAGATCCTGGAGACACTCAAATTTTTGCATGAGAAAGGATTTCCCTATGGTCAGTCCACATATAGTTCTCTAAAATGTAGTATTATGTATTATTATTTTGCAGATTTATGATACTCTCCATCCTTTCTGTTTGTTCCCTGATTCCTCTTTGTATCTTCTATGTTTGTCTTTTACTGCTTGTCTGCATAGTTGTTTCTTCTTATGTCTTTGGTATTCTGTCCATGTCTCCTACTTGTCTTAAGTGCTGAAAGCATGCTCCTTATTGAGCATGATTATGTGCTATATAAATCACATGTTTGTAGTTATTTTGTGATTACTAATTTGCTGTACATGTGTGGCAGAGGCTGTTGGGGCATGCATGAGACAAGAAAGACTTTATAGATAGGAATATTTTTTTTGTATATCATTAGGTAGTCAGTTATGTTTTTACATGAAATTGAAATATGATCATCAGATGCTGTCTACCAGATGGCATTTATTAATTTGCAATTTTTGCCTGAACCAAGATGTGAAGATGCCTTACATGGGAATAAGGTCTTAATCATGTATTAGGTCATCTCCATGCCGGCAATGTTGTGGTAGATGGAAAAACCTGCTGTTTATTGGATATAGAAAACTGGATGCTTGGAGTACCATCTTATTATCGACCCTTCTACACACAGTTTAGGAAAATCCAGGTGAGAATAGATGTAGCATAGCAGAAAAGAACTTGTATAATGCAGCTCTTTTCTCTGGTGTGACTGATAATCTAGTACAAAAACATCATCCACCAATCTACATGATGAATTTTATATTTTTACACTCAGATTCTGGACACTATAATTCACTCTGCCAACAACTGTTACATTTTTATTTATAATTGTCTCGTATGAGCAGAATCGTGATTAGGTTTCAGATTTCTAAGGACTGACAGAAATCTATGCCTACTGACATAAAAACATGGACATATTACTGTTCATATGTACACTTACTGTGTACCCCTTTTTTTTTCATGTGTCTTCTTAGTTAGCTGGGAAAATAATTTACTGTGATAGTGTGCTATGGAAATGAATACATTAACAGAGAAGTTAACAAGAAAGAAATTAGTTTTGCAAATTTCACAATAAGCTAACTGTCAAAAGGGAACCAGAAATGAAATATTTTATAAACTGTGATAGGAAGTTCTTTGGCTCCTTTGACTTGCACAGTTTCAAACTATTGGGAATAAATGTTTGCAGACATTGGAACTAGTTGATGTGTACTGTTTTGGCCACCTGTTGTATGAGATGACCTTTGGCACCCAGCTAAGTGAGCCAACATGTGATTCTTTCCCACCAGCTTGTCCTGCACAGATACGTGAGTTCATGCTATTTTCAGACATTTTGTGCACTGGTTGCAAAGACGTGAAATGGATAAGAAAGCTCTCTTGATGATTTCACTTTTCCTCTCCATTCCTATAACAAGGCATGTCATTGAGATTATAACCTTTCTTATGGCAATTGTGTATGATGTTTAGTGTTTGTTAATGCATGCTTATGCATGATATTCCAAATAACATAATTTCCCCAATGAGGAAGTATTAGCTTTGTTTTTGTTGTTTTTATTCAAAAAGTTCATGAAACATAATTTTTTATTTATTATAAGAACGAAAAAAGTCTTTTCTTTGCACTTTATTAAGTAAAGAAAGTAATTCCTTGTGCTTGCTGAACAGGATCAGTGCTGGAGTCTATACTGACCACAGAGGCATGCAAGAATGGTTTGCCTCAGGTTTCTGACCTACTTCTGCACCCGTAAGTTCTTTGATGCATCTTAGTCAACAGTACAATGAGAGTCTACCCCTAAACCCACATTCCCAGCACAATAAATATTATTATACATCCCAACAGCAGCTAATTCACATATCCAGTAAATATTATTCCATCTTAATGACATATATGCTGTTCAGAGGTTCTGAACACAAAAGATTCTATTGAAGTAATGGAATCAAAGTTTATTTTCAAGTCCATAGTAAGAAAAAGATCATTGACGATCTAGCCAGAAATGAGGCAAGTCTCCAAGCACAATTTCAAGGAAAGAATAAAGGAAAAAGGTTGCCAAACAATCTTGTTAGTTTATTGATTGCTATCATCTCTGCAGCCTGTTCAGTGGAGTGGTGCTGCCAGTAACAGACAAGCCAGTGTTGAAAATTCCAAGCAAACTGAAGGAGTTCTTACGCTCTGCAAGGGAAGAAGTTGAAAAGAGGCTGCGAGAAGAGCAAAAGATTGTAAGATGTCTTTCTTGCTGAATGCTTTTCCAGTCTCTGGTTTTCCATGAGGAGAGAATCTATTTGAATGAGTACCTGCAGAATGTGTATTAATTAGCTTAGTGTCAAAGGCATCATCATTCATATGTTACAAATTATAAAATACACTGTTCTGGGGTTTACAGTATGTTTCGATGTTTTTTTAAGTAAATATTTTAAAACCATTTTTTGAGGTATACATTAGTTTTGAGTACTTTCAAGTAAACTGTTCTTTATTTTCTTAGATTCATCAAGTGCGTCGTGTTTCTAAAGCAAAAGAGTTTCACATGTCAGAAGAAGAGAAGAAAAAACGCAGAAGGTCAAGAAAGGTGAGAATGTATTAAGAGGCTTTAATAATAAATAATAAGGAAGATTTTTTATAACGCATATTCACACTCATAGAGAGCATGCTCTTAGCGCTTAAAACGGGGAAGAGACATGGACTAAATGGATAAAACACGAGGGACAGAAGAATAAACAACAGTACTGACGACAAACAGAAAACAAAGATAGAAAACACAAAAAGGCACCAAGTAACAGGAACATCGTAATTCTGCAGAGAAAGATGGGGAGAAAAGTAGCAAGAGCGGAAAAGGGAGGGTAGAAAGGACAAGCATTGTTAAAAAAGTTAAATTATTAGCTTCATGTTTCCATAGATGATCGTCATCAGCCTTAGGTTTTTTGTAACCTGCCTTAGACAAATCATGCCTTCCTAAAAATTTTTGATGTCGATTAATACAGACAATTTCTAGCTTATGTCCTAAAGAATTTGTCCAGTGTATTTTTCAAAAGGAAACCTATGAAAATTAGCTGAATAAAGTTTGCTGTTCACAAAATTGAATCGGGACGTTCATGTACATTTATTTTTGCTTAATTTAAGGGTCAAAGTCTACTCATATGTGGTGCTGGTTTTTGAAAGATGTACACATGCAGAGAGAACATGGGAAAAAAAACCTTGTGTTGACATGCATGTAAGTAAATATTCTATCTGTATATATCTGCAGAAAGCAATAGAAAATGGAGAGACTGAGCCTCCTACTCCGACAACACCTACTGCATCAAAGACACCAACATCAAGTTTTTCACCACCATCTGCTCCAGTTACGCCAGGTGCAGGTGATTAACACAGATTTTGTTTTTGAATTCATTATAACATGGTTGAACACTATGATTTCTGATTCCTCTTGAAAGAAACCTGGGAGGGACAATAATACATTTTTTTAAATCTGTGTTTTGTTTCATTTTGTTTCTTCTTTAACTTACCAGATGATCTGAGCATTGGAGTTTAAGGGCTACAACTGCTTTTTAACCAAACGGATTTTGCTGTGGTCAGATGGGAAACCGCAGTCCCAAAGCTAGAGTGCTGTTCCCCTTAAATCCAGTACTACCCTCAGACTACTATTAAAAAAACCCTTCCACATGGGTTCAGTAGTCTTTTCCTTTGGTTTTTGATGCTACACGTACGTGTATGGCAAGGTTCACTGTTACCATTCACTTCAAGGACTACAGTATGCAAACTCATCTTCTTGTGTTGGTTGAACTAACAGACAAAAAGTGAAAAGAGAGAAATTGAACAGACAGTGAAATCAGACTTACACTGTCAGTGGTGGAAGGGAGGGAGCATAATTCTTACGATTTTTCGTGTGCTGCTGGCTTCATGAAAAATCAAGATGGCAGACTGCTGAACCCATGCGGAAGTTTTTTCTTTTAATAGTAGACAGGGCAGCACTCGGCTTAAGGGGGAGAGCACTCTAGCTTTGGGACTGCTCTTTTCCCTATTGCTCAAGGCAAAATTCGTTTGGTTAAAGAGCAGCAGTAGCCCTTAAACTCCTATGGTCATATTGTCTGGTAGATATCAAAGAAAGACAGTTTAAAACAAACATTTTATTTTTCACTGTAGACTGAATTATTTTGGGAGTTGTTTATTCTGCCTCCTGTTTCCTCATTCTGACAAAGTGGTAGTTGGAAGGAGCAGACGCTTTTATTTTTTTAGGAAGAGGCAGCTTTCTAGAAAGAGCTGTCATATTGTCTGCTTTGAATGTGCCATCTAACATCCTTCTGCTTGTGCATACGTCGTCAATATCTCTTTGTTTAAGTGTAGTCTACATTGTTTTCTCACTCAGAAACATTTTATTCTGGACTTTCTGTTGGCCTTTGGTGAGAATGTTTCATTTCCAGATTTTTAATTTTCATTATTTTTTATTAGTTTTTCTTTTATAAATAATATATTTCAAATTGGCTACCAATGAGATGGCTTTTATTAAAATTCTTTTCTTATTTATTTTTCTTTATGATCTTTTTGAGTGCAAAATTTATTCAGATCATCTGTATTTGGGCAGCACTTATATTTTCTCAGATCAAAGCTTTCCCTCCAGTAATTATGTTTTGAAATAGTTACATAATCATAAAACGCTTTTGAAATGCAATTATAAATGTTACCTCTATGTTAGGTAAACAAGAGATAAAATAAATTAGCTTACAACAAATAATTTCACTCTTCTTCCCAGCTTCTGTCTCATAAAATAATCTTAAACTTACTGATCACAGAAATGTATGTATTGTTGCATATAGTGAATTGTGGCAATTGTCACTTGGTCAGGTCTTTTTACTATGCTGTCCTGATTTTGTGGTGTGGCAGAGGGTGGAGCCAGCAGATGACCTTTCTCCACATAGCCATGGTATTCTCACACTTGCACAGTCTATAAGTATCAGCCTGTAACTCATTCACTATTGCTGTTGTTGGCTTGTGCTTCAGCTTGGTTTTCTTCTTTCTTATTTATGTATATGTTGAATACTGCTTCAACGGACCATATTTTGATATTTTTACATGGGACTTGATTTGTGTTTCCACACAGATCTTTTTTTCTTCTCTCTCCCTTTGAGCATACTATACTAGAAATAATAAATATACTAGAATGTCAGGGTTTTATAATCAAAGACACCTTGCTTTAGACTGTCATATATCAAGGCTTTTAGACTGTCATATATCAAGGAAGCATGCAGATTATATATAATATTGGTTATGTATAATATTGCTTGTTGGCTTTTGTCTTTGTTATTATTTATACTGGTCTGGATTTGTGTGTGTGTGTGAAAGAGTTCATTTTGGTTGGGGTGGGGGGACATGGGCAGATATGTACAAAATTGTACATAGCAGCCTTTCACTCTTTCTTGTAAATTCATACCTTCTACACAGCAGTTCAAAACCTAGGTGTTCTGTAGGATATGTGCATGTGATATGTAAATAAAAACTGCACTAGGTGTAGTCTACCATGGTGAACTTGCTGATGTCACTGTTGTGAAACAGCATGCCACTAGCATGAGCTTGCTGACATCGCTGTCTCTGTGTTCTTCGTTAGTTACAAGATATGTAGGCTGTTTGGGCTTATAGTTCTTTCAGCTGTTGTGTGACATTGCAAGGGTACTACACTCTTGGGGACATTCTTAATGGAAAACAAGCAAAGAGAGGAAACAGTTTAGTCAAAAAAAAAAGTTTTGCCAGAAGTGTTAATTCACATGAAAGTGATTATGTGTCTTTATGATCCTGCTTTATCAGGGAACTGTAGTTTATTTAAACAGCTTGTATTTTCTAAAGGAATTTGGTTTTATTGGTATATTCTTTATTGTATAGCCTATGGTTGAGTGCATCCTTCTGCATGTAATTTCATGCAGTAAAAGTCAAAAACACTTACATCTTGTCTAAAATTTAAGCAAGAATGAGCTGCTGTCATTAGAATACTTGAGCCACTTATGTCAACAATAGCAAAATTTTTAATTAATAATCTTGCTAGGTACCACAAAAGTGTTTTTATAAGGTGACAGTGCATATGAGTCAGTTATTACTTTGTTGAAATTGTGTGCTGCAAGATCTTTTAACAGGAACACTTTGATTGTGTACTAATTACTCACCACATGTAATAAATTAATCACAACTGTACAATTGTCAATAAAATAGTATTCTTTGGAGTTGTTATAAAACTGAATAAATCAAACAAGTGAACTAACATCTTATTTAATTCAGTTTGACAGTTAAGTACAGTGCTTGTTGAACACAGAATGTATTTTTGTTGTCCTTTCTTGCAATACTATCAGTAACAGACAATTTTGACATTTTATATATTTAGGCGTACTTGACCATATTGAAGTGCTGAAGCTTCTTATTACTCCTATGGTCTGAGATTCTACATGACAGAGATTATAATCTTCAACTTTCTGTAGTACATGTATTACATTATTAGGTCAGTGTGCATGTACAACTATTTGGAAGGAAGTTATAAGTGTGTTTTAGACATGCTTGATATAGCAAGAATATGCCTGCAATGTGTGTTGTTTTTTTTTGCATGGATTTTAATTATATCACTAAACTGTGTATTTGTTACTGGCCATACCACCTGAAATCAGTGTTGTCACAGAAAACAGGAAGCCATGACAAAGGGCATAGAATACAATTGAAAAAAAAAAGAAAGCATGGCAGTTATTATCATTATATAGGATGAGGAAACTTATTGAAAGATGAAATTAAAAATGGGTTAGTGAGTGATACAGTGTATTTAAAAAATGTGATTACTTGTATGATAGCAGTAGTGTATAGTAAAGAGTTGATTTCATTAGAGAAAGGTATGGTGTTAAGATGGTTTGCTAAATGGGTGACAAAAATGAGTTAAAGATGAAGAAAATCCATGCTTCCTTGATGATTTGTTTTACAAAATATTTGGGGCAGCAGCTGGAAGCACCATAGAACTGTCAGAAGCTGTTTGGTACTTTTTTTCTCTCTTTGCAGTTATCTTAGTCTGCAGTCAGCACAGTTTTTAAGGTTAAGTTTACTATGTAAGCACTATGTCTTATAGCGTGTTTGGTTCAAAATGCTTTTTATGTTCATCATAACATCAAGAGAAAGATTTGGGGCAGTTGGTGGCGTATTGGCTAAAGCGCCTGACACCACAACAGTGAGAACTGGGTGTCATGGGCTCTTATCTTGGCTCTGATATACTTCTCTCTGGATGTGACACCTGCTTACAGGGCCAACTGTCAGTGGGTTTTTTTCTGGGTACTCCATATGTGTGTGTGTTGTGTTGTGTCGTCATGTGTAGTGTGTCAGGTATCGTGTGCATGTGTGCTTGATTTTGAAGGTACTTTTGATGCATATTCCCACAAAGGTATGTGCTTGTGCACCTGTGTGTATTTAGGTAAAGCATTTTGAGTCCAGCAAGTGCTGGGAAAGCGCTATAAATGCACTGGTGGTGGTATTATAATAAGATTTTTCTATTACTGCACATCTCTTTTGCACACAATTTCAAGTTTTACCAACTTAAAAATATCACCATTAATAAGTTTTTATTCAGATTTAATAGTTATTCTTGTTAAAAAGTAAACATGATGGTGCTGATGTTTTGTCCAGCTGCATGCTTTAAATGCCTTCTTGAACTTCAGCATTGCTCTTTTTTTTTCAGGAATCCCATCAGTACCACCTCCTCCCCCAAGTGCTCCTCCACCGCCACCACCACCACCAGCAGCAGCAAGCTCTCCACCGACACCTTCACCTGGATCTAGGGGTGAAGCAGGGAGCTCAGGCCGTGGTGCGCTTCTAAGCTCTATCACAGGTTTCTCCAAAAATAGTCTTAAGAAATCATCGACCAATGATCGCAGTGGACCCAAGTTGTAGCCACAGTACATCTGGACACCATGAACATCAGTTGTCAAGCAGATTTAAAATAAATACATATGCTTCACCAATCGGTTTTGAGGTTGATAAGACGCAAGAAGGTACTTGTCTATGAAACAGTGTTCATTTAGCTTGTTACTGTTTAGTTGTCTTTAGAATGCTGGTAAAGATAGTTTTGTTATTCCAACTGGCAGTATGTAAAGTGGGCTCAAACTTTTAATTCTAATTTTTTTTTAAATTTTGTGTGATTACTGATATTTAATATTGATTATGTCTGTGGTGTAAGTTTATTGTGCAAATGTGCATTTTAAAAGCATGTGAATCAATATTCCATTAGATTGGGTTTAAAAAAAAAAATTTATGCAGTCTTTTGCCTGCGTTAAATTATCTTCATCATTTGTTAAAAATATATACTTTGAGTCGTGGAAAATTTGTGCAAAAGGCATCTAACTTGTTTTTTGTTCATTATTACTTACTAAAGTACCACAGTGTTGAGATGTTATTTGTGAATCTGTGGCTCATGAATCACAAGCATTTACTGCTTCATTGATTTGTTATGTTTTAACCCTTTCTCGAATTGGTTAATGCTAAATGGTTGACAGGTGTTTTTTTTTCTTTTTAACATCCATCTGGACCCCTTTTAAATAAACCATGATGATGTCATAAATCTGACTAAATGACTAAAACAGTGAGAACAGTATTCTTTTTTAAGTTAAATTATTATTTCCTAGAAGCAGGTTCCCTTCATTGATCATCTGAAAGCCTGGTTGTGGCTAAACAATGTCACAGAATATAATTTTTCTGCATAATTTCGCTTTCCTTCTCTCGGATATATTTGAGAAAAGAACAAAATCAGAACAAGACTGTATTTAACAGTTTTGTTTATTATAATGGTCTAAATAATTTTTATTGTTGAGATTATTTTTCCCTCAGTGATATAAAATACTCTGTACCTCAGAATGTGAGCACTGATACAAAATAACATATCTTTAATAAAAGCCATTTTGTACACTGTGCTTGTGATTTATGTCAGACAATATTGGAACATTTTCAATTTTTTCTTTTATTTGACTACAGACTGATAGATATTTTCACCTCTTCTATCAATTTTCTTGACTTGAATGCTAAAAAAAAAAAAAAATTTCAGGCAGATTTAAGTATGTTGTTTGTTGGCAGTTGAAGGATCTTTCTCCCAGCAGCAGTAAAAGGTGGTTCAGGCAGCTTTACAGACCATTGATAACAGTAGAAGGAAGGTGATCATATAAATGTAATTGAGGCAGCATCTCTGTATCTTCTACTGTATCTTGGTAACTGGAGGAAGTGACACTTTTACATCTGTACATCCTGATGCAGCTGCCATTCATCTAAAACTTCTCAGATTGTGTGGCTTAAAAGCCTGAAAGATGTACTGCCAAGAATAATAGTTAAAGGGTTATTACAGTTTGGTCAGAACTGTGTTCAAGATTTGTGACACTTCCAAATGACATAGAGGCTTGTACCTTGTACTCTGTGTGTGATGCTCTTCCAAAATGATATTTAACTAAGAGAGCTGTGGAGTATGCTTGTCAAATCCACTAAAGTTCCAGAGCCAAATGTTAACAGAAATGTTCACTTTGCGTCTGTACTGAAAAGCAATATAAACCCACTAGACTACCACTATGACTTAAATATAAGTGGTGTAGTGCAGCCATTAAAGCCACTTAAGCTTTTTGCTTTAATACATTTGATGACATGAAGCATGTTTTCAGGCTGGAGAAATGAAGTTGCTTAAGAACTTCCTGGGTTTTCTCTTTATGCAACCAGTAAACAGGCTTTGCCTTAAACATGACAAGCAAGTCTTGGCTTTAACTTGGTGCATGCAGATCCGTTTAATGCTGGGATAAATGAGGCAATTCAGCAGATATAATATTCTTTATGAGTGTATGTCTCCAAAACCTTTGAACATAATAATAACTGATCCTTAGAAATGTGACAGGAGGAGTAATGAATAGAGACTTGAACGGCAATCAGTTTATCAAGACATATTCAAAATAGCGTAATTGGAGAAGGAACCTGCATTGTCTGCCTGCATAACTGGTGAGCAGTCTTCAGCAATGTGGGCATTAAGTTTGAGAGGCAACATGGAGAAAATAAGCAGGTGATTGTGATTATTTCCAGTGATTGGAATAATAGCTTGTTTTCCCAAATTTTCTGTGATACCTGCATTTTGGGTGAATCAGAAAAACTTTTTGCTCCATTGATGTGATCGTCTTGTGCATCACAGCTCAGTACCAGATCATATCAGTGCTGCACATATATTTGAAAATGTCCGATTAATGTATTGGAAATGTCCGGTGATGTGCATATTAGAAAAGATGTTAAAAAGATGAAGAATTGTCTGTTGCTTGTGTTAAACATCATGGTGTATGTGTTTCGCTGGAACAGGGCATATTTGTAAGAGGAAGCTATGTTTTATTGCGGTTTTGACATCGCTAAATGTGGGTTGTCATCATCTAAAGTGTTATGTGCCTTGGGTGATAGTACTGTGGGATCAACACATTGATCTGTGATGCCTCGAGTTTTGATTTTTTTTTCCTATTTCTTTTGTGAGATTGATTCCATTGCCTAATGGGTATGTTATTTCCAGTGGACCATTGAGGTTTTGTCTTTTGTTTTAAGCTTTATTTCAGATTTAACAAAGAGAAAGAAACTGTTCAGCTAAATACTGCCTGAGATATGGCCTACTCATCATATTGTACAAGTGGTTGCATTCAGCAACTTCGCAGATACACAGTCCTGTCCAAGCTATTATTCAGTGTATACATTTCCATACTCATATTGTTACAGAGCCCTGTTACTATATTCAAGCTCATCTTGTTCTATGGCTGAAATTGTTTTTCTTTTGGTTTATTTATATTTACTTTCTTGACTTTGTGTTTGGGATATTTTGTGTTGTATTTTTATTTCGTAACAGTTATGGAGCGAGATAAAGATGGAAAGAGCAAGACAATTGTTATTAATGACATTATCCTTTGCAGACATCATCAAGTCATTTGAAATAAAGGAATTTTGTTATGGAATAGAGAAGTAAGCCAACAAATCACCTTTCATGTGCATAATATGAATTAAAAAATGATCTTTACATCCTGGGATCTGTGTTGAGCAGGAGTTTTGGTGACTTCATGAGACTTGTTTAGTTTGTTAACTGAAAAGAATTTTTCAGTTTTGCACATTTGACACATCATTGTCTCATCACATTTTAGGAAGAGTTGGACTAGGGAGTTCTTGCGATGGGAGGTAATCTAAATGGTTACCCTGTGCAGTTTGTGCAATTAAGTCGCTATGTTAAATAAAGAAGAAAAAAATCCAGGTTCAATTTTCAGATATTGCAAGCGAGTTATTTTTACATTCACTACTACTGTGTTTGCTGTTCAATGACATCAGTTGAGACTGGCAAGGTAAAGTATGCCGTTTTTTTCACAACAGACATGCATCTGAACCTTTTAAAAACATCCAGTGATCAAGGTACGGAAATTATGACAATCATCCTACAGAAGCAGATAATAGCCTATTGAGTTATCAAGTGAGATTCCATCCTACTTTCTCGTGGTTCTGAAAAACTGTTACTTAAGCATGAGAAATGCAGACTTTCAAAGTCCGAACTGTTGCTCATTCTCTGTTTGGTGTTGACTGCTGTCAATGTTGTGAATGGTGCACTAGTGTGACGTACTACACTGTTAGCGGCGCTTGTTTATCGCAGGTGCGAATCGCGTACTTTGCTAGCGGATAATTAATTAACGGATGGGTTTTGGAGGCTGAAATTTACAGGTTAGGTTTATGTCCCCTATATCTACCGATATCTGCAAAAAACCGCAAACCATTCAGGTTGGTCTTCAAGAGCGTCATCTTCGTATCTTCTTCCATCACCCGCAGACGGCAGTCTCGATCGAAAACACCTAAAGATTGCCAGGCCAGCATGACGGTGCTCGACACGTGACTGTAATGTATTGACCTTGGCAGATGTAAGCCTATACGTACCGTTATATGACAGCCAGTTCTGTGTTGTATGCAGCCCGAGGGGTCGGCAAGCGCAGGTCGTCTTGACTGTAATGCGGCATTTTCAACCGTCTAACGTCAAAAATCAACGCATGGTAGACCTAGTCGGCCTGCTCCATTAGGCCCAATCGTAGTTCTCGTCAACGCAGAGGCGACATGTTAAAGCCGAAGATGATAATGCGAGACGTATGACGTAGGATCTCATCTTTCAAGCCATCTTCGGCCTCCATCGAGGTTTTGTGACGTTACGTCCTCTGGTACATGGTTCCAGAGCAGACAGCTTCCTGTGAAGTCGGAGAAAGTGGTTAAAAAAAAGGAAATGCACAACTGCTGTCACTTTTGCAATGTTTTGTCTGATGTGCTTCCTTTGTTTTTTTGTTTTATTTATTTTAGAGTCATAGGGCATCCTTGTCTCGACTGTCACAGTGTGTGAGAGAGAAAGAATAATTTTAAAGGATAGTTTTATTGGAAACAAGCAAATATCGCCATCATACAATATTGTCTGCACATCAAATTTAATACAAAATGGACGTTACGATGAAATACTTGCGGTCAAGTAAACAGGGAAATCCGAAACCAAAACTTCTCAATCATTTGTTGGCGTAAACTGCTCTGGCAAGGTTAAGAAGAAAGAGAAAATCTGAAAGAGCTGACACGATGAGACTGTTTGATGTGAGCCCCAGGCTGTCGCCGGACGGCCCCCGTTCACACCCCCACCCCCAACACACACTCATCCGCGTCCCTTTTTTATTTCTCGTACTTTTCAACCCGCCCTCTTACAGCCCCACAATTAAGCTCACATCTTCCCTTCAACATATGACGCTCTTAAAGTCGTTTTTAATCAGGCTAAGTGCCGAAGCGTCAAACCAACGTCCCAATGTATCAGCAAATATATTGGAAAACAAGTATGTTGACAAAAATTCAAATGTCCCGAACGTTTGACCCAGAGCCATATTTTCTGTAGTCTTCTCATAGAACTTTGCCAAACTTGGACAAACGTTCGATGACATTTTCCCTGTTAAGAAAGATCTTTAGAGGATTGCCTGCATTCTACAAATAACACTGATGCAGTTAAAGCAAACATAACATTTTTTATAAGGGGAATGGCGGGTTAATGTAGTACTTTAAACTTTCCGAGAAATGACGTGTTAAGAGACCGGGCTAGCTTTTTTGTGAGGGTGATGACCCTACCTTTCCCTTGCTGCTTCATTTTTTTTAACCAACCCTTTGGCAAAGAAAGTATAATGCATATATAACAGTATCCTCTACGTAGTCGGGTACCCAATAAACAGCTGGGTCATCTGGGAGAAATTCGCAGCGTGTCCTGGGTATCGAGCCGTCAAGTCTGCATGTCTCCAGAAACCTCTCCTCACACGCCAGGCCTGTATCTAATACCTCGTGTCATTTTCAGACTACGACTTGTATTGAAAAAAAGGCCGGTCTTGTATATTTTGAGTTCATAGCCACAAGACTAGTGTTTTTCGTTTCAATATGATATCTATTGATCATGATAATTTGTTTCCTCACAGGACTAAACTCAAGACACATTTATATTTGTTTAGTATGACAAACGATTGTTGAACTTTTGCTTTTCAAAACACACGCTTACTGAATCGAATATATGAAACGTAAGGTGAGTTTTCTATTTTAGTACTATTGAAACATGCATAACAATTAAACAAACCATGCAGTAAGCATGTGACACATTAAAAAAAAAGCCTCACCTCAAAAGAAAACACATAAAAGAGATGAAAATCATTTTGTTAACAAGTGCACAAGCCTGCCAACTTGTTCGCGGTGCCAGGTGTTATCTTCTACAGGGTTGCGAACATTAACTAACATTTAGGCTGTCAAGGCTTTGCGAAGCGCATTAATGGGAGAGCTGGGACC
This sequence comes from Marisa cornuarietis, assembly GCA_004794655.1. Lineage (NCBI taxonomy): Eukaryota > Metazoa > Mollusca > Gastropoda > Architaenioglossa > Ampullariidae > Marisa > Marisa cornuarietis. Next base: position 4,961,930 of record SMMW01000651.1, read on the forward strand.
ATATGTTAATTATGCGTATGCGTGGACGGCACGATTTTTACCTCTTTCTGGGCATGGTGATGTTTTTATTATATGGAAGTAAATGGAAAACAGAAGGGAAGTATTCACCCAGATTTGGGGAAATAAAATGCTGCACTTAGCTTTATTCAGCCATTTGGAAACAAAATGTACCCCAGTAGGCCTTTAAACGCGCACACCACCGTGAATTAACCTAGATGTCATCTCTTAGACCAGACGGTACGAAATACCTTTTTTGTTGTTTTGTTTTGTTTTGCATGGCAACTGGCTGCTTTTGCACAGCAGCTGTTACGAGATTTTATGGCTGGATACGGCAAATGCGCTATGACTAAGGGGACAGGATCGGACGCTAAGACGATGTCTCACCCTCCTCCCCACACCAGCATCACTACAACTGTGATCAAAGGTGAGGCACAGACTTGCAAGGTAAACGTTATGAACCAGATATAATACATTCTTATGATCTCTGCATAAATAAACCCATTTTTGAGACACCCCAGTGTAATATATTAATTCACGTTGACAGCTAGAGACGTGCCCAGCATAGTGTCGCAGTGCGACTAATGCATGCTTAATTATGTGTTGACAAAGCTATACAGGCTAAGTTGCGGGGCTTGCGAGCCTTGCACAAGATTTTATGAACTTTGCGCAAGGCTTTTAAGGGGCATTGAAGCAAGATTACAAGGCGCAAGGGCTTGCCTGGTTTGATCCCAGTTGCACAGGCTGTAGGCAATTAGAATACAGAATAGGGTAAACTCCTCTTGTTGCCTTCGAACTATACCACCAAAATGGCGTCAAGGTCAGAGGAAAGATGTTCTCCAAGTGATATCGTTTTGTAGATTACCCGTGTATTTTGGATCAAGCCTATCCTGATTACATGCGTAGGGATAATGCCAAAGAAGTAATTATTGAACTTGCTTGTGCGCAAAAAGTTTGTATAGGCGCCTGAACGCCTTCTTCGTGGTATCCACCGCCTCACCCAAACCTTCTGCTTCTCTGGGTAAAAATGACTGCGGTAGTGCCAGCAGCTACCATAAGCATCTTTTCATTAATGTTGTCTGTCATAGTATTTAAGCCCATAATCCTCTGCACAGATGTTCTCTTTACATGATCATGCAAGCCAGCTGTGAGTGGCCTTTGCTTGTTGAGAAAAGGGTGTTACAATGCTGCATTGCAAGCGCAATCTGTGAAAACATTGCATGCCGAGAGCTTGAGATTTTCGGAATCGAAGGTTTTACAAAGCATCATTCACGTTGTGTTCAGCTTATTTTCGATCTAGTCAGTCACATCGTCCAGTGACCTTCCCCTCTTCCACACACACACATATATATATATATATCAAACACGAGGAACTGGTTGACAGAAAACCAGGTTGGTTTTTTTACAAATCTAGTCACCAATAACCGAATTTAAAGTTTTTTTTACAAGTGTTGCTGTTCTAGATTATTATGTGAACGGCCAACGAAAATTCCATAGCATCTTTCGCTGTCAGTTAGCCCTTGCTTTGGGTTAAAATATCACAGTAATTATCCTCCTCATCTTGAAGCTAGATTTTTCTATGTCCATCGAAAAGTCTGTGAAGCACCACTTTTTTTCTTTCCAAGCTGTGCCAGTTAAATAATAATAAGAAATAATTGAAAAACGTAGTTTGTTAGAATTCCAGCAACAGTTACTCGGTGACTATAATTATGGCTCTGATGTCGGAGGGCTGGGGGAGGGTTCGGAATAGGGGCGTGCAGTGAAGGACTTCTTCCCTGCTCTTCAAGAAGTCCCAAAGGTGCAGCATGAGAACAAGAAGTTTTTTTCTTTTGCTGCTAGTCGCTCAGCTCAAGTTGCTGATAAGGGCAGATATCTGGTTCATTAGAGCTAGGCATAATTGATTTACTGTGGCAGTAGAGCTACTTTCCAACCCCGAGGGATTTCCCCCCTCCTTCTCCCTTCTCTTCCATTCTCAGTCCTCCGTAAAAGAAAGCGAAATAAATTATGCCTGTACTTTTTGTTCCCCAAAACGAAACCACTTCATGTCTCTTGTTTTCCTCCTTTCGACTTTCCTTGATCCTTTAAGATGAAATCATTAAACTGCGGCAGTTGTACCCAAATATTCACGTCTATGTTCACATGAATCGCAAGCTTATGTGTATACGCAGGTCGTTTGTCTTCAGAGACCTGACAGTTTCATGACCTTAACATTAAGCATGTCCTCTCCCAGATTTGCCCGCAGCTGCACTGCCGGCGAGTGCAGCTGCATATGTTCAGTTTATATTTTTGTACATTGGCATATTTTTAAATGCTCTGTAGTGTTCATGTGTATTTCAAGATATCTTTCATTATTCATACAGCTCGCAGGACGTACAGTACAGGACGTACAGGTCGCTTTATATAAATCATTTATTATTATTTTCCCTTTTTGTATTTGAAATATACACATGGCATATGAATAAACTGTATCATGGTATGAGAAAAACAAAGGTATGATGCTAAACGAGAAGGACATGATCTCGTGGAGTAACGTACTGTGCAGTATCTGCGTAACTTTTTCTTCTCTTTTCTCTTTTTCTATCATGCACAAAACACGCAACGATCAGCTTTACGCTCCCATATAACAGACGGCAGCCACACGAATGCTTGAAATATTCGTTAGGGATCGAGATGATTCAATCGAACACGATCACAGCCAGCGGTTCAGACCGACTTTATTCACCCAAGACGTTCCGTTATCGTATCAAATGATCACTGCTTCAAACGTGCGTGCAGCAGGCTCTAGGACAGCCATGTTCACTACAGACCTAGAGTAAGTTACCTCCGTATGACCACGGAGGTATGACATAAGCTTAGCATTATTGTAGCTGGTAGTTAGGGGCAAACATTAGAGTCTACTTCTTGCCTTCCTTTCTCGCCGAGCATAAATGACTTTGTCCCCCGCCAACCCACCCACCCACCCTCCCACTCTCCCCTCGAGGTGTCAGTCAGCATTACCCCTTTCCTCCCAAAACTATTTTTGATCTTGTGATTTTTGCCAGTAGAAGACGACTGCGTGCGCGTTGCGTGTCGGTCCATCTGCACGCCCCACGAGCCCACAGCCCGCGATGTGATGTCGCGACTCGTCGTTCGCAGGAGCTCACACACTCAGCAGCAGACACCGAAGTTTTTTTGGCGCGAAGACGAACCTACCAACAGGCAGGGATTGCAAGACTGGAATCACCCTCGTCCAGGAGAGGTCTGATTCAAAAAGGAACAATGAACTGTGTGGACATTAATGGGTAAGTGAAATGTACTTCTTTCATATGCTGATTGCACTGGCCATGTAAGCAATGCTGACTTTAATGTCTTCGTTCGAAATACAAATTTTCCTCCGGAGTCTAGTTTGCTTAAAGGACAATGCAATTAGATGATAGGAATCAGATACAAATTATCTTGTATCCAGTATTTTGTTAAGTGTATACACTTAAATGAAAATAGGACTTTTATAATTTGATGTGGCTGATCTGAAGAGAAAGTTGGAGGACGTGATCTGAATATGGTTGAATCGAGTCTCCGCATCAGTAATGAAAGCAGACAGAGAGGAAGGGGAAGGGAGAGGTGAAAATGGAAATATGTCTTTAGTAGAGAAAAAATTTACTCGTTTTCGATTCTAAGCATTTCTTTTTCAAAAAGAGGCCAAAGGGTCAGGGTCACATTTGTAATCGTACAGTAGCCAGTTCGATTTCTTTTACGATGCAGGAAGCTTTGTCGTCTTAGGAGAGGTGTTAGAGGATAGGTTTAGTCGTCTGCCACTTCATCTCCTCCTTTACCCATAAACAATTAAACGGCGGTAACCTAATTAGTATCACCCTTTCGGTGAGACTCTGAAGGGTCTCCAAGAGATGTCAGTCTAAAGTCCAATTTATGCTCTGGTATCAAATCACTTCTTTGTTCCTTTCCTCAGGGACAAATCAAACAGAAACAAGAAAATTTTTGTTGTTGACTCTTTCGACCAAAGGTCGTAAAAGACGGCACTGAACAAAGTGCTGTAAATTTTTGTCCCTGTATGAAATACCGATCTGCGATAAAGTAACATAAACAGACGAGTCTTGACAAAGTGCAACACAGTGTACGTGAATGTTGCCTTAGGCATATATACAAGAAATTCCCAAAGAAGAAACATGTACACGATTTTGTGTGCGTTTGGAACGCGTAGGTAATAGATGGCTGCAGATGAAGATGTGTACAAACTGTGTCCACGTAAAAGAGTGCGTATGCAGTATTCAGAATGTACCATTTCTGAACGAGTGACTTGTCCAGATTCTGTAACCATGAGTCCGATTCTTTATTGAGCCGGCGAGGTCAGTGATTGGAGAACTGTTTGAAGGGAAAAGGGTACAGTCACGGGGATCGGGGGATGAGAAAGGGTCTTGATTGATCTCCAGCTGCTGAACGACCAGAGACTGTCGGTCCGACGTTTACCGTGTGAACCCACCAGCCATCGGCTCATCGATTTTTGTTGGTGTGTCGTCGGTGTTGGTGTCTTCAGTTACCTAGCGGTGTGAAGACCCAAGTATGTAGGAATCGGGGATGCTGGCCCGATGGAAGTCTGCGATGGATTTAAATTTATGTGGAACGCTGAATCATCTGCCGAAGGTGATACGCTGTCTTTCCTTTTTTTTTTTCTTTTCTTTATTTGTTCTCACCTACCGTCAGACCAGTAATTATTTTCTGGAGAGTGTCAATCTCAGTGTAGCTGGTGCCACTGTGCGGATCATTCTCATTGTCCTTAGGGGTCATAAGAGTATACTTTTTTATCCTTACTCTTTATTTTGGACTTGTGGTAAAACCTGCTGCCGTTGCCATCTCTCTGCCCTAAGGCAGGCTTGGAACGAACAACGCAGATGGGGAATAAATGCATTGCGGATACTCTGAAACTGTTCTTAGCCGGGTAAAGTGCCGAAGGGTCAAATCTTCGGAGTGCCTTGAAGTCCTATTGTACTAGAACATGTACTGTTAAGCAAGTTTGAACTTAGCTAGGCATATTGAATTATGTTTAAATGTCCAGAACGCTCGCCCCCAAAACCATTGTTTTTTTATGAGTTTTCTGACAGCCAGGTCTGTCATCAACGACACCAACGAAGACCGAGTAAAACGATTGTGACAGTCCTGTCACATTGCTCCTAAAAGGAAAATGTTGCGTTTTCAATAATTTGTGCTTCCTTAACTCACAACAGCTACAGTAAAACTAACTCCTACAGTTGTATCCATAAAAAGCTTTGATCCAGGTGGAAAATGTACACTAACACAAACCATGATCTTACCTATGGCTCTGGGAAAAAAGTAGATATGGACAAAAGCAGAGCGCCAGAGAAAGTCTTGTGTTTTCTCTGAAAGGCAGCGGCGGAGACTCGGAATTTTTCTTGCAGAGAAAAGCAGGCAGCGAGAAAACGAGAGCTGATTCTACGACTATATGTTGATATCCTGTAATAAGTATATAACGGCTTGTCGGGTCTTATCTACAGGCTTGCTTTGTGCGCACTCTTATTCTTTCTCGCAAGCCCCCGTCGATCCCTCTTGACGTGTTGGTGGCTAATTAATCATCCTTCATCTTTCGTTCCCTCTCCGTTTTCTCCCCCTGATATATCCTAACAGGTGTAGTAGTTTTTTTTATACTTATCATCTACGCTCGCCTTGAGCCGCGTTCCCATGAACTTCATACAACACCGCGTTGTTCACATAGCTTTAGCGAAACAGAAGTAGCAGATCGTGTAGGTTTAGTCACTTTTAATTGACGATCGGAGTTCTTCTTCCCGCAGCTGTGGAGTAAATAAAAGAAAACATGGGTGTAGGCATTTACTTTCCGCTCCTGTTTTCTTAGACAGACTTTTTATTTCTATTGACATATTCATTAGCGACAGCGAGAGGCAGTTCCCTCTCATCTGTTCCAATAGGTGGCCTGCACTTTAATGCCGCAGATGAAGGACGAGGGAAAGGGTTAAGCTATAGTTGTGGTGGAATGGTCTTCTTCAAGGCATACTCGGATTGTATGCAGGCATGGTCGGAAGTTAAAACAGTGGGTTCCAAGACTAGCTATGGCATTGTGTTAAAACAGTGGGTTGAGAGTTAGCTGTGGAATAGTTAGAGTAGTGGGTCTCGGTCTTACGGCCTGGAGTTAAAACATTGGTTCCAGCATTAGCAATGACTATAGGACCGAAAGTATAGTAAAGAAAGAATCAAGAATTTTTCTCTCGTCTTGTGGCAACAGTTTCAGAGGAGTCTTCTCTCTTTAGGCATCTACAAATTGCACGTGCAGAATAATACCTCTGATGTTGGTGAATCTGCCTGATCATATCGCGTGGGTTACGATGGGTAGCATTGCTACATTATGGCCATAGTTTTGTTGACGATAGGGTTCTTTCTTGGGGGTGGGCTGTGGTGATGGTGGATGAGGGGTGGGGGAGACGAAAGAGGCAGCGTTGTCGGAAAATTTCTCTCAAGACACACACACACACACACACACACACACACACACACACACACACACACACACACACACACACACACACACACACGACAACATAGAAAATGATATTTTGCAAAAAAAAAAAGGTGAATTAGACTACCTCTTCCCACGTCTCAAAAAATACAGGAAGAGAGTTCTAAACTTATTTTTTTCATACTCTCTCTCTCAGACACACACGCACGTACGCACGCAGAGACAGAGGGATGTAAGGCGGGAGAGGGTGGATGCAAAAGGGCAATAACCATGAAACACGAGAAACAACAGCAACATTAGAGAACCGAGAGTCTCACGAATGATGCAAATGAAATATTTACCATCGCGAGTTTATGCCTTTCCTTTTAAAGGGGCTCTTGCATTTCACCATAAGCTATGATTTAAAGGTCCAGAAAGGGATCGCCTGACATTTCTTGTTATTATCATTATTTTTTAAGTTAGCAGCCGTTGATTCTGCCGAGACGCACATCTTTCCACTTTGCCCCCCCCCCAACCCCTTCACTTAGTCCATTTCCCCCTCTCTTTAGCTTGGGACAGTCTCTGATTTCGTTGCAACCGCCACAATGTGAAAGAAGGTTCAAGGCTTTGGAATAATCACAGGCAAGAAGGGAAGGCAATGAGTTCTGCCGTAACATTTGACTACGTAAATAGCGTCTTTCAGGATGAGAGTTCTGTGTCTTGAATAAATTTAAAGTTAACAACAAAATCTCTTTGTACCTCGACAGATATTTGATCTTGTCTTTTTTTACCAGACCGCAGCATCATTATCGTCATCATCATCACGGTTGATTTAGAGCAAGCCTGACCTTAGCAGGGGAAGCTGCAAGCGCAGAACATTGGTCAATGACAAGGCAAAGGAAAAAAAAAAGTAAACAGGCTACGAAGAACAAAGAACGTAGAAGATAAAGCGTGCAGGAGTTTAGGAAGAAGTAAAGAGTCCACAAAACATTAGTTGTAATAGAAACTGATGGAAGAAATGGATTTAAAACATTTTGTGTAATTTCGGGCTATTCTGCCACGACTGATGACCGAGCCCCATACACATGATCATCAGTAATCTAAGGTTTTGTGTTAGTCATTCATGTAACAAGTGTACGTGCTTGTGCACTTCTGAAGACATGATTACTGTTCACAAATATTTTGGAAGCGAGGGGGAGAGAGATTTTTAAACAAATATGTGTTTGACAAGTGATTGTTCCCCCCACAAGATTTTTTTCGTGGTTGGTCTGCTGCACTAATTTTTAGAGAAACACAATACTGTTCAGGGGGAGGTAACCATTACGTTTTCAGAAGCGGTAGGAGAAGAGAGCATAGAAGGGGGATAACCGACACGTGGTATTTGACTGGATTTTTCGCACGTGCCAGTTTTCTAGAAAAAGTTTATCGTCTGAGCTTGCCAGCGTGCTCGGTTATTTCCGTCCAGCTTTTGATGAAGTTATTAATAAATTCAGGATTTATGATGGCTTTCGGACAACACATGTGAGAGACAGGATTGGGCCTCCATCCAGTTTCCTCCGAGCTGCAAGATAAGAACCGCTGCGGAAAATGATTAAAATATGTTCCCTTTGAAACTATTTCATTGTTTCACCTGTTATTTTGCCAAAGGAAGGGACAGCACCAGTTTCGTTCACCTTTGCCTATGACTGATCATTGAGCTTTCTTAGCACACGAAGATATTTCATTTATTTTTTGCGTTCTTGCTCCCTCTCCCCCGTCTTTTCTTTCCCTGTCTCTTTGTCACTTTCCCAAGTCTTTTCAAACCACACTTTCCCAAGACAGTTCAAACCACAGTTCAAAACACAGTTCGATTGACCCATCGATTTTTAATCGCAATACTTTCTTCAGGTTTGGCCTGCTGCGCTAAGCTTAGAAAAACACAATACTATTCAGATGGAGCAAACCATTATATTTTGAGAATTACTTTTCAAACAAGAACTCTTGACCTAATATGTAGCATACAATATACTATGTATATCAGCAATCTACTATGTATATCAATGGTTTTCTTCAAATTTTGTTTTCGTTGGCGATGTCGCTGTGTGATGACGACAATGATCTCTTTAATCAAGTTCTACCCCAGAGTAGTATCGATACAATTACATGAAATCTCAACTCCACATTATCTTGGTTGTGATTATATTTATCTACATCATTAAGTTTGGATTATTAGCTTGAATCGGCCTGAGGTTTATGTGTTAGCCTTTCGTTAATGTTACTGGCACGTTAATTATTACCAGACTGGTCGTTCGCTGCTTTAATGACTTCAGGATGTGACTGGAAGTCAAGGTGCAGGGATAGGAAGACCAAGGCCCAGATATCGATATTCCTTCAGTGTGTGGGCAATAAATTATCATCAGTGTCTCTGTTTACTGTAGCGAGGTTGAATACTGATCACCTCACTTTGATCCATCGTGTGCAAACGAAACACCGTTCAAAGCCGTGCTGGAATAACGGTTGTTTACGATTTTAACATTATAAATATGCCTTCCATAAGTGATACCAGTCAACAAAAAAGAGAAACTTAAGTTATATCTCAAAGAAGTCCATTAACATAGACTAAAGGTTTAGCTGACAGTGGGCTGCCAGCCAATATAATTAGTCATTCAGAAAACAACAAATAAACAAAGAAACACAAATGACACAAGTCGCTCTGTGATTTGGGCTGGTTTCGATAATTAAAACCACGAAGATATCTCCTAATCGAGACAACAACACGTAGACATCCGTTAATCACACGTGCATAGCTGCCAAAAGCGCATGCGCAGACTATACCCAGACAGACATTCGTGACAAGATACCCCCTCTCGTAGCACCATCTGTTGCTGTCCCGAGACACGTCCACTGTCCGAACGAATACATTTTAGGCAGAGAAAACACACATTTAACATTTATGAATACGGAAGTGGCAAGCTAGGAGTTATGTTTCTTCTTGCTGGGCGCCGCATTAAACTTTACGATGCAACGATACGAAGAAAACAAGCCATCCTGACTCTTTCAGCAGGAGCTGTTTCGTTCTAGCACATCAGTACAAGAGCCCCCTTTTCCGGACACCTCTCCCAGTGGGGAGTAAAGAATCTGTGAAATTCCTGATAGTAACGTGTAGCTGCCTTTAGACTGAATGATCAGGGTAATTTTGGCACTGACCTTGCTTATCCGCCATGTACTATTTTGGGATTAAATCGCGGAATGAACGGCCCCAGAAAATGTGCCGCTTGGAGGCAGGAAGGAGTGGGCTGGGCTCATGGCCCCGATTATAGAGTCTTGTTTCTTGTACTGATTTATCATAGGTAACAGCTCTGCTTTTGGTGAAGCCACTTGGCCTGTCATTCCTGCAGACAGGCCAAAGATATGTGGAGATAATCACACGTGGAGATAAATTTAATTGTGTTTGCAAAAAAAAAAAAAGAGAGTACTTTGTTATGCTGTTTAAAAAAGAAGGCACGAAATAGAAGCTAGTGGGGGGGGGGGAATACAAGGAAAGATCGCAATTGCCTGGCATTGTATAACTGTTTGCAGTTTGAGAGTGAGTAGTTTAATACCATGTAGTCAGTAAAGGTAAGAACTCAAGGTAAAGAGTTTCTGTCCTTACGCTATCTTCACTTTTCCCGGAAAATCCCGCAGATCAGCCGGAGATTGGGCGGGAGATTTTCCCAGCCACATGTCCCAGCAGACCTCGAACCTTCAGCTCGACCTCCAGTCACTAGACCACACTTTCAATATACCTCCGAGAGGAAGATTCAAACCTTGGATCTCAGGTTCTATGAGACTGAGGAACCTGCTTAACCGTGTTTTATTTTTAAATGTTTACTTGACAGATGTGTGTGTGTGTGTGTGTGTGTGTGTGTGTGTGTGTGTGTGTGTGTGTGTGTGTCCGTCCAGCATGGTCTCAAATTCGACAATTAGTATAGAAGGCTTTTTACAATCAACGAAACTGTCAGCAATCTTTATTGCCGTCTTCTAGATTTTTTATGTTTGCAGCTCCTTACTGTTATAACTATCAGCAAAACACTCGAGGCCTGGTCGAGTTATCCGATTCAGCTTTGTTATCATCTCCACTGTTCATTGACAAAAAGTACAGCAAATACCTATCATTCCGTGCACGAGCTGAATCTAATACTATTCATAAAAAGAAAACAGTAAGCAGCGCTCAGTGCCTAGATGGATGAGACAAGTGAAGACTCTGATAGGAATCTTGGTAGGGGTAAGGCTACGGAGGTGTTTGGCATGAAAGTAGAGTAGATGAAAAACGTAGAAGAAGCATATTTCTCCAGAACAACAGCTTAAGAAATCATTCGATTTTGTGTGGATTTTTTTTTAAAGCTTTATACCTTACATGCGTGACTTGGCATATAACCCCCTTTTGTCTCTTCACAGAAAAGGTAAAAGAAAACTGAGGATTGCATCTTTTCTCTTCGACGTCAGCTTGTGCAAACGGTGCTACTTTTAGAAATACGTTCGTTTCGTCACTTCCTGTTTTCTCGACAAATCCAGGTGTGCTTTAGAGAAAAATATTAATATAAAATCTGTCATGCCTCTCTGTCATAAAAGACCACCGGAACATGTTTTTGTGATACTTTGTGCTCTGTTTCCAGCAATTTTCGCTGAGCGGTCGCGTTGTCCTTTAACTAGGATAAAACAAATTTCGTATATGACACTGTGACAAAAGTTCGCCTTTGGCATACGGTCGGACTTGATTGCTTACAATTTCTTTATTTTTTCTAAAACTGAACCTGAAATGATATGAATGGATGAAGAAAGGTTTGAGGAGATACATATGTTAATACTGGTCTGCTTTGTGTTGTTGTTTGCACGTTTTGTGTGTTTTAATGCGTGAATTGCGTCATTTATGACGATTACAAAAGTGGCCGATGGAGGTGGCGTCATGTTTGACGTAAATTCTACTCACACACACACACGAAGTGTTAAAAATTCTGAGTGCACTACCCAGATAACATTTAAACCTTTTATAAATGTTTTATAAATGTTCTCACGAAATGTTTGAATAATGTTTGCAGAAAATGTTTCTAAAATGTGTATTTTGCACATCGGGGAAAATGTTTTCTTAACGTTTACATTCAAACTATTTTAAAACTTATTTTCTACCTTTTTAAGCTCTTTTATTAACATTTTCCTGTAAAGCATTTAATAGTTGTCTCACAACCTCGGGAAGCGTGACTCTCACTTTCTCTCTCTCTCTTCCAATTGACATGCACTGGCCAGACAATACAGGTTCTTTTGCACAAATAAATTTTATCTACAGATAAAAAAAAGTCTTGCACTCCTCAATCCAATTCAGCCCCTTCTCATAATACCAATGTGTGTTGACCATCTTGCAGACTCTGTCAACCTTACCTTTAAACACAGAGCGCAGAAACTTACAAACCCGGAGCACGTCTTGTAGTTGTGTAGATTTTTGTCCCTGGTTATATAAGTTGAGACTCGTATCTGGCGGATATTTAGCGAAACTGTGACTGGGCTACTGACGTCAGTTGTAGAGCCAGGGTAATCACGATCAAACTGAATGAGAATGTTCGTAGAGATTCTGCAACAGGCAGGGCTTGCACGTGCTCCATCCCCTCCCCCTCCGTCTACTCACTTGTGTTTTTGAAACAGAGGTTCGCCGAGGTAAGCTCAATCATTGTGGCAGTTGATTTCTTAAAGGACTATTTTGGTTGAAAACAATAAATTAACACAATAAATAATATGTCATAGGAGAAAGTGAATTTTTTAATTTAGCGAGCAATAACCGATAACTTCCCTCCGGCAAGTCCACTGACCGTACGGCTACAGGATCTTTTATCAAGTGTTGACCGTTCTATTCAAAAACGCATGATCCTCACAACAGAGCATTTGATAGACTAGACAAGAAACATTTCCACCAACCAGGAGTCACACCGCGTCTTTTCATCACTGCAAAACACTTTTTTCTTTTTATTGACTGAGAACCATTTTGAATCCAACTTTCAAGACGGCTACCTGCTTGTTCTCCTCTCTGATGCCATAATGAATTTATGGGACTGGAATGGAGGTAGGGAAAGAGCAGACGTGGAAAGACTGACAGAAGTGATGCAGAGAATGACCTGGTTCGGTGTTCTCTCCGGAACAGTTTCCCACAGAATTCCTGGCGCAGGCATTTCGAGATAAGTGTGTGAAGTTTGTCACTAATCTCGTTTTTCCTCGTGCGATCAGAGTGCAGAATTTCAGGCTAAGACCGAATTTCCTGTCCTCGTTTTGAAGCGACCTCCAAACTTCGCTCAACAGAAGTGCCTTTCTTAACACTTCAGGGATATGTGTGAGCTATTTCTACACCCACAGTAGACAAGGCCCCTTCCCGCCAAACAGCTTTTTTTTATCGAAGCTAGTGGCTTAGTTGGAAATCCCCTACATAAAACGTATTGAAGTATTCAAGAACGCCACCGAGACATCAACGATGCAAGAACCTTTTTCTTAGCTTAAATAATAGAGAATTAAAGAAACAGGTGGACGAGAACAGTTTTGTGGTCAGACCACAAACTACTCGGTAATTCTGCTGATCATTTGGTGCCCGCATTTGGTCTGTTGAATGCAAAAATAGCACAATGTCCTGAGAAGTGATGGATGCCTTCTGCACCACGTTGACATATTTCTCTCTCTTTCCCCTCTCTTCTCATCTCTTCCACTTTCTCTTTCTTTTTTTTTTCTCTCTCTCTCTCTCTCTCTGAATGTGGTATGCTTTTACTGGTCTGGCCGCTCTGTCTCTAAAAATTATAGCTTTATTTGCTGACTCGGCAAAGAACACAACCCAACCCCTACCCCCCTCACAAAGAAAAGAAAGAAAAAGTGCGCACTTTCTTCTTATTCTTCTTATTTCTGTCTGTCTCATGTACAGCAGGTGTGCTCATGCACCGAACTCAAAAGTCTGTAATAGTAATCATAAACGTCCTCTTACTCTTTAAATAAATGGTGAGTCTTTACTTTTTGTTCTACAAAACGGTAAAATGATGGTATTCAGTATTGAAAAACTTATTTTTTTCTTCTTTAACCTTAGATTCTTATTAACCATTGAGAACGATGCTAGTACATTTCTACTCACAAGACATGGAACTTTATCCTTCTCCAGTGACACACAAATGACCTAATCCTCATTGCTAAAAGTAGCTGCCCTGTTGGAAGGAGCAGCATCCCTGGAAGCTGAAAGAGATCTGAGAGAAATAAAACAGAACACGGCCCAGCTGTTTAGATCACCTTGCTGGAACGTCAAGACAAATTATCTTGCACCTGTGAATTTACTTTCGGTTGCAAAGTCTGTCGCTCTTCTATTAGGTATCCACCTTCGCAGTATATTTGCTTTTTTTGAAGCGTTTATTTTCTTTGGTAGTCCGCTACGCTATAGCTCGGTGCTTGCTTAAAAATACACGTGCGGGCGCTGATTGCAGACGTGGCAAGTTTACTACTCTGCTCGTGTGGTTTTTGTGCAAGGGTGGATAAGGCAAAAGACGGATTTCCTTTGCCAAGCATGTGAAACGAGTGCTTTCAAATTTTATCGATATTCGAGAACGCTAGCCGTTGGGATTTTTATCCCATCTAATATAAATGATCTTATGTAGCGTCGTTATGTGTCACCAGTGAAGGCGAAAATGGCAAAAATAACTTTTGGGTGATTTTAGCATTCAAAGGACGAAATGACACAAACATGACAGCATTTGGTAAAATTCTCACACAGATTGAAAGATCCTTTAACCTTATCAGACTTGCAATTTTTGTCATAAAATACATTGGTCTCATGCTTAAACCAGTTGATAGACGGCATTTTTTTTACACCGATAGATTCTAATTTGTACTTTGATAGCCTCGTTTAAAGGTTCTGGTGGGATGCGAAACGTGTTTTTAAATGATTGGTAAAGATCAGTAAAAGACACGGTTTTACAAAACACAGGGATCAAGATTTTGGTTGCCTCAGTCAACGAGAAAGCTGGGAACATATGCTAACTAGGCGTGCCTGTGTACAAACATGATGTCACGATTTTGACCCCTTTATGTGCGTGGGGATGTTTGTAGGGATGCATCTCCATAACAGAAAAGACTTTTCACCCAGATTTTGAGGAAAAGTATTTTGCACTGAGCGTTAGCCAATCATTGGAGAAAAACATTGCATTCTAGTCGTCTTTTCACCATTTCACGATGAAGTTTTCGGACTAAACGATGTTCTGTGAGAAGAACCTGTGAGCCAATCACGAAATGAAGCAGTATAACGTTTCAAATTTATCATAGTGTATCAAAAGTACAGCCTTGACGTTTACTCTTGCTATTAAGCCATTCAGACGAGATCTTTTTCAAAGGTCTGAGACCTCGTATCATTGCTAAGCTCAAACACATTTTCCAACGAACTCGTTGGTCTCAGAATTTACCGTAGCAGTATTCACAAAAGACCCCCTCGTTATCGCCCCTAATAAACTGTCACAACCATATAAAGGTGGTGCCAAGATGTTTGTAACAGACCTCAGCTAATTACTTCTGTAACTAGACTGACCAATCCTTAGCACCGCGGTTGCCATGGTGACACAAACCCTTGGTAATTCTGGGTAATTCTCTCAGGTCAGATGTGCCGTCGCTGAGCTGGTGGACTAAATCACGACTGTACCAACACGGGCAGTAGTTCTTGGTGAAAGATGCGTAAGAAAAATGACAAATCTTCAGTAACGAATCTAATAAAATAAGCAAAGATTATGTTTTTTTTACGTCTAGCCCTCGAGCGCCACGAAAAAAAGAAATTAAAATCCCAACATTATGAGAAAAAGGTACAACAAAACAAGAAGAAATTTAAAAGTATGTTTACCAAATTTGGGAATTACCAAAAATGTGTGTAATTTGTTAAGAAGGCCTACGTTGTCTGGGAGGTCCATGAAGCAATCAAAGATTCTGGAAAGATGACACTGTTGTTAATATAACTGTACCAGTCCTGCCACCTGCACACAATCAATTTTTCTTTCAATTTCTCAATAAAAATATTTACAACACTTTGGTTCAACAAAACAAAACCAAATCCAAGAGAAACTGATTTGATTTTAATATTGGACACAGTTTGTCTTACCTCTACCATCTAAATCATACAAATTTTATAAACTTTATGATGCAATCTATCGTTATTCATTCTAGTGTGTTTAAGAGAAAGTGAGAGAGGGGAGAAAGGGGGAAAGAAGGAGAGATAGAGTGAGAGTCAATGAGACATAGAGGAAGAAGGATAGTGCGAGGGAAAGAAAGAGAGGAAAAGAGAGCGAGAAAGAGAGTAACAGAGTGAAAGAGAGAGTGTGTAAAAGAGAGGGAGGGAACGAGAGAGACTTTCCGTGGGCGGGGATGATCTATTGATTCCCTGCTCTATGTTTAGTTGAAAAATCGCCTACACTGCCAGTCAGTTTATCTATCGTAACCTTATTTTACTTATCAAGATGAACTGGGATGAAATGCAGATTTGTAGTAATCTATTAAAAAAATATCATTCTCTTTCTTCTGATCCTTGGAAGCAACGTTTCTCACTTTCTGACTTTTACACGCATCCACGCACCCTCTCTTCCACACACAAAGCATGCCTAACCTGGTGAGCGAAAGTGAACAGGCACGACTCCAACGTGCAACGGGTTTCACGTGCAGGTCACAAAATCACATCCAGACTTCAGAAAGTGAGCAGTCAGCGGCAGACACAGAAGGATTCTGCTTAAATAATACTGACAGGCAGACATACTGTCGCGGAGTTCTCCGTTCTTCGTGTCCGTTTTGATGTGTTAGCGGCTCGGTCACAGTGAGTGTTTTTGTTCAGGACTGATTAATGTTTCTTTAATAATTTCCAGATGAAATTCGATTCCCTTGACCCCCCCTCTCTTTTTCAGCAGAAATGAATGTCCGGAGAGGAAGGCCAGATATCTTGCTTACATATTTACTTTTATATCTTTTCAGAACGACAGCTTCACTGTGACCCTGTCCTGACCATGAGCGTGCATAACGTGTGTCTGTAATTTACTTCGTGTATGTGTGTGTGTGTGTGTGTGTGTGTGTGTGTGCGTGCGTGTGTGTGTGTGTTGTAGAAGTGCACAAGTCATATGCGAATATGGTACATGAATGCTGACGATTTAGTCTATGTATGATTTATGTAAAGCGTTCTGGGCAAATGTTTGGATAGGCGCTATACAAATTATTGTTGTTATTATTATAATATTCGGGGGCTGACTTCTGTTCACAGAGTGTCGCATCTGGAGAACATGGAAACAGCCACAGACGACAGCGAGGTGCGTGACCCTCTCACAGGCCTAAGGTCGTGCGATCGGAGTGCCATTCGTGACAGCTGGGTCATCGTCAGTGAAGACCCAACAGGCCACGGAGTCCGACTGATGCTCAAGTAAGACACTGTTACCGTTCTGGTTATCCGTCCATTTATTTCTTATTTTTAAAAATCATTCTCTTGCTAGACGAAAGTTTTATTTCCTCACTGTCGCAAATTTACCTTCTTTAATATACGTCATCTTAAGGTTAATAGACACAAAATAAGGTTTCCATACCTAAATGTAGAGGCTAGCTCACATCACAAAACTGCATCTCGGTGCAAGGTAGGTATGAACGACAACTTTCAAAACACTGGAGAACATAATGGCGCATCTTTATTATCCCTTTCTCAACCACCTCTGAAGTCTTATTGGTGCTTGCATCACAAAGGTAAAATTATTACTACATAGACCTTGCGTGAGGTTTAACCTAAATTGGTGAAGCCACCACGAAGACGTTTTACTACTCATAATGACAGATAATCCATGAACAGATCGACACAAACCTCAAAGTTCAATAATACAAAAATCCTGCAACTTTGACACCTTACGAAAACTGCGAAAAAACAGCGGCAAGGCATTCCAAGTACAGACCACCCTGGTATCGCCATAGGGTAGCAAGCAAAATATGGCGGTATGTCAGCCAGCCAGGGTCTAGCCATTACTTTCAGACCGGTGACTTTAAATACGATTTAGTGTTAAAGTGAAAGAATCGTATTTATCTGCGACACCCGTCTCAACAACTGAACAAGATGCCCAGAAGTACAAAGAGCATTCCTTGAAAGATGGTAAATCTGCAGACGCTCTGGGGCCAGTTGCATGACACATCTCTAATTTTAAACACTTTTAGGCTTTAACTCTGTTTAGAAAGGCACAACACATTTTCAGAACTTTTTTAAAAATAAGAAAACACTTCTTAAACCAGATTTTTATTTCCTTCAGCACATTTTGTGCAATGCGTCTAAATGGCATATGAGTGATTTTTGTAGAAAAAAAACAGTTTTTAGATTTCCTGCTTTAAAACAATTTTAAAGTGTAGAAACATGTCGTGCAACTAGCCCCTGCTCTTTAAACTTTTTAAAAATGTGATTTTCGGAGCAGAGGGACAGACTCGTAAAAGAACAGAAAGAAGTATTTCACATAAATTTCTGTTAAAAATGTATCCATGGTAAACAGAATATTTTTAATGATACCGCTCATTGTGGAAACGCATTACGAAGAGCAAAAAAAGTGTACTGAAACAAATGGCTGAATTCTTGAGACTTCAGAAAATCTTGGAAGCATTAGCCAAAGAAGAACGAGTCTTTAGATAATGGGACAGACCAGACAAAATATTGGCTACAACAATGCATCTCAGAGATAGCAAAAGCAACATGGCTTCGATGGCGATTTCTCAGGTCCTTTCTCTTAACACAGCTCCTAGAATACTTTTCCTTGCTCATTTTTGCAATCTGGGCAGTGTCCAATATCGCGATTTAATGCTATTTTCCGTACATTCCTACACAGACTCCTCCATTTTGGATGTCTGGAGTAAAATATACATCACTTAAACACATGTTGAATGACATGAAGATAAAAGGCGTGTTAGTAACAAATTTTCACAATCCAAACAATAAAATCAGAAAAAAGTTGCTCTCGGATATCTGAAGAGCATTTCTCAATTTCGGTTGAAAGCTGAAGAAAATCTTTAAAAACGGACGATATTAGAGACAAATTGCAAATGACATCTAAAGACGGATCGGATCGGATCTTTCACTTGGACTTGCTAGGTGAGGCAATATATTTGGTCTGAAACGTTCAGACCCTCATCTACGTCCTGCGCACCGGATACTGCCGACTGTGCGGACACCTGTACCGCTTGTGGTTATCATACACCGAAAAATGTCCAATCGAGACAGATCCACAGACCCCTGAGCATGTCCTGCCCCATTCCCCGCGCCTGAGGGGGCCCCGCGAAAGGAGATTGTTGTCGTACAGTATATAGACTACACTTACCGCACTCAGCCCCTCATCGGCCCCTCATATCACGTTCGCCCAGGGCCCCGCGTACTGCTAAGCCCGCTTCTGTCTATCCCTTACAAAGAAGTGGACAAAGCTGTGGCCATAGGAACTCATACTGGAAGAGAAGCTCTGAACACCAATGAGAACCTAGAGACAACAGCCCTCTTCGTCCCCAGGGAGGGGATCGAGGTCTAACGGGCGTTGTCTCCAGAAATGCCAACGAAAGGAAGAAGTGCCCCTACCAAATACCCCAACCCCCTGTCAATTTCTCAGGAAGGATGAAAGTCATGACTAGATATTTGTATATTTTAAGATTCCCTTTCCTCAAAAATGTCCAACTGTAAGACTGTGCAGCAGTCAAAAAAAATCTTTTACGTCTAGTTAAGATCCCAAACGTTTGTTGCTGTGCTAGTTATTAACATAAACTCGGAAGTCCCCCAATACAGAAGCAACAGGCACCAGATGTAAAACACAGGTGCGAGTTAAGACTGCGTCTTACTACTTCACGTTTATAAACGTGACAACTAAAAATACATCCGATGACGATAAACTATCGCTGAATTAATCTCCGACGGTAGCGTTGCCATGTAAACACTTTCAAATAGCATTCGAGCGATATTCTTTACACCATAACTTTCGGTACCTCAGCGTTCGTCTTAGCTAGGACATGATTTATGACAGCTCTCAGAAAACGCAGGCATTCTCTATCACAGATGTTTACTTGCCATCTAAAAGTCTCCAACTTCCTCAGAACGTAGGGGTTAAATCTAACTTACAGAATCTTTTGCCACAAGGCGGCTGTGGTCTCAACGGCCACAAAAAGATGGTGTGTCTGCCGACCGCTCTTTTCCAGTAAAGAGGACAAACCCTCATTCCAAGGCAAACAAGAACTTTGGGGAAGGGGATTGGAATTCATTTTAAAAGCCATGTTGGCACCTGATATACCAGAGCACACAAAGTAGTCTAAGACTACTTGTCAGGGAAATTCCTGCAAAGAACTGAACGATTACAAAATTTGTATAAAAGGGAATTATTCTAAATTTACCCAATCTTAGTCCTTCTCCCCTAAAAAATAAAATCACAGAAGTTCTGATAAAGAAAACGATCTAAAAGAAAAACTACATATCCCTTCGATAAATGTTTTTAAAAGGAGCTACAAATAAAATATTACTTGAAGCAGTATGAAATTATTCTCCGCAGGCAGTTACCCAATTTTATTGGCTGAAAGTTTAATTCACCGAGTCTACTCAAATATGATCCAGACATTCCTGAAAAACTTGGAATGTCATTGTTAAATATATGAAGTAAAATTTATAGCTAAGTAAATGATTAAATAAATGAATACATGAGAATGATGATATACTTGAAGTCCAAGCGGGGTTCCACACAAATTACAGAAGATTCGACCAAATTGTCACCTTTTTCGCAGCTGCCCAGAAACGAGATCGTTGCATTTATTGACCATAAAAAGACGTTTGATTCAGTCATCAGAGAGAAAATTCGGAAGATCTTACAGAAAAAATAAAGGTTAGAATTATCATGGTATAAACATGTGTAATACTATGAAAGGTAGGGTTGGTGATGACGTGACTAAGTAATTTTTTGAGTGCAAGAGTTTTGAAACAAGTTGAGTTTGTAGTCCAGTTCGTTTTCATTATTTATTAACGAGTTAATGACATTATCAACAGTGCAATATGGTGTCCAGCGCCACTCTGATGTTGAAATTTTTGTCTTACCTTTTGCAGATGATGTAGAGTTAATTTGATACTGTCAGTGGATTTTAGAATCAACTAAATATCTTAAACACATCTAACAATCTAGTTTTATTAGTTAAATAAAAATTAATATTGTATGTAGGAATGGGTTGTACCGCGACCAGGTCTTATCTGTTAGTATATATATATATTTTTTTTAATCTACCCGTCTTTCTCGCACACTTGACATGGCTAATCAAGCAAAAAGGGATTAGTTTTGAACACTTACGATGCTTCGTCCGTCGGTGAACACTCCAAAGAATTTTTTTGACCCACGATGACTAACGCTGCTGAAGTATGGGATATTGTAGCAAATTTACATTTCATTGAAACAGTCTCAACACTGCATTTTATTTTCATTTTTTCGGCATATTCTACCATTCTAAAGAAATTCAAACCAATTTAATTTTCTTTTCTAGTTTCTTTTCGAATTCGTATGGGTCTTTCTTGAATGGAATCACACGCACATGCGCGAGCGCTTAGTTCATAAAAAAATGGTACTATAGAAAAACTAGCAGTTTCTGCCAATATATAGAGCAGCAATAACAATGCTTTATAGCTAACCAGCACTGTTTACTATTATGTATTAGCAAATGGATAAGAATTTCGGCGAAACAAATCATGTCCTTTCCTTCCACTCACTCCCCAACCCCAATCGATGTTAACAGACCGTTCCACACTCCAAGCTTTCCCTTTTCGCAGCTCTGTAAAATCTTACAACATTAAATCGTGGAGACAGGGGTGTGTTGGGGTGGAGCGAGGGGATAGAATGTTTTCAGAACGGGCGCCGCGACAGCATGGGAAAGTGACTGGAAAATGCATCTCATTCATTTCAGTGACATCCAGAGGGCACTAGCTTTCTCTTGTTACAGCAGTTTGTCTACAAACATGAATAGCTGTGTGAACGAACTCGATTACATCAAGCTTGAGATTTTTGTGTTGGTTGTCATGCCCTGCTACGTGTACGCACTGAGCAAATACAACATACAGAGGATACAGAACAAACACAACGCAATTGTTCCTTATGGGGAGCAGGGAGGAGCGGGGATACCAGAGTGTTTTGTACACATTTTTTCGAACTTAAAATTATAAGTCTTTTAACAGGTTAGATAATACTGATAAAAATAGGGGATGCCCCTTTTTAGGAGTGGTTATCTGCTAGATATCCCGATCGCACTCTACTTAGGTTACTTCCACGCTGTCACGTGACTAACGGGTGGCACCTGGTCAGGTTAAGGTTAGCTTTGCTCCAATTATGTGATGTCATGTCGCGTCTCTGATAATCGGGTCATCACCTCCCGTATCGGGTGTTTGTGCGAAGCGAAGAAAACTTGTTCATTCATGGCTATTTCTAGTGGAGCTGCTTCGTTCGAGGTGAAGAGATTTCCCGCTTGTTAGCTCTGAGAAGAGCATGCAAGAGTTCGTTGTTCATAGGAATCACCAGCAACAACAACAACAACAGCAGCAGCAGCAGCAGCAGCATGGGAAACGTCTCCAGTCGCGTCCCTTGCGATAAGCCGAGAGTAAGGCCGTGCACGTGGCCACATTGGTGACCTCGGTGCTACAGTGCCAAAGATCGGGAGCGTCAGCACCATGATGGCACCCAAAAAAGTTGATTACTAAGACGCGCGTTTCAAATAAACTGTCAAGAATCCATTAGGCACTTCATGGAGGCTGAATTCTTTGGATATTTTGTACAGAGGCTACACATGCAAGCCAATGCAACGAACATTCCAGAAACTATATGGACGCAGACAGCCTTGATTCAATTTAGAGTTCTTCATCGGGCAGCATTGCTTGTCGCAAAACGCTTTACAGACGATAGAAGGTCTGAGTTAAGAAATTTTGCGAATTTTTCATAACTACAAGTATTTCTAGAAACAATGGCCAATCGGAATAAAAGTTACGTTCCGGCAATGGACGTAAGCTTAACTGGACGAACGTTTGGCCAAAGTTAGCAAAGGTTTTATATAACCATCTTGTAAACACTTTGCCAAACGTGGACAAACATTCATCCGCATTTGTCCGGTTAAGAAGGGTATTTGGTCTTTGCTGCTACGATTACCGTTTCCATGGAGATCTTCCGTTGGCAATTATGGTTCTTCGCGAGAAGATGGTTTTGCTCTTCTCCGATGAGCAAAGAGAAAACATTATCTTTTTCTGCCCGTCGCCATGTCTGTGTGACTGCCTATTAGGCGCTTTACTGCAGGTCTGGCTGGCTGGCGGATGCCTCTTTTTCTTACATAACGCCCACAAAACACCCTTCTTTCCTTTTTTTTCTCTTCTATCAGACTGCAGGAGGCTTGTCAAATGCACGTGCAGGGTAAAGTAACAAAAAAAAAAAAGAAACATGAGTAGGTTTACAGTTTCATCGAGACGCTTTGCGAACCGAACTTGCATTTCTTACTGCAGTAGAAAAAAACCCTGTGACCTTCTGATAACTCACGGGCGGTCCCACGCCTGATTAAAAAAATAATAAATAATGCCTCAGAGAGGGACTGAGAGGGAGGAAGGAGTGACCAGTCTCACTCGTCTGACTTGTGCAAGATTTGAGAATGGAATTTCGAGCACCTAAATCGGGCCACGTGTTTACAAATCTTACTCTTGCCAGCTTCATTCTACACCCGCTCTGGGTAGGGTGTGGGTGGGGTAGACGAGGGCACCGGGATGGTACAAAATGGGCAAGTGGCGGATGATGATAACCTCAAGCGTCTAGAGGCTATGGTTGAAGATGAACTTTGGCACTACAGCTGCAGCAAAGAAAATTGGGAAAGTTAAAGGCTAACTTGAGTAATGCATAAATTGTAAGCTGCTGCCATGTTAACAGACAAGGACCTGCCATTAGTGTATTGCTGAACTATATAGTTTATTTTTAACTTCGGGCATCGTTATAAGCCGTAGCCAACTCGAGAGCTTGCCAGCACGTGCCAACGAAGCGTTATCCTATCAGCAATCTTACTTTTGTGATGTCGCCGGGATTGAGGTACTGGACTTTATCAAAACACAGTTAAGAACTGCAGTGAAATTCTCTTAACTAGTGATCGTAACTTTTCCCCTTAGTATCTTAAGCTAAAGTAACATCATTCACCAAAAGTACTTGTGCAGTCGGGGTAGCCTTTAAGGCAGCCGACATTAACACCCAACTGGTTTTTAAGAATATTAAACACATACTTGATTGGAGTTTTCCGCCCATTATAGGATGATAAAATTCCATTTCTTTACTTTATCCTCTTCCTCTTTCTTTCACCTTGTTTCATTCATTTTTTCATTAGTTCTATTTTTCTTTCATTCCTTTCTTGGGAAATTCTTCGTTTTCCTTTTGTTGTCTTTCTCCACCATAAAACAAGGCATTTTAAAGGGCGTTAATAAAACCGACAGCTGTATTCTGAGCAAGACATGTTGCAATCAAACGAAAGCTGTTCCAGACACACTATCAGGCGCTCGTCACTCCAAACGCGGTTGTCTTTGAAGGTTCACGATAGAGTTAACAACATTGATAGTCTTTCCTTGCGAACACATGTCTTAGAAGGGGAAACGGACTCGAGGAATTCGAGTCGTGAAAGATCAGTCCAGAGATAACATAAATGGCTTCTTTCACCCGGGATGTTAAAAAAAAAAAAAAAAAAAGAATAAGAAAACTTGGCCTTCGTTAATCGTTATGAACAGGCAACAAGAGATCAGACTAGAACAGCAATGATTTATGACTGTTGCTGTGTGAACACACCAGAATCGCTGTTTATTTCAGGTTCACACAGCCTACACTCTATTCATATATGCATGCCAAATTTAAGAAAAAAGAAAGAAAACTGGAAATGGGACGACGGACTATTAATTAGACATTGTATTTAGCAGAGAAAGATAGGAACCTTAGAGACAGAGGCCTAATAAAAGGACATTCATGTTAACCTGCGCTTGCTTTTCTAGATTTTTCGAGGATTACCCGGACAACCAGAACTTCTTCCCAGACTTCCGGGGTCGGGCACTGGATGAGCTACATGAATGCCCCATGCTTCAGCAGCACGGGCTTCGTGTCATGGACGCTCTGACCTGCATCGTTGACAGCATCGACGACGCGGGGATGCTGATCGGCGTGCTGCACCAGACGGTGGACAGTCACCTGAATCGCGGCATCCGAGTAGCCCAGTTCAAGGTACCTGTGCTCGGGAAGGGCGCCTTAACTGAACACACGTTGTCAAAACTGTGTGAAGCTTCTTTGGGGTTGGAGAGCCTGTGTTCAGTCAAGAAGCTCCACGAGTTAAGAAATTTTATTGTTTTGCTCCGAAAGTGGCAATGAAAAAAAAAAAAGTACAATATTCGTCGTTTCGTTATAACCTTGACGAGGAACCAAACATCAGCTCCTGGGCAGGACTACTGTCTGTCCTTGGACGTTCTCTTCATGTTTGCGTAGGGTTTCTCCGGGAAAACGATTATTTGAAGTATTAGAATGCAGAGAGAGAGAGAGTGGCATGGCCAACTGGCACTTACCACTACAAAGAAAGCTCTATGGGACTTGGATGACCTTGCGTTATTTATCATAAAGACGGGCCTGAAAGTGTAGTGTGGTAATCGCAAAAAAGAAAACAAGATGGACGATTGATGCTTGACTGATGGACAGATGATTGCTGATTAACGAATGGACAATGACTGAATTATTATTTGTGGGAAATTGAGGTTAATAATTGACGCTGACCACGAAGATGATGATGATTGCCTCTTGGCGCAGGAACTGTTAGAGGTGTTCGCTCGGTTCATGGCGAGCTCTTTAGGCGACAGGTTCACGGTAGCCATGGGGGAGGCTTGGCAGACGGCAGTCACCACCATCCTGGCCGTGGTCGAGGCACGAGAACAGGAACAGCTCAAGACTCCACCTGCCTCTTCGGTAACCAGCCTTTAGTCCTTGGTTAACGGGTGTTACGTCACGGAGACGTTCCTTTTTTGTCACCGTTAATTATTGATCATTTCTGTATTTCCATTTTTTCGTTTAATATTTTAATTTTATTTTAGCCATTTATTTCGCCACGACAAAACTTGCAGCCATCACTGAGCAATTAAGACGTTCTTTAAGCCACCATAATACTTAACCTTTCTTTTAGGCACCATTAAGGAGAAGATAAGTGAAATAACAAGCTGAACTTAAATGATGGTTGTTGATGAGCTCGATTATTTTCGCTCTGACTTCGCGTAACAAAATTGTTCGTGTCTGAGGCACAGCACAGCTTCGTCTCGCTCTGTGCTCCTCTAGGTGAATGCTAAATGCTTAGAAATCAATTAAAATGGTTATCAAATTTTAGTAATCTTCCAATAATAGTTTATTGCTAAACGCTAGCATCTAGTTGGTGCGACTGTGCACGCACTTTACGAAAGTTTTGTCCTTTTTCAGTAAACTTCCTGCTGTGTGACTTTGCGGCAACGACCAGTAACTTCATGCCGCTGTGTAAATCAAGAAAGGTCCAGGGCAACCTTTCTGAAAATCGTCTCACCATTGTCATCGTCTGCAACTACCTCAGGACTCGTGAGTGGGTGTCTGGCTGTCTGTCCTTCCTCTCCTTCCCACCCGAAGGCTCTTCCATGTCAGGACAGTTTCGTCAAGGAGTCATGCTTTGACGTGCTTTCATGTTTTGAGACGTGTAGATGGACGTCAGCCAGAAGTCAATAGAATCTACATGTTGTGCAGCACAAAATTCTGAAACTTTTTTTTCTCGTCGGGCGATGTTGTGAGCTTTATGTTGTCTTGCTTGTCTGCCTTCAAACTTCACCCACCCAAAATCGTTGTCTTTGGCAGCCAAGAAACAGTTCTGTGACAAAATTAAAAATGACTGCAATAACATAAGTTGTGGTAGGCTTACGTTTACATACGTGGTTACTGTTCAGACACTGTTAAAAGCTTTATCTGTAATGTACAGAGCCCCGCTCTTCAGTGTTTTGTGTGTATTATTTTCAAATATATTAAACATATACCTTTCTCTTACCGAGTTAATCATAATGCTGGGCGTGTGTGTGATCGTATGTTTAGGGTCTTGCGCGATGTTTCACACCTGTGTCGATGGTAAAGCAATGATTCTGATAAAATTCTGCTCTTGGTCGAACGCGCGAAGATGGACAAGATTCTCAGTATAGTCTGGTTTTCAGCCATTATTCTTCTTTGTGCCAAAAAGAGATTTCATCTGTGAGGACAGAAAATTTGTTTTAAAATAATTCTCACGAAGTTTCTCCGTAGTCCCTTTTCAGTCTTGTCTTTTTGCGTGTGATTCAAAATCAGAAAACAAAACTTAGTGAATAACACGAGAGACTAGGGAGTTTTTTAAATAGTCATTTTATGTTTTGGTACCACTATTACATATGGAGATATATAGCTTGTGTTTTGTGGTGGTATGAACAAAGAGGGGCCACCACCCCTTCAAAAAAGATTGAGATTGCAAGATTTGAGTTTGCTACCCCCCCACCACCACCCAAACCTGATCATCTTATGTCACTGTTTTGAGAATACAGTATACCCCTTTCATTATATCCAAATATAGGAGAATTGCTTCTTGAAAATAGGCATATATTGATACTATATTACAGTCAAGTTAAAAAACATGCAACTTTTACTCCTTCCATTGATATACACACAAAAAAAACCTCTAACCACAGCGCTGACTTAACTCGCATCCAGCTGTATACAAGCTTAACTTATTGACATACAGCTTCCGGTCTTTGTTTTGTACCTGCGAGCATAATAAAATCCTTTGATGCTGAAGAAATCTTCTTATAAAGTATGCTTTGATATATATATATATATATATTTTAATATATACTCGATACAGAGCGTTATACTCAAACAGAGCGTTGTATCGTAGTATATGTATTTATTTCAATGTCAAGAAGATGGTTATGTCAGCAAGCTCTCACTCTCTACTTCATTGTCTTTCTGAGTGGTTACAGAAAGCGGTTTATAGTGAGTTTATCGTTTCTTGATGAATTTAATTCAGCATTAATTCAGACCAAGACTCTAAGGAACGTACCTTAAACTCCATTTATTCTGTAACACATTTAAATCCTTATTTATTGATTTTTTTTTAAACATGTTGTTTTGAACACATTCACATCACATTATCTCAAAATAATTACGACAGTAGCTCTGTGACACACTGTGTAAAGTGAAACCGGAAAAAACGAAGCAATGACTTAGTCCAACGCGTGCGCGACGCAAGTTATCTGTTCCTGCGCATGAGCTGCTAGTCCTTCACTCTAGTCTCTGGCCAGGTACAGCAAGTAAGCACAAAGGGAGAGAACGTTCGATTCAACGGAGAATATGCAAGGGAGCCAACCCTTCGTTTTCCCACGTCTGCCTGACCAGGCGACTGTTGTGTGTCCATAATGTAAGCATATGAGACCACCCTTCACACACACACACACACCTCTTCAACATCTCCTCACTACCAGTTAGGATGTTCTGTGTAGTGTCGTAATTTCTTTTGCGTAGAACTTTTTTTTGTTAACTTAATTTGAATCATGGGTAACATTTTACAACAGAGATTTTTCTAATGCTTCGAAACAACATACAACAACTAGACATGGCGTACAGAGTTCCCTCAGAGAAATAATAAATTTGTTTACTTGTGTAGCGCCTGTTATCGAGACTGGAGGCGGGCCGAATCACTTCGCATTAATACCTACACATAGATGTGCAAATACACACCTTAAACAGGCGCATCAGAGGCACCTTACAATCATTCACATTCACAGAAAGAGACAACAAACCGGGGTACACGGAACAAATCAGCAACGAAAAGCCCTGTGATCAGGTATCGTATGCAAAGACTAGAGAATTTAAGTATTGGAGCCGAGACACGAAGACACCCGATTCTTTAGTCATTTAATTAGTCACTGCACGGTGCACCAACAAATAAGTTTAGTGAGGATCGGACAGGTGGTGTGAATTTGCACACCGTTTCATACAGATGACAACCCCCCCCCACACACACACACACATAGACTTTACGTGTTGTCTTACATAGAAAGGATCATCACTCGAAAAAGATATTGTAATTTTAAAAAAAAACAAGTTTTAGACTGAGATCGCCCTCGAAACTTCTTCTTGTAACGACAATCTGCGTCTTCGCGTCATATTTTATCCAGTTTCCACCAATTTATTATTATTGCACACTGTGGGACCAATTTACCACCCGCACTCTTCATTATAGCTGTCTCGCTTCGGATGAGCGTCACGGGAGGCGAAAGTAAACTATTCACATCTTGCGCAGCCATCTAATGGGAATGTGAAACCACACAAATGAGAACTATTTTGTGGCGCAGACTTTGACAGAACACCGTGCACTGGACGATTCATTTCCATGACAAAGTGGTGGCTTAGGTTTCGCCGAGTTCCGACCTGTCGATGTTAGCTAAAGGGAAGCAAGTCATGATAAATGAAGATTGACTTGCTTCCCCTACATCGGAAGGGATTAACCAGGACCGTTTGTGGGGGCTTGGGGGATGAGGACACCAAACACACGAAGGGGGGGGGGGGAATTTGATGAGACATCCTCCGAGAAAGATTCCTAAACCATGAAACATTAGAGATACTTCCCAACTCAAGGACCATTGTAAATATATGTCTTAACCACTGCTTTTGTAATATTTACCTTACACTCTCTTTTAATGGCATGTTATGTTTATTACTACCTATTCTTTTAGTACTTAGTTCATTACTTAGCTTATTCTTCCCCCGTAAAGGGCGAGGGTTAAATGGGAAAAGCATGTCTTGCTTACTTTACGTCTCGTTAATAAAGAGTTGTCATTGTCATTGTCTCTCTGTCATATAGAGACTCTCACTTTGGTGAAGGAACACGTGTACTTTACATTGATGAGCTAGCGCGCGCACCCACGCACGCACTTATACACGATCTCTCTCTCTCTCACACACACACACACACACACACACACACACACACACACACACACACAAACACACACAACAGAACATACTATAGCACACAGAGAAAGAGACACCTTTCCTTTTTTAATTCTCGTCCATCCACCTCGATCAATAGAGGAACTTTGACAGATGTTCGATGTAGTAAGCATTCTAACCAAATTAACCCTTAACCTTCACATTATAGTAGGTTACGCATTTCGTGGTAAGAAATCAGCGTTTAATTTACAGTCTGTACCTGACCTGACCCGCGTACTTTTACTGCCGTACGGCTTGCAGCTGGTACCTGCACCTGCGTCCGGACCCACCTGATGCTAACTGACCCGAGCAGACCCTGACTCCGGTGTCAGGAGTTGTCAGCATCAACGCCCTACCCACACCATTCATACCCAGTCCTACTCAGTACGTCGCCTAGGTGAGTATTCCTTCAGCACTCAATTAAGTAGCAACTAAAAGCTTTGCCGTAGATCGCGTGGGCAAACTACTGCACACCCCTGCCGTAGATGAACGTGTTTTAGTGTGATCAAAGTTTAAAGCACTGGTAGGGTGACATTTATTTTTAATAACTGGGTTAATTCAAGATTCTACTTTCCCCAGTATAGGTGAATGAAACATCAGCATCCACAGATATAGGTCAACGACACAGACGTACGTCAAGGTTGTACAAGTATACGTTTCTGTCGTGAAGGCCGCAGTCAACAAGAGAACTGGGACTATAAGTTAATTTGGCATTCCTATGTACAAACATGACGTCACCATTTCTACCTTTTTCTGTGCATAGTGATATTTGCGAGCCTGTTTCTCTCAAGAAAGGAAAGAGTGTATAGGCATGCATCTTGGGAAAGGAGGGAGTTGAGTATTCACCCAGATTTGGAGAAATAGTATCTTGCGCTGATCTTATCTAATCATTAGGAACAAATGTTTCACCCTGGTACTTCTGTAAAAGTATATCAATCACAAAGTTGAACCACACAAGCGTATTCTGCTCACCTATCCATTTATCCATTATTCTTTTACTTGTAAAATATTTTCGTCTATATAGTGCAATAATAATATGAACACGTTTCCAAAACAACGCATTAAAATGTAAACAACTATACCCAAATTATATAAAGTATAAAACCAAAACCAAAGAAAAAAATATAAAACAACCGCAACAATAATAAAAGCAAAAACAAAGCAAAGAAAATAAAACCTCCACACAATACATCATCAAATAGCGAGACTTGTCAAAAGAAAAATTATCAAAGTACAAATAAGTTGTTAGCTGTAAACTGTGCTCACCCCCCTAATTATTTATGATAGAAAAATTTTAGCGTATGATACGTATATGTGATAAATGTCATGTACATGTTGATTATTGTGCTTATTGAATAAACAGTTTTTTTTAAAAATAAATTGAGCCCTATCTCCAGAAGTGAAATTAAAACAATGACTTTGTTTCTCGCTCTTATATTTTCTTTCTTTCTTTCTTTTAAGCTCTCGCGTTGCTGAAATTTCTGTTTTCGCTCAAGAGGAAGCGTGTGTGCGTGTGACTTCTCTCCGTCACAGCTTTGCACAAGCGTGCGATCACAGACTTCTATGATATGTGCGTGCGATGGTAGGCAACTCTTACAGCCGTGAGAGTCCAACTCGCTCTCGAACAAAAAGTGAGGAACGTGTCCGTTTTAAGCGTTTTGCTGGCTACTGCCTCTCGTGTGAAGAGGCTTAAGGTGCACTTGCTCGCTACTCACATCCTACCACTTCAGTGACGAAGGAAACAATTTTCTTTTGATTTTTGTATTCTGGTTTCTTAAAACGACCTTTGGAGCACTGGGGGTGGGGGTGGGGGTTGAGGGTGAAAGGGAGTTTGTAACCCGAATATTCTTGTTGCTGCATACTTTTTGGATGGTCTTATTTTTTTTTTTTAACTCCAAGATGTCTGCCTTGCCTGTATCTTCTGATCTCCATCATGAAAAGAAACCCAGACAAGTCATTTGCACAGATACTGTTCCTTCATCGGCCTGGCCAAGTGCACTTTTTCAGAAGCCCAGACAGTTGTGGCGCCCGGGGAAACAGAAGACACCTGAAGACTTGCTAAATCACGAAAAATAATCGAGATGGTGCATCTAAACAGCCACATTATAAAGTATCACACTGTTCAAATCATTCCAGCGGCCAACCATGCGTCCATTTATCTCTCCTCCATCCGCACATCCGGACATACTCGCACAGCGTGCACGTGCATGTTCGCGTTTGAAGACAAGTAGGATTTTTTTTTTAAAGCAAGAAAGGTTGCAAGAGAAGGTAGCAGCAAAGGAGGGAAAGGGGAAAGAACAAGCGTGGATGGTTGGAGGTAGGTGAATGGGTGAACGAGTCGAGAACTAACGGATGAAGGGAGAGGAAACAGGAGAAGGGATATTCGCACAAACGATGGGCAGAGGGCGCCGTAGAAAAGGGAAAGAGTCAGCGACACCAGTCCAGTAACATAAACAAAACAGCAACAGACAACTGGCAGCGCAAACCAAACCAACAAAATCTGTGACAGTTAAGGTCGCCCCATAGCTCGTGGAGGAAAGCCAAAGAGGAAGTTTACAAAACACAAACGGCCGGCCATAAACACGACCCCTTGCCTAGGTCAGCCCCCCCCCATCACACCCACACACACACTCGCTCCCCTTACCCCCTCCTTTTTACTCAACCTGGCGTTCTCATGACCCGCCTGTGAACTCTTCGTTGCGTGGAAGCAACGTCTATGTGGAGGCGGAAAAAAATCGCTGTTTATTGTTTCACATTTTAGACTCGAAAAATTTTTTTTTCCCCAAAATATGCCGGTGGATTTCATGACAAAAAAGCATGGACAATTGCTGTGCTGTGAAGTGATCCCACGTTTATCCTTATTTACAACTTTATGAAATTTTTTTAACGTGGTCTAGCAGATGTAGACTTGCTGTCTGCCAGCGAAAGGCTGATACTTTACTGACGACGAACAGGTCACCGTTAGTGCTTATTCGCCTAGCACTAAACCCTAGCTAGAGGAGTATCAGGGGAACCGCATATAAAGTTTAAAGCTAAGGTTGACATCTTATGTATCGTTAATGCGCACCCCTCTCTCATTGATTGTTCGTGCACGTGCGTGCCAACGAAGTAGGAATGTTCTCCTCTTCACACAAAAGTTGTGTTGTGTTAATGGTTGACGCTCGATCTATCCCATGTATGCGTGGTGTTGGAAGGGGTGGGGGAGACAGAAGGATGGGGATAAACAAAGTCTAGTAAATTACAGTGTTCCTTTATTTTAAGTATTCATTTGGATGCTTAGCCGAAGAGCTGATTGTTCCTGGTAGCCATCCAGCTATGCTTGGAACCTTACTGCACACTATACCCTAATGTGGGAGATCAACATTCCAGGTGCAGGGGCTGGGGGCTTCTAACTTTCTGGGGTTCATTGCCTCTGGTCCTGTGAGCGCACAGCTGTGGAACGGACGCAAGGCTGGTTACCTCTCCGGCTGTCTTCCTACCTCCAAGCAATGGGCGTGAGCTAACCCCTAGAGACAGCCCTACCACTTGTCCAGTGTTCCAGGTAGGCTGTCCTCGGAAGAGCTGTTTTTATGGTACCCACGAGATTGGTAAGTGGGGAAAAACTGAAAGAGAAAAATTGGACAATGGTACTAATAAACTACTTTGTGAGGAAACGACCAATCCGTTTAAAAATAAGGCGTATGACTGATTTGAAGTCACTGGATTGAGCTCAGTACAAGAAATTATTTTCGAAAGTCTACGTTAACAACCTCCCATCCTCTTCCCCTTGTCCTCACCCGAGATACAAACATCATTACACTCAGAGTTTTAATCCTGCGACGTCGGTAATGTCCATAGCTTCGCATGATTCCACCTCTCTCGTTCGCTGTATTGCTGTAGTCTTGACAGCACTCGCATATTCATACATCATTCTGGTGTCAGTTTTTCTGACCTTCTGAGCATGTTAATGCTTGTATTCATACAGATGTTTGAAAATACTGTCTAGCACGTATGACAAGTGCCTTTCTAATGGACTACTCGCCTAGGTCACGCCACCCAGCAAATCCCAGCGCTGGTGCGAAAGACCAACCCCATCCGTTTCTGTTTGTGCACGTCCTATGGCTGGCTTGCCCAACTGTCGATCAGATTCTTCCCTTTAAATTACTGAGTTCGCTAGGAATTCCTAATGAAAAAAAAACAGACTGTGTATTTAACTCAAAAAATTTGAATTACACTTGTCCAATTTGTCTTTGTTCACGCGCACACCACGAAAGGCCCTTGGCCCGTCACCAAGCTCTTAACGTACTTGAAATACCTGAACATGGTTTGATAGATGGAGAGGACGAGGGAACGGACAACCATCCACTCGTGATTATCCGTGGCAGAGTCATTTGAACAAAAAAAATTTTTTTTTCCAATTGATGTGTCGCTGGAAGCCTCCGAGGACTGCTAGACAAGTATCAATAGCAGATTACGTTTTGTGGGGCGCCCAATGCAGACAACACACCTCGAGAAACTATGTAACGAATACAACGAGCCTGGCCAAAAATCCGAAACACTTAGGAACAGAAACTGAAAATTTTTATTTGCGGAAGAATGCAGAACAGTTCTTGTGCGTTTTTAGTGGTTTCCGGTTTCGCAAAAGAGGCCATTTCTCACCACGAGTTATTCCATGTTCTGTGGTCCCCTCTGCTCTGGATATTAGGGTGGAAGATGGGGCCCTCTTTCGGATGGCAGAAGTGAGGAGCAACGATAGAAAAAACATCACTAGAGGCGAACTGGAGGAGAGGTGAATGAAAAAGGCAGGTGCTGCCCGCACTTCGGATGGGTGGAAATGGTGTTTCGGATGAAACTCTGGTTAGAAAAAAGTCACTCTCGCTTCCTGTTGTCACTGCTGCCTGTCTGCTTCTGATCCAGCTGAAGAAGAAATTTCGATTGTCAGAGACTGCCTATTTTCTTTATCTCTTTCATTCGAAGGTATAAAAGAAGGTTCTTCTTTCGAGAAGAAGGAAGGTAATGGTGGAGAGGGTGGCCCAGTAGCTCAGTGGTATATCGCTTGCTTGCCACACTGCAGTGAAGATCGTGATAGGTTAAGATGTGGTCTCGAGGCACAAAGACTCCAGTTTGGATGTTATGTTTGTCCACAGGAGGGTCCGTCAGGGTTTTCCTCCTAGTACCCTCTTCGCTGACCCAACAGTGTCGTCACCACAAAATGTACTTTCCCACAAAATCCTACCAGAGAAGAAAAGAAGAAGAAGACCTACCCATCCATCCCGGGGTTAGAGATATGTCCGCGTAATTAATAATTCTTGAGAAATTTTATATAGCAGTTTAACGTGTTGTCATCTACAATTAGTTCTGTTTCCCGCATTGTATTATTTAAGAACACCATCGTCGACTAGCCTGCGTTTTATGGTGTAGGACTCATCTCAAAATGTAAAAACAGTGCTAGACACTTTACTCACATTTTTCATTTAACGGCAGCAACAGTAAGCCGCCTCAGATCATAATGAACTTACTGCGAGCAAGCTTGAGACAAAAACTATACTTCACTTTCCCTTATAATCTACGGGTAAAGGGGTTCGAACATCTCCACATGCCTGCTCTTTGAAGACAGACTGAGCGAGGAGCTTTAAAAAAATGTAGCGCATTCTTTTGTTGATAAGACGTTATCACCACATTATTTACCGACGTGCGCAACAGGACCCTAGCGCGTGCAGAACCGTACTTCCACCTACTGTACTCGACCCAAACGCCATCAGCACCCAAGTGTGAAGGCCTTGATCACTTTCATCTCGCCGCCGGCCGCGCGATGAGCAAAACACAAGCGTTCATGACCGGGTATTGCCGTGAGTAGCGGGCCTCGCAGCTGCAAGGATAGTGAGCAGCAAAAGTGGCGGGTGGATCTAAAATTAGTTCAAAAGCGTGTTAAAGGGTGCAATTTGGCTAGGTCGCACGTGAGCACGCGCGCGCACACACACACAGAAAGACAAAGAAAAACCAAGGATGAAGAGAATGGCAGAGTAAGAGGATAAATACGTTGGCACAACTGATTATAACTAAACTTAGTCCTCAGTTTGAGTTCGGGGTATGGGCGCAGGACCATCACGAATTAGAAAAATCCGCGAATAACCCTAGGGTCCTGTTCTCCACCTACTAACTCTTAATACTGATGACCATAACACACACACACACACACACACACACACACACACACACACACACACACACACACACACACACACACACACACACACACACGTAAAAACGACAAACTATACAAATTGCATGCTGGTAGTGCAACAGTTTGTTTTATGAATTATTGGGTAAGTCCAAGGAGAGTGAGACTGGCTAATACAAAGAGTTGTGCGTCCCCAAACAGACTGCGTAGTCAGCAGATCTTTAGCGCTCTGAAACTTTGTACAAAATTTCCATTAGTATATAGTAAGATGTGTCCATTTATTCATGGCAGTAACGATAAAATAGACCAATGATACATATATTTCATGCATTTAAGACTTGCTAAACTTTTCTGCTTAGCTTTCTTAACTAGCCAACGCGCGTCGTCTGCTATATTCCAGTAAGCAGCAAAAGTTTTCAAAACAAACTAAAACAAAAATCCAGTTAATTATTGGTGGCAAAACCATGAAAGCAAAACTCGTGAATGCTGAGGCTCGGTTGTAGCTGCCTCCGCTGTGTTTTTATGAGATTGAAGGAAGCATACGTGCAGGCGCGTTTTCGCACGCACGAGTAAGTATCACACACGTGCACTCACACACATGTACCAACTTAACTTCCATATTCCTCCTGCTTGATTCTCGAAGTGTCTAAGCTATCTCTCAAATTACACCTAGCCTGCATTAAACTAAACAGCTATAGAAGACGTTGTCTGTACTGAAAGTTCAAATAGGAACAACAAAATGCTAAACAGGGTTAAAGAGCGGACATGGCTTGAAGCATTATCATATAAACCATCAACAGAGAACAGTGAGAGGAAATGCGGCAGATACAGAAGAAGGGCGAAAACCTTTTTCATCTTCCTCCACGAAGAAAAAAAAATCTGAAAGTAGGGTTGGGGGGTGGGTGGGTGGATGGATAACTATGTGGGTCGGAAGCTGTCGGAAGTCTTCGACACCGTTGCCTGGGTAACGCATAAAGGGGCGAGCCGACCGGTTTTTTAATAAATCATCTTGCGGGGTTTTTTTTCTTTTGGCCTCGATGCCACATGTTCATACCCGTTAACCTCCAGACTGATGGCCAATGTTCTTTGGTATCACGCTTGCAGTTGCTGTTCAATGCTAGCGCCATTTTTATGACCTAGTTTAAGTTCCTTGCATGCCCGCATATATATGCACTCGCGCGTGCATGGACGTGTGCGGTTTGGGTTGTTGTAGTACGTTGTTAGTGTGTGTGTGTGAGAGAGAGAGAGGAGGTGGAAGGAAGAAAAAAGATGGGAGTGAGAGATAAAGAGCGAAGTGAGAGAGGTGGTACAGAGAGAGAAAGAGAGCTGGCGACTGTATGTATCCGCACGCAGGTGCAGGTATACCGCGTGCACATGTGTGATGAAGCGCGTCTACAAGTGCGATGTCTTGTTGAGACTACAGGATCTCCTTCTATGTCCGTGTGTGTGTGTGTGTGTGTGTGTTGGGAGGAACAGCAGGAGCTAGTCCGTGACAAACTGTCAACATCAACGTTATCGTCACTCTCCGTCGCAAACGAAGCATCAAAACCCTCCACCGGAAAGGTTTACGGGATTTAAAAAATCTGTGAGGGTCAGGGATCATACCAGATGACCTCATATGTTGGACAGGAACTGAGTTATTTTCGACGA
This sequence comes from Marisa cornuarietis, assembly GCA_004794655.1. Lineage (NCBI taxonomy): Eukaryota > Metazoa > Mollusca > Gastropoda > Architaenioglossa > Ampullariidae > Marisa > Marisa cornuarietis. The sequence goes on from SMMW01000651.1 coordinate 4,999,221, forward strand.
GTGCCTGCGTGCGTTAATGTGTGTGTGGAGGGGGGGGGGAGAGAGGGTTTTTTTCAATTAATATGTACCTACACAACATGTTTTCTACCGGAGCGAGTTACTAGTCTTGCAGTCTTATATAGCTCTCTCTCTCTAGTTCGGCCAAAGTGTCCTCATGCAGTCAACCATTATCCCACGATTTATAAAGGTCTGTATTCAATGTACATCTTCTCTTGATTAATCTATGTTGACTGTATGTAATCTGTATATTTTGTAGACAAAATTTAACTTAATTTTTTTTTAACGTTTGTAGTATATAGCATCACATCCACACAGGCGCACTCTCTGCGCAAACCAACAAATAATGAAACATAAGAAAACGAAACGCCACAATACACACAACACACTCACCTACCAAGACATTGCATCAACAACACGCCACAATACACACGATACACTTAGTCACCAAGAAAAAAAAGCAACAGGAAATAAGCCTGGAGAAATAAAATCAAATGCAAAAACACACTTTACCAATTAAATGCTCTACGGAAAATAAAATGTACAGAACTTGTCATACAAAAGACAGAAAAATCAAGCATAATATTCGCCGAACAGAGAAGTCCAAGCGAGCATCCAAATGTTACCTGGGGAACCCTATTTCTGCCTGTTTTCGGGCTGTGTAAAATTATCAACTTATAAAGTTGCCTACTATATTTGGTACAGCAGTACTTTCGCTACAGTATATTAACACTTTGGCAATGTATGCACTCCCAGGCTGTCTGGCACAGACTGTCTTCTGAGTCACCGCAATGTAGACAGATGAGCCATAGATTATGCTCATTCACAGACCATGCCAAAATGGTGATTCCGTCCCGGGCATCGGGGCACTGACGAGAAACATAAGTGTCTGTCCTGTCGTGTACTCGTCTGCGCCCTGTCTGTCCCGTTATGGACCTTCACTGCTGGCCCCTCAGAATTTACCTTATTATTACCTTATTCACTTAATAAAAATATATGTTGCTATGAACAAAAATCTCCTTACTGAATTTCGAGCTCTGTCTGCGGATGCCTAGGCAGGGCTAGACTAAATGATCCTGCGATCATCATTCGGCCCGGTGGGCCGAACTTTCCCAGCCCCTGATCTAGAGGCTATAGAAATATCGTCCGTGAACCAGTGAATGAGTAAAGCGTGTGAGAAAAATAACGTCAAAGATCAGTGAGTCGTGTAGAGCCTGTACAGACTCACTTACCTCATTTTCTTATTATATTTATTAGATCAGTCTGACCTCGTGGCAGGTCGAGTTCTGAATATGTCGACAAAAGGGAAATCACATGACCCAATGACGTCACAAAAGAGAACACCAACCAAAGTGGATGAAATGAAGTGAAGAATAGAAAATAAAATAAAGAATAAGTAGATGATAGATAGACAGATAGTTCCGCGGGCACACAGACATAGAAGCAGTGGCATGTTCTTTCGTGCACAACCAAGGATCAAAGTCACTGGCAGCAATCAGATATAAGTGCATCACAGTCTCTCTCTCTCTCTCTGTGTGCGTGTGTGTGCGTGCGTGCGCGCGCGTGCCAGCGTGTGTACGATTCACTGCAATGGCTGAGTTAAACAGAGATACTTTGTTTAATGTAAACTGACATTTATGAGCTGCGTATTTGTTCAGTGTCATATTCCCAGCTATGTCCCTTCTTTCTCTCTATCAAAGAAACTCGAACGCCGCCTTTGAGATGGAAGTCTGGAAGAGATTATCAAGGTAACAAAGCAGCGATTATCAACCTGAAACCAACGTTCAAGGTATCATTGGAGTGAACTGGCAAAAGCTCCTTGAGACAAAAATTCTTTGAGTTTTTAAAATAATAATTCGCTGCACAGTGCGTGCTCTTCACACTTGTAATCAGTTGCACAGCCACGTGTTAACCTCGTTGTGAAAGGATCGTATGCTTTCACTCCACCTCTTTTCATCCTCATTGTATTTCTGTAAGCTGTACTCGACACAAAGGTTTTCTTTGTCTCGAAGACGTGTCAACGAAGGTAGTTGTTCGTTTGTGGGAAAAACTGTTGACGAGCGTGTCTGTTCAACGCAACCTACCTTTATACGTCACAATACTGGAACTTCATTTTAACACAAAGGTCCTCAGCGCTGTAGAGAACACTTCTCACGTTTTGGTAGTCAAACGGTCTAACACAGACAGTCAGAAGTAGTGGACAATACTGTTAGTCTGTAGGATTATTTAACAGAATTTCTAATTCTCTACAATACTTTTTTGAAGATTGTATGACATTATAAGTTTATAACTTCAAACAGATTTTTGCTACAGCCTGTATACATTATTATTGTTTACAGCAATAAAACGTACTCAATATAAATGTTATTTTTGTAGATACGTATGCGGTTTTACTGTACCTCCAAATTTCACTTATTCTCTATGTTTCTTAATGTCTCACTGGCTACGTAATCATACCTGTCTAAATCATTGTCAGTGACAAGGGCATCCACGGTTTTTTTCCTGGTCAGATCTTAACTCTGCATGTCAAAATAACAAATTCCCCTCACATATTATTTCGTGAATCCCACTGAATCTGATAAAGATTTTTGTATTTAAATCACTATTAAATGCCGAGGACTATAAATTTAAATAAATGAAACTCGTGAAAGACAGAGCAACAATAAAGTTTATGATTACAGACCCTTGTTGACAGCAAGATACAATGCTCTGACATGCACTAAACTATTGTAAATTGTCAGCCTAAATTGTCTGTCGGTGCAGCCACCAGCTCTAATGATGTCAAAGGTCAGGGGCATGCCTACTCCTGTCTGAATATTGCTGTGTTCGCTAGTGACAGAAGCTCAAGGACGTAACAAGTTTGTTGCTACTACACTGACACCGCTGCAGGGTGTAGACAAAAGAGATTACAGCAGTCTCACCCTCTTTATAAGTGTCAACCGAAACAGCATGTGTGGTACTCCTTGATACCTGTCTTCCCCACCCAACCCTCAACCCCAAGGAGAAATGAGTGCCCTGACACAGATTCCCTCCCTCTCTTCTCCCAAAGTCGGGAGAGAAAGAAAATAAGACAAAGCTAATGACAAGTACACACAGACAAAGGAAGATACCTACGCATAAATGAATAGAAAGATAATAAAACAAAAACATAAACAACGTGAAGATTAATATTTTAATACGCGAGACGCGTCATCTACCGGACAAAGTAAAACATGTATGAATGTCTGAAAATGGGTCTAAGGGATCACTTCGCTGTTTTTAATGTCTTGGGTCGGTAATTATTCAGTTTTCACAAGATAAATGGATAAGCGAAGATTGAAATAAGATAATATAAAAATGTCATGCACCTCCCAGTACTTTAGTGTTGAACTGGGAGATTTGTAATGAAGGTGTAGTGGGGAGAGGCCGAGAGGGGACATATTGAAGCTACGTCATCTGGTTGGTTGGTTTATTTAATGGGAAAGTGCTTCCACCTTGCGGCGATTTCGCATTATGGGGGGAAAGGGAGGGGGAGGAAACCGAGTACCCGGAGAAAACCCCTGGCACCCACCCTTGCGAACAGGTGTCACGTACAGAGAGTGTCCTGAGACGAGATTTGAACCCTTAGCCACTCACTGCAACGGTGACAAGCGAGTGTTTTAACCACTACACTGCCGAGGCCCCTATGGCTACATCATCTTGAGGAGGGGTGCGCTTATAAGGGAACTGCAATTGACATTGCATATATGTAGTCCTATAAGCAAGAAAGCCACGGAAGTCTCTTTTTTCTTTAACCCACTGACCTCTGAGGACTTGACTATTGAAAGTGGGAAGCAGACAAAGCAAAGATTGGTATATATCCGGTGTATAGCTCACCAGCTCTCATAGCTTCTTTTAATAAATAGCTGTCTGCAGCAGACCGGTTTTTTTTAAAATAAAGCGTGAACATCCAGAGTTCTCACACAAACCTATTAAGTGAAGCTTTTTTTAAAAAAAAATGCCCGACTAAAAAAAGAAAAAAAAAAGCTATCGGAAAGGTGCCGTGCCAGAGGGTTTGAATTTCACTAACGTCCATATATCCCTCCCACTTCCATCATTTAGAGTGCGGTTCCCCGGTCCACAACGATACATCAGCCTCCCTTGCGCGCTGCCGACATATGGTACTAATGTCTGTCCTTCAAAGCACCATAAGGTTCCCAATTGACGACCTGGGGTGGGTAGGGGGGAAAAGTGAGGGGAAAGAAGGAAGAGGCAAGGCAGGGCATGAGGGGAAAGGGGCAGGGCAGAGCTTGGAAGGTTCCGATCCAGAAGACTACTCGACTGTGGTAGGTTTTTTTTTTTCCTTGCCTTGAATTTCAGTCACTAGTCAATGTGATCGGAGTGGGTTTTTTCTTTTTTTCACTCTGACGAACGAGAACGCGCGGAGCGCACCGGAAGACATTAACAACGGCCGTTTTGAGCGTTACCTGGGAAGAGATCGCGAGGCACAAAGGCATTCGTGGCTGTCGTAAGTGATTTTGCACATCGGACATCCACGATCTGACATTCAAGCTGTTTCCCTTCCACCCCTATTAACAGTTTTTCCATCGTGTGCGGGGGTTTGTATATGTGTGTGTGTGTGTGTAAAGGGGGTCTTGGCCGAGCATGTGTGTGAATACAGGCGTCTCGGGAGGGGAGGGGGGGAGAGGTTCGGGCGTGTATACGTGCGTTTGCGCGTGCGCGCTTGTGTGTTCTAGTCGTGGGATCGCATTTAGGCGAAAGAGTATGGGAAGTGCTATTCTTACCAAGACTTAGTTTTGTTCGACCAAACCGCGTTTAAGTGAAATGTAAGTCCCAACCAGCCTGCCATACATAAAACTGTCGCTTCATTCCATTGAAACTGCATCCGATCTTCATTTTCAGACGCCAGAGTGTAGATGAGTTGCGAGTGTCCATATTTCGATCGAAATTAGACATGGGATCTCTTTTATTCCAGACTGTCTATAGCTCTTTACCGACACTATCGGCAGTTGTTTAAACTTCGGGAGCTGTAACCGAGCGAGATGAAACGGCGCGATCTAGAGGGGTCCCCAGCACCAAAAATAGACCAGTTCATCAACTCCGACTTCCACTCTTTTCTTCTTCGTGTAGCTAGCAGAGATACAGTTTGTGATCCCCTTTCATCCAAGATTGCCGATCGCTTAGGTTGACAAGTTGTTTGAAGCGATACACCTTGAGGGGTTCGGGTGAGTAGGAGGTGGACACAGACGCAGGGACTGAGGAGGGAAGCGAGGTATGACATCGAAATTTCTATGGTCAACTATAAAGATTCTGAACTCACTTACACACAGCCTCACTCGCAATTGTTGCATCGGTACGACGCCATAAGGGAAACAGCTGCAATGTCACAAAGAATGTTACAAAATAAGCCGCAGTTTGGGAAGAGATCGTTATAGAACAGTTGCAAAGTTATAGAGATGATTGCACAACAGCTATGGAATGTCATCGGAAGTTAAATACGGTACCAGGCAGATCTAAATTCCCTGATCCAAAATATCGTTTTCATCCCTGGTTTGACACGCATATCGCCAGTGGCTGCATGGCAGCTGCACACACAGACAAGAGGTGGATCGCCGCTTGCAGGCAGTAATTTCGCAGACCGTACTCACGAAGCAGCCCTTGGTGGACGATACACACGCATACATAACTGATGGCTTAACCATGGGGAAAAAAATACACATGACAAGCGCGCGCACATACATCCACACAGACATTTACACACACGCGCGCGCGCGCTCGAAATCGCCTTCACTTCATGTATGCACCAGTACAAATAAACACGTACATCTACACATCCGTATCCTACCGCATGCGGATACATGGAAGAAAAAGAAGAAAGAGACTTTAAGGATATTGGGAAATGTGTAAAAGAGAAAGGGTCAGGGAAAGTGATGAGACCAACGATGAGACCAACAAATAATATACAAACAGAAAAAAGACAGTATAGGGAAACAAAGAAACACAGAGAAAAACAAATATAATGACAGTTTTGAAATTTCTTTTCTTCGTACCCATATAAATCTAACGCATGCACAAATACACACGTGTACGCATAAGACTCTTTCACACTCACACACACATAGAGCGTCTCTCACTGGCCACGCCCTTTAAGCGAACAAGGCCTGTCCCCTGGCACGGCAACTTGGGCACAATATCCCCGCAATCATTTCTCTCGGGGGAAAAAAATTACAGGCATATATTTCATTTGACGTTCAGCAGAGCGTCTGCGGGCCGACCAGACCGCGCGTGAGGTGGGGGGTGGGTCGGGAATGGGATGATGGCAGGGGGTGTCGAGTTGATAAATAATGATGCTCCCGCCAACCGGGCTATTTGGGGTGGGTGCACGGTGCCGTCACTTGCGTACCCAGCGCTCGAGAGCTCTAGCACCCTGAGTCCTAGACACAGAGGTGAACAAGAAAAGGTAGTTTACTTCCGTTTCAGCTGCTCCGGCAAGGGACTTATATATACAACACTATAGGCTCCGTGTTGTGTGTTTTCTCAGCTCCCTGACTGTGATGAATTCGACGTGTGTGCATATTGCAAGGGTTGCAGAGATTTGTGCTGCTGTTGTATCAGGATTTATACAGGGTGTAAAATAGCACTCGTTGCGGTTCGGTTTTTTTTTTGTTTGTTTGTCTGTTTTGTATCTTCTTTTAAAAGCAACGTGCGTATTTCTACGTGGGAACCTGTTCATTCAGTGCATTTACAGCTGTCTGAAACATGACAGGGGTCCCGTCTTTTGAAACGTGAACTAGACTATTTCGTGACCCTAGCACTCAGTCTATATCCTTTGTCGCTGTTATTGCTGTTGTCCTTGGCATGCGAACTTTCATTCTGAATGAGGCATCTGTTTACAGTGCTGTAACGTGCAGTCATATTGATTTTGTTGATTTAGCGTAAACCAAAAACAATTATAATCACCACCACCACCCACCTTTCGTTTCAGTCGATCCTTTTCTTTCCTTCTTTTGTTGCTTTTTTTTGGAAGACAAATTGGTTTTCTCTTTGCGTCAGATCGATCTTGGCTCGTTATAGAACAGCTTAGATTTATCTTTAATATAAAAAACCTGCTGAGAAATAAGTGTGAACATTTGTAGAATTATATGTTGCAATGTAATGAATCCGAAAGAAAACGCAAAGATTGGAATCATTTTAAAAGTGCAAAGTTCAAACAGTCAGGTCCAGTTTAGTCGTCTGGAGGCTAAGAAAACTGCAAAATACACGTGGGAAAATAAGTCATTGATTCAACTTTTACATAAAAGTATTTACAATAATAAAAAGAAGTGCATCCTTTTGATCCTGTTTGCACCGTTACTTTACGACATTCAGTCGAGGTGTGTGCGTCTCACTATTGGCAATCTTTTTGCGCATGCGCACAGTTCCATGTATTGAATGGCAGCGGTTTAAAACAACGAACACATATTCCCAGGAATGTTTTGGTGTCGATCGAGGAAGTGTTTGCGGATTTACCAACTTTCTTGACCATGGATTATTGACTTTGTGGGTTATGTGTGTGAATCAAGCACGAGAAACGCCGTTCTGATGTCTGGAAGAGTCCCAATTCATGCGCACCTGTGTGAGGGGTTCAGTTTGCTCCCCCTCCGCTGTAGGGTGCGGGTGAAGTGTGTCGCTAGCCCCGCTGTATTATCTTCGAAAAGATTTCAAGAGAGGAAGTTATTTCGCGCTGAAGTGAAAATGTGAATGTAAAAAGAGCACCATGATCCGAAATAAACCGCTACCACCGCTCAAGGGTCCACCCCCAAAACCCAAACGTGAACCTCGACATTGGAGTCAACAAATTCAAGAGACAGTTGCTTCGGCCATCCACGAGGAAAGTTTGAGCCTCACTCTTAAGGGCGGTGCAGATAGTGGGCAGTTTCTTATTCTGGGAAGCATAGACCATGAAAAAATTTCTTATCATGGAGAGAAATTATACACAGACGACATTTTACTGGAGGTGCAGGGCCAAAAGGTGTCGGGATACACTCTGCGAGACGCTACTGTGTGGATTAAACAAGTCAGCCAAAATGGGGCTCCGGTGATGATTAAAACAGTACGCCCAGGTGAGCAAGTGATCAGGATTTTAACCGGTTATTTTGATCACGGAAGAGCAGAAGGGAAAAGAATATCATCCCTCACAAGAAAATTTTCTTTTTCAAATGCAAAGAAATAAGGAATATAAAAATATGCATTGACCCATCTTAGTATAGTTTTTTTTTTTGCCATAATATATTTCTGTTACCAATATTGCATAAAACAGGAAGGACAATTTACAATACACACCATTTAAACTTGCAGCACTGGTGTTTAGACCCCTATGCAGATCAAAATGGGATAATCTAATTGGCATGCAAGTACAGTTGCATGACCTTAGTATAGTTTGAATGAAAGAGTAACATTTACCATTTTCTATTAATAAAAGTCATTGTTTAATCAGAATGAGAGAATGAATACATTGGTGCTTAGTTCATATCTTGTGTGGAATATAAGAGATGGATTTTTGTCTGGGGTGGGGTAAGCTCACTGCCTTTACTGTCAGCATGCAAGAAAACAAAACACAACTTCTAGAACTGTCAGCTGTAGGTAACATGTAAACAGCATTAATATTAACTGTAAATTCACTTTCATTTGCATAATGGGTATCATGCAAATAACAATGATGTTAAGTCTAAATTCATTTTTATTTAGCTGGTTTGTATTTTATTTCTTCTGCTCATATATGATTTTTGGAAAATCCAAATTATTCTAAAATTATACTGCCATATTTTAAATATTAATAGTGAGTAATGATTTTTTTCTCCCACCAACTTTTCCCCATAAAAGTAAAGAAATCTTTGGTTTAACTGGTGTCATTCTTTTTTTGTGGGAGGGGGGGAATACACATGGACATCTGTAACAGATTACTCTGGGTTTATGTACAGTGACAAATTATTATCCTTGGATTAGACACATGTTAATAAAAAAACTATCATCAGTGCTGAATATGATATTTGACCTAAATTTCAGTTAATAAATGTTAACCTTGTAAAATTTTTTAAGAGTCCTTTAAAAATGCAAATTAATAGAGGTTTGTAAGCTTAATGGGCTTTTTTTTTTTACTATTTATTTGATTTATGATACTTTTCTGCAGCCAGTTGTAAAACAGGAGTTAACAGTAACACTCATTCTGTTTTTACCTTCCACTGTTTTGGCCACGTGATCTTTTACCTAAGTCTAAAGAGGTTTCAGGTGACAAAGTGAATGACTGTTTTGCTGTATTTGCTGGGGAAGAATTGTGCAAAGTGCTCAGACTGACATTTTCCAAACAGCTCAAGTACCATTTTCACATGAAGGAATCTCTCACTCAGTATAATTTTGAGAAGAACTCAAGAAATGAAAGACATGAAATGGAATCAGATTAACAGTCTCTGAACTAGAGATATTTCTTCTGCAGTTTTTTACATCTTTGAAGTGATTAAAAGAAAACTGCTCCCTATGATTGCTGTAATTGTGAGACCCAGTCTTTAAGCTTTGCTCAGTGAAAAAGCAAATTGCTTGCACTTGTATCCAGATTTTTATTTTATCAATTCATTTTGTTACAGGCTTTATATGGCCCTTGTGGTTAAAAATTGCTGGCGACTGTTAACATTATGGAAGAAGCATATTAAGCATAAAGTTTACATCTTTGCAGTCCTGGACATGTCCATGTCCTACTTTGAGCAAATAAGGGATTTATTTCCAGATTTTACATAATTTTTACAAAAACTAGGATTAGAAAGTGCCATTCAGAGTTAAGGTTAGGGAAGTGTCAGCTGAGAGAATTCATTTCTTGTGTCTGTGCAGAATGTATTTCAGTTACCTCACAATCACTTTCCTCTTTTGCTCCTACATTACACATGGTTATTTGTTCACCGTTACATTTAATGTGCAACACTTTGCCTTCCTTCTTCATATCATCCTTTTATGTTCAGTATGTTGGATCTTGTATAATATACCTACCAATTTTAACATGGTAAAGAGTGATCTGTACAGCCGTTTTACAGAGGTCTGCCTATGCTCTGCGCTGTTAGGTGAAAATCAAGTGTTTGTTATTAGCTAAGGAGCAGCTTAAAATGACTGGTTGTGGGGAGAAGATTTTAATTAAAGAAAGATGTGAGAAATATTACACACCTGCAGCGTAAGGATCTTCTATTATTTAGAGTAAGTTAATGTAATTTACACAAATACGTTAATGAGCAGAAGCAGGAAACAGTGTTTTGCTCTCTACTTTCTGGCTGGAGACCAAAAAACACATACCTTTGCTTTAATGTGGGGTGGGGTAAAGCAGCAAAGTGTTGCAACTTTGTTCATGTCTAGACACCTTATTTTCTTTTTTTTTAAGCACAACCATTCAAATGTTCCATAGTTTTTAACATCTTCAGAACAGATGCAGAAACTTAAACATAATAAGTGTTTTAAAAATAGCACATTCCTTCATATTTTGTACCATGTAATGTGAGCATTTACAATGCCCAGAACTCTTGGTACTTTTTTTATCTAGTGAAACCATAATTTAGGGCCACTGTTGCACTCTAGTGGGTGCTGTCACCATTGACACCATGAATATCTTGGCATAAAATAGAGATATGCTTTACTAAATCTTTTTGAGCTACTGGTAGTTACTGGAATGTATGCAGCTGGTAAGACCTGTGATTTATTACATAGAAGAAAACCCTTTAAAAAATTTATTGCACTTAGAATACTGCAGGGCTTTTCTGTTTGCACTTTGATTTATTATGAGAAGCTGATACACTTGAAGTTGAAATAGTGTGGGGAATATCATTTGCTGGCTCCTCCTTGTAATTGTACTGCATTTAAAAGAGCCTTGTGAGTTGTGTGATGGTTTGAATGCCTGTCGCAGATCTATACCCTAATAGCAGGTGCTTGATAATTACTGTCGAAAATATTCCAATTATTGATTTGATTCACAAAATTTTATTTCTTTAGCACAGACTGTCAACTGATAAGGCAACATTCATCTATACATTTTATCACTAGTTTAGACCCTGTATTACCATAGTGCTAATAGCCAGTATACAGTTGCTAAGTTTCAAGCTTGCATTTGGCACTTTGAAATGTGTAAAAGATGGGCAGAAGATGGCATAAAGCTGCTTGTGTGCTTCTAGTTTTTGTCTTAATGTGAGAACTATGGCAGATGCTTAACATACACATCTGCAAGAGCTGTTAGCTCTTATATTTTCTTGGGTTGCTATTTCATAATGGTGAGAGGAAAAAGATCATCAAACTTTTCAAAGTAACCACAGCCTTTCCTTCATAGTTTACATTCATCCCTAACTAGTGCAGGAATTCACAATTTTGTAAAAATAAAAAAAAAAGTAAATTGTTAACTAATATTGCTGCAACACAGCAGCACATCTCAGCTTGTTGATATTGCTAGATTTTTTGATGCAGATGCATTTGGCTGATGGTGAAATTTACATGTTTCACAGACTTTCTAACAAAGGACCTGAGGCAGTACTTGGCTACACGTTTTCCCAAAGGCTCAGTGGATCATGATCTCCAGCAAACCATTCGAGATAATCTGTACATGCGTACTGTTCCATGTAAGTGTTGGTTTTAAACTTTTGTGTGTTGCATTTCTTGCTGATTTTAATTTTATTCCTTATCTCACAAGTGTACACAAAGTTCATAAAAACAGGGATTTTGTAAATACAAATTATTAAATAATTTCAGAAAATAAAGGATAATATGAATAATATTAAGAGTTGTAAAGAATATACAGAGTAATAAACTACCATAATAATTGGTAGATATAGGTTTAGAGGCGTGTGACTTCCAAAGTCTTCCTCTGTTCCTCCATCATTTTACGGCATTTCCTCATACATGAGTTGTGCATCTCTCCTCTCTCTCTGTTTTTCTTATATGGGCATTTGCAATCAACACAGATATTAGTGGTCATTTGGCTTGTTACTGAATGTGAACCATTCCAAATCTCTTAAAAAAAATATTATGTTTACATAGAGCAAGTCATGCTTTGATAAATGTTTCAATAAGTGGATTGCAAAGGCTAGAGCAGATAGGACTAAACCTAACAAATAGAAAACTAAACCTAACTAGTGATTAGCTTGTCAGCATTGGCCATTTAGCCTTTACATCTGACTAACTGGTAACCAAACTGTATAACAACTAGTATTATTCAAGCCTTCTTCTCAAACCTAATATCAGAAACAATACAGTCTGCTATCAGTGATCAGATTGCTGATAAACTGCAGAGATTAAAAGTACTTTTTATGTTTCTTTTTATGTTAGGGTAGTGTTTAACTTAGCTATTTCTGTGTTTTCTCTAGTTGTTCTTTGAAAGGACTTTTATTAGAAAACATTTTGCAGTGACTGCTTGCTTTTACAAGCAACTTTTCAGAGAAAGGATGGCTACCCTAACCTATGTTGCTGTGTCTGAAATGATTCCCCTTCCAAGCCAACTTTTTTTTTCTCTTCACAGGTACAACTAGGCCTCCAAGACCAGGGGAGGTTAATGGTGTGGACTATAACTTTCTGAGTTTAGAAGAGTTTGCTGTTCTTGAGAAGAGTGGTGAACTCTTAGAGAGTGGGATATTTGATGGTGGGTACTCAAATGCAGTGCTTGTGTCAGTGTGTGTATTTAGTATGATGATGCCTTCTCCTGCACAATAACTAAATGTTAATGTTAAGAAGATTGTCTTTGCATACTGATAACTGCAATTTGCTATAATTCTGCTTGTTAAAATATGTTATGTTTTATGATGTCAAAATTCTAAAAGTTTGTTGCACATGGCTGTGATAAGTAAACTTACAAGTTGTGTGTCATTTACTAGAGGAAACTTTTTTTGCATAGTTCAGTTTATATCGTTATATCTTCAAAAATCTATGTTTGTTTTTTCCTAAGGAGCATTTAGAGCCATTTTGTTTATTTCAGGTAATCATTATGGTACTCCAAAACCTCCAAAAGAACCAACTTTGCCATTGGTACGGCGTTCCAATTCTACAGGGTTACCTGGTGGTCAGTCTAAAGTTGGGGCTGAAGGGCACCAGAGAAAAAGGAGTCGCAGTGGTTCAGAAATGGTTCCAGAAGTCTTTGAAGATGAGTATGTGCAACCGTTTACACGTAAAAAGTCATTGGAGCGTGCCCACAGTTCTTCCAATCTGGGGCCATTGCCACCTAACTGGGAGATGGCCTTCACAGAGGATGGCCATCCATACTTCATCGAGTGAGCATGACTTTTCACATTTGACTTACTGTTTTTGAAAGATTTTTATATGAATTTTTTTATGGAGGAAGGGATGAAGTACCATAGCAGGTGGCTCTACCATGATACTTCTTTAAATAGCTTACATTTTTGGTATATTGGCTTTAGCATGTCATCAACATTTTAAGTTTTGTGATGAAATTCACATTTGTCATATTTTTAGATGCTATTGATTTATAAAAAGCTTTGTACAAGCAGTAAACAATAAGCAATTAGACAACAAACTTAACAGGAGTATGACAACTTACAGGTAATGTAATCCAAATTCAAGATAATTAAAGATATATATTTCATGGAGTTGAATTTAAATGTGAGATGAATTGATGCAAGTTCTTTTACTTTCTTCTGTGCATTCCTTTCAGTCATAACAATGAAACCACTCATTGGCTAGACCCCCGCTTAGTCCATCTGCAGAAGCAAGGTGCACAAGATTCCAGTGATGATGGTGAGTTACTTCCCCTAGTCTAGCTTTTTGGCTATGTTGTCTCTGCATTCCACTTTTGCAATTAACACATATTGTGGCTGTGTGTGTGTGTGTGAAGGAGTGAGAGAGAGAGAGACGACGAGAAAGAACTTGTGACATAGGGTATTACTAACTTCGCTGCTGAAACATTAATGGGCTATCAGCCGGCGAAAGATGAAATTGTCCACAATCTGTTTCTTCATCTGTTGCTTTCATGATAACATTGAGTACAAGAAAAATGCAGAAGACAGCACCACTTTTAAATTTATTCTGTGCAGGATTTATTTTTGCCATATTATTGATTTATAAATGGATACTTTTGCTGTGTGCATATGTATTTTTAAAAAATCCTTTATCTTGTCTTGGGAATTGAAAGGTTAAAGCACTAGTGGGGTTCTCAGTGTTCTTCTAAAGATTCGGTCGGCTCAGTTCTAGATACCATTTCTCGAAATCTAGGTGAATACCTCTCATCAGTTCTCAAGATACATGCCTACAAACATCACCATGTACAAAAAGAGGTGAAAATTGTGATTCATGGTGTTTGATTAACTTCTGTTTCTACTTCTCCCATTGGCTGAGGTCAGCGTATTCATGCACTTTCCTGATTTCTGTTTTGTCATGGTATTTAAACAAAAACTGCAGCTTAATAGGTTTTAAATTGTTATTGTAACTATTGATGTTGGGAGCTTACATAAAGGCTCCCATCATATTACAAAACATGTATTTTTGGTATATAATGGAAAGGAGGAAGGGAATTTCAGTTATGTTTACTTCAAACTTTGCATTCCCAGGCCATTACTATTATTGCATTCTTGTCTAAAACTTAACTACAAATGGATGCCTCGGCCTAAAATAGATGCTTGCTTGTGTGCCTTTACCTACTTCTGGAAGTACCCTGGGAGTATGTGTGTGTGTTTGTAGCTGTAGAGGTGGAGACTAAAGATTTTTCAAAAATACTTTAATAGAAAACTCTCCTTAACACCTTAGTTAATCTTCCTAAGGAATTATTGGTTGCTACTGGTAATTAAATTTTATGCTCACTCTAATTACTTTAAGATTCAAGCTTTGTAAAAGTCAAAGACAAAGCCTCAGTCATGTTACTCTATGTAAATCTCTGTTGATGCTTGTAAATTGGCAAATATGATCTGAAATCAGCTTCATTGTCATGACAGGATGAGACTGTTGCAGTTTTAAGGCCAGCATTTAGTTACGAAAGGGTTGGGTGAGAGGTCAGAGAGTTCTTTCTAATTTGTGTCATCATTTTTTTTCTGCAGTGGTGCAAACATCATTTTATTAATACATTTCAGCTTCCAACACAGTCAAACAGGTTATGCTCACTCAGATTCCCAGACAAAAATTGAAATAAAAATTCCACAAGTTTCCAGCCTCCTTTTGTTCTTAGGTAGAGATCTGGCAGTAAGAGGATCTGTAATCGGTTGTATTTTAAAAACTGGCATTGTGTTGATCTTTCATCAAGGAGCAGGTGAAGCAAAAGAAAGCATATACACATCACATCAAATCTGTACTCAAACATGTACAGCTGAGGAAAAGAAAAATTCTTGGCAGATGAGCAAGAAGCCTGGAGTTGAAGCAGAAGTTAACCATATGCTGTTAACCAGCTTTAATATTTGTTTACAGTTTATTTCTTTTTCAGTATGTATACATCTCAGGATAAGCTGTTGCATTTGAGAGCAAGTTTGTAGGCTTTCTTGGTGGCTGCATTCTTCAGAACATGCATGCAGCAGTGGGAGAACCATTTACCCCTCCTCCCCTAGTAAATGAAGGCGCGCCAAGCTTGACAGCTGTGAATGATTCTTCACCGCCCCCAACCCACTTAATGCCCCAGATGCACCTTGCATTCTTTAATTTACAGAAGTCGTTTAGGCATTGGGAAGCAAGGAAGCCTTTGGTTACCAGGACATCCCGATCTCTCTCTCTCTCACACTCACAGAGCACTTGAAGCAGCAGCCAGCTCGTTAAGCATGGACCAGTGTTCCTGTCCTGCTGAGAGAAGTGGAAACTCTGTTGTGGCTGCGCGGGACGTGCTGCCAGGAAAACTAGGAGCTGGGTCTGGAATTCTGAGAGCCATACGGGTGACGCACGCAAGTTAGGGGTCTAAATTCGGTCCGCAATCTGTGAAACGCATCGACATAAGAAACATAGCTGCCTGTTGGGAAATAGACTTTTGCCGCTCGCCTCGGGCTGGTTGTTTATATATATATTTGTTTCCATGCATGCCCAGATTACTGGCTCCGGCTGTGCAAAGTTTTATGTAATGATGGATCAGTCGACTTGTCCCACGGTATGAAACGGTCAGTCTGCTGGTGTGACTCCGCTTGGGGTCACCTCTGCCACTTGTCTTGTGTGCCTCGTGGTGTCGTTGCCTTGTCCTCGTTATGCCGGTGTTAGTCAATGACTCTCTCCTCTTCCCACCTCCCACCACCAACTCCATCCACCACCACCATTCTGACAGCGGATTTTCTTTCATCAGTGAAGACAGACACAAGGAAGTGTTAGGCCTGACATATGTTCGTAAAACGGTCTGGTCAGAGTTAAGCTTAGCCCTCTTTCTTCAGCTTTCTCACTCCACTCCTCTCATCTGTCACTTTCTGCTGCTGCTGGGATTTTTTTTTTTTGTGCTGTTGTCACCTCTTAAGTTGTCGATGCACTCTTTAAGGCAAAAGGTTTGTTGATTAAGTACAAATTTTTAAAGTCATGAGGGATTTTTAAAAGGCGGAGGGGGGGGGGAAAGTTAAAAGGTTGCTGAAGGAATTTTAACCTGCCATCAACCTCCAACATAAGTTTTGTTAGACTTCGGGAAGATTTTACAGTTTCTGTTTTACAAGTTTCTTTCTTGTATCCTTTCTTAGGTCGTTATACTGAGTGACACAAGTTTTGTTTTTGAAGTGGTGTCTCAGCTATTTTACAACAGCGCTGTGGATCAATTTAATTCACACGAAAGAGCTTTGCAGATAAGATTTAAGGGGTGGAGGGACAAGAAAATCAAACTAGTATTCTTTCTCTCGGTCTGTTTATGGGTTGGTGGGTATATGCGTGCGAGTGTGAGAAAGCGGCAAAACATTTTCTCCTATCCTGTATTACATGTGGGATAATGTTCGTGCATTGCGACACGTGCTATGGCCAAAAAAAAAAGGCATTTGCATTCTGGCTGCTGTGGGTTTTAAAAAATTCTTCTGTATCTCTTTTTGATTTTAGGCGTATTGTAAGAAAAGTAGTAGCTGAAGGAGCATTTTACCCGCTTGCCTGAGCATTGTAGTATTGAGGACGATGCAGTTATTTTCCTCCCGCACGCTTGCGCCACGCATGCGCAGAGCGTTTCTCATTGTATCCTTATATAGTGTCATCAGCCTTCCCGAAAAAAACCCCACCTATTGAGCGTTTTGTGTGCTAAATCATTCTGCCCAGTATACAGACCCGCGTCCCAGCTTAACCCTTACCCTGTCATATACTGGCCTTTGGTAGGATTTTTCTTTTCTTTCCTCTACTGCCCCTATGGTGAAGAAAGAATCACACACGATTCTCATTCTCACTGTCTCTCATCTACACACCGCTCTCTCTCTCTATATATATTAAACCTGCCAGCAAGTTCCATAATTATATACATGTATGTTCATACTGTGATAGGAATGAGGGACAGGGAGACAACTGATCTCGATTTCGTATGGACATGAGATTATGAAGATTTATGACGTTACGCAATATTCTTTGGCGATCGGTAATAGCACCGTTAAGTGTTTTTTCTTTCACTCTTTTTCTTTTGGGGGTAGGGGGTAGGGAGAAATATGAGTGAACGGTGGAGTTTATTTGGCGGTGAAATGGACCGGTGGCAGGGCAACCGCATGCTTCTGATTCTGCACGGAAGAAGAGTTAAGGAAGGTCGTCGTCTGTCATTTCCAGCTTGTTAGCCGCCGGGCAATGGATGGATGAATATACATTTCGCTTTGGGACTGCAGCAATTGCAGTCGTAGTTAGTAGCTGGAAGCGAGAATGGCGAACCCGAATTGATGTGTAAATCTCTTGCTCTGTGTGTGTGTGTGTGTGTTAAGCTGCACAGCGTCATGGCTTAATGGGACTTAAAGAAATAAGGAGATGGCGTGCGAACGTTCGTCCTTTTCGGAAGCCATTTTGGGATTTTCGGGAGCGAGCGCTGCCTCTCATTTAGCTTCGCGAGGTTCACTCCGCCCACCTACAGTCCGTCAGACTGTAAACACATTTAGATCCACCACCACAGCGCTCCCACAATAATTATTTAAATTGTACCCCTGAGGATTCTCTGCCACCTCCACCCCGCCCCGCCCCAAATCATCCACTACTCCCTCCCATTTTCGGTCCTTCTCTTATATTTGGCAGTCAACAGTGATTAAGCGTTGCTATGGAAACGGTCATCTGTGGACAGTAATTGCGGCATGCGTGGTCATCTGAGAAGAGAGCGCCGATCGTCCACACCGACATAAAGGGGCGGACAGGATCTGGCTGGTCGCCATACACACCTCAGCAGGATGCTCGCATGATGGTGTACCGTAATTGCTGCGCCAGCCCGGTGCAGAGAATGTCCAGAGACTTTCCAGGGATAGTTCATCCCTGGACACAGTAATTGGCAGTGCGTTGTTTTCGTTGCGCAAATCAGGAAAATCTCCATTTTCTTGGCGACCAGCAGAGCAGTTGGTCCTTGCTGCTTCGATTTTCTCTACCTACTCCTACCCAAACATGCAGTTCTGCTGAAGACAGTTAGGCATCTTCATCAGGCAGAACTTATGTCAAGGCTACCGAATTGTTAATTTTAGGATGACGTTCCGTGAACACCCCATTAGCTCACGCATGCGCATTACGATATTCAGAAAGTTTCCAGAAATTGTATCGACGGGGATCGTTTGTCGGTGATTTCTGATATTAGTTAATATGCCTGTCATTGTTGGGATTTGCCATAACCTACCGCTACCCTGCAACGTTTCGTAAAAGAGATCGAAATAAAGGCTTCCTTAGTCTAGGACTCTAGGGGCAGAGTGTCATGTGACTATTTCCGTGTTAATTTGTTGTCCTCGTGACTGAACTTTAGTCACGATCGGCACGTGGTCGCTGGTGGGTGGAGACGTGACAGAAGAGGCAGCTGACAGGGCTCGTTTGTCATGGTGCGTCCTTTCTCTCTACGTTTTTGCTACACGCATTAGGGGCATCCAGATAGCTCGCCTCTCTGATGTTTTCTGGCCAGCTTTTGAGTTGCCTATCCGCATCCACCACCCCACCCCAATCCCGGTTTCTCTCTTGCTTTCTGTCAGCGCGCCTATGCTCGGATGGTGGGGACGTTATCTTGGTGAATAAGCGCATCGCGAAGTTAACCGCCTCTGGATTTTCGTAAACACCGATAAGTTTGCAATGTTTCTTTTCTCGCTTGAAGCCGTCTTTTGTGTGGATCTATTTACGCGCCATCGCTGAGCGTGTCCAGTAGAATAGTCAGTTGTGCTTAGTGAAGAAAGCAGTAAGTGTTCATCACAGGACTGGCACTGTGGTCGTGTCTGCGGCGTGAACAGTTTTGCCCCGACAGCTTTGAAAGCTGGAAGAAAAAAGCTTCATCTGTAGCTGTTGAAGGCGTCAGCATTGTTCCAGAAGTTAGCGTATTTTTTATATATTTTTTTACGATTTTGTGCCATTAAGGGAAACAGATTACATTGGACATTTGTTTTTCCGAGGAACAAACCGGGTCTTTTTTCACCTCTCCGGCGAAAGAATGTTTCCCTTGTGTTTCCAAAGCTCAGTGCGCCAAGGACAAGGCGTCAAGGGTCCTGGGATAGGGTGCTTTGCTGCGAGCGACCTCGTTTGCTTTTTCTTCTTTTCTCTCTGTGAGCGCGATAGAACAGATTTCCTGTCTTTGTTAAAGGGAAGAACGATAAAGTGGTCAGAAAGACTAAAAAGCGTCTTCATCTGATTTTCCCTGATTAGATGCTTCTCAGACGACTGGAAATCTGCGCAGGATTCGTTCTCACATAAGCCTTCTTTAGAAGTTTTTTTTTTCTTTTCCCCTCTTTAAGATGGACTTAAACAACCAAGCAACACTTCTGTCTTTATTTTTTTTACTTTCCTGGTGTTTTATCTATTTATTTACTTTATTTTCTTTTTTTATTTTTTATTTTGTTTTTGCTGCGCAATGAGCATTCTTCTGAACTGATACCTGCGCATTACAAATGGATATCATCATCTTTCTTTCTCTCTCCCTCTCTCTCTCTCACACAGGAGTAAGAATGCCAGATCGACGTGATGAAGTGAGTGAAAATTTTATGTCTGTTATTGAGATTCTTCTTGCCATTACACACATACGAATCAAACGGTATGGCACTGCCATTCATTTTTACACCTGGTCTGGTCACGTGATAAACTCATTGCTATAGTTCTAGAATCGTCTTTCACTCTTATTTATTAATCTACCTTTAAACGTAACAGAAAATTGAAAGGCCTCTCCTACACTACTACTTCTCCTATACATACACGCTCCTCTTTGCCTTTGGCCCCGTGGTTGACACGTGATCATAACACGGCAGGGCGGGGCGACCCCAGACGTCGCCCTCCTACAGCCTGTCAGCTGACTGCAAGGAGAAGACGATGTCTGCTCCTGCGACGTGCCGCCGTTGGCATTCAAACCGCACTAGCCGCCTAATGGGGTCGGAGGAACGAAGTGGGGGTGATTATGGGAGCGAGAGTGGGCCACGAAAGAGCGAAAAAAATATATATACACTTGTGGTAATAAGTTGTTCTGAAGATTGCACTAGCTTAAGACGGAGGCGGTTGAAGCAGGCCGCGTATTTAAGAAAAGTCGTACCATTCAGGAAAAAATCTCCTGTCAGAGCCAAAAGTAAGTTGGGCGGGGTGTGGAGAGACTTTTACAAAGACGACTTTTCTCAAAGCTTTATACGTTTTTTTTTTTTTTAAATATTATCTTTTACGTTTAGGTGTGCTGGTGACGTTATTCCGGATTTGATGTTTATATGTCGGCCCTTATTTTCAAAACTTTTTCCCAGGCATACTTCGTGCTTCCAACCTCTTTTGTCCTTTTTCCGTCTCTCCCTCCCCAAGTTACGTTTGCATGGCACTGCCCTTTGGCATACTCTTTCCTTCCCCCACCCTCATCACCAACACCTCAGGTTTCGGGTTTTTTTTTTTTTGTCTCTCTCTTCTCTCTCTTCGTGGACAAATAGCCCAGTTGCGTCTGTCTTGCCCCTTTGCCCTGCTCATCTTCCTAAGAGCACAAACAAGGATTTGATGGAGTTTTTGTGGGAAGGCAGTGTCGGGCGATGTTGCGTGAGTGATCGCGTGCGCCAGATGCTGTAAGCGTCAGAGGACACGTGTGACGCAGCGATGCGGCAACCCGTCAGACAACCTCTCCATCGCTGCCACGCCCACAAAGCAAGGTGCAAATGTCAAGGGAAAGGGATCTGCTGGAAGGGAATCAGGGGATTGTGAGGGGGAAGGAATGTGCAGGAAGCTTTTGTTGCCAGGCTCTAATATTCCCCCCTCTCCCGAACCCACCACATACACACCCCTATCTCTCTTTGTGCTCACGAGCTGCTGAGCTCGAGAAAGCAGAAGGGGACAGATGCTAAGAGTCTGTTGAGCGACAGACAACGGTATCAGAACAGCAGTGGAAGGTTTAGCATACAAGACTTCTTCAGTCGTCCTCGCATCCCGATAGGTTTTTGCTTCTTCGTTTACCTTTTAGGGTCAGCAGGAAGAGTTTTTTGGATGCTTCAGTTCTAGGTTTCGAGACATCACATTGGCTAGAGCTTTTTATAGTTGTTTACTTTCGAATCGAGAAGAGAACAACGAAAACTGTTTGTGATGAACGCTTTCGCATACTGCATAATATGAATTGATTTCGTTGGCTCATCGCTTTTTCGTCTGAAGCCAATCTGCCTGGCACGGCACAGATGCCGTTGAAAACCCGCTTGATCTGCTTTTTTGTGATGTGGGGAGGGAAATGCTCCCTGTGCAAGCTTTTCATTTTACGTGCTTCCAGACTGCCTGTATGCGGATTAACACCCGGGCATCGGAGGAGATAATTCGATTAGCAGGAGGGGCAAAAGCAGGAAGACGAAAGAGTCGGCCACGTGCGGGTGCAGGGCAACCTATTTGCGGCAGCCGTTACCGTTGGTGAGACGCACGCTTGGTGGACCCCGTGTCCCGCCCCGCCTGGATTTTCTGCAGCGCGTCGTGCATCTGGACTTCGTCATGACGATCAGGCCGAGCAAAACGGCCATGTCGCGCCCCTGATGCTGCAGCAAGGCTAGTCCAGCAGACCGGAGTTGCCAGACTGCTGCACGGCAACTCTCGTCACTTCTCACGTTGTTGTCACTTTAAGAACGCCGGACATTGTTGATCTTCTGAAAAGTCTTCTTGTGCATTTATCGTTCGGTGTTCTAAGTTTTCCTCGTGGATCGCCAAATCATTATTTATTTATTTATTTTACTCTTGTGGACCCTCTGTGTTCATTTTGGATGTGGGCATACATTATGCAATATAACCTTGTGTTGGATCTCTGTTGCACAGTTCCTTTCATCAGGATGTCGCGATGCCAACTCCAAAACAAGAAAACGTTATTTGATTTTCTCGACAGCGTTTCGGCTTTTTTATTTTTTGAAGTTTGAGAAATTTTAAACTTTATTACCGGCGTTTGGTGAAGCGAGGTGGTGGTTTTAACATCAAGGTGCTCTAAATAGGCAAGCAGGCTTTGCTGGAAGTCCCAGAGAGTCTGCCGAAGTTTTGCCTGGATATTTTTGCTGGTTGTCTGAAAGACGTGCGAGCTTTTCGCACAAGATCATGTGTGGTTTTTGTTTTTCCTTTCACCAGAACCTTGACAAACACCAGCGAATGAAGGAGCGTGAATGGTACGGCTGAAGCGAGCTTGGAAACTAGATTTGCTGGGAAATGGGATGTGTGTTTTAGGCGGTGGGGGCTGGAATAGATCAATGTTGGAAATTGAGAAAAAGGAGTTTTCGCTGCTGCTTCTCACTATTTCCACACACATACACAGAGTTTCGTTTCAGTCAGATACAGGCAACGAAGAAGAATCTTTTCTTTTTATTTCTGTTGCCTTTTTGTCAGTCTGAGAATTGAATAATTTTGTTGCTTAGCTTTTGACGTGCAGATGAAGCTATTGATAGCCACAGTGAAAGAACAGTAAATTAGGACATTTGACAACAGACTTTCTTCAAGATTCTTAAAATCTAAAGAGCTTTAGGCGAAGTGATGATGAACCCTGTTCCTCTTTTGTTGATGTTTGTTGAATATCAAGAGGAGTTTGTCTGCGAAGTAACAGGACACACTGGATGCGGCACCCGGCGGATCAAACACTAGGTTTTGGTGCTGTAAGAACGTGCGTGGCGCGTGTTGATAAACAAGGCTGTTGTGAGCTTGTGCTTAAAATGGGATTTGCAAAGTCGTTAGTTTGTCTCGTTCATTTGGTGCCACTTGTCACCATATAATTTTTTTTAAGGCTGTAATGTATGCATTAGAGTTTAGACAGTCCCAGATGCAGGGATGCTTGAACATGTTCACTTGTTCTGTTTGTTTGAAGACAAACTAAACACATTACTGTGAGGGAAAACCTTGAGACCTTCCCTTGCTGCACGTTGCTGGATAGTTCCTTCCTCTTGTTCGGCATTTTCTCTCGATGAAGTTGTGGAAGGAAGAAACTACACACGGAGTGCTTTGCTTTGTTTCTGTTACTTGTAGTTGGTGACCTCGATGTTAGGAGGCTGTCCTGTTACTTGTTTGTCGTGTATTTAAAGGCTGAAAGTGTTGAATGCTTGGTGTGAAAACACTCAGGACGTGAAATTTCGCGGTGGACTTTGGGAACATCCCCTACCCAACCCTGCCGAGGTACAGATTTTGTGTCAGGCCAGAGATGTAGACGACTGTCACCCATCACGAGTGCGGCGGCGTCTACAGCATCCGTCAGTACGAGGATACATGTCTAGATTCGTCTCCAGTACCAACCGTTTCTACATCTCAGTTGCAAGCTTCACGAGGAATGCGCTGCTTCTGACTTAACAGCGTTCGGTTTTTGCGAACTGAGCAGCAAGCAGAAGAGAGTTCCTAGCGGTCATTTGTCACGGTGCCGCAGTGTGGACAGCTTGCCATACTTTAGTGAGATTCTCAACACAGCGCTGTAGTTGGGTGGGACCCCGACATGGAGATGGTAGCGTGAACCATCACCACCATCATACGCAGCGTAGAGGGGTGTGTGTAGTGGGGGTGGGTGGGAGGAGAGATGCATTCTTAAGGCTAATCGCTGGTGACTCTTAGAAGTAGGTTACAGACTTGCTGTAGTCAGTAATATCTGTGTGTATGATAGAAGGTGGGTGGAGGGGTGGGCGTGGCCCTGACAAACAAGGCGGCAGATTGATCCTCATCTGCCCATGTCTGTCAGACAGACGACACTGGTTGTGGGTGTGTATACAAACCTTTCGCTCTCTCTCATTCAACGCACAGACTTGTTTGAGGAATTCCTGGCGAGACACATGACTGTGTGGTCAATAGCCCCTGGGGAAGGGGCCGACATGCGAAAAGACGAATCTTGGCACTAGAGCCTTCTCGCTGATCTTTGTCACCTGTAACACCTGAAGCGGCAACTCTCCCTCCACCCTTGTCGGAACCAGTCGATTGATTGTGGAGGATCAGTTTATATTTCGGAGTTAGTCGTGGATATGCTTCGGCGGTTGGCACAAACAGCAACCGGGGTTAGGCAGTCAAGTCTTAACGTTGGCGTGTCTGGCAGGCTGGGCCAAGATGCTAGGGGCTGTCTGCACGTGCCTAAGTGTTGGTGTTACGACCAATGCGATGCTGACAATGAGCTACAGGACTGATAGAGTATTTCTCTGCCCTGAAGATCTGGTGTGCGTATTATTAGACTTGAAAGGGTTAGAACTATTCTGTTGTTGTCGCACCTGTTAACTTCTTTGGATTTTAATGTTTGTGTTTTAGCAGCGGAAAACAGTATCATAGATACGTGAGCTCTTTCGTGTTGTGGACTGGTAGTGAGGTGCCGAGGTTTTCGTCCAGTATTACGACGAGCTTTTTATGCGAATACAAAAGCCTGCCTTGTGGGGGAAAAGTGACAAGGTTTAGTAATAAGGACATGACAGATAACGCTGACCAGCAGCCTCCAACAAAAATACTGCCGGGGTGAGGCGACAATCTCGTCAGTGTTGGGCCTCTGGTGAAACTTGGTGACTGGCCGGCCAGGTGATTGACCAGAAGGACAGGCGTTTGTGCCTCCACTGATGCCTCCAGGAGATGAGTGAGCTGTCGCTGACGTATGCGGACACAAGTCCATTGGCTCAGAAGCAAGGAGGACCAGTGCCGGACAAACAGAGGAGGTTGGGGTAGATGTTCTGAAGCCCCACCTCACGGCGCTGCTTGTGGCCGAGAAGTGCCGAGACAGATGTCGCCTTAGTG
The DNA here is from genome assembly GCA_004794655.1 of Marisa cornuarietis. NCBI lineage: Eukaryota > Metazoa > Mollusca > Gastropoda > Architaenioglossa > Ampullariidae > Marisa > Marisa cornuarietis. The sequence continues at coordinate 5,024,427 of SMMW01000651.1, forward strand.
ACCCGGACATACAGTAGTTTTCTCCCGCTGTCTGAAATCTTACGATTATGACCTTTCGGCTTGTGCGAAATATTTTCGGCGCTTCGCGGAGGTGGCGGCCACCCTCCCTCTCGCCCCCTTCCACCCGCTTTACGCACAGTCGTGTTTGTCAGCTGTTCGCCATCGTTTCCGAGCCAATTAAAAAGATAAGCTAGGCGTATGAAAGCAAGAGCAGGAGACGTGCGGATAAGGGTGAGGAAAGCTGGACCAGGCTTGTCAAGAACTTTCGACCACTTTCTGCCTTCTGGCACTTGGGCTTAGTACTCGAACTGGGACTTGGGCTTAGTAGTGTCACAGTGACTCACTGTAACGCTCCGTCAACCGTGGACGTCTCTCGAGCATCACCGAGATACGACGGGGCTGGTGTTAACTCTGACCGCCCACTTCTTCATAAACTCGAACCGGGCTTGTCTGAGAAAGAGTCGACGAGGGACTGTGACGTCAGAGGGAGGATACCTTGGCCAAGTACAGCATCCCGTGACCACCTGATTATGACAGCAACTGGCATTTGCGCATGACAGGGATCACTTAGCACCACCTGTGTGTGTGTGCGTGCGTCTGCGGCGAGGCCAGCTCTGGCTTCAGTACCTGCCCTAAACGTTACGACCGATAGGACATTATCTGAAGGACATTGTTTGCCTCCGGAGCCTGTTTCACTACACCGGTATACGGATAACATAGACTAGCGCGCCAGGGAGTGGTAGTGGGAGATTTGGTGAAGAAGGATGGTCCTGCCTTCATCTTCTTAGCCAGAATTTTGCCACCACCACCTTCTTGAATACCGCGTTGGGTTAGAGGCTGTGATGATGGTACAAGCCCCATCCCAGTAGGCACAAGGATCAGTCAGTATTTCTGAGGCTCGTGCGCAGAACGTGTTGTACAGGCAGTGAAAGTGTTTTAAAGAGCCTTATATTACTTAGACGTCGCTGTCAGAGCGCACAACAGTCATATTGTGCAAAGCCCGTGCGCGTGTGTGTTTGTGTGCGCGCGCATAGCCGTGCTGTTGGCCATCTGTGTTCAAGCGTGCACGTGCGCTGTGTACCTCCTAGTTGACCCACGTCCTCATGTGATGCAAAGAAAGCAGCATTTTCCACGCCCTGGCGGCCTCGCTTTCATCCAGCTTTCAGAAAGAGAGAGAGAGAAAGCAGTTGAGTGACCGCACCATACTGCCTTGCCATGAATGATCTTTATGTAGACCCGTCGCTGGAATAAAACAGCCCTCCGAGAAGACTTGAGAAAACTGCTCGTGCATTGCGACTTGCCGAGGGAGGCGCTGTAGAATGTGTCGCCAGCGTGTGACCTGAAGTGTGAGCTGTCTCCCCTCCCTGGGTCTCGTCGTCCTGCAGGATGATGGTGCTGGTGCAGGCGACCGCTGCGCTGAAGAACCGCGGCGGTGGTGGCGGCGGCGGCGGAGGCGTCGCGGAAGTGGAGCGGATCGGAAGGCCAGCGTCGGCCAGTGAAGAGTCGGGGGAGGTGCGGAGGTCGGTGCCGGAATACGACATGGTTGGCGCGTCGTCATGCACAGACTGCGCGACGGGCAAGTGCCACACCAAGTTCATCCATCTCCCAGGCAGGTTACCTTGCGTACGTGCAGTGCAGTGAGCTTGTGTGAGTGTTCTGTGACAACGTGAGGTTGTTTTACTCTGTGGGGCAAGCTGTTTGTGTATATTCCTTTCCCTTATTTTTTTCTTGTAGTTTGTGTTCATCTCAATCTTTTTTACAGCTCTGTACACCCAGTATTCCTAAATTTAACAGCAGTATGGTCGGGGAAATGATCATCGCTTTTACTGAGACTTTTAAGAGTTGGTGGGATGGAGAGGGGTGGAAACACGATTTTCACGACAATTCAATGACAAAACGTGATCCTGATGAAAGTTCGGTTAACTTCATGAATATTGTGGCGTACGGTCAGAGAAAATAGATTACAATAGATTGGAGCGTGGTATCGTGGCTCATCGCATGCGACGAAACTGACGCTTTGATTTTACTCAACATTCACGACAAACCAGCTCACGTGCAAGACAGTTTATATCAAAGCTCCAAGGTCTAGAGGCATCCAAGTCCTTGTTTTAAAGACCAGCCTGAATGGTTTGCGATGTTTGCATATATCGGTAGATATAGGCGATATAAGACTAACCTGTAAATGTTAGCCTCCAAAACGCATCCGTTAATTATCCGCTACGATTCGCACTTATGATCAACAATCGCCGCTAACAGTGTAATACGTCACACTAGTGCACCATTCACAACATTGACAGCAGTCAATACCAAACAGAGAGAGAGAGAATGAGCGACAGTTCGGGTTATTGGGACGTTGAAAGTCTGTATTTCTCGTGGTTTTGAAAAACTGCTACTTTAGCACGAGAAAAGCAGACATTAATGTCCGAATAATCCGAACTGTCGCTCATTTTCTCTGTTTGGTGTTGACAGCTGCCAATGTTGTGAATGGTGCACTACTGTGATGTAGTACACTGTTAGCGGCGCCCGTTGATTGCAGGTGCAAATCGCGTACTTTGCTAGCAAACGGATGGCTTTTGGAGGCTGAAATTTACAGGTTATGTTTATATCGCATATATCTACCGATATCTGCAAAAAACGCAAACCATTCAGGTTGGTCTTTAATGAACACAGCCATGTTACACATAAGCGTTGTGAAGAGTTGTGGGGGTTGAACAAAAAGCGCTTACAGTGATTTTATGCGAGACCTGAGGTAGCGTTCGATCAAGGTATAATACGTTCCTTGTTTCAGACTAGTTACAAAGATAGGACAGACTGCTTGTATTTCTTCGTGGTGGGCGGGGCGGGGGTGGGTGGGTTGGAATTATTAAGTGATTTAAAGGTATTCCTGTGGGGTCGAAGGCACAAAAGAAAATGTGCTTGTTTACGAAATGTGTGATGCAGCGATCATTGGGAGGGGGAACATTGTGGGAAACGAGATTGTACTTTGTGCCATGTGCTTCATTTCTTATTTTCTGTGTTTTATTAAATGTAAAAAATGTAAATATTTGTGCTAGATTGCGAGAGGTCAGAAGAGAGTAGAGGAAGGTAGGTAAATGTGTTTGACTTGGGGGGGGGGGGGAGGGGAAAGGGGATGTAGTCACTTTGAAAGTCTTGCGATAGCAAGTCGAGAAGGACAACTCTTGCTTTCAGCTTCTTCAATAGGTTTTTCCAGTTCTGGCCCCTTAATCGCAATCAGCCGCTCTCCCCCCCCCCTCTTATGTGTGTGTGTGTGTGTGTTATTTTTGAAGTTGTGGCAAGGTTTATACTTAAGTAGCATTATCATTTCACTCAGCTCGGCTGCTTCGCGTCTTAACCCCTTCACAGTACACTCCACAAGGTAATAGGATCTTGTTGAAACCACGCATGTTTTTGCATCTCTCTCTCTCTCGCTTTTGGTTATTCTTGTCCCGTGGTTTGGGTAAGGTCTAAATGGGCAATTAAAGACATTTACTGACGTTTAATGGAACTTTTAGGCCGTATTACATTGGCTAAAGGCCAAGACTTCACGCCCTTTTTTGTCTTTTTTTTAAACCCGAGGATCTGAAGTATTTGTCTAAGTAAATTACATATAATCATTAAAAAAAGAAAATCGCGACGCACACACACACATACGAGGTCGGAGGAAGGGGACTCATTGCTGGTAACCATTATCTGGAGCTTATTCACGTATAGTAAACCTCGTATCCTAGAGACTGAGCACTCATTTGCCAGGTGTGTTACCCATCTGTATGGAGCCATCTTTCGCACACATGCTGAAAGGCTGTCCACAGACAGTAATTATCCTTCCTCCTTCAGCACTCTTCTGTAGACGCTGCCTTGTATCTCCGTGTGCACGTAGTGGGGTTGCGTGGTGGCGTATGCGCATGTGCGGCTTGTATTTAATGCGATCTGGCAGAGCTGTGGAACCTTTAGACCAGTAAAGTACTTCTGCTTCAGAGGACAAAGGCTGCTTCATTTCTTAGTATTCCTGTATTTTATCTCTTCCTCCACCCTTCCCAGACTTCCGTCTCTCTCTCCCCACCCTAACCGTTTTTCTTTTCTTTTTTTTTTGGAGAGGAAATTGTGTCAGTTGAATATCGAGGCTGTTTCACTGATGGGCCCCTTTTGGCTTGAGAGATGGGAGAGGGTTTAGAGTGGAAACAAGAGGCGCTTGAGTGTGTACATCATCCAGCTGTCTCACCCATGGGTAGCTCTGTACAAACAACACGTACTATTTTAAAGGCAGCAAGGTAGTGATATAGAAAAGAAGGAAATGCTTTCATTTCACTAGTGTTGCTACGGCTGACTGCTTGTCAAGGTACCCTCCCTCTTCCGGGTACTATAGTCTCTTTCCTTATTTCCGATTCCCTTCCCGGGCATAGTTCACCTGTAGGCGGAAGCGTATATAAAGAAACTTTTGGGTCAAAATGTTAGGTGGGAAATGTGCGTACTATGGTAGAAAGTTAGGAGTTGAGTTGGAGGGGGGGGGGTAGTACGGATACGCGCGTGTGTGTTTTACGCCGAGCCAGCATCTAAGACTATATCACAGCAAAGTAGCCTGTCCTGTGAACATGTGTCATATACAGATAAAGAACCGCGTGTGCAAGACGAAATCTGAACCTAAAACAGCCTGTCTTCACTGTCTTGGTGGCAGGCACTAACCGTTGCTCCACCGGGACCGCCCGATGAGTAGGGATGAAAGCTCAGCATACCTAGATCCATTGTTATTTTTTGTAACTCCACTCCTCCATCCTTTTTCTTCCCCTACCTCATTCTTCTCCCTTTTGACCCTGGTGAACCTGATTGAGGCCAGGTGCTGGTGGTTAATTTCTTGTTAGCGCCCGTGTACTGTTACACACCTGGTCTGCTCTGTCAACAAGGCGACGGTGTGGGAGTGTTCCGTGTTAAGTGCTTGCAGGCAAGCTCGTCTGGCCGCACCGATCGTATCCAGACCCGTCAGCAGACCAAGATGTGGCCAGAGTGCAGGGCAGGCAGTCAGCAAGCATTCGCGCTGTCTGAGGAATTAGTCGGACCAGCGTTTCCCCTGACTCCGAGGGGGCTGCGCGCGGTCCACAGGCTGCGTTGTTTAGGCGCGAGAGCAGGTGAGTCGACCCCAGGTTCCAGCCTTCTCATCACAGGGGTGGACTGGGACTGATATCCACACTCATATCGGAGGTTGTGACGCCTGATGCGAAACGGGGACGACAGCAGATTAAACGGTCTGCAAAGCGGCTTCGATGGCAGGACGGCGCTCTCGCCTATCAGTCTTGATCCGAAAGAAGTGGATTATATCCCTCATTTCAAGATAAAACCTTTCTTTCTTTTGCATTCCTTCGTCTCCGCAAGTGTCAAGGCAAGCGAGTGTCTTCATTGAGAACGTGTGTGTGTGTGTGGGTTGGGGGGGGGGGGGTTAGTCATTATCAGCATGTTTCATTATCAGGGTGCGTATTTTTCGCTGTATGACATGTAATCTTAAAAAGATGGAATCTTACATCTAGACCATTCTTAAAACACCCATGCACATGCACACACACGCACTGACAATTCATCTCAGGTTAAGCAGCTAAACTGCTGAGGGAACAAATTTCAAGTGCCTTATTCAGCTTCTGCATACAAGCATAGTGTACCGTTTACCTGAGCTCAGTAAAACAAATTCTTCTGCTAGTACATGTTCTGATGTGGATAAAATGCAGGACGCCTTTCTGACAATTTGCTGATCGCAAAGGGAAGCTAGATCCCTCTGCCTGACACCAATTACCTTAGAACATATTTGATAATGTTGGTTAACTGTTCTCATGTTGAACAGACATATGATGGACAGGTGGGTCCTGCGCGGCGTTTTCGTCTACTGCTCGTCCGTCACATATACTAAGCTTAAGTAGCTATACACTCTGAGATATTCAGAGACGCCTGTATAACCAGCAAGGTCTCCCCACCCATCTCCCCTACCCCTAGAGGATCACTTACCCACTCCCCTCCTCCCAATCATAATGGGTCGGCGCGTGGACACGACACCCTGCTGGCCCATCGTGCTTCCGTCTCATAATTCCGCGGCTTTTGGGCGCTAGGGTCGCGAAATTCCTTCATTCCTGTTTTCTTTCCTTCCTTCCTTCTTCCTGTAGTCTGGGTGCTTGATGCCATGAGTGCCTGATGGCGAGGCGCCGGTGCCAGAGGAGTGCGCTGACGCCGCTCGGCTGCTCCTGCTGTGTACATGCGTGCCGCTGTCGTCCCGTGTTTCTTCTGCACCGCCGCTCTGCAAGCAGAAACCTCTTCCCACCCTCTACCCTATCCCCCTCCCCAACTCTACGTTCTCTCTCATCCCTCTAACCACAACCCCCGGTGCTGGCTGCTGGTGATGTTGTCAGGAGAACTACTAAACTTGCTCCACTTGTTCCTTCCTCGAGTCGTCAGCTTGGTGCTGTCCCGATGAATAATAGCTTGTGTCTGTGTCTTTCTTTCCCGCACTCCCCCTCCCTTCTACACCCATCGCCCCCCTTCATCCTCCCACCTTGCCCTTGTTTACTAGCTGGCGCTACGGATAACTTGCAGCTGATGAGTGCTGGAAAACTTTTTGCTTAAAGCGGCGGTTGGGGCCGAGCCTGCTCGTCCCTCGGTGGCGGCTCTCCCAGCTGATCTGCGTTGGGCTTTGACAGACGAAGAAGCAGGATAAAAAAAGAGCGGTTCATCGGGCCCACGCTGCTGGCAGTGGTGCTGGTGAGGAAGGCTAAAACTGAAGCTGACGCCGACGTAGAGCACATGTGAGTATTGTTGTTGCCAGTTTCGTCCTTGGCCCCGGGGCCCAGCTCTCCCAGAGACCACAGATCGTGGGTATTTGGGGCATCCGTTGGCAGACTGTCGTTTCTTGTAGACAAAGAACTCTTCGGGAGAAAGATCTCGAGTCCAGTTTTTATTTTGAAGAAAAAAAGAAGTCGACACTAGCAATAAGTTGAGTTATGCGAAGGTTTTTCTTACTACTTTTTTAAATAATAGCTTGCGGCCTTGACCTATTCATTATGTATCAAGTTCTCCACATGGCGATGATGGATAGCTTGGTGTGTTATCGTTATGTAGCTTTCTGTCAGAATAGATATCAGCAGCAGTTTTAGCAATGTCTGGCCTTGTTGCTTGTACAGGAAGTCGCGCTGAATGATAGACCTTAATCAGCCCAGTGGAATCAGCAACGTTCCGTACACGGGAGATGCTATGTGTGAAGATGTGAGAAGCTGTGCTCGGTATTGTTACATGATGCAGCCCTTAAGCGTGCTCAGTATTATTATATACTCAGAACGGAGAGGAGTCCCCTTGCAAGTAAACATAATCCCAGAGGCTTAGCTTCAAAAGCATCTTCTCTTTTATGCTGTTACGTGAAAGACATAAGACCATTGAAGGAGGATCTTGGCATGCCGTAGGCGGGATTCTGTGAGGTATGTGAAGTTTCATTCACCACACGCTTCCCAAGCTGTCAGGTGTGGATTAAAAAAAAGTTTTTTAATCAGCCATAAAAACATGGTTGTTGGCTACAGTGAGACAGGTGTTAAGACGGTAACTCCAGGAGTGCACAACGTTTATTTAATGCCTGACATCCGGTACGACTGCAGGTCACTGGTCACTCTCACACGCGCGCAATGTCCTCGTCAGATGGACTGCATATTAGGTGGTCTGTTATGGCATTCGATAAAATTCCTCAACATAACATTATGGATTTGTTCTTTATAAATTAACCCAACCCTAACTCCCACCCCTGCGAACCACAGCAGCGCAGTCCTCTTGTTGGCCTGCTTGTAACATAAGCAAACAAACAAACAAAAAAATCCCATTTCTCTCCCTCTCCCTTCAGGCGGAAGCATCGAGCATCTAGCAGTTTTATGCAAGAATTCCACCCTGCCACAATCATTGAAGTAGATAGCTCATTGAGGTTGCAGGTGTGGGGTCGGAACTCAAAAGCCAGTTTGTAAACTTCCCCGCCTCCACCCACGCTAACTTCCTTTTCCCAACTTCCTCGCTAGATCATATCGTTCGATCGTTCCTTTGTTAGTTCCTTCACTCGCTCGCTTGTTCGTTCATTTGGTTTTTTTTTTCTTTCTTTCTTTTCCTCTTGTTGGTGGGCGGTCCGGCGGCGCAAAGGTTAGCACTTGTCACCAGTGCACTGAAGGTTGGCTGTCCTAGGTTCAGATCTCGTCTCGGACACGCTGTTCTTTCTCTGTATGTGGCATCTGCTTACAGGGCTGAGTGCTTTGCCGTGATATAGCGTCAGCTGCTGGCTAGGCGTGAAACACCAACAACATCCCTCTTGTTGGTATTTCGCTTTATTGTTTACAAGCTTAAGGTTGTCGGTGTGTATTGTTTTATATAGAATTTATTTAATCGTCAGATTGGCAAAACTAGGGTTATAACGAGTCTGCAGCTTATTCCTTAGTGTGAGTTTTACGAAAGTTTGCTTACGTGAAGATGCGGGCAGTCGTGCCTTACTTTTAGAGTGTCCTGTGTTCCTTTCTCGTGCAGAAACACATATAGCCAGCAAAGTTTATATAAAGAGCTCCACACTTCACCTTCTTTCGCTAACCCAACCCCTAACCTTCCCCCAGGAAGCTTTTTTGTCTGCCAGTGCAGAAAGTGCTTGTGTGTGTGTGTGTGCATTTAGGTTGAGATGTACCAACAGTGCCACGATTTGCGCAAGCGCTGACTTCAATGCAGGTGTCAGATTACAGGTGAGTGAGCAACAAAGACTGTGGATGAGTAATACCCGCCTAATTCTAGCTCATCCCTCCCCCTCTTCTTGGGTCCCCTTCCCGTTGTTCTTGCTTCCAGAGAAAGAGGGTCTAGGGACAGAGTTATTTAGAGCCGGAGATGTTTGTTTCGTTGGCGACAGTGTTTTGAAGTTCATCAGTTGCCGTTTTCCTCGGCGGACTGGGCCCTTAATTTCCTGAAATCTGCTTTTATCTTTATTGTCCACTTACTGTCAGTATTCAGGTAGATCTGTTGGAACAAGTTGGTTGTCAGTTGCCCCTTGATGTTTGTTAGTCGAGAAGACGGTGTATTCGTAACTGTTCAGTGTTCATTATTCGCTTTGACTTGTACAGCTCTCGTCAGTTTCGACCAAAATCCCTGATCTGGTGTAACATACCGCCATAAAGCAGGTTAAATACCCTAGTCTTGTGTGTGCAGGTCGTAGGAACAGTGCAGAACTGCGCGATTGGCGTGCAATAGGTTAATTGTAACTGGCATCTCTCCAGACTTATTTACTCCTCTTCGTATATAGTTGGTACATAAGACATCCACTAGAGACTTCGCACATCTCCGGAGGTCAAGGTGTTATTCTCGCAGTGTCAAGAGGCTACGCAAAACACCAGATCTAGCTACCAGGATATTCACGGCCTCCATTATTTATTAGCCATCTACCAGAATTTTCGTCCAGTGTCCATAAACGTGACCCATGACATGAAGCTCAAAACTTCCGGTAAGTTAATAGAGCACAACGCTAACCCTGTTACTAGTTTGTTGCAAAATGTGCATGAATTTTTTTTTAAAGTGAACGTGTATTGATCTAAATTCTAATTACGGTCCATGGGGGGGAACTGCAACTAATTCAAAAACTTGGAGCATATGCTAATTAGATGGCTTCTAAGTGAGCTGACTGGCTTTGGGAGGTCGCAACGATTGGTCGATATCTGACACATTCTAAAACTTCAACGGTGTGTCTCAAACACGAAGCACAGGTTATGGCTCAAATTAGGGGGAATTTAGTGCTTGAATGAATAATTCACATAATAGTCGGCCCTCAAAATTTGCGGCTTTGCCAACAGTTAAAGTACATTAAAAAAAAAGTTTTGCGACTTAGTGTGGAAAATCGCAGATGACTTGCGGAGTCTAGAAAATTTAAAGAAAACTTGAAAAAAAGTTTATTGAGTCATGAATGCATAAAATGATATATTGTTAATATATTTTGTCATTACCATAAAGATGTATACAACTTTATTATATTCAGTTAAATTTTGCCGTGCGCTGTAGAACTACGAACTACACACTTTGTTTAAGGAGATCTAAAAGAGATTCATTAATTTTAAATTTATAAAACATACAGAACAGTATTCGTGGTATATTTTACTTTTTCTGTGCCAAATACGATCAACAGTATCAAGAGGTAAGTTTGGGAGGTGGGTGGGAGTTAAACTTATTTCACATTCGCGGTGGTCCTGAGCTAACTGTACTAGTGATACAGATTGATATACAGTAATAATTATTAATCTCATTCATTTGCTTGGGTTGGCCTGAACGGCCATGCATAGTCGAACATTTGTTTATGTTGGGCAAATGTTTCTTGGTTTAACCGTCGTGTAAACGTTGGTCAGACCTGTTCGCCGTCGTGTAAACGTTGGTCAAACGTAGTCATCTGTCCGGCGGAAGGTATCCGGTTAAGAATGTCCTCACAACTGGGAGCATGCGTAGTTGGGGCGGGGGTGGTGGTGCGGGGCTGTGTGGGATGTTGTTAAGCAGGGCGCTGGCACTTACTGCTTGTTTCTTGTTGCTAAAGATTGCACCTCTTGTCTGCCGCCCACGACAACCCTTGATGTATTTTCGGTTTAGCGAGAGCGGCTTTGTTCATTCCGATTATCATCATCGTTGCGTTGTAATCATCAGTTGTTGTCGCTACCACTTTGTGCGGAGTAAAATGATTTTATTGGGCGTGGTGGTGGTGGGTTTGTAAGACTTAAAAAAAACAAACTTGTAGATGCCGGTGTGAATGGCGGGCTGGCAATAAGCCAGATGGTGCCAGTGCCATCAGGAAGTGTCAGCAAGGGAAATAACCTCAGGGTATAAATAGCCCTTTTATGATGCACGTGCGGTGTGCGAGGAAGCTGCTCACGGGGTTGCGCGTGCATCACTGGCTGCTGTCTTACATCACAAGGGCAAGCAAGAAATCGGTGTGGGGGGAGGGGAGCTGCTTTGATGTGGCGCGCCGACAGGTCTGGGGCTCTCTTATCTCTTTCTGGATTTGCCCCCATCCTCACGGCTCGACGGGTTTGTCTCCAGCTGTACAACTCGTGTGCCAGCTGAACTTTTGGGAGCGGGGGGGTTGCTACAATGCTACATGCCTCTGTTCACTTCTCGGCGGAAGCAGACTAGTTTTGGTGGATGGGGGTCGCATGGGTGAGGCAAGAAAGGTGAGATGCGGGAATGAGCACAGTCTGCTTTGGTTTGTGGCTTGAGGGAGGTAACTTTAAGAACTTTTGGCTGGCTGTGCATCCCAGCCTCTTGAACTCGCTGACCTTTCAACAGAACTCTTGCGGAACGTCCCGTTCCTACGTTGGAACTTGTGATGGCTAAACGTCGTCTGGCGTGTCAGTATGTGTCACGCTTTTGCCAGACTTACCTTGGTGTTGGTTTTCGATGTTCCTAGTGTTTAGTTTACCTGAATTGTTATTGGTTTGTTCGGTCAACATGCATGAGTATTGGCATACAGATAAAAGTGCGATAGCTATAGGAAATATACGTAGGCTATACACTAACTTCATCATCATCATCATCATTTTATTATTATTATTACCACTAGTTCCCAGTCGAACAGTGGAACTGCTTTATCGCCCTTTACACATACATATACTTGCTCTGTTTCGAACTTGATGCCAGCGTTATCGAGGGCCAGCAGTGCCACCCGTGCTTCTCAGCAGGCTGTGTGACGGTGCGCACTGGGGTGGAGGGTGCGGGTTGGGTAGAGGAGGGAGAGCAAGTGTGTCGGCAGGTACGGTGCCGAAGGTGCCGCGCTACCTGACAGGTGTGCAAGCGTCTCTTTGTCTTGGGAAGTCTGAGGGAGAGGGCACAACGAGCACATCATCACCTCCGATGGCTTCAAGGACGTTTGGAAGACGAATGTGCGGCTTGGTTCTTATCGCTGACTTCGCTGTCAGCTTGTTGCTTTAGGCGTAGAGTGTCCAGCTGACAGCAATTTTTTTTTTTACTTTTTCTAAAAAAAAAGGCCATTGCAGTAGGCATTAGCATGGGGCTTGTTCGGGACTTTCCGCATGAGAAAGCGGTGTTTTTTTTAAGCGTAGAATTGAAACTCAAATCATCGAGGACTTAATCTGCGCACCTCCCCATTCCACTCAGAACACATTTGCACTTTCGTCGCCATTTTGAATGCTTAACTTGAACAATAGACTGGCCGTAGTATCATTTTTTAAAAGTTGGATATGTGTTTTGTGCCAGATTTTTTATGCTTAATTGGAAAGGAAAGAAGAGGTGGGGGAAAAAAGAAAACAAAACGTTGATTCTGTTGATTCTGATGGTCAAGGTCACTTTTGAGAAACACTGGTGTCGGACAGTAACAATCTTTAGAGGTCGGAGCTGACGTCCTTGGTGGTTTAAGTGTAGACCATGTGACGTGCAGCTGTCTGTGTGACTCGCGTACAGATGTGCTTACTCTCTCTCTCTCTCTCACACACACACACACACACACACAGATTTGAACACACGCACACATTGGTACAAAATCTACGGGCCGCATTTGTAAAGAACATTAAGGATTGTTAACTTTGGGGTGGATTAGAGTGCACTCTACCCAGTTTCGGTGCTGTTACTGGTGGGCTAGTTCCTTTGAGTACCGTGTGTCTGGTCTGTCCCATTCTTGTTTGTTTGTTTTTTTTATATTTTTTGATAGGTATCAGTAAACGCACCCTTAAAGGCAGTCTTAACCGGGGAAAAAAAAGGATGAACGTTGAGTTGAGTTTAGCAAAGTTTTCGCATCATGTAAAGATTTTGCCAACATTTTCAGACGCTAGTCCTTATTTGTACGCTTAAGGAGGGCGTGTAGTTTAATGTGAAACTTTACAATTGTACAAGAATAGTGGCTTTTGTATGTAAACATTCTAATGTTAAATCTTTAAGTGCAATAGCATTGTTTAAATGTTTCTGTTCTGTGTGTGTGTGAGAGAGAGAGAGAGAAAGAGAGAAAATGAGGTTGTCAGCACTACTTTGCAGAATTATGGTCCGCATGGCTTCCCCACAAACCGATGTCGTCAGATTACTTGCATATTGAGCGCTCTCTCTCTGTGTGTGTGTGTGTGTTGGAACTAATATAATCCTATCTAGGCCTACTTAGTGAGTTGCTCTCTCTTTGGCTGTCTCTCCTCCTACTTTGTGTCTAGTCCATGGCTTTGATACCGTTTGATCATCCCCTTGCTGTTGACCTCTGCGCTGACTGATCAGTTCTAGTTAACGGGTCACCTGCCATTTCCAGGTGTTCTGAAAATAGCAGGCACAGATCAGCGAGTGGGTCCCACGATGAGTGGGGGGATCAGTGTTTCACAGTTACCTTTCTGTTCACGTATTGAACAAGAAGTGGATAGCTTCTGTAGCTTCGACCAGACCCGTGGGCTGGACTGAGTACATTCGAAGGCTCGCATCTCCGACTGCACATTGCGAGTGTCGATGCTGACATTGCATATGTCTTTGTCTTTGTTTCAGAATTGCCTTTTGGCTGGGAAAAAGTTGAAGATCCTCATTATGGGACATACTACATCGAGTGAGTAAAGATAACATGTTTCTGAGTCTGTGATAATGACTTACAATTACTCCTCTTCACTCGCTTGCACACACACACACACAGGTTGGACGATCTCTTATCCATTTCTTTTCCATCTGAAAATTTTGCTTTCAGGCAAAAAGGTAAGTATGATATGGAAAGTTCAGACACATAGAGGCAGGGGAGCAAACTTAAATCAGGTGTGTTAATTGGCTGTGTGAGTGGTGCTATCTGATGTAAGGATGCAATGTGTTTATCTATTTATTTTGTGGCAGCCATGTGAATCGACGCACACAGTACGAGATCCCACTTCCTCAGCTCAAGAAAAATGGAGGTAAGGGCACAGGAGGCTTTCAACGAATCCCTTGCTAACAAAAAAAAAAAATGCTTAAAAGTTTTTTTTTTTAATTTGTGTTAAAGTTTGTTGCCTCATGGCTGAGGGGTTATGTCCGGTGAGATCTTGTAAGTGTTATTTCAAAGATAGGAAAAGCTACGAGTAGAGGGAAACAACCGTTGTGTGCGTGTAAAAACTAGATGGGAGGCGTTGTAAAAGATTGATTACGTGAAAGAGAAGTTTGATGGTGTAGACGTGTGAAAATATTTGGAGATCCAAGTGCACAACTGCACCGCATGTGGTTGCAAGCCGGCACATTTTGTCTGCCTGAGCCACATGCACGTTTGCCTTTTCGCTTGCACACACAACGTCCGTCTTATCTCCTCTGCCCACCAACCTGACTGTGAATCTGGGATTGCGGTGTTGGCGGCGCTTTCCAGAATTTGCCGCGTGTGATACCTGCCTGAACCTGCGTTGTGCAGTGCTTACCTGAAGCTGAAAAAGATTCGTCACATAACTGCTTGTGGTCGGTCTTCTTGGTGCCTTGTCAGGCTGGCAATCTACAGTAATTGAGACGATGGTCTCCTCAAAGACAACTCGCTGGCTCCCTTCCCTCCACCTAACACACACACACACTGGCTTACTGGCCTGAATGGCAAAGTGTTACTACCATCGTAAGCGTTGTGTCGACACCAGCAGCGTGCAGAGAGCGTCAAGGCAAGAGCGGCGGCTAATTGATAAACCTGTACGAGGACCTGTAGTGAAGATGGGTCCGGTCTGTGCTGCTGACACGCCACACCTGACAGTGCGTCCGATAGTCACCCACAGAATCGGGAACGGTTCCATGTATTCAACCGCTGGTGTATACACCGCTAGCATCTTGTGTCCAACATCAGAATACTAGAGATTATGTGAGAAAGAGAGGGGGAGAGAGAATGCAATAGGGAGAGAAATGTAGATACATGTATTGGGTGTAAAGTAGAAACTGTGTGGACGATCTCCCTTTTGTACACACCTCCAGTGGCTCTGCCTAGCCTTTACTAAAGCGCGTAGAGTGCCTGTGTCTTGAAAACAAAGAAGCGATCAGCAAGTTAATGTGAAACTGTCAACGCCTTCTCGACCCCCTAACAGCTGCTTCTCTCGGAGACAGCGCGGTGCCGGTCTGTCTTGCTGCAAGCTAGCGTCAGGACTCGGATAATTTTTATGACCCTGTTTGGCAGATATGCGTGTGTGTGTGTGTGTGTGTGATTTTGTCTAGAGAGCAAGAACACAGCATTACATGTACTCTGTGTTTGGGTGCATGTACACTCAGCGTGCTTCTCTTCCTCTCAGCCCTCAGCCTGCAGCTTCTCTCTCTTTCTCTCACACACTGGCGCGATACTCGCACAAACTTTGTCCGCATCTTGTACGTTATTTTGTGTGTGTGTGTGTGTGTGTGTGAACGGGACCACATTTCACCTCTTTAACGTTTATCGCCGATTTTGCTGTTGTCTACAGTTGATTTTGCTGTTGTCTACAGTTGAAGACCTGAATGGCACCAGCACCTACCCTCTGCCTAACAGACCCGTGCCGGAGATGTCCACGAAGCGCTCCATCAGTGACTCTAGCATGAGTGGCAAAGTTGCTCCCACCAAAGCAGGTAAGGCCAAGGCCGCTTTGTCCAACAGCCACTTGAAACTTTTTTCCTTTTGGGGGTCTGGCACGGAGGCAGAGCTTGTAGACGCCATGTTTAAGTTGCTCTGCGACTTGGGGAAGCGGGGAAGTCGTAGCCCTGCGGAGGGGAACAGATTCAAGAGGTGGCCCGTGCACGGAGACAGAAAATGGGGCAAGGCTGAGATAACACGCGGTGTGCAGAAAGAAAAATATTTTTGAGAGTTGGGAGGAATTATTCGCCATTTGTTGACTGTTGGATTCCTGCTAGTCCCTTTAAAGGTCTTTTTTAATTGTACCAATATGGAAAAACGAATAAGTTTAGTAAGGTTTTTAATCAACCGTCTTGTGAAAAACGTTGCCAGATTTTTTAAAAATTTCTTCAGTTAAGAATGGGATTTAGAGCTTGCTGGTTGGAAACTGCAAGAAAGCTTTATAGCTGCACCATCGGTTAAAAACTGCAAAGCACTGGCTGGCGCTTGAAATTATCACGTGGAGCCGTCAGCTTATCTCATGTTTACCGTAAAACCGCCTACTACATAAGATTGGGTCGTCTATTAAACCACCTCCAGGAGAGGAAGCTCTAGACCGAAAAGCTTGAGTCGCACTGCGACTGTGGGCCAGTTTGAATAGTCATATTCATTCTGAATAATACAAAGACCACATGTTAAGTATCGAGGTAGGATTTCTTCTAGAACAGGGGTGGGGAACGTCCGGCCCATAGGCCGTATGAGGCCCACGAAATCGTTTGGTCTGGCCTAACCAAGGCGACCGCAGGCAAGACTTGAAGTTAATTTAATTAGTAAATTTATGAGATTTTTGTCATAGCATAAATTTAAGTGAATCATAATAACAACAGATTTTAAGTTATAGGCAAGGAGCGTCCATTCGGTTATAGACATGACACATGCGGCCGTCTGCCTGTATTGTGGTGACTCACAGAACAGTGCCAGAGAGGCTGGGAGTGTACTTGTTGCGAAAGTGTTAACACACTCTGGCAAAACTACGGCTTGGCAAAATATAGCAGGCTAATTTTTAAGTGTATAATTGTGTATGGCCCGCGGGTGTTGTTATAAATATCTAAATGGCCCTTGACAGTTAAAGAAAGTTCTCCACCCCTGTTCTAGAACCTTCTTGAAGAAGTCGATAATTTGCTGCTGGTCTGTCCGCGACTGTGTCGGGGCGATCCAGGTACATCTCACAGCCAGACAAGGCCTGATGGCGCTGTCACCTTATATCTAAAATGGAAGACACATAAAATCTCCGCTGACTCGCCGAGCGGTTGGTGTGGTTGACGAGAAAGTTTTGCCATTTTATACTCGCTCAGGCCAGTGACTCCCTCTATACTCACAGCGGTGAACGGCGTACCTAAGGTAGTATTTCCGGCAATGCGAAGAGTGGGGAAAGAAGAGGACTGGGGTTCCACCCTCTACATGCCTTCCTCTAGACACGATGAGCCACATACAGCTTACTGCCTCGTGGCCGCTAGGTCATGTCTAGACTCGTAGTGTATAGCCAGTGCATGCTGTAGGTTTGATATGTCAACGGGGCCGCTAGCCCTGAACATGTAAGGGAGTTAATTCTTTGACGTGTAAGCGTACTTTTGCGTGTGTTTATTCCCCTTTCCTTTCGCGCATAAAAACGTGTTCGCGAGCCAGAACATTAGCCTGGCGTCTGTATTCTTAAATCGCTACTCGCTCTTCACCCCTCTTCACTTTTTCTCTCAGTGCTCCCTATTCCTACCCTTCCCACTCCCCTGCGCACCCCCAGGGAATGCAGAACACGCACAGAACAGGCACAAAGCCACAGGCCCACCTGAAATATTTTCTGGAAACATGGCGGCTTTAATGAGGTGCAGCAACTCTTCCAGCTGGGCTGAAAATCCAGTCTGAATAATTAGCATGCTACAAATGACAAAACCACGGGAGAATGATTAACAGGAAGATTCTAGAAACATTTGACGCTGGCCGTATATCACCGGCATCGTCACACACAGACACACACCTATCTATCGCAGCTTGCTTTCTCGTTTCATAAGAACAACACCTTGTGCAAAAACAAGTATTATTTCAGTGCTTCAAACCCTACTAGCGGAGGTCTCAACCTCTCAAACAAAACATGCACGTGTTCAGTGCACATCACCGGTAGACAGGAGGACCTCCGGAGGTGTTTCTTTTGCCAAACCTCCTGCAGTGTTCCTTCTGTGCTTTCTCTAGTGAGTCATGCCAAGGGAGGCTTTTTTCCCCCTTATTTGAAGATGATGAGCGCTACTCTTTAAAGCTTGTGATCTGGTTTAGGAAGTCGTTCGACAGCTCATTCGTCGCAGAGCTTTTTCGATCATTATTGTGATTCACCCGGGGGGATTCTTCCCCCCGGTCCTCGCTCAGACACACCGTCTCTCCACAAGCGCGCGCGTACAGACACACACGCTCTCTCTCTCTCTCTCTCACACACACACACACAATCAAGCGTAAGTTGTGGCTAGTTTTCCTATTTGGAGTTACCTGCGTTCCCAGAGAGTAGTTGTCTTTCACGAGCGTAGCCAATACTTGTAAGCACACAGTATTATTGACATTCTTACGATGTGATCCCGCGTTTCCTGAAACCCTGCCCCGCCACATTCAGAGGTCAGCAGCACAACTGTAGGAGAAGGCGGCGCCCGGTAGCGTAGTACAGTAGTAAAGACACCACTGCAGTGAGAGGTCTTTGCTTTAGATCTTGTCTCGAGACTCTCTCTGTGTGTCACACCTGTTTCCAGGGCATGCCATTGGGGAGGAGGGTTGGTCTTTGGGTACTCCGTTTCCTCCCTACATCCCTACAAGGTGCGAAATCACCTCAAAGTGGAAGTATTTTCTTACTAAAACCAACAACAACTGTAGGTGGACCAGCCACGCATGTCTGTCACTGTAGTTCTTACAGATGTTTCTCAGCCTCCCCGTCCCCCTACGTCAACAATCAGCAGTCTGATAGTGATCGTAGAGGTCCCTCTCCAACAATCGGCAGTGCAATAGTGATAATAGACGGTCTCTCGCCAACAGTCAGCTGTGTGCTAGTGATAAGAATAGCGAGACCTGTCGCCAGGTTTGATTTTGCACTCCCCCCTCTCCCACACGCCAAATAAATGAAAGCTCTTTTGTGGGGCGGTGCAAAGTGTCTGTCTCACCTCTCCTATTTAAGATTCCCCTTCCACAGCTGAAATTGATGCACGAGTCTCCAGGTGAAGGTACCTGTGCACATAGAGTTTTAACTTCATCTCTTGAAAAGCTTTCTTTCTCCCTCACGCTCACATAGACCCGCTAGTGTTGCTTTTTCTTTTAAAAGCCAGGTTAACATCTTAGAAGGGGCAGTATAAATAGTAGATCATATAATTACATGCTGGGGAAAATAAAAACCTACTCGATTGGTCCTAGTTATAGATTCTGGTAGGTAAAGACTACTCAGGTAGGTGTTTAATTGTTCCAAGGAAGTCAACAAATCATCTTTCATCCGTAACCCATTATCAAGCCTTCTTTCAAAATATCCAGCCCCCTCTCCTCGTTTACCGTTAATTAGTTTATCGGTCGTTGGAACAAACTAGGGGAGGGCAGCTGGAAATCGTTGGCATCCAGACAACAACCGAGAACGTTTGGTCGACCGCCTTATTCCCAGAAATATCGCTCATCAGATGCTCGTTCCCCCTACTAATCCTGCTTCTCCCTTCTCAAAAAGAAGAAGAAAAAAAAGACGTGCTTGTCTTGTGCGCATGCTCAAGAAGCATTTTCCTTCCTCTGTCATTGTAATGATTTTCAACACGAACATGATTACAGTACTTAGAAAGTGAGACTACCTGTAGCCAGAATCTGCGTTAATGATGTTTCCGATCTTCTCAGTACTCCCTGCTAGCTTCCTGACAGTGTCGGGCCATGTGCTGTTCAGACTGATGGGCAGCGATGAGGACAGCTTTGTTGTGAGGCGGATATGAGCAATCTTCTCCCCTTTCCCTTTCCCACTCCCACCCCCATTACCATCATTGGGGTCATTCTTTTCTTTGTTTCTATTCTCCTGCCGTCCAGCAAGTGGGATATTCGTAGCTGCGGCCTCCCACACCCCCATATCCCGCACCCCTCTGCCAGTCCGCTGCGCAATTGGTGGAGGTTGCAGATGACGAGAATGCAGCTGACGTATTTAAGTAGGTACGCAGCCTAACACATGTTTGTGGGCGAGATTGGGTGGCTGAGGGACGCTAAACGTCCGCTTGATCACCTCGCCTGTACAAGAGTGTGTGTGTGTGTGTGAGAGAGAGAGTGAGAGATAGTGTATATAAAGATAGGAATGTGTGTGAATGTGTATGGATAAGAGAGTGAGAGATAGTGTATATAAAGATAGGAATGTGTGTGAATGTGTATGGATATATTTTTTAATTTCTCTATACACCTTAGAGGGTGACAGAATAAAGAATCTTGAATCTTGAAGACGCAAAAGACGGTTATGGGCGAGGCTGACATCCCTGAGGGACTAACGCTTTATCACTTGCCTGTCCTGTGGGAACACACTGTGGGGTCCTTGCGCTCGCCTTCCCCACCAGTAGATCGCCTGGAGCAGTTACTAGAAAACACTCTTTGCTCCGCCCAGCGGTGATGGGTACCTGTTTAATCAGGAAAGGTCAGAGGTCGCAGAAGGAGGCTCCGCCACTAGAGCCATGGTCTAGGAACAATGAACCACTTTCAGTTGACTGCACTACGACCTTCACGTTCCCACATTAGAGGCCTTTGAATGTACTGGTCTATTTTGGCTGGTCATGTAAGCTATACTTTAGGCGAAGAGGTTTCTTAATTTAGAGAACATGCAATCATTGTCGAATGTGTGACTTTGGCACTGTGTTTTATGTCCGTCATATAAAGGTATTAAACAGTATTAGTCCGTCTACAAAGGGGGCTTTAAATGAATCGACTGTTGATTTGATCGGGTTGGAAGATTCTTTCATTCCTGCCAGGGCGTAAAAATTGGACGCGTTTGATGTGTGTATTTTTGTCAACACGGGTAGCTGCTTCTGCGTACGTGCGTGTGCGCACTTTCCTGCCTGGGTGTGTGTATATGTGTGTGTGCGTGCGTGTGTGCCTCTATATGTAAGTGAGTGCATGTTGGTTCTTTGTGTGCGCGCTCTCACATAGCGAATCTTGGTGGTGGTGTGCAGGCGAGGCGAGGAAGCCGTTCTTTACCAAGAAGCCGGGCGAGCTGCAAGGGGAGTTAATCAAGACGACGCTGGTCAAGAGCCTGCGGGGCTTCGGCTTCACCATCATCGGCGGCGACCGCGCGGACGAGGAGTTCCTGCAGATCAAAAACGTCGTGCCCAACGGCCCCGCCTTCCTCAACGGCAAGCTCAGGACAGGTGAGTGCTAGGGTCCGGACAGGTAAGCTTAGAGACAGGTGTATCAGCTTAGTTCTAGTAGTTAACTGAAAAAAGTCGTCTGCAAGCAGTCCAGTAATACGTTCATGATCAGACTGATAGTAGAGTATGTGAATCAGACGGAAGAGCGGAAGAGACGGGTATGTATATCTCACAGGTGGGAACTAGCAACGTACGGTCGAGGTGGGAAGGACGGGGATACAAAAAAAAAATGTCATTCGTTGAACAGGTGAGTCGACAAACCAAGAGTGGACGAGTAGTGGGCGCCGGGGTAGCTCAGTTGTAAATCGTTTGATGCCGCTGTTATAAGGCTGATGAAGTCCTGAGTTTTCTTCTCTGTCCGCAGGGCTGGGCGTCGGGGGTTTTCTTCGGGTACTCTGGTTTCCTTCCCATCCCTCTCCCCCCTCCATAGTGCGAAATCACCTCAAGGTGGAATCACTTTCCTACTAAACAAACAAAGTTGTCTTCTCTTACTAGGAATGCGACCTGTTTAACAGAGCTCAGCGTCGGAGTCTTCTCAGCGACTACTCCGATATTCTTTTTTACACTTCCACCCCTCTTTGTCCCCTGTATTGCGGGTCACTTCTAAGTGGGAGTCCCTTCGTACACCAACCATCGACTACCGTGTGATGGTGGTGATTAGAAAATGTTAGGTATACACCACGCGCCAGGAGAGCCAATGTTTTATAAGCACTTTTATATCGCAGCAGAGACAGCAGCGTGCATCGCAGAGTTCCGACCAGGCCTGTACCAGTGCGGTGCATCGCGGGTTTTTTGTTTTTTTAATTTTATTTTCTGTTGGTGTTACCAGTGTCCGCGGCATTAGCTGATAGCCGGTGGTTATGTTAGTGGCAGGTGTGGGTGCGTGTTTAGCCAGATATGATCTGTTTACTTCAACAGCTCATCACCCGCAATCGCCGGCCGTCTGCCACCCTGCTTGCTGGAAGCAGATGGCCTGACTTTGTCAGATAAATTGCGGGATTGAGGAATATACATTTTATATAGCATGGCCTCAGTCATTTCCTCCCATCTCCCTCTTTCTGGTCTTTTCTCTCACTACTTCTTTCATCTCTTAATTCTTTCCTTTCAATACTCACACTTTTTTTTAAATTAAGGGTACCTGACCCTATAGTGGATTGAGGGAGGAAATGCAAGGCGTGAAACTCTGGTCCCTGAGAAAAGTTACGGTCTCCGACACCTCATTCTCCGCGTTCCCCTTACCAACGACCAACCGGCTTTACTTTAATGACCCGCGCCCGAGTCGCATCCCCCACGGGATGAATGTTTGTGTGTGGGGTGGGGGGGGGGCGGGAGGCTAAGCGCTTGCAGCTCGAGACACTCTTCACCTGTTGACAGTAGCGATGGGAGAGCGTCGCCTGAGTGCAGCAGCAGTTACGAAGACTGCAGCTGGGAGAAGAACGGCAGAAAGTTAAAAAAGGGGGTGGGGAGGCATGTCGCTGAAGGTATGATAGCAACTTGCCGCCGCGTTCTCCGTGCACCAGCTTTGAAACCTCGCGAATATTCGCGCCTTCAAGTCGAACAAGGCGGGGAAGGGGGACGCCCCACCTACAAGAGCAGTTAGGATGCGAGGGTAAGACGTTGTCCCGGGTGCCAATATGTCTCTTGTCTCCAGACCCCGCGGAAGCTACTTTTCCTCCTTGAAAAGGAAATTAGGAAACAGTGGCAAAGAGAACCCTGACGTCGAGCAGCTTCCTCTTGGTATAGCCGTAGTTGCGTACAACTCAACCAAGAAGCTTCCTCGGGATCTGTAACAAGACTTCGGCCATTGATTCCCACCTCCCACCCAACCCGACCCCCACTTTGTCCCACTCTACCTCAATACGGCCATAGACCGACGAGGACCGTTCGTGTTTCAGTATATTCGGAACGCCAGTTGAACTGGTGAATGATGTGAATGCAACAAATATTAGAGTTTGAGGATAAAGAGAAACACGCGCGGACTCCGAAGGATGCCAACATTTTCAGAGATGCCCAGGCTTTTCGCACATTGCTTGCCTGTATTACGGGTATTGCCAGGAATGCGAGCTGCTACTTTTTACGCCAACATCGTGCCCCTCCGGCAGAGGGAGAGTTGCTTACAGGTCACATCTCAACCCCCTTAACCCCCACCCCCGGCTCCCCGTCGGTAACTAGTGGTTTTAGAATATAGTGGTTTTAGGTGTGACGGTGTCAGTAACTCTAGTCCTTTGTCAGCAGAGGAGGAGATTCTTGCAGTAAACACTATGTGTGCTGCACACCCTGTTCCACACCAGGAGACAGGCAACCAGTTATAAATTCTTGTAACAGAGCGCTGCATGTTAACT
Organism: Marisa cornuarietis; assembly: GCA_004794655.1. Taxonomy (NCBI): domain Eukaryota; kingdom Metazoa; phylum Mollusca; class Gastropoda; order Architaenioglossa; family Ampullariidae; genus Marisa; species Marisa cornuarietis. Next base: position 5,047,658 of record SMMW01000651.1, read on the forward strand.
GTCCAGGTGGTGGTTAGAGACGTGTTGTGCACATTGCATATGGAAGTAGCCCCTTAGAGTCCATCGCTACCTCTTGCTCTTCGGTCGAACTCATCTACCCGGAGCGGGTAGGGGGTTGTTCCTCGAGCCTCGTTTTTTCCTTCTCGCTTCTTCGTACTGTTTTAAACGAGCAAAATGCATGAAGGGCCCCACGGCTGGCCACTTCACTGTGTGTGGACATTTCGAGGCCTATACGCTTTTCTCCCACGGTGGTGCCAAGTCAGAGAAAATACTAGCATTATATCATGCGTGCATGTGTGACGCAATCGCGCGCGCGCGCGCACACCCCAGAACCCAGAGGTTGGAGATGGTTCAGGTTAGAGATGACTGCGGGAAGGTTATCAGTCTGTTCGCGAGGAAACGGGTGTCGGTGGTGGTTAGGGGTGGCGGAAGGGAGCCGTTCAGACTGTCAGATCGCATTTCCGCTGCGGGCCGTAACTCAACGGCAGTCTTGCGCCCCACACACCCCTCCCCGACTGCGCTGTCAATGTTCATCTGACCCTGGCTGGTCGCACTGAAGTGGTGCTACGCTCGTCATCATCGTAAGCGTCCCAACCACTCTCATCAGTCCGACCTCCGGGCAACAAGGCAAACACGTGTGTTGGACTGTGTGTGCATGGTGCAGCATACATAACGTTCTTAACTTCTCGCATAGACTGTACAAAACAGCACAGGTCCTCCTTATCTTTACATTTCCTGGCCCAGGGTGTGAAAAGGTGCGTTATGATATTAGAGTATTTGCACTTTAATGTGGGAAGTGTTTGTTCCATCAGGCAAAGCCTTACTGTGTACGTGTGTGTGTGTGTGCGTGCGTGCGCGGGTGTTTGTTGTTTGTGCAGGTGATGTCATCGTGTTCGTCAATGGCACGTGTGTGCTGGGCTACACGCACCAGGACGTCGTCAGCCTCTTCCAGAACATCTCTCCTAACGAGACAGTCACATTGGAGATTTGCCGCGGCTACCCCTTACCATTTGACCCTGATGACCCCAACACAGAGATCGTCACCACGGTGGCCGTGACCCTGCCCCAGGACGGCCCTGTGACCGAGACTGGCCCAGCCTACATCGGCCAGGGCCCCAGCATGGAGTTCCTCAACACTTCCAGCCGCAGCTTGAAGTCGCTGCCCGACTTGACTCGCTCTGCCAACATAAACTCCAACACGTCCTCACAAAACAGTGTGGCTGGGGACCACAAGATCATGGGACATGGAAATGGGCCGCCAGACCTGGTCAGCCACCCAGGTGCGCCCAGCAAAGCAGAAGAGCTGCACATCAGCATCGTCCGGGGACCAATGGGCTTTGGTTTCACTATTGCTGACAGTCCTTATGGACAAAAGGTGTGTATTATTTCTCTGTGTTTCATACAGAGAGTATCCAAACAGTCACTGTGCCAAATGCCAGTAATCTCAAGGAGACATGATGAAAATGTTAATTTGTTTTTATGACAAGGATATTTCAATATGAATGCATCTTCTCCATCACTACAGTTATTAAACGGCAGTCATGTAGATCTTATCATGTCCCTCATCGATGATGCTGTATTTTTGAAAATTTCTACCTGTACAGGTAAAACAGATTCTGGACCGTCCTCGGTGTCAGACGCTGGCTGAAAGCGACCTTCTGCATAAGATCAATGGCATTGATGTACGGAACATGACACATGCACAGATAGTGCAGGTCCTCAAGGATTGTCCTATTGGTGTTGAGACGCAGATCATTGTTCAGCGTGGAGGTGAGTTCCTCTCCTCTCTGGACAGTCTGTCAGTATGAGGTGTTCTTAAAGTACATCCTTGTGTGTTATGAAATGTCCCCAGCCAGGTGCCAGTGTATGTAATTTGAATTCTTTCAGACAATTTACATTGTTACAAAACCTCATTCCTTGTCTGAATTCCAAAGTTCATGGTGTTATCATCAGATGAGCTAGTAAATCTTAATTATTAACTTTTCACCAGTGTAAAGCATTAGGTTTTGTTTATGTTTGCTCTCTGTGCAGGTTTGCCAGTTCATTCAAAGAAGAAAATGAAAAGTGTGAGTTGCATTTCTGTCTTTCAGTCTTGCCTTTGTGAAATAGTCTTTTTTTAAAAAATTTTTACTTGTATAGTTTCCTGGAGAATGAAAGCAGTTTATCAGCTGCTGACAAGGCAAACTCTAGGTAGTCTTGCTATTAATGATTAGACTGATTTTGCTGTTTGCATGGAACGTCTCTTGAGCCATTTTAGAGGGTTTTCTGAAATTTAAAAGAAGAGTGCATGCATAAATTTGAATCTGTAAGTGGATCAGATTTCATGTTTAACTGGCTTTTCAACTTACCTTTGCGCAAAGGGCTATTTGAAAAAAAAGACCTCCAGGAGTTGATATTCTGACAGGGCTAATTCACATGATGTGCATAAAAAGCCAAGTATTCAGTGCTACAAAGCATGTTTATCAGTGTGAAGAAGAAGGTAAATGACAGTGAAGGGATGGAAACAGAAGTCAGAGAACATGCATAGAGGAGGATAACATTAGTGACTGGTGATGCTGTTTCAGTCCCAGAGTTTTGAGGACCGACCCCAGTTGGAGAATGAGGTGAACCAACTCAACACACCAGGGGCATACTTTTTCATGGGCTCAGACAATGATGCACACAACAACAACAGCAGCACCAACAACGTGCCAAGCTTGCCAGGTCTGAAATAACTTTCTCACGTGACAGGGGTGCTACTGGGGGAATTTAAGGCTTTGTGGGGGTAGGGGATGCAAGAGTGCATCTTTGAGTGAGATGGAGAGGTTGGGGGAGATATGCAGGCTTAAAGCATCAGTTGGCTTTGCTAATTTTCTTTGTCTTAGGACTTAAAAACTGAAAAATAAATTTCAGTTCTAAAGGTGCCTTATTTTTTAAATTAAATTTTTTTTTTTACTAGATTAATTGTTTTAGGTACAATAAAGATGAAATGTATTAACTGCATTGTGCTACATTGTGAGAATAGAGACCTGTATTTAGGGTGATGGTTTTATTGATTATTGTAAGATCTAATGTTATACTTATTAATGAAAAAGATCAACTCTTTACAGAATGTAATTTAAAAGTGGGACTGTTATTTCTGAAAGAGTGAATGTTCTTATATTTTTTAATGTTTTACAGATCAGTGATTTATACTGCTGTTTAACACATTTTCCCTCACTAATTTCACGCTCAGTAATTCAAGCTTTTTAGTTCTACTTTATTATATAACCTGTAGAGTAATTCTTCTAATCACACTTGGAAATGTTCTTTGGTGACTCAGTGATAGAGAAAGTGTGTACAGGAGCGAGAGAAAGTGTGTGTGTGTGTGTGTGCATGCATAATACAGGGTGTTCATGAAGTCCGAATCATGAAGTCATGAATCTGTAAAAATGACTAGAAAGAATAAATACTTAAATTTTTTATTTTTCTTGTTAATATTCAGCATGTCCACCATCATTACTAAAACAAAGGGTAATACGATTCTTTAGTTCTTGAAAAACCTTTTCAAGCTGATTTTCATTAATACCAGCAATCACATCAGTTATCCTAGATTGCAAGTCTTCTAAAGATAAAGGTTTTGCTGAATAAGCATTAGTTTTCACATGTCCCCATAAAAAGAAATCCATTGGAGTCAAATCTGGGAAACATGAAGGCCAAGAAAATGGTCCACCTCTTCCAATCCATCTGTTAGGGAATTTCTCATGTAGAAACTGTCTAACATGCAAAGTAAAGTGACAAGGAGCATCATCTTGTTGAAACACTGTATTCTCTATCAATATTAATTGTTCAAGTTGAGGAATAAAGTAATGTTGCAGCATTTCTAAGTACAGTCCCCGATTGTTCAAGTTTAGAAATAAAGTAATTTTCTAAATAGCTATCACCATCAATAACACAGCCATCAAAAAAGAATTGCCCTATTACTCGAAGCCATGGGTCAACAGTGATTCTGAAAAATAAGAAATTTTTAAGTTAAGTTTTTAAAAATAAAACGTCTAATGAAAAGAAAACTATATCTGTCAAGCTTTCTAATCCTTTTTACGAGTTATTTCTCTCGCATACACTTACAAAGTTAGACTAAATTGAATTGCATACAGACTTTATGGACACTCTTTATATTGACTGATACATGGATCATATGTGCATGCCTTGCATTAAGCATGCATCATGGCAGGATAGACTTTTCAACAGAGTATTACTTAACATCTGTTGGTTGTTTTTTAGTTTATCAGGCTGCATGTGGTTGGATTAAGACCAGTGAAGCCGGTAGTCAGGCATTAGTCAGACCATCCACAGCATAAAAATTGGCCAAAATTAGTTCACAACTAACAAAGATCCCTTCCACTTTGTTCCTGTCAGCATCTCTCTACCACTTTGGGAAGTTTTGGAGGAATCCAGCAGCATGGGATTCAGTCTCTGGGGAATTTTGTTTTGTTTTGTTTTGTTTGCTTGTTGTTTTGAATAGCCACTTGTTTCATTCAACTTTGTTGAACATGAATATTTTGCAGCTGACAATAGCTGACTTCATTGTTTGCACTATGGTCTAGCTGCTCTAGCAGGAATCATTTAATAGCATGCAGTGCACTGGTGTGTGTTGTATACTAGCACATAAATTACAACTACGTGGAAATCAAATGTGTCATGCATGCATGCAAGCATAAATTATACGGACAGATCAACAGGATGTGTGCAGTCAAGTGCACGTGCAAACTGGCATGCAGGTGAATGTGTTTATCCATCATTATGTGATAGAAAATACTGTTTATCCGTCATTATGGAAGGCAGACAAATAGCTAGGGGAAAGAAGAAATGCCGTTTTTGATACGCTCGGCAACCGCTAGGTGCCGCAAATATTTTTTTTTTTCGTCACGTTATTGCTTGCTGTGGGGCTAGCTGTTTCCACCTGACAGTGCGCTGCCGTGAAGTGATACTAACAGATTCCTACATCCTTCTTACGGGAGTGTAACCAGGAGATTGTCTGCATTGCCGCACCTGCTAGATAACAAAATCATTCGATATACATTCACCAGAAAGAGATTTTTTGGTGCCGTTTTTCACTCAGTCATGATAGCTGTCTCTGAAGCGCTATCCCTACGCCTGTATGGAGTTGGCGGAGCTGGAGTATACCCTGCCTCCATGATTATCTAGAGATAGAAACAGTTTTGCATTGCTCAAGCCCCTGTTGTGTACTCTGCGCGGCTTATTTTGCCGTCTCCAAACAAAAGGTGGTTGTGTCACGTGGACACGATATTGGTGAACATTGGATCGTGACTAAAGTTTCCCCAAAGCATCCACTGTCAAAGATCGAGGCCACTTAGCAGTAGCAGGATCGGCCAGTGCGGTGGCATGTTAAAACGTTGCAGTGTTAGTAACCAGCTAACCCTTTTAACAACTGTTCTTGACGTTTGACTCGTGTTCACTTACCTGAATGCTATGTTTTGGTTTTCTTAACAAGGCAGTAACATCTCAAGTGCAATACCTTAGAGCCTTGAATGAAAACGTCCCACATCTCACTTCTTATCCTTGCCCCACTCACCCCCAATCCACCCGGCATCTCGTGCTGTTTTATTGCCTCGCCTGTCTGTTGCCGGTAGCCTGTGTTATTTCAGTCTTTATTTACACTCGTTGGTTCTTAGAACATAGGCATTCGGGGTTCTTCCCCCCCCCCCTAGTTTTCTTGTGGTTAAAAATAACTTTTTTTCCCATGCCTTTGCACTGGCTCCACATTCCACGCACAGGAAAACTGGATGATAGTTCGGCCAGTAGTAGCGAGCCAGAGCCCCCTTTGCCTCCACCCCCACCTGAGCTTGCAGCAGACGACACTGGCGATAAGACAGATAAAGATCCAGTCCTGCCACCTGCTCCAGGTATGTCACACTCACCGGGAAAGACGAGTGGGGATCGGGTACTGGAAGGAGGGAGAGGGGCACAAACGATTAGAACTATTTTCTTTGATGTCAGAGCTCATGTCTTCTCCACTCCATTAGTATTTTGTAATTTTCTTTGAAGTCTTGCTACTTTTTGGGGTGATTTTTCACTTTGTGTAACTGTGTATTATGCTAGTGTTGAGAGTGACATGGAGTTTGATATAGAACTATAGAGTCCTGGAAATGTCTTAATTTATTTGTAAACTGTTGTTAGGCATTAGGTTTTAGGAGAACTAATTTATTTACCTTTGAGTCAGAATGTTGTGCAAAGTCAGAGCCTGTAACAAGGATTTAGGTTAGGGCTGGGACGCTTCTTGGGGTTGGCGTCATGTGAAGTCTTAAGTCGGACTTGAAATTGAGTTTTTCGGTATGACCTCCCGAATCCCCAGTTGGCTTGTGTGCATGTGAGGATTTGAGTATGTGGAACCGCTTGGTAAAGAGACGCTTTGTCTCGGGCATATACCCCTGCCCCCTTTTTCTGATTATGCGAAAAGGAATCGTATACCTTGCCCATTAATTCTAATACTTATCATGTTAACCCTCTAAACATCATCTCCATTCAGCCAGCATGTCGACTTTAAAGTACAAGGCCATCGTACGTGTTATTTCACGTCTTTGGATCGGGAGACGGTTCGGTGGCGCAACAGTTAGTGGCCATCACCAATGAGGCTTGGCTGTTATGGGTTCAGATCTCGTCTCAGGCACGCTGTTCTTTTTCTGCATGTGGCATCTGTTTACAGGGGTGGCTGCTTTGCCGTGATGTAGCCTCAGTTTCTGGCTCGACGTAAAACACCGATTCTCCCTCCCCGCCGTGTTGGAATAAGTCGGCAGCTATTGCAGTTTGTGATGCAGGTGGTGGCGGTGGACGAAGACGCAGGGTTGAACGGCAGTGGAGGTTGTCACGAGAAATCGTTGAGGGTCTTCACCCCCCCCCCAAACAAAAAAAACGCGAAGTACAAGGTTTGACCCCAGGGTCAGCCGATTTTTTCCACCCATCCGTCAAAAACGTCCCTGTTTCGCCGCTTGTGACGACGGAGCCAGGCGACGGATGGTTTCTGATGGTAGTGACTCCCAGTTTGTAAGGTAAGGGTCTTTGTACTGATTCGGAGAAATGAGATTAGGGGCAATAGTGTATGGTGGTGAAGGCTGTCGGGAGGTAAGGGTTGACTGGAGGGATACAACTGTTGATTTGACTAAGCCCGAGATAAGGTACGTAAAGCGCTTTTTCCCAAAGGAGCCAAGCGCCACCGGCGGGCGAAAGACTCCAGGAATGCGAGGAAGAATTTGGTCCTGTACTGCTAGCGAGAAATAACAAAACACCGGCTCCAGCTGCCGAAATTGGCGCCCCTTTTTAATGCAGGCTTTAGTAACATTATAGTGTACTTTAGAAAGAGAGAGAGAGGATTTGAGGGAAATCTGTCATTTATAAGGAGTTCAACGTTAAGCCTCTCCCCCCCCCCAAAAAAAAAATCCCTTACTGTTGGTGAGTCACCAGATCCATTGGTGGTGGAAATGGGCGCCATTTTTAAGCGTCAGTTCTTGTTGTTGTGGGGGGGGGGGGAGTATTATGTTCTATGCTGCATGATTCTTTGACACATAGCAGAGAAATATATTTTTGAATGTGTTAAGTTTTTCTTTTTAATCACCCGTCAGATCGCCCGACAAGCGAAAAATATTCGTCACAAGACGTAAAGCGGTGCCGGCAGGATGGTGAACACTACTACGCTGCTGGTTACAGTTGTTATGTATGTGAGCGGCTCAGCTGATTGCTTTGGCCTTAACCAGCCCACCAGCACCTAGCGATCTTGGAGGCGTTTTGGTTTTCGGTAAATCTCGGAGTCTGATTTTTCACGCAACGACGTGCAAGCATTGTGGGGTGGCGGGGAGGGAGGGATACCAAATTCTTGACGTGTTTACTGGGAGGCGGTGTGCTGCCTCCACGCCGTTCACCGCTTTTCTCTCGGCGGAGGAAATCAAACGCCCCGTCACCTGTGCGGGACGTGCTATATTCTCCCTCCTCCTGCACCTTTGTCTGTCGCTTGTTAGATTGCCCCCGCCCACCTCCACCCATCCACCTTCTCCCATCTCCCTCCACCTCGCCACATCCTCGGATGCGCTAACTCGAGTTTGTCTGCGAAGCTGCCTCCTCTCTCTCTGCCTTGTGGCGAACTGACCTAGTGGGTCTGGGTAGAAAGGGTTGCTGTAACTTTCACAGGCGCGGGTGGGGGGAGGTTACAGGAAAGGAAAAATATAAAGGTGCGAAAGAGACAAAGAAATACTTTGAATTTACCTATCTGATGTCAGGTCGGTGTATGTGAAAGGAAGTACGTAATTTTGAGATATGGAGACAAAAGATGGCTTATTGCTGGTGGCGTTTGGATACGTTACCTGTGAGGCAGCTGTCGTACCCTGATAATCAGGGCACATCCATTGTGGGTGGGTGAGACTTGGTAATGGCGGCGGATATGATCGCTACACCTCCTTGTCCTTCTTTTTCCCACCCCCACCACCATTCTTTTCTCTTCTCCCCCCTCCCCCAACCAACCCGTTCCCCACTTTTGCCGTCCACAAGTTTGGAGAGCTGGCGGCTAACCAGCGAGATGCTGGCATCGGCGGCTTTGTTTCGTTCCAGCGCCCGAGCGGCGCGATGCCTCCTGCACTCCACCTCTGGCCCCTCCCCCCTCCCGTTGCGCGATCGGAGAAGTTTGAGCAGAATAACAGCCGCAGAAGCCTGGTGTCTTTCGGTGGAGAGGTGCCTGACAACACAACGGGGCCTTTGGTTATATTGCCTGTTGCCGATCTTCACCCGTTAAAAAAGTTGCAGTAACAGTTGTAACTGGTGAGGTGTTCAGCTGGCGTCGTCTTGGTACGCGTTGAGACGTTGTATACAGAAGAGTTTCGGCATAGTCATGCAGCATAAGACATTCGTGGCTGGAGAGTTGGTGTGAAGTGCATGAACAACCATTTTACGGGCAATGCCCGTGGAGCGGTGGAGGTTTCAGCCTGTTTTTCCTCCTGCAAATGAATATGGTGACAAAAAATGTTGGAGATGACTTAGGGGATTGTTGTTTTAGAAAAAAGAATATTCCTACAGAACCATTATTCTGATCAATTGATTTATTTAGTGGGCTGATTAGATTAATATTCACAGAGGGGGATGACAATGTGCGCTGGAGTATCAGGGTATACAGAATGTCATGTTGTATTAGGGAATATATATTTATATATTGCCATATCTCTTGGACACCAGGAAAACTTGTGATGGCTTTGTTTAAGATGCTTATAACCACAATGTGCAATGACATTCTACAGTGTACAAAAGAGAGGTCACTGTGCCATACCACTTTGTCAGTCTGGCATTGTGGCTGTTCAAGTTGATGCAAACTTTTGGATGGCTTGTCATCATTTACACAGATTTTTTGTGGTTTTTGATATGGTGTTTTGTTTTTTGCAAGTGTTCTGTTCTTAATCTCATAATCTTCTCAGAGGCTGCACTGAGATTTAGGCTGGTGATTTCTGCTTGGATTGTCAGAAAGCTTTTTCAGCCTGTTCTGTCTGATGTGATGTCTCATTTTAAGAAGCAGATGACTTTTAGCAGTTCATTGTGCATCACATGATGTGTGCCAACACTAGTAGAAAGAACAGACTGGCGGTTGTGTAACAAACACAGTCATCTATTGTTTTGTAGGTGATGATGTCATGTCAGCTTCAAGAAAGAAATGTTCTTAATAGGCATCTGGTGGTTTTGGTTCATTCTTCAATGCAGCTGAACATACTGTGGAAGAGGGATGGATCATGGCTATAAAGTTTTGTAATTGAAGCGTCACGCAGTGTATGTTTCCAGGTCCTGAGTGCTTTTGTAGATATCTTCACCTAAAATATTTCATTCTTGATTATCCAGTGTCTTGAAGACAACTCATACCAGTTTATTTTTGTAAAATGCAGCTGTGTCGAGCTCTGTGTTTATCTGCCATTGCAGATGCAGATGACATAGATGGTGCAAAGCCACATGGAAAAATTGTGAACAGTGAGATGCGTCCAAAGACCCCGACCTTCTCTGGGATGGAATCTCGACCAAAGACACCATCGCAGAATCGCCCAAAGACACCAACCTCACAGGGGTATGGCTTGAATTCTGATGCACGAAGCAAGCCATCCTATGGAAGCCGGCCTGGCTATGACATATATGAGTCCAGGTCACCGGAGGAAAATCATGTGTCTAAGTTTTCAGAAGGAGTTCCCAGTGAACGTGGACATCAAGAAAATGAATATGAGAATTCTCATGTTGGCACGAGCAACAACATTGAGAGCTTATATGAAAGGGCACGACCTCCAACAGGCCCTCGGATGGATCCCTTCCGCCAGAATGAAATTCGGTTGGAATCTCGGAACAGACCAGAATATCGTGATGGACATGGGTATGGCAGGCAGAATGAAGGGGATGGATATGGTTACGGGTATGCACGTGATGTAAAACCAGGTCAGTTCCGAAGTCGGACACCAGGTCCAGAGATAATGGCTCGCGGGGGGCCCGGGCCTGACTACAGGACTGAGGTGCATCGACCAAAGACACCCACAGCACAAGACATGCGCAGCAAGACCCCAATGCCTACATCACATACATATGGTACCAACGACTTACGGGCCAGTGGACGGTACACACCCAATCCCAACATGGAGTATGGACGGTATGGGCGATCGGACTACAACCGTGGTTGGCCTGATTTCAGCTCACCACCGGTTGGTCGCCGGTATGATTCATTTGAAAACCCATCTTTGAACCGTAGTTATGGTGGAGAGCTGGCACGTACCATGGGTGTGACCCCAGCTCCAGCCTTTGGACAGAACTCACCCCGGGGTGCTGGTCACCCTGTCCGCCAGAGCACTTCCTTCGAGACCCAAGATCCAACACCCAGCAACCTCACTCGTATGCCTCGGCGGCCTGCACTGGGGATGACAGGAGCAAGCTACCCTCTTCCCCCTGCGGGGTCTGCTGGTCAGTCGCCGCGCAGTCAAAGTCGTGGCCCCATTGACCAGGAGGCAAATGGAGGCACTTTGGAATTTACTGTGCAACTGCACCGTCAGGAGTCTGGATACGGCTTTCGGATCATTGGAGGCACAGAGGAAGGCTCACAGGTATGTTTGAATCAGTCTGATGATGTGATTTTAATGATTATGCCATGTAAGAATGAGTGCAGGCACACACATCATAAACAGTCAAAAGTCACCATATGAACATATAAATTGAATCTTATTTGACAATATTTTGATGTTATTTTTCCCTTTGTGTACATTTTCTTCATGAAGGATATTTAGCAACTTATCCACAAGCATTTTCTTTGAAGGAAAAAGAAACGTGCTTTTAAAACAGGCATTAAATGTGATAAGCATATCTTGAGAATTCCTGTTGTATTTTTGTGGCTACGCTCATTTCATTAAAGGTGGATCTCCCTTCATCAACAACACCCTTGCTAAGTTATAGCTTCCTGTGTGGAAATCACTGAAGCTCAAAGAAGCTGGAGACTGTAATCTTTACAGCCTCTTATGCTGAGGGTGTTTGGGGGTCCAGTCCATCTGTAATGGGCTATCTGTGAGGCCTGGTATTCCACAACTGGCGGCTTGACAGGCAGAGTGTTTCTCTTATCCCAGATTGATACTGCTTCACTTCACTCACAGTCATGCCAACAGCCCCATAGCTGGCCGCAGGCATGTGAAGATGAATGATAAGGTTAGACCCCACATACCCTAGAACTGGCTGAAGGCACACATATTGGATATTGGAGGAAGAAGGGTTGCTGGGAATCACCTTGGGTGTTTCACACTCTGTACCAATCCCCTTTGGTAAGGAAAAAAGATTCCTGGCAACCTTTGTATTGCAGGCTATTTTTTTTAAAGCAGGAAGGAAGGAGTTTAAAAAGTAGATTTTGAAACCTATTAAATGGTAGCAAAAGATAAGCTTTCCCTAAAACATTTAAGGACAGTGAGCTTCAATGATTTCTTCTGGTTGTTGATTGAGATTATATGAGAATAGAAATAGCATAACACCATTAATCAGGTTTGAATGTGTTTGGAACAAAAGGTGATACTTGGCAAAGATGAAAACCCTCCAAAAAGGGTACGGGAGGTGGGGTTTAGAAAGGGAAGAGGTATGGTTTCATTATGCTTCTGTTGTTGAGAGAAGGATTAAAGTCATCAGAGTGTATCTTTCATCAGTCACAGAACTAGCCACAGTTTAGTCATTCTCTGGCAGATGAAACTGCATTTAAAAAAAATTACAGTAAAAGTTGTACTGTAATTTCACAGAACAATGTTGTACTTTCCTTAGGTTTTCAGAATGAAATGGTGAGGAAACAACCCTATGCTTTTGAGATCATATGGAGCCAGATTTAAGTGTATATTAATACTGCTTAACAAAAACAAAAAAGGTCAGTATACTGAGAATTGAGAGCAGAAGCTGCTGCACTTCCTTCCAAAATCTTACCCAATCTTGGCCGCTGTTCCATTTGTCCACTTGTCAGAATCTGACCTAATCCTTGGCTGCTGTTCCTTCTCTCCTCTTGTCAAAGACAAGCAGGCCAGTCTCAGAGGCTTAACTATCTCCAAGAGCTCTGTTGTAGTCAGGTCTTGCTTATTCAGACTTTGCTGATACAAAGTGAGGGCAATAATCAAACTCTCTCTTGTTCCATGATCTTATCTTTGTAATGCTGCCACACTCCCCTCAGGATGAAGATCTTTAAGTCACAGGTTGAGCAGCATGGAAGAGCAAGCCAAATAATGGCAGAAGCTAGAACCTCTCTCCCTGTGAACACTAAACAAAGAAATGTAGTAACCCTGTTTACTCTGGCCAGACATAGTTACAAAGGGAGCCCTAAATGTGGGGTTGGTGTCCATTGCTGACATGGACACTGAAACCAGTAAGTGTTGCAAGGAAGACAGTTCCCCCAAGTCAGCGAGGAGTACTTGTTAAAAAGAGGTACCTGATTTTGGCTCAGCCAGATGTCGCCCACCTAAAACACTCTTGACACAAGAATTTAAGTATGATGACGGCCTCGTTGAATTAGCTTCAGTTTGTCTCAGTGTAATGAACACAGCTTTCATGGTGACTTTTAGTTGTTTATGATGGACTATGGAGGTCTAAAAAATATGTTACTGTTGGGAATGAAAATGTCTTTTTTATAAAAATGAACTTACAATTAGGCACTGTCATTCCTGTTGATTCTGACATTTATGTGTGTTACACATTATTATGCTTAAGAAGCTAGACATCAGTTTGAATTTACTGGGCAGAAAGGAATAGAATATAACTTTTAGACAGAGATGACATTTTTCATATATGCATATGCGTCGTTGTGTTTGCATGTGGGTTTAGCATCAGAAAGCAGGCTAGCAGAAATGCTTGTCCCTGTATGTCCTCTTATCATAGCCGTGCCCTGGTTTGCTTGAAACCTTGCAGTTGGATGCAGTGTTGTCTTTCTCTGCACGTCAGGTGTCTGTTGGACACATTGTACCTGGTGGCTCGGCAGATCTGGATGGGCGTTTGAGAAAAGGAGATGAAATAATCCATGTGGATGGTCAGTCGGTGCTGAACTCCTCTCACCACCGTGTTGTGCAGCTAATGACCAATGCTGCTTTAAATGGCCATGTGACACTTGGCATCAGGCGCCGACTTAATGCCTACCATGGTACGTATGACAAAAATATGTAGTAAAGCTGCAGTGCTGTCTGTGTGTTCCACTAAGAGTACAATACAATACACAATATCGTTGGAGGTCAAAACCACAAATGTCAGGACTGTACATGGCTATGTCTTCATTGTGACCATCTCAGTTATGGGTGAGCTGCGACCCATTAGGCATATCTGTTCATGGCAATATTTTAGGCATGTATCTTGAGAAAAGAAAGGGAGTACTCCCCCCAGATTTGGGGAAATAATAACTTGCATTGAGCTTTACCCAGTCATTAGGAAAAAAATGTACGCCACCACTAGTCCTTTAAGTCTCATGTTTGGAAGAACTTGGGAAAGGTGTGTTGAGTAGTGCAGAGTGATTTCAGTCAGGTATCCTTGTTATAGGACACTTATATAAATAAGCACAGCAAGAAAGCAGTTTTTACAACTGTTTTTCTGCACTGTTAATGCTCCCTTTTTTGTTGCAGATGTTACAAGTAGCAGCCAAGGAGCTCAGTACCCGTATGAGGTTACTGTAACTCGACGAGAGACAGAAGGGTTTGGTTTTGTAATTATTTCTTCTGTGACGAAGTTGGGCACCACGCTAGGTGAGTTCATAGGTACGTACCGCCAGTGGGGCCTTTCTCTTTTCTCCATAAATCATCACTTTTTTCCCTGCACATACGTAATCCATCAGGTTTGTGTGCACTTTCATTTTGGCATGCTTGGAACAGGAGGGGAAGCTTAAACAGAATATCAAGAAGTACATGTGATTGGTCTGTGATGTGGCTTCCACTTTCCCCTCTTCTCTCTTCATCACCAGTATATCATTTCCTCACAGCATCCATAGTAGCAGTATTTGCTGATGTCAGTGCCAAGTCTCTGGTGCAGTCATACCTCTGGTGCACAGTGTGCATGGGGCACCTCTTGTAAGAAAAGACAGTGAATGTAGCATTTGTGCTGACAGAACTACAATAGTTTTTAAAAAATATTATTCTCACAAAGTTTCAAACATTTTCTTTTATTTAGTGGGCTGGATCTTTTTAACTTCATGATAATCTGGCATCTTTTTCAGTCTTATTGCTTGCATAGGAAGATCAGAGAAAAGTTAGCCAAAGAAGTCCATGACTTAGAACTTTAAACAGATCTACGGTCAGAATTTTTTTTTAAATGAGTAGAGCTGGTCATTTGTTGACCTATAAAATCATCAGTTCATCCATGTTTTTTTTTAAAGACCTATTTTATCACACAAAGTCTGTCCATAGATTGTGTGTGTGGATGTGCGACTCTCTCACTTGACATTCACCATCAGTGAAATGAGGTTTTTTTGTATATTTACAAGAGTATCACAAGTGAAACTGGTATTTGCAGCAGGAAAGAAACATTCCATAATACCATAAATAACAGATGACATTTTTACTGTTTTTTTGTCCTACATTTTGCTGAATTAGTTGGAAAAAAAGTTACGGTCTCTGTTACGGTTTTCAGATGGAAATGACCAAAAGGTTCGGGTGAAAGAAAAGGGTCACGGGTGCCCATGGATTGGTGAGCCCTTTGTGGCTGAATTTCCCGTATTTAAAAAAAATTTTTTTTTTTAATCCCTGGTTGCCCTCACCTGCAGTGCACTGTGTTTGGAATAATCCTAAAACCAGTTTTATCCTTACCACAAATTACTCACACTGTTTATGCCGTTTTGTTTTGCTGACATCTTGCTCGTTAATGCGCATTAACAATATCAGATTGTATTGACACGTAGCTGTCATTGCTAGCAAGTTTATTTCGCAGAGAGAGGCTTAACTGAAAACACCTGGCATCAAGCATATATCTTTGAGTTCAGTTCTGAGCAGTTTTTTATTTTTTAGATAGCTTTGTGTGGCTGGGTCAGAATGGGTGTTGACAAGACTTTCAAATTGCATAGAAAAGTATACCGTGGCTGATGTGCTAGGATAAGTCAGTGTTGTACTAATTAATAGTTCTTACATGTAAGCATTAGCTTGTAGTCTTGTGGCTACATGTTGACAATGACAATTGTTTTATTTCAGTAGGCTCATGCTCATAACGGATATTGGGGAAGGAGGGGGAAAATCGATTATTGGTTCAAAATACAATGTAGTGGCTACATGTTGGTGGGTTAGTTTTTCTCTTTTAAATCTCTTATTTAGATTGTTTATTTCTAGGGAAAAGTGAAATAAAAAGAGCTACATTTATGTGTACATTTATGTTGGTGATGCTGCAGGAAAAAAACCAGTTTGATAAGGATGCAGCAAATCTGATTTAGATGTGTTGGCCCAGAAGTTACAAAGGCTGTTGATTTAGTTAAACCTTTTCATATACTTGGCAGAAATCGAGGCAACAAGCTGCAGATGTTATAATTTATGAATGTGTTTTACAGTAAAATTATGATAGGATCCTGTAAATGTCCACCATTATTTCTCTCAGACTCTCTAAGATATCCAATACAGATGCTAATGTATTTGCCCCAAATATGGTCCACATCATGACAATGCTGACCAAGATACTGTCCATAACAGCCTTCTAAGAGGTTTGGATCAAGCACCCAGGTTTCTCAGGACCAGTGTTGTACATGCTACCATTGAAGAAACATTTTGTGGGTTTCTGAATGTCCTTTTTTAAATTGGAAAAGTAAAAGTACAAAAAATTAATAAGTCAAAAGCTTTATTGACTTTGGAGAAATTTCTACAAGGGGTAAAGCTTACAAAGTTCTGACCCAGGTTTCTAAGTGTACAACAGACCCTCCTAAACCAAAACGCAGATCATCTTTATCTGAAGGTTTACTTCCTGTTAACTCATACTGTCTGTTGGTGTAATGACTTGTGTTACATACACCTCACATGCTGGAGATCTGGGTGCTACCTCACATTTAACTGTATCTGGCTGTTAAGATTAGTTTTCATGAAGTTATTGGCTCTGGCTTTTCCTTCATTCTGACCATTGAGCTTCCCTCCACTTTTCCTCCATCCTGGGCTTTTCGCCTTATCCCCCAACATTGTGTCTGTCATTTCCTTCCCAGCTCTGCCCAGACTAGGTTTTTACCTCATCCTCTAACCTTTGAGCTTTTTGGTCTCCTGGTTATTGCTGAAAGCTGTGCCTTTACTTCCTTTGCTCTGCCCAACCTCACAGGTAGTCTTGTTCGTTTACACTGTATCAGGAAACCCTAGCTTAGTCTGTTGATATGAGCAGATTGTTGATACGAGTTATTTGTTTTCAGTGAGGCATAGCTTCTGACTTGGATCTTCCTTGTCTGTTGCCTGTACCATGCCAGGTTCTTCATTTCTGGTCTTTAGACTGCAACTTTGTGTCATGTTGCTTACAGACTTTAATTGAGTTTATGTTGTCACTGTTACTGAGACATTGACAACAGTGGTCACCAGAGCCTTCAAAATGACATGTCGGAATATTTCTCTACTACTGTTTAAAAGATACAATTTCACTCAAGGTGTACTGCGCTCCTGCATTTTACATCAGAGACAATGACAAGTATAAAGGGACAAGCATTCTACTCAAGACTGTTAAAGCCATTGCAGCCATACTGGTCTACAAAACAACTAGTGGAATTCCGTTTCATGTTACTGGAACAGCATTCTTACTCATCCATTTATGTGCACTGTTGAAAACCTGTAAAACTTAACTTTAGTGACAGTGTGATTGTAAAATGCTGTTGTTGCTCATTTGACCCACTATTTGAAGATGAACAAAAGGCCTTCACACTTCGACATTTGGCAGTAAAATGTGCATGTTCTCGGTTTAATTCTCCCCATCCCTCTTTGGTCTTGTGTGGTACTGGCTTTTGATATTTGCATGTGTGGCAGTATTTTGTGAGGTTTTGACTTCACTGTTAATTAGCTCCTTCCATCTTGGAAGTTCTTGCAGCACAAAAAGCAGAGATGTTTGTGAATTGACAGTTATTTTTCATTGTTAAAAAAGCATATTTATACTTGTTGTGATCCTGGATAACTTCGTATAACTAGACTGTTCATTTTGTTTAAACAAAAATTAACTTTTTTATTTTTAAAAATGACTTCTTTAGTGTTATCATTTTATTTAGTGCAAGACTCATTGTCAGGCAAGATCTTATATGAGCTTTTATATCCTAAAAACCTAGCAATTCTGTAGTCATATTAAACACATCTGTCCCAGCTGATGGATGTTTAAAGCGAGGTATTAGACTCCCTCAAAAGAAAACTTAGTCTTTATGTGAGCAGCACATAAACTGTAATGATGCTGTAAGGCTGCAGCATAGGGCAAAGAGTGTTGGAAAAAAACGTAAAATTCTCTACGTAACAAATAGGTTGTCTTACATAACCTGCTGAAGTGGATCTTCACTACTTGAGATACTAATTACAATGCCAGATGCTTGCTTACTCTTTCAAACAACTTGCTCTTGAGTTATCGCTCTGTACTTTGGTGTAATAAGTCTTGAAATTTTTTTGTTTCAGTTCTACAAATGTGGAGAACGCTATTGACGTTTAATCCTATGTTGTATTAAATTATATTTCATTAAGGCCTTACAGGTCATGTTAGAGAGATGTGTCCTAGTTAAAACTGGTATGAATGAACAGTGAAAAAGGAAGTCGCAACTGTTTGTTGCTGGATATGGCATATAAATAATATTGGGAACAGTTCTTTTCTTTTTCTTGGAAAACTTTTTGTAGTGAACTGTCGTGCAATGTTTTCACTCTAGGGAAAAAAATTAAAATTGCAGCATAACAAGCATCAGAATTGATCATATGAATATGATTGCTGAATGCTAATTAAAACAAAACACTTGTTCATTTGATACATTTTTATCTTGTTTATAGGCCGAATTCTGGAAAACAGCCCAGCAGAGCGATGTGGTCGACTACATGTAGGTGATCGCATCATGGCTGTTAATGGGATGGACATTACCCACATGCATCATGAGGACATTGTTAATCTCATCAAGGAGTCGGGGTTATCTGTCGTCCTGACCATAGGCCCTCCACCAGGTTCTCTATACTCATTAGCTTGCATTGTCAACTACAGCATGTGCTATATCTTATTCTCTGGAAGTGAATTTTCAATGTTCTATTAATTAAAATTGAAAATTAAAATACTTTTATAAAAAATTCAATTAAAGATTGTAACAGAGACAGTAACACTTGAAACACCTTATCACAACTTTATGATGTTAATGACTCATGTATGTGTGCAGATGTAGAAAAGCAATTACACTCTACAATACATTACACCTATATATCTATGATGAAAACTGTACATTATACTGTGGTCCAATTTATTTATTTATTTTGCTTTATTACAGATGATACTTCCAGTACTGCTAGCCCTTCACAGCGAGTGAGTATTTCATTTAAGGACGAACATTTGTAGAGAGTAATGGTTGAAATAACATTAGCACATGCATGCACAGGTTTTTGTAATTAAATATGCCAGCAAAGCTCACAAATGAAGATTGTTAACACTTGGTAGTAAATGTTTGAGATCTGTCCGAGATGCCAAAAAAAAAAAATAAATAAAACATCAAAACTTGTTAGTTTTTATTATTCATCTTCCAGTGGTCAGCATTTTGCATTTATCTTGCACTTGGCTTTTTGAGATCTCCTAGCATACTCCAGTAAATGATTTTGTCACATTGTCACAGAGTTCACAAGGTTCCATGGTCAACGCTTTGGCTTACCCAGCAGGTGGGGAGCAGGATGCTTCACGCAAACCTGATCTCTCACCCAGTCATGCAGGCTGGGACAGGTAAACAGTGCTGAATGGATGAGCATGCTACTAACTGCCTGCGAGCTCAGAACCCACTGCCTCTTGTCACACATTACCTCTTGATCTCTTCATGTGTCTCTTTACTTTTTCATTATATTGTCTTAAATTAATTTTTCCCTTGTCTTTAAGTTCTTTATTTCTTAACTTCACCTTATCATTTTCATCTTCCTTCTGAAAGATGTTTGTTCTTTATCTCTGCTTTTCTCTCACTTTCTCTCTGCTATCTTTCATTTTCACTTTCTCTCCCACCTCCTCTCTCTTTTTGTGATATCTTGTTTCTTAGTATCCTGGAAGTTTGTTGGCTTATGGGTGTAAACATGAATAATTGCAACCATAAAATTTCTGCTGTTTACAGAGTGAACTTAGGCGGTACAGTTGAGAGGCCGCGTGACTTCAACAGGACACGATTTCCCAACCAGCAGGTACCTGTAGGAGACTTCTAATCAGAATTAAAGCATGCTATTCTCTTGCATGTTGTGATATTTTGTGAATGTATTTTTCTTCTTTTGAATTAGTCTTCATTAATTTGTGTACTTCATTACTGCTACTTGGAGACTTAGTCTTCATTAATTTGTGTACTTCATTTCTGCTACTTGGAGACTTACTAAACTGTCAGAATTATTACGAAGTTTTACATTTAATTGTATTGGTTCTGCAAGTTTAAAAACTGGTAATTTGGACTACTAAGTAGTTGTAATAGTTGTGAAAGTGGAAAACCAACATTTGACATCATGATGCAGTTTGTGTAATAAAACAGATGCCGATCAGATTAAAACGAGCAGATAAAAAAACTCAGCGTGTGTCTCTTTTTATTCTTCAAGGGTCCAGAGGAAGGAGAGATGTACTCCGTTGACCTTCATAGAGGTTCAAGAGGCTTTGGGTTTTCCATTCGTGGTGGACGGGAGTTTAACAACATGCCCTTGTTTGTCTTGCGCATTGCTGAGGGAGGAGCCGCAGACTTGGATGGGAGGCTGAAGGTGAGCTGAAGACCTTCGATCTTTTGTTGTAGACAAGAGCAGTGATCAGAATGAGTGTAAAGAGAAACTCCACAGTTTGTTCCCTTGTTTCATGCTTGACATGTAACTGTTTTGTGTTTGTGTTAAAACTCTAGGCAAGCTAGTATGCCACATTAACAAATTTATTTTCATTTAAATCCAGTTTGAGCAGAGTCCAGCAGTTTTCCTTTCTTTGAAGAGCATAGTTAATAGACTTAACAGGCTTTGAGCTAGCACCATACAAGAATTATTTGTCCCTCACCTCCCCCCCCACCCAAACAAATGGGCATTCAATGACTTCCAAGGAAATTAAAAAATAAAAATTAAATAATTAAATAGAAGAAAGACTATATCAATAAATATGTTATTAAAAACATATTTTAAGCAGTAATTTAAGCATAATGGGTGTAACAATCTTCAGGTTGGAGACCAGATTCTTGAGATCAACAACCGCTCAACAGACTCCATGACACACACTGAAGCCATCGACATTATCCAGAGTGGCGGAAATTTTGTCCGACTCCTTATGAAGCGCACTGGCAAACCTCCACCAACGTTTGGTAAGCTGTACCTGTGCAAAGCACCCAGCGCTGTATTAAACTAAGGCTGTATCATTGCAAGAAACCAGTGCTATACTGAACTAAGGCGATATCATTGCAAGCAGCCAGCCATATGTTGAACTGGAAGTGGCAAAGATTGAGTAAACTGGCTAACATGATCACAGTATCTATCATCCATGATCACACCCTAGCTCACTCCAGATGTTGAATTCTGTCCCCTGATCAAGTGAAAAAAAAAATGCATTCATTCTGTGTTTTTGGGCCAATTTTATGTGAAATAAACACAACCTGTATTTACACAACCTCAGCTGAGGAAAACATGATAATGAAATTGGTCACTGACACAGAAGTTGAGTGAATCTGTGTAACTGAAAATTTCTGCTTTCCAGCAACAGCAAGCCTTTTGCAAATGTGGTTAAAGGGACACAATCACAGATATAGCTTCTGAATTTGTCTTGCTCTAGTTGCATTCTTAAACATTTTTGTGGCCTATTTGGCCTATGCCATATCTTACTC
The DNA here is from genome assembly GCA_004794655.1 of Marisa cornuarietis. NCBI lineage: Eukaryota > Metazoa > Mollusca > Gastropoda > Architaenioglossa > Ampullariidae > Marisa > Marisa cornuarietis. Next base: position 5,069,106 of record SMMW01000651.1, read on the forward strand.
TATTCTGTGTATGAATATACCTTCTTGTATTTACTTGTATAATTAGGATATACCACCAATTGCAGACAAAATTTGTTTAGGCTCCCTTTTTCTAGAAAATCCTTTGTGGAGCTGAAGCAGTGATGCTATAGTTTAAATCAATTTTGATTCAAAACTAACTTCAGTTGGGTTTATTTAAAATCAGAATTTTGCTAATTTTCCAGAGGGCACACCATCTCCTGTGGGTCGGTATCCGCCACCTCTGTCTAATGGTCCTATTGGACACAGTTCACCGCACCTTGGCCGGCGACAGATAGACCGTGAAGACTACTTCCATAGCTATCCTCATGGCCGAACTTTTCATAACTACTGACAGGAGAGTGCCAGCAACCCATCTCACGCCAGCTGGGGTAATGCTGCAAGCAAGCTAACCACAAACTTTTGGCAGACAAACTGTCTTCATGTCTGTGAGCTTTGCTGTGCTGTGCCTGGGCAAATTCTGTAGAGGATTTGCAAATATTCTTGGAAGGGGTCAAGACTGTTGCCATGTTCCAGGAGATATTAGGAAAGACACCATGTTAGTGCTTCTGCTCACAGTGTAAAATGGAAATGTTTGCATGCAAGTGTCAGAGCTGGCCTCTGGAGGGAAGGAGCATGAAGAGGACTGGCACTGCCCACAGCATCCTCAGTGTATCTCAATCAAAACTGGCTGGTGGTTGCAGCCACATCAATAAAGTCCTGGTGACCTTCACAGCACTGCAGAGGAGCTTCTTGTGGAAATTACTAGAGTTGCAAGTGTTGCGATGATGGGTCCAAAAGGAACTAGTTTAGCATTTAAAAAAACAAACACCAGAGGCAGCTGTAGGGCATCACAAAGAATTTTTGATACCAAATAGCCAAAATAATTACCAATTACCAATAGCTCGGCAAGGTTCTTCTCTGTGTTACATGCAACTGAAAGAAGCTGTGCCAGCCTGCATCCATGATTTTCTTCATGATATGCATTTGGGAAAAATAACAAAAAAAAAACAAAATCAAAAATCCATCCCTTCACCTTTTTATATCTAAGGACAGATATATGGGCAATACACCAGGGCTTCCTTTTCATGTGGTTTACCAAACTTCAAACACTTTTATGGCATCTGACTTGCCATACCTCTTCTCCACTAGGAAGAGATGGTTCCATGCAATTTAGATTTTGTCTTATTTTCGTCATTTTGCTATCATAACCATTAGTTCATTTTCTGTCCAAACTATATATTTTTCTGTTTTGATCATCAGGCAAGCTTTGGAACTGTTTCTCCATTGAATTGCACAGACATATATGAGCTCCTCCCACCCTGAAACTGTTCGGTTCCCATGCATCCAGAATGTCACTCATATCTTGTTAGAATCTAAAGTTAATACCACTGGGGATTTTTCTTCATGGATTCAAAATGTGCGCTTCTAGTTGTGTAGACCTTATTTTAAAATACAGTATACATAGTTTTATATATAATTAGTAGTCCCCAGTGAGTTATTTTGCATGAGGCCACTGGTGCAGCTGATGTCTGTGATGTAAGGTTGAGTGGTCTTGTTGGTACACTGCCGTCCTTAAATGGCTTCAGATGTGTGAGATATTGCCAGAACAATAGGATCATCTATTATTATATACAGTTTGGGCATTTGGCCTGTTGGGAGTTATTCTTTTATTCAGGTGTGCTATTAGAGCATATTTGTGAAGGTGTAGGTTGTGCAACTGTTCAAATCAGCATCATCAAAAAACAGAGTTGGTTGGCTAAATCATTTAGCCTCAGACACAGAACAATGGGGGAAATTTTTTTTTATCCTTGTGAACTTTGTGATGGATTGAACCTTTCTTTCCTGTCATTCATGTACAGTTTTACAACTATTTTAACTTGATAAAGAATACTTAAGCTTCACAAAAGGGATTTTTTTATATTTTAATCCCAGGGATGCATACAAACAGTTACAGAAAAATTCTTCGCTGTTATTTGTGCCATGCCTCATGCTGGAAGATGAAGCAGACTTATTTTTTTAACAACCATGTATAGTGTACAGAAGATGGTGGCTCACCTCCTACCTAGGACAGTGAAAGTGTTGCTACCAAGTGCAGATGTGCTGAACCCACTAAAAACATACTTGTGCTGGTCCTTTGACCTGGTGAATCAATGTGTGTGCTGAAAAAGGGGCCTGTGGAGATGAATTATGTTCATCCATTTTGTAATCATTGGTGTAGGTCACAGGATACATTACCCTGAGAATGTTTGTCAGCAACACCACCCAGCATTTAACTAGTGTTGAAGGGAGATGTGATTGACATTGGTTGTCTATCAGCTGTTAAGTTTTAATCACAAAGATTGTTTAAGCATCATTTTTCCTGCTTTATTTGACAAGGATCATCTGTGTTACCATATCCATTTTAACATTTGTTACCATTTCTACCAAGCGAAGATGTGAGGTCAGTGGCCTAGCAACCAGGATGAGAGATAAATGATATAAATCTCATTTAGAGCAATAACTATATGATTGTCCTGCAATCACCCTATCATCACATGGTCCAGACATGATAGGATGGGTTGGGGTTGTGTAAGATTGTCGTATCTGAGATGAAGCTTTGCCTTAACTAATTTTAGTAACTGTTTTAAGGAGATACAAGAGTTATTGAACAGGCATCAGAGTTCCTGTGAAGCAGAAGCTGTTTGTGAATTCTGTATAGCTGGTGTGTTGGTGTCCGCATGTTTATGAATCCCACCTAAAAATATCACACAAGTGCATTATCTGCATCATGCCAAGCACATCTTTTACACACCAGGACAATCTCCAATACTCGTTTTTAAAGGTTTTAATGTGCACAATGTGTGTGTGTGTGTATGTTTGTTATATGCATGGACTTTAAAATCGTGTTATCACTTCTATTCTCTTCTTGCTAAGGTGGGAAAGGGCTGTGAAGGGACAGTCAGAGTCTGGAGCAGAGTGTTAACTCCAGGTATCCTGGATTATTATATCCACTGTGGGCAGTGACTTTGATGTCATACTGGAGAGCCAGGGCTAGAATGTCAGTATTTTCTTTGCCTTAGTGTACTTTGGTGTGCTGATCTTGTGAATGAGTACAAGAATTAGCTTCATTAGGTATTCATGTGCTGCATTGTGTATTTATGTGTATTATCAAGAACAAACTACACACTAAAGGACACTTGCATTCACAGATTGGAAAAAAACATTGACACATCGCAAGACAGTGCAGTGACTAGTTTTCCATGTCTTTTTTTTTTTGGGGGGGGGTGTTGCCCGATTGTATGATCTTTTAATCAGACAATTCATCTGATGTCAGACCACAGCGGTCAACCACAAAGATGGAGGGGACTGAAAGCCTGTATATCTTTTTATTTTAGGATTTGGCTCAGAAGGCTTCTTTCACAGCGCTGGGGGATGCTGGGATGAAAGTCCTGGAGCTGTGGCACTTTTTTGGCTGTTTAGACTTCCTGTTGCAGGATTTGAATACAGTTATGCAGGCAAGAATTAAATGCAACTTGTGATGTCAATACAGGCAACCAAACATGCTTGATGTCCATCTGCCCTTCATGATGGGATGAGTGTTTTACTTGTATTCTACCTCTTGTACAATTTTGCAAATCTTTGTAGTCAGAAATGATTTCATTGTTACCCATATTTGGTTGAACTTGATGCAACAGGGTTGTAGTGGCAGATGGCCATTGTGGAGCATGGTCAGTTCACCAAGCAGCTATGCATTTGTACAAGATTTTCTGCATGCTTGGACAACAAGATCAGTGCTTTTTCACATGGGCTCATAAAAACTCATTGCAGTATTTAAGCAGTTTTTAAAATATATAAAATCAAAGCTACTTAAGATAAACTCTGACCATTATTTTAATTTATCTAAATTTGATTTTGATCATTAATTCATGCAAAATTCATTCATAATCACCTTTTTTTTCGTTTGCTTCTTTTCCTGAAAATTTATATATAGAACATATCCCTGGCGATCTCTCGGAGTTCTGCATGTTTAGTTTTGCCCATGCTTGCTGTTCAAGAAAACGCAGGTACTAATGTTAGAAGAAGAAAAAATGAGAAATTTTCTTATCTTGACATGAAAGCACAGCTGTGCAGCATATGTAGCATGCATTTGTAGTTGGAAGATGAGAGAGAATGTGTAAAAGTGTGTGAGCATGATCCAGTGGTTGTGGGCTGCTGTCTGAAGTACTGAAAAGAATACATACAGTGACAAAATAAAGTATACAGAAGACTAGATTTCTACATCTTTATGTTCGGAGTGTATATTAGTAAATGTGTAATTTGTGAAAGAGCACAGAAATGAGTAAACGTACCAAAATGCAAATAATGTTAAGAATATGTTATACATACAATTTTCTGTTTTCCTCCTTTGTGTGTGTGTGTAATATTTTGTGTGCAGGTACATGTGAGCACGAATATGAACAAACAAACAGTTCTTAAGTATATCTTATTCAAAATTTATCAAGAGTTGGTCAGAATACTCATTAACTGTAGACAATTTTTTCAGTATTTTATTATTTTCATGGACAGCCATCCACCACCATGCTTTAAAAGAAGACAACTGACATTTTCTAACATACGCACAATATGTAGACCATTCACACTGCACTGTGGAGGCAATATGGCATGTGATAAGTAAAACATTGCTTTTCTCACAAATCAACATGTTTTCCAATTCTATATATAATAATGCATGTAATCCCAAAAGACAACATTTTTCAAACACAAAATCTGTGTCATTTTTTTCTATGTGCCCATCAACCCCAGTAGAATAAACTACATTGAGATTTCTGAATTGCTTAATACTTGCAGTTTAATTTCTGAATTGCTGGATTTGAAAGCACCAAATGGATCCTGGAGTATCTGACTTCACTACCGTACCATCACTGGGATCTTAACAACTCCATTCCCTACCACTGAAAATAATATGCCAGCTCTTCTTCTTCTCTGCTTGCTTGATCTGCTCCCTCATCTTCCTCCTTCTTGAGCTGAGGTGGCTCTGAACGGAAAACCAATTTCTTTCCAGTCTGTCAAAAAGGAAAACGAAGGGGGTTAATGGTAATCATTAACAGTGGGAAGAGAGCAGGGAAGCCAAACTTAAATTTTATGAAAATGTCTCTTGGTACCTTTTTCTTTGGCTCTGCCTTGGCTCGTTCTAATGCTCGCTTTACGCGTTCTTCTTGATGGAGACGCTGCAGCTCTATTTTCTCCTCTCGCATTTTCAGACGTCGTTCTTTCTCTTTTGCCTTTAAGCAATAGATGATCAGAGAAGGGAGTTAGAAAAAATGTTGAACCTAGAGATGTCTTCTTACACTACAGTTTGATGATACAGCATAATAGTGTATATCAAAATAACACAGCTCTTCAATTTTAAAATCTATGTAAGGTGCGTCTGATTTTCAGGAAATTAAATGTGTGATTGTATTTAGTGCCTATATGGATAAAAATATAGTCTGATATGCATGCTCAAGATGGAACTTTGCTATAGCATATCCACTGGGGACACCTACCTTTTCTGCAGCCTCCACTTTGTCCTGAGGCATCGTCTCTATGATCTCAAACAGTTCCTCCAAACGGTTCTCTATGTTGGTCAACATTTGCAGCGTACTTCAAAGACAAAACATCTTTTAGGTTAGCACAAAGTGTTGTAATGAATGTAACCTTCTCATCAGTTCTCAAAAGCATCAACTGACAGGACTTTGATATGTGCATGGAGCTTTGTCATGGAATAAACATTTGTGGTCAGCAGAATCTGGATATGTTGCACCTATACCACTTTAAAATGACCAGTTTAGCAAATGCTGACTGGCAAAAAATTTTCAAACCATTTGCATAATACACTCCTCAGAGAATTCAGGATGTACTATGATGGTTGTCGCTAAACCAAACACTTTCATAAGGATCATACTTTTCCAACTAAAAAGAAAAGTACCTAAAGCCTTTCTTTTAAAATTTTTGCAAGTAGCCTATTATATGTAGTATAAAAATGAAAAAGTGTTATTGTTTATTTGTGAATTTTGCTTCATTTATAAAAAATTGTTTTTAACATCTAGACAGTTTTTACTATATCAGTAGAAATGAACAATTTTGGTCACAACAGAAAAGTGAAACTTTAAATACCAGGTAGAGATAAGAGGTTACAGGTACACATCCTGGCACTCTACCATATTTACAGGAATGCAGAATCAAGATGCAAAGGCACAGAAAGCAATGTAAACAGGGTGACGAGAATATAGAAAGCAATACAAACAGGAAATAAAGGCTGAAACAAAGCATATTCAGAGGCTAATTATGATTTGTAGCAAATCCACCCCCCAGTTAAAAACTTCCAAACAACCTGAAACAAAGCATTATTATAAATTGTCATTGCTTATGCAAACAGTCTCATCCAAAATTTAATAATCCGCTAATAACACTGATTTCCAAAACTGACTTTACAAAACATCAATAGCATTTAACCTATTTCTGCAAACAGTTCTACCAAAAAAAAAATAAATAACAAGGAGTCAACCTCTTAGGAAGGCGGTGTTTGCATGTGTTGGCTTTTGCAAGTTGTACTAGTAAACCCCTGGCAGTCTGTTGCAAAGTACAATATCTGCTGTAACCCCTGACCTCTTGTCAACTTTACAACATTTCAAAGTACAGTGGAACCTCAATTATCTGATCTTCAAATAACTTTGCATTACGTTACCTGAGATTGCCAAATATATATATATATATATACATAACTGCTCTACAGTGCCATGGTTTCACAGGACCTTTAGCAAAAGAGACGAGTTACATGAAAATATCTTAACCTGAAAATGTGACTTATGCAAGAATGATGTCAAATGTCTGCTGCAGGCAAGAGAGAAAAGTGTGCATGTCCAAATAGAAGGGTCTGTCCTTAATCGCAAGGAAGCCCCTAAAAAAAAATCTGTCAGGGTACAGGGAGTCTTGAGATTAGTAAGGGGTCTCACATTAGTTGAGGCCAAATTGTCAGGGTCCAGTGTGGAGTGAAAAGAAAAAGAATCGTTTTATCAGCACCTATAGTTGCATTTGCACCTTTTTAAAAATATTTTTGTTATCTCTACAACAGTGCTGGTCCTTAGCCTGAATAACTGATAACTGAGGTTCCGCTGTATTTGTTGGGAATGTGTTTAGACTCTATGCTCATCTACTTTGACACACTATAAGCTAATGAAGAAAGCTTCATTGGTCTAATGCTAGCTGCTTAGAGCATTCCTTAAGTAAATCTATCATCATGTTGTATAGTTTATTCAGCTGAAAGTTGAGACATTTTTCTCAAGTTCTACAAAAAAAAGCTATAAATCTAAAAACACTTGTTTTATTTCAAAAGAATTAGTAAAACAAATTTCTTTTTGATGATGGATGTGTTACATTACTCCTAGTCCATCAGTCTGCTGTTGTTAGAAAGGAACATGGAAGTAATTTCAGTATTAAAAACTAAATGTTTTACAAAATAATTTAGGATGAAAGAAAAGATCTCAAGCCAACAAAGATGAAAACTAAGACGAATTGATTGTCATCATAACTGGCTATAGACTCCAAATAGTAAAACAGCACAATATGTCAAACATAAAAAATGTGCTTGTCAAATTTCAATGTTTCCAAGCCCTGCTTGGTCAGTCCTTACTATGCAACTTGAACCTGTGCTTTAGCATGATGTGAAAACATATTCTTCAGACATCCATATGAAAACTATCTGTATCTCTTTCACTCTAATCATACTTCTCAATGAGACATTTTTCCCATATGAAAAGCACAGCAAAAGCATAAAAAGAAAGGTTCTTGTTTAAAAAAAGTTAAAGTTTATTTCACTGAGAACTCTGATATATGCAAGAAAGCTCTCTCTCAATTTTTTTTTCATAATAACTTCACATTTGACAAGCTAGTCACTACATGAGCCAAATGAGTTTCATAAGTACACAGGTCTGCTTTATTGCAGTAATCTTCAAAACTGCAATGTTAGCAGCTCTGCATCACAAGAAAGCTGAACAAACAGGTTCAATTTACATGCTGTGGTAAAAAAGCAAAGCAAAAAAAAAATTAGTAAAATAAACCACTGCCTACAAACTTGAGGGATATCTGTGTTGCTGCAGCAGATAAAAAATTGTGCAAGCTTTCATAAAAGCATATATGAATATGGCACACTAAGACAAACAGAGGTTCAATTTACATGCTGTGGTAAAAAAGCAAAGCAAAAATAAATTAGTAAAATAAGCTACTGCCTACAAACTTGAGGGATATTTGTGTTGCTGTAACAGATAGAAAATTGTGCAAGCTTTCATAAAAGCATATATGAATAGGGCACACTAAGACAAAAGCTTGAGGTCACAGGTCATATACCAGGTCAGAGGTTAAGCTGATGGGCAACAGACATATGCAGGGGTTTGCCAGGACAGGCACACTCAAGCACCACCTACCTGATGTTGGCCTCATTGTCCCCAATGCAGCTGCGGTACACCTCCTCCACTTTCTGGTTGAGCTGCTGCAGACTCTTCTCTTGGTCCTCTTCTTTGAACTCCCCATAGTTAAACATCCTGCAACAGAAGCTGGGGTCTGCAGTGGGTCAGAGCAAAAGAAGACAACAAAAAGCCTATGGTCAGTCTTGCTTCTTCTGTTGTCTCAATTTCAGTTTTAACAAGGTCTTCTAGACATATTAATGATCATGTTTTTTTCCAAGTGTATTAAATTATAATTACTGCAAGCTTAGTGATAATTTGTCTTTCACTTCCTGCCTTAACAAAGCATAGAACTGACTACAAAAAAATGTGGCAACACTAATCTTGAAATGAAGGAAGAAAGAGCATAAGTATTGTAGCACAAAATGTCATGACATTACTGGGCTGAAATAATGTCTCAAAGAAAACATGCATTTGTGGTATGTCCCAGGGTATGTCAATACGCACTTTGCCTTGATTTTGAGTTCTGCTGCCTTTGCTTCCTCTGCTTGGATTGCTTTCTCAAGCTTTTCAATCTGATCCTTAAGGATTTTTGTCTCTTTTGTCCTGCACATGAAAGTCAAGTAAAGAATTAGCGGTGTAAACATTCAGGATCTATAAGTTATTAATGCTATGGAGATTCTCAGAAACATCACTGGAAAATATCAAAGCCCAACAGCATTTAGAATGTCTTCTAGCATGATAACGATCGATGATGATGATGATGATGATGATGATGTAACAGAAAGGTCAACAAACATTCTATCCTTAGTTATTTTCATTGTCTGCTTCATCTCCTCCAGCGCCTCTTCTGTTTCCTGGCTGTTCTGGATGAGGGAAAGGTTCTGCTCTTCCAGTTCAGAAAAGATATCAAGCAGCTGCTGGGGATCTTTGAAGAAGAGCTCCATGTCCTGTTCAACATGACACAATGCATCCGACATAACATGATAAACACATGACCTTCATCCTGTATATATTGCATCCTGTCCAGCATGACACAGGAAATCGTACTCAATGTGACACTGACATCTTGTTCAATAACAATACAACAACAGAGATAACTCACTTAAGCATTTTTACCAAAGCAGTTTTCTGTTAAGGTAACTGGATATAATACATTCTCAAATAAAATGTTTCAATTTTAATTTATCTATTGTTCATTCAGAATTGTTTGTTCTGTCTCAACCCTCATAATAACAAGTTTGCCACTTTACCTCATCGCTGTCTGAGTCAGACAACAAAGCTGGGCTTGGAGAATCTTCTGTTTGTTGAGCACCTGAAACCCTGATGATCACCAAACCTGTTAGCTTTCTGTTTCTTGTATGAATGAAAGCTAGCTTGTGACAAACAATGTTGCTGAGTAAACAAAAATATTTTTTAAAATGTGGAGATATTTTCTTGGTGAAAGAGTATGATTTGAAGACTTCTTTTATCTATTTATCTCTCTCTAACACAAGCATGTATATTCTCTCCCTCTTTCTTGCTCTCTCTCTCTTTGTTCCCTCTCTCTAGGTAAAGGTCAGTTCTTGATCTTTTCAGGTCACTGGGGAGCGAGGTGTTAGAGACCTAACTTTTCTTGGGGTCAGCTTTATGTGAGGGTGGAGCCCATCTCCTTTCCTTCACTCTCTTACCTTACCCAACCCTCTATGGAGTCTGGTACCCATTCCAGGTGACTGGGTCAGCTGGGGAAAATTTGATGCACCACACAGACATCAAACTGGTGTGCCTCTCAGTTTGGACACCAGTGCTCTAACCACTTGGTTATTCGCTTCTTTCTTCCTCTAAGTTTCAAATAAAGTAATTATTTCTTAGTGATATCTTTAGTTCAAAGTGTAGCATATAGTCTGTCAAAAATATGTGATATACATGAATGACACAAAACATGGGGAGAAGGTGCAATTCACTTTGTTTTGGAGCTGGAGGCTGAGCCAGAACCTGGTTTAATTTTTGGAACCTGGAGCTTTTTTTTCACCCCCTTTAAGTCTCCCGTGCCTTGTCTGTCCAGATCTGATGGTGACTTCTTTAACTGGATGTTCCTTTCTCTCTCCTTCTTCTTTATTTCTTTGATCAGTTTCCTCTGTTGTTGTTTCTCTTGTCTTATTTCCTGTGGTGGATATAGGTCAGTTTGTGAATGCACCAATTAATCTTTCATTATGTTGAACTACAGCTAATACACATTGGCCAAACAAAAGCAGAATACATGTCAGCACATAACTGATGGCTTAAAGACTGAGCTACTTCCCTGCGACAGAAAAGAATGGTTTGACCCAGGGTGAGGGACCTTGCTGGACCACACACTTATTGGACAGAAGTAAATATGAAGCCTGTCACACCATCTGTGCATCTCATCTCCCTCCCCTAGGTCAAATCATTCTTCCTGATCTACTCCATGGAGATAAGCAGGCATAGCATGATATAAAACTATAAGCCAGTGTGATCATGATGCATGCATACATATACACACACACTCGCATAGCAGATATCTCAAAATGCAAGGACATGCATTTTACATGGATAGACAGAAGCAATGATTATGGTCTCAAAATTTGTCCTTAAAGCACCTTTTTAGATGTCTTTCTTGAAACACAAACATGAAAATATGTCAAAAATACTTACAAGGGGTGTAAGTGCCTCAAGAAATCGTCTGTACTGCTGATACTCCCTGAGCATTTCTTCGTATTTGGATATTTCAGACTTGATCGACATGATCTGAACATTAATCTTCTTTATCTCATTAACCTTCTCCATCTTAAGTTTTGCCTCTGCCTCAGCACTGTCACATGAAAAGTTACATGCACTAATTGGGTAAAGATATTATGAAGTTTAAAGAAAGAGGTCATATGCACTTGTGAGGCCTTATATGCACTTGTAAGACATTGCAGACACTTAAAAGACAAAGATTGCATGCACTTGTAGAAGAGATTTTATCTGCTTATTATACTACAAAAATATTAACTTAAAAAACATGCTCCATTTTATGAAAAACATCTGTACTCAAAATACTGAATCAGCAGGTCTGCTTTGCATCACCACAGCATACAAAACTATGAAAAAGACTGCACAGATGCATTCAAAAGAGAGTTCATGCATGATGATGATGATGATGATGATGTCCATTTGTAATGCGCAGGTATCCATTCGGAAGAATGCTCATTGCGCAGCAAAAAAAAAAGTAAATAAATAGATAAACACCAGGAAAGACAGAAGTGTTGCTTGGTTGTTTAAGTCCATCTTAAATAAACAGATGGGTCTTCAGTTTTTTTCAAAACGTGGTTGGTGAGGTGATGGTGGACAGTGACGACGGCAGAGCATTCCACAGTTTAGGTGCCGCATTTTTGAAGGCCCTGGCTCCAGTGCGCTTCTTGTTTGTGTCTTCCACTGTAGGGAGACAGAAGCGTGACTGGGAGCCAAAGCGCAGGCCACGTGACGGCTGGTAAGGAGGGACTACCTCTTGTAAATAGTCAGGAGCAGTTTTGAACATGCAGGACTGTGCAATCGAAAGCACTCTGTGATCAATGCGTTTGTTCACTGGGAGCCAGTGAAGGCTCTGTAGGATAGGGGTGATGTGCACAGTGGAGGACTTTGCACGGGTGACAATCCTGGCGGCCATGTTTTGAACTCTTTGGAGTCGATCCAATTGCGTAGCAGGTATACCCCACAATGCACTATTGCAGTAGTCTAATCTGGATATGATGGTAGCCACAGCAAGTGAGTTGGCAGCAGCTTGAGTCAGCATGGGCCGTAGTCTACCTAGAGTCCTCAAAAAGTAGTAGGATTTTGCCACAACAGAACTAATATGGTTACACATGGAGAGCTCTGCGTCAAATAAACAGCCCGAGGTCCCGCACACAGTCAGCAAAGGCTATGGAGGCATCACCGACCTGCACGGCACTAATGCCGATCTGCTCTTATCTGGCCTTGGGGCTGCACAGTAACGCTTCTGTCTTGTCGTCGTTGAGTTTAAGACGATTCCTGGTCATCCAGGCCTTCACCGCAACACAACAAGATTCAAGTCATTGAAGCGCATTCCTAGCCACTGCTGGGTCGGGGGGAAAACTGTTCAGAATCTGTGTATCATCCGCAAAGAACTGACGTCCCATCGGAAAGCATTCAATTACCTGTCCAAGCTGTGAAGTATATACCAAAAATAATAGTGGACCCAGAACGGATCCCTGTGGTACGCCACACACCAGAGGAACTGCCTCAGAGCTTGCAGAGCCGACAATCACTCTCTGAGATCTATCGGCAAGATAGGAGTCAACCCACTGCAGCGCAGCGCCGCTGTTTGTCAGTCTCAAGTTTGCGTGCAGTGAATGGGAATCAACATGTGTATATTAACATGGAACTGAGATAACAAAACCAGAATGAAAGAAAAGAACTTGTGGTGCACAGAAATGGGAAAATGTTATTTTCTTCCTTACATTTTAATGGCTTCAACTGAGTTTTTATCATTTTCTTTGAGGAATTCATCAAACATGGCAGCATCTTCCTCCAGAAACTGTTCAGCCAGCTCTAGCTTCCGTTCTTCAGCTTGAGCTATTTCCTCCAGCTTACGCATTTCATCCCGCTTCACGCCTAGTGAATACTGCAGTAAACAAACAAAAAATACCTTAGTCTAAGTTAATGCAAGTTTAAATTAGTATATAAAGTCCACCATAATAGTGATCAGCTGGGCAACATCTTTCCATAAGATATCCAAATAGAACTGTGAGAATACTGTATAGTTACATGACTAAAGTTATGACCAGGTAACCAGATTATTTCAAAATTATTTCTAAAGGCTGGAGCTAGTTCACTGCAAGATACTAATTCTCAAAATCTGTGGGAATACTCTGCTCCCTCTGTAAGCTATAATAATGTTAAATTGAAAAACTTGCTGGAAGTTTGGAAAGGGATCATTTACCATGTCACAAAAGCAGGTTTGCTGTTAAGGCAATGCCCTATTCATGTGCTTGGATATTTCATGATGCCTGCACCACTAAGCTACAAGTGCGTTTCCCCCATGAAATTCATTTTAAACAAATCAAAAGGCATTTTTGTAAGGAACTAATGACTGAGCTTTGTGTTATTAATCTGTCAGCAACTTTGAGCTTCATTTTATGTTTGACTTGACAGTCTTGAGAGATTTCTTGATGAAGTCAAAATATGTAGGGAGACTTGACAATCTCTATCACTAAAAACCAGTACTCCTGAACAGCATTACCTGAACTAGAAACATTTCTCTCTTTTTGGCAATGTATTCTGACAAAGATTCTTTTTCAACATGGCGATCTGTAAGCACAAACAAAAAACAATAAAAGGTTAATTTTCAGAATGTCTTGCTCAACTATCAACTGAGATGTAAAACATTAAGACGGCATAAAACATACAAACAGTCTGTCAATAAATAATCTATTGCTAAATATAGAGCATTAAAAGGTGACTAACTTGGTTACTGATGATGTGAACAAGACATTTTTCTGAAATAGGGTCAGGTCTCACCTCTGGTGACAGCAATAGTAAACTGGGGGTCATCTTTGACTGCCACAGCCTTGTCAGATTCTTCTTCTTCCTCTTCATCAGACTGTTTTGGCTGGATCATGGCAGAATTGCGGAAGTTGATGCGAGAGTTGTAAGTTGTCTTCTCGTGCACGTGTAGCTTGTGCTGTTGTTGCTTCTCCTTCAAGACAGAATATCACTGGGGTTTTTTATGCATGATTGTCATTCTTTTCTATCATAACTAACATTCCCTAATTTCTGCAGAGGCATCATTAAGTCAAAATCTATATGAATATGAGTATGAATCAACATGAAGGGCTATTGTGGTGGCACAAAATGTTTTTACTGAGCACAGCAAAGTATCATGTCGATTTTTATTGTCACCTAATGATGATCCCCTCACCCCACCCCCAATACTGTGTTGAGTTTTGAAAGTTTAGTCATTTTTCTGACTTACAAGTGATAGGCTGGCAATTGGTGGCACAGCGGCTAAAGTATCTGTCACCAGGACTGTGAGAATCAGGTATCTTGGCTCTGACATACCTCTCTCTGAATGACACCTGTTTACAGGGCTCACTGCAGGTGGTTTTCTCCCTCTATTCAGTTTTTTCTACTTTGTGTGTGCATGTGTATGAAGGTGCTTTTGTTGCCTTCCCTAAAAAGATGTGTGTTTGTGTGCCTGTGTGCAAAACACTTTGAGCCTGGCTTTTGTACTAGGGGATGGCACTATATAAATGTGCTGTATTATTATTATTACTACTACTATTATTCAAAAGAGCTTTTATTACTTGATGTAAACAATCTCCAAAACATTGGCACTGTACATATTTTACTTAACATTTCTCTTTTCCTGGTTTTCCAGCTACACATTCTAGGGATCAAAGCATGTCAGTGATGACATAAAACAAGCAGAGTATAAACATCATAGCAAAACAATAGGCATACTGAAAACAGGGTATGCATCCCAAAAATAAAGTCTGTGCTGAACCTGTTTCTTTTTTTGCCTCTCCTTGTCCCTGAGCACAAATATGTCACTGTCTGGAGGCATTTTGAATGGGTTATCTTTGGGAACTTTTTCTTGCTGTCTGCCTGCTGCAATGGATGCAGACTTAGCCGAAGGTGGAAATGTCACCTGGCCTGAGATACGGGATGTACTTTCCTGACCTGAGAACAAATATGTTTTTATGCTTAATACTTGGATAAAATGCACTAGTTAAAGTGAATATGGAAATCAGATGATAAGTAAAAAGATGGGGATAAGATGACATGGCTGATTGAAAATGAATGTTTTTTTCACTGAAATACACATATTTTATTTGTAACATTAGCATAAAATTTAAAGTTTCTGGTGTGTGTGTGTTAATGAGCAAAGTAATTTGGTTTTACATGAAGTTAATCTGAAATAAAAACCAGAAAAAGAACTCACGTGACTTTTTCCCAGATTGCTCAGAGGGCTCAGGAGAACCAACATGAGATGGTTGGACTTGGGAAGCCGACATGACTCCAGAATGAAAACTGTAAAAGAAATGGTAATCCATTATTTATCTAGGAAATGAACCATATTTAGGAGTCAGCATGCAGGGCATTAAGTTTAATGTGAAACTGTACAGTTTGTAGTTTAGGTAGTACAAGAATTAAGCTGCGTTTGCACGTAACCATACTAGTAATAAATCTTTAAGTGTAATAGCATTTTTTAAATGTTACCGTTCTCTGTGTATGTGAGAGAGAGAGGGTGTGTGGGTGTGCAAGCACACATAAGGGTGTGCACTACATAATATATGTGTTGGGGATGTATATATGCATGTGCAATTTTTTTACCTGTCTTATGTGCAATAGTATGCAATACATATTGCATCTGCTGGATTTAGGTCACTGTGTTGCAAATTTCACGACTGTACTGAGATAATGCTTTAAGTCGACAATTAAATATCATCAGCAAATCATTGAGACAAAGCGCAGATATATGATTCACAGATCGGGATGGCAAGGATCAGGTACTTATACATGCAGCGTGCAAAACACACACACACACACACACACACACACACACACACACACACGTGCGCGCGCACGCACACACACACGTGCGCGCGCGCGCGCACACACACACACACAGAGGGATCGAAGGATGGCACCAAAAGAAAAAAATCAGTAAATAAATAAAAACACTTTGGCATTACTCACCCGCGAAAGCGAATAACTGAAATAATATCAAAAGATTTAACTTATTGTATTTTATTACTCAGTAATTTACGTCACATTCCTATAAACAATCAAAGACATATTATTACCTGATAAGAATACACTCACCGTTAGTCGCAAGCGGTAAGATGTCTCTACTGTACACAACGTCACAGCGAGGCTCGTCGTCTTGGTTACAGGGGAGGTTACTGCTATGACGGTGGCTCGAGGCCTCCTAACGCGATTTACATGAAAGGGGGAAGGGGCGTCGAATTTGTATTCTGTGTGTGTGTGCTTGCCTTGCATATACTATAGTCACATGGGTTTTGTCATTTTATCAGTGAATACAGCACCACGTACACACCACGTACACAGTGCCGGATTAACCTCAAGGCAAAGTAGGCAATGCCTATGGGCCCCGCGACTTAAGGGGCCCCGCGATAAAAAGATATATTTTTTGTAGGATTGAGTCTTATAACTATTGGCGTACACACATGCACACGTACATGCGGACTCAGGCCTGACGAGAAGGGGTGGGGGACAGGGGGTCTGGTGTACCCGGGCCCGCGGCTGTGAAAGGGGCCCCGGCCTTGGTCAGTGGATTTGTTTCTTCCTCTTCTTCTCCTGTTCTTTTTCTTTTAAAGAAAGGTCTGAGGACAGAACACCCAAGCATTACACACGCAGATGTTGAGTTTGAAGTCTGTAGTATTCTGTGGTGAGAAGTGTAGTCAGAGGTATCATATTCTCGCTGGACAAGCCTGGAGGCGGAAGGCCGCTGGACACTGAAGATTTTATCGCGTGTGAACCGGCCAGAAGAAAGTTCGTGCATTGAGATTGCTGGGTTTATGTGCCACTATGGGAGGGAGGGGGCGGGCCCTGCAAGCAAATCAGAATTAACAGTGAAGAGGCAGGTATGTTACTGATGTGTGGCCACTCTGTGAACCGAGAGGATGGGGGCCCACCTCTAGCGCTGCAGCCTGTAAGCGAGAGATATCAAGGTGCTTTTTTATAGTTACTAAAAAAACACTGAAACTTTCTTTAACCGTTACCAAACAAACAAATACATTAGTCTACACAGTAGATCCCTGATAAATGAGACTATATTATCCTGTAATACTATCGCAGCCAGCAAAAAGAACATATTATTGCAAAAACATTTTAAAAACTGCTGTCCCACAAATAGTTAGGCTTATAAATTGATCCCGGTGGTGTCACGAGAAGTTTGGAGCTGGAGGAGGATGATATAGAGGAGGTTAGCACGAGAAAGATAATAGAAGTTAAGAGATGGTATGTCTGCGCGGTAGGTGGATGGCCAGGATGGGCGGGTAGGAGGTAGAGAGGAGAGTTTTGTCACCGGAAAGTGGAGGACTCGGACTATTGTAACCAAAGGTGTCACCTTAAGAGTGACGATCGCACGACCTACGGAGATGTACCATGCAGGCTCGCCCTGCAATAACACATCGGCCGGCTGGTCATTACCTTTCCTTCCAGTCTCCGACTTTCTTTTGCTCTTTGCCAATGAAGCGCCATCCGTCCTCCAAAGCCACCTCGGAATCTTTCTTATTCTGTGCTAGTTGTCTGAGGAAGCTATCAATGCCTATCATATATGTTGCTGTATATTGAGTTTTGCGGTGGCTGCAACGTTTGTTTTTCGAATAATCACATGCTTATATTTGAATGTTTTTAAGGAGCTTCGTGCAACTTATATTTGTTTCACTATGAAGAAGGGAGGTAAAGAAAAGTGTACAGATGTTATATGACATAAATGTTAGTTTGTCTGCGTTTTCATTAAATTACTCCTTGTCTTGACACCCACAATCAAGGTAGAGGCAAATTATGTTGGCCCTGTTTTTAGTTTAGAGGCCACTGACTAAGATGACAACAAGTTCCACCCATGCCGGCCATCGGCCATGGGCCGCAATGCATTGTTGCTGACAACACGACAAGAGAGAAATGGGGGTGTGTGGATAGTCTCGATAGACTCGACGGGATGGACTTTCATGGGAATTAAATGGTCGGTGTTTGGAGCAATTGGAGATGTAGACTGACATTTTTATGAGATAGTTAGACCAGTCAGCAGTAAAGTCGCCGTGTGATTGACCAACCCTTTCAATCGGAGTCCTTGGACTAAAGAAAGCTTGGACAGTCGGACCTTAGAGAAAGCTATACACACTTAGTTTAACATCTTTTCACACCGAACTCTCCTGCCTGTCACACGCGGTCTTCTAGACTCGAAAAGCCGAGATACGCTGCAAACTTTGTTTGTTTGGTGAATGGTGAGTACTGTATTTTTTTTTTATTTATGCTTCTATGATTTTCTGTTTATTGACAAAAAGCATTTGACAAGGCAGGAACATCAGTGTCGATGAGAGGGACTCGCAAGCGTCTCAAATTGACTGAGGATAATGAAGTTTGTGAGAAAAACTCATAAATATAGCATTACAAAGTTTTTAGTAAGCAGGTATAATGACAATATTAGTACTGCATAACTTTGTTCTATGAACTAATACAAGTCAGCTAATATATGCTCAACATTTCTATTTTATGTCACAGAAACCTCTCCCTTTGATCTACTTAAATATTAAAATTAACAACAGTTACTGGCTAATTAGTATTTAAAACATTTGCTTTGTCTTCTAAAACTGAGCAAGTATTTTAACTGATACTGACTGATGGGGGTTGAAGTCGACCGAGTTTGCTTGATAAAAGTTGCATGTATGTTTGCAGTCTATATTTCATTACTGAATGAAATGTAGATATTGACAATCAAATTGTAAACATATTATATACTCGGAAAAATAATTTACGATTACAATTACAAGTGGCCCGGAGAGTCGTCTGTCCCGGGGCCCGTGCTGGCTCTCGGCGGCCCTGGATGTGGTCATCACACGCGTACACAAATGCGCACGTACATGCACGCGCACAGACCTTCACACACAATCGTCGTACGCGTGCGCGCACGCGTACACACATGCACATACTTACACAGGTGTATCCACGGATGGCAGTGAAATGGAAAATATAAACTAAACTGAAAGAAACTAAGAAAACAATTGACGGTGAACTGTGCAAATTGCAATATGGGTCGGGGCTTCGGGGGGGGGGGCCCAAAAGTTTGTCTGCCTATGGGCCTCCACAGTGCTTAATCCGGCACTGCACGTACATACCCTTCATAGCAGGGCCGCCGAGAGCCAACACGGGCCCCGGGGCAGACACATTCTCCGGGCCCCTTGTAATTGTAATCGTAATATAGACTGCAAACATTAGGACAAGTGCACTAGGATGTACATCACTACTTGAACATAGAGTTGTTTACAAGTGAGTGGTTAGGAAATGAGGAACAATGACGTTCAAGGATCAAACTTAATTGTAGTACCCCGCTAAAAAAAAAAAAAAAAATCTCCAGAGTGAGGAATCTATATACGTCAACCTTTCTTTAAAAGAACAAGAAAAGGAAATGAAGAAGGAAAGACCGAAATCCACTGACCAAGGCCGCGGACCCGAGCCCCTCTCGTCAGGGCTGCTTCACAGCCACCGGTTGTGATAGAATTTGCGCGCAACGTCATCGGCCACAAGGATGCTAATTCTGCAGAGTTTGACAGTGACACAAAAATTCCCGTGGTGATAGAAATGCCAGGACACAATCCTGGTAAGATGGAGGGGATACAATTCGTCTAGGGAAACGCAAGACAGTCTTCAAAACCGAGAATTCTGTTATACGCAAATGTTATGGAAATAATGAAAGTGTGGAGGAGCGTCACAGACATCAATATATGACGTAAATCCACAGTGAGTCAGTCAGCTGGAGGAAAGAGACTTGCATTTTGTGGGACAAAGTGAAGACGGAGAACGAATGGACATTATGGATTTGTAAGGTCATCCATACTTTGTTGAAGGCCTCAACCAGAGCCACCACTGATGTCGATCAGCTGAAATCCGCTCCAGGCGACCCCTGGGTAACTTGAAGATGAGCTCTGTCTTCCACGCATCGGGGATCTGTCCTGATTCCCAAACTTAATAATAATAATAGTGAAGATTTTTATAGCCCATATTCACACTCATAGAGAGCATGCTCTTAGCGCTTAAAACGAGGAAGAGACGTGGACTAAGTAGATACAGAACAAAGGGGACGAAAGAAAACGACAGTACTGACGAAACAAAAAACAAAAGGCATCAAGTAACAGGAACAGAGAAATATAGTGATTCTGCGAGGAAGATGGGTAAAGTAGCAAGAGGGAAGGGGGAGGGTAAGAAGGACTAGCATTGTGTGGACTGTGTTAGGAGTAATGCTCAAGGAAAAGGTGCGTTTTCAGTGCAGATTTGAAAGATTCAATTGTAGGAAGGTGGCGGATATGGAAAGGAAGAGAGTTCCATTGTTTTGCAGCACAGTAGCTAAAAGTCCTGTGACCATATGTTGTTGTTCTGGTGACAGGAACAGTTAGAATACGGTCTTCAGACGAAGAGCGTAGTTGTCTGGACGGAGAGTAAGGGATGAGAAGTTCAGAGAAATAGTCAGGACAGGAGCCAGCAAAGAAATTAAAACACAGCACAGACAGTTTGTACTGAATGCAAGAACGGATGGGTAGCCAGTGTAGAAAACGAAGGAGAGGAGTGACATGGTCCCGTTTCCTTGCTCTAAGCACCAGACGCGCAGCAGAGTTCTGTACTCTCTGGAGTCTCTGAATGAGGTAGTCAGGGCAGCCTGCCAGCAAGGAGTTGCAGTAGTCAAGTCGAGAAAGAACAAACGCACAGACAAGAGTGTTGGTAGCACGTGTAGAGAGAAAGTGACGGATAGCACTGATCTTACGAATCTCATAATAGGCAGATCGACAGACATATGCTACATGTCTATCGAGTGTCATGTCATCAGTGACAATAAATCCCAGATTCCTAACGGATGACGTGAAGGTGATGTTGCTGTCGCCCACCTTGATGTGATTGGGCAGACTGACGAGTGAAGGTTGATGTCTTCTTCTATGGCACAAGAGGGCTTCCGTTTTATAATCATTTAGTTTAAGCTTGTTTTTTACCATCCAGCCCTTGACATCGCTGATACAAGCTTCTATAGAGCTAATAGCAGAGTGAGACTCAGCCGGTGGAGTAGAACAGTAAAGCTGCGTGTCATCAGCATAGGATTGATGAGAAACCCGGTGAGACCGGATGCATGATGAAAGTGGTTTAGTATACAGGATGAACAGAACTGGCCCAAGTACTGAGCCTTGGGGAACACCACAGAAAAGTGAAGCAGGGCGAGATACCTGACCATCAACTAACACAGTCTGGGTCCTATCAGTGAGATAGGAGTTGAACCATGAGAGCGCAGGTCCAGAAATTCCGTAGAGGGTGTGGAGTCTGTGAAGAAGCAGAGAGTGGTCTATAGTGTCAAATGCAGCAGACAGGTCCAGTAGGGTTAATGGAGAGACATCACCACTGTCAAGAGCAGATAGTATGTCTGTTGTTACTTTAATAAGAGTGGTCTCGGTGCTGTGGAAAGGTCTATACGCCGACTGAGCTTGTGGGATAAGATGGTGCTCTTGTAAGTATGCCCAGAGCTGTGTCAAAACTATTTTCTCTATGATCTTAGAGAGAAAAGACAAGTTGGAAACTGGACGGTAGTTGTTCAGGACATTGACGTCAAGCGTGGATTTCTTTAGAAGTGGCCTCACCACCGCATTTTTGAACAAAGATGGGAAAACACCTGACGACAGGCTGACATTTACAATATTTGTGATGGCAGGAAGTAGAGTATCTAGGCACTCGAGCAGAAGGCTTGTGGGCATCGGATCTAACTCGCAAGTTGTTGGTTTAGCTTTTAGAATAACCGCTTTCACATCGGTCTCAGAGACTGGTAGGAACTTGGACATGGAGCATCCTGGAAGGACATCACAGGAGATGCTGTCGAGCCGACACAGAGTCTAAAGATGATCGAATGTCCGATATCTTGCTGGTGAAATAATCACTAAAAACTTGCGGCAGCAGTGAAGCAGGGTAGGCAGTAGGCAGTGGTGTTACTGTCTTAGATCCAGTCATTTGAGTGCAGATGGCAAAGAGCTTTTTGGAGGAGGTGCAGTTAATTATTTGGCCCTGAAGATATGATGCTTTAGCCGCATAAATGCATTTTGCAACGCTTCGCTTTGCGGCATTATAAATTTCTTTGTGGATGGCGAGTCCAGTCTTCCGCCAAACACGTTCAGCTCGCCGGCGCGTGCGCTTCAGGTCACGGAGTTCGACGCGGATGTGTGAATACCAAGGCGCACATTTAGACTGGCGCATCAGACGTCGAGATACTGGGGCATGGTCATCAACTACTCTACGCAAAACACAGTCAAGTTGCTCGGCAGAGGGTGGTTGGAGGAGCGCCATCTGCAGCTGTGCTTTGAATGCTAGTCTATCCACATTTTGTAATGACCGAGTGGGTCTGAAAACTGGCGCCGATGATGGGCATTTGCGATCCAGTTCGATTAGTACTGAGTAGTGGTCAGATGAGAGATCATGGGAAACATCAACTGACTGGACTAAGTGGTCATCAGGTCGATGTATGACCCAGTCCAGGATGTGATCTCTTTTGTGAGTTGGTTGCGACACGGACTGGACAAAACGAAAGGTGTGCAACATTTCGGACAGTTTGACAGTGTCAGGGTGAGAACTGTTGTCGAAGTGCACATTAACATCTCCGAGGAGAATTGCGGGTCCAATTAGTGCATTGCTATAATCCAAGAGATCATGGAATTCTGAGAAAAATGAAGAAAAGCTAGAAAAAAGCTGAGAAAAGCTAGATGAAGATTTCAGTCAACATGAGAGCTGTCACATTCACATCTGCTTTCAACATCTCTGCTGTTATTCCATCTGCCCCTGGTGCTTTGCCGCTTTTCATTGCCTTGATTGCTGCTGTCACTTCTTCCAGGCTTGGCGGGTCTGTGCAGATGTCAAGGTCCGTATCTGCTGGCTGGATGTCTGCGAGCTGAGTGGGGTCTGGTCTGTTCAGAAATGACTCAAAATGTTCCCTCCAGCGCTGTAGTTTTTCTGCCTCTCCCTGGACAACATTTCCGTTCATGTCTTTCACTGGCACTTCACTTGTTTTGAACCTGTTGTTCAGCTGTTTATTGATTTTATACAGTGTCTTCAGGTAATTTTTTCCTGCTGCTTCTTCTGCTTCATCTGCCAGTTTCTCTATGTAGTCCCTTTTGTCAGTTTTGGTCATCCTCTTTACCTCTTTGTTTATTTCTGTATATCTTTGTCTGTGTTGTTCCTTCAGACGTTCAGATCTGGTGTTGTTGATTTTCTGCTTGATTGACTTTCTCTCGTCTATCCTTTTCCATATCTCTTCTCTGATCCACTGTTCTTTCTTTTTTCGTTGGAAGCCCAGTATTTTCTCTCCTGTTTCCTGTAAGACTCGATTGAAGTCCTCTAAGGTCATCTCCTGTTGGTCCCCTAGTGCCTGGAACCTGTTCTTTACTTCCACTACAGAGGCCCGTTTGGTGGCTGGGTCTTTCAGTGTGCCGGAGTCCACTCTCTGCTGACGTGCCTGTTTTCCTCGCGATCGACGTAGCTTCAGAGAAACTGCGCTATCACAAGAGTGTGGTCACTGGCAACGTCTGCTCCTCTGTAGGCTTTGACATCTTGAAGTGAGCTCCTCCATTTTCGGTTGATGATGACATGGTCTGTCTGGTTCTTTGTGATCCCGTCTGGTGATGTCCACGTTGCATTGTGGATATCTTTGTGTTGGAAGAGTTTGCCTCCAATCAGTAGATTGTCTTCTTCACAAAAGTCTGCCAGTCTCTCTCCGTTGTCATTGATGGTTCCCATTCCATGCCTGCCCATGGTATGCTCCCTGCAGGTATTGTCACTTCCCACCTTGGCATTGAGATGAGCAACAAATCATGGGCTCGGACGCTCCGCGTGGCTGTCTGTAGCTGATACTAAAAAGCATCCTTGTCTTCTGCCTCGGAGTCTTCTCTTGGTGCATAGCAAACTAGCACTGTCAGCTTGGTGTACTTTGAATGGAATCTTGCTCTCAAAAGCCTTGGTCCATAAGGCTTCCATTCCAGCGGTGTCTTTTCAGTTTTCCTATTGAGGAGCAGTGCTACTCCTTCAGTTGTCTGATCTTCCTGAGAACAAGATAGTATGTCCTGATGGTAGTCTCCTTTTTCCCGTGCCGGTCCATCTGACCTCGCTGACTCCCAGGATGTCCAAGTTGTAATTGTCAAACTCCTTGACTAGTTGGGGCAACCTGCCAGTCTGATACAAGGTCTGGACGTTCCAGCACCCCACCCTCAACTTCTGCTTCGGCTTAAGTAAATTCACCATCGGGGCACCAGCTCCCTCTCGGGTTTGACTGTCGTCCGTCATAAGTCCAGTTCCCTGGTATGTTTCATTATCTTCGCCATCCGTAACGAGTGCTTTAGTGTTGGTTTCTGTAACCTGCTTTTTTTTATATGGTGGGGTTGTTAGCCCTACCACAGACTACTTTAATTACCTGTAGGTGAGGTGTCCACCTTAGTCGCCTCTTACGACATGCCTGGCTGGACAGCAGGGACTCTATTCTTACAATGCTCAGTGGGCAAGCATACCCCGGGGTCCCACGGGGGTGTCATCAGCATAGGACTGATGAGAAACCCGGTGAGACTGGATGCATGACGAAAGTAGTTTATAGTGTAGAGGATGAACAGAACTGGGCCAAGTTGTGAGCCTTGGGGAACACCACAGAGAAGTGGAGCATGGTGAGATGTCTGACCGTCTACTAACACAGTCTGGGTCATATCAATGAGATAGGAGTTGAACCACGAGAGGGCAGGTCCAGAAATTCCGTAGAGGGTGTGGAGTCTATGAAGAAGTAGAGAGTGATCTATTGTGTCAAATGCAGCAGACAGGTCCAATAGAGTTAAGGGAGAAACATCACCGCTGTCAAGGGCTGATAGACTGTCTGTCGTTACTTTAATAAGAGTAGTCTCAGTGCTGTGAAAGGGTCTATATGCTGACTGAGCTTGTGGGAGATGATGGTGCTCTTGTAAGTAGGCCCAGAGCTGTGTCAAAACTATTTTCTCTATGATCTTAGAGAGAGAAAAACAAGTTGGAGACTGGGCGGTAGCTGTTTAGAACGTTGACATCAAGCGTGGATTTATTAAGAAGTGGCCTCACCACCGCATTTTTTAACAAAGATGGGAAAACACCTGACGACAAGCTGACATTAACAATATGTGTGATGGAAGGAAGTAAAATATCTAGACACTCGAGAAGAAGGCTTGTAGGCATTGGATCTAACTCGCAAGTTGTTGGTTTAGCTTTTAGAATAGCCGCTTTCACATCAGCCTCAGAGACTGGGAGAAACTTGGTCATAGAGCATTCTTGGAGGATATCAAGGAGATGTTGTCAAGCGCCGACACCGAGTCTAAAGATGAACGAATGTCTGATATATTTCTGGTGAAATAATCACTAAAAACCTGTGGCAGCCGTGAAACAGGGTAGACTGGATTTCGCACGACAACATCACTGCCCACTGTCTACCCTGTTGCAAATGACAAATAGCTTCTTGGAGGAGGTACAGTTAATTATTTGGCCCTGAAGATATGATGTTTTAGCCTTGTAAATGCATTTTGCTACGCTTCGCTTTGCGGCGTTATAAATTTCTTTGTGGATGACGAGTCCAGTCTTCCGCCAAACACGTTCAGCTCGCCGACGAGTGCGCTTCAGGTCACGGAGTTCGACACGGATCTGTGAATACCAAGGCGCACATCTGGACTGGCGCATCAGACGTCGAGACACTGGGGCGTGGTCATCAACCACTCTAATGATGTGAGCTTTTATAGCGCGGTATCCCAGCCAAAGCCAGGCTCTCCGCGCATCACAAACATAAAAACACAAGACAGACAAAGTTCCTGTGGCTCTCTCTGTAAAGTTAATAGGAATACCAGCTCGTTCTTCTGCCGGATGACATTCATATAGATCAAGATGTCAATGAGACAGATCTACAGTCATTGGACTGGAGCAGACTAGAGCAATACTCAAACACGTCGATCAAATCGTCGGGAGAAGATTCAAATGATCACAAAGTAGAAATTGCAGTACAGTGTTGAAATGCAATGTTTGTCACTGATGTAAAGTCTATCCCAGGGACGACTTGTAAGGATGAAGAAACCGTGATGGCGTCAGCCAGAGGATTAACGGCGATGAGAGAGTTGATATATTAGCAGAGGAATGATTACAAATCCACAGGCAAGTAAACAGTCAAACACAATATGCCTCTGACATCAGAAAAAAGTGTAGATCGGTACAATAGCCACTATAAGCACATAAAATCCCAGAAGAAAACGAAAATGTGGAGAGCTAGTCCCCTCAAGCCTGTTAGGCGAAGGGACACCACTCTTTCCCTATGCA
Organism: Marisa cornuarietis; assembly: GCA_004794655.1. Classification (NCBI taxonomy): domain Eukaryota; kingdom Metazoa; phylum Mollusca; class Gastropoda; order Architaenioglossa; family Ampullariidae; genus Marisa; species Marisa cornuarietis. The sequence continues at coordinate 5,095,598 of SMMW01000651.1, forward strand.
AACCACTCTATGCAAAACAGTCAAGTTGCTCAACGGAGGGTGCGTGGTTGGAGGAGCTCCATCTGCAGCTGTGCTTTAAATGCCAGTCTATCAACATTTCGTATTGAGCGAGTGGATCTAAAAACTGGCACCGATGATGGGCATTTGCGATCCAGTTCGATCAGTACACTGTAGTGGTCAAATGAGAGATCGTGGGAAACATCAACTGACTGCATTAAGTGGTCATCAGGTCTATGTATGACCCAGTTGGTTGCGACACAGACTGGACGAGACTAAAGGTGTGCAGCATTTCTGACATTTTGACAGTGTCAGGATGAAAACAGTTGTCAAAGTGTACATTAACATCTCCGAGGAGTATTAATTGCGGGTCCATTGAGTGCATTGCTGTAATCCAAGAGTTCATGGAGGAGTCTTAAACTGTCAATCATTTGGTTCTTATTATTGTAATAATTTTATCCAAATTCAGATACCAGACTTTCTTCATGCAAATGTTCCATTCTTTCCCTTTTTTGCAATTTAAAAGCAATGAAACTCAAAACCCTGGCAATCGAATACCACTTTATATTTTGCACACAACACATTGATTCCAATACAAATAATAAAAATTTCTTAAACACAGTCATGGTGTGCTGTGGAATATTCAGGTTTCAAGATGAGTAAATGATTACAGCTGTTAAATACAGCCAGTTGTCATGACAAGGTTTTACACAGAGATCCAGATTAATTAATAGAACAGTTGTGCTTAAAGGCAGAACTTCTACTGTCCAGCAAGGAAGATTGATTTGAGCTGGCAGAGGGAGGTGAGGGTACTTCTTGGGCCATACGGAAACAATAAACAAAGAATGACAACTTGGGTAGCTGGCACAATGTTTGCTCCTCTTCTCCCCTCTTTCGGTCAAACCATTCTTTCCCACCATAAATTAGAAGTTTAGCTTTTAAATGCTGCATGTAAGCTAGAAAATGTCTGTAAAATATATTGCACTTGCAGCCCTCTGCCCTGGGTTTCTAGTTCAAAAACACCAGATAAATAAATGCAGCACATGTTGCTTAATGACAATATATTTAAGTAATTGCACCATCCAACAACAAAAATGAGTAAAGAGTACATAAAAACATATTAGTAGTAAAGTATCTAGTTCAACAAAAACAAATACCAGCTGGGAGAACAATACAATCTCTTTCAATTGAAAGTGTTTTACTGTAATGCGATGCTATGAATCTTCTACACTGAAGATCATTTGACATGCTGGTATGCACAACATTTGAAAACATAGATCATCCATCTAACCTATTATTCCTTGGCTGGACCATGTACATTTACTGGTTTCAGTCATTAAAACATAATATAAAATCATTTAAATAATGATTTTGCTGAATATGTAAGTGTTAGTACATGTCAGTCAGACCCTCAAAGAGAGGGTGTATGTTGCTCTTATAGAGGCCCCATATATCCTGTGCTGTATACGCACACAGTATTTGTTTGAATTTGTTGGTTTTTCACCTTCTGTCAGAAAAGTAAAACCACCTATCTCCCTAGCTATTCAGACTACAACTGTGCTGTACTATAACAATATAACAGCAAAATAAGATGCATTTAAAGCATATCATAGGATCAAGTTCAGAAAAACAGCCAAAGTATATAGATATCACATATTTCCCTTCTAGTGTCACTAGAATACAGTGTGCAGTTATTCATTAGATTTAAAAACAAAACAGAATTGCATCCATCTGATCTTCCAACGTCTCTTGTCTTTTCAAGCTCAAAGTTTTGTCACATCCAAGTCACAAACCAGCCTTTAAGTATTTTACAGATCTAGTCATCTTCTCATCATTCATGCATGTTATATCTCCAGTCTTTCTTTCACTGGTTTAAATTTGTGCCCTAGCTAGTTGACATACCTTTTTTTATATCTTTACTAGAAGAGATCTATAACTACCATAAAATTTCTAACCCATTTTGAACATGTCAAGTATGAGCCAAAATTCTATAAATTGCATTTATCTTATTAGCCTATTAGAAGATTCCAAAGTACTTAGCAAAGATTGTGGTTAGTTTGTAAAAAAAGTGCCCTTATAGGAAGAAATAGGTATCATCAGGCAAGATGAAAAAAAATAGATGTTACGCAAGCTGCAACTGAAAAAATGCTTGAGCTATATATCCTGTTATAAATGTTTGTCATATCGAAAGTGCATCCTAGCGTATGTACATTTTAAAAGTATTGTATGGCAAAGAAGCAACAAGAAACAACTGGCAAAATATTAAAAAGTTAAACTGCACTTGTAATAAAAATGTAAAACATTAGTTAAATCTATTTGTAAACAGTTTTTCTTCTTGTCTGAGTTGATAAGTTGATAAATAATATGAAAGTTGATAAGATTTTTTTTTTGGTATTTCCTTAAGGTAACAGTTTTGTCATGAACTTGCAAACATATCAATCAGGCTAAATTCTTTTCTCTCTTTTTTTTTTTTTGTAACCTAAATAATTGCAATCACAATGCTGCCAGATTAAAAGTTTCAACTGATTTTTCAAAGTATTTTTTTCTTTTTTGTGTGATAAATCATGACAAGATTCTTATGAAGCTAAGAAGCAGCCATGAAGTATGGCATGAAGTATGGACCTTCAATAATGCATTAAAATAATAAATACCTGTGCAGTGGTTTGCAGTAAAAAATTAACTCAATCTGATGATCCAGTGGTCATTGTTTCTAAAAGCTAGACAGTCAAGAAGAGACCATTATAAGTTATGTATTCTTTATCCTGCAGGCAAAATAATGCATAAAGTGGAGCCTTTTTATTCTGCATTGTCTTGGAGAGCACTCTGTAAAATGAGAGTACATTGCTATGGATTCAGAGCCACTTTTTAATGTAACAATTTCACAATTGTTGAATGCTCCTGCGCTATAAGAATCTTTGTACAGATAGTGGTTGATACCATATGGTCTTTGGGCATGACAAAGCCATTGTAGAAGAGAAGAAAAGTCACACAAAATAAATATCATGTTCGTATTTACTTACACAGAAAAAAATAACTAGATACCATACAATAAATTAATTTAAAGAATATCGTCATATTTGTATGGTTGGTCCTTAATTTCAACTTCTTCTCTTAGCATGTGAGCAACATGATTGGAGTGTGTTTGTATATATATATATATATCTGACAGCTTCTAAACCTTTTAAATGTTCTATTTAATAAATAAGCCATATTATATCACTGAAGATGCTTTGGCAACAATAAGCTCAGTCAACAGCATTCTTAATAACACTAAAATGCTCATAACAGTGACACCAACTTCAACAACATATATCACAACGACCCTTCACTCTAAGTGCTCATCACAATTATTTTTCACTCAAAGTGCTCATCACAATGACCCAGCCTAAAACTGCGTATCACCATTCCCTACCCTCAAAATGCTGATGAAATAACACAATGCTTTTTCAATCTTTTCCATCCTAAATTGGTTCATAGCACCATACATGCTGAAGACTGTTTTTTTGAGCAGAAAGTGATGTACAACTAAAGCTTTACACTTTACATTCATAGCTTCTTGCTCTTCTGCTAAGTGGACAGAGTTTTTTTGACATACTTGTTCACATGAACTGTGAAGAGTTAAAACATGCCTTTAATAAATAGTCACTTTTAGGCTTTTCAGCTATCAAGATTTCCTCCAGAATTGCACCAAATTAAAGTTCGTAGAGTATAATTTATGCAGCTTTGGCCTTCTCGGAAATGTCCAATTTTCCAAGAGACGTGTCACTTTGGATTTATCAGAATGTCACAAATAAATGTGTCCTTCCAGAAATTACTCATGTGAAAATGACACATTTCTTGCAAAGTTTTGCACCATGTCAGGCTTCAGTTTGAAGATATGTTCGTGACATTCAACAGGTAGTACCATGGCATTCCACAGCAATGTCTAATGCATACCACAACTATCCACAGTTATGTCTTCTGCACACCATAGGAGCAGCAGTTGGCTCAGCTTCACCCTCAGTCATACCCTGTAGTAGTCATCATTTCGTCTGTAAGCTGCATTGTGGAAGCACCTTTGTAAAACATGTAGACACAACAGGTGCCCATTGCCTCAAACAGCAAAAGAAAGTTTCCTCTGGCTACAGGCGAATCAGACTTTGGTCGGGTAGTTGTCAGTCTGTAGGTGATGTTCATATGGTGGGGGAGCATACGGCGGCGGTGCCTCTGGAATTCCATAGACAGAAGGGTAAGGTTGCGGCAAGGATGGGTAGAGGGAACCAGACTGCAGGGGAGTGTGCTCATCATTTGCAACTTCTGAGGCTGGTGGAGCTGGTACAAAAAAAAAAATGATGCATCATATTAACATTCCCGATGGTCATTGACTCTTCAACAGGACTATAATATCTCAATTGGATGATGTTAGTGGTCGTCAGATAACAGACACTTACATCATAACAACATTTGAAAAGGAAAGTTTGACTGATCATGCATTTCTTTGTTTTGTTGTTGTTACTGTGTCTTGTCTTGAAATGGTGGGAACAAAAAGAGTTTTCATTATTCATTTTTATATAGAACTGTCTTTTCATATCTCTAAATGCATGTTACACAGTGTGGGTTTAAGACATAAAGCACTATACTCAGACATGTGTCTTCTTTGCATGGAGGGTATCAGCCAGTTCGGCCAACACAACGTCATGTTAATAGAGAGCCAAATCAGGCTAAAACATCAATAATTTATGGATGTCTACAGGTGAGTGAACCACTGATGGACTACCTGATGGCTGCACGTGGTGATTATGAGTGGAGGTGTCGGTGACGACTTGAGTGGGAGCATAGCCAGGGGGACGCTGTGTCTTGCAAGGTTTACAGCAGCAGCACAGAACAATAATCGCCAATGTGACGATTAGGACAACCACCCCAACGATGATGCCGGCGAACAAACCGATGGAGGAAGCCAGAATCACGTCTTGTCCGGACAAGTTGCTACCTGGAATAAAGAGATCATTTCCATTAACTGCTTAATCCCTTCTCCAAAGAGTCTCGATAAGAATTTGCACAAATGTATGTATGCATTTTATCATGATGGAAATAGGATTATAAGGATAAGGTGTTTTTTTCATTTGCTTGATATTGACAAACGTTCTTTGAATTCCATTAAGCATAATACAAATTAGACCGAACAGGTCAAAGTTTGAAAAAAAGCAATTCAAAGAGAATTTGGTTCTTGAACTGATGCTCCACAATTTGGTTAGTCTTAACTGGTATGCTGTATGAATTTTGAACATATTATTTAAAAGACAGCGAACAAGTAACAACTATTTCTTTCAATCTGTTCGGCAAGCTTTTGCTTCTTAAGTTGACGATCATCTCTAGAAGGTAACATATTATACACATGTAGCAATGCAAGGCAGATTTAGAAGGTGTATGGGCTTTGTATCCAACCTTTGACCCATGTTTGTTTGCTGTTCTAAACTGTAGACTCTAGACCTGTCCTAATAATGATTGTATGTATAAAAGGTAAAGGCCATTAGTGGCAATGGGGCAAGTGGTTCACCATCTCTATGAGACTGCATGTGGAGGGATGAACTCAACCCTTTTTTTCTGTCCCCTTTGACAGCCCCCTCCCATAAATCACGTCTAACGGTCTAAGTGAGATCGATCGCTGATCGACTACCTGTAGCCTGCACCTGGTGGTGTCGTGTGGAGGCGTCATGTGGTTCAGGGGAGGGGAATCAACAACAGCAGAAAACAAAAACCAAACCAACACCTGATGATTACTTCATTGACTGACAATGAGCATTGAATTCAGTAAACGACGAAACGAAGCACAGAGACCCACCTTTCTCGACGAGAATGTTGATGTCGTAGTTTTTGTTGTCGTTCAACTTTTTTTTGGCGAGCCTGAGTGTGACGTAGCGTTCCGATGTGCACATCGTTGGTGGTTTTTCGTCATCACAGGACAGCTTGCGCTGAAAACACACACCACCATAACAACACGCACATATCATACATTTGTTTGTTTACCACATATTTTTTGTTCCCCCTCCCCCGCCTCTCTCTCTCTCTCTTACACACACACAATCACAAACACGCGACATTGATGCACACACATACATAACATACAAAGACAGAAGTATGGCCACGTGTGTTGTTCTGAAACGCCCAGTTTACCCATTCTTTGTCGGAAGCAGACGATCGGTGGTAGATGTGCAGGGTGACCCCACAGTCCACGATGTGGAGTTTATTGAAGGTCAGGCACACCCCGGTGTCTGGCGGTGACCGGAAGGTCAGATTGCAGAAGAGTGTCTCGTGGATGGACCCTGTGGGTGAAAACACCTCCACGGTGAACATGTCCTCCTGTAGCGAGAAGGGCTCCTTCTGTCCACAGTGGGCGTAGTTGCTAAAGTAGACTGCAAATAAAGAAAATCACTAAAGAAATAAAAAGGTTATACGTGCAGTTTTCTTTGTGAAAGGTGACTTCAAAAAATAATAAATAAAATGTGTCCACTAAAGATGGCTGCAAGAAAAATAAAAAGGCATGTTTGTTAAAGATGACTGTAAGAAAAAAATATTTGTTAAAGGTGACTGGGGGAAAACAAGAACGTATTTTACTAACGTAGAATGCAAAATATATCAAAGATATGGAAAACGTGAAAACATTTTTAGAGATAACTGCAAAGAATATGTGGTGTACTTGCCATAAAGTAGACCAAAACAAATGCTGGGAATGGAGAATTAATTTCAGAAAGATAAGCATAAATAAATAGGGTGCTATCCGTTAACCGAGGTCACAGACAAAATTACAGAGGTCTTCCAGGCTGTGTGGCAGGGAGTAGTTTTCAGTTTACCCTATCGAGCTGCATAGACCTGGGGCCAATTGCACAACACATTTCTAATTTTAAACACTTTTAGGCCTTAACTCTATTTAGATAATTATTTTAAAGTACACGCCACAATTTTAGAATTTTTAAAACTTAAACTGCTTTATGTAAGATAAAGTTGTTTAAGAATGACTTTCCGTCCTGTCAGTAAAATTTTGTGTCTGTTTTTCTGCAAAGTATCAAAATGGCTTAGAAGAGATTTTTACCTCTTTAGAACAGTTTTAAGGTTTAGAAACGTGTTGTGCAACTGGCCCCTGGAGTCTCGATTAGTCTCCACCAGAGAGACTATTCATATGGCGGGGACAATAAATGCGAGGCGAGAGCTGGCATCAGCATCTGTCATTCAACAAACCGATTCACGGACAGCCTGCAGAGCAGGAAGTGGGAGGAAGGCCAGAAGCACGGCGTGAATATCGCCGCCTCGCAGACTGCCTGAGCCTCAACAGTTGTTCTCTGATGTCACATCGCCACCGCCGCTTGATAATGCCTGTTGTTTACATTGTAGCAACGTTGGCAAAGGTTGGTATTGATTCTGCTCTGCTTTGTCGATGAGCATTCTCGTCTGCGCGTGCTAACGTGCCTTTTCCCCGTGGCAACGTGGTTCATTTTTTTCCTGCTGAATTTACACTCCATGGTTCCGCACACACTCATGCTTTATCATCAGAAAGCTCAGTGGAATTATTGCTTGTATGCTTGTTTGGGTATCTCATTTCATAAATTCAGGCGAGGAGTTTGACACACGTACAGTCGTGTCTGTTTTCTCGCCATGAAAGCTCATCGGACTGATGTGGGAAACGAGGTGATATCCCCTTTGGGTATTAAAGTATGTTTATACCTCTGATCTTTTGAAAATGAGGAACAATAGGTGATTGGCACCAACATTAAGAAATTCATTACGAAAACAAATGGCAAGGGAAACTAACACTTCAATCATATCCACCACTTGATCATTTGAACGTTTTACTGTCGGTCCTAACCCCATTCTTGGTACGCAAGAAATAACTTAGTTTAGCAGTCCTGACTCGTACAATCGTTTGAACCAACATTTAAACGACCTCTGTGCGAAGGTTTGCTCCATTTAACATCGTCTCACCTCGTTATTTCAATAGGGAAGGAAGGCAATCTTACATTCTATGATGAACCTCAATCGCACCCGTTATTCTGTTACATCACAGATTTGTCGGTCCTCTGTAGACTGGTCGTTGTTCGTCCAGTCTTTCACCTCGTGCGTGCTTTACACATACAGCACCTTCTCTGGGAAGGAGGTTAGTGATAAAAGTCTGCTTCTAACTGGTGTTGTGTCGAAAAAGTAGTATTTATGGGTTTTCAGGTTTTGTCGTCCTTGCGTCATCAGACCTGTAAATCTTTCCGAAGTGGTTACAGAAAGGTTGCAAAGTGATCACAAATTGGTTGTAAAATGCTTACAAAGTGGCTGTAAGGTGCTTACAAATTGGTTACAGAGTGGTGTTAAAGTGATTACAAAGGGCCTGAAATCGTAATCTCTCCAATATCTGACAGTTTTCTTTGCTGTGAAAGCAGCACACATGGAGATCTTCTGACAGGGGTGATTGTTCTGACACTACTCCATTTGCGCTGCAATGCATCTGGTTGGGGACGACAGTGTTATCCAACCAGCTTTTGCATTGCTTGCACTGGTTGGTTTGAAAACAGCAGAATGGACCGTGTCACGACAGAACAGAAGGGTACAGCAATGATAGACGTCGTACTTATATGAGATGTTCATGTCAGCCGAACAGTTACCAACCCTGGATAGAAGGGGAGAGCATGCGATGTTAGGGTAGGGGGATGTTGGGCAATGACTAGTCAAAGGGCGTTGCGAGTTTGGATGGTGGTGGGGAGGGGGCTGGCGAGTCACACAGCTTTTAGCAGAGACCATCTGGCAGATGACCGATCTGCATTGTGGTACGATGGGAGTACTTAAGGGATGACGCGGAACTATGGACGATTGTTTTGGTCGGGTCAGTGAGGCGACTTTAGGATTACAAGGGACGCTGAAAGGCTGGATGGATTTGTCAGGTACTAGCTACGATGTGTGACTTCTTGCTAGGTCACGTGGGAAGTTGAACATGGATCCGAGTGTGAACTGGATGGCACGATCGAAGGTTTGGAAGACGCGATCTAACATCGTACCGGACCTCGAACGGACGCTTGAGGAGTGAAGGATGTAAGTAGAGGCGCTCATCGGGCTGGTTGATGTCAAGCCTCTGCTACGAGCGTGGAGTCAACACAAAGGTTTTGGTACAGTGACTGGTCCAGCACGACATACCCAGAGGTGTGCAATCCCGCTCTGTAACAGAGTGCAGAGCATCTTTCGCACCAATGGCTGTCTGCTCTTGGCACCGGATCGAGGTTGTTGTGAAGGTTTTCGAGTTGTCGCAAGGAACTAGTCTGGTCTGGCCAGTAGTTACAGACTAGGGGCGGGGGTGACGTAAAGGGACACGTTCTGGGGCCGGGGACTGTTCATGTCTCAGTACGAGGCTGAAGGCGTTGACGATCAACGAAGACGATCAACAGCCTGTGCACCTCTGACTCTTCTGCAGACCTAGGGAGAGCTACACCTCCATATTGCAAGAAACAACCGTGTATACAGCTAAGTGGCGGATGAATGCAGGAACGAGTGTAGCGTGCATTGTGTCAATTAAAGGTAGGAATTGACTCACTTGTGATTTGGATTAGCAGTATGGAAGTGTACCGGTAACCTAGAGAACTAGCTGATGGGGAATTATTTGATGTTTTATGATATTTGTATAACTATTTTCAAAACTCGATCATATTAATAACTAACTAATAATAGGCCGTGTTAATGCTCTTAGTTTGAGAGATTATATAGGGCTGATACTGAAAAAAGAAGCAAGCAAACTAGAACGGCTCGATTACATATAAAGGTGTAAGACTGAAACCAAATACAGGACTATGAAAGCAAAATCTCTTCTCTCTAACCTTTCTTGGGTTGTAATTAGGACAGGAGGTCCTGATACCGAAGAGGCAGCCATGAACAAGACAAAGTAGGAACATCTGGGTGCAAACACATCCAACATCAGAGGCCGGAAGATAAGCTAAAGGTTCCTGTTTTGCTCCTGCACCTTGGAGGTAGCTACGTACCTCTAATCTGCGGCGCTGCCTGTTGCCCGTTTCATGTCTCTCTCACTCTCTTGTGTGTGTGTGTGTGTGTGTGTGTGTGTGTGTGTGTGTGTGTGTGTTGGGGGAGGGGAGGTGGCTTCAGGTCACTTACCCGAGGTGGCCCGAGATCCTTGGAGGTAGCAAGTCATGATCAGAACCACAGTGAGATGGTGCAGACGGTGCAAAAGTCCCGCCCAGGGTCCTGGAGCCTTATCTGCTGCTTTACTTGGCATGGTTGACATTGGGTGGGAGGGGATTGGGGAGCCTCGACTCGCAAGATCAATCCCCGCTGCTCAGCTTTGTTCACGTGATCATATACCTTGTCGATGAAAGTAACGCTGCTCCCTGTGGCTATAACCTCGGCGCTCCCCTTGAGTTCTCGTATTTTCCCTGTCTCTAACGCAAAAATGTCGGCCTCTGGTGTTTTTTTTTTAACTTTTCTGTCTTTTGGGACCTGGTTTTCGTGGATGGAGTGGTTGACGTATAACCACTAGGCTTATAGTTGATTCTGCCTCAGATCTGTCTTGGCGTGTCACAGCGTTCTGAAATGCAGAAAATATCATCAGAAAACGCGAACAAGATCACAATCATTTTTATGGTCACCTGCTTTATGAACGAGATCCCATTATCTTTCACGCTCACTCTTGTCACCTGTGTTACGAGCAGGCTTATCCTGTCCCTGCCATACTCACCTCTGTTACGCCACAATGTGGCAGGGACATGTGAAAAGCAGTGACAGTGACATTTTCACAAAGGTGTTTAAAAAAAAACATGGAGGAAGCAAGTATGCTGAATAAGGAAAATTATTAACACCCTGAAACATGTTTCCTTTCCCATGTAAAGCCGTTGCATGCACACGCGGAAAACCACAGTGGGTCACACGACTTGCACCGCACAAGGATGGATCTCTAAATGCCAATGCTCATAGGGACACGCGAATCTCTGTGAGGTCGGTGAGTACCACTGACACGAAGCGCGCAACAGCTTCACAAGAAGAAGATGGTGCCATTTCAAAAGTCATCTACTTACCCTCATTTCTTTATGTGCTGTGGCTTCTACTTTACACGAAATATATCCTTCATGCTAGGAGACATATAACATTTGTACGACTTAAAAATTATTATCCAATTTAAGCAAACATACGTTAGTTAAAGAGATCAGAAAAGTCCCGTTACTTCCCAGTGAGTGACCACCAACACTGTGCCTGGTTGCGGAACACTTGCCTTGCCGAAAGTAGTGAAAAAAAGGACAATTTTCAAAATAAGAAGTCGACAATTAAGAAACTTTTGTCATCTCAGACACCTGGCAGATTACAGATGAAAACGTCAACGACACGGCAGACAGACGCTGCAGAAGGACAAGCAACCACAGCGTCATCCTGGTCAGGGAGAGAACATACCAGCCAATACGCATGGCCGCCCAAATCCAGCAGGGGGCCCGGGGAGACGACTTTACGGGGGTAACGGGGCCACTTCTATTAATTATTAATTGTAATAGCTTATTATTTTCCAAGTATACAACAGTATGCTTACAAGTTATGATTCGAATGGCAATATCTACATGTCGTTTAGTAACTTAATATAGACAGCAAACGTTAGGAAAAGTGTGCACATCTAGGATCTACTGAATAAGATGAACATTTTAGAGGTGAGTACTTGTTAGTGGTCAGTAAATGAGGGAAAATTACGTAAAAAGATCAAACTATTCGCACCCCTTCTATAAGAAAATGTCACCAGGGGATACAAAAAAAAACTCTACAGATTAAAGACACGAAGATTAAAGTCAACACAAGGTTTATATCATTCACCTTAATGCGCGATGTCGCAGTCGTCACAGATTTAGGTACAATTATTGGCGGCAGCAGTTACTCTAGTTGTGGTGAAGCCTACACTTTGCAGTCTGTTTGAAGTCTTGCTTTATTATTTTTTTCCTCGAAAGAAAAAAATTACTGAGCAGGACCGGGCCTCTTCCACAGCCTTGGGCCAGGGTACTCCGGCCTTTCTCTCGTCAGGCCTGCCAAGATGTCTTCATCGAACTCATCTGTTCCTGCATGTCGTTGCCGCATTCTGTCGTCCGCGTACTGAACTCGGCCAGTTGCCTCGCTCCACATCTTGTGTGCAGCGCCATCACGGAAATATATCTTTACGGAGGTTATTGTTATCGCACGAAGCCTCTTCTTAAAAGGGAAATCGATTCTGATTGAAAAAAAATTCATCTGGATGTTTTTTTTATTCCAGTAGTTAGCCCAGTGCTCTTGATGGTGACAGCTGTCTATTCTACCTACATTCTTACAGAACACAATTTACTTATACATGAGTACGCAAGCAGACAGTAATATCCCATACTCTTTAGACTCGGTACGAAGACGAGAAGTCCTGCTATCAAAATGAAGAAAGCAGGTCAGACAATATTAACCAATATTATTTTCAAACTTTGTCACCAGTGCAAGATAAATGAAGGTCGTTTACAACGCAGTATGAAGGTACTGCGTGTTTCTCCATCCAGCTGTGACCATGGTAAAGAACATCACTCAAGTTCTAAACGCGACTGATTATAGTCACTTTTTTTTCCTTTGAACGTGTATTATCTGATAACTTTTTTTTGGAAATACTGTAAGTCAGAGACATAGCTGAGATATCTGTTAGTTAAAATTTTTTTAGATCTATTTTTATGTTTATAATATCGGCATTTATATGTATTTTGATACATTTGTATTCATATTATATATATATTTAAGCGAAAAATAAATCTTTACACACTTCGACCACAAGCAAGTAGCCTAGACTGATATTTCGTTCTTGAAGTTTGACTAAGACTGCAATGTCTCTCCACACTATACCTAAAAAAAATCCAGTAACATTTCTTCAGACCTATAATTACCTCCATCCATAACATTTCCCATTATTAAAAAAATACCAACGGTCAGTTCGTGAAGCAGTTCAATCATGAAACATGTCTCCTCCACATGAAAATCGAATTACGATCATCTGCTCCTGCCGAGTCCTAAAAGTAACAGCTTTAAAAAAAAAGTCTTTCTTTTCCTTGGTAGGGTGTTTAAAAGGTTGCGAGATAGAAATAGTGCAGACATACAGCCGGTATTTCCGTTCCTAAAAGTTTTTGCGCTGTTTGCACAATCTTGACGAGGACATCCTTTTTTTCTGTCGCACAAATCATGTCAAATGAAGAATTTATTGAGTTCTTAAAGAGAGCAGTGAGGAACAGGCGTGTCATCTTTGTTTCCAATTCTCTCTCTCGTTCCTGCTCGTGGAAAATCAAATTGCGCAGCATTGCGAGTAGTGAAGGTTAACACGACACCAAAGGAGAAATAGAAGGAAGTATGGTTATGCAGGTAGTGAAGATATAGAAAGAACAAGGGACACGTCAGAACAGCACAGCTACGCATAAAGACGATGACTACTTCATGCTTTAGTGATCATGTCCTTTGTCCAATTCGTTATGTTTTCTTCAACAAAATCATCGCGCAGTGTCGTAAACGATGTGACGATTGCTAACTGCGCAAATAAATCAACACGAATGGTGCATCATCAACAAGCAAAGGGTTTTGTTTGTAATTGCAACGAAACATCTGCAAGGTTAATATGCTCGTTTATGAAGTAAAGAAAAAGATCTCTTTCAGTGTTTATGAGCAAAACAATGGAAGCTTACATGTTAAAAACTGCAAAGCAAAACAAAAAAACAACAGCTTTAATTGCACATAAAGCAGGAAAGCAAGGTGAACACCCTGCAGAAAGGAAGAAGTGCCAGAAGAGCTCTGTTGATACATAATTTGTCAAAACTTCGGGATATCCGACAAGAATTGGCGTTCAACCAGGTGGGGCTTTATGTCGTAGGTTTTGTAGAATATCACAGACAGTTCATTCTCTTAGGAAACCGACAAATGTTTTGAAATTGTTCTACAAAACGACATGAAAGTAAAACGTTAGATGTTTTGGCAATTGCAAAAAACTTATGCACAGTCTGAAGAAAGGACAAATATTTGACACGTTGTAGGTCGCCCCATCAATACTTCTGTGTGCGTGTGTTCACAAGTACGAGCATGTGTGTGTGTGTGTGAGCGTGCGCGTCAGACTATGAAAAGGTTACCTTTTTCCTTCGTTCTTCCTCGGACCCGTTTCTTGTTCTCGTTACTCAGCCCTAGGAGCGGCAAAAACATCAGTCAGATTGTCGTTCCCGATTCCTTATTCAAAAGGATCCGAGCACCACTCATCCTTTCCTCACTCTTATAACCCTTGTGTTAATCTGTCATTTGCTCATATAATCCCTAAAATATCCATGCGCCATTTAGCTCTCTCTCTCTCTCACACACACACACACACCTGCCAAGACATCACACAAGCAACACAACCCACACAACCATCCCACTACCAGCGCCAACCCCACCCCTATCACCAACCCCCACACGCTTATTAACTATATCCCCCTCCCTCCATCTCGCATTCGAATGTTTTTAGAAAGGTCATCTCGTTGCCGTTCATGTCGGGTCGACTATAGGCAGGAAATAGACTAGCTGGGTGTCACGTGCACACCCAGATTTTATTTCTTCTCCGCACGCGCTATTCGCTCGTGTCCTCTTTTTTTCCCCGCGCGACGACCTTCGGGGTTATTCATGTAACACAGCGATAACCACTATGACTCTTGTGTTCATCCAAGGAGAATGTAGTTTGATATACGTCGTTGGCACCGATAGAGCGTCTTGTTTTCACCGCTCACCATCTCGCCGTGCGTGCGTGAGTGAGGGAGTGGGCAAACTAGGGAGTGAGTGAAGAAAGGAGGAAGGCGAGAAAGAGAGAACGAGAGGTGACGCAGCAACAAGATCCAATGCACGCTTTCTCTTTGCGGCAGTGATACTGGTGAATATGTCTCCCCCCTAGCAGCACCATCCAGAAGTTTAGTTACCAACGTCTTTGTTACGTTGCGAAGTGGGTCTCTGTCTTTTCGTAGACTCGTTATTACCTGCACCCACCCACATATCTCCCCCCTCTCCACACACACTCTCTCTCACTCGTTCGCTTGATCACTCGTTCAATCTGAAAACAGTTGATTAGATCACTGGGTCAGTAAAAGATACTAGCCAGGACATTCGGCTTTGCCCGGGCTGATTTCCGGGTTCGTACTCTTGCACTTGTTAGTATCAACTTTCGATCATTGTTTGTACTTTTGATGTCCTTTCCTTGACTTACCAATTTGACAGCTCATGTTCAGCAACGGAGGAGGCGGGGGGCACGACGGTGCAAGTGAAGCCCGCACTTTTCCCCTTCCCTCGTTCCCTCCTCATCTCTCTCTCTCTCTCTTTGGCACTGTAACGTTCTTTCATTTAGATCGTTGTCCGATGACAACATCCATGCAGCATTTAGCAGTTCTCTTTGTCCTGTGTGCAAGTCGGAAATAGGGGGCGAGCGCACGCATCTGGCTTAGCTTATGGCATTTTATTTTTAATTTTTGCATTCTTTCACTGTGAGCTTTCTTATACAACCTATCCCATTTCAACTTCACTGACAGAGATACAAAAAATTATTAAGATCAAAAAGAAATTTTGAGTCTGACAGAGTCGTTTTTGTCCTGCTCTTTCCGAAGTGATAACAAGTTTAGAAAACGGGTAGCAGAAACAAAGTAAAATGATGAAAGTGTTACTTAGACTATTTAATACGCGAAAGAGTACTGCACGGTCTGACTGTATCTAGTTCTTCCACTGTTGACTGTGCGCTGGTGGAGAGAAGATTTGCCAGCTGCTAGTATCGTCAACATCTTTCTTCCCAAATGATGGGGAACTGGACAGGAGGGATAAAAGAATAAAGCTGTTTTCATTCCTTTGAACCGTAGATTACAGTAACTTTACACATGAACAGCATATTATTAATCACCACAACCATCAGTCTAATTTGATAATTTTAAGGTCTTTTAAATAACAACTAACTCAAAACAAGAATTATTAGCTGACGCTTCCTTGTGTTTGCACAATATAATTATTATTTAAATTTTATACGAAGGCTCCATTTAATACTAGGAAGATTATGTTTTCTCACTCAAGTGTGTGTGTGTGTGGGGGGGAGGGTTAGTAAAACATTGTAATAAAAGTGTTATTTCTTATTTATTACTTTACATATATATATATAATTATTTGGCAAGTACCTCCCGGTAAAATTTAAAGACAGCAGGCAAAACATTCCTCTGCACATTTCTCTGCAATAAATATTTATTATGCAACAGCTTTGTTCATATTTATTAACGTTTATTTCCCAACAGTTCTCCGCCAGTTGTTATTTCGGAATCAGTGCCTGGTGCTGTAGCACGAATCTTCTACGTTATTTTTCTCCAAGCCTGGCAAAGATGTTTGAGTTTACACTGTAAACGAATGCTTTACTGTTGTGACAGTTTATAATCTCTTTACGTTCGTATATCTCGGTAAAGGCATCTGAGAGGCTAACAGACTGGACCCCCGCTTCCCCTTTAACCACCAAGGAGCGCGCACTTTGCTGAATAATTGATGAAACACCCTCATTAATTACGACGTTGTCCATGTTTGTTTTCCAGGGTTTACTTATTTCGAAATTTCTTCTTCACAGTATTACTTCATCTGGAGCCATCGGCAACGGAGGAAATAAATATTAAAAAATAAACATGCATAATCGAAAGAAATACTCCCTACGTTGTACATGGATACATTCTGAAGACCTCAGCCAACGGGAGAGCTGGAACCAGAAGATAATTTAGGCTTACATGTGTACACGCCTGATTCAGTGTTGTTGATTTAGGTTTACATGTGTACACGCCTGACTCAGTGTTGTTGACCTCGTTACATTCTTGGTGATGTTTGTTGGTGTGTGCCTCAAGAAGAGAAAGGGGTGATATTCAGTCATATTTGACTATATTGCATCTTGTATTGAGCTGTACTCGATCATTTGAAAAAAATGGAGTTTTTTGGAGGGGAGGGGGGGATCGAGAGAAAGACACATAACTTCACGAAGGACTGAGCACTTGTTTTCGTCGTGTAAGCAATATTAATGACGCAGCTAGCACCTCCCGTCTTAACTCAGTATGAGAACTGTGCGAAATCTCTCTTATATTGTATATAATTATATCCTATCGTCAATCGTTAAAGGCTAAAAAATTCACTTTTCTGAAATTTATCGAAAGGAAAAGAAAAGAGTGAAATGAAACGAAAATTGGCTAAGCTGCATAATGTAAGAGAGCTCCATTTGCCTCCACCTGTTGATGGAACTTAACTCTCTTGGCTTAAAACATCACCAGCGCATTACACCATGAGATGGGCAAGAACCAGCATCTGGTGTTAGCAAGATGGCGAATTGAAGACGTGAGCTCTACCTGTACTTTCGATTCACATCCAATCGTCATTAAGATGTGTCTGTGATGGTGTAGCTATTATTAGCAGCGGGCACGCATTTTTCTGACTCGTGCACCTCGTGATTCGGTTGTACTGACGTCAGGCAATCATTCGCAGTCGTTCGCTAGGCAGGTGGTGGTGTGAGCCACTGAAAAATATGAGTGCGAAGCAGTGGACCTGATATTGATGTGGCAACACCTGTCCTAGTGTGTTTTTCCCTTCCTTACACACTGGCTCAGGTGAGAGGCGTATACACGCTTCCCTGTGATCTCGGCATTCAGGCATTATGCTATACTTCCAAACGATAATAACTTTATGGCTAAGGCTATCATCAATATTAGACCTGGTGCTGCTTCGGGAAGTAGATGGGATGGGAATACTGCTTTTGATAGATTCTCCTTCCGGTGGACAAAAGTTTGTGGTCCAGTATTAGATTAATGGGAGAAGAACATAACTGTATCGACCAGTAACAGACTTCCGCCCATGTGTTTGGCATTTATCAGACTAATATTTCGCAGTGTGTGATGACTTCTCAACTTTTGGGTCATGCAAGCTTTAACCGGACCAGCAGCTGCAGCCTCGACACAACCCTCCTTTGGGTTTCATTTGGGTGGGGTTTGCTGGAAAAGGGGAAGAGGCTGTTGCTTGAAATCGTTGTAGGTGGAAAATCCTCGCCTGATGCTCTTCTCGTCGATGAGTTAGTTGTCGTGAGTACTAATCAATGCACTCACTCGTCTGCCATTCTGTATCAAGGTTGCTTGGAAACGAGAAAGATATGTTTGCCGAAGAACAGTTCGTATCGCGAGAAGAGTTTGTATCGCAAAGAGAATTTGCATGACATATAAAGAGTTCATATCGAAGAGACAGCCCGCATCACAACACGCATTCGTATCTCAAGAAACGTTTGTACCACAATGAGGGTCTATAGCTCAAGGAGCATTAGTGTCACAAAGGAGAGTTCGTATCGCAAGGACCGCTTTTGTTACAAGATATATTCGTATCTCAAGAAGTGTTTGTACTACGATAAGGGTACCTCACATAAGGAACGGTCGTATCGCAAGTGTTGCATGACAAGTTAAAAATTAACGGCAAAGGCATTTCCGTTCACACAATTTCCAAAAAAAAAATCTCTAGAAGAAGGGCATGTGTGTGTGTGTGTGTGTGTGTGTGAGAGAGAGAGAGACTTGTGAAGAATCAAAAAAGAGCGAGAGAAAGAAAACGATCGTGAAACTGCATTTACAAGCGTCATATCGGTGCTAGAGCTCAGCCTCAGAATCAAAGCGAGTGCCTTGGATGCCACCGCCGTTTGGCACACGGAGCCAGGCTGCTGATACTACGTAGGACTAACGGGAACACGGGTCTTGTTGTGGCGCTAGAACAGAACGCTGCACTCGGACAAGCCTACTCTGAGGACGATTTCGGCTGCAGGCCTGTCAGTTTATCACCAAGGTGTGCCTGGCAGACTGTGACAACGAGAGCGATTCTTAGATTACGTCAACAGACTAAACACTCTTCTTCCCTCCCACCCCCATCCCCGCCCCCACACACTCAGATGTGCAACTTCACACACACACACACAAACACACACACACACACACACACACACACACACACACACACCTTAGATAGCTGTGTATTTGTGTATTTACTAAATCTGCGATCTCGTTCTGGACTCCCTTGAGGTTATCTGTCTACCGCCGAGGTAATAATAATATCAGATTTCTATTTCGTTTCCCATTTTAGAGTAAGAGCAATGCGATTTGTAAAAGAAAGAAAGTAAAATATGCAGATGTACAAATACAGACTCAAAATGAACATAGAATACATTAAAAACATAGACCACAGCATCTCAGAAAAGAAATTACAGAAAGGGAATAACACATCAAGAAAATAGTCAGAGTTCAGAATCTGTTCACTTTTAGAGAGGTTCCCGCTGTGCTTCTGGTTCATAGCTACCCTAAAGGGTATTTTAGGCCTCCGGCATGATGCTGTGGGGTTTTTTTTCTTCCTTCCTTATCTCTCTCTCTCTCCTGAATAGTAATTTGGCTTGGGGCCTTCCGGAATGGTACAAGCCTAACGAAAATGGGAACATGTGCTGGTCCGCTAGGGAGATCGATATAGCGGGTTCAGATCCATCGAAGCCTGACTCGCTTTCCGCTCACGCCTGTTTATCAGGGAAGCCATGACTTCAAAAATTAGGCTACGAACAGCTACTTATTATCTCCCCTTTCGCTGTACTCTCCTCGTCCTCTGCTTACTCTTGGCGGAAGACAGAATTAGTTGCCTGCTGAGTCACTATAGAGAGGAAGAAGATAGTCCAGTGATTAGAGTAATGGGGGTCCGCAACATAAGACGTGCAGACTAACCTGTTCAGTATCCGTTTGACGCAGCTTTCTTCCCTTTCATTCACCCCAGTTGATCCAACTATTATTAGAGGCAGATGAGCACTGCCTTCACAAAAAGCTGCCATGGAGAAACATGCGTAAATCTAACATCTCACTATCTAAAGTTCGTAAATCTAGTTGACCTTCGTTACCCTTTTTATAAAACTGTTTACTAAGCACTAACTGTTCATGTACGTATAAATTTAAGCAGAACGGTTACACGGTTTTATCAATCAGTTTAACCGAGTCCACAGAGATTTAAAAAGGTGTCTCTCCGTCTACAAGTATTATTAATCTTTAATTGCTTTCTAACATTCTGCCCAGGGGCACCAATGCAACAGCTATCTCTAATCGAGAATTCAAAATCTGTAATCATTTGCTTAATATGATTAACATTTTATTTTCGTACAGTAAAAGTTGTAAACAATTTAAAAACACACCTCTTCTTTGAACATTACTCCTAACCACAGTCTGCTTAATGTTAGTCCATCTTCAAACCACCCTCCTCAAACCCCGATTCATCTTTGCATTCTCTATATTTGTCTTTTATTAGTCTGTAATTTATTATCAGTACTGCTGTTATTTATCCTTCCGTCCTTCGTTTGTTGTCCATGTCTCGTTCTCGTCTCGAGTACTAAGAGCATGCTCCTCACGGGCTGGGTATGCGGTACATACATCATGCATTTATTATTAGTGATTGTGTTATTAGTATTAATAATAATAATTAAGAACTAGTTTTTGGTTATTCTTGCATGAGTTTGAAAATGAATCTCTATTCTCATGTAACAAGGATTTTTAAAAATGCTTATGATATCAGGTAGTGTTCACAGTGTGTGTGTGTGTGTGTGTGTGTGTGTGTGTGTGTGTGTGTGTGTGTGTGTGTGCGTGTGAACTCGCGTTATCATCGTAAATTCTGGCGTCTTGTTATAATGCTACGTTATAATATTACAGCTTACACTACCACCTTTATATCTTATAATTATAATAATAGAATTTGCGATGAGCACGCATTTCCTCGAGTAGAGACGACCACCGCGCTGTTGCTGCCACTTCCGGAATTTTGACGAGCAAGCAATCGCACTGACATTAGATTATATTCTACCACTACCATCCTGCTAGACCGCCATCTCAACTGGCGAACGAGCGTATTAAAATCGCCATCTTGTGGCAGATACAACATTAGTGTCTAACACTCTTCAAGGGTCCTACCTATTGGCAGATCATCATGTACGAACCACATGAATCAGAAAATTGATTCCCTCTCACCACCCATCCACCCAACACCCCCCCCCCGACTCTCTCTCTCTCTCTCTTGCCCTACTCCCCTGGACGCTACATCCCAACACGTACAGGTACAACACCGATTACACAGTTGTAAACAATGACACCAGTTACCTGCATTATCGGCCAAGTCCCGCTGGAGACCGTCTCCCCTCTGTGGGCCGGACGGCAGGCTGCGTCAGGCTTTGAAGTGCTGTTTGCCCTCCTTGGTATCTAGGCGCTCGCCATCGCCACCTTTTTTTCTGCTGCCAGACACCCTGGAAATGGTTGCTCATCACCAATACAAACCTACCTACGCCACCAACTCAAAACAACGGCAGCAGCGAAGTGGCTAGAGGTGAGCAGCTGGGGAGTGGAAAGGGAGTGGAGTGAACCTGTGGCTCAGCTCTTCTTTGCAAAACGTATCACGCCGACGAATATCCAGGTGGCTGCTGGGACGGCGAAGGGAAAAGAAAAACGATTCTGATGGGGGGAGGGGGGAATCAACACAGCCTTAGGAGGAATCGTCCACTCCACTGTGGTCAGCAACGTCCAGAAAGGACGCAAATGAAGTACCCATGATTGTCAGCATTGACCAGAACGGCCACCGGCGCTGATTGTGTGTGTGTGTGCGTCTGTGTGCTGGATCGGCTCACTAGTCCAACGCTACATGGGTGCCCTGTGTGTCACAGTGTGTGTGCGCGTGTGCGTGCGTGCGCGCAGCTGCACTGCTGCTGTAGAGACGCAGCCGTGGCGCGAGGCTTGCGTCGATGTATTGATGGAGAAGTACAAGCTGCGCATGCGTGCGCGAGCCCTGTGCGTGTGCCTTTCGCGTGCCCCTCGCGTGCATGCCATATCGATGTTGCTGAAGAAGCTGCAGGCAAGCTCCCCCTGCGCTAACGATACTCTTCAAGATGCATGGGCCCGGGCCTGCAGGCTTGCAAAAAAAATAAAAATAAATAAATAAAATAATACAATAACTTAAAAAGATAAATTTTGTGACTACATTTTTTGGGGTGTGTAAAGAATGAAAATATACTTTATATATAACGGAAGGAAATAGACCTCATGCAACTTTCCAAAATCCATCTACCCACTCACCAACTAACTGATCAGCTCTCTCTCTGGCTTTTTCACTAAATCCTTCTACCTTTATTCATTCATTATTCTTTTATTTACTAATTTTCTCACTCGCTCGTTCAATCATTCCTTATAATAACAGTCTGTCTGCACCTCATTATATATAATATAGCACAAAATAGTGTCGTTGTCTAGTTACATCCGCCACGCGCAAACAGTAAGCACCCTGTCCTCGGATTGAACCTCCAGGTGCACCGCCCCACATGGAAGCAGGCTGCGAGCAGCTCGCTGTAGGATGGCGTCAATGGACAAGGGCCGTGCTGCCTGGTTATGCATGCGAGTAGCAGATAACGCCGACTGAGCATCCTTGTCCTCCTTCCTGCAACTGCTGCTGCCTCCACAACTGTCTGGCCGACCACACCAACAACACTGTTGCTACTCGGGGGATCTCAAGTGTTTGAGATCACGTACTCACGTCCATGGATTTATGCGTATACGGAATTCTGTCTCCGCTATACTATATGACCATTGCATATACGTGGAGTGCTGCCTCCGCTATATGAGCTGTTGCTTGCTTGATGTGAGTTATTTCGGTGGTTGAAGTTTTTGCTCGTTTGTGGATCGGCTTAGAGATTAGGTAAGAGTGGGTAGGTGGAATTTCGCAGGATGGATTCCACTTACAGTAAGACTTGTATCTTCGCTAACACTGTAAGGCTTTCATGGGACTCGTCTTAACATTCCTTCCCCACTCAAGTATACCGAGGATCTTATTATAAATATCTGTTTAATGTTTATGTGTGTGTTGTCTGTCCGATCGTCTGTGTCGGTCACTGGTTCTTTACTCTCTTGGCGTTTTGTCACTCTCCCCTTTCTTCCATTCTTTCTCTCTCTCTCTCTCTCTCACACACACACAGGGCGGTCCAGTGACGCAACGGTTAGCACCTGTCATCAATACAGTGAAGGTTGGCAGTCCTGGGTTCAGCTCTCGTCTCGGGCACACAGTTCTTTCTCTGCATGTGGCATCTGTTTAGTATAACTTTAGCCTTAGTTGCTGGCTCGGCGTGAAACACCTCTCTCTCTCTCACACACACACAGGTGCACACACATTCCACTCACAGAATACTTTCTTTCATCGTTTCTTCAAAAGGTCATCTCGCTGTAGCTGACCGTTACTAATGGTCATAAAGGAAGTCTAAAACTGAGCAGGAGTCTTTCTTATCTTAAATAGAGCTTGGAGAACGTTTCTGTGCTCTAGAAAAGACATTAGGCTTTTGTGGTAAACAAGCACAGATAATCCAGATAAACTGCATAACTCAGATTCCTCTAATGGCATCAGCATGTTGTGCGTTGATTGGAACAGGTTAAAGAAGGCATGTTAAACTGAGGGTCCCCTGGAGGGCCACATGGGTCACATTTGTGTTGTCATGTGGGCCACACACAACAATAGAAGTCATTTAATAAAAATTATTGCAAAATATTTGTATTACTTAAACGTAGAAATGTACAATATCCATACAAATGATTTAGCCACTAGCCACATTCATGAATGCAAAGTAATGAAGTAGTTTAACAAAAGAAAAAAAAAATTAAATGGCAACATAGACTTGTTTGCAGTCTCCAGGGTATGGACTATTTCACGCAAGTACCATCTTGGAACCAAAACATGGCCTCCTGGGCCAGTGTGATGGCTACCAAAACATATGAGCACTGATCTTTGCAGTAAAAGGTCCATAATAATGGATTTAGAATTCCACCACATGTCTCCACATTTATGATTAACGAAGACAAAAAACAAAAATCATAAGACTTGCTTGCAAGATTATATATGTAAATGTTTGTGTGACACTGCGTTATAATTGGTAGCATGATGTCAATGGAGTTTTTTTCTTTTTCTTTTTTGTAATGTGCTCATACTAATCATACTTTTCTTAACAGTGTGAATATGTGAAACAACAGATTATCACAGATGTCAGGGTTAATTTGATTTCCTCCATGCACTTTTAACTTGTTGGACCTTGATTCAGTATCTGACTTAAATGACTTACCACATATATTTCTATATATATATTATTCAATGTGTGGATCTATATTTCAAGTATTTCTGTGCCCTCAATCTGTTATATTTGCTTTGCCTCATATGAATAATTTGCACATTGTGTATCTATTTGTTGCATTTGTTTGTTACCAACCTGTATAATTTGTTTTGCTTTATAATTGTTGGGTGATAATAAAAAGCTAAAACTAGCCCATGGTTCTCTGTAATGACTACACCAGTCCCCAAAACCAAGTTTGATGCCATAGGTCACTATGAAAAAGAAACTTAGATATTGCAGTTAGATGATTTCAGAAAAGTGGTTGTAAATTCCTTATCTACCATGACTTCATCCACAAAGATTGTCTGTATAAAGAACTAGCAAATGTGGTTGTACAATATGGGTTATTTGGTTTTTGTGTGTGGTAGCACTTCTACAGTCTGGGTAAGTCATGCTGTTAATTTTTGAATTTGAGTCTGCATGTTGAATTGAAAATGTATTCATATCGAATGAAGTTAATATTTCTCAAGGCTGTTCTCAGAAAGAAACATGAAACCTGATAATTATAACAGATAGATTTGCTATTTATTCTCTGGAAGCATACCATCACATGTAAATGTTAACAAAAGGCTGACACATATATACCTGATGTCACATGCATAGCATGCACTTATTAGATATTTTTAACATTATCTGAAGTCAATTCTTGCACAGTTGGTCAACTATACTTGCATATATTGTCATTTTAGTTATTCTAAAATGACTTTAACTGAACGAGTTTTCAAAAGCAAAACAGGTTTGACATACACTCAAAACATACTTTGAAATCTTGTATCTTTGTCTCCCCAAATTTTAACAAGTTTAAAGATGTCAAAGACTTTATCAGCTGCAAATGAAAGAACAAGGTTCTATCCGCCATATCTGTCGTCAATACTCATCATTTGTACAGAACGCACCCAGCAATGCCCGTACAATCTCTCATTAGGAAGCCATCGTGCATTCTTCCCCGTAACCATGAGGCACCGGAGGCCTCGCTTTGCAAAACCGAAAGAATAAGGCCCATAGATGACAAGCACTTGATGATTCGTCTCACAGAGTTCTACGTAAGTCTGTGATTAGTCTACTCTAGTGTTACATAGTTTCTTTTTTCGTATCGTCAGTCCATGCTACTCGCGGTTCGGATACATGAGATGTATCGCATTCTGCATTTTTCTATCAAATTAGCATGAACTAAAACGGTCTAACGCGAAACAACATTACTGCCCACCTCTACAGACTCTGGAAGAGAGAAGACTGGCGCAATCCATGTTAAGCCGGACTGCTTGCGCTTAGTTTAGTTGGGTCACGTATATAGCGGGGTAAGGGTCGATGTCATATAAGTGCTTGCGATCGCGAGTTGACTGTCAATCCAGGGGACTGAAAGGGCCCTGAACTAGGCGATCTGCAACTGAAGAAACTCCAGTGAAATAATTTCTATGAGGCCGAAAAAAACCCACCAGTATTTCGCTTACACACGCTGAGCGACTGTGATATCTCGCCAGTGTAAACACGTATCGATAACTGCGTCCAAACTACGTAAAAAATTGTAATGCGGGAGTAGTCAGCCGTTGTTGTCAATCGATGAGAGGCAAGAGGGAGAAAACAGAACAATTGGTGTAATCGGACAGGACGATTAGAACGACCAGCACCTTTGCTAAATTTATTATGTAGCCGAGGTCACGAGATGTAAGTTTCAGAAATTATCTCATTACACTTAAAATATTCTAGCATAGTCTATGGACCAGTGCTGGTGGTGATAACGTCGTGCAACGTTAGTTATAATCATATTTACGCGACAATATTTGAAAGTCAGCTAATTTCATATAATTGTAATTAAATTGTTCGAGCAACACTACTTGCTTTTTTTGATAATGTTTGCTCGTTCTAGACCAAATAAAAAAAGAAACTCTTTGGTGAAAACCGTTAAAAGCGATTTGCTGACTCCTGCAAGAAACCAGCTGCCCTCCCTTTATCCAGGTGGCAGCAACTGCCGCTGGTGCTAAGGAAGCAAAACCTCAACCATTGTGGGCTGCTGCCAGCTTAGCGCTTTCCCTGCTTGATGAACAGACCATTGCGTGCACATTTATTACTACTGGGGACCGGGTCGCAATTCTCAACGCTCCAGTAAAAGGCTGGCACCATGCCAGTCGTGTCTGAAAGGCGAGCTTTGTCGCTAAGGCGTTTTACGTGACGAACCACGAGCGATCAAATAGAAGGGAGAGCAAAAATGGTACGGTCATACGATTAAGATATTCGGAAGTACAGAATTCTCGATATGGAATTGTGGCAGAGGCAGTAAAAGCTTGGTAAGTTGGACCGTTTTTTTTTTAAACACTGAAGACGACTGGACACGCATACAAGCCTTTTTTAATTTATGACTTCATAATTATGAATTCAGTCCATGACTTCATGCCTGATATTCTGATAAAATGGTTAGGACTGTGGAGACTTAATTATTAATGGCGTCATGAGAATGCAGTTTGACCGAAGGACATAAAGAGACACTGACAATTTATTTTGTTGGACTGATTTTGTAATGGAGTGTATGTGTATTTGTGTTTGTGCATGGGAGAGAGACCAGACGTCTTTATAAAGTGTAGGTTCATGGCCATGGCCGAAGGGAGGTAGACAATTGACAAATGCAAATGTTTTGTAGTCTGACAAAAATAAGTAACTAACTTAATCCTCTTGGTTCATGATAAAAATATAACATTACAATGACTGGCTTATAACTGAAGATTGCGAAGACGACAGTGGGTGAAGTTTGTTTTTTATTATTGCTGCTCTGAGATAAACATTAGACCAAGAAACCTATACATATTTGGAAAAGAGAAAACTTGAACTTTGCAATAAAAAGTAATGAAAATCGCCTTGCCCGTGCTACCCGGCAAAGCCACGATCGTGGCTTGTCGAACCAAGAAGGTTAAGTATGTAGCCAAATGAAGGGAGGAAAACCGTAGGAACGGCAAACAAAGGTCAAAGATGTATATCAACTAAACTATGGGCTACCTCTTGAGATTTAAACACACAGTGCTGGGAAGATGTGATATAAACAGTTACATTTTGCAGAGAAATAACCTAGTATTTACTTGACTTGGATGTAGATGTAAACAATGGAAACAACAGATAAAATCAATGTGATTTCTCTTGAGTGTAGAAACACACTGGTGGTTATAGTACAAGGAAACAGCTGAACTCAGCTGATCGGTGGAAAACAACAAGAACAGCATACAAAGTCCAAGGCTAACAAACTTTTCTTTCTTTCTTTTGCATTCCAGGGATCATGCCTATCAGACCCGGTTTTTCTGTCATTATGAAGAGGGCTGTTTTTCCATGTTTTCTTTGGTGTCCCAGAGTTTTTCTGAGGCCACAGCTTTGTCCATATCTGTCTGTGTAGTGAGCAAAGCTGCAGGACATGCTCAGGGGTCTGTGGGTCCATTTTGCATGGGCAATACATGTGTGCAAGCGGTCAAGTTTCAGTGTTGGTGTCTCGTTTCAGATTTGTTAAAGCTCTTTGATCTTGGTTTTGTTGACATTGTCCTTCAGATGTAGGGAAGTGGTCTCAAAAGCAGTTGAAGGGTTTGACTCTATGCATTCTCTGACTTCTGACGTCTGTTGGTGTAGAATGGCTAATGTCTTCCTCTTCTAGTAGGTTTGTAGTCATCAGTGTGTGTGTGTGTGGTTGTAGAGGTATTCAGCATGGAGTTAAAATTTCTGCCAGTTTGCTTTCTTGAAGTTCCAGCTGGCTCTGTTCCCGCATTGCTCAGTAGTCTTTGACATGCCAGTAATATGGAATAAGATAATTGTTGGCCCCTAGTTGGCTGCTAACTGTTCTACTGGTTCTCTTCTGGGTGTCTTCTGAGATGAAGACAATGTCTGGAGTTTTCTTCCTAGCCTTAAAGTGATAGGATGGCCTGTCATCTGTTTGCCAATGAAAACTGCAGCCTCCCCAGGCCAGTGAGTGGCTGTTGAAGTCACCAACAAACAAGTAATGCTCTGTTGAAAGGTGGATAGTGTTATGGTCATGTCTTGTCTGGGGAGAGCTGTAGCAGTTGGTAATAAGTTCTTCTCCTTTTTAGGAGAGTGTTGTCCCTTCGCCTTACTGGCTGGAGGGGACAAGCTCTCTCTGCTTTTTCTTTTATTTCGTGTAGTGCCTTTGGGTTTTTATCGTGTTTGGTGTTTGCTGACAACTGTTAATCTGTGCTTTTCACTGCGTTTCACCTGTCGCTGTTCTGGACTATTTTCTGAGCCTGTGCCCCATTTTTTGTCTTCGTTATCGTCTAACGATCGTGAACACCATATCTACATCATCTCAACTCCTGGAGATTTGTTTATTGATTTAAATCATCACTACCCTGCTGGTCTGTACACGGGGGCCAGAAACACGCTTTGGTGGTAAGAAGCCCCAAAAGATGGCATAGGCTCAGCTTTGTATGCCACAGGAATTGTGCCGTAACATAAATCCAGTTTAGTATGCTGGTGGGTTGTTGGGCAGGTCACATACTGGTCACAAGTTTTTAAAATCTTTGTCAGATCACAGTTGTTAAAGTTGCCCAGAATAAATTTTGGTGCATTTGGTGACATGGAAACAAGTGCAGATGTAGCATTCACTCTAGGGTGAATATACACTACTGTAAAGAACAGTTGTGGAAATTCCCTAGGGAGATAGAGAGGGCGAAGGGAAGTTGACAACAATTGGATTTCTGGGGTGCAGATTTTTTCGCGCACTACTATGTAATGATTTTGACTGATTGTTTTATAGCGGAATTTATTACCTAGCACCAGTCACCATAGAAAAATGGAATGCTGGCAAGTTAAAAATCCCACAAGTACAGCATTTTTAATAATATTTTTATGTGTTGTACCTAGTGTGACAGAAGTAAACAAAATAATTTTTCAAAGATCACACTAGCTTCAGCTGGAATCTTGAATGAAATTGGTTAATATTTTGAAAAGCTGTTAATAAATGAAAAAGAAAATATGGCCAGGAATTTGTAGGAAGTTACTACTGTACCATAAGCTCAAAATGACTAATTTATAATCTCTATCTATTGCAGGTGAAAAATAAGGAAGAAAGAATCAAGTGAGTAAATACAACCACGTCAATAATGTCTAGGAGTGCAGAAGAAAGTCTTCTGGCCCTTTTGGAGGCTATGTTGACTCTTGCAGCACAGGACATTGGCATACGGCGACCCAAACCAGTGATCAAACCAGGAGGCTATCCAGAAGAAATCTTTGTAGACCTCACAGAAGAAGAGAAGGACAAAATAACATGTAATATCTGGTAAGTTAGCTTCTCTGGCTGTTCTTCCAAATTTCTTTGCATGTCTGATTTGAACAAAAGTCAGTGTTCATCATAACAATATTTCCTATCACATAGAAATGTGCAGACTACGTAAGAGAATCCTTCTTCTGTGTTCTGTTAACTGCAATAACTGCATTGAAGGCTGTGGTCATTCTCAGCAAGTGTGCAAGTTCCCAGAGCTTCTCTCTGAGCTCCACTGCCGCAAATCTTAGGCATATCTGCAGGGTATGATTTGGGGTTTTATTGCCCATACCACAGGGGCATTCACTAGTATTCAGCTAGTTCAGGTATGCTAAGACTTGGCAGTGGCCTGTTCGTAGTCTGAAAATGATGATCTGCTGTTGCCTTTCAAGCCACAGGTCATCATTATCATTTTCCAGTTTCATTTTTTCTCTCCAGGCAGAGCAGTCTTCTTTGGAGGATACATTTTTGCCTCAGCATATGAAACTGGGTGCTCTGCTTGTTGAAGATTTCTGCCCTCTCTAGACATCCTGTCTGCCTCCTTGTTCCCATGTACACCACAGCAGGGTGTGTACATCAACTGTAGAGTCAGAGTGGTTTTGAAACTGAGGGTGGTCGGCTGCCTTCTGGTGATGTGCACCACCTGTCTGGTAGCACTGTTGCCTTGAAGACTCCGAAGAAGTGCTCCTCTGTCAGAACTGTGTTCAGTGCCAGTGCCTCAGTGGAGTTAAGGGTGTTGGCTGGCTGTAAGAGAGCACTGGATTCTGCGCTGAATCTGGTCAAGTGCAGTTCAGTTGGAAAGGATCTGCTGATGATCCTTCTAGGTAGCTAAAGACTATGCCTCCTACCTTGTTCGGGTGGTCTGGTGTCGCAACGGTTAGCGCCTATCACCAATACAGAGAAGGTTGGCTGTCCTAGGTTCAGGTCTCATCTTGGGCACACTGTTCTTTCTCTACATGTGGCCTCTGTTTACATGGATGGCTGCCTTGCCATGATATAGTCTTCGTTGCTGGCTCGGCGTAAAATACCAATCTCCTCCTACCTCCTTCATTGCTTCTTCTTCAGCTGAGCTGCCAGCATAGATGCATAGGTTGTTCAACGTCTCTGAAGTCAAGGTTCTTAGTTCATCCTTGAAGAAGGTCTCTTTTTGTGGTGAGACTGGGCATGTCATGGGTAATGTTTAGCTCTGCAGCAGTCCATTCCTCATAGCTCTTGAGCAGTTCAGTGCTGTGTGTTTTGTTGGGAGTGCTTCTGCTGGAGAGCCTTAATCACATGGTTGATGATGTTTGCATCTGTTCTTAGTCTGCTTGTGTGGTCTTGCATAGCATGGGTGGGGACGTAGTTTGTTTTAGCTTTTTTCCCTGTCTGAGCACTTTTTCTTCTCATCTTTCCTCCAGAGAGTTGTCTTTTTTTTCCCTCCAACACAGCATGACAAGGATGTATACTCCAGGTGAGGTGTACACATCCCTCAGGATTCTGCTCATAAACTTTCTCTTGTAAATCGTGCATGAATGATTTATTATCTGAATTTTATGTTTAAAGTTGTATGTCTACATCAATAAAAAGTATTACACCTTGTCATGTTTTTTAACTATCTCTTGCAAATTTATTTTAAATTGTTCTCTAAGATGGTATTAAGATTCATCTGTTGACTTTAGTTCTTATCTTTGAGTGCTGACTAGGTTCCACTTATTGCAATTTTACTTTTAGAAAACCACTCTTCAAAATACTAGCATGCATGCATGTACTCACAAATAGAGACTCAAAATGTTCTGCTTGCCTAGTAACAGGTGGCATTTTTTTTCTATATGCAGTTACCAGATTCTGAAAGATGCCATGCAGTGTGAGAATGAACATAAGTTCTGCCACTCTTGTCTTTTCATTTGGTCAACAACTGGCCAGTATGCAAATCGTGTCCGCTGTCCAGTGTGCCGTGGGCCAGGTCAGTATTATCGCGTCAAGGAGGTAGATGACCAGGTGGCCCAGAAAAAGGTTCGCTGTCACTTAAAATCATGCAGATGGGTTGGGCCTCTCCTCCATTTTGGTGCACACAGGCATACAACCTACGATGCTGGGCTCTTTGCTCAGGAGCAAGATGAGGAGGATGAGGAAGACTCCTCCAGTGTCCTGCCATGCCTTGGGAGAGCACCACCTCGCCTACCACATCACAGTCAATCTCGCTTCACAGGTACAGGGCTTACGGCCAGGTTGGTCCCTGCCAGAACTACTGCAGCAGTGGCCTCAGCTGCTGATGAAGGAAACCGTAACACAGTACCACATGTCACTGGTTCACTTCTGGGTAGCAGCAGCACAGGGACAGGTGTGGGCAGCATAGTTTTTAAAGACAGACGCACTGGTAACACTGTTGCTGTCCCAGGTTTACGCAGCTCTAGCCCTCCTCTCCGCTTGACAGTTCGCCAGCGCATCCACCCAATCAGACCGCATGGCCGTGTAGCTATATCGCACACAGATGACAATAACAACCAGCCTGCCATTCCATCCATCACAACCACATTAGGAACCATCCATCGTGATGGAATAGGTGACAGAAGAACAGCTGGAGATGCACCACGCACTCCAAGACCTCCCTCAGGCCCTCGCCCAGCCAATTCCACTCTGAGGCGCAATTTACCAGTCATCTCATCCCAGCGCTCACGCCTTACTAACATGACCAGCAACAGAAGCAGTGACTGGCTCTCATCATCCTCATCCTCGGAACGTGACAGCAGAGAGGGAGCAGGGGATGGAGAGGTTACAGCACCTGACTTCTTCAATGCTGCTGCTGAGCAACGCTATGGGCTTGGGGAAAACCTCACAGAGATCCGAGACAGGCTCCAGGAGAGCCGGCAAAGGCTGAGCTTGCTCATGAGCGCTTTCAGTGGGGATCTGGAGAGATCACGACAAGAAATGGCTGACTTCCAGATTGAAAGGGAGCGACAGCGCAGAGAGCAGCTGTCAGAGGTCCGGGAACTTGGGCGTCGCCTGGGGCAAGTTGCCAGTGAGCTGCGAAGGTTGCTTGATCAGCGCCATTCAAACCAGCATGGCAGCTCTGATGACTGAATTGCTGTGTAATTGAGATTACCCAGTCCATCTTGTGCAACTTCTCTCTCTCTCATCCTCAACATTTCTTTTTAATTTGTTTTTTTTTCATCCACTTTTTTTCCTTCTCACACACCTGAGAGAGGTTCAGCAGTGGAATGCTATAAACTTTGACCATTCGGAATTATCTTATGGAATGACTTGACTGAATCATTGGGGTGTCTTTCAGTCTCACTAAATCTGCCTATATACATATGAAAATGAAAAGGTGTTTGTGTTTGCATTTAATATCTGTCAGAATCCTATCTTAATAATGGATTACATGCATGGTAAAGAAATGTTATCAAGAAGATGTATCACTTTAACACTGATAAACTAAAACTTTTGTTTCAACACCATTGTTCCTGCATTTTTCTTAATGTTTGCTCATATTTGTAGACTGGCTGTTACAGTTGTTAGGTTTAGTACTCCAGCCCCATTTTTACTCCTAGGTTCTCCTATCTTCTGCAGTTTTTATTGGCAAATTGCCAGCAGCTTTAGATTTACCTCCTCACCCTGACCAGGTTTCTAAACCCTTTGCTTCAAGCAGTTGAGTAAAACTAAACTGTGGAAGAGAATCCTGGTAAAGAGTTGAACTTTCTCCCTGTTGTTTGTGCTGTACATGCTGTACACTGCTTTAGTGTGTTATGCAGTATCTGAAGCATTTCATTTCAAATGAATTTTGATTCTAAATAGTTCAGATGACATCTGTGTTGTACAGAACTTGAAGCAGACTTGAGAAACATATCAGCCTTTTTGGCTTACACCTGTGACCACTCTGTCCTTTTGAAACTTTTCCTGTTCTTCTGTGTCTTTCTTTCCCTCATATTCAGATGCGGTCTAACCCTTCTCTTTCAGTAGCTTATGAAAGATGAAACATGGAAGGAAATGTTTTGTAAAATATTTTTTTGAAAACTTGCTTCTATATTTTTTATGGCTTGGTAGGAGCAAAGGTTTACATTGTTATGTAAATCATTTTTTTTAATTGTAAGTATCCGTCCAGGTATTTCTATTAAACTTTTAAAATGATGATATTTCTCCAATTTGTTACCATTCTTAAAAATGTGACCTACCTGTATTTGAAGAAATGCATGCGAACACATCTGCATTGATGTAGCAGTTCTTGTTCTGCACATTTCAGTTATGCAATGGTGTTAAAATATGTAGTAATATATGTAGCCATAAATCTTTATTATGTGACAGAACTTTTATTGAATTCATTCCCTTAGGTGTGTATAATTTGGTGGATTATGCTTTAGAAAAATATGCATATAAGAGATGGTAAGATGTGACTAAAAAAATGTGATGCACATGGTGGTATGATGGTTAAAATGGGACCAAGAAGGTTGGTACCTTTGATGGTATGACTGACAGTGGCAATTATGAAGAAGAAGTCAAGGAAGATTGTTATAAAACTTGATGGATTTTTTTCATTTACATCTTGTTATGGTGTGTTCTGATTACATTCGAGTTTTCTGTAACCACACATTTGAAGAAAGAAATGAAATGAAAGCATGCAACATTTCGAGGTCCCATCCATAAACTGGAGGTTGTGCAGTGCAGGGTTCTGTAATTGCAACCATGCCACATCTTGGATATCTGCAGATAAAATTTAGGGCCCTTTGCTTGGTCCATTTTTTCCATTTCAGAGTGCATTCTGCAGCTGTCTGGTAGCAGAAAAACTAAAATTTTACACTCAAGGAAAAAATATAGCAGTCACTGTAGCTTTTGGCATGTCTTCTTCAGCAATTAAAAGTTAAGTGAGTGATGTGTTCAGTGAACACCACCCTGTAGCTATAGATCCTTCGCGTACCCGCTTGTGTCTTGTCGAACTAAGGCTCCAGAAAGTTTTGTTCTGTCACATCAGTATTTAACATGACACATGATGAAGTATATGCCTTGCATATGGATGGAGGGAGGGTGTGTGTGTGCAAGACTGTGTCCAGCCTCATGCATGTATGTACAATGCATCATCCTTGTGATTGCGTTTTAAATCTGTCTTGAATCCATGTATGGGTTCTTCTTGGTTACCATGTTGCTATGAATTGGTCACTAACTTAGAGAATGCTTTTAGGCTGTTGGTGCCTTGTTTACTCTGTATGATCAAACTGGCAGTGAACAACTTAAACATCAGTTTAATGATGTTAAGTACCAGGGTGGTGCCAGCATGTTCTGTTTCTTGGTGCATGCAAATTAACATAAGAATGTTCATGTCAGTTCTTGACTTTACAACTGCGTGTGGTGTGTGATCGGTTATCAGTGTAATTATAAAAAGTGTCCAGTTATGATTTTGTTATAGTTAGTTGGAGAGCTGCTCACACATCAGCAATTTTCCACTGGGAGGATCTTTGAGGGGTTGTACTTTTCCTTGAAAAAAAATTATCTCCATAGTTTGTACATTCAGTATCAGAGACTGCATCATACTAAATACTAGCTGCAGTGAAGTGCTGATTTTACCTGTAAATGATACTTCACTAATATCACGAACTTTTACATTTGCTTAACTACTTACAGTAGTAATCTGTATGCCATTTACCATGTAATTTATTCTACTAGCGATTTCTTTAATTACAGTTTTCAGTTTACACTCGATTTTTAGTTTACATCCAGTATTAGATTGCATATCTTGTGCAGCTTTTTTTCAGAGCGTTTCCTTTGTTTTTCATTTTGTTGACATTTTTTCCATATATAGATTTTTCTCAACAGTTATATTTTCTTAGATGGAGATACATGGTGAGCATACAAACAGCATGTATTGCAATCCACCAACATAGAAACAAGTGTGCATTTCATTATCATTACCTTCACTGTCAAATTTTGGGCTTGGTATTTTTATGGAGTGTATTGCATTTATTGAAAATAATGAACACACACACACACACACACAGCTATACTATACATTTTAGTTATAATTAAGTTTATGACACTTTTATGTATACCTTGTTTATTGCTAATCTAGGTTCACTTTTCTATGGTATTAGTAACTTATTTTTATTCTGGTCTTACTTTTTTGGGTGGGAGTCATGGTGGTTAAAACTATCATAAAAATTAACTTGCATTTCATCAGTTTCTCTAAGTGTGTATTTATTAAAAGCCAATTCGTAGACTGCATTTTCCCATATGTAGAAAGAGGTAATGTTTGAAACTAGTGAATTGATCCCTAGTAAATTTTTTCCATTTGCTGTCTTCTGATTTTAAGTCATGGTGAGTGTTGGCTGCAAATATGCCAATTTTAATGTTGAGTGGAAGACTATAGGCCTCTTGACATCAGAAGCAAAGATCGTTTGCCTAAAAGGAAGTTGCTTCCCTTTCCCCAGTTCTAGTGGTATATGTGTCATATAGTCAGAATTCAACCCAGAATGTGAACAGATTAAGTGTAGACATGGGGATTGAAAATAGAAGATTAATTTTTGAAGCAGTTATTTTGTGTAGTGCACTTTTGCACGCGGAACACAATACCACTAGGTTAACAAGAAGAAAACTTTTAACAGGTGTGACACAAGTTTCAGGTTTGTGTGCTGTGACAAACTAGTCTAGAAAAATTTCAGTTAATAAATGCCACTACTTTTATTTTAATGATGTCAAAGTGTGTGTACTGATAATATGATAATTTATACTAGTGTGTATTTAAATAGATAAAAACTATGGGACACTTCATTCTATTCAGATATGGAAAGTATTGATTTACAGCATAGTGTACAAATATATGCAACCCCCATCAGGAACTAAACACAGTTGGCTGCACAAGTATCTGTGACATATTCAATAATTTTTACTCGAAAACTATCAGACAGAAAGGTATGAAAACTTCATTTAATTAGTTGAATCATGGAGTTACATCTGTTATCATAGAAACACGAAGACTGATTTTAAGATTTGAATTTTTCAAGATGTACCTTACTTGAAACAAAAAATGAGGACAGTAGCCAAGCCAGCTAGTGACGTGCATTTTGGAGCCTATTTCATACACTAAAGTTGTTTTTGTTTTTCATTATCATGAGTAACGTGTATTCTTTTTTTTTTCTCAGTGTGTGACCATTACAATCCCTTTGCCTGACAATACTTTTCGAAAATCCCATTGTATTATACTTAATTTTCTTTGTATTTACGAGAAAGTACTTTTTTTATAAGGGACTGAGGTAGGAACAGTTTATTTGTTTAAAATTTACTTACAATTTTGATTTATCTTTTCATGTTTATTTTGTATGATTTGTTTGTAAATGCTTGAAATTTATTGGGTATCTGGATGTCAAATGTGAATTACTTAAGATCTTGTAGCCATTGAGTTAAATGAAACATGATGAATTGCCTTACTCGCCCCCACTTTCCTGTTACTTTGTACTGGAAATGAAATGCATAGCTTCAGGCAGCATTTCTGTAGTGGTCACACATTTTTCTGTAGGTCGGGAGGAGTTCATATTACTTTTCACCCCATCCTGACTCTTAATAACTGTGCACCATTGAAGGATGTTCTTGTTTGATCTGTGCTGCTGGTGGTGTGAGTGCATGTGAGCATCTTGATGCTGCAGGAGTTGGGAGCAAAGAGATGACAAGGGGTTTCATTATTAAGGCCAGATTTAGCACTTTCCAATGTGTGTTGCCATGGAGAGATCTCAAATGTTTGTGTGGATATGACTGCACATGCCTGTAAATATAGGCCCTTTGCCGCTGCATGAGTGGCTACCTTGTGTTGAATAGGTGGTCAATGGCATCAAAATCCAAATGAGAGACCCGGTAAATAATTTTGTTGAAGAATAAACACCAGTGATAGCAACAGGAATATTTTATCTGCATGTTTTTAAGTAGTTTTTGATGCTTTATGGTGGCGAAGGAGCTCTGTGTTGAGGGTAAATTTTAGATATGATAGATGGCCTAGAGAGCCATCGCATAAATGGGCCAGTTGTCAAACTGATCATAAATTGTTCTGCTTTATTTGAATCCACAAAATACAGATTTTGAGACACAGTCTCAGGTTATCATTCAGACAATATGATTTGCTCAGTTACCTGTGATATGATTTGAACAGTAATATATCAGTGTATTCTCTCACATTGTATTTGTTTTGTTTTTCATTGTTAGAGTTGGCAGTGGAACAGTGTGAGGTGAAATAAGTATGCACAAAACCTGCTATGTTGATAATTTTTACCTGCACTCATTTGGTGAATGACAAGGTACCTAGATTTAGAACACTGCATCTACTTTCTTCAATATTTTTTCCTTGCTTTCTACTGCTTCGGGGTGGGAAGGGGGATGAAAATATATTAACCGCTAGTGGTTCCACCTAATTATAATGTGGCGTCAAGACAAATCATATCTCCATATTATTCCCTGGAGAAATTTTCGCAGGAAGCGTAATTACGCTTGACTCTGGACGAACAACAGTCTTGCAGCAATACCTTCATGATTTCAACAAAACGACCATCGTAAAAAGATGAACCTGGAGTTTGGTTGTGCAACTCCGATTCGAGGTAGAATGGACGAGTAATGGCTTGAAGAGCTCTCCTCTGTCTTCTTGTCTTGTCTGATGTATTTCTGTCGCTTGACTTTCTTTTGATGTGTTTTGGGTCGACTCGTGTTGCTACTGGACGTATGGAAATATTCCGCCTTCCATCTCGGTGGCTTCAACGTCTTTTGACCGGGCGACATCGGTGTCGACGGGGATCCGCGTTTCCTTTTGACCTTTCTAGAGCTGTGGTGCACTCGTTTGTGTGTGTGTAAGAGAGAGAGAGATCTATTTTTGCGCTGGTGTGGTGGCTGTTTGTCTGGTTTACAAATTGCGATGTCAGCCCGGCTGTTGTCATGTCAAAACACCCGACGTGACACTATTGAGACGGCACCCTTCACGGGTCACTGCACATTGAGGCAAGCTGACGCCTTCACGACAAACCTTTTCCAGCGGGTGCATGCACATACACATGTGTTGATAGAGATAGGACGTTTAATTTTTTTTTAATTTATTTTGTTAAACGCCGTTGGTTGGTGTTTAGGGTTAAAGGACAATAAATGAGCGCTCAGCGAAAATCGCTGGAAATAAAGCATAAAGTATCACAAAAACATAATTAGGTGATGTTTTATGATGAAGATATTCGAGATATAATGTTTTTCTCTTAATCACACCTGGATTTGTCGAGAAAACGGGTAGTGATGAAGGGGTAGTATTTTTGAAAATAGCGTCGCATGTATCAGGCTGTGTGAGCTAAATTCATATCGAAAGATCGAAAAAAGAAAACATGTCGACCATCCAGGACACGATGTGTTGTTGCTGACTGTTCTCTTCGACACTCAGATGGAGTTAGTTTTTACTCATTGTCGTTTCCTAAAGATAATGGCCAGTGGATTAACATTGTTCAAAGATTTGTTTATACAGATCTCTGCTTCGTTCAAACATGCTGTGCAAACCTCGATCGATCGTCCCTACACCGTACTCATAAATTTGCTGAAAACATTTCAAAAGTGATTGTTATCTTGTCACTCGTACAGTACAGGCAAGTCTGGGACTTTCAGTAAAACGTAGAGATCTTCATACAGCAGTGCTACCTATACAAAAGCACGAGCTGTTGAAACCAACGACTGCTGGTAAAAAGCTAAAAGATCGGCAGGTCATTAATTATCTTTCCTTCCCGTCTCCGACCGTATTCGCCTAAGCAGCACCGGGTAAGGAGATAATCTACCCACCATCCGTCCCCAAAAGCCAACTTGCAATCTTTCTTATCGTGCGCTCATTGTATTCAAGGAAGGTGTCACATATGCTGCTGTAAATAGAGTTTTATGGTGGCTGCGACATTTGTTCTTCGAATAATTACATGCTTATATTTGAATGTCGTTTTTAAGGAGCTCCGTGTAATGAACACTTGTTTCACGATTAAGAAGGGATACGGAGGAAAAGTTTATAGATGTGTTATGACAGCTTAGTTTGTCTAGGTTTTAATTAAACGGCTCCTTTTCTTGACACACGCAAACCAGATACAGGCAGATTATGTTGGCCCTATTTTGGTTTATAGATCAGTGACTGTGATGACAGCAACTTCCACCCATGGGCCCGAATGCATTGTTGCTGCCCACCTGAGAGGAAGGGAGGGGGTGATCGTTTCTGGAAGATTCGACGAGATGGGATTTCGTGGGAAATAAATGGTTGGGGCTTGGAGCAATTGGAGGCAAAGACTGACATTTTTATGAGATATTTAGACGTCCCTCCCTTTTGCTTGAGTCCTTGGACCAAAGAAAGCTTGGACGGTTGGACCTTAGAGAAAGCTATATATACACTGTTTCACATCTTTTCACACCACGCTCTCCTGCCTGTACTTCTATACTCGAAAAGCCGAGATACGCTGCCCTTTGTTTTTCTGGTAAGTACAGTATTTTTCATTTATATTTCTATCATTTTCTGTTTATTGGCAAATAGCCAAGGCAGGAACATCAGTGTCGATGAGAGTGACTACCAAGCCTCTCAAACTGACTGACAGTAATGAAGTTTTGAGAAAAACTCATAAATATAGCCTTACAAAGTCCTTAGTCAGCAGATAAATGACCATATTGGTACTGCATAACTTTGTTTCTATGTACTTTTAGAATTCAGATAAAATATACTAAACGTGCATATTTTTATGTCCTTGTCACAAAACTCTGTCCTTTTGATCTACTTAAATGTTAAAATTAATAACAGTTACTGGCTATAAATTAGTCTTTAAAACATATGGTTTTTCTTCTAAAACCGAACACGTATTTAAACGGATAGTGATTGACGGAGGTCGAAGTCGTAAAACGGTTGGATGTGTTCAAAATTTCAAACTGTTAAAGAGGCCGAAGGAGTTCCGTTCAGATATGTGTTTGCGTGTCACAGAATGTGTGTGTGTGTGTGTGTGCGTCCGAGAAATAAAACTGTTTTCTTTATCTTCTTCCGCGTTCTTTTCACCAGAGACAACAAAACAGCCATTCTCTGAATAAAAACTTTCCAATTCAGAATCGGACATTTTTGACTGGGTCTGAAATCGAAATCAAAGAGCCGCTCACAACCAACGTGTTCGCGTTGTGAAAGCGAAAAGGCGGGAAACCTCTCGGTCCTTTGTGTCATCTTCATCTTTGTTTTCACACATATTAGTTTTTAAAATGTTACTCGAGTATAATTGCTTCCATCTTTAATCATTTTACGTACTCCTAAAAAAAACTTTTAACGTAAAGTTTTATAATAAACTGAGCAGAGGCAGTTTTGGGGGTGGCAACTGGGGCCTAAGGCCCCGCGCCTAACGGCGGCCCCGTGATGGGAGATTCTTGTGGTACGGTACATAGGCTACACTTACGGCCCAGGGGACCCCGCCTATGACACTCGCCCAGGGCCCGAGGTACTGCTAAGGCCGTTACTGAAACTGCTATTATAGAGTGGGCGGCATTCAATCTTGTATTTTCGAAATCGAGGGCGCCGTATAGCAAGGGTTGAAGGCTTATCCATAAATCTTAAATCGGTCACAAGTTGTTCCAAAGTACTAGCTAATGCCTCGCTTTTTATAGCCCCTTCCATGAAAAAAGGTCATGAATTAAAGTCAGATTAAACATGAACGAAACGGAATTATGCACATAATTTTTTTTTTAAATTGGCTCAAGTCCAGGTTAACGGTGCAGGTTTTAATACACGATACAGAATCACACACATGACTTTCAAAGAAGAAATGCATACAAGCAGTGTCTATTTCAGGGGACTGCAGCTTCAAGTTTCTTGTCTTCTCCAGTTTTTCCCCATATCGGTCCATTCAGGTCGACTGCCGACCTAGCCCGCTGTTTACTCGTCCTTCGGATAGATACCTAAGATACGTCCTTCCCACAAGTTCAGTAAGCACTTTTTTTTTTTTTTTGGTCAGACCTTCCTATAGTGCAATCTGTGGAGGAGTGTCGCTCTTTTGCAACCATCACAACATAGGTGCTCATTCTTTTCTGTCCGCCACCAGTCCGGAGTAACAGTGCAGACGCTGCTATTGTCTCCCCGAATTGCTATCAGTGATACAGAAGAGTGTGTGTGTGTGCCCCAGAAGGTAGGTTATCTCAAACGCAATTATTACATTTATATCTTTTGAGGAGAACGACCACCACGAAAAACGTCACACATGCACCAACATTACGCTCATTTGTTTAGGACACGGTGCACGTCGGTCGTCCTGCTGGCTGTCGCACCACAGAGGTGTATAAATTGAAGTTCGTGGTCAGACTTCGTCTCATTATTCTCCACGAGCCCCGTTCCCTCCCATGGCACCGAACAAAACTGACCTGAAGCTACGTCAGCTAAGAACTGCGCATCAACCACGACGCTCTCTGGATCGCTTACACTGCGGACTTGTCAGCACGACATGTGAACAACTCCCCTCAAATTGATAAAAAATTTATTCATTTCTTTGTTGTTATCTTCATGACATTCTCTATTAAAAGCTCACTGCTAAGCTGCTGTGCTGTTTAACCAGGTTTCGAGTGGTCCGGAAAGAATTTTTAGCCGGCGACGTAATCTATTTTTATATAGGCGGCAAACAATTTTTTTATCACCTGCGAAATGGCATGTAAGGGGGGGGGGAAATGTACCAGTTACAGAACAGTGGGACTTCCCTTTGTCGACATTTTAATCACTGGACTGGACGCGGTGATGCGTGTGTGTGTTTTTAACCACTACACTACCGGGTGGCCCTTGTTTCGTGTCCTCTATGCCGTGCATGAGAAATCCCGGACCTCCTTTGGCGCATAATATAATAGTCTTATCAATGCGACCGACGCTACCGCTTTTAAAATGCAAACGGATGACGCAGAATTACACAGTTCGCTTCCCTTCAATGCGTTTACGTAGCATCACGTGCACGAATGGGGATGGGGGAGCTGAAGGTCACCGGGCTTCAGGTACCCGTTTCAACATTTCTTTGTGCGAAGTAGGAAAAGACAAGTTCAGCGGCTGAAACGTATGAGAGAGATTGTGTGTGTGTGTGTGTGTGTGATTATACGCGCGTACGTGTGTGCGTGGAACAGACTATTCAAAGTGGAGCTACCTGACTAACTGCACAAACACATTTTCAAACTCAACACTTTCTGCGCAGTGCGTCGAGCAGGTGGCGACATACAGCTGTGATCTGTACACTGTGTGTGAGAGTCGTGCTGATCACCTCTGCAATATGTCTGTCTTGTCTGTCTGCCCCACATGAACTTATGCACCATGAACTTATACAGCCCACGAAGGTTTGCGATTTGCACAGATTACTGCTGTGTTCTTTGGCATAAAGACAAGTATGGCAGCAATGACAACGTCTGTGACGTGTGGCGTCTCGGCACACTTTTTTTTCGGAACACCGAGACGGGGGCTCAATCCTTTTGGGAACGCCGAGACGACAAAGGCAGACGACATTCGGTTTAAAAACCAATAAAACGATGCACAGCTATTTCCTGCAGGTCCTTTTCACTTTACGGGAACTGAAACTCTTATTCTGTTGTGCGTTTTTAAAGTCTTGGCATATACTAATGGACGCGAGTTTTAAAATGTGTAATTACTGGAGATAATAACCAAACTCTTTGTTAAGTCTCAACAATAGAGCACTTTTCCCCGGCTCCCCTTTACAGATTAGAC
Source organism: Marisa cornuarietis (assembly GCA_004794655.1). NCBI lineage: Eukaryota > Metazoa > Mollusca > Gastropoda > Architaenioglossa > Ampullariidae > Marisa > Marisa cornuarietis. The sequence continues at coordinate 5,138,690 of SMMW01000651.1, forward strand.
CAGGAGAGTCGTGAGTCTAATGTACAAGGTGTGACAAGAAAGAAGGAAAAGAAAAGAAAAATACTCTTGATTCAGCTGCGCGTATGCCCAGAAGCTCCAACACTGAATTTATTGCTTGATACAGCTGCGTATATTCAGAAGCTCCGAGATGAATTTATTGCTTGATACAGCTGTGCTTGTCCAGATGCTCCAAGACTGACTTTAGTGCTGACAAAAAATGTATGTATACAAATATATCTGCGTCCTGCTTTCTGCGAGAAGCTCTGTTTCCCAATTTTTTTGTTTTTCTCAGAGGCTCCAGGCTATATACATATCTAGCGACAAAAGACAAGCAGAATACATAGTACAGTAGTACCTCTACATACGAGTTTAATCCGTTCTACAACCGAGCTCGCATGAAAAAAACTCTATATTAAAACTATTTTCCCATATAAAATAAAGTAAATAGGATTAATGCGTCCACCCCTCCCACAACAACACAATTTATATGTAAATACGGTATAATATACAGTAATGCAAAGTAAATATAAATTGCACAATAATATAAATAATATAGATAATACAATAATAAAGAATATGTTATATTTATCAATTTTACCTTGGAGGAGACAGACTGTCGAAAACGGAGGTAGGCAGATGGCGGGGGAGGAGGGAGGGAACCGGAGAGCAGATGGGTGCTGAATGAATCAGCTGATGAGACAACACTATTGACACTGTTTTTAAACTTGAAACATTGAGATTGTCACTAAGACTACATTCTATTTTATGTCTTTATGCTACGAACATATAAATAACTCGAGCTCGATCGTACATCGAATTTCCGCTCCACGAATTTTTGGCTCGTATCTCGATTTACTCGTGTGTAGAGGTCTTACTGTACTTGAAAGCAGTTCTCTTTCTCAGGTGTATTTTTTATGGGTACGTACTGCGTGAGCAGTAAAACTTAAAAGTGCAGTATGAAACGAAAATGCAGAAGTACATAGAGCAAAGAATCTGTGAGGAAGTATGGCAAGGAATTCTAGAACTTGGTTCAGCGGCTGTTGTTGTTGTTGGTGGTGGTGGTGGTTGCTTGCTTGCTTGGTTCGTTCGTTCGTTCGTTTTGCTGTTTTGTTTCTGTCAATACAACAGAAAAGGAAAATTGGCAGGGTCGTTTTTGGAATCTCTAATGTTAAAGCTAGTTTCTGCGAAAATGATGTTGCTTTTGACTTAGCGTAGGAATTCCAACCTCCTATGGGACAGACGAGAGTCAAAATGTACAATTTTCAAGTGTCGAGGTGGGTATTTATTATACTTTTTTGCAGCCGCACTGAATAGGCTCTAGCTGTTCATTTTGCAATAAATTCTTGAACAAAGAAAGGTTGCAAAGCAACTGAATATCCATTTTTTAATCGAAGGAATAATGTACCCCGTAAAACAAAAATTTTAATCCAGTTCTATTTACGAGATAAAAAATATTTTATGTCTCAATTCTCATTAGTCTTTTGGAAATGAGACAACAAGGGTTCTTTTTTTCCACAACGTCACAGAAATAGGATAGCTGTTATAGCAACGGCTTATTGACGTTCTCAAGGATCTCGGACTACCTGTGGTCTTCAGTCACGTCAAACACAAGAACTGAGGTCTAAGCCGCCTCCTCACAATAACAATTCTTTAAAATGTAGTTAATGTTGGAGTCAGGTTAACCTTTAACCCGAGATCAAAATTATTTTCAAATGAGTAGGTTTAGCTAATTACAAGCTACTAATGCCCAATATCTGAGCGAGAAAGTAAACTTCATGCAGAAGACGCAAACCCTTGGACACAGGGCTTTTGAAAAGTGGTCAAGACGCCAATTTTCTGTGACCTTACATAACACATGTCGATGGTTTTAGTATACTCAGTGACGTGAGAAGTACGAATGTTGGTCAATCCAATTAAAAATTTTTTACTCATTTTTGTAACAAACCAATTATATAACTATATTTGGCTAGGAGCTTTCGAATAAAAAATGCGTGATTTGTATAGCGCATACCCACGCTCGTACGGAGCGTGCTCTTAGCACTTGAGACAAGAACGAGACATGGACAACATACAGAGGACAGAAGGATGAACAACAATTCTGACTAATAAAAGACAAGCATACAAAACGCAAAGAGGAACCGGGTAGCGACTTAGAGAAATGTATTTGCCTTGCGTTAGGCTTGAATAAAGGAACTTCTCGCAAAATTACAAGCTACAGAGGGCTAAAACAATAACTGCACTGAAAGTCGTGTAACAGCGAACCTGGATAATGGTCTATTGTATTCAACGACAACACGCATCAGAGTCGTGACAGCAGACATATCCAAAAGCGTCGCAGGTTTCCGCAATTTCATTTTCTTTATGAAAAAAATCTTACTTTTTTGGTCCATGCTAACAAAATTGAAGATTAAACATTCTGGCCGGCTGTGTGAGGTGGTCATTTAGTTCATATGTTTGTAAAACTGCAGTCGACGTGAGGCTTATGCGGAAGATCTGTGTAAAAAGTGATCGTTATTATTAAAGTAATTGGACTATTTTCTAATTCATTCGGCATGTTGCCTTTTTTACGAATTAATAAGACCCAAATACTGGATGAGTGCCATGTCGCTTATCAATCCTAGAGCTGCTTTTATTTATTCTAAACAGTGTTAGAGATAACAACAATAAATGGATTTTACCTCTTATCACGAACTAATTAACTAACGTGCAACGACTGTCTTGAAATAAGATTGCTAAAAATACTGTTCTCGCTGTGTATTTAAAACTTGTGTTCCAGCGCCGGCGCTAGTGGGATGCGGGGCTTTGGATAATAAATAGATGGGGGGTAATAAATGAGAGTGTTGCTGTAAATAGTGGAACAAGTTCCAAATTTTAAAAAAATCGGAAACAGAAAATGTCTCTAATTCTAGTGAATGCACCGTCATAAACATGTACAGCTTTCTGATATGAGCCTAATGGGGCTTTAAAAATAATGCGCAAACGGAATTTACTGTTACTTCGCAGAAAGGGAAGGCGATTTGAGTTCTTGGAATTTCAAAGATTGTGAAAACTACGGATTATCTTCATCTCGATCCGTAGGTACCATCCCACCAGGGGCTATGGGCGGGGCTCTCTTTCGGGCGCGCGCCCCTGCTCGCCACCCCCTAGCGCCGGCTTTGGGTGTTCATTGTGTCTTTCTTTGAGCACGCGCTGTCTTGACTATGAGAACATATGTGACCGCTACCGGTCGCTCCAAGCCACCCGAGACGGACTGTCTTGGTCCTGTTGCTGCACGCGTCAGTCGCATACCTCTACCACCACCCTACTGCTTCTCAGTTGCACCTTATTTGATCAAAGTCTACTTTGGGTTTTCCGCCAGCTGTGACCGAATTCGGGTTTTATTTCCATCAGCTGTACAGTACTCGTACAAGCTGCCTGAATTTAGCGTCAGTGCATGTCAAAGTGGTGCATTTATCAAGACTCAAAGCATGTACAGTATGAAGCACTGTCCGCATTCACTGACTGACACTGTTAGACAACTTTTACTTCTATTATCTGTGATTCTGTTGATTAAGGTGCACGCATGCATTATATATACTTATATGATAAACAGATAAACAGTTCCGCTGCGGTCATCAGATGTCGAAGCCATCGGAAAACTGATATTACACCTGTCCATCGGCAGCCTAATGGCCGCGCTGTGAACCGTCCTCAGATTTAGTTTAGCCGAGTCAAGGACAACACTAGCCCTTCTCAACCTCCAGAGAGATGGAGCATGCGATAAAACGATTCTGTGCAGCAAGCGCGCAAATACTGCCCACGTGCGGTCGCCGATATGTGAGGCCATGCACTTGACCACACGACTGATGTCTTTTCACTTCATCGTATTTCTTGAATGAGGCAACAATGCTCACCCTAACTGCGTGCTCTGGGCGTATTGAGTTCACTCACTGTGACTGTGTCTGCTGACATTCGTCGAATGGTTTGCTCACAGCTGTAGACTCCGCCACACCATGACTCTCAATGTTATCCTTTATAGATGTTATGTTCATGCTTGCGTCCGGTATTTTCTTTTTCTTCCTTGTATTTTTGTTTGTTGCAATGTCTCTGTATAATTGTTTGTTAATAAGTTTCGTCTTTGTTTGAACATGGTTTCTGTGTCAATCTTGTTTTTTTTTTTTTTTTTTTTTTTTGGAAAGCGCATTGAGTCGACTCTGGGGTTGCAAATTGCGCTATATAAATCTACTTTAATAATAATAATAATATGAATAGGTAAAGATCCAGTGGTCGCCGTAGGGGTTATGAACTATAACTGGTTCATCGTGTCTAGACGCATCCTGCCCAACTCCTTTCGCTGCCTTTAACTTCACCTGATATATCAGGTTCTCATTTACTAAGGCCTAAGCATACATCAAACAAATGGCATTCTGTTCCGTCTTCCTAAGACTGACACTCTGGCAGATACTAATGAATCTTCTAAGCTTAAGTTGGCAGGGGAATAGATTTGCACCTGGTTGGTGATTTCGCTCTCTCTGTATGTGCGTGTGTGTTTGTATGCGTGTCTGTCTTTCTATCCGAAGGAAAACCTCATCAGGTAGCCCTGTGAAAAGGTGTCAGATTCAGAAGAATGTAGCAGTGTCGCAAAACGAGATATGAACCTTGAAACTTCGGGTCTTCACTTCGTGATGAAAAAAGAGTGTTTTACCGGTCATGCAACTGGACTGCTGTGGATTAATCTTCACATATATTCATTCCTTCCGATATTTGTCATGGGCAACTACAGGTTTTAACGTCTACATTTTCAACACAATGAATCCCTCACTTCGCACACCTCTCTTTTTACCCTCTTGGTTGGTTGCACCCATGGGACAGGTCATGTCACACATAAACTCACCTACCCACTCTCACGCATACACTGACATCTACGTGCTCTTTTCACTCCACAAAATAAAAGACAGCTCTGCTTTTACGGGCCTTGTCAACATTTAATAGCACATAAAACGCGAGCACACACAACAATAAAACTAATCATTACACGCTCTCATTCTCACTACCTCACCAGAATTGTCGTGTCCGTCTTGTCCTCGCATACGCTCACATGTAGGTATTCTCTGGATTGTCCCACAGACCGGTGGTGAAACAAAGTCACATGCCTGATGTTAGAGGCAGATCCTCCTGTGTACACACTCAATTCCGTTCTACGCTGAGGGGCGCCCCAACCTTCGCGGTCCATAAACACTCATTCCATTTACAGACCACACGAGGTGCTGTTCTGCGTAAATCCCTTTGTCTTGGTCTGTTACGGTGGGTTGGTCTTATGCCAACGATTCCTTCTCCAGGCGAGCGCCGAACTTTCGTTCTCAGCTCAAAACCTGTGCCTACACTTACAAAATGGGTGTAATAACAATTAGTAAACCCTATTACATTCGAGTTGCGGCTTCGATTCGGTTCGAAAAATTGGACCAGGTCATAGCCTTGACAGGAACTATTGTCTGGTTACCACCAGACTCTCCTATTTCTAAGAGATTAGTCAAAGAAAAATCTGTACCTTCGACCTTGAAGTCGTTTCTCTATTTGTTGATAGTATTTTTTTAAGTTATGAAGGGTCGTTTGGAAGAGGTGAGACATCTGACCTCAAGAGCGTTAAAAAAAGGGAAGACCTAACCTAACAGACCCTGATATTTATGGCTTTTGTAATGAGAAATTAGTCACTTATATGTCATCGATACCCGCAGTAAAAATGAAATACAGCCACCAGAAGTAGAAGAGCTGGCGTCGTCTTGCGTCAGCTCGGTGCTGTAAATGTAACTGCAGCCGTGGTTGACCCCGAATCTGAAGCCAGTGACGAATTTGAAAATCTTCCTCCTCTTCCTCACCCCGATCCCTTCGTGTTCTTTTCTCCTTCTCCTCCTCGTTTTTGTTCAGCAATCCAGAACACAGGGGACAGAACACATATACCTTTAAAACAAATACTTCCTTGCATCATCCAACCAAACACTGTATATACACATGGTCCATCAGTCCTTTTATCGTCCAACTATATATATCCATTCCTTAAATTACTATATTCAGTGAGTTAAAATAAATATTGTGTCAGATGCGTCAGATTATTGTAGTCTGCGGGTTACAATCCTGCATTCAATGAGTTAGTTAAAGTACTTTGTCCAATGCGTTTACTTATTGCACTCAGTAAATTAAATATTCATCTTGAAAAAAAGTTTTAAAAATACTTTTAAAACAGGTCTCGCTTGAAGATTTTCTCAAGACGTAGAGGAAAATAAAAATAGAACTGAATGAGTGAAAGAAGGTATGAACTGTGTTTTGAAAATATAGGTTGTTCGAAAACTTGACCGGACGAATCGAGTAAACAGCGTGAACCTCAAGGGTACTTACTACTCGAGAGCAGGAAAGTCCCCATTGTACATTAAACTCGTCACACAAGCCCCTACAAACAAATCTTTACGAGCGGGTGTGTTAGGTCGTGGTCGTGTACACGCAAAGAACAAGTAAAATGCCAGGTTACAAAAAAATGTAAGTACAAGGTGACTCATTTTAGAATGACTGTTGTTTTCTTTCTTTTTTTTTAAATCTCCTTCCCACAGGTGCGAGAGATGGCTAGGGGCCGAAGCCCGATATTTCAGTCCGTTGATCCGTTGTAGGGATAAGGTTAGGTGTCGATTTAAGAGTTGTTTACTGTTTGTGACTGCATGGACACATCTATTCCCTCAGAACGTCGACACTGTGTTGAGGTCACTGAACAATTTCGATAGCAGATAAAATTAGAATAAATCTCTCTCCTCTCTCTGTCTGTCTTTCAGCGTCATAACTACTACGATCAAAGTCTGAAACTTGTTTTAGTCCAGCCCTGCTAAGGCGTCGAAGGATGGCCTCTTGTCACACTTTCACAGCGAGCCTGTTTGTTGTATTGTGGGAGAGATGCGTTAATATCGTTAACGTTGTACGGCTACATAATCACATCTTTGTAAAAAAAAATAAAAAAAACAACCGTTCTACCCCATAAATCTGCCGTTTTAGAAAATCTATATTTAACGTCTTCACCATCCAGGTAAAATTTCTAAGGGTGGTGATCACTAGCAAAGTAAAGCGGGTGTAGCATCATCCAGTCTTTTAGAACTTCTCCCTCTACCCACCCTGGCCACCCATCCATCACCTCTTGCAAATTTCTAAGTTTAGGCCACTGACGTCATAAGACCAATTACCTTCGATCAGGACTTGACAGAAGAGCTTTACCTGCATGTCTCCTGAACGTTAACGGCCCACATACAAGGCAGTCTTACTGTCGTGACGTAACGGCCAGTACTAACATACCTGTCCGCGTATGCTGAATGACCGACCACCACAGGCCAACCTACCACTAGCTCGACATCTGTTGATCGCTTCTCGGTTGTAGATTGTCTCTTTATGTGACGGTTAAAGTGCAGTTATCGTGTCATTTCAGGGTTAGGATTAGAAATCAGTCTATAACAGGTCGATCCTCTTCATTTTTTCCCTTCTAGACTTTCACTCTGTTTTGCCACAGATCCCACAGTAAGCAATGTTGGTTCACCTTACAGTAGGAGGAAAGCTAAACCTTTACATACAATAAAACGTATATTTTTATGATCACCCACTTGGAGCTGTCGGTACGCACCCATATGCCTCGTCAGCAACTGAAGTCTGTGATTGGAGCGCACTTTCCCCTTAAATGTCACATTCTGTCCTTACTTGTACCATACACGTTTTACAAGAATAATATACAGCTATCACATAGCCAGTAATTGACCCACTTAGTTGGGATACCGACCAGTTTTGTATAAGGTATTTATTAGGATTGTAAGAAAACTGTTGCAAGCCAGTATTTTTTTCAAAATTTTCCATACTTATATTTCCTCTGCATGTATTAGCACTGCGTGATTGTCCGTTGAGATGATTTGTTTTTAAAAGGAGAGTCAATATATCAGATGAAACAGTGAATGCAGCCCCACATACCCTTCAAAGCCAGCGGGTCTTAACTCTTTTGATTGTCAGTGGACATTCTGCTTGGTTGTGACCATCTGCTTCCTCCAGATCAATTCCAGTCATTGGTCTTTTTTATTGAAACAATTTCCCATAAGAAAATCCACAAACATGGCCTTTACAAAATTCACAGTCGAAGTTTTGCGTATCTTATCAAGTTCATAAATTTGATTTACACGGGAAATGACAGTGTCTGACAGAAATACAATGTCATATGCAAATAAAAGCAGATAGAAGTTTATGAGAGGGAGAAAGGAGGGGAGAGAGTGCAAAGAAAGACATGTTTAACGTATGCTAATTAATTTGCAGAATCAAGGTAGAATATTTTCCCTCGAATGCCGCAGCTTGGTAAGAAGCGGTAAGATAATTATTTACTTGATTTTTTTTTTTTTTTGCTACCCTCATTGGTGTAAGAACTTTCTTGAAAGTACGTGTCATGAGTCATTGTTTGTTAAGTTGGAGGTGGGGTTTAAAAAGCAACGTCAGTTGAAAGGAAAACAAAACTATGCGGAGGCTAAGACGGAAACAAGTGGCCAGGGCTTTTCTTTTTTTTTTTTTTTTTTTTTGTTTCACGATAGATTTTGTTTTCATTAGGGGCGGGTGTGGTTTGTTCTCCCTTTCCCATCTCCTGCTATCGAAAGGCTGCATGAGACAGTCGGCCCCAATTACGTCCCTTGTGTCCTGTGTCGCTCACCTGCCCATTAGACGGCGCTGCGAGGCCTCCCTGTTGTCGATACGCTGGTCTCGTTCTGCCAGGTATGTTAGTCATTCGGCAGTGAGCTTTGACTTACATGTGTCGTCCTTTTTTGTGTTCCTACCTCGGAGGAGAAAATAAAAACCACACACACACAAATACATCGGCAGATGAAGTGACAATCATTTTAGCCATGTAAGTCGTTTTCTGTTCATATCATTTCAAAGTTGCCGGCGAGATTTCAAAGTGGAGCATGCGTGAAAGCGACACGGTCGGGTTGCTTTCTCAGCGCAATTTTAAATCGCGTCAGGGAGCGACTGCTGTAGGCAGACCACAACCGCCGGATTACAGTAAAGATACAGTTGTCAAAAGTAGGTTGCAGTAAGGGGAGATCGGTGGAAAAGAGAGCAGACAAAGATTTCAGTCCCTACAGGCCTTGTGTAATAGCAAGGTTGCCCAGCCACAGTAAGGAGTCTATAGGTGGATGCCTGTTGTCGGTATGAGAATTCTTTTCATCCTGGCTTCCTTTCTTGTGTCTTGTCTTGTCTTGTCTTATCTCCGTCACTAACTAGTTGAAAGATTTCGCAGGTAGTTCTCATATATTTGCTTGCAGATTGCTTTTTAAGTGCATGTTTTGCATTCTTTGTCTCAAAGCTTTTTTTTTTCTTCGAAATTTGGGGGCCAGGGTATTACCACCAATGAACTGTATGTTTAACTGAAGTGAACAGAGACTTACTTCAGCTTTATTGCTAGATGCGAAATTACAACACATTTCTTTGAAGTTGAAGACGTAGAGCCTGTCCCAGGAGACAACTCTTTAGCTAGTTCTGACAAGGCAGAAAAGATATTTCCGGGTGTCATGGCTTAACTGTTTTCACCACCGCATACGGCGTGCAGGTAGGTCAGGTAGTCGAGGCAAGTTGTGGCACTCAATACACCTTTGTAATTGTTATCGTCCTGTGCTATGTTCGAGCGAAACGTCCTGTGGAGACCTCCCCTTCGAACCCACCCTCCATGCACTCTACCCACCTTCTGTCAAGGGTGATGACGTAATGTGATAGTCTGATAATTGTAGAGTGCGATGTCATTTTTTTTATAAAGTTGAAATATATTTTTGTATAATAGGCCTACTAATGAGAGACACTTATAGCTCAGCATAAAGCTGTGACAGTTTTTCTAGTGCCCTGTAATATGTCAAAACTTCTGTAAGGCTGGCACAGTTTTGTTTGTGTGTGTGTGGTGGTGCAGTTGTTAAATTGCCTCTCAACATGAGGGAAGTTGTAGTGGTAGTAAGAACTGGCTTTGATTGCCTTGGCCTCATGGCCTTTTGTTGTCCCTTTATTTAAAACTCTCCATCTATTTTAAGTCTGAACCTTTATTTTTCGTCCAAGATTTGGAAAAGATTTTTAAATTTTTGAGTGTCGTCTAGAGAGTTCTTACATCTGTTCAAATTCGGTGCATGTTTGATGTTAACTGGAAGTGAGTTCCAATTGTGACTCTGTGAAAAGTATGATTTTCCTACATTTACCTAACAATTTCGTTGCACATCTCTGAACATTTTCCACTAATACTGATTGAAGGCTTGCAGATTGGTATTTCAACTCTGATGTAAGTGCATTTGATGCTGACCCTAAGAGTGTGTGTGGTTGTGCAGCTCTGTGTATGTACATAAAGCGCTTTGAGCCTGGCTTTATAAATATTCCAGTTTCTGGAATTCTCTCTCTCTCTCTCGCACACATGGCTTGGAAACCAGGATGTAAAAATGCAGGATGTCACAATATAAGCAATTTTAGAAGCATATCCCACATGTAAATGTTCTTAGTAAAGTGTTCCTATTCCCTGGTAAGAGGATTATTTTAACAAAGATTGCACTTTTGATCTTTATATTATACAATTTGTAAAATGTAATAAGATGCAAAAAGTTAGATTTTAGAGAGAAATATGAGTGTGATTATGCATTGTTAACTAACTTACAGCCACCATGTCATGTTCATTGCTATTTCAAAATTGTGTTTAAAATAGTTTCCTAATTTCATTTTCTTGCAGATTCTATGAGGTTTTGGTAATGGGCACAATTTTGACTCCATGACAATGTGAACACTGAGTTTGGCAAGGTTTTGGTAAATGATACTTTGCTGCTCACCTTAATATTGGATACATTTAATGGACACTCAAGACTGATGGAAGAGGTTGGGAATGGCTTGCAGAAGTGAAAGCTAACAGATCCGGAAGTTTTCATTCAACACTTTGCAGAGGATTTAGCTGCAGAGAGTAGAATCATTTCCTCACAAGCCTAATCAGGGTTGCCTGTTATAAATAGTCTCTCAGAACAACTATCAGGCCACCATGGAAGCAAATTGTTTCATTGTACTTTTCACCCTTGGATTATTTCTCCTACAAGACACAGCTGTGGCACAGGAGACGGTAAATGGTAAGATATTTTTTCATCATCTTTCACAGATTTCAGGGGAAGGAAAAATATATTGCTGTTATATACCAAATTGGTTTAATCCATTGAGTTCTTTGCATAATATTTAGATAAAATAAGCATTAAAAATATTCACAATTTTGATCTGTTAGAAAGTTGTGTTTTCATGTTAATTGTTAATAGAATGTGAGATACTTTGATGTTTGCAGCTTGCCTTTAAGTAAAATGGATAGTTTGAATAGTGGATCAGCCTGAAAGTTTTTTCATGTCTGTTCTAGTTTGAAAAAACTGAATCTGATTACAGGAATGGCACATAGATCACCTAAATTAGGTCACATTACATTTTGTGACATTTTTTTTGTTTCATCCAACATTAGGAAAAAAGATTTGAAACAGTGTTGCCAAGTTTAAACTGTAAGATGCAAATACTTTAAAATCATTAATTCCTGACACAGTTTGTAAGTAGTCACAATTACATAAGTTAATTTGTATGCAAAAATAATTCACTCTGCCTGATTTCCTTAATTGTGAGTCTGTCTGCTCTGTTTTCTCTCAGAAGGTTATGTTTAATTGAAAATTAAAAACAAGTATTTGCAATTTGTACAGAATTGTAACCACATGGTTCTGAAACCTACTAATGCCAAGCACAGAACGGTGTTTTTAGGACTATACATTAGCAACCCTTTTGGTTTCAGAAATTTTCTCATGAATTTCATTTGTGTGTGTGTAAAAAAAAGTTAGTTATTAACGCAGTCTTGCTCTGAGCTAAGTTGTAGTCAAAAACCGAATGATTTAAACTGGTCGACCTGAATGGTTAACATTCGTGTATTTTGTCGCTTTGCTGGCAGGTAGTCGCCACGTGTGTTGTGTCGTTACGGTCGAATAGTTCCATGTTCACTACGCTCTAGCGCTCGCGAACAAGGCATCTATTCCGAAATGCTTGAGATGGATGGCCTTGCCGGCTGAACTTGTAACCCTAGTCACAGTGAGCGCTGTGTAAGCCGTAGTCCCCGAGGGCTGCTGGGACCGCGAGTAAAATCTCGGCTATGGCGCAGTGGCGTCACCGCCTACAGTTTTGGACGCCACCGCCTAGGGTCACTTTTACCCCTCGCCATCAGCATCCCCTTATATGTCTTTGGGGCAGACTTATTCCCATCCCTGTGCGAAATCACTTCGATGTGGAAGCACTCTCCTTTCCAAAATCAACGACAACAACAGCATTGCCACCCCAAATACGACGCGAGAACCCTTACTTTATAATATGGATCTTATCAGTTGGCTAGTATTTGTCATTTGCGTACAGTAGTTAAGTAAATGGTCACTTGCAGAATTTTGTTCCACAGTTTGACTGGCAGTCTTTAAGTCTCACAAAACCAGGATTAAATTAGGACATTCAAATGTGGTTAATGAACCATCTCACCCCCGTTTAAAATTTTCACATTTGCCTGAGTAGTGCCTCTGATCAGAGACTGCTACTAATAATAATAAACGTGTGATTTATATAAACTATAAAGCATAAGTCACGTTCGCTAAAGAGCATGCTGTCAGCGCTTAAGACAAGTAGGACACGTGGACAGAATAGGAAGGACAGAAAGAGAAACAACTATGCAGACAAGTAATAAAAGACCAACATAGGAGACACAAACAGGTAGTTGGGAACAAACAGTAAGGATGGAGAGTATCAAGTTGGTTTATCGAAAAGATACTTGTCAAGATACAGCTGCTGTATTGTGTTTCAAATGAAAGAGCCACTTAGATTTGTAAAAGGCTATTCACATTTGACCTATGCAGAACTACAAGCAAAGTTCGCAGTAATTCAAAAGACAAGTCAGAGGCTAGTCAGTGATTAAATTGTTCAGTACTAAAATATCAGTAGCTCTTATCTTTATTTCCTGCATGGACAAATGACCAATGATGTATATGCTACAATAACAAAAGTTTGGCAGCCAAACAGTATGAAAACCTTAATTCACAGTTGATTTTTTCATTTTATGAATGAGCAGAATACTGATTCCTGTAGCAAGGAGCAGTTCTTAAAGATGGACAGTGGAGGTTGTAAAATATATATTTTGGCTAACAACCAAATTTTATGTGCAAAATTTCAGTGACGATACATTCGCTGACATATTTATTGTGTTGTAACCATAGTCAAGGAGAAGGTTAGGATACTTTGTGCAGTGGCAGGAATTTGGCAACTGCTGATCGGTTTAAAGTGAGGTCTTCAGAAGGGGAAATTCATGGTCCCCAACATGTACAAGATAATTATAATGATCCATATTTATAGTACATTAGAACAAATGGAGACAGTAATACACTGTAAACAATATCAGTAGGTGTGTAAGGATAGAAACTAACTCTTTACTGATAATTTATAATGCAAACGTTTACTCTGTGGATGAGCAGGAAACTAAACTGTGAAGAATTAAAATATATAATAGTACATGGGTCAAACAACAGTTCAAAATAAAGGGTGCATCAAAAATTCACATCCCAGCACACAGAGCAGAACCTTAGGATTAAAATCCACGAAAGCATCAACATCCTGCAGGTGGAAGAGGTAACACTATCACAGTGATCCTTTAGTTCATAGCTTCAATCAACATTTTACAGAGTGCACTTTATTATGTGGCTTTCAAATTCAGGACGCTGATGGCCAGAAGTAGAAGAATGCTTATGCAGATTCCATTTTGTGAGTGGTGCATAGATTCAATGCCCAGATGCCAGAATTTGAAAAGACTTGTGCATTCAATGGCTAGAATCATGAAGTATAATTATTTCCTCCTAACAGACTGTGGAACACAAAAGCTGCCATGCTGAATTCCTATGAAAATTTGCTAATGAAGTTAACATCTTTGTTAGGATTTTTGTAACGTTTAAGGTTCCCACACCAAACTACAATGTTAAATGTAAAAATGCCTTCAGTGTCGAAATGTAGAACCTTCCAAATTGTTTTGTTTTTATGTTCAAACACAAAAGCATAAACTCCTGAAAATGGAACAAGACCTAATAAAGAAAACAAATCGAATGTTTGTTGTCCCACCTTTATCATGTTGGGTGATATTAAACTCCACAAATCCTCTATCATCACATCTCTGCAACTGGAATTGCTTGAAAAGTGAATGATCCCATTCAATTGCACTTCTTTGTGATAAAAGATCGAAGTGTGTAACTGCCAATATTAACACATTTCTTATCTAGAAGGACAGTTTTTCTGCACATTAAAAGTTCATACACCTCTCCTTCCCCACAAAGTGCTTAAATGTTATTTTTAGATACAAGCTCATTTTTAGCACTGCATCTGGGTTTCCTATTTTTATCTGTTCTCCCTCCCACCCCCACTCATGTGTGCTGCAACTTTCTCTTTATGATATAGCTCCTGTTGCTGACCAAGCAAAAACTATGTTGTATTCATTAAATTAAGAGAACCAGAATACAAAAAGTCCACAAAACATAAATGTTGTGGGTTGGCATTGAGGATCAGAATACATGCAGCATTGTGTCTTGTACTAAAGGTTAGCCTGTCAGTCCTTTTCTAAGTAAAGACCAGGGTACAACTAATGCTGTAATGAAGATCAAAAAACCAGTTGTGCCACATCTTATTAAGTATTATCGGTGATCATTAGATTTTTTTGGTTTGATCTGAATGACATCATGTTCAATAATACTTCAATAATACCTGCAACAACATCCTTGTGAAATATTGATTGTTTTTCTTTTGCAGTGAATATGAATGGAAAAGGGTGTGATAATCCTGATGGTTATGTAGTAAATGATAATCAGATCTATTCTCTGTATTACGACTACTCACCACAAATCCAAGGTAGCAGGGATCACTGTGACGTGTCTCTGCGTACTACCTTATCAATTCGCCGACTACGCTTCTACGTCACCACACTAGACCTCTTGGACTGTGGTGTCGACATTTTGGTGTACTACAATCCTGGCATATCTGCAACACCAACGGTAATATTCCTGGCAAAATTGTTTAAAATAAGGGATGCAAATGTTTTACTGAAAAAAATTAAATCAGTTCTATCTTAAGTGATGCTTCCGTATACATATGAAGACAAAAAGTACATTGTGGCCTTATTACAAACAAATTTGCCAATGTAAGGTTGTTTGGTCATTTATTTTGGAGTTGTCTAACTCGTTTTTGTGTGATATTCATAAACATTTCTAAATTTTAGTTTTGACGTCTCTGATTCTTTTCTTCAATCTATTAAAGCTGTTCTGTTCTTATGCTGGCAGAGAACACTGAATTGTAATGATGACAAAAAGCTGCCAATCGCTGAGACTTCAAGCTACAGCTCGTTGAAGTTTAGTCTACGGAAGACAACATCACAAGCAAACACCATAAGGATATTGATCAAAGTCACTACAGATCATGGTATAACACACAATTTGTATACCTATGTTTTTAATTTTCAGTTCTTGCATTTCAAAAACTTTCAGTACCATCAAGCTTTCTAGGAACATGTTAGAAGTGGGGTTCTTTTTTAACTGACTTATTTTAAAGTTACAGACTTGTAGTGCTATTTATGAGGGCTTGCCATCAATTGTTTTTTCTTGGTACTCCAGTTTCCTCTACTTGGTATTTCCATTTCCTCCATTCTTGTGTGTAAAACCCACTTTTTTGTTTCACTGCCCACAGTATAATAACATCTGCCCTAGCTTCCTTCAAAATGTTCCACCATATAATGACAACAAACTGCTTCTTGAAATTCTGACATGTAAAAATGTAAACGATTGCAAGCAATTAGCTTGGTTCTTATTCAAGTGTTTCAGTTTAAGAAAGTGTTGAAATGACTATTGAGATATGAAACATAAGTTACCCTATGTAATATGTTTAGAACCCCATTGCAACGCTTTCTCTTAAGTATATATATATATATATGAATGTCTATGCCTGCCCCTGAATAAGAGTATAAGTATGTGTGAATGCAAAGAAATGAGATTCACCTCTTCATATTGGCAGTAATGGCCATATGTCAATAAAGAGTTGAAGTACATGTGAGAGTGTGTGTGTTGGAGAAAGTGAGGTTATTTGAATGCTGGTGAATGAATTTGTAAGATGCATTTGATACCATACTGATAGCATTATCTCAGGGTTCATGTGTGTAGGATCTCAAGCCCACATTTGTTGGGGACGGTGCTCTGCAAATAAATATTATTGTTGTTATTATTATTATTATTATTATATTATTATAATATTGATTGTTCATTAATGAAAGTTTTTGTAATGGTTTTATGATGTTTTATAATACTTACCTCTTCTTCTGTCTTTACCAGGACCAGACATAAGTTTTGAAAAGGGGGCGTCTGAGTTCTTTGAGCAGCCTCTTGAGCCTGGTGCCATTGCAGGCATTGCCATTGCTGGCGCTATAATTCTCGTTGCCCTGATTGGACTTGCAATCTATTGTTGCATCAGAAACCGACGGGAGAATCTTAAACATGTTGAGGCGAGTGGTGCCCCATCTGCATCAAGTGTCTTCACTTCTGGTAGCGTCTGTCTTCATTACTGGTTGTCTGTTCATACTAACATACCATCCTTTAGGCAGTTTGGGGCTTTCTTTTGAGGTCTTTCACTGTTTTTGGCAAGTCACACTAAGAAGGAAATCTTTCACAATTTATGTCAGTAATGTTAAATGTAAAAGTGAACCTTTTTCCAATATTGAAGCAAAAGGGTTTGTTTTTAAAACATAAATTAAAGAGGAAGAATTTGTGCTAATGTAAATTATGGAAGTTTTTTTTTTTGAACATGTATACTATTTTTAGCAAGTTGCATTAAATGTGTAAATATTGCTACAAAGAAGACTAAGAATACTGTAAAATAATTTATACTTGTGATAATATAATAAAACGGAAAATGCATGTTTTTGTTTACAGGAACATCCCAAAACATGTTCCCAGCCAACAACAAGCGTTCCAGAGGTAGCTATGGCTCAATGGAAGACATTCGAAGCACCACCACCTCCTCAACAGAGAAGAATGCAAATGCCTACTCCAACAAAGGCTACAAGATCGATGGAGAGGAGAAAAGCACCAACAACTACTACAGCAAGGGGTATAAGGCCGACTCAGTCGAGAAGAAGCCTCACCGACAGAACTCGTACTCCAGGCGCGACAAGAACCCGGGGGGGCACATCAATGAAGCCTATGAACAGTCGGATATAAGTGCCGATGGCACTGACTTCTCTCGTGGAGAAAGTGGACGTGCACTGAAATATGCTAAAAATAAGCAATACAGTCGGACAGAGGAGTATCAGATGAGCAAGGTCAACAAGATGCCTGTTAATGGTATTTTAAAGACAAGGTCAAAGTCCCCAAACAGATCTCAGTCATCTACAGAGAGTTCTACAGACAACAATGCTCTGGTGTATGGATACAGTCATTCAAGCAGTGCCCATCCCAACACGCAACATATTGTCACCGTTGAAAAGACTCGCTCCAGATCACACTCTCGTGGATCACGATCTGTCAGGTCAGGATCCACAGGATCCCAGGGCCGTTCAAGCTCTGCAAGTAGAGCAACAGGTAAGGACAAGAAAACCCCCTCGACTGGCCGACAGTATGGTGATTTATCTACTTTTCTTGATGAGAAAAGTCGTAAGCCAAGGTCTCGTTCTAATAGCACGAATCGAAAACGAAGCGATTCTAGAGCTAGTGAAAAAGAACTTGGTGACATTTCGTTTTCCTCCTCAAAGAAGAACACAGGTGGAAAGAGAGTGCATATTCAGGGAGTGGAGAGCGACATTTAGATCTTTGTAGAGCAGTTTCTTAGGAATTTTTAATATTATGCTATCAGAGAATCGAACTATTTTTCTGTTTTTGAACCAACAGCACAGGTTGCCAAATAACATTGTATGCAAACTATGCAGGTAGCTACCTGTAGATTGCCAGTGGGAGCTCAAAGAAGAAAACACATTTCTGTACAGTGCTGTGAGAACTAGGAGCAAATCAGAGAATAGTTTGTTTGCAAGCATCTGATTTGTTCTGAAATAAAATAGGTAACAACCTTGAATCTTTAATGCTACCTTTGTCTCTATACACTAGTAGTAAGTGGAATGTGGAAAGAGAATGGGGGATGATGTGGTTGGACTCTGCAGCTAATGCCATCTTGCCATCACAGTAACTATACACAGTGATAGGAAGAATGTAGCTGTTTATGTGGTGTTGTCTGTTGGTATGAACTGAAGGACAGTAAATATCTTCAAGTGGATTGATTACCAAAACAGTCAGTATTTTGTGTAAAAACATTTTCTTTCATGGCAACTTTCCCAAAGATAGTGCTTCTGTAAAGGTGCATGAATTGCAGGAAATAAATCTTGGATTATCAAAAGACAGCAAAGAAAAGTGATGGGAAGGACTTCGTTCTCAGATTTCCATAAAAGCCATGAAATTGCACAGCAGCAAACATGAACAGTAATTTTCCTGAAAGAACCAGTGTAGAAAAGATGGTCTATTTTCAGGCTAGCTGAGGAAATGACTCCTGCAGTTTGAGTTGTTTTTTTTTATCTCTGGTTTCATATATAATCACAAACAGCATGAAACTGTATTCCATATTTCAGCTAATGAAAATGCCATAAAAAGTGTATTTTGTGTTTAATAGTACTTTTTTTTTTTAATTTAGTTTCCTTACTTAGTGATGATCCCTGCCTGACTGTGTGTGGTGTGGATTTCCACAAAGACATGCACTAGTTTTGTTTATGCTTTGTAATTCTGCCTGAATGTTGATGAAATAAGGTTTGCCACATAGAAATGCTTTGTTTACAACCTATTCCCTGAGCTCAGATTCACACATTCATATGCCTAAACATTTTACAATATGAAAAGCCATTTAAACATTATATCCTACTTTGAAGCATATGAATCTGCATATGCAGCATACAATGTATGCTTTATAGATTTCCAAGACTGTGCTGTTGAAACTGATGTTTAAATATACTGATTCTGCTAAAGATAAGACCTCTGTAACACTTAAAACATTTATGTATTGTCATGAACAAAATCAGACTTCCCGCGAGCAGACTTCTTTATAGTTACAGAGCTCACCTGAAACCATAAAATGATTACATGAATGTCCATTCCTTCATACCGTGTTTAGAAGAGGTATGATGAAAGAGTCCTTTATTAAACTGCCTATTTTTATAGCCTTGCTATAACAAAATGCTTGCTCATAATGAGTAACAATTTGAGCATTAGCTAATTAAATGACTTGTGATTACTCTCCCCATGATCTTACAGCCATCTAGCCAAACCAAATAGTCCTAAATGGAGACTTGACTGGAGCAAAGACAGCTGAAAGTTAACGGGTAGAGCTGAATTCTTAAAAATGAACACCATAAGGATAAGAATTAGCATGACCTACTATGAAAGTAAACTTAATAGTGTGTAGAACTCTTACCTACAACAACTGAATTTTGAAATATTTGGCAAGCATGTAGCACATGGAACGTACATCAAATTTACATGTGTTTTATGTTTTTAGTTTGGTTTTAATTTGGAAATGTGTAGATTTGCTGTTGCCATTACAAGTCCAATTTCAACTATTTCAGGTGAAGCATTTTGGAAGTTCATATGAAATGTGTACTTTCACCAGTCAAAATCGTATAAGCACGAACATATTTTACTTGTTAGCTGGCAAGTTTTCCAAGGTTAATTATGGGTTTGACTTTGTGACAGCAGTTTCTATGTGACATGACAGGATGAGTGAGATGTTGGCATGTTTGGCTGAAGGCTTCGTTTGAAACACAGCCTAAAGGCTGTGGAGCTTGGGTTAACTGGTGATAACTGCAGGATGCCAGGGACTGTGATTAATCCTACCAGAGTCTTTATCCTCAAGTGTGTGCAACAGTACTGGGTTGGTGCTAGCACTAATGATCTCTGCTCTGTTTCCCTGTGATCATTCCTTTGTTATAACCATTTTAACACTCCTGTGGGACTGAGAGAGCTCACTTGTAGAGACTTAACCTGATTCATCTTCCCGCCCCCCCCCCCACTCCCTTCCTGCCTGCCTGCCACCACCACCTGCTACCTTCCTTTGGACAAATCAGTAGAGGAATTATGCTTAATCAGTACTCACAAAGAAAAACTGTTGGGTGAAAACATCTTTCCTTCACTCTTAAAACTGTTGAAGCCTGTAACACCATTGACAGATCTAGCTAGGTTTAACAGATGGCTTGTTACTTTCAATGTAACGTCATTTCTCAGCCACTGTGAAGCATGTTCAGGTGCTGAATGAGACTTACGATGCCAGCCACTCATTTATCCATCCCATGCATGAACCAAGACATTTGCTTGTGTTTGCATGAGGGAATGGCTGTTCGAATGCAGAATGGTCATGCTGAGATGCTAATGCAGCAAAGCAAGCAAATTTGTCAATACATGGTTTTGCTTACAGGAACATCCCAGAACATCTCACCAAATGACAGCAAAACTTGGAGAACAAGCTACGGGTCAGCAGATGGTGAAAGTACCATTTCTGCAACTGCACCGATTGCCGACGCCTACACTAACAAAACCCATGACAGTGACCCAGACAAAAAACAGGCCACAGCCTCCAGAGAAAGCTACAAGGCCAAGTCTGTGGATTACCAATGCAAGAATACCACTGCTAGCTCCAGTGAAGGCACTAAGGTTAATATGGATACAAAAAATATTGGTGACTTTTCAAGCAAGGGCAGTAATGCTGATCCAGACAAAAATGCCAGATCAATCAGCAGTGTTGACAATAAGATTAACCCAGATGAAAATAATGGTACCTGCTCCAAGAAAGGTCATAAGGCCAAACAAAATAAGCCTTACTCCCAGCAGGAGAAAGAACCAGCAGGATATGTTAATAGGACCTATGAGGAGTTGAATTTAAGTATAAAAAGCAAACATGATAAGGCCTACTCCAAGAAAGGTCATAAAGCCAAACAAGTTGGCATGAAGTCGGACTCCCAAAACAAAAAGGAACAGGCAGGACATGTCAACAAGGCCTGTGAGCAATCGGATGTGAGTGTGAATAGCACTGAACTTTCTTCTGTGGAATATGGGAGTACAAACCAACATGATGATAAGGGGTCCTATAGTCCAACAAAACATGACATGAGCAAAGTGAACAAAAGACCTGTCAGCGGGATCTTAAAGACAAGGTCCAAGTCCCCAAATAGATCTCGGTCATCTGCAGACATCTCTGCAGACACAAATGCACTAGTTTATGGATACAGTCATAGCAGTGGCACCCATCCCAACACACTTCACATACCTACCATTGAGCGGACTCGGTCCAGGTCACATTCAGTCAGTTCAGGATCTCGGAGTCGTTCAAGCTCTATGAGTAAAACTTCAGGCATAGACAAGATATTGCCAAAGACCACCCGACAGTATGGGGATTTGTCAAATTTTCTTAAGGACAGAGGTCATAGATCAAGGTCTCATTCTCGCAGTGGTGATCGAATAAGAAGTGATTCCAGAACTAGTGAAAAAGAACAGAAGAAAGTCACTGGTGGAAAGCGTGTGCACATTCAGGGAGTAGAGAGTGACATTTAGATTTTTTAAAATAATTTCTTCTCACATGTAATGGCTGCTATCAAAACCAAGACTGCTGGATCTGTGCATTCATGTACATTTTAAAATTTGACAGCTCTTCATCAAATACCATTGCATGCAGCTGGTGCAGACTATGAGCCATAGACTATGTGAAGGAAGGTATGGAAAGAAAAATGTTCTCTCCAGTGTTTTGAAAACCTGAAAGACATCACAATGGTTGTATTTGCTCAGCTCTTAATACAAATAAAACATCAATTTTCTGAAGGAATGCAATAAGCAAAAAAATATTCTCTTGTGCTTGTATTCATGCTTTTTTCGTAAGGCTTTGTCTTTTTATAAGTGGCAGGAAAATGATCACTTGAAATTGCAAGTGATTGTATAACTGATGTAGTGTAGACAGGTCTTTTTGCGTGGTCCCGTGCATACTGCATTTTTCGTAGTAACAAAGTAGTTGATGGGAATAGGTGAAAAAAAAATATATATATATATATAGTAAGCCAGATGTTTCAAAAATGTGATAATGCACTGTCCAAGTTTTGGACAAGGTAAAGATTGGAAGGAACAGTTTATTTCATGAGTGGCTACAAACCAGATTTCCAGCATTATGAGGTGGAGCCTTCCTAGAAGTGTTTTGGAAGCACTGACCCATTCTGCCAGAGGGGCTTACAGATTTACAAAAACAATTGAAAATCTATTGGTGGGATTCGTGTTATACTTTTATAATCTTTTTTTTCCCCCTTGTGGCTTGCATGCCCTTACTATATACGTCAAAGAATATATGTACTTGCAGGTCAAGTATGCCATGTGCTTTTGATAATATTTAGGCTTGTTTCTGACATGGCAGCATAGCCCATTTCCTTCCTCTTGTACAAACCCAAGGAGACAAAGAGCAATCAAAGAATGTGCAGCGGATATTAAGACACTGTGAAGATTGTAAGGGTTGTGTTTTGCCAAACTTGGCATCTCAGTGTGGAAAAGCATATATTAAGGTGGTTACTGGTTTTTTGTTTTAGAGATATTTCAATGTTGCATGGGAAAAATTTGGTTAAGCAAACGTTTGGCGTAAAACTAGTCTAAAAGGCAGCTCATTCAAGTAAATACAAACTTGTACAGGTGATTAGTGCTTTAGGAACAATATTTTACAAGCATGTCATACAATATCTTCTACACTACACATGGATTACAATAAATATTTGTAATAACCTATTCTGGTTTCTTCTTCACTACTTGTGCTGCATTGTTTCTTCCCGTTGACACCATCCTCTAACGGCTTCTGTTTATTGTTCTTCGTTTTGTCATCTTGCTTTGGGTTTTTGACTTCACCGAATCATGAGCCTTCTTCAGCGACACTTCAACTTTTCCTGCATTGTGAACCATGTTGCTTTTAATTGTTTTGATTTACCAACCATGCATGATGCTACATGTTCTGTTGATTAAATTTTGGATCTGTGCGCTTCGGCGATGTCGTCTGGTGATAGATGTGCTTCATGTCATCCTGCATCTTGGTCCATTCATGTTTCTTGACTGCTGTCATGTAGGCTTCCTCAGTGCCAGGATTGTGCTTTGTTCTTAATTGTGTTGCCCTAAATCATTTTACTTGACTGACTTTGCGAAGGTCACTTAACAGGAAAGGTCGGTACTGGCGGGAATGAAGAAGACTGTCACTACTCTCCACATGTGAGGGGCAGTCAAATATCTCTACTGACGAGTGTGAAGGTGATGAGGACTTTGACTTTTATTTCACGTCAGCATCCTCACGCCTTCCACCATCTACATGCAGCGCTTGGTGCCTTGGTACTGTGGCTATAACCATGGTAACAAAAACAAATTTGTTGTTCTTGAGACAGCCACAGCCCCAAAAGATATCCCCATGAGCCCCTTCATCAACCATCTGGCCCAGAGACTGTTACTGCTGGAATCACCGCTGGTATTGTGCAAGCAGTGCAGGAATCTGTACACTCCTGTCATTTTACAGGCTTTTCTTCACTTGATAAATACGGATGAACGTTTCTTCACATTTAGCAAAGATCTTCAGCTATAATTTTCTTGCATGCTTATGTTGTTATGAAGTTGCTGCCCTGAAAAGGTGTGCTCACATGCCTAGTAATGTGCCTTGAGTCTGGCAGATGCTGGAGAAAGGCGTACAAATGTGCTAATTATTATTATTATATCCCTGGCATTTTTCATTCAGATTTGTATGGATGACTTCATTCAGACAGTTAAATGCATGTGCTGGCATATGTACTTAATACCCATCTCATCCACTTGTAACCTGCATGATTTTGATGAATTTTCTTTCACTGTAACTTTTATTTTGGTATGTTGATATCCCTAGAACAAAATCTTCGTGGAAGTAATAATAAAATGAAGACTTGCATAATTGGAATTGTGCACACTGCAGAGATAATAAAGAATATGTAACATATTAAAGTATAGAATTAGTCATAAATAACATGCATGGTGTGAATAAACACAGTTGTGAAATTAGATACTTGGAAGGATGAGTTACTTAGAATATGGCTAATGCTCATCAAATGAAATAGGCATACTTTAACCCTCTTGGTTCTTTGCCGGGTAGCACGGGCAAGGCGATTTTCATTACTTTTTATTGCAAAGTTCAAGTTTTCTCTTTTCCAAAAATGTATAGGTTTCTTGGTCTAATGTTTATCTCAGAGCAGCAATAATAAAAAACAAACTTCACCCACTGTCGTCTTCGCAATCTTCAGTTATAAGCCAGTCATTGTAATGTTATATTTTTATCTTGAACCAAGAGGATTAAAAATAGGCACAGAGGAATTCTTTATATTTTTATAAATTGTTAGAAGAGATGCTTTTTTATTACAAGTTTGGGTATGTTTGTCAAATCTTGAGTGATGTGAAAAAAACTGTAAAATGATGATGACCCCATGTTTTCACTTTACCAATAGAAATGGACAAAATGTGATCATGTGACAAAGGATTCTTAACTCTTGTGAAGGAGTGAGGAGATGCTCAAAAATATATAACCCTACATTTTCAAACATTTCGAAGGCAGAAAATTTATATATGAAATGAATGTATAGTCAGTATAAATCACACAGAATATAGTATGGGTGGGGTTTGCATTAATGTCATGTAGGTAAAAGAGTCAGAAGTTTGTTTTTCTGTCACAGTTCTATGCAATTTACTTTTGTAAATAAATGTTTTTTCATATGTAAATACCACAAATCATATACCTTGATATGTGTGCATTGTTTTAAGAACTTTATCCAACTGCACAATGCATATGTACATACCATGTAAATGAAAGTTTTCAGATTATATTTAAATAGCTGCTTCTCTGGACACAGTATCGCTCATTCCAGAACAAATGTTTTATTATGTAAAATTAGTGTTGTGTATGAGAATATACTTTCGTACTGTACTATTAAAGATTTGTGGAATATTTATAGTATTTCTTTTTAAAATCAATGCTTTTCAACATTGTCAGATATAAATATGTATTTAATTTTTTTAGGGGTTTTTCATATAAAATCCTAGTACACAAAAAGGGTTTTCTTATTATCACTCAGGATTTATTTTGAATATTGACATAGGATTTCATTGATAATGACATTTAGTAGCATGAAATGTAATTTTAGATAAAAAGCCATTATGTGTCACTTACATCTGGCTTAATTATGGGAGAGATTTGCTTAATAAAATTAGCCTATGAGTTTTTTTCTGTCATGCACATTGCAGAAAGTGACTGAAATGAGCCTATCAAAAATTTAAAAAAAACCAGCTCAGGTGTAAAGGTACATTTCATGTTCAGCTTGAGCTATCGGGTTCTTATGAGCAACAGACTACATTAAACTATGCTGAATCTTCCCTATCAAAGGAGGGGAAGATTGGGTTAATGTGTACAGAAATGTTGTAGCTCATTTTTATGTGAGATATTTGTTTGAATATTTGCATAAGTGCTCATTACAACAAGTAAACAACGTATCTAATAACTAAAGTGTATTTCAAGCTGATTGGCATGTGTTGTATGACTGTGGCTGAATGCTAATGGCAATAAATGGATGTATGCATGTGTTAGCCTGTATGTGTGTGGATGTGAGAGAAAAATTAGTCATGGGAGAAAAATGAGCTGGAATCCTATCCACAGGATGTTAGAGAAAGCACAAGTCTGAAATGTGTGTGAAGGCAACCTAACCAGTCCATAAGCCATGAAAACTCTGAAGCTGGTTTGAAATCACTTAAACATTAAGACTTTACCTTTTAAAGGGAGGATATCTGATTTTAAAAAATGTAATCCTATCAAAATATTTGGTGTATCGATATATGACCTAGTACAATCAAATCTCTGACAGGAAGGTCAATAACTCAAATATGCTTCTGATATTATAACTTGCTATGCTGCATATAATAAAATTTCAGAAATGACCTACGATACATTCATTCAAAGAAGAATGTAATTTTGCTATTTAACATCCTGCTCCAAAACACTTCTGCAGTTTTGAGGACTGACCTGTAATCAATCCATATCTTGAGCTAACTGATAGCTGCAAGACAAGGCTCACCACGTGGTGCTCGACTGTAAACTAATGTGTATCTAATGCATGTCAAATTCTCACGAATCCTGGAATGTGCTGCTTAATAGCGGTGAACATCATACCCCTAAAGTGAAAGTTTTTTTTATAAAAAGAAACTCCTGCCCAGGAGCTACAATAGAAACCTTATACTGACTGACGTCAACCGGATCCACCCCACATTCTTGGTTCAACAGCTGATACACCCCAGCTCCACATTCCACTCACCAAACTCTGGTGGCCAGTGAGACTTCGCCTACAATCCCTTTGCTTGAGACATTAAACTTTTCAAAGGGGATTCAAACGCCCAGGCAGAATCACGCCTTTTTAAAAAATTCAAAAGCACTGACCAACATTTAACCCATTTATATCAAAACTGATAAGTTTATGGATGGATGAAGATAATGGTGTCCTAGTCCTGCAGCGAGAGATCTGCCCCAGAGAAGACGCGTTCACTATCACTTAGGCGTTAAATCCGATCTGATAGGACGTACTTAATTGCGTCGACAAAGACACTTCTTGTGCTGCTGCAGCGGGGCACGGACGTTAAATCCGACTTAACATTCTTGGTCGACGGCACGAGGTGGCAGTATACATAAAATGAACTTTTCTATAATGCCCAAAAATTTAAAATTGTTGAAAAACACAGGGCAGGGAAAAACTTTTGTCATTCAAAGAAACTGCATGTTACTCTCACTACGCACCTTATACATAGCTGGGGGGGAATATATGACCAGTCAGGAAAGATAATATTAAAATTATACTCTGTATAATCCATTTCCTAATACAGTCGATTCCGGTTAATCGGGACACGATCATTTTGGTCTTAATAACCGGGCGGTCCGATTACACGGACATGTCCTATGTTACAAGACGGGACGTGCTATACGTAACATGTTAAATGTCATTAATACCTTTTCTTGTGCGGCATACACGTATGGCGAACATACAAACAAGAATTACTACTGCTGCTTACGAACTTTGTTTATTGAAAAATAAATTTACAAACAAATTCTTCGAAACGATCTACACGATACTCAGCATGCGAAGCACAATAATAATAATAATAATAAGTTCATACCAAAGAACGTTTGAGCAACTTATACAGTGTGATCTGACGTGTTCTGTTGACGGACTGCACTTGAACAAAATCGCCACAAATATCTAACCCAGTAATGGGACTGCCTTCATTTCCCCCCTGCATGAAATAGCGACGCAAAGATTCAATGCATTTCCTGGCATCGCATCCTGTTGTTGTCACTTGCACCACTTCATTAGGGGAATCATCACTTTCCTAGTCTTTCGATGTTGTCATGTGTTTTGCTGCAATTTGAGCAGCAATTGCAGCGTCGCAATTTTCATTTTCATCGTAGCATTAAAGCTCGTTGTCAATGGATTAAAAATTCTTCGTAATTTTCGACCTGTTGAAGTTTCACATTTCCGTCATCATTTTCACTTTGTAATCAGCATGTCCACATCTATCCCCAAGACCAAATGCTTAAAGCTACAGTGAGGAGAACAGTTCTGAATTGTCTCACTGCTTATTTTTCGCCAGCTATCGGCCACAAATGTAACTGCATGCTTGTAAGATGTTGACCTTTGCACTGACTTCTCTGGCTGTTGACGATGAGGTCTGCAAACTTTCTTCAATCGCTACAAGAACCTAATTAACCAGCTTTGCACGATAGAAGGTCTTCAAATTTTTTATGATGCCCATGTCCATTGGCAGCACCAAACCTGTGATCTTGGGAGGTAGAAATTCCAGCTGAATGTTCTTCAAACAATTTAAATGAAGATGTACTACACAATTGTCGAGAAGGAGCAACACTCTTCTCGACTGGCGTTGTAGCTCTGTCCCAATCCTTCAGCAATTCTTTAAAATGTTCAGAGGTCATCCACGGATTTCTGTTCGCACGATACACAACTGGTAAACTGTCCAATCATTTAAAGCAGCGATCGAAGCTTGGCGCTTTTTCCTATAACCAACATCTATAGCTTCCTCTTGTCCGCTCCTGACATATTTTGTTTGAGCAGCACAAAACAGCTACGCGACCCATCACTTTTGTGGTTCCAGAGTGTGCAACATACTAGTAACTTGAGGCGCCGTCCGGTGTAGCACGATAATACAGCCCGGTGTCATCAATTGGAAATTTCTCAAGAAGCTCGCCATAGCTCGGGCAGTTTTGTTGATTTCCATTCTTCAGCACCTGCACCATCAGCATTCTCTTTCTCCTCATGTGCTTTCTTGAATTTTAAGTCAGGTCTAGATTTCCATCGAGACAACCAACCGTTCGTAGCTCTGAAATCATCGTGGCCCAGCTTTTTAGCGAGTTCTTCATCTTTGCACTTTAACACTATAGGCCGCTTACTCGCACACCTCGTTCAGTAACAATGGCAAACCATTCGTAAAAAGCCTCTTCGACGTCTGGATCCTTGCCT
Organism: Marisa cornuarietis; assembly: GCA_004794655.1. Taxonomy (NCBI): domain Eukaryota; kingdom Metazoa; phylum Mollusca; class Gastropoda; order Architaenioglossa; family Ampullariidae; genus Marisa; species Marisa cornuarietis. The sequence continues at coordinate 5,167,332 of SMMW01000651.1, forward strand.
TCACCTTTCCGATTTTTAGAAGTTCCTTGTCGTCCTTCACATTGTGCCCATTCTTCTTGCAGCTCATTCTCTTGTTATATCAACCGTGCAATTGTAGTCTTTGCCAAGCCAGTAATTTCCACTAACCGACGCCGACTAGTGTTAAGTAGTTGTTGCTTCATCTGATCCAGGAAACCAATTATTTTTTCAGCTAACGTCAAGTCCCACCGTGACATTTTGGCAGGGCCAGGAGACAAGACACACACAGTTCACTAACTAAAGTATTCTGATGAAACCTTGGTGTTTCTGGGTCAAGATATGAAGGTTAGAAGGAAGACAAAATGCTCACCATTTAAAGCTTCGACACTAAAAGCATTCAACAGTCATCAAGTTTGACCTTTTTGAAGCAAAAGGGTGGTGAAGTGATAGCTTTCTCATGTAAACTTTAATCGTGATTGACGTGTTCACCTCCCACTGGTTTTGATCTTGTCAACACAACTTTTTGGCATTTGATAAAAGCAAAAAATCTCCCGGGGAGCCCATACATGTCGCTGACCCGCTTTACATCCGCCATACGCGGGTGACTTTAATTATTGTTGCTTTTCTAAAAATTTGCTCTCACGCTATTTGGTCCAACTAAATGAAATTTCGGTCTAAATAAATATTAGGCTTAGGTTCTTAAGGATTCGGTCCGAGTAAGCGGTTGGTCCGATTACCCGGAATCGACTGTGTAAGCATTAAGGAACCTTTAAACCTTTAAAAAAAACTCACTAATACACACACGCGCGGGTGTTGGGGCGGTCTACTCAACTATTCCGCAAAATGACAGCTCTAACACCACCAAGCGTCAACGTGCACACCGAGTTTTCGTGTAAATCTACGAACCCCACCCGCAGACTGCTATTCGATTAGTCAATGGCCGCACCGTTATATCGTGTTTCGAGACCCCGCCTGGTTTTGTTTTGTTCTTCTGCTGTTAGTTGTGTATGAACTGATGGGTATAGATTTTCCTCTCAAATAACAAAAAATATTTTGACCCGACTGGTCGCTGTTGTGTAGTATAACCACGAACGTGTATTGATACACGTCCGTGGACCGTGGTAGTACTATTGCAGAAGAGTGAGCTTCGGGCTGTAAACATTGTTTCACGAGCTAGGAAAACGTACCTGTGATCTGACAGGAAATCCTGAACTCAGAAAAGAGAGAAAACTATGCTGGGTTCGGTGACCTATAGTGGCGGTCGAGTCGACGCATAAGAGCCCAACCCACTCCCATACACATGGATCGAGTCAATCCCCGCACTTGTATTGTATCCCATCAAGGTGCATAGGCATCAACCCTAACCATCGCGTATTGAATGGGTCTCGTGCACTCCAAATCGATATATTTCGCATGCTCGTTTGTTTCACGTCCGGAAATTGTTCACAAACAGGAGACGATAGTATTACTAATCTAAGAAATCTTTGTGCAAAGGAAGGAGAATACCGAGGAAACATACGAAGAACAAACTGAAAGGTAAATATTCTGTAAAGTGATTTTTTTTTTTTTTTTTTGTTTTACATCTGAAGAAAGTGTTTGACAAAAATAAGCCAATCACAACGCGCTAAACAATTCTGTGCTGATGATTTTTAGAAAATTAGCAAGGAGGTTGTGTAGTGCTAATAAAAGCCAACGAGAATGCACAAAACAGTTTTGAACAAAATCGTTTAACTGCAGAACTGGACAAAAGTGTATTTCATACCGTAAACAGTCTACTTGACCAGAGACACTGACTCGACAAAGCGACAAAGATGTGCACAATAGAAGGAACACATTTAGATCCAGCCCAAAGCTTGAGACGTTTTGATTGCAACTATCAGTTAAAAAGATCAAAGTCCGTGGTATGGTCATCAAATTAAAGACTACATGTTCGGTTAAACAAAAACAAAACGTTTAGACGTTACTGGTCCGCTCAGTCATCATTTATTGGTTTTAATCGGTCAGAAAATAATTTTAGCGAGAGTTATTTCCCTTATTTTGCGGGGCTGTTTGCGCTGAAATGGATGCGGAATAACGCAGGGCATGAAAACGTTTTGTCACAGTGGAATCGTTGGTAGGCATGTGGTATTTTTTTAAAATAATAATTTAGAAAATAAATACACAGGGTTTTATTCTGTATTATGTTTAATTTACTGAAATAAAGAGTTTGGTGTGACCAAGATCTGCGACAACAGCAGCAGCTAACAAGTAGTCTTGAGTAGATTTGATGGGATGGGAGTGCTCATATTTAAATGAATCGATTTAGATCAAGAGTTTCTTGTCTTTGTGCTGTAAAACATTTGAAAAGATATGTTGCTGATCTCACAGATGAAAATCGTATGATATATGTTTAGTTTTTTTTTTAAATAAAACAATTCTTGCTTGTAAAGTCAGGAGGGATGTTTGGCGAGTTTTTGAAGGGTGACTATGCTGGCATAGCGACCCACCATACAGGCGTATGTATTGGAATTAGGCACGTCTCAGAAAATCATTGTACCTAATGCATAAGAGAATATGGTAATCGAAATTTGCTGTTCAGATATTTATTTCTTACAAGAAAACTCATATGAATTAAATAGGAAATTATAAATACAAAATGTTTTTAAACTATGGTTACATAAGGCTAAGGTGATTGTTGAGTACGCCACATTAAATGTGACATAATCTATACCATAGTTTGGTTATATCACAACCTATTGCTTGGAATGTACTTGCCTCAAGGCATTTGAAAAAGCCCAGTTAAGCATTTTTTCCTGCTGCTTGCTTACAAAACAAGGTGTAAAATAAGAATAAATCAAGGCTTGCCAGGAGAAAGATAGAGAATGGTCTATTCAGAATTTTTTCTTTCTAATGGATGGCTAGATTAAATGTTAGCAGCATTTCTGGCCACCAGGCAAGAGTAAGAAAGAAAGGTGATTTCTCCAGAAAAACTTACATAGGAGTTAAACATGTAGGTTCACTAGAATAACAAACAAAAACCAGGATTCTTAACCAAGTGTAAACAGGAAATGTTTGATCAGTGACAATTTGTATTATCTATCTTAGGTTCCACAAGAAAGGTTTAATAAAGAGATAGAAAACAACAAAGTCCTTAAAAAATGCATACACAGATAACAGAAAATCATAAACATGATAAAGCTTCAAAGTAAGAACAGGTCCAACAAACAGAAGCAATTAGAAATGCTGGAAATTTGTTTTTAAAACAAAGATGAGTGATGCATAGCTTTCCATCTGATAGAAGCATTATCATACAAAACTAGAGAGCAAAGCCAAGCCGAAAAAGTAAGAGACTAATCTTTTTTAAGGATGTGTCATTTTCCTCATGACTGATTCCTTTAATGTTTATATTTTGTTGTCTCGCTTTCTGTAGCGGTTGTTTGATGCAAGTTTGGAATTTCTATGGGCTTTGAGGGATCCTAAATTATAATATTTTTAATAATTTTGTGTCTTGGTTCTAGGTAGCCTGGGTGTAAGTTTAAATTTCACATGATGTTACTGCAGCTGCTACTGCTGTTGCATCTACTGCACTATATAGGCCCAAGGTGCCATGGATGGGAAGTAAAGAGTAAGTTGTTTTGAGTCCATTGCTTTTAGCTTTCATTTGGGCAGATTGATCTTTTTTGTCTGAAGCAAGTTACAACACTGTAAAAGAAAGAATGCTAGTTTTATATAATAATTTTATGCATGCCTTCAAATTTTGCCTTTCTGTCAGATTAAACTCTAGATGCCAGTTGCATCTTGAGTGTTGTGGAAACCCATTTGAGTTGGATTGTTTCTGCTCATGGTATGATAATTCTTTGGCCCACTCCTAACATGCATAGTATAAACTGCAGGTTCTATAAGGTGATAGAAAAATACAATCCAAAGAGGTTAAAATTGCAAAAGAAAAAAAACCCATCTGAACAGAATCAAAATATTCAGCTAATGGTGAATTGTGCATGTGTACCCATATGAGGATAGGTGTTTGCATGCCTATGCATGTGTGTGTGTGTGTGTGCGTGCGTGTGCACGTGCTTGCACACACATGCACAGTCTGTCTTGGAAAGTCGTTAGATCTGGGTTAGACAAAAAAGGAACAGGAGGAAGAAAGTCTAAATTTGAAAATAAGAATAATGGGTGACATGCTGCAATCTACATACAAATCAGAAACTTGTTTTGTCTTGTCATCTTGTAGTTTTTATAGGGGGTATTTTGGGGGAAAATTGAGAAAGCTCAATTATTCAAATAATATTGTACTAGGTTCACTCTACATCTACACTGAATCTAAAAATTGGCCACATTGGTAAACCTTTGTCATATTTGGGGACCAACAGCATAGCATATACAAAGATTGCACAATATTTTGTTGTTTGTTTTCATTGAACTTTGCAGAAGTAATCATGGACAACAAGGAAGTGTGTTCAAAGGTGGGCAACATTTATTGGGTATCAGAAGAACGCTCATTTCTCATCGTGGGTCGTGGAAAAATGAATTCAGAGTATTTGTTGGACTGTGCCATTGTTGTAGGAGCTAGCACAGATCAACCCAGTGTTCTTCAGGTTAAATTTGATGCAGTTTATATTGAGGATTGTGGTGTCACCATCTCCATCAACCAGTCTTCAGTCTCTGATTTTACAGATGACAACACTGAAATGGTTAACCACTTTCTTTTTCTTTCAAACATTTCTCAATGCTACTTTATCAGCTGTGGTATAACAGTTATGTATTTCACAGATACTCTCATGAATTATAAAGCTTGTGAGAATTAATTATGTGATGATTGTACCATAGATACAATTAATTAATATCTTGTTTCATCCATTGTCTTATTAGACTGTTAGCTTTTTGGCTTTTGGATACTTAGCGGATACTTTAAAACACACACACACACAATACCTAGAATGTGGTAGTCATTTCTGTTAAAGATAGAAGAGGGAGAACATGACATTTTATGAGAACATAATTTCTACGCAGTGTTTTCTTCGTGTTTTGTTAAAATATTTATTTTAAAATGGGATCAGTTCAACACATTTCCATTGTCCAAGGAAAGTTTTCTCAGTTTAGAAGCCATATTAGCAGTGTAAATGGTTAAAGACGAAGAGCATTTGTTTTTACAACAGTGCTTAATCATATTAGAAGGATTACAGTATTCACTTTAACCAAACTGCTACACGGCATTAAAATTTGGGGTTATCTCTCCACCTGTATGTTTTTCTCCCTATTAAGCTGAAGCTGCAGTGCAATCAAGGGCAAGTGAAAATGCTTCATGCTAAAGAGAAGCATTATGTGAGGATAAGTGTACATAGAGCCAGCGAAAACCTTGCACGGTACAACTTTAGGATCAATGTTTCACTGGCAGGTGAGAATACTCAGAATACCAACAGATATTTTGAGTGAGTGAATTACATGTGCTACAACAGTATTGTTGCATGACTTGCATAAATAGTAACTGATAACGGTATTTAAAGTATAAGAAATAATAAAATACCCATTTAATGTTTGTATGTTCTAGATTTTTGTAGCCCATCTTTATTTTGAGTGATGGTAATTATAAAGTTTTTTTTCCAGAACACGTTTGATGTTATAAATTTGCTTACATGAAGATACTTTATTATTTTCTACTTTTGTCGTATAAGTTTCTGTTTCAAAAATCCCTTAAATTAAAAACAAAACATAGATATTAAACCTACCGAAGTAGCCAATCAGGAGCAGGAGAAAAATAGTTTAAATGTTGAAGTTTATGTTATATATTTAAAATTTACTACATAATGACATGTTCAGCCTAGAGACTTTTTATTTGGAATATTAGCAGGTTTTTTTTAGAGGAAAACAATGTCCTTTTGCAGAAGCACCTTCCAGCGTGGGACTAGAAAAGCACGTGGTGATCATAGTGGGTGTTGTGGTGGTGCTGGTGGTGTGTGCACTTCTGTATGTCCTTGTGAGATATCTGCTGCATCTGGTGAGGAAGTCCCATGAGCGCCGTGCTCAGCAGAACATGGAGCGTGCCATTCACCTCTATAATAGCCAGGAGTCACAGCCAGAATCAGATTATATGTATACAGCATTGCCACATACTGATTTCACTCGCTCCAGGGGACAGCATAACAACCATCGTAGTAAGTTTGATACATATATTTATCCTGTAGTCTGATAAGTCTGAGTGTTATTCACATGCTTTTGTAATTTTAAGTATTGTGCCATTTCCTATAAAGGATTTTTTAATTTATTCACAATTGTCATTGATATTTTTAGCAAAAAGTGTTAGCTCTTTAAAGTATTTGTATATTTTATTGAGCAGATATTATGCAGAACACAGAAATATTCAAGCTTTTTGTAGTGGTACAACAACCATAAATATGTGTTGGACACATATTTATGTTGTCGTGTGAATGTTATTTCAATTATTTATGTAAAAAGACATCCGCAATTTGTTTTTGTAATGTTGAGCATAGTACCACTAACTGTGAAGAATAAAGACATATTTTGCAGGGGAGTGAGGCTAAAGCACCAAGATAGCATTTGTTAGTGATGTATACACACATTATATAAAGACAGATATTATCCAGTCATTGGTGTTTCTTTTTTTAACAGATGGAGTTAGGACAGCTGGTCCAAGACCAGGCAGGCACCACAGTGGTGACATCACATTTGTTCATGCAGATGGTCACATGGAGACATTTATAATACAAAACACTCCTTCTGCCAGGGTGTCTAGGAGTGCATTAGATGCAAAGAGTTCTGTGGTGAAAAGAGGAGCTTCATCTCATCAGACAGAAGGGAGTACAATCCTTTCAGACAATGGCCACATTGCAGAAGACTTTGGTGATTGCCCACCATCATACGAAGAAGCTCTGCAGATGCCTGCTGCAGGTGATGCATTGGCAGCTTATGTCAATATTGAAGACAAACCAAGTGACCATGACACGTGAAAGAAAGGAGAGAGAGAAAAATGGAGGGAGGGTGGAGAGAGAGTATATATTGGTGTGCAGTTGTAGGTGGATTCAGGCTCATCTACTTTGACAGAAACTAACAGGAGTTGCTCAAACTCCAAAGTTGACAAAACTTGCAGGATCTCTTTGTCACATTTGCTTGCTGAGCAGATGTGTACCACACCAATGTAATTTTTGAGCAGTCATACAATTTTGTTCATATGCTCATAAAAAGAACAATCAAGTGCAAGAGAAACATCTTGAAAGGGTAAGTTGGTACACAGAGTTGTTTTTTTTGGTGGCCATTATTACACAATATCATGCACATAGTAAAATGTGCACATACCTTAGCTAGATGTACTATCGGTGATATGTATTATCATAATTTTATTCGAGGGGTTGGGGGGGTTACAAAGGGGTTTCTGCTCTTACCTTGATTAATTACCAAGACCAAAGAGTACACTGTCGCTGAGATAGCATGAAATGCCATCTTGATGCCAAGTTGAGCAAATAACTATTCCATAATAAATTTGCCATCCTGGTTCTCATTACATTGATTTCTAAGGACTTCAAGGAGTAGGGTTCTAGCCTGTGCAAAAAAAGAAAAACAGCTGTAAACATTCAGTCAACATGTTTATATAGTTTGGAAAGCTGGGCTACCAAGACGTCACCTATTAATATCATAACCTTTTCAAAACAATCTGAACACCTCTGTACTGAGGGCAGTACTCAACGCGAATGGGCAATTGGGTAAATTTCAAAGGCACCTACAACAGGAACCTATAGACTTTCTTGAACCTTACCAAGTTCATGACTGTTTAAGGGTGTACTGCTTTCATTAGTGCTAGCTGGTTTTTACCTTGCATGAATAATTGCTAGAAATGATGATAAAGAATAGTAAATGCAATTTCAGATAATGTACACAGTAAAAGTGGAGATATAACTCTCCTGGATAATACTGTTTTATAAAATGTGATACATTTCTTTGCAAAATGAGCTTTATTAGCTGTTATGCATAAACATGGATGTTTCCACTTATACAAAAGTACATATTTTTATGTGTATGTCTGAGACTTATCATTCACATTGATATTGTTAGCTTAGTGTACTAAATGCTGTGATCCAAGTCGAAATCTAGAAAGTAAATCTTGCCATATTCATGATTTTGCACAAACTTGCACATATTTGCACAGTAGTGTTTTTAATTGTGGTTTATCATTTCTTTCTGTGCACTAAATGCACATGTTTTTTTTATAAATTTTCTTGAACGGTTGATTAAAAGCATTAAAAACTTTTTTTCCAAAAGAAAAAAACATTTTGACTGTTTCATTGCTTGGGGCAATTCACATTTTTGACATAAATCTGTTAATAAATGGGATGAAAACACTTGTATCTCTAAAACCAGTGGGACTTGGTAGCTGAAAACAAGAGGGAAAAGGTGTAAATGCTCATATTCTATAATTCTGTTTAAAAACAGAAGTTGACTGGAAGGGAAAGAACTGGTTTATGCTCAGAAATGCTTCCAAACTATGCTAGTGCTAAAAGCAGAGGTTTAAGAGCTTTGTGGTTAGTACTTTCTGTTGAGGAGCAGGCCTCATATTCGTAAGTCCCGATTGGGCTATCATCATGAAAGCACGTGAAAATTCTGATGTAGGAGCCCCCGTTGCAGTGCTGTATTGTACGATAGCTGGCTATCAGGGGCCCCTGCATCCAAATTTTCAAGTACTATCAGGACAATAGTCCAATCTTTGCAAAATGAGGCTTACTGCCTATGAGGCCAGAAGATGACAGGTTTGACTCGTGATGAGGTCAGTGACGGGGAAACTTAGTCTGCCCTAACTCAATGATGGGTACTTGATTGGCCCAGGAAATTAAGAAGCTGTGGAAGGAGACAGTTGGGGTCTTATCTTTAACATTCCCTGCTCTAAACACTGTGAACCTCTTACGTGTTCACTTCCCCATGGACACGAGAATATGAGATCTTTACCTAACTTAGAACTACAGGAATTAACGTAACAAAGATAACTGTGAAAAAAGGTAAAAAAAGTGATTTGATGACCCCAGGCTTCAGATTATTTTGTGTTAAATTTACCCTTTGAAAGCTCAGTTTGGCGAAACTTAGTTCTCATATGTTCATCTTCATGTTCATCCTTGGGTGTGCACTCTCTTATACTCACACAGATTTTTAAACTAGTGCTGAAAATAGACTAGTCATGGACTAGTTTGATGAATATCTTCTTTGAAATCTTAACATGCATCAACACAAAGTGTACTACATGTCCTGCTTTAGGTCAGCTTTGGTTAACATAAATGGCTATTTATGGAAAGTTTTATGTATGGCAGAAATTGATTAATTTGATTGAAGAAATATTTATCTTGACATGTTTTTGAGCATAATAAAACTGTGATGATACCTCAGTTCTTAACCCTCCTTCTGTTAACCCATAAATGTTTGAGTGGATGATAAATTCATTCATTCATTAATCTGCTGTAAGTGATGTGTGCTAAGGGTTTCAGCCATAAGACATGGAAGTTTTCTGAAAATAAATTGAGTTTATACCTTGTGCAATTTACCTGTAAATCCTGGTTTTGCTCCAAAATAATAACAAAGCAAAGAATGATTTTTAACATATATGATACCTAAATATTTCTTCTTTGCTCTTTTATGGAGTGAACTTGATTGGAGAGGATGAAGAGTTAATCCTTTAAACTTGGAGCTCTCCAATCATTAAGCAGTCAGCAATGTAAGCTTGGGGCTTTCTACCAATGTTTGATGGTTTTAATGTTTTAAAATTTACAAACTATAAAGAAAACCTATTGTTCCTGGAACTAAATTTAGTTCTTATAAATATACTTGTTCATCTTAAGCACAAACACGTTAATTACAAGTTCAAGGGATTAAAAGGATTTGCATATTTATGTGTGTGTTCATTTTAAATGGCTTTAGTTTTAAGATGTTATCATCTGGATATATTCTTATACTTATCTTTCCTCAGCCACCAGAACCCCCCAAAAGTTCATTACAATACTTCAGCAGTTTGGAGGAAAAATATATTTTATAGATAGAGTATCAGATGCGGTATCCTCTTACTTGATCTAAGCCCTAAGTTTTTGTAATAGTGCAGTGCATTAGCACATTATATACAACATTAAATTAGCATCAGTTGAAAAGAAGCAAATTTTAAAAAAAATAACCATGTCTCCTTGGTCCCTGTGCATTCCAAGTTGAAATGCAACCTGTTTAAGCAATGAATGTTTATTTGCTTTTCTTGGTCAGTTATTTTGACCACACTGCCAAAGCATACACCTTTCATGTGAGTTTATAGAGAGATCATTAGAACACTACATTGATTGTTTTTGCACGTTTTAATAATCGACGCTTGCATGCTTTGTAACAGGTCCAGCTGTGATTTTTCATGTTAAAAAGTTTTTCTTGATGTTTCATGTGTTGATAAAATAAAACAGTATATTGCATAAGTGTTGCTTATAAATTTTACAGCTTGGGATGGCCACAAATTCTCACATTCAAAACATTTTTGAATAGCAGTTATGCTGAGAGACATAAATCACTATCATTAAGATCGAGTAACTATAATTAATAGCACACCACTCGTATGAAACCGGATTGAAACCTAGGTGGCAACAAAATTACTATGAATGTAGCGGACAGCTCAGTGGTTAGGCGATACTTCCAGTTGACAACAGTGGAGTATGGTGCGCCAAAAGGGGAATTTTCTCTACTTTCTCTAGCTAGAGAATGCATTCTGTAACTACAGAATGAGTTCTGTAACTACAGAATACATTGTATAAGTAGGGAATGAGTTCTGTACGTACAGAATGCGCTCTGTTACTACAGAATGCATTCTCTAGCTAGAGAGCGAAAAAAATCGGTAAAACCAAATTATTTCATTTATATTATACTTAGAAGTTGCTAGCCAATTCATTTTGTATATACAATTCCATTCTGTAGCTACAGAAAGCTTTCTGTACTTAGAGACATCTCTCTGTACTTAGAGAAATTGGCCACACAGTGCGCTTAAGAATTTCAGCTTCTGCATTCGTCCAGTTTTCCTTCACCCAACGACCAGTCCAGGTCGACCAAACTGAGCTAAGAGTTGCTCATTCTCCAGCTCTGACTACCAGCAGTGATGTTTACTAGACAGGGGGTGAACTAATATAGGCAGTTGTCATGGTGCACGTCTGGTGGGGGAGTGCAGAAAAGATGGTAATTTATTTTTTTTAAACGACGAATGATGTTAGAACACTATGTGTAAGGGGGTGGATTGACCATTTGCCGATTCGACCGTAGCCAAGAGCTCTCGATCTTCACCACACTGATCTCAAGATCGGGATCCTTAAATCATACCCATATTCTTAAAGACAGATTGACTTTAATATATCGCAGGTCAACCAATGATAATAGATCGAGTTGCAAATCTAAGGGGAAAAGTAGGAAGACACATCAAAGTTTCCTTATATTGTGAATCGAATGAATCATATATGTGATCTAATATATAGACTCGTGCGAATCTTTCAATGATCGAATTGACCTGTGACCGTAACTATCAAAAACATCAATCATAATTGTGCAGGGCGGGTAAGATTGTGGCTGATGGGTCCTATCGTCGAACAATTGGATTATTTTGTCGTGTGCCCTCTGCGGTCAGGTACAGACATGTCCATGTCAGAACATCCCGCTGTGAAAGCGCGGTAGGCCAGTAGCCTCGAACTCCGCGTTATGGCACGAGTTATGGCGTTTGGACTGAATACATGTTGACTGTGTCTCGTTGAGCTCTGTGGGCACTGTACGTGTGTAGTGCAAGCGGACGAGTGAGCGTTCATGTATGCGTCGATACGTGTGTGCACACTTGCACATGTGTTTAGGTTATGTACATATGCCTGTGCCAGCAGTCAGTGGTGGAACTATAATATATTAATATGCATGGGTAGTGTATGTGAGAGAGAAAAAAAGTGTGATAGCGCGCATTTATTTACATATGCGTGTAAAAGGATGTGCGTCTCACGTATGGACGCAAGGAGAAGAGATTACTTTTCATTTTCTTATGCATTGTATGCATTTGTCTAAGTTAACATATAGTAATGCGTGTAGTGGCGTCTGCGATCGAGTGTGTCAGACCAGTGGTTTCCAAACTTTTCCAGACGATCGAGTACCACTTTCGAAACTTATTCGAATTGACCGAGAACCACCTCCCAACCCTACATACAGCCCCCGTAAAATATATATACATATTCTTTTATTTTGGTGCATCAGCATGGTGGTGATGGTGCTCGTGTACCACCCGTCATACGTTTGCGTACCAGTAGGGGTACGCGTATCACAGTTTGAAAACCTTTTTGGTATTCGTCATTAAGAGATATATATATATATATATATATATTCCATGTGCAATGTTATTTAGCAAATAATTGAATTCTTCTTATCTTTTCCCTCCCCATATAATTATTATACTATTATATGTAATTGGAACTGGAATGCCAACTGTGCCGTGTAATTTTTTTTTTTTATATTCGCCCTCTTCAGTTATGGGCCATGGCCTACACTGAATAATAGAGTCAGTCTTATCCCTCATTCCTTCCCCATACTCACGTCTCGCCGTCTTGTGATCAGATTCCAAGACATGAAAACCACTATTTAGCCAATGGTCGGGGTTGATGCAAATAGATTTTGGGGCGTTTTTTGATATTATTATTATTATTGTAGGGGCAGGTTAATCAGTTACGCATAAGGGGTGACAAACATGGTTAGTTCCCCTACATTTCCCTCGGCCAAACATCCGGGATGGAAGTCGCTCAACCACGGATCACAGATCTTGCTGAAGTCTGTGAGCTCAACTTTCGCTAGGTCTTAGGGAACAATAGTCGCTACGAAATATAAATGACTTGCGGTGTCTTTCTGCTGTTCGACAAGCGAAAGTCAGCGCCACTTGAAGAAGTAAGTTCAATATTATTTAAAGTACAAATAAAGTTCTGAGAAAAGGCACTGATTGACAGAACAATCACATACAAATGCACACTGAGTAGTACTAAACACATACGCAGATCATGGGCAGTGATTGTACTATTCAGTGGGTAGATTCAGGGCCGTACTTAGGGGCAGGCAGACGAGGCATCTGCCTAGACCCCCGCGCTTTTGATAGTCGTCGGGCCCCGGGCTTTTGCTTAATATGGTAACTAGGGTATGGTCGAGGGCCGCGCACATGACCTATGCCTCGGGCCCCACGGGGGCTAAGAACGGGCCTGGGTAGATTAGTGTGAAGATGTGTGCGTACCAGCATTTACCGATATTCGTGTATAACAACACTTAAAAAAAGAGATATATAAACAGATAAAAAGAGATAACATGATGTCTAGATTTCTTATGACGCGGATAGAAATCTATAATTTGAAATTTTGCAGTGCCGGTTAAGGTGAAAAAAGTCGCCTTTTAATCGATAAATGGACAGAATGACACAGTGGACGAACATATGCATCTTGTCTCATCAAATTCTTTTTATAATAACTGCACCAGCAGCAGGTAAGTACCTTTGAAGCAGGTTTGGCTTTGAACCTTGTAACTGACAAGATTACCCTGCATAATTTATAAAAATGGATAATAATCAGTTTTATCCAACCCTATAAATAACCAACAGCAACTAACAATCAGAAGCACAATTCAGTACAAATTTATTTGTCCCAGAGGCCAGTTAGCAATCGGCTCACATAGTTGTAACCAATCAAGAATCAGTAATACCTACATAGCACAAATTAACACCATCATGACACACTCATAGCTATTAAATCACCGCCAGACAGTTTAGACTCACATACAATCACTATTCATTTACAGTTGCCAGCATTCACAAGTTGTATGGCTCAAATAACAAAAGACAACATCCTCTTGTCAGTCTTGCATGCAGGCAGGTGGAATCAGTGACCTAGCAGAGCTTTCCTAATGGGACATGGTTATCACCATATATAACTGTCATGGATTTTTAACCAGTCACAGAGTGTATGTATGAAGATAAACAGAAATAGACATGGTAAAGCAGCGTTAGTTGAAAGCTCATTTTCAGTCTTAACTGGTTTAATTTAGAGGGATCAGGAGTCATTGTAGATTACAGGAAGAACTCTGTTCCTCAGTTCAAACTTAGGTTTAAGTTCATATTCATGATGATCATGACAATTATACCAAAGCACTTCCTTGGTGTATTTCCCTCCTTGGCAGTGAGCTCAGTGCACTCCAACAAATGCTATGGATTTATGGTGTGATTCTAAACGTGTAACATCAAAATCTTTTTTTAAATTACTATCAAGTTAAAGGCAATATAGGATAATTTAAATTTAATACAAATAAATGAAATAGTAAAGAAATTACAGTATATAGCCCTGAACAAGCCCCATGCTTTGTGTAGGACATGTGGCAGTGATGAATTTTTGTTTAACCCCTTAAGTAAGGAGAGACAGGTTTGTACAAAGTCTAAATCATCAGATGTACAAGGTTACCAGTGTTTATTGCATTAGGAATAGTCTCATTCTCCTCTACATTAAGAAATGTTACAGTTGAAGAATTATTAATGTGTAACTTTATTTTATGGCATAGAATCAAAATTTATTGTTTTATTTTAAATCCTATGGAATGCAGTGCAATAGATAATATTTATAATTTTAAATGATAACTGTGTACTTCTGGTTCTTTAGGTGCACTGGATGAGGATGACAGTAAGTTCCCAGCACCTCTGAGGCAATGGATGTTGGTGAGTTTTGCTTCTGGTTTTGTTCTTCTCTTCCTGGCTGTCTATGTCATCATCAACTGTGGTGACTGCTATAACTCTGAGGTTAGCTCAGAGAATCATCCAGCGACAGGAGGAGGTGGGAGTGTCAAATGGGGGGGTGCAGAGGGATATTCATCAGCAGCAGGATCCAGTGTCAATGACAGAGTTTTGAGTGCCGGTTTCACTGGGGATGTAGTGACTCCAGGGCAACATTTGCCTTATCCTGCAGTTGGTGCACGCATTCCGGAATCTCTTGGTTTCCAGGGCTATGAAACTGGTAACCAGTATGTGACAGACTGGGATGCTGGGCAACAAGTGCAGCAGTTTGGTCAAGGCCGCCAGCCACTTCCTGGAGCACATGTCAGTGTGGGCATTGACCCACCACCTGCGTATTCCTCCAATTACGGTTGAGTAGTTGGAGCTTCAGATGTTCCTTTGTGATTTATGAAGAGAAAATTGAGGAGCATATGTGATGGTGTGTGTGAGAGAGAGAGAGCATGCATAGTTAACACTGTAACT
Source organism: Marisa cornuarietis (assembly GCA_004794655.1). Lineage (NCBI taxonomy): Eukaryota > Metazoa > Mollusca > Gastropoda > Architaenioglossa > Ampullariidae > Marisa > Marisa cornuarietis. The sequence goes on from SMMW01000651.1 coordinate 5,182,528, forward strand.
TTGTTTTAGTGAAACACTTGTACTGTCAGCACAAGCCTTTGTCTTACAGGACACTAACTCTTACTATTAAGATCAAGGCTTTCAAACCACCATATCGTTCATAAAAAGAGAGTCATTTAGGCTGTTAACATAGAATCTTTCAACACCACTTTGCATTTCCTCTTCATGTCTTCCATGTACAAAAGTGGAGAAAGAACTCAAATAAGACTTGACCTGGACCACCACTGGCAAAAGCATAGCAAACCAACATCTTTGAAAGTCTTATATATAAATATTTTGACTGGTACCAACATAAGAGTAGTTTTGCTGAACCATTGGTATTGGTTACTGGGGAGAACAGTTGGATAGACTCAATGGCTGGCAAAACCCATCTTGAGTGAACACTCTTTTGCATTTGTTGACTAGTTCTTCCTTTGTCCACCTCAACATTGAACCCATCTCCATGGTCCTATGGTCGAACCAGACCATCTAGCACTCCTTCACAGTGTTCCATGCTCTGTCATTGGTTATGCATTTCCTATACATGAATTGTTGCAGGCACTTGGTCTTGACTAATTTTATTCTCTCTGTTTTGGCAAGTCTTTAGTAAAAAGGCTAGTATTCTGTGTAGGAATAAGGGTTTCTGGTCTTTGAGGTGTGTGCATGCTGTCAAAATGGGCAAGGTCCCAGATGAGTTCTGGTAAGGGTGACTGATAATACATTTACAGAGTATGCAGGATCACAACGTTCCCATTTTCACTGCTTATCACTTACATTATACGTTCTGCACATGCATATCTATGTGATGTTTTCTTGCCTTTGTGAAAAGTCTGTAGTGCAGCTGCGTGTGGTGTTTGTTCTATTATGAAAACCTTGTCCATAAATGCTTCAATGTATTACATTTATATTATAAAATTATGCTTGAAAGTTTTATATACTTATAAAGAAATGTCTTTTATGGTGATGTTTTTTGTGGACAGGCCTATGACCAGCTTTGTTTCTCCAGTTTTGTAATTTTCTTATGTATAAAATGGCTTTCTTTTAAATATATATATATACACATACATCTTTTTGTTTTATTTTGTATTTAATAAAAAATGTACTTGCATCTGCATGTTGAGCTAGAAATTGTAAGATAATATAATGCTAACAGTTCTAGTTTCTATAGAAATGATCTCCAAGTGTAAGACTCTTAGATCTATGCTACCAAGCTAAGATCTTTAAAAACAAAACTTTGACCTCACCTCCCCAACCCCTAGGAAAAAAAAAAGTATAGATGCAACATTGATTTTCATGCCTGCATGCATCTCTACTGCTTTGCAGTTTCTTCTACAAAACAGACATAAGCACTTACAAGTTTTTTTAATTAATAATAAATAAATCCCCGATTAGAACCACACTGGTATAATACTGGGGCTGTCATGCAAGTACAAGAGCTTGTCAACAAAGATCATTAATCGTTTCATGCAGTCAACTGACTGAATTATCCTTTTCTTTGTCTCACGTGGCATTTTTTGTTCAAAAAGGTTTGTAGCTCTTGGTCAGAGTTTCTTTCCCTTTTAGAAAGCAGCCAGATGAAAAATAATGGTAAACAGCACATGATAATCACATGCTTTAATAGATCAATAGTAAATCACATTCTTCAACTTTCCAGTACAAAGAAAACAAAGACATGATCTTTTCTTGCTCCTACTGCAAGTAATAACAAAAAATTCTGCAAATACACTGCTAATGATGGGAAACAAAGCAGGACTTGTTGAAAAAGCAGTCTTCAAGAGTTATAAGCCTACGTGAATCTAAAGCTTTTCGGTCAACCACAGGAATGTTCAAGAAAATGAGGCTGGCACTATTATCAATTTGTGTCTGCAGCCTAGAAGATGGAATGCCTAAACATATGTACTCCAGAAATGCCCCTTTCTGAAGGCAGGCGAGATGCAACGGTCAGAAAGCATCCCAGTTAAAAAAAAATGTAACCAAAACGGGACGACATTGCTTCCTTTGTCCTGAAAACATAGCTTACTTACAGAAAAGAAGAACCGCAGAAAGAGTTGGTTTAATAGCAACATAAACAATAAGTATTGATTTTACATAATTTAAATATAAACTTGGCTATTAAAAAAACCTAATAGACACCAAATTATCTCTTACATCTCATCACAAGGAAAACTGGTGCAGCACAGTTGTGTGGAACTTTGATGCAACATGGCTGTGTGGAGCTCTGCACGACACATCCAAGCATAATTGTGCAAGTTCTTCAGGACAGTACAACATTACATGAGCTCTATAGGACACTGCAGAATAGCTGCTTAGAGGTCTATGGGAAATGGTAAATATAGTTGCATGATGCTGTACAGGACAGTGCTGCAAATGCACATTTTTTTGTTTTTCTAAAGTTACCTATTCATATCCTATTGGTCACATTTTTTAAATCATCTAAATTTTGGTGGGTTTTTTTTAAAGCTCGTGGTGTGGCAGGAAGAGTATTGACAGGCAGACCTATTTAACTGATCCTGCAGTCAGTGTGGATATGTATTTTCAAACTCTTTACTTATCAACTGGGTTAGGTCAGACCCTAACCATAAACTGGGGTCATAACTTGTAAAACACTACTCTTAAAACAGCAAACAAATTTTATGCTGCAGCTGCAACAAACACACACTCTCTCTCTCTTGCGTGTGAGTGTGTGTGTGTGGTAAACTTTGTTGTAAAATAAATCTATATGCTGTCTGTGAGCATTCTGCAACACCCACAGTTTTCTACTGTGGTTGGTTGCTTCAACTATGACTCAGTGCTACTGATTTGATAAAGAAAACTAAGACTCCTAAGGTTGTTTTATCAACATATAGCAAAAACCTGTTTTACTTCTATGCATGTTAGCAGGCAAGAGCCTGAGTAAAGGGGGAGAAAAAAAACACACACAAAGTACCATCCTGTTCATGTCTTGTCAAAGAGAGACAACATAAAATCATATCAGATCTGTACAAGGACTGTGTCACCATCTCATACTAGCAATAACTTTTTATCATTACCAGTCACTGCCAGTGTAGCAAGAAAAATTAATGCCCTTCACATATATACATAGAAAACATTTAATAAAGGTCCAGATGTAAACTGCCACATTACTGGATGCTTATAAACTGCATTACCTCTTTGTACTCACCTGCATAAAAATCTGCAGGTTTAAGCTTAAGTGGCACATTCTTTTTTTCAGTCCCCACTGCCTTCAAGACAGGTAAATGACAATAGTGCTAAATCATCTGCATCCATGAATATATACAATATTACAAGTGTGCACGTGCACCCACTCTTATTCACCAAGCAAGATAGACAACATTCTGTATCATCTAAGCAGCCACAGGTCTTAGAAAGGCAAAACAAAAGGTAATCAAATTACCATGTATTTTCTTTCCGAAACTTATTTATAGTTTATTCAAATTAGCTATTTCCCCACCAGGAAAACGGATGTATGCTGATTTTGTCAGACTGCCAAATGTATATGCATTATATGATGTCTGAGCATTCTAAGCCTTCATTGTAACATGTCTTAAAATTAAAACAAAGTAATAAAAAAACATTATAATCAATAACTAAATACTTACAGACATGTTTATTACTTCACCAAACGTAAACAGGTATTAGATGTATACTACCAACTCATTGTACTGATGTTATATCTTATCCAGAAATGGATAAAATCAAAATAAACAATGTAAGGATTTTTATTAAAACAACACCAGCAACAAAAACAGGAAAAAGAAGGTCTGAAAACCAACAGACAACCCTATTAAACATTACTTAAGCTGATCTCAATGGTCATTTGTATGCAATGTTAGAGACAAAGAATATGGCTTTCTGAACTGAAAGTAGATAAAAGAAACGTTAACACCAAAGAGGTGTAGGAGACATCTGATATATAAAAGAAGTCTCATTGTTACTTTTAGTATGGAGGTTCACCAAAAGAGCAGCCTCTTTATTTTTGAAATAAAAGGCTGTAATTTCACATTTTAAATGCCAAAGTTAAAAAAATATAAAAATAATCAACTTTACATCCATCTCTTCTACACTCACTGTCTGTGACTTCAGAAAGGCATAAATTTAAGGCATCCCCTGATAAGAATGCTAGCTTTCTAGTTAAGCTGATGTGTTGTTCTATTCACAGCTGTTAGTCGTCATCTATGCAAATTATTTCCACTATATCATCATCATTGTCATAGGCAGCCACAACTTGCCAATCATCGGCAGCCACCAGCGGAGGGCAGTAAGGTCGCTTGTGACCCACCCCTCTCTCTTTGCTGACCTGTTGACCCTGGGGCTGAGCAGGCCTTTTTGTCCGAACTGAAGAAGGCCTGTCCATGGAAACCAGTTTTGTGGGCTGATTTTGTGGCTGCTGCCTTATCTGCTCCTGCTGCTGCTGAAGAAGCAAAGGAAGATCACGGCACCCTCGTGACATTTCATCAGAGTTTGGCATTGGCAGAGGTAGGACCTGTGGCTGCAATGGTGATGGCCTAGGCAAGATGGGACGGAAGAAAGGCAAGACATGTGCTGGTGGTGCCACTAGGCGCTGAACCAGCATGGACTTCTCCGGAGTCTTGCTTGAAGGAATCTGGAAATGCTCAGGATTTGTGCAAGCAGGAACGATAGGTGGAGACGATGAATGGAGAAAATTTGGTGGGGCTTGCTGCAGCTCCTCTTGCAAAGGTTCTGAAAAGTGCAAACCTAGAGAGGCAGCAAGCTGTTTATTGCTCAGGTCGGCAGCACTGTAGACAGCATCAATGCTGAGATGGACATCGCCATTGCTAAGCTGTGAGCCTCGTACATTGTAAGCACTCAGGTGCATATCAGGAATTGTCTCTGTGCTGGCATTTGATTTTAATCCCACCCATTGTTTGCTCTCACCACCACTGAAACTTGAACTGGTCAAAGTGCAAGACACCAGCTCTTGTCTGCCATGCTGTGCACTTCTGGCAGGCGCAGGGTTTAAACTGTGCAAGTTTGGAGATTTAAAGCTACGAGTTTCACAAGGCAGCAACAGCTGATCTGTGCTTCTTTCAATGGGTGCAGGAGATACTGCTGAAACACAGGTTTGTGTGGACTCAGCCTTTAGTGAGTGAGCTGTTTTCACATTATCTGTTGCTGGAACAATGTTTCTGCACAAAACTGATGAAGACCCACCCAATGTGCTTGAAGTGAGATCTGCTTCATGAGTGCACTGCCCTCCCTGTTCTGTGAGTCCTATCTCCTCATCAGATGAAGAGCAGCTCTCAATGGTAAAATCCTCGCCTTCTACCTCAAAATCTTTTCTGCGACTTAGAAGCTGCTTTCGCACTCTCCTTACACTAGGTTTCCTGCCTCCTGACACGAGAACAGCCTCAGCCTTGTGGTTAGTAGTTTCCAAAGACTTTTTAGTCTGCCGTAAATGAAGTTCCTGTGAAGTGCTACAATCTGCTTTATGGTGGCCTACTGGAGCTTTAGGTCCACCATGGAAGTGAGACTCTTCGAGTGGAACGAAAAATAGCTTCTGCGACTCTTGTCCATTAAAGTTCTTGCTCACTTTCTTAACAAGAAACTGCGATCTCTGTGGGACAATGCTAGAATGAACAGATGCCGGGTAATGGTGAAGTGAGCTGCCTGATGATCCTCTGGAAATAACTTCAGAACCTTCATCAGCTCTATTTCCCACCTTTGTACAGCTCTTTTGATGGATAGGGGTGATCACTGGCATCTGCTGACACACAGCTCTGTAGCTAGACTCTGGAATGTCCACCTGCACGATGGAAATATCATCATCAATGGGAATCTCTTGGTTTAGAATAGTTCTCCTTTTCACACTCCATAATTTGATTTCCTCATCACTTACTCGTCTTAAGCAAATCACACACTTTTTCATCTGCCGTCTGAGCAAGCGACTGTTTTTGTTTAAGCCTGTGTGGTAGGTCCTCACAAACTCTCTCCTCTCTTCTTTGTTGAATTTATAAGTGTGATTGTAGACACACATCAGTCTTTTCCTCTTTCGGAAAGTCACTGGATAATCCAAAAAAGGTCGGAGACGAAGTTTGTGTAAGAATTCAGTTTTCTCTGACAATGTTCTGCAGTACTTCTCAGCGTCATTCACAATGGGCAAAGGTAGGTCTGTTTTAATATGCTTTTTCAGTCTTTGTCCCAGAGGAGAAGAAAAGGCAATGCCAAGCAGGGAGCCTTGGGTTGCAGGCAGCACAGACCTTGAACTAGCATCAGTATTCTCCTTATCACTGCCATCTGCATCCTCATCAAAGACTATTCTCTTTCGGGCCAGCGATGTCTGACGGCTGAGCTGAGCCATCAAGGAGATGGAAGAACGTGGTGATGATAATGGAGCTGCGCTAGGGAGCCCTTCCACAGCAACTATCTGACAGTCAAGGTCCACTAGGTTCTCTTCTGCCTCATGCTTTAAGCGACTAGCGTTAGAGCTGGTCACAAGCCCACAAATAAGCATGAATTCCTCTTGGGAACATTGCTCTACTGGATGTTTTTCTGCACGTCTCCTGCATTTTCGTTTAGGAAGCCAAAATGCAGGCAAAACAGGCTTGCTGAGATCATGCTGAGTGACATCTGTGGGAAATGGTATGGCATCCTTTCCCTTCACAGCAATGTGGTGTTCTACTTGGGTCTCTTTGTTCTGAAGAGAGGGGGGAACCATGCACGACTGTCTGACACTTGCTCTGACAAGGCTTGGCATATGTGTCAAAGTGTGCTGGGAGAGTTCTTGATGCTGCTCAAGAGCATCTCTGTTCTGAAAATGCCTCATACAGACCCTGCACAAGTGTATTGTCCTGCCTCCTTGTTTTTCAGCATACGGGTCTGAAAGTGAGAAAAGAATGAAAACAATCAAGAGGCAAAATAATCTGTAACATGTATACAAAAAATATGAACTGAAATCCAAAACTGGTCACAGATTTTTAAAAAATCTAAATATCTAGAATCACCAAATTTAATCAAATATATTTATTAAAATTCCAGTCTATAAAAAGTTTTGAGAAGACCTGCTTTATCAGGAGGGGGAGTGGGATTGGTGTTTTACACCGAGCCAGCAACTAAGACTATATCATGGCAAGGCAGCCAGCCCTGTAAACAGATGCCACATGCAGCCGCTTTATCAGGAATTACTTCTACCAAGGAGTCAACATTAAAAGCCACAAAATGCTCTGCTAAGAGTACTGACGAATCCACAAAAGTTTAAATGAGACCAGAATTACAGTGTCACAACAAAGTTGGTAGCATAGCAGCAAACTCATACATCCACATGACTGTCCACTGTTACCTTTGTATCTGGTCATATCAGATGCCTCACGCAAAGAAGTTGTTTTGTGACCATGCTGTAATAATAAGTTTTCTTGTCCACTGTAGCTATAACAGCAGCGTACTATTTTGTGCAACATCTCCTTCCAAGCTGCCTGTTTTGGAAGACACACAGACCTCTAATTATCTTTCTTATGCAGGAAGTTTGTCCACAGATCAAGTATTTTCAAAGAAAGGACTTAGAACCCCTCCATTTCAATTATTTATTTTTTAAAGAATGTAAATGTGTATAAAGTTAATGAATCTTACATACACATATACACACACTGAAATGTATTAATGAATCTTACATAAACATACAGTAAAACGTTTTAATTTTAACGTTAAGACATTTTCATAAAATATCTCATGGGCTAGCTTAAGTGGAGCGATATTTATTTCAAATATATATCTATATCTATATGTGTGTACGTTTCATAAATACACACAGAAATTAAGGGCATTAAAAACAAATATATAAACAAACTCAAAAGTGTACGTACTCTACTAATATGAGAGCTTTGGTGTAAAGTTGCAGGATTCATCCACGGCACATCTGCAGGCCACCATTTAGGTTGGACCTCATCTCTTTGAAACTGTGGCTGTCCTCCGTCAGTGGCTAGTTTGACAAGCAGGGGTATGATCTCACACAGCTGATTCTGAGAAGCAAATAAAATTATTCTCTCAATTTAGATAGTTACTAGCACAGAGATATGAGCCTGAGATATTTGTTCCCACACGCTATTAAAAAAATCCATGAAAGTGTAGTCCATTATTTAAAAAAGTAATAATATAAATCTTTTTAATTAGTTCTAACACAAAGATCAAACACCACAAAGGAAAATATTAAATAATTAGCATTTTAAAAGTTTGTAGGGAAAATCCAATTTCTCTGGTAATCAGGACTGCAAAAACACTAAACTAATGAAAATTACACTGAAGCCTCACAAAATAATATTGTCAACAAAGGATTCAGGGATAGATGGACCAGAAATCATAAAGTTTTGATGATTTTTGCAACACTAGATTATAATTACCATAACATTCAGATTCTGTCACTAATTTCACTTTTCAAGTATCAACCATAATGATCTGCAAGTTGCAGGCTCAAAATGTCACCAATGAAAACAGAAAAACCATAAAACACAATGCAGCATTGTAATGTAGCTGCTAATTTATACATAAAACATTTTAAAGCACACTAATATCCTGGAACTTTAGTATCTTCTCTCAAAGACATATGAAATAATTGATATAACTCTAGTAACACTAAAAACATAAGAAGTCCCATGTGTTTTACCTCTGTCAGAGTGTTGAGAGACAAGGGGGGCAGCATAACCTTGTCCATTTTGGGCGAGACTGAAGAGGAGTCCACAGTCATTGCTGCAGATAAGCTACTTCATATAATCACTTGTAATAAGTAGAACCTGGTAAAATCTGACGCAGTCTCTCAACTCTGAAAAAAGTAATATGGTAAACAATGACACAATATCTGTTTGATTGAGGATGCTATTGTGAATTAACTTGACAAATATTGTTAATCTTATTTGATCTTTCACTCAAGTCTGTTTCTGCTCCTGTACAAAACCTAAAACTACTTTGTGGGTGAAGAATGTGTTTCTCTGTGTGTTAATCAAAAAAATTAGTTATCCTCATTTATAAATAACTGGAAGATTGCCATCAGATAGTTGGAAAATCTTCACTACCAAAAGTGGGTTACTCAGTGGTTTGAGCACTGGTGTTTGACCTCAGATGTGCATACACCAGCCATTTTGATGCTTACATGGTGCAGCATACTTTCCCCATGTGACTCAGCTGCTCAAAGGGTACCTGACCCCAGTTAAGGGTTAAGGCAAGTCAGCAAAAAAAAAAAAAAAAAGGAGATCAGCACATCCTCATGATAAAGCTGGTCCTGTGATAAAAATGGTCTCTAACATCTCACTCCCCAACAAATGAACATTTACAGGAAATCTTTACTCTTTTAGTGTAAGGAACTTTGTAATATCTGGGGAAACAAAACAAGGTATTTTTAAATCACTTTGAAGAACTGATGAATTGTGTGATCTAAGAACACCTTATCTATTTATTGTACAGTATGAATAAGTGGGGTGCTCAAAGTTTATTAGTCTTAATTAAGACTTCACATCTCAGTGGTGCCCAACCTTTTCTCACCCGAGGGCCGCACTCAACATGATATAAAATCTCGCAGGCCAGAACATGGTGATTCCGCCAGAATCCTGCCAACGTTTAAAATGAAATTATGCCGTGTGTACCTTTGCAGCCCAGATGTGGCATGCGGCCCGTAGGTTGGGCACACTTTCATATAACATTCACTAGGAGCCTTCACTTTATTAAAAATAAAAAATGACCTCTACACTAGCATATTTCTTTAAAATTTGTCTGCTCTTTGATATAAACTATCACTATAAATGTATTGCACTGTGAGGTCGGGAAAGATCAATCACTGCAAATGAACATTCATTAACAATTTCTCACACATTCGATGAAATATATAGAAGGGTGTAAAATCTGATAAAATTGCTAAGAGGCCATAGCTTTCACACACACATATATATATTTGCTATTAGAATACTAGCGTGCCTCCGGTTTCTAAATTTCTTTGCCATCAGTAAGTAAGAGAACAATCAAGCATGCACGATAAAATCAATCCAGCTCTTAAATTTTAGTAAATACAAAATCACACTTTTGATGTATCTGTTTGCCATTATTTCCTTTCCCACGTTCATAGATGACGATCGCGTTGTCAATGTTGTACTTCACCATTTAAATCCCTTTACATTAGAGCTGTAGGGCTGATAAAAAATTTTCTACCGACTGTAAACACACCGGTATACTCTTATTTTCTGCATCGCCTGAATGTCAAGAAAAAAACTCTGTACAAATGTGATGTCTCAGAATGGTTAGCATGACCTTAGTCTGAGTCAAAGGCCGTGACCTTAGATCTAGCAGAACGAAAAATAATCATAAAAAAATGGAGGCATCGTGGACCTCCCAACACCTCCACCACCAAAAGGAATTACATACTCTTTTCTTTGTTGTCATATACTTTTATCTCAAGAAAAATAGTTTTCCCACAATAAACTATCCTGAATATTGTTCCAAATCAGTAGGACTGTCAAGTTTACTTACTTCCAAATGGATATTGCTGAACTAGTTCTTCTCAACGTCATCGTCATCCAGATCGTAGGTCGTATGTGTGTGTGTGTGTGTGTTTGTCGTGGGGGAGGGTTGACCTACTGTATCGAACACCACTAGAGTGCCTTCATATTCGTGACAATGATCAGGCCGACATATTTCGTACAAATTTTCCTTCTACTTCTGTCTGGTGCAAGAATTTGAAGACAATAAAGTGACAAAGCCGTGTCGACCGTAGTTCCGCAGACACAAAGAATAGATAATGACTGCTCCCGATCCCTAGAGTAGGTTGCTAATTGTCCCTTTTCATCAAAAAAAAAAAAAAAAAAAAAGTTGTGGCAAACGTACACAAATGCCTGTGACCTAATCAGAGTTAGCTTAACTCATAGCAAGCATTTATAAACATAGCCGTGGAAGGAAAAAAATCAACTGTTAGGGCAAGACCCTATTCATTCTTTCGCGTTCAATCAACAAACATGGCGGACTAGCTTTTGCGGGCAGGGCTCTCAGTCTTGACAGCATGAATCTGTATGTGGCTCCTAAATGTGCTCGACGAAAGTTGTTGTTTATTTTAACACAAGCAATAACATGACCAGATTAATATTTTCACAATATGTGTTGCAGTCTTTCACGAATCTCATAATCACTTCATCTAAGTCAGCGTTTCTCAACCTTTTACTTGTGACGCCCCCCCAGACGAATAAAGGTAGGTCCGCGCGCCCCCCTTAGCCACTAATACCTATATGAGATATGAGAAAATGACCGGCTTTGCGGCCCCCTTTTCAGCAGCTTGCGCCCCCCAGGTTGAGAACCGCGGATCTAAGTAATTACTAATGCACCACGATTGACACTCCACCAATTTCTTCTTTCAACGAGGTTTGTGACGTGAAATGCGACTCGCAAACATGCATGACTCCTACGTGCGTTGAAGCTCGCAAAAGAAGAGGGACCACTAGATGTACTAACTCAGCTCTACAAAATTTGGGTGATCTTTGGGATAGTGGTAAAAGGGAGCCCCGCCCCGATCCAAGAGCGAGCGTATGCGAGGTAGTGATAGCACTGCGGCAATGGTTGAAGTATTCCTTATTCAAATTTTTCACCGAATAATTTATTAACATATTCTTATATGCAATATACAGCTATAATGGCGGTTATTTTCGCTGGCAAATAAAATATTCTTAAATGGGTTTTATGGTTTTCAAAAGCTGGAAATCGTATTTGTCGTCCGTCTTTGTAGTCGCGTTTAATTTATGACGTTCTTACAACGTGAAACATTTACCAAATCTGCTCGTCTCTTGTCGCTATTTTCTATTTAAAGGAGTGAATAGTATATATTTTGATGCTTTATTGGGTACATGATAATAAAGTACACGCATAGCTCTGTTCCTTTATAAACGGTGCTTCGATCACCATGTACGTGATGTCAAGCTAAATGTGGTTCACTGTATGAAGCCCAACCCTCTTCGCCGCCTGTTTTCATCCCTTTCATCCCACAGTCAAGGGCACCAATTTAAGGAACATCCCCGTTGTATCATGCTAACTATACTTGATTAGCATGTGATATTGATTTTTAAAGTCCATTATTGACATCAACGAAACGGCATTTGCCTAGCAATCAACCAACAGGGAAAAGAGCTTCTTAAAGGCGATTTAGCACCACCAAGAGGGAGGGACGGTGGAGGGAGAGGGAAGAAACCGGAGGTCCCAACGGTCAGCCAATTAATTTGTCACAAACTGAGATCATCCCGAGACTACATCTGAACCCAGGATCCTTTAGTTCTTATGGTGGTGGCAAAAAGTAAGTGTTTTAACCACTACACTACCGAGTGCCCTTGTTAACTAATCAATCAAAAGACATCTGCCAATTAAAGTCTCCTGCGCAACAGCCCGAAGCGAGACGTGAGGTCTGTGACACAAGTGAAGATAATGATCTCAGGTGTCCCGTAGTCAAAAGTGGAGAACATCACGATCTCTACTTGCGATTCCCATGCTATAAATTTTATCTCTTAATGAAGCAGGAAGTCATGAGGCTGGACATATATAATTCATTTCCCTAACTCGCAGGAACAGGAAATTTTTCCTTTTTGTTTTAGTTAATTTTGTTTTGTGACCGCATTTGCTGTATGAGATCGCGCACGACCAGAACCAGTGGCGCTACCCTGTACAATTCAATGGATTGAAGATTCTTGACACTGGCAGTTCTTTAGGGGTGAAAGATTACAGCTGCGAAGTAATCGAGCAAACACAGAGAGAGAGAGAGCTTGCAGGACATGACACATGTGACATTTCTGTCCGCAGGAACAACTCTTGAGGCGTGGATTTTAACCGCCATACAAAGGAGAGACAGAGGCCTTGTATTCATGAAGTAAATTTGCTTCCACTTAGAGGTGATTTCACACTCAAGGGGTAGAGGGAGGGGGTGGAAACCGGAGTACCACGAGAAAACCTCCCCGACGGAATTTAGGACATTTGGACACGCTTACTCGGGCTTCGTCAGGTGAGAAAATACTGGGGTTCCAACGAAAAAAGAAAGAACAGTGGATCAGAGAAGAGACACGGAAAAGGATAGAAGAGAGAAAGTCAACCAAACAGAAAATCAACAACACCAGATCTGAACGTCTGAAGGAACAACACAGACAAAGATATACAGAAATAAACAAAGAGGTAAAGAGGATGACCAAAACCGACAAAAGGGACTACATAGAGAAACTGGCAGATGAAGCAGAAGAAGCAGCACGAAAAAATGACCTGAAGACACTGTATAAAATCAATAAACAGCTGAACAACAGGTTAAAAAACAGTGAAGTACCCGTGAAAGACATGAACGGAAATATTGTCGAGGGAGAGGCAGAAAAACTACAGCGCTGGATGGAGCATTTTGAGTCAGTTCTAAACAGACCAGACCCCAATCAGCTTGCAGACATCCAGCCAGCAGATACAGACCTTGACATCTGCACAGAACCGCCAAGCCTGGAAGAAGTGACAGCAGCAATCAAGGCAATGAAAAGCGGCAAAGCACTAGGGGCAGATGGAATAACAGCAGAGATGTTGAAAGCAGATGGGAATGTGACAGCTCCCATGTTGACTGAAATCTTCAGGCAAGTTTGGGAATCAGGACAGATCCCCGATGCGTGGAAGACAGGGCTCATCTTCAAGTTACCCAAGAAAGGAGATCTTGGAGACTGCAATAATTGGAGGGGTATAACACTTCGTTCCCTCACCAGCAAGGTCTTCAGCAAGATTGTTTTGCCAAGACTGACGGAAACCGTTGAGAAAGACATCCGGTTACAGCAAGCAGGATTTCGCCCTGGGCGATCCTGCTCTGAACTCATTTTCCCTTTGCGTCAGATTCTCGAGCAGAGCAACGAGTGGAACGCACCGCTCTACATCAACTTCATCGACCTGGAGAAGGCTTTTGACAGCATCCACCGCGAGTCCTTATGGAAGATCCTGAGGCAAGTCCTTGCAAAACTTGTCCAGGTCGTTGCAATGCTGTACAGCGACTTTAAATCTCAGGTGGTCTGTGACACGGAGCTCACAGCTCCCTTTAACGTCAGTACTGGGGTGAAGCAGGGCTGCATTCTGTCGCCGTTCCTCTTCATCCTGGCCATGGACTGGATCATGAAGAATTCCACCGACAGAGAGAGGAGAGGGATCAAATGGACCATAATGACAGCAACAACAATGCTGGAAGACTTGGACTTTGCTGATGACTTTGCTCTGTTGTCACACCGCCACCAAGACATGCAGGAGAAAACAAATGCCTTCTCAGAAACAGCTGGAAAAACTTGGCTTGAAGGTCAGCGTAGAAAAAACAAAAAGTATGAGAGTGAACGCCAGAGTCCAAGAAAACACCAAACTAAATGGAGAAGAAATTGAGGAAGTTGACAGTTTTGCCTATCTTAGGTCCAAGATGTCAAACACCGGGGATGCGGAGGTGGAGATTCCAGGCCGACTGGCGAAAGCCAGCCAGGCCTTCGCCTCACTCAGGAGCACATGGAAGGCAAAAAACATCAGCCAGAAGACCAAGCTCAGAATCTTCAAGTCAAATGTGATCAGCACCCTCCTTTATGGATCAGAATCATGGAAGATGACCAAAAACATCGGTAACAGGCTTGATGTCTTCCAAAACAGATGCCTCAGGCGCATACTTAACATCTTTTGGCCAAACACCATCACCAATGAAGAACTCCACTGAAGAACTGAAACCGAGTCCATTACCACGCTGGTTCAACGAAGGCGTTGGCGATGGATTGGACAGGCAGCAGACCTCTCCAGAATTGCCCTACGATGGACTCCAGACAGCCGAAGAAAGCGAGGCCGCCCAAAGGAAACTTGGAGAAGAACAGTGGAAAGGGAGATGAAAGGAAAGGGCTGGACATTGGGTCGTCTGGACCGGGTTTCAGCCGATCGGCATCAGTGGCGGGCTCTGGTTGAGGCCTTATGTGCAACTAGCACGAACAGGATTGATTGATTGACTCAGGCTTCGTATCAATAAATATTTCGTAGTGATTGGATAAAACCAAATTCTGGGCGAATAACTTTTCTTCTCAAGATACACGCCTACAAACCATCACGATGAGGTCAAACTCTTGACGTTTGTTTTGACTGAGCGAGGAATATCTGCAATGCGTGTTCAGAAAGACGCCTAATTAGGAATATGTCACAGCTCTCGTATTGTCGTAGGCTCTCGCAATGTACAATTAGCTTAGGCTCTTCATGTACAATCCTGACCTCTGTGTTGTTGACCCGTTTCTGTGTCTGATGATGTTTATAGGCGTATATCTGGAAAATGGAAGATAGTTATTCACCAGGATTTTGAGAAATAGTATACCAAGTCATAAAAAACCCCAATGTGATTCCTCACTAGACCTTTAGCCTAGTGAATTTCTTCGGAGATTCGCAACATCAATAAGCAACTGCGATGTGTTCCAACATTAAAAGATGCTTTTACTTTTCTCTCGATATCATTGCATTGCTATGATTCCCACCCTTCCCTCCTGCTTCGCACTATTTTGTCCTCATGTTTAGCACACCCACACAGACCTAAAGACGGTCACTTTATCAGTGATGCGTCCTCGGATGGCGCTTCTTATTAGCTACATTATTTTTAGAAGGGGCTTCGACCGCACAAGCGCACTCTCGCCATCGTCGGGACTTTGAACCCACCCACCCACCCAACACACACACACACTACTCTCAGTTGGATAGTAGTCATACACTTACCAGCGGCTCATGGACCTTATTCGTGCAAGCGCCATATTGAAATCAGAACGAGGCCTCGTGGGCCGGTGTAGTGAGTGCCGAAACATGAGCATTGATCATTGCATCAAAAGGTCTGTAATAGTGGATTTGGAATTCACTATATGATACATTGTGTACATATCTCGATCTTGCATTTGTATGTCACTAACTTGTATAATTTGCCGTTTCTCATGTGAATATATTGCATGGTGCATACATTCATAATTTATGTATTTATGATTTTAAATTCTCTTGACTACAAATTTTTATCATACCTTAAATTGAGAAATTTTGATTGTGTGACTTCACAGTTGTGATTATGTTGGCTACAGACGTTTAAATGAAACACAATTGTACAAAAAGCTTGCTTGTTTACATGTGGCATATGGTCAGTTGGGACCACTGCGCATTGAGCGTATTATAAAACGACATCATCATCATCATCATCATCATCATCATCATCATCATCAGTTCCAGTCATTTTAAGAAATTCACCAGAACACCAACAAAGACTTATGAAACTATTTTTGGAAAACAAATTGCAAATACAAAAATATAGGTATGTAACAGGGTGGGACGAGGTTAGCTTGCACATCTCACTACAATAATCAACACAACACTGGGTTCAGGTTTTAGTTGTCCGCCAGAGGATAGGTCTGACTAGGCGAAAGCATGTACATCCGATACCCGTTCTCCCAACTGCTTGGTGAGGTGATGCTTCCAACTCCCCTTCTCAGTCCCAAGCCCCTTTCCTTCTCGCCTTTCTTCGGGCACGTGGTCCGGTGTGTAAGTCTCCCCATTGGTTCTTTCGCTCTCGCATTTTCTCTCAATACTTCTATTTCTTTACCCGGCCAATCATGCACCAGTTTACCGGCGATCCACGTGGTGTCACTACCCACTCCCTGGCCTATACATAACCTATCAATCCTGACTAGACTGACCACCCCCCAGGGCGACCCTGTCGCGACTCTCGTACATTTTTGGCGCCCAATGTGGGGCACTGGGCGAAACGTTGAACGAAGTGAGTGAAGCTTAGTGCCCAAAAATGAAATTGTCAGAAGATGAAAAGCGAGTGATGGAGGCCTATAGGAACCTGGCGGTATGCCTGTGTATGTGCGTGCCATCTGTGTCCTACCCCATACTACTATAGGTACTTCTACAGTTAAAACAGATCATTAAGTACGTTTGACTATTACAGTCCCCTATCATGGGTTTTATAACAGTCATGGCAAAATTTACCAGAAGCTAATGAAAATTGGAACCTATATACCTGTATTTACTCCAACTGGAGCTATGCAGAAAGACATAACAAAATATTACCATTATTAAACCACCATTTAACCAGTGGCAATGATGTTTATCAGAAAAAACTCACCACTGATCCAACTAAAAATCTAATCTTCGCCTTTGTGCTGTTGAGGATGGACTATTGTAATTTTCTTTTAGCTGGAATTCCCAAGTATCTTCTTGACAGACTTCAAAAGATGCAGAATAACGCTGCTCGCCCCGTGTGCAGACCAACAAGATATGAATATATATCACATATTATACGCTCTCTTCACTTGCTGCCAGTCGTGGACAATATAGCCTACAAACTTTTGACTTACTCTGCGTTTCTGACACTGGTCCTCGGTACCTCTCTGAACTCACTCCCATCTACACGCCTGCACATCTTCTTCACTCATCTTCTGGGGCCAGACTTCTATGAGTGCCACTAGCTAAGACAAAGACGTATGAACAGAGGTCTTTCTCCTACCAAGCCCCATCAACCTGGAACAGATAACCCATCAGCCTTCGACACTCTGATTCTCTTACTACCTTCAAGTCTAAACTTAAGATGCATTTTTCAGAACGATAACTTCACTGTAACCCTGTCCTGACCATGAGCGTGCATAACATATGTCTGTAATTTTCTTTGTGTATGAGTGAGTGTATTTTGAGCGCATCTGTTATATGCGAATATGGGTGCTTGGTTGTTGATGAGTTAGTTTATGTATGATTTATGTACAGTGCTCTGAGCTACTCTTTGGAAAGACGCTATATAAATCCTCATTATTATTATTTCAATTTTATAATACATCTCAGTATTATTATTGTACAAGAAATATTTTAAAACTTTGAACATGTAAATAAATGTGAGAATAAGTTGGAGGCCAGAGTGTGTTAGTGTGAACATTGAAAAAAAAGATGATAGTGTCATGAGATAACTCTAGTGGGTAGGTAACAATCGGCCCACTTAGTGTCTAGGGCAGCTTGTTGACAAGCCTGAGGCCCTTTGGCAAGGAAGAGGGGGGCGTATGCCCAGCCTAGATATATTGTTTTGAGAAGATCGCGTAAGTGGCGCGTGGAGCAGACGGCTCTAGGTGATTTCGGCGGCCATGCGCGACTGACGGCTGGGCCAAACGTCATCAAAGTCTAGGGAGAGAGAGAAAGACACCTCGAGGGCGTGCACCTGTTTGCCGCCAGACCACATAAGTAGACAGGGGGAGGGAGGCTAGCCACCTGACCGTGACCACCTGTAGGCGTGGCCAATGGTCAGAATGGCAAATTTGCTCTTGTCATTACTAGCTGTACTTGTTGCTGATTGGATGATGAGTGAGTGACCAATGGCATCCCCCGATTGTATGTATTTGTGAGAATGTAGAGATATAAGTAGAGAGACAAGAACACACTTCGCTTACTTTTCGGCAAGACGTCAGTGTGGACGGAGCAACGGGTCAGTAGTCGAAGCGACTTCAGTTTCCTAACCCCATCTACACTTCTGCCTCGAGACCGAGTCTTAGCCACGAGGGCAAGACTTGGGAGGAAAGAAGTTGGGTTAGAGAACCTTGAGAGAAGGAGGCGAGTTAGTGATGACGGACTGTCAGGACTGCCTGCTGTCGCCGTGGAAAGCAAAGGGCTACGTGACTGTGGGCTCGCTCTACCTGTGTGAGAGGTAGACGTTCAACGTTAAGGCCTCTAGAAGTCGTCGGTTCTTAAGGACTGAGACCGTCTGTTGGTGGTGTTCGTTTGGCGGCTGTATGAGGCATTACAGTCGTCGAAGAAACCACGTGTGTGCCCAGGAGTGGCGCAAAGCTCGAATCTGTGTCGCCGGGAGAGCAGTCGTCGCTCTCTGACGTGGTTGGCAGTTTGAGGGAAGGAAGACGACGGACCGTCAGACAATACTTCGAGGGAAATCGCCAGTGTGTTGTGACAGTCAGCAGAAGTATTGGACTTACAACAAACCAGCTGTAACAGAGCTAAGTTGGTGCGCTTGCGAGTGTGAATGGTAGTTATAGAGAGAGGTAACAGCACTGTAACATCAGAAGTACGTTCTAGCACAGATAATATTGGGACCCCCCTAGACGAGTCCATTTGCTTGTATTCATTGTTTGAAATGCTTTTGTAATGAATAAATCTTTTTTTATTGTTATACGTTAAGATCACACGTCGTTGAGTATTGTGTTCGGGGAAGAGCAGGGGTGGGGGCTCGTGAGCCAGGTGGTGAAATTGAATGATCAACGTGTGATTATCGTGTGTGTTTCCCTTGCAAGTTATTTTGACGTGGGCGGCTAATGTTGAGTAACTAGTGCCCACGTGCCCGTTTCCTGGGGCCAGTATTCACGTTCTGGTTTAAAGACCAGGAATACTGTCACATATAGTTGTTCTTTTCACAAAATGGCTATACAGTAAGGTTAGTTGTAGACTAACAACAAAATAATAAAAATTAACTAATCCATGGTCTTGTGCAATGACTCCAGTCACCAGAACAAGGTTTGGTGCCATAGGTTACCATGAAAAGCAAAACTATAGATACACTGTGGTGAGATGATTTTAGAAAAATAGTTGCAAATTCTTTATATAACATGACTTCATCCCCAGCAATCATCTCTATAAAGAACTAACAAATGTGACAGTACAACAGGTGTTATTTCTCTTTTGTGTGTGGTGGCACTTCTGTAGGGCTTATAAGTCAAATTTTGAGCTAGGTGTCTGCACTTTGACCTGAAAATGTATTTATAAATGATGAAGAAGACGTTTCTCAAAGAAACATGAAACCTGGCAATTACACTATTTAGATTAGCCTGTCATATGGAAATAAAAGTTAATAAAGGCTGACAATAAAGGTCTATATTACCGCATATTCCATAAATAACATGCATGTATTAAATGATTTGTAACCTTATCTGAACTTTAATTCTTATGGAGTTGGCAACTATACTTGCATGTATTGTCATCTTAGTTATTTTAAATAGTTTTCAAAAACTGGCCTGCCACAATACGCAACACATACGTTGAAAGCATGTATCTTTGTCCTCCCAAATTCTTCCAAGCTCTTAATATTTTTTTTTATCACTTGCAAACAAAACAAACGAGAGTATCAGTATGGGCGCCATCATATATGCAGAACGACACACTGTAGTGCCTGTGACTTTCTTTGTGACGCTCTTAGGCATTCTTCCTCATCACTTTGGAAAGCCTGAAGAGCCGTGTGAATAAGGTCAATGAATCCAAAAAGAGTTTACTTGTTGGTTATAGTTTACCCAACCTCATTCAGCCAACAAGTTGGGCTATCCCGCTGGGAAAATTTGCTACCCGCTGGTAGCGGTTAAATGGGTCACAAAGTCATCTGCCAACCTTTGAAGTGTGACTTGTCTCTGAAAGTTACCACTTCTTCGCTTTTGGTATATAACGAACTCGTCAATGTGGTGAATCAGACAAAAAGCATCCGCGTATAAAGCCGAATCCAACAGAGAGGTTTCTCGGTGAATCATTTCCCCTCCCTGCAACTTGTCCTCTTATATACTAAATGTATGCTAAGGACCGACTCAGAATGCACCTTCTAGCAGAACCACACTTCTCTTCATCGCTGTGCAAGCGACTTTATCGTGCCAGACAGATCTTTGATCGCGCGCTCGCCTACGTCACTACAGTGCGCTACACTTACGACACCTTCATTGTGACAGGGCAGGCGTGAAGGGCAGAGGAAAAAAAAAAAAAAAAAGAAACGGAAAAAAAATCGCGGGCACAATGTGCATAATGATCATTTGCAGTTCACTCTCCTCACTTGGACCCCTTCACTGGAAACGGTGGGAAAGTCTTGTGCTGCCCTTTGATCTGGTCCGCGAGCGCACTCCAAACTGACCACCTAGAACGTTCTACCATTTGGGCATGTACGAGTGTGTGTGTGCACGCGTACGTTTCATTGCTTACAGTGTTCGCATGCCTGAATGATAACTGGTAGTTTTGGGTTGTTCTATGACATTAAAGCACTGAAATTGTTCGAGAAGACACGAGAGAGAGAGAGAGAGAAGAAAGAGGAGACGCATTTTCGTTTATGTATTTTGCTCCAGAGCAAAATCCCTGGCAGCCGAGAACCAGCACGGGCCCCCGGGGCAGACAAGTGACTGAAGTGAGACGACCTTTAAGGAACCCTGGCATTAAATCGTGATCGTAAATCAGCTTTTGTTAAATAGTAGAATGCTTACAAGTCGACTACCATTATCTACATTTAATAATGCAATATCGACAGCAAACTGAACAATAGGGTAAGTGCGACCACCGGAGGTTCTGTGTCACTACACGCATTGCAGATATTTATCGCTCAAAACAACCTGGAGAAAACTAATAAAGGAAAACTGAAATAAAGTTTTTAAAGCTGGTTCCTAAATGAGTATCCTAATTGTCTTAGTCTCCCATTAAGTACTCGAACCTTGACTAAAAGGTCCAAATCTACCACAATCCCCAAGTCTCAACTCAAGAAAAAGGTCATCTGCTACATACAACAAAGCACATAAAAAATTCCTGCAATCAATTAAAATAATAAACGAGCCAAACGCTTAGTAAGAAACAAAGGCCCCTCTGTTTGTTTTGGTATTTAAACTTAAGTTTAAAATCTTTTCTTCCGCTTTGCTTTGCAAAACGTTATTTCATATGAATGACCGGCAACCAGAGTGTTAAGAACATCGAACTTAAGCGAACGAAAAAAACGTCGAATAAATAAACAATTGACTTAAACGTGCAACAACACTCGAGAGTCTCTAACTTTTCTTTTTTCTATTTTAGTAAGATAACACACACACACACACACACACACACACACACACACACACACACACACACACACATCAATCCTAGAATTCTGAAATGTGAACACTCACATAAGCGATTTGAGAGTATGGTCACGCGTCAGTCACGAATGTACGGGGGAAAAAATAAATTAAAAAAAATATAAAGTCCTTTCACTTTCTGTCGAAAACCCAAACATCTCGACTAGTGTCGTCCAGGCCACACTCACACTGGTGGGTGGGTGAGAGAGGAAAGTGACCAACCTGGCGCTAATTAAATGAAATTAATTTTTGTACTTTTGTTCTCCTGGGGCCAGTTGCACAAGACGTTTCTAAACCTTAAAACTGTTCTAAAGAAGCAAAATATCTTCTTAGCCATTTTGATGGATTGCAGAAAAATATACAAAGAATTATATTGACAGGATGGAAAGTCAGACTTAAACAACTTTATCTTACTTAAAGCAGTTTTAGTTTTAAAACTTCTATAATTGTGGTGTGCACTTTAAACTAATTATCTAAATAGAGTTAAGGCCTAAAAGCGTAACAAAAAAGACAACAAATTGCTGAGGCCGATCCCCGGGCCCGGATTTAGAAGAGGAATGTTCCACGCCCTGCCCCTCCCTCTCGTCAGGCTTGCTGGCAACGCTAGCAGAAAAACACAAATTTCTTTTGGAAATATCAGCCCCTGCGTCAGGCATAAGACATTTATTTGTATACAACCTGTCACACAACCTAATATTGTCTTAATTGATGACTTAGTTGTAAAAACCTTCGAGTGGCCACATTTCTGGGACCTTGTTAAGGGGCGAATTCTCCTCTCGGAGCCTTATACTATCATGACGGTAGCATACACTGCTGTGCGCAGGAAAGAGCTTCTCTGCATGACCTACCTGTAAGTAGGTTTACAAAGCCGACATAAATTCCAGCCTATATCGTTAATTTGTTAAGACGGACAAAGTTAACACACTTCGTCGACGACCGATCGTCGTGTTTGCTAACAGGGGTCGCTAAGGTCCACATTGGGACAAAGCAAAATGCAGCGTCTAACAGACCAAGAAAACGATCTCCTTGAGCGATGTTTCAGCGAGCAGGCCACATCGATCTGTTCTCTAAAGTCTGATACGAGAAGGAATCGTAGAAGTAATCCTGAGCGGTCTTCGTAACAACGGCGTTAACATTTCGGTTTGTAAACATCTGTTCCTCCTCTGGCTTCTTATAGTACCAGTTCATACCAGATTCAACATTTTCCTCGAAATCGTCGGACGATAACAATCGGTATCGAAATATAGTTCTTATCATTCGGGGCAGGAGATTATCGAAAGTCCCAGAATCTATGATACATCTGCTTCGTGAATCCTTTACATCCTAAATTTTACCTCTAACCTCACTTAAACCATCATGAACCATAACAAATCGGAATTTTTCTTTTAATTCGACAGGATTGGCTTCTAGTAGCCATGCAATGTAAACCTCTAGGATGCCACACGCACGACACAGAAACACATATGCCTAGAGACGGAGGGTTCTGCTCATTTCTTGCATATGTCTGCATATACATAACTTAACATTCAGTAGACTACAACACGGGGTGCATACTCTAACTCAAACCACCATTGCATCACTGCGACAACGGGCGATTACTAAAGGTTTACACTGTCGACCAAAGTTTATAGCCGGATCCAGTTTGCATCCGACAGGAAGTATAGCTCTACGCCCTGCTTTGACCTAGCGGTAACATCGCTTACAGACCCTGCTGAACAGAGAGAAATCTGGAGTTAGTAGACCATTTCATGTCTTCGTCGATGTCTTCCCAAGAAGATACACGTAAGCCAGCGATATACCCACTGAACAATCCGCACTGAACACGTGTCACATCTAGAGACGATCGTGTGTATCCTGGGATCAAATTTGAACACAAGACCTAACGATTCTCCCTTGCTAGCTCTTTACGAATGCACTGCCCCCAATATACACCTTGGCTGGAGAGTTTATTTGATGGGAAAGTGCTTTCACCTAGTATTGATTTCGCACTGAAGGGAGGATTGACTATGGGGAAGGAAAGACCACATCCATCGGCCAGCGGATGTCAAGACCAGAAAGAGAGGTACACGGACTTAGAGACGAAATACGATCTCAGTGCTTTCCCGAAGTGAAAATTCCGTACTAATGGAAGGAGACCCGAGGATGAGGAAAGGAAACTGGAGCACCCGTGACTACGTGTCGCGTCTGAAAAAGATCACTGATCGCCACCCAGGACTTACGAACCCCACTGCAGAGCCCGGCAAGCGTTTGACTAACATCGCGTCCATACATACATATATCTTCGAGACCAGTTTTTATTATGTCTGAACATAATGTATCACCGCTTTCCACAAATAATGTCACATTAGCCGTTGCCCTAGCTGCAAGTGAAAAGCAGAGCGCGAACGTCAATTCCGATTGGTTCGTGTCTCCATCTGGTCTGTCGTGCCATGTCACCGGTCGTCAACGAGAAGCTGTATAGTCCCTGTGATCTCGCGCAGACACGTTACGTCTTGCCGCAGTTGCCAAGTCCAGCGACAACGCTGTACAGTCCGGCGTGTGGGCTCACCGCGGTGTGTCACAGAGCTGCCGACACCACGTGACCAGGCCAGGGATGGGACTGACTACAGCGTGACGTCACTCGCTCAGATTAGGCTGGCCGCTGACAGGTCAGACAGGTTGAAGTCCAAGTAGTTGTCAAGGTGGGATCAGACCAGTATTACCTCTATGGTCTCCCGTCGTCAGTCAACGTCAGGGGAAAAACTCCGCCATCTTGTTCAGCGCCCCGCCTTGGCAGAGTGTTTTGCGTGTCATTTTCTTGGCGGCTGCTTCGGTAGCTCCCTTTGCCCTCTGCGTCGCGAACAGCTGCAGGGCAGTTGTTACACGCGTCGGTACATGGTGTGCGGCAGGTACGTCAATCTTGACGAGTCTGGAACGTACTGGCGAAAGGTTGAGAAACAGCTTATAAATTCCCGTACCAGTCTAGAAGGGTCGGTCAGGCGTGGCACTTCGTCTTCTCCCGCTGCAGTCACTCGTACTTTCGCTGTGGATACTAGTGGATGCCCATCCGCACTAAATGCCGAAGCAAATTTTCGAAATTATCTCCGTGTCACGGAGTGACATCACGTGTCACGAAGAAGCAGGCGGAGAAATAAAGAAACGTTATGGTGTTTAAAAAATGAAAAAGTGTGTGGGGATGGTTGAGAAGGGGGAAGGTTCATAAGAAATTTCAAAATGGAGGAGATGCCATAATCTTTCTTCACTATTCTTTATTACTCATTATTCAAAAGCTTTATGAACGCTAACATTTTATGCGTTCTTCCCAGGACGAACCACAACCGCTAATGTAAGAACCTTTCAACAGGCTCTTGGTGTATTACAATAATAAAAAGAATTCGAGTTATTGTTAGTCGATTTCCATCATAATATTTAGCGGGACTGTTTCGGTTTCATTTTGGTCATGGACCGTAGCATTCTAGAAGTATGGAAAATAAGGAGTTCACGTTGAGACCGTGCAAGAGTGTCCTCGTGACTCCCCATGCGCCTGACAAATAGGGATTTCTTTTTTCGTCTACTTCCTCGGCCCCCACTGTTGGCGGAATCCCAGACACTTAATCCCCGACACTTAATCCCCTAGACTTTTAATCCCCAGACACTTAATCCTCAAAATAAAATTTCAACTAAAAAAATTATGAAGTGAATGAAAAATTTAATTCAAATTCAAATAATTATTTTCATGTAAACATCAAAATAAGTTTGACAATTAAAATAATACTTAACTTCAACATCTATAACATTAGTTAAAGTTCATGTGAGCTATTAATGTCAATGTTCTTCAACAATATGATATGAAAAGTGTTGTTAATCAATATGACAGGAAAGCTAATGATCGGAGGTACCCTAATTGGGGCGATTGTTACATCTCATTAGAGTTACCACGCGACACATTTCTCTTACGGTTATAATGTTTCAAGTTCACAAAATAGGAGTTTTGAGTGTTGTGTCGCGATTTGGGGGCATTTTTGAGGATTAAGTGTCTAGGGATTAAATGTCTAAGGGATTAAGTGTCGGGGATTAAATGTCTGGGGATTAAGTGTCCGGTCACCTGTTGGCGAACGGGCAAGAAGGAGCGGGAGGACAAACTGCACATGCACACTTGTTAGTTTAGGAGACGCACGGTCTGTCGCAGATCTTCGTATGGGGCGGCTACCGGGGGGTGGGGGGTACTGCGGCTAATGGATGAACAAACATTTCAACGAGTGCAGTGACCAACTCTGCGTTTCGGCGACTGCCATCAAGTGCATCTTAGCCCATGAACTTAAAAAAAAATCCACTGTGATGGTAATAGGTGGCAAGACCTTACCGCGGCTTTCATCACCTCTAATTTTATTTTAAACAAAAAAACAGTGGAAGGTCGTTGAAAGGAAAGCTCATAAACGCCATTTGTCAACGCTCATTGTCAACAGAGATATGCATTTGTAGAAGCTTATAACGTACGAAAAAAATGAACTCGCAGTTATCTGCAGGTTGTCTCAGTCAGTTGTAATAATAGTAATAAAACTTATATTGCAAATTCCACCGCTTGGCAGTGACCTCAGTGCGTTGAAACAAAAGAAAATAATTAAAAACAGTAGCGCTACTTGCAAACTGCGAAAACAAAGGTGGGAGGAGATGGGAAAAAGTGAGAAAAGGACGATACAGCCAGCTACTGGAAATGTTTACTAAAGAGGGTGGTCTTTAAAAGCTTTCAAGGTGGCCGCTGTGTAAAGTGATAGGAGAAAAGCATTCCAGACACTGGGACCAGAGGGTAAAAGTAGCAGAGACCAAAATGTGCCTCCTCTGACGTGAAGAGGTCCGCATGAACAGATCGTAGCGACGGAAGTAGCTCGACGTAGGTACCCGGGGGCCAGAAGGCAACGGCTGCGCAGCGTAGCCACATTGTAGTCGAGGCAAGCTCGACCTGGCAAGTGGTGCGGCTCTCGGAGGAGTGGTGTAGAATGTCCTGCTTTGCGTTTATGGAAGACAATGCGAGCGGCGTTATTTTGAGCTCTTTGTAGCTTGTCGAGCAGGCAGGTAGGGAGACCAACAAACAGTGAGCTGTATTAGTCCAACCGAGACAAAAGAAATGCAGACACAGCCTCTTTTCATGGCAACTGAAAAAAAAACTTGAGGAAGATGGACTTAAAGATTAAATTTATATAGTTCTCGAGAGAGAGAGAGCCACTGAAGGTCACACCAAGCTTTCTTACTGTCTTGGAGAGGAGACGTTGGCACCTGATAATGTACGTAAGAGTAGAGGCAAAATTAAGTTTACAGTCAAAGGCTGCTAAAAAAACTGCTCAGTTTTGTCAACATTTATCGGCAATAGTCTTATATGTTTCTGGGTCCCTAGCTGGCGAATGACAGGGGCCAGTGTCATTCCTGAAACGCATAACATCATTAGCGCGAACTCGCTTGCCAGTGTGAAAGCCAGGCTGTCATATCTGCGACCCTTCTCCTACGTGCGGGACTGAAGGAAGACGAGTTAAAATACTTTCCAGTTTATGGGTGGCTATATATCGCGTAAGCACTCAATCGGTCTCCGTTCTCATGCACACAGAGACTATAAAAACAGATACCCGACTCCATGCGTGCGAAGTGGAGTATCCCTGGCAGGTCTCTCGTCTGCTGTGTGAAAGTGTTTTTAGCTATGCACAACCAACTACCGCTTTTTTTCTGCTGTGCTATGGGGTAACATGAAATTTCTTAATAATGAAGAAATTCAATCCTCAATTACTCCTTGATACATATATTTTTAATAACGAGGAATCAAGAAAGTTCAAATTAACATCTACGTATATAATGTTATCTCAAAACATTTCATCATTTTTCCATGTTACAGGGCAATGGATTGGACATGTGCTTCGCCAGCAGACAGCAGACCTCTCCAGAATCGCCCTACGATGGACTCCAGACGGCCGAAGAAAACGAGGCCTCCCAAAGGAAACCTGGAGAAGAACAGTGGAAAGGGAGATGAAAGGAAAGGGCTGGACATGGGGTCGCCTGGAGCGAGTTTCAGCCGATCGACATCAGTGGCGGGTTCTGGTTGAGGCCTTATGTGCAAATAGCACGAAGAGGATTGATCCATGTTACAGAGATGGTTTTGGCAGTAAGCTAACAACCTTCAGGTTCGAGTGTGTTTACAACAGTTTGAAACAATTTTGCTAGTTCACCTGCTGAAGTTAGTTCAGATTAACCTGCGAGGAATCTATCTGAATTTCATCCGTTTCTCAACGTGTAATCAGTTTGTGATGACATTTTGAAGACACCAGTTGGGTACCGAAAAAAGAAGGGGCGCAATAAGGACATTTTAATGTAATTTTCTTTTCACTCCTTTAATGTTAATGAAATGCTTATTTAAATATATGAATTATAATTATTTATGCTCTTTAATATTTGATTATTCTTCTTATTTTTAATGAATACCTAGTGTGTGTATATGTAATTGTTGGCTTAGTCTTTATAGGTCTCCTGTAATTTGTCTTCCACAAATTAAGCAAGTATTTTAACTATTGGTGACTATACGGCAGGTTGTGCCCTCGGGCATAAAAAATATTCCGTTTGCTGCTGGAGCACACTCTTATCTTTCATTTTTGTCACAATGAGGAAAGGAAAGAAAGATGATAGAGGATTAAAAAGATTTGTCATCCTTTATCTTCACAATCT
This sequence comes from Marisa cornuarietis, assembly GCA_004794655.1. Taxonomy (NCBI): domain Eukaryota; kingdom Metazoa; phylum Mollusca; class Gastropoda; order Architaenioglossa; family Ampullariidae; genus Marisa; species Marisa cornuarietis. The sequence goes on from SMMW01000651.1 coordinate 5,210,994, forward strand.
ATTATAACGCTATTTAGTGCTTCTGATTCGTAAAATCTTAATGGAACTGTTGACTGTACAGAGCTACGGAGTGGAACTTTTTGGACGAAAAACAGAAAATGACTTAAGTTTTTATGTCGTCTGCTGCTCGTTATCTCGTGAATATCTTCGATATTGTACAAAATATTTTATTCGCAAGTCTTTTCCAATGGAGTTTATGACTAGAAAGGAATGCAATAAAAATAATGGAATTCAAACATATCCTAATTCTCTGTCTCTATCGTCTCTGGTGGTCCATCTGATTTAACGTCCTTGGTTTAGGCTAGAATCACAACGGTTCACAGCTCTCACAAGTACTTTTTCCCAGTCCTGATTGTCTGGTCTTCGTAAGGGAAACAATGATAAACCTTTGCGTCGACCTTTGCATAGGGCAGTCTGGAATTGCACAGTTAGTGGCTGGCATCTCAAAATAATTACGACTGTAGCTCTCTGACACACTGTCTTAAAGAAAACTGGAAAACACGAGATGATACATAAGTTCAGCGCATGCACCTTCCAAGTAATCAGTTCCGGCGCGAGAGGTGGTGGTTCATCTGATCTAGCGTCCTCGGTGCGCATCAGATCATTCATAGCTCGCATGCGTACTTCAATTTAACATCCAGATACAAATGGCAGACTATAGTGTTAATTTATATATTTTTAACGAATCCCTTGAAATGATCACATATCTAGCAAAGAAATCGCTAAAAAGGAAAAATGTCGAGGAACGCAACAAGAATTAACTGTAAGGTTTTTAAAAAATGCAGAAAAACTATTATGAGAAAAGCTTGGAGGGTACCGGTACAAACATGGAAGTCACCAGCCCTAACGCGTTAACCTAAACAAAGTCATGCAAAAGCGAAACTATAAACATACTTGTTTCAGACTGGATTGTAATTTCTCTACTTGCAATTTTTCATTAGACGGTATGATGTCTGGCATGGCGATTAGTGTTTCATCAGCTATCCGGAAAACACTGCCCCCAACACGCTTATGCACAATAAAATTTTATCCAGTTTCAAGGAGGTCATCTTTCTCATGAATGTAAAATCCGTCTTATTCCCATACACTCCATACTTGGCGATCGCACTTCTTGGTTTCACATCCTGAAACGAACTGGTACCATAGACAGACAATAAGAGTCCATATCAACCCTAAGAAATGTTCACGGATAAGAGAAAATAGCAAAAATCACATCACTTGCTCCTTTGTGCAAGGAAGAAGAATGGCGAGGGTACGATTAAGGAATGAAAGAAACATAATATTTTTTAAATATCATTATATTTATTTTGAGAGTAAATGCCCGAAGAAAACGAACCGATCAAAATGCGGTAAACAAATCTGGACCGATGCTTTTGCAAACTTTTTAAACCGGAGATTGTAGAGCTATTTAAAGTAATATTTGCGCTCTAATAGTTTTTAACAGGTAATTTGCGGGTTGCACATTGCTAAAGCCAACCAGACCACACTAAATATTACTTAAAAAGTCATATAACGGCGAAATTGTATACTGGTTTATTCCCATTCAAGCAGGAGTGAAAACATGCTTGGGACTCAAAAGCAGACCTAGAGTACACGTTTTGTAGCGGACATCATGTTTTGTCGCTCGCACAACCGAGGACGTTGTTTTATGAGGTTTACTGATACATAGGACTGTTTACTGCTTGCCTAAATAATGAAAGCTTATGTGCAAAGTTCACATGGCTGATAGTCCTCCCATACCTATCCAAAATATGAGGCTATGTAGCCATCACAGAAAAAATAAATAAATATGTCAAACACCAGGCGCAGCGTATTACACGCCGCATAGAAAACCACCACGTCTACAACACATACATGCACAACCGCAGGCAGAAAGGCAGCTGAAACCATCGAGTCCAGATAAAAACCGACTTTGCCCACACAAGTATTATCAACCAGGACACTTCTAAACCATTCGAAACGAGCACCTATTTGATAGCACTATCCCTAGTAGACCTATTTTAACATCACACAGTTGGTAAAACTGTGCTGATTGCCTCTTGTTTGTGACAAAAAAGTTGTTCAAGTTACAGGACTGATATTTTAACGGCTAGTGATCTTTGACGCTTCCTTAGATGACTGACTGAGGCATGCATGAAAACGTGTGCAAGCTGTAGTCTAGATTTTTGCAAACGTCAAGGTTTCTTTTAAACGAAGCCGATGGGGGTAGTTATAATTCGGCAGAGGAGCTTTTAAAGCCTTCTGATGCTTTATGTTCAAGAACTGGAGTCAAAATGAAAGATTTACCGGATTGCTTGAGTTTGGTCGACTGATTAGATGGCTTTCGGTTATTATATTGAACTCTAAAGAGTAAAGAACAGGTTATTGAGTTCTGCAGGAGAAAACAACACTCACCTCACTTTAAATTGGCGGTGAGCAGGTTAATCAGATGGATTCGTTTAAATTCTTAGGTTCTGTTATCTCAACCAATCTGGCATGGGACATTAACATTTCATCCATAGTTAAGAAATGTCAGCAGCGGCTTCATTTCTCAAGGCAGCTCAAACAGTTCGGATCGAGTAGCTCAGTTCTTCGGCGGTTTTATCGTACCGTCATTGAATGCACTCTGAGCTTCTCCATTCCTGTCTATCACTGTCTGTGTATCAGACAACGATAGCGTACAGTTAGAGCATGTTTGCAGACCTGTGTCCAAGACTTTCATCAGTGAGCTCCCATTTGTCATCTTCATCAGTGATGGGTACCTAATGCCCAAAGCCAGGAATGTCATCAGTGATCCATCTCACCCAAACAAACCATTTTGTTCGTGCCACTCCCGTCAGGCATGCGTTTCAGAACGTTGCCAGTCAATATTTTTTTTCTGAAGCAATTTTGTCAATTTCACGGGTTTCTTCGTGGGATTGGCTGTTCTGAAGACGAGGTGTATGTGTGGGTGCACGACTCATGCTCTCATACCACAACTCAATAATATGTTCTGCAGAATAAACGTTAAGGTCTAAAGAATGTCAAAACGAAACCGCGAAAACACACATGTCAAGCTTAAATGAGCAAAAGGTACTGCAAGCACGAAAGGCACAAATGTTCATCACGGTACAATACCAGGAAATCAGGATGAGTGATTGAGTCGAGCAGGCAGCTAGAGGCCATTTCGCCCTTCGGCTTACAACTTCAAGAAATCTAGGACTTCACAGCCAACACAGGAGGAGACGTACAACCTTTTCTATATCAATTTTTCAACAAAATGGCAAAGACGTGTTAAAATATGATCATCATCTCTACCGCTCTCTCTTCCACCTCTCTTCCTTCTGGTATTATGTATTATTTACTAATAATAATTTCAATTGCAATACACCATGGGCTCACAAAAGACTTTTAATCAGTTTCTTTGTACGTGGCTATTATAGTGTTCCTGGGTTTTCTTCTTGTTTTTTTTTTGTTTTTTGGGTTTTTTTTAGTACTACGCAACCTCCTGTTTAAATGATGGAGAAAAGCATCAACATAGTTTCTTACACTTAACTGTCTTATTTTTCTGTCCGGGTTCGAAATAAAAGAGGTGTGCCCGTGACGTACGATCAGCTTGGAGTACATACGAACCTATTTAGCAGGCATGACAAAGATGGCTTCCTCCAAACTGGCTAAGGGCTGTAAAAGAAGTCCACAAGGACTAGACGTCAGGAATAACAACAGCGAGCCTTCCAATAAATTACAACGCAACTTCTTTACACTTCTTCACACTTTTGAGTTGACTTAATTTACCAAACTGTTTGTCTTGAAGGGTAAAATTTACAGAATGTTTATCTATCATTTTAGGCGACGCTTGTATGTAGGACTGCTAAACACAGACCTGCATGGCTACACCCAGCCTCTGGGCAAGCACGTTCCACTGGGCAGGGAATCAATAATTCTGCAGGAACAACAACAAACTGAAAGTTTACTTCCGGTATAGCTCAAACGTGGACAGACATCTATCCTTAGTGGCGTAAAGAAAAGAGGACGGCAGCACGATTGTGAGGAAAGAAAAGGGTGCATCCCGATACATTACACCATACCAAGCAATGAAGTATTTATAGTGATCCGTGCTTTTACGAGCGTGCCGTGAGGTATTGCTAACACGAAATGTTTTATTTTGTTAGTACTAGAACTAATATAGAATCATCTCGCTATCGTTGCATCTCTGAATCTGCTTCTAGGAAGAAGTCATTCATTCACCATAAGAACATAGTAATTTTACTAGGAAAATATTGCCTACAAAATATTAGTGCATTCGTCGAAATGAATATGTTTGATTTTCACAGATTAATACATATATTCAATAAGTTCATACAGTGCACATTCAGTGCTTTATTGTGCTGAGGAAAAACCCGTGGGACTTCTTACAATATATCTACACAATAACAATGACAATAACAATGACAAAGAAGTTCGTGGACCCGAGGTTCGTAGGGGCCAGTGATCGGGAAACATACTCTTCCCTATTTAGCAGGAAATGGTAAACCGATTCATTATGGAGGAAGGAAAGTTACATACCTTCTGAGTGCTGTGTTCTAGAAATGGTGAACCACATACAGCTCACTGCTTCTGTAAGAAATGTGAATTTAACTGTTATCATTCGCTTGCAAGAAAGAAACTTCATCTTCGTCCATGCATTTTGTTCATGTTTGCCACGGTGTCATATGTTAGTTGATGCTTTTGTTTCTTCGTAGTGTGGTTAACTGTCAGTTCGTTTGCAGTCTCTTGTACACTACGTATCGCGCTTAAAACTACTCAGGAAAATGGTTTTTACGAATTAATGATAATAAGATTATTATTGTAACTTGTAAGGGAAATAAATGAATGAGATACGACTAGGATATATATATATATATATATTATAAAGAGTAAAAAAGTGTCTAGGAACATCTTAGTGTGAAAAAGATCATTAGCCATTTTAAACACGGATGATGTAACAGTGAAGAAACGATAGAGAAAAGGACGCGTGATCAGCCTGAACTGTATCACAGTAATGATAAAGAAAAGAACATGTTTGTAGTACAGTAACAGGATATTTATCTAACAATCTAGCTAAGAATCAAGGATATCATCACACTGTTTGTGCTCGCGACAGGAACTGTAAGTGACAACAACAGGATACTGGAGAATAAGCAGGCATGTCTGCTTTCCTACGTCACAGCTACGCGCGCGCGAACACACAATCTTCTAATATTACTGGATAGACCTTGCGCGCGCACTGAAATAGAGCTTCGTGAAACCACAACGCTACCCCATTTTAGCACTTCCAATATCATATAAACAATCAAGAATCCTGAACAGATTGACAGCAACCTCCTCAACTGCAAAAACTAAAGCATCTCAAAGGGGAGGGAGGAACAAACAAAACGGCAAGGTAAACAGTTTACGAAAAATTCGAAAATACAGTGGCAGAGTGTTCCAAACTGTGAGCATCCCCTTGGGAATTCCAATGTGATGGCTAGTCGCCTTCAAGGAGAGTCATCCATGGTTTATTCATTAATAACACATCAGTGGCTGGTCTGGCAGAGTACTCCATCACGGTGGGTGACGTTTGCTGCAGCAGTAGAAGCAGCAGTCCGGGAGGGGGAAGGAGGAGACGACTGTCGTAAATCCCCAAAACAAAACAATTTAGCGCCAAAAATACCGAAAAAAATTACCCACAGCAGCTGGCTTGTCATAGACCGTTACGATTAAATTTCAATAACAAATGCCGCAACAGCAGCAACAACCAGACGATAACCTTTTCGGCAATCCTGATCGTGATATTTTAGTTTTCTGGATAAAGGACATGAAACAGACACTTCTAAAAGTATTCATCTCTTATGTTCCACACATACTTGAAACACACTAGGTTTCATTTTAAACAATGTCGTTAATCAAACAATTTGGTGAATGATCCGTGCTCCTTCATTCACTCCCTAGATCTACGATCGTTGTAGTTCTGGGCCTGAGAGCCCTTTGCATCAATATTTAAAAGTTAATTTCACTTACAGTAAGGCACAAGTAACAAGGACACGGGCTCGATCTTTTCGTACTAAAGACGTCAGGGGCGGTAGTTATGAAGCGAGGGCAACATGGGGAACTCAAGGGCAAGCGTCGTGTTTCCAAAAATATAAACAGACCCCACAGATTTTTAAACAGTAAACCGTAGTTATAAAGAGGTGGAAAACGTGCCCTGGGGTAAGTAACATGTAGTGTCCGCGGGGTCTCAACATCGCTTTTTAACTTCAGAAACAAGACGCCTTTCCTTGAGTGCTCATTGTGCCCCAGGGCAAAGACTTACCCTCGCTTCATAACTACTGCCACATGAGAGTACGCAGTAGGGCCGCGAGGGATCGATGGAGTACACCGAGATATTTCCCGCTCGCTGACGGGTAATCTCCCACGGGTGTTTACGAACAGTGTGGTGAAGGCCCCAGGGTGAGACTCCCGCTGAATTGACGGGATCCTTCATATGCACCGGTTGTTGACAGTGCACTTTAGGGTAATCGAAGGGGATTTCACCTGTCGAAATTAACACAGGATCTAGGGACTGTACATGTTGCACGTGCACGACGATCAACCTTTCAATGCCCGCCAGTCCAGAAGTTTCCCGTTCATACCCGCGCGTAGTAAATACACTAGTCAGTCAAAGCCCCAGAAACTTTTTTTTCCAACCCAGTATATCTGATGGCAAATCTGCCTTTGTTGGTCCCAAGCCTGGATGAGAAAGGATGGTTACTCGTAGGGCTAGCAATCCTACCCCGTAAAACCCTTTTACGCTACGGAAACGACAATTAGAGAAACAACTTCATTAGGTAGACGGAGTGATGCAGACCAGGGAACAAGACCCATGACAGCGAGGGATCAAAGCCGAAAGGACGTCTCCAGGCCCACAGCGAAGCTCCTGACAAAACAACATATGCGAGTTGGTTGCTGGAATCTGCGGACTTTATTTCAGACAGTGAGATTATCACAAGAAGTTAAAGAAATAACCTACAAGCTCACAATTGTAGCAGCAGCAGAGGCAAGATTGACAGGCACAGAAAATCAGATACCTAGTTCCTTAGAAACAATTATCTGGTCTGAAAGAGAAGACAACCACCACCATTAAAGAGTCGCCCTAATCATCAGCAGGAAACATGGAAACAATACCTTGCGGTGGAATCCCATAAATGAATGCCTAGTCTACGTTAGGTAAAGCTCAAGTTCACGAAGCTATCTAGTGTAGTAGCCTACGCCTCCACTGACAACGATGACGAAGAGGAGAACGACAAGTTTTATAGTCCATTCCATGCGGTTTTAGATCCCCAAGCATGACGTAATGCTCCTCGTAGCCGATTTTAACTCAAGAGCAGGCAGCAAAGTGTGTACAGAGAAAGAGGCGGCATGGAACGGAAAGAATGGTGAGAGACTCCTTAGTCTGTGTGAAGATAACGACCTTATTATTGGTGGTACTCTGCGCACAAAACAATCTACAAACTAACCTGGACATCACCTGATGGAAGGACACAAAGCTAGATAGATCACATTATCACCATCAACAGCAAATGGAGGCGGTGCTCCCTACAAGACATGGGCCAGCCGAGGAGCAGACGTCAACAGTGATCACCACCTATTAGTTGCAAAGTTGAAACTTAAGTTGAGAAAGGGAAAGACTGGGCAGAAAAGAAACCGGCGTTTGAACATGGTCAAGCTCTGAGACCGCAATCAAAAAGGCATTGCTTTGAAAAACAACTTCGGCATCTTCCAAAACGAAGCAGCAATAATGATCGATACCTTCAACAAAGCCACAATAGGAGCAGTAAAAGAAACCATTAGCTACAAGACAAGCACCCAAACCTAATGGATATCTGCTTACACATGGACCATGATAGAAGAAAACAAAGAGATAAAGAAGAATCTCCTGAACACGAAGTACCCCCGGCTAAAGAGAGGACTGCAGCCCAGGGAGCTAGACAAGCAGATCAAGGCCTCCTCAAGGAGACACGGGCGAAAGTATATAGAACGCCGAGGCAGTAGCCAAACGGAAAGACATGAAGGCAACCTACCAGATCATAAGGAGTCTACGAGATGACCGAAGCCACAGCCACGACTTTCCGGTTAAAAAAGCAGATGACACATCAACCACTGAAGAGTGAGCCAAACTGAAGAGATGGGGGGGGGCTTTTCAACAGGTTCTAAACCAGCCAGACCGATCAGTGCTAACCGAAATCACCAAAGCGGAAGAAGACCTAAATGTCAACATAGGCCCTATTACACTACTAGAAATTAAGGAATCCATTCACAAAACAAAGAATGGCAAGGGTCCAGGAGGAGACGATGTATGTGCTGAAATGCTAAAGTGACACCGCGTATCCTACAAGGCATCCTCTAGGAGATTTGGGACAGTGAAGAAATTCCTGTTGACTAGAGGAAAGGTGTCATAGTCAAGAAACTGAAGAAAGGAAACCTTGGTGAGGCATCACATTGTTTTCACTCACCAGCAAAGTTTTCAGCCGTGTAATCCTCCAGCGCATTACAACAGTAGACTTTATACTTCAAAAAGAACAAGCCGGCTTTTGAAAAAGATAATCGTGTATCAATCATATCTTTGTGTTGGGACAAATCTTGTAACAATCACAGGAGTGGAACAGTTCACTGTAAATGGCCTTTATCGACTTTGAGAAGGCATTTGACAGTCTAAATCGTGCCTCTCTGTGGAAGATCATACATCACTATGGCATCCCACAGAAACTGGTCAACGTCAAGTCCTTACACGAAAACTTCAAGTGCCAAGTCACCCACAACAACCAGCTGACAGAACGCCTTAGAGTGGACACAGGCGTCAAGCAGGGTTGCATCCTGTCACCGATACTGTTCTCACTGGCCATTGACTAGCTCAAGCACCGTGCCCATGGGGAAGTTAACAGGGCCTATAATACAGAGATTCTCAACCTTTTTCGCGAATGGACCCCCAAAGGATGAAAGTATGTCCGTGGGTACCCCTAGCGCGTGTTCTCGCATAAAAGTACTTATTTTCATAATGGCGTGTGCTCACCTTTCTAATCCGATACTTGGGCTTGTTTTTATGTCATCAAAGATCTGAAGCAAGGATGGATCGATGCTGATGAGGTCTGGTATAACATCACCTTCAGGCTGAAGTCGGTTCTTTACTTTTCATTGCAGTAAAAGCCGAGAAAGCACTTTAACATAAATACGTTTATGAAAAAGGCAACAATGTTGACAAGGCGGTGTTACTCAAGTCTTCGTATTCGTTACGCACACTGCTAGAAATCTCCCTCGTTGCTGTCCATTCTTGCTTTCAAAGTTCAAAGAGCTTAAGAGAGGAGCTGGTGAAGCTAGATCTGGATCAAGCCAGAAGTGTGAAGTCTGAGATCGACACAACTGTAGAAGAAATAGAGCAGCCGCTGACGTGCTGTCCGAGTCTCTTTGAAGATGCCGAACGTGTTGCTGAAGACGGTGATGATCCAGGCGTCCTTAATTTGCCCTCGAAACTTGAATCTTTCTTTGAAATGCATCCCCCAACGACAGCAAACTGGCGACCTTCTTCAAACTCTTTGATTGTTTTAAACTAAACTACTACTATATAACGCATTGAAACAATAATTATTTATGTCGCTGCGTACCCCTGCATAACCTTTGCCGTACCCCTAGGGGTAAGCGTACCACCGGTTGAGAACCGCGGTTATAGTGGACTCTAGCCACAGTCTTGGAGGATCTATACTATGCCGACGACCTAAGACTATCCCATAGGAACAAAGATCTCCAACAAAAGACCGAAAACCTAAGTAAGACTGCGAGCATGATATAACTCGGAGTCAAGGGCACTCGAAAAACAAAATTCCTAGGGAACAACGTGATGAATAATAACCCTGTCACAATCAGCGGGAGACCACAGGTGGACGTAAAAAATGTGTGTACCCGGGCAGCAAGGTGACAGCAGATGGTTACTGTGAACAAGAGATTAACGCCAGGATCACCAAAGCCAATCAAGCTTTTGACCATCTGGAGATCCACTTGGCTCAGCATCCACACAAAGATCAGGATCTTTAAAGGAAACGTACTTAGTGAGTTCCTATATTGATCTGAGCGCTCGAAGACCACAGCCTCCGTCGAGAGAAAGCTGTAAGTGTTAAAACCAAGTGTTTGCGGCGCATACTAAAGATCTTCTGGCCCAACACCATCTCGGATGAAGAGCTGCGAGACGTGAACGATAGGGGCGTGCAGCTTCACAGAATCCAACTGTGGCGCAGGCGATGGACACCGCAGGGGAAAAAAGAACAGAGGGAGGCCCAAAGAGACGCGGAGAACCGGCGAGAAGGACCTCAAGAGCAGAGGCCTATCACTTAGGACAGCCCCCAAAGCAACAGCAGCAGCAGACAGAACTAGACGGAGGTCCTTTGTTGTCCCATCACGTGCAAGACGGCGCAGAAAAGACTTAATGATGTACCCGATGGCATTACAGTCCTCTTTTTATTTAGAATAAACTGAAAAAGCACTAGAATAAACGGTCCGGTATGTGACATGACTGGGTGTTGGGAGAAACTGCGTAGTTCAGTTTGAGTGCTCTGTCTAGGAAACATAGCGCACCAATGGAAGTGGATCGCACAGGTACCGTTGGACCACTAAACCATCAGGTGCTGACATAGTGTGATCCCACAAAAGAACTATGCAAAGTCTTTCTGTCTTAAGTTTCTACTTGGGGACCGTCGGCAGGGCCAGATTAATGCAATCTGATGCCTTGAGCACAGCTCAGCAATAGTGTCCCATCCCTATGGCTTTTTCTCCTCGCTTTACTGCCCAGACGTTAAGACTTAATAGGGGCTGAAAGTGAGGTAGGCCATAAAAAATTCAGTTACCCAAAATGGGGCATCAATCAGCTAAGACTTGTACAGTCATCTTGTACGTATCAGTTTTTAAACAAGTATTTGAAACTGCAGTCATTTTATAAAACAGGAATCCTTAAATCGTCTGCTACGCTTTACTATCTTTTATCAACGTGTTTATTTTTAATTTATTTCCAAAGTGCAATCTATTCAAACTAAGCGACTGTTTTGGCACAGATGACAGATGTCCCAAGCAACGACAACCACAACAACGAAGCCTAATGAGCGGAAGTGCAGGACAGCGAGGGGTTATAGCCCTCTGGTGAGTAGGTAACTCGTTACCTTGGTGCCCAATGCACGTGCGTATTTATTAATCCCAGGCTGACAGTCGAGTAGGCAGTCTTACCTCGCGACAAAGGTGAGTTTCGATGCAATTAGTTTGATTGAAAATCCTGCAAAGACTTTGCAAGTGTTAAAAGAGTTTGTTCAACTAAACGCACGAAGCTTTTTGTCATGAATTTCGCCTGGTGCCCCACATTTCATTCTCTATTCCTTTTTTTTTTCTTGAAAGAAGACGAATTCTTGCTACTGCTAGTGATTTATGGAATTCAAGCGAAAGGCCATACACATGTTCTGAGGCCATCAGACATGACAGTACATACAGCAACGGAGTCCAAAAAAACAAACAACGTGTTTGGAGCAGATTTTTGACTTCAGCATTTCTAATGTGGCATAAAGGTGATACAGGAACACAAAAAATAAGCAATAAAATATCAACAATTTACACACGCCCTAAACACATGAAACTGGGAAATCAGAGCACTTTAGGGCTTAGCCGAACGTTCTGGAGGTGATATTCAAGAGATGCTTTATGCTCAAAGCCTACTCGAAGACGCAAGCCTGAACTTACTGGCAAAATACAAAGGTGTCTGTAAGTGACAGGTGAAAAAAACTGCATCTTTCACAGGGCTTTTTACGCTCAAGGAGGGGGCCAGTGTCATTAGGTCGCTATCCGGTTTTACATTTGGATGACTCTGTTAAAACGAAAATAAGCCCGCAGTGATTGGCTGCTCAGGATCACGAGGATACCAGCAGCCACGATTTACTGATATATTTGTTGCAAAATCTAACAATAGATACAGCAGAATGCGTTTGCATTGTTTTCAGAATCATGAGCGTTCTTTTTTGCGCTAGTGCTTGTTCCACTTGGAAAAACTTGTCATCTCTGTCTGAACCAATAAGCGGTTAGCATTGTAATCGTGACCGACTGTCGTCTACTGTTTCTTTTCACACCAGTAAAAAGACCTCGTTGTGTTTTCCATTGCTTTTAGACAATACCATCAACAACCTTCACCACAGATGGTTATTGTGTGTGTGTGTTTTTTTTTTCTTTCTTTCTCTCCTTCTTTCTTTCTTTTTTGTTGATGTTGTTGTTGCAGGCATATTGCTTTTTCCTTGCAATCGAAAGTTGTGTGTGAAATCTTGTTCTGTCCCCTCTGTCATACTCTTTGATGTTGACTCTGGGCACAAGCATTCAATTTACAGCTTTCGCAAAATTTTTATTCAGTATACAGGCGAAATTTGGCCACCTCCAAATTGGATGACGCAATTTTAAAGAATCAATCAATCTGGAAACACGATTTAGATAAAAGTGCAATAAAAGTTCCAGTAAAAATCTACTGAACAGGTGTACAACAACCACTCGTAGTTCTTTGGAACATAAAATGTAAAGATCCAGCAAAGTCTGACATCACGGGTACAATTTCTTCACATAAATAATCAGTGTGTTTAATTCCGCCATGCAGCCCAAGTAGAACGTGAGCTCTGACGTGTCCGACATTTCTGCCTCTCTGTCACACCACGGACTTATTACTGGACTGCTTGCAGACGATTTTTTTTCAGTGAAGTCATAGAACGAGGCTGGTTACGAAAGAGCTTCCGGTTTAGTCACGTTTCAGTTAATACTAGAACGAGGCTTTGGACGATATAGCTTCCGGTTTATTCACATTCATTGTTAAGGCTCGCCGAGACTAACAGCGGAGAACATTGCAAGAGGCTCAGCGTTGGTCTAGGCAGACAGACAGCAATCCACCTATATACGTCCGTGGTCACACTTTGTGGCATCTCTAAGACAATCACTTACACTAACGTGTTGATTGTATCGTTTTCCCATCAAGTATACTTTTGAAAACTAGTTATTGATGTATTTGCCCAGTGGCCAAATGCCGTAAAATTTTCTTAGATTATAGGTGCAGCGTAAAACACCCGTTTAAAACTGAAAATATTAATGCTAAGATCACCAGAAATCCCCTGCACATCTAAGGAAATTCTAAATACTTAGTCTGTAATGTAATACAATTTAATTTGCACGTTGGTATGTATACTAGTTGACCTATGGACTTTAGTACAACTGAAAATGATATAAATTGACAGTTATGCATGTTAATAGTATAGATAGTGGTAAAACTGTATATACGCATACAGCATGACATTTTTACAATCTTTGAAGAGACTGATAACATTTACACGATCCGAGTCATCCATGGTTCAAAGTCCATGAGTAGTCCGTGGCGCATTATGTTACGAATGCGATGACGTTTACATCTAATGGACGCGTGATTCAAGTCACGTGATCCAGCTGACGCGAGAGACCAACCAGTCCCATTATCGGTTTGCACATGCGCTGTCTGACCTGCCCAGTTTCGATTGCGCTCTAAAAGCGCACACTTATTCTTTCACTTGAAATTGTTTTGTAGAAATTTATGTTGAAAACGAATGTGTATTTAACTCTAAATCTCTGACGTGCATTAGACAGTTTGCTTTAGCGCATTCCCATACCAGCAAGTGCTGTCCCTGTGGCCTCAAGCAATGTCCTTGACCTACTTCGGACATCTGAAGTGGGTTTGAGAGAGAGGGAATCTGTGGCATAACGAAATGACTGGCTCAGGAGAACTCATGCGAAATCGTCTTGGCATTCTGCCATCCAACTGGCCAATCTTTAAGTCGGTGGTTTTTATATGCGCCCATGTTTGATTTGCAGCTTCTTCCAATTGCGCAGACAACATGTTTACCTACACATGGTTTGTGCGCAAAAGCTTTTTGCCGCCATCTTGGTCACTACGTGATAACCCTGCTTACGTGTGGAGTTTCTTTGTGAGAGGGGAGAACCTGACTATTCATTCATTTCAAAAGTTTAAATTTTTAATCATGTTTATCGAAGATCGACGCAAAGTGCAGCACCACTTTGCACCGACGTCACATAGTTCTTAATTTAGGTTTAGGTCACACGCCTCATGAAGCAGATGTGCTCCGTAATAAAGTGTTGGTGATCCCCCACCACTCCAATCCCACATGTCTTACACTAGACAGGTTTACTGCATAGTTTAACAGAACAGGTGGGCAGGTTGTATTGCTTCGTGATTGGAAGTGTGGAAGTCTAGCCCGGTTCAAAGGTAATCCTTTCATCAAAGCTGTTAGGATTCGGTTTGTGCATCTGGATTGTTTTCAAATCACCCAGTCGTGCGCCACTTTCACTTGACAAGCCTATTTTCTAGAAAAGTGGACCTGCTTGGGAACTTTAACTGCGCAGAAAAGAGGAAAAAAGAACGTGCACAGCATACTTTGCTGTCGTGATATAATACAGCCCTCGAGCAGGTAAACAATTGAAAACGTCTTAGTTTACCTGTAGGGAAAATTCATTTGAGTATTACCTAACCTTGCATGACAGTCAATAATAGTAGATGTGTAAGCTGGGCAGAACCTTCCCGCCAGTCTGTTGATAAATATGTGTAACGTCAGACATTGAGATCCAAGTCAAACGCCTGGGAAACAGATGTGTAGTACAATACTGACGCAAGCAGAAAGGGGCCGCAGTTATGAACCAGAGGTCCTTGCCTATCTTCAGGTTTGTTTTAACTCCGCTCACTACCTACAGGTATAGCAAGCCCTCTATAGGCACAGTCGTGGACCCTACGCAAAGGGTACCACTATATCATCAGCCGACCTCAGAGACCGCACCCGTTTTCAGTTACAAGACCTCGACACGCTTTAAGCTTGTACTCATGAAGCACGTTTACCTTGTATGTTAGCCTCTCCGGACTGGGTCAATCGACTACCGATAGATAGCGGGTAAAACCCCATTTCGTGAAAGGTAATTTATCGGAGAAAACCCCTTTAAGTAACTCTTATTCCTATTTATGGACTTTGGTGATTCACCCATGGGTAAAACCGCCATCACTTGGGTATTGAAATATCTGGTTAAGTTACCCGTATAGGCAAACTAACTCGCGATTCGTAAGCCATTTAGTAATATTTAAGCTGTCTATCCGAGCGGAAAAGCGGAAATTCTGTGAACAAGAATGCAACTGCGCATGTGTTTTTCAGTCAAAAGGTAGGGCGGGAATCCTACAATTTAAATATTTTTTTAAAAATCGAAGAAGCAAGCAAGAAGCTGTAGAAAGTCAAATTTATCGTAGTCAAATGATGCTCTTCGTCCAAGTATTTGTCGACAAAAGCATTGATTTGTTTTAATTTGAAAGCAAATATACTAATGCAAAAGTCCGAATGCATCATGTGGATTGCATATTCAGTTTCGTTTGTTATGGCGTCTGCTACTTTCAGATTATGAACTTAATTTTTAAAAAAGTAGGTATCCATTTTATCTATCCAATTTATTTATTAGATCTAGAAACAATTTGCGTTGACTGCTGCTGAACTAACCTAACGACTTCCACCATATTTACTCTCATGGGAGAAAGTTATCCAAATAAAATACCGGATGGTGAAAAGATTCGGATAGGCCTCCCCCGAGTCCATGAATACGGGGTTTTAGCCGCTCTCTGTGTATAACCGATTCAACAAGCTCGGGTAGGGCTAACAGGCTTGGTAAACATGCCCCATGAATACGAGTCCATGTCTATTGGTACCCTGAAGGTAACCTTACTTTTGGTTCCCAACTACGACTCCTAGAGGCGCCGATTCTAAATTTAGCTTGCCTGCTGGCCAACAAGAGTGAACTAAAGGGCAAAGTTGACAAAATATTGGTATTTATGAGCATCAAGACTCTTTTGCCACATTTGGAAGGATATCCTCTTGCATATAGTGACATCCAGTAGTCTCTTATAGTCTAATCATAGTGCAGCCGTTCAGTCTCGTATAACATCATAAAAAGTGTGATTGAATAACAGGTAAATGTAACGAATTTCATATGGTTGTTCTTATCGGCACAGTACTGAGGCGTCAAACATCAAGTGCTGCTAAGTCCTACTTTATTGGCAATGGTTTGCCAAACATGTTTGGACTGAGCATGTCGACCAGAGTTTCAGTGTCTTGGGCGTTCACCTCAAAACCGTTGGTTTCCTATGACATTCACTCGCGACTTTGCCGAACCTGGTCTCATGTTCGACAATATGTGTTATATGTCCCCCGTGAAGAAATAGCTTCAGCCAAATGAGCGTTAGAGCAATGAACGTGTGTCACTGTATCTAGGACATGGTATGCGAAAGAGGGGCCCCAGCCCTCTTCTTCCGCAAGCCTTACGTAATAAACAGTATGGTGAAATACTGTATTTACAGAAAAATTACCACGAGAATAAGTCAGTGCCCAATGGTGTAAAAGTATACAGCCATTAAGCTCTGAAGCAAAACCACGAGGTGATTGTTATATTGGAGGGTAAAGGTGAGCACAGAGGAAACAATGTCGGCGCGTTACACCAGCTAAACACCAGAGTCTGGCCTACGTGCCAACGTGCCGCTGCGACCCTGAGGACGGCTCTCCCCTCCTCCTTTACCTGCCCGCACCACACGCTATCGAGAAGCATTACCTGCATCGATGTGTTCCGCCAGCAGCGAGGACGTCCGGATCGTTGGGTGAACAGCGCTCATGCCTCGAGCTTCGCTTGTGGTTGGCGCTTCCTTGCTTTGAGCTAGGCAGGCCCCGGCGACCTACATACGTTCGAACCAGTCCACGTCATCCGCAAGTGGCTCGGCTCGAAGAAAAGGGCTGAAGACTGCGCAGACACAAACACGCGCGCGCGCACACACGCACAAAACCCTCCCGCCTTCTCTCCGCCCGCCACCCCTTCAGCGCGAAGATAATCACGTGACTCTTTCCCCCTCACCCATCTACTCCCCACCGTCTCGCGTCAGCCCGCGAGACCGGGCTGTGCGATGTAAGGGCGTGTTAACCCAGTTTGTGTCTGACAGCCAGTTCAGCCAGTGGCAGGACGACGCCAGCCTGCCCTTTCTTTCTTTTCTGTAATTTTTTTTTCCTTGTCCGCTGACAGGTTTTCCTCCTGGCGCATTTCCAACAGCGGCTGGCGCTCAGCAACGCTTGTTAATGGCACAGGCCGGCGGGCTCGCCTGGTCAGGTTTACATGTCAGTACACGGCGCACAGAGGTCGCCGCTGCCTTTTATCGGGGCCCCGCTGTACACGCTGACTGTGTAATCAGCGACTACGTGGGGACGGGATGGAGGGAGAGAAATGGGGGTTGGGTGGCACGCGGCCCTAGACAGCAATGGACGGACTTGTCGGCTGCTACCTCCCCGGCGCTCGCTTCCTTCTATTCCTTCCCTCGCTTTATCTCGTGACTAGCCCTGGCTGCTCAGGTGGCGTAAACACCAGCCATTTCCAACCACTCTCAGCCAGGGTGAGTCACGTGCTAGTCACGCATTAGTCACGCGCTAGTCACGCGCTATATTCGGAAGTTGTGGGGCACATTACGAGAACGGCAAGGGTGCTTATCCCAAGGGAATCAAGGGAAATATGGAACGGTAGCGAGAAAGCTAGCGATGAGCTGTGGGAACAGGACAAGATGGCGACTGACAAAGAACGACAGATGATAAAGCGACTTTGATCAATGCCATGTGAGGAGAGAGATTCCAGTACAGTAAATTTGTATTTGAAATGGATGACACGAAAAATAGAAAATAAACGTGTTGTGGCAATATTTTCTTCCATTTATTGACTCCGCCCTTTAATAGATTCAAACCGCGAGCACTGATAATTGCAGATCTTTTATTTCCTAATTTTCCTCGCGTAATGATTTCTGGTGTAACTTTGTCAACGTTTTACCTCAAGGAATTGTCGAAACAGCTTGTAGTATTTACTTTCTTGTGAAAAGTCATAATGTAAGACTGGCAACTTTTGCCAAAGTAAAATTAATCCGCCTGAAATAACCCCTCAAAATGATTGCATTGTCAACAATATTTTATTAAATCGTAATTAGGAAGATAGCAAGTGCAGGATAGCCCACATATTATATAAGAATTTAACACAGCAAAGAAAAATATGCCTTCATATTTGCAAGATTTTCCTGAAACCTTTAATGCCGTTGTTGTTTGGTTATTTTTAGAGAGGTTTTAGTAACAAATATTTCCACAGGGTCTGACGTCATCAGACACCATTTTGGTGGTCCAACTGTGGGATTAATACACCGTTCGAATGTATTTACGGTTGTTTTTAAGTATCCGAAAAACCTTTAATGATACTGTTGATTTATTCTTTTTAAAGAGGTTTCAGCATGGCAGGGCTGTCTGGTGGCGCAACGGTTCGTTAGCCCCTGTCACCAAGGTTGGCTGTCCTGGGTTCAATCTCGTCTCAGGCACGCTGCTTTTTCTCTGCATGTGGCATTTGTTTACAGGGCTGGCTGCCTTGTTGTGATAATTGTTGGCTCAGCGTAAAACACTAATCCCCCCTTCAGCATGACATTTTCCGACAGGGCTGTGAGGTCATCAGACGCCATTTTGGTAGTCCAGCTTTAGGATTAATGTACTGTTCGAATGCCTTTACAGTTATTCTTTTAAGTCTGCCAACTCCTATTTTACCTGAAAGAGGTCAATGTGAAGAGTATCAGGAGTACGATGTCATTGGCTAGTTACACAAGTCAACCTTAGCTGCCAAAATGGCGTCAGATTGCGTTGTTTCGGCTGCAGTACACTCCTTGGTCTCTAGTCTCACTCGGTCCCTTCTATAGGCATTTATTTGTCCTTTAAAATAAAACCCATTGTAAGTAAAGTCTCAGTCGCACTGCTATAATATTGTTTCAGTGCAAATCACTTGAAAGTTTCCGCGCCAAAATTTGTCTTCTCTCGAGAACCTAGCTTTCTTGCTTCTATGCAACGCGTATATGGTGCCTTTTCTTTTGTCAGAGCGATAAGAAAGTACTCTTGCACTCGCTATAGTTATCGCATAAACAATCCTCGCTGATTACGGACTAAGACCATAAACCACAGACAGTGATCCACGAGGGATTTTCTAGCTTTCGTCTGCGATCTCTCCCTTGGCGAAATTATGAACCCCTTCTAGACTTTTAATTTCCAATGTCTGTGACAACGATTAGAAGACAGCAGCGTCAGAATATTCTTCAGTACCTATTACAGCACTCAGAGGCGGCGTTTGGGGGTGGCAACTGGGGTGACCTCCCCAGACCACGTGCCTGAGGGGGGCGCCGCGATAGGAGATTCTTGTGGTACGGTATATACCAGGGACCTTCATCTAGATGAAGGTCCGTGGTATATACAGTATATAGCCTACACTTACGGCTCTCGACCCCCGGGGGTCCCGCATACGACACTCATCCTGGGCCCCGGGGGGCCCCGCGTGCTGCTAGGGCCGTTGCTGACAGCACTCGATTTTGCACATGATTACCTTATACAGTCACGATGGCATCTAGTGTTTCGTGAGCTAGGGCGAGTGATCATAGCTTGCAGCACTTTTTGATTTATTCTTGCGGCGAACGAGGGATGATTTGACCAGTAAACTGTGCACACGCTTTTGCACGAAAGAAACCAACATGGTTGCCGTAGAACCACTGTTCTATTCGATGACAATTTGTTTGTCATCTGCAGAACAGAAGAAACTTGCCGACGTCCTTCGTAAAGGAAAAAACAAAAGCACATAATGTATTTGCAAATTTGCTCTTATTTAATTTACCAGAGACCCTTTTTACTTCTTTTCTTTTGCATAATGTACTCTTACTCGCAGCATAGGAAGCCTTCGAAAGGATAAAGAGAGAGAACAAAGGTTCCGAATGGTGTTTTATGAAAGGATCATTGTCATCGGACGCCATCTTTGAAGTCCAGCTTTCCAGAAGATGTGAAAAAGACTTCGATCGAATGCGTTTACAGTTGACCTCCTAGCGCCAGCTCTTTTCTCGTTAGCTCCATCAGAAATCATCACGAAGAGTATCAGGACGACGTATTCATTATAGAATAGTCTAGCTCCTTAACTGTGCATCTCTGATATTTCGGGTACAGACTGAGGTCGCCGTCTTTACAAACGCGAGAAAAGCTGGCAAGCAGCGTGTAACCCCCCATTATTTTATTTCAAAATGCCAGCTATCAGGATGTTACCATCGCTGATGAATGCCACCCAACAAGCTCTTTTTAAAAAAAACAAACAAACAACAGAGAATGTTATCTTTGCAGTCTGGCCAGCAAATCCATGGATCTACACGTACATCTCCTTTCTGGCTGCTTTTTATGTTACAGGAAACTCAAGACATTTGTTTACTCTATAAAATGAACCAAACAGGCTATAAAACAATAAAGCATCATCTGGTGTCTCATTTCACTGTCTATTTCATGATTTTATAAGTTAAGTCCTCACATAAACTAACAATACCACGTGTCTCACTGATCATGGTGTGGCTTATCCTTGTGTTTTACGATCGGCTTAAGTCGCAAAACCAATACAGAGGTCTCAGGTCGTACAGCGCGTTTCCTATCGAGTATAAGTAGCATTGCGTATTTGCCAACATCAGAACCCTGCGCCTTTTTGGTCCCTAGGGGTCTCCACTTCCGGTTCAAAGCTATTTTCGAGCTGTGACACCAGCTGCCTGCCCTTTGTTACTGGCTACAAACCAAGGACATTTAAAAACAATGTGGTGTAACGGTAGTCGGTAGGATATTAAAGCTTGTCCTTATTTGTTTAGTTAATCCACGACAAATATTTCTTAAATGGATATCAACTTTTATTATTATTATTATTGTTGTTATTTTTATCTTTTGCCTTAAGCCCTATATATTCAGGAAGCACGAAGGGTGACTTAATATTTTCCAGTCATTACGATTTTGGTTCGCTATAATTTATTTCAGAATGTACGTTAGTGACAAGGTCAGAACATCAGCATCAACAGATTTTTCCATAATCCTAAAACATCACATAATTAAGCCGTTGTTCCAGCTGCTATGGATTTAGACCTCGAGATGGAACGATTACTAGTTTCTACTTACATAGCCTTGTTGAGTGGATTTCATTTATGAGATGTTGAACGTTCTGTTCTAAATAAAAAATATTAGTACTTGGAGGGCGTGTGTCTTTTTTTTCATCTTCTTTGTAGTCGGCATATGCATGTAACTCCCATCAGTAAGACACTAATACACTCAACATCTATGGTAGTTTAAATATGCTTTGACATACATGCAAACCAGTTTTTACTCTGTCGACAACAAATTTAGTCGTAATAAAAATAATGAATAGTGCAGTTCAGTGTCTCAAGTAGACAGTGCATATCCAGGGAAAATTGTACGTCCATGTAAGCATTGCTTGTCGACGTGAACCGGGCATGTCTGAGTGAACCCTCTGTGTCCATGTGAGCAGCGCACGGCGCACGCCAAGTAGATGGTCAATGGCCAAGTGAACAGTACATTCCCAGTGAACAATGCATTTCAAGGAACTAGTGCATACTCAGTTGAACAGAGCATGTCATCACGGTTATCGGCGGACACGAGGCAGGGAAATCACATTGAATGACTTAGCCATAACCCAGTCCCAGCTTCATATTTCGTGTGTAATACCTACCGGTCACAAACTTAGAGTGCAATAAATAGCGGTCACAAATTTAGTGTGTAATACATATATGTCACATATTTAGTGTGTAATGCATACATGCCACAAATTTAGTGCATAGTACGTACCGGTTACAAAGGAGTTTCATGTCTTCTTCCGGTCTGCCGTATTTGTATTTGACAACTTACAGTTAAATATTTAAATTTCAAACACAAACTTTTTCTCTTGGTAATCTGTAGATGCAGTATTGATCGTAGGTTTCGTGTTTTTTTAAGTATGTGAAATGGGAAGGATGGAGAGTGCCCCGCCCAGATTGATTTAGCTGCTTGCTTTTAAACCTTGAACAAAGGATGGTACACATTTGTCGTTGAACTGCCGGGGCTTTTTGTTGACTGATGAATGCTATGCATTATGTCTCTCTTGAGCTAGAAAAAAATTATTTTAAAAAACCCACAACATATGATCAAATATTTGCATTTCACTTGCATGTGCAACGATGACATGATTGAGTGTGCATATTATCCATCCGCTCACTCTCACCTCCCCCCGCTCCACACACATACAGAGTCATGCGTACACACGCACGAGCGCGCGCGCGTACGCATTATGGATATATATATATATAAACATAAATGAACACATGCAGGCAGAGAGAGAGAAGGAGAGTGAGAAAGCATTTAAGTATGATGGGATGATAGAACGTACCGAAGGATGAAATGCAAACTTTATATATGATATACTATGTATGCGAGGACATTGATGTTGGTGTCATTCTGCCCTTGTAAATTCCAGTGTAGCCAATGGTGGCGTGAATGTTGCCACCGGGTGGTCCAACTGTCGCCAAACCAAGTCTAATATTAGCTTTTTGATTGATTGATTGATTGATTGATTGATTGATTGATTGATTGATTGATTTTGCTATCACTGTAAACATGTCTGCACACTCTTTAGGTTTTCTAGAAATAAAACGATCTTTGCAGTGCATCTCGACTGAATCTCTGAATTCATTTCGTTGATCTTTCTTTTTTTTTCTCTCTCTCTCTCTACCAATAAGTATTCAGAACATTACTTTTCAATGGCGAAAGTGCGTACACAAACTACTTAGTGCTCCTTAGAATCTAAACCCTAGGTTAACTTTAAGTTAGCTAGATTCATTCAAAATATCTCCAAGTTCGTGAAATCAGAGTCAGAATTGCCACAATAGGTCAAAGTTTGAGAAGGCACGAAGGCACGAAGGCACGAAGGCAAACGGCGGACGTGTCCTAAACGCGAATTGCATCGTAGTTCTAGCGAACAGAACTAGTGGATACTCTAGTTTCTTCTTCTTCTTCTCCTGTTCTCAAAGTTGTACTTTCAGACCACCTTTCAGAACGAATGACACAGATTCCTCCGAGTGCGGGTTGCTTCCATAGAGCATTCTTTGGAGTAGAGAGTGTCTGTTGGAGGCGTCTCTTTTCTAACTGCTCTCAGTAGGGGCCACTTCTGGAGGATATGCTCAGGAATGAAGTCTTTAGGCTGCAGACACAGGCTGGTGAGGTGTCAGCTTCATCATCTTGAACATGTGAACATTCAGTCGGCAGTGACCTGTTCGTAGCCGTAGGATCACTACCTGCTGCAACGGTTCAAGAAAATGCTAGGCGTCACTTGTGAAAATAGGTCACATTGCAGTCTTCACGAGGGTCTTTTTCTAAGAGAAGCTGAAGATGATGTCTGGTTTCTGCCCTTTTGATCCAATGGATGTGACAGATGATAGAGGACCCACGCAGCTAACTTTTATTCCAAGGCATTCTACTCTAAAAAACGCTCAAGTAAACGCTTGTATCAACACACTTGTATTAAGAGTCTCACGTTCTCAGCTTTAGTCATGTGACCTGGAAAATAGTTCTGAAGCTTCTCATTTATCCGCCGATTTCTTGGAACTGAAAATTTGATGACGCCTCTCCTAACAGAGTCAGTTTGTAATCGAGCATGTCGACGACCTCGTTTCATTTTTTAACCCCATCAGCAAAAACGGGTAAAAGAAATTCCACAAAAGAAGTCAAAGGGAGTAATGGGTGTTCCGAAAAACTACCCGAAGACAACGACGGTGACGAGTATGGAAAGGGGTGTGTGAAAGAAAATGGGTGACTTGTCCGCTTGCGGTTGTAAATCTTCGGGTCAACGTTAAAGTGTTGAATAAAGCAGTTAAAACAACTTTTTAGATCGTATCAACGCTATACTCACATTTGTGTTATAATAATATTGTATATGGTGCAGCACACACACACACACACACACACACACACACACACACACACACACACACACACACACATCACATGTCATACACACAAACACATATATTCACACAACCTACCCAACACACACACACACAAGCCCCTAACACACCCAACCCTCCCCCAACACACACACCTCCCAACAAAGAAAACATCTGGGAGTGCGCTTTGTTTACCAATAATGTACCCGTGACGCCGGATCGAGAGCACCCGATGCAGGATGCAGCGCGAGCATCATGCACGTGCACGACAGGCACACAGACATAATACTTACCTCCTCCTACCAGTCCCTGCATCCCCATCCCAGCTGCACCGTTCTCTACAGCTTAACAAAGGAAAACACCTTTGTTAGTCCCGAACGTTATTGACTAAAATTTTCAAGCTCGGTGTTTGTTTTAACACGCGCTTTTTACACTGCTCATTTCTAATTTTGGATCCGCACAATGAACATGGGTAAATCAAAGAAGGAAGAGAGGGCTGGCGCCGGAAACTGAAGTGTAGGTAAGCGCTAGATGTTTGCTTTTCTGCTGTCCTTTCTCGTGTCTTTGGAAAGACCTGGCAGTTCAGTCTTCAGGACTGAACTCAACGTGCGTGTAACGGGTTCCACTGCCAAGTCTGAAACTGTACCGAGAGGGCGCGAAGTCGTCGCCCTAGAACCAAAGCGTAAAAGAAGCTTTTCCAGAATGATTCGAATTTGCGCGCGCCTGGAGTCCGTGCTACGACTGACGGAAGCGGACGAGGAGTTGGATGGTGACGACGTGTCCTCGAGCAGCAGAACCACCGTGGCTGTCACGTGCAGGCGCGTGCTGCAAGAACTTGTTTTGGTAAGTTGTACGAGCGTGGAATCATGTAACCGTGCTTGTATCACGACTGGTTGAATGAGGAAGTACGTGGATGCATCTGCGTGCGTGTGTTTGCCTGCTCTCTTGCTTGACCTCGAACAGCGTTGTTTATAATGTGACTGTACAACATATCATACAATATACAGTATATGTATTAAGCTTGTGAATTATACATTTTCATATGTTGATATAGGTATACTGTTTATTTTCACACTATTCTTTCTCATTTGTTAATTTTTCATTAGTATTTATTTATTTATTTTGGAAATTGGTGTTTGACACCGAGCCAGCACCTAAGGTAACATCACGACTAACTGGCCCTGATAACAGATACCACCTGCTGAGAAAACAACAGCGTTCCCGAGACAAGATATAAGCCCAAGACACCCGATCCTAACTGTATTGATAACAACTACTACCAGAGTTGCATTTTCAGTCCACCACATTTGCTTCAGTACTAGTATTGATCAAGTCCACTTTTTTGACTACGCAGCACTTCCGTCGCTTGCCTTCCATAACAACTGAAGATATATTTATATATATATATTTCGAGAACCCTTGTAAGCCCCGGTAAGCCTAGATCCAAGAATCCTTTCCTCTGTCACGTGACCTTTGTGCCTCATCCTCCCTAACCCCGTCTGGAGTGAGGGGCATGAGCCATTGAAGCCGTCCCTGGTGACAAATGTTGTCCGCCTCGTGTGCACCCAGCACGTGCATTTGGCAGCGGGAAATCAATGATGTCTACGCAGGACGGAAATCTGCTGCCAAGGCAACGGTCAGTATTCAACTCTTGTGGCACACGAGACATCAAGGAGGGCACGGGGCCGTCTGCTCGACAGCTGTTCGACACTGACAGGACCACGGGGAAGACGACAGATGAGTGGCAAAGAGTGAAATCTCCTTACGACCAGTTCTGTCAGTCCCTCCACTCGACGTCCCTCTGTTATCTGACGTGGCCTTGACCTGTCGGAAAAAATGTGCTTGCATTTTCTTTTACTTTTTCTTATTATTATTTGATGGTCTGCGAAGACCCGCTCTTTTCGAAAAGTAGAAGATCCACATTCACCGGAAGCTACAGACTACAAAATCGAGCCAGACTGGAAAATCGGGCGCCCAGATGATTGGGATGGTAACTTGGACAAGCTACTGTAGAAGCCACTGGCGGGTAAAGGATGAAAGCCAATATCTGCCGTCTGAATCGGTCACCTTAGACTGGCTTAGAATTTCATTAACGGTGAATTGTGCAGACTGCAAACAGTCCCTGGAGAATGCTGATGTCAAACAAACAAGATGTAGTAGGTTGGACTGTAAATATTTTGATGCCACAGAGAGTAGAAAAACGAGGAGAGACAGTTTTAATAAGACTCATACCCCAGCCTCGTGACCTTTTTAGGCTGTTATGTAGATTAATGATAATTAGTAATTAAACAGCAGAAAGAGGAAGAGGAAGAAGAGAAGAACACAACGAAAACGTGTAAAAATACTATTAATGCATATGAATGCTGTTACTGTTTAAAACGTAGCTATGTTTTCAGCCGATTTCTCAAAATGGGATTTTATTTGTGCTAGTGGGGCAAGATATGTTGGATTCATTACTTCATAATTATTTACTATTTGTGCAACTTCCGCTTTATTTTTTTATTTTTTTTTTTTAGTGACATACACACCAGGCACTCAAATGCATTTTAGTGATGCACGTTGAGGAATCCATGAATCCAGATGGAGAAAGAGCTCTATGGGATGTTGATTTTTCTATGTACAGTCAACAGGGTGGGATTGAAGTGAAGCACCTTTTTTAAACTAAGGCAAAGTAATCTCAGTGCAACTTCCTTATCCCCTCTCTTAGTATATTTCGCACATTATCAGACAGTAGGAACAAATTATGTCACTATAATATGCCATCAACACGTTCAGATGCTCATTCAGTTCAATCGAACTCTTCTTTCTACTATTTTTCCCTACCCGGAAGTAGTCTCTCGTTCAAGCGTATACCATTGTGCACAATCGTGCGATTAATGAACCAATAAATAAATACACAAGCGTGCTACATTATGCTCGACATTTATTGATTTTATCAAATGTGGGTCATTCGTAACATCCATCATATTTGAATTTTTTTTTGTTTTTTTCTCTCTCTCTCTAAATTTTAGATAGAGTTTTAAAGTTTGGACAGTAGAGACAAACGTTTTCAGAACTGGTTTTTGTGGCTTAAAGGTCAATGAATCGCAACATTATTTCTTTATGATCGGGTTAAGCTCGTTTTAAAATAATCATTTCCAAAATATGAGTACATAATGATCCTTAATTTTAAAGATATAAGCCTTCAAACATTGGCATTCTCACCTGCAATTAGGAAGGCGGGAAAAACTACTCTCCTGTACTGGAGTCAAACGAAGAAACTTCGCTCAGGTTGTCGTGTTCAAGAAGGGATTTTGTTTGCCCCAGAAATGTAAGCTGAAATTGCTGAATTTGGAATACAGCCCTACAGATTGGAACTTTATTTAGAAGCTTCAAATGAAGTTAAAAATAATTAAATGGTCTAAACGGAATTCATTCAACAGACTGGTAAGTCAATCACATCAAAATTTAATGGGCAACAGTAGTTACAACTGACTGCTGATAAGGATTTTTTTTACAATTAAAAATATAATGATAGTTTGAAACATGTTTATATAAAAACTTATTTCTGTCTTATTTAGCTGCATGCAAAATTTTCTATTTACTTACTGATACTCGATCGCACGTATTCCCATTTAAGGTCCTTATAATATGTTTATCACCCTTAATTCTTTTTTTTTTCCTTTTTTAGCTGTTTCGATCACGCACATCAATGGTGCCCTCACACTGTCAGTTGTTTTTAGCATTATGCTGGATAAAGATATGACTGATGATGATGTGTTTGTGACTGTCACACGATGTTACTTGTAGACCAGATGGTGTAGAAACCGTCGATGTTGCCTATCTGGTGCATGATCTACCAGCAGTCGTAGTTGGTTTTAACATCTCGTGCTTTGGTATAGTAAGCACTGCTGTAAGAATAAGATTTCTTCGTTTTACTGAAAGTCCAAGACTTGCTTGTACTGTATAAGTGACTGGATAACAATCGAGTTTGAAATGTTTTGAGCAAATTCATGAGTAGGGTGTGGGGACCAAGTTCGCATGGCACGTTTGAACAAGGTTAATCCACTGGCATTTGCTGCCATTATCTTTAGGATTTCCTTAATGAGTACAAACTAACTCCATATGATTGTCGAAGAGAACATTTAGCAACAGCACAATGTGTCCTGGTCAGTTTTCTTTTACCGAGGATTGCATTTTTTCTCATCGACTTCAGCTAATGCAGAGGGCGCTATTTTTAGAAATACGTTCATTTCGTCACTTCCTGTTTTCTCGACAAAGCCAGGTGTGCTTAAGAGAAAAATATTAATGTCAAATCTCTCATGCCTCTTTGTCATAAAATACCACCGGAATATGTTTTTGTGATACTTCGTGCTGTTTCAAGCGATTTTGCTCAGCGATCCACTTGACCTTTAAAGACCTACCCGAGTAGTAACACACGTCATGCTCAAAAGACTTCTTTCATATCACTTATTAATGCCTCGAACATGAAATTACAAGGAGAAACACGAATCTAAAAAAAATTAAATAAAGATGGTTTCCCTGGTCTGTTCAAATTTTCATTTGGGCACGAAGCCGTGGGTGACGTCACAGCTAGGGCATGGCTGAGCACTGAATCTCTGTTGATACAAGTTGCACAGAAAATACTGAACCTTGAAGGCACAAGTGCAATGGAAGTGCATATGCTGTTGCTGAATCTGCAGGAAAAAATTCCTACTTTCCAAAATGATCAAGCACTGAGAAAACAGCAGGTCAGTTTCATTTGTGTATTTAGGGCTGACTTCATTGTACTATAATAATAGTTACGTCCGTGTTAAGTCAGGGGTAGGGAATTTATTTTCGTGCTGCCCTCTGAGTCACCACAATCCACCTTTTTGTAATTAGTTGCGCAAAAATTTGA
Source organism: Marisa cornuarietis (assembly GCA_004794655.1). Lineage (NCBI taxonomy): Eukaryota > Metazoa > Mollusca > Gastropoda > Architaenioglossa > Ampullariidae > Marisa > Marisa cornuarietis. Next base: position 5,239,733 of record SMMW01000651.1, read on the forward strand.
ACAGCATAGCGAAACAACTGTTTTGAGTTTGTAAAATATATGTTTAAAATTAGAAAGTTCCTCGAGGAGACAGAGTATTAGTAACAAAAATCTTTTTTCATAATGCACACTCTTCTGTTTTTGGTTGTGCCGTGAAAGTACACTAATAATAATAATCATCATGACTATTTAGTCACACACACACACACACACGCGTGCGCGCGCGCGCCTTTTCCTGATGCAGGACTTCATGACATTTACAAAGTGCATGCACATACACAAAGTAATAAATCCAAACAAATTTTTACCAATAAAAGCTGTTTCATTTGCTCATCCTTTGGAAATCCATGAAAGGATAATGTTGGACATCTGTAGGGCTGAACTGTACACTGAGGTACACAGCAAAGTCGCGATCCTATTTTTATTGCAAGAGCCAACATGGTCGAAAAACGTTACATTCATGAACATAATAGATGTTCTTTGCTTGTCCCTCAAAATGTACGTTATTATTATGATTGGCTTGATACAAATGTATGCTGTTATGAAAATAGCTCATAGATTTACTGAACGCAGCAGTTGCCTTAGCCAGGCCGGATAAAACACCGTTCCCCACTCCTGGTGTACGTAATCGTCTGTCGTGTACAAACGACGCATTTCTCCTCAGTTACCATAATAATGTATTATGCAAAAACAAAAGACTTTTTGAGGTACTCTTTATAGGATTTTTTTGTAGGGCCCGTGGCTTGTGTACAGAAGAAGGCGTTTTCTTGTGCAACGACGCGACTGTTTCACTCGAAAACGTCTAGCGTTTGTAGTTCCGTGCTCTCAGAATCTGTCAAAATCGTGACAAGTCCAAATCCAACCATCGCTACCATACCAGCAGTTTGCACAGACTAGTCTCGAGCTTGTACTCAAAGCCATGCGTGACATAGCCTTGCAAAATAAGAGAGAATGTTCTGCCACTGAACAGGTAACATGCATCATTAAATCCGACATCTTCTTGTCAGTGTGGACAGCCAGTCAGTGTCAATGCATAAAAAATAATAAGTAAACAAAACAAAACAAAAAAAGAAGAGAAAAAGTCTATAAGGTTAATAGGCGCTTTCCTTTAACAATGTTTGCAAATCAGGAAAACAAGGTATAAGGTCAGTTAAGGTGAAAAGATTTAAGAAGATATGAAGAAAGAAGTAGGTTCATGTATAAACACAACTCCAAACAAGCTCGTAGCATGGGGTATCATGAGGAATACAGCAAAAGAAAGTAAGTAGAAAACATAGGTTGTAAAGTGAGTGAGTTATGGGGGTGCCAGACAGTAACAAGGCTTCAAATGTCAAAATAGTCTTGTATGAGCTATTCTTCTAAATGGATACCTGCACATTACAAATGGACATCATCATCATCATCATCATCATCATCATCATCATCATCATCATCATCATCATCGATACACTAAATAAGTAACCTTACATGTTATGTCCACTTATTGTTTTCCATATGCAAAAAAAGGGAAAAAAACTGAATCTGTAATGTAATTGTGTAAATGCTTTGTAATAATAATCCATCGTAAACATACAAGTGCTTGAATGTTGAAGCCATGTTTAAAAGATGAGAAATCAATGGATGGGTAAAGTAAAAGAAATAAAAACAAAGGATTTTAGTGAAAGTTGGCAAAAAAGTGGAAGGAATAGGTTTCAAAGTAGTCTTTCCAAAAATGCAGTGTTAATAATACAAAACTCAGTAGTGTTGTCATTCATAGGAATAGAGGCACTATCCAGAAAATGCATGTAGATATGTAAGCCGTACAACACCACAGAAGCCATTAGACTGGCAAGTGGTACCTTCTGAAAAGATTCCCCTGATGACCAAAACAAAAATACACTTCCTTTTTTTATAGGTACAGCCAAACCAATATTTACAAACATTACTGATTACAGTTTACTGAAGAAGTGTGCCAGATAGGGAACACAGAACAACAATGAAAATTTATGTACTGTCTGCATAGACTCAACAAAGTCCAGGTCTGCTGGCTGCAGCCACATAGATCTAGGTTTTTCAAATGCAGCGGTAAATATAGGAGGCCAGACATTTATGTCAAGATATCAGAATGGTGCTATGCACAACTGTGCTTTCAAAGCTGGATACTGCTAGAGTGATAGTTGTACAGTGCCATGGGACATATGAGGCAAAACAAACATTAATGTGAAAAAACTATTGTGGGGATGAAGAACACTGAGCACAGAAGGTACAAAATGTGTTGACATGCAGTATGCAGTATCTAACAATGGTATGGAACAGTAAGAAACAACAGGATTTTCAAGCCAAGTTCTGTTTTAAAAAAATTAGTGGTAAAACTGTTATTTTCCATTTTTCTCAGTGCTTTTTTATCTAATTGTTTGCACTGGCACATATATTGTAACTGATATAGCTGTCAGCATTGAGACAGCAGTTACATTGCCTCATTTCATTGCTGACACAGACAGTGACAAATTGTAAGCTCACACAGACAAATACACTGGTCATAGTAAATGAGTCCCTGTGTGAGTAACAATACATTACGTTGCTTCTTGTGTCTTTCCCCTACATTACTCAGGTTCAAACATGTATGACTGATGATGATGATGATGATGTCGATTTATATTGCGCAGGTATCAATTAGCCGCATGAGCAAAATAAATTAAGATCTTCCAAAGAATCTGATACACCGCTCCGACCGCTGAGTATTGGTGACATGCTTAGCGTACTTGGGTTGTGACCAGCTCTGACGTCGCACGTTATTCGCGCGCAGGATCAGCGAGATTTGTTTTTCGGACTTGCTGACAGGTGCAAAAAACTTTTAAAACTAGATAATAAATAAATCGCTATGTTTCAATGGCTGAAATTTACAGAATATATATTTATATTATATCTACCTTCCAGAATATGTTTATAAATGGGACCAGTCGGGTAAGTCTTTAACGCCGTGTCAGCAGGCATTACGGTGAACCCCAGGATTGAGACTGCGAACAAAACAACTGCGGTCAAGGACACTTATTTGCATATTCTAAAATGGACTAAATTTTCTTCCTGGTAAATGCAAAGACGGCATAAATGTTAGCAGCAACGATATTTGTATGCTTTTCAGTGACACGCGAGTGACTGCTTCTTGTTCTTAACCTCATTCGACCACTACTTTCTTCTCGCGAAGCGGAAAGAACATCGAGGAAGTCGCTGGTACAGCCTTCTAAGACCGCAGAAGCGCTTCACTTCATACAGATATACAGTGTTTGTTGACCGAGACCAAGGAACATGCTGTAGCCGAGACAACACGAGAAGCTATTTTGGTAGCTGACAGCGGACGATCGTAGCTAGTTGTTTTATAATGAAATTACCATCCGGAGACTCCGTACTTAGAGAAGCTAGCTACTCTGTAATGAAATTACCACCCTGAAACTCCGTACTTAGAGAAACTATAGCTATTCTATAATGAAATTACCACCCTGAGACTCGATCCGTACCTTTTGACAAGTAAGGATCGATTTAGAATACACATGTTTGAAAGAACAACACGCGATCAGCATTGTCCCTGTAACGTTTGGCAAGCTGGACTATCCCCATGACAATAGGTCCTTGCCAAAATACGTCATGCTTAAACCCATGAGGTATCTGAGGCCGGGTGCACAGCGAGCACTTCAGCTATTCTTCATCCAACTCACGCCTTGCGCTTCATGTACCTTCCCCACCTCATCCACGCCCCTGGATTCCCCCGAGAATATTCGAAACCGATTTATAGGTCTGGGGCCCGAAGCACGACATCTTGCTAGGTTCTAGGCTCTGGAAATCAGCCAAACTGAGCATAAAGTATAAACAGTGTAGATGATTTGTTTTTTCTGCGTTAACCGTCCGGCTAACGGCCAGAAATACGTTGTGTACCTAGCCTAATAACCGATAACCGAGAACCAAGTCGCACTCCGTGGCTTGCAAAAGCCTTCGAGGTGCTTTCTTTGTTATATCTGAGTTTTAAAATAAGACTTTTATTATATATGTGCAAAGGTGGTAGCTATACTCTAGGTCTAGGACACTGTTCCTGGTAAAGATGATGAGTAGCAGACATCTTCACGCCCACCGTCTAGACCCCATACACAAAACTGTTGTGTCCTATTGACAAGCCCTCCCATGACTGCCAACTTATTTCACTGGCCTGATAAAATGGCTGTGTTGGAAAAAAGCAGGCCCAAACTCCGTGAAATGGGGATCAGAGTAGCCAGAGATGTCACAAACCGCCAAGAACAAACCGAACACCGCAGACCACGGACGTTTATCCCTGCGTATATCTCGCGGAGAAGTACATCCGTGGTCTAAGCTTATAGGTTACTAAAGGTGATAAGGTTAATCGTAGCCTAACCACGCTTATACATCGTCGCCTAGACAACTCGATCTGTGCTACGCGCCAGAAAACCAGCAGCAAGGAGTGATAGCCAACAGACAAGAGGCAAACCCTCTTGGACACCAGCGAGCCAAGACAAGCTTCGCTGAATCTGCCGCCCTGCCATCCCCGAGCGTTCCTGCTACGACAGGTGACGTCACTTTGGTTCCGCGTCAGTGATTCAAGCCGGTGTGTTTAGCCGTGTATAGTAAACAGCCACAGCATGAACGGTAGTGAAACTAGATCTTCACATGCCCGAGATACTCCACGTAGCCAACAGCATGATGCCTCGTCAACCACAGGCGTCCCACCCACCCGCATGTGCGCCGTCAAGCGATGAAGGGAACGGATGCGCACAGCTGGTATGTCGAGCCCATCATGATCTACGGGGAGCTGTGCTCACTCGTATCCCACCTCTAGCAAAAGAACCCGGAGACAGGCGCTTGACTGACAGCGTCGGGAGTGGCCACCGCATGTCTCCAATCACTCATGAAATGACGTGATCAAAATGGGCCTAACTCTAGGGCGAGTCAAGGGGTGTGGCCTGGCAGACCTATCTTGCGCCATTTTATCAAGTGAAACGAACATTAAGTGGCGACTATGACAACAATGGCGATGCAAGTCACTTGCAAACCAGAACAGCAGCTATACCTCAGATTGAGACCGAAATAATAATGCAAAGAGTATATATTCCCCCACCCCCAACAATTCTCCATCCTAGAGAGGTGCAGGTATTATCAATTGCATCTCGATATTGGAGGACTGCAGTCTCGAGATCGTGAAACTGTGTGGTAACTGCCGTTTTAATATTTACTTGTTGACTGTAATGCACAATAAGCCAGGGAAAATGCTTAATATGACGACGAACCCTTTGGAGATGATTTCGAGATTCCTGGCAGCAGTGAAGAAATCTCATTGTCGGTAGGTCGGAACATAGACGATCATGCTATTTATCTCTTTGACTACCTGCGTCTTGTATTTAATGAGTTTGATTTGTTCGTAGCTAGTGGTATACGGGTTAGAACAAATCTTTTGCGTCTACATGTATTGATCACCATCAGGCTACAGAGTCATTGGTTATTTTATCTAACAAGGTGTCAAAAATTCAAAACTGTTTTACGGTAATTTAGATTTATTGACTGTTACCAACAAGACTGGCATGGAAAGCTCTGCAGCACTCCGTGTTTCTTTGTTTATTCTTCATTCAAAACTGATATCTCTCTTTCTTAGTTGCTATCTCTCTGACCTCAATCATATAGGTTTCAGAGACACCTTTATCAAAGTTAGATTATGAGTCACGAGTCTTAGGTGTCATACGCGTCAATGTTTAAGCCAATAGCTTTCTCTGCAATGTCCATTCTATTATTGTGAAGAAATCGAACTTCATTTTGTGCTTGTTTGTCCTACGTATGCTATGTATAATCTAACTTTTATATTTTATACTGAAGCATACTAGTATTGTGATGTCATCTTCTGAGGTCGCAGTAACGAAGCAAGAGTAAGTCGTTTCCCCAGTGCAAAATAGGGAACTTAGGGAAAAACGTCTTATCTTCGTACTAACAAAGCGATGCCCAGACCCCCGTGGACAATTTCATGTTTCTTTATCCTAGGGCATATGTGCCACTGCTTTATAACTATGACTCCAGGGGTAAAACAACTGCGTAGTTTGTAACTTCGGAAACAAGACGCTTATCCTTGAGTTCTCTATGTTGCTCCAGGCCATAACTACGACCACTGGACATGGGTCGAGGGCATAATCAATGGAATTCGTTTACGTCGTTGTATTCTCTCCTTTTTCTTCCCTACTACCCCCCCTCCACACTCACTCATTTTGTTTAGTTTAACTTCTACCACATATAATCTGAAAACTTTGTTGTTGATAATTAATCATATTGACGATGTTTAAATGACTTCTCAGTATAACTGAAATATACACTTGATGTCCTTGTTGCTCGCGTTCCCCACCCTACCCCTAGTGCTTCCCTTGAAATGAGCCTAGGGGTCTGTTCAACAACAACAGCAGCAACAACAACAACGAAGTTTGAGTTGGATTTCCATCGATTTTCTGTAGATGAATTAAATATACTTAAAAGAACAAGCCTAAACATATATGACCGTAACGTTCCCCCCACGAGGGCCGAACTCCCTACATGGCGTGATGACGCCATTACTCTTTGTCCACTACGTCATGCTGAAATGTTTATGGGAAGCTCAGGTGTTTTGTGAAATGCACTGTGAGAGAGGACTGGAGGCCTTCGTGGCATGCTTATGATTCATGCACATGAGCGGAATACACTTTAATAAAGCTCTCATCCCGTTTTTCTTATTAAAAAAAACCACGAGAAAAAATCGCGAGTCCTTTTTTTATGCTACAGCTAACTTTGAAGACTTCCTGAAACGATGGGTATCCTCCCACATCGCTACATAATATCATTTGAAATGAAAGGTTACTACAGTAGTGTCAGTAGTGGTCCATATCGGTTAAAGTCAGCTCTAGTGATTTCCGAGCTGAAAGACTTTTAAATGTTATGACCCCGCCAGCAACAACAGATCTGATAGGTATGTCCCGGAGACGCCGTTGACTAACATCTGGTCACCATGTAGGCCTCTGATTGGAGGTAAACTAAATTATGATGCAACACACTCGTCACAGCGATTCAACAGGGACACTGTTTGATGCTCATATGTTGTCTTTACATGTCTGACTTGCTTACTGCTGTGCTGATGGTGAAGGATAACCTACTTCTTGGACCTTGGAGCAGATGGCTTCTGGCAGTGGTATCCGGCAAAACAGACTCCTTTGAGCAATCGCTTGCTTTTCTTTCATTAAACAGACCTTTAAATCTCCAATCCATTACGAAAGGTAATAATAATGCAATGTAAGGTACACATTATTTACGTTCCTCTTCTACTAAGGGAGCCTACACCATTTGACCACTCCGTTCGTGCGCTAAACCATTGTAGTCAGAGCCCGGATGTTAAGATGAGCAAGGCGGCCATATTGTCCGAGCAGCTGGAAGTCGCTGGTTGTAAGTCCTTATTGCCGAAACCTTCTTGGCAATGTTCAGAGGTTGTTTGCTCACCAGAACACAATTTTCTTGCCCCTGATTGAGGAATGGTAAGTTTTATTCTTTGTTTTCTTTCATTCCATTAACTTAACAGATGATTACAGTCCGTAAGTTGAATTGGAGATTGCCGGAAGGTGTCCAGAATTTCAATGTTGGGCGAAGATGCCAACGCAAAAAGAGTACCATTAAGATTGTTTGACATCAAACCGTAATTTTGAATAGGGAAATCGTTCGTCTCGTTGAAGCCAAGGATTCTGGCACCAGCGATAAGCGGAAATGCAAGTTAAACGATCATTAATACAGGCGTTCCATGACCTACTTTCTGATTCATTGTTGAAGTGTGTTGATAGAGATTCAAAAGTTAGAAAAAACTAATTAACTCTTAGGCAACGTGCGTTAATAGTTGAGAACCGAATGCTGCGTTCATTCGGAATTCAGGATTAGCTATTGTTTTCTTTAATGTTTTGTGCCTGTCTTTTTAGCTGGCATGAGCAAGGAATCAAACACCTACAGGACGTTGTTGACACGTAGCTGTTAACTTATTTGTAATATTATTTATCAGATTTCATATGAATTTGAATGAGCAGACATAATATTCTTGAAGTTAAGTGCATATCCTGCTTTCAAAGAATAATTTTGAATGGGAATCTCTTTGCAAGACTTGCTGTTTGTTGAGATTTGAAAAAATATCAACTGCTGCCCTTGACGTTTTTAGTCATAAGTATGCGACATGCTTCACAAATTATAATTTATTTAGTATTATTATAAAGATCATCATCTTGGATTTCTAGATTTTGAGATTTCATAATGTGGACACATGCCACAGTTGTACAAATTTTAGGACATGTTTTGGAGATTTTCAGGTATGATAATGCTAGCTTCCTTGTTGGCACAGATAATTGTCAGCTCAAGATTTTCATGTGGTTAAAGTGACAGCTTGTTACTAAGATTTCTGTAAATGGTAAGCTGTAATATGTTTTCAAGGGTAATGATCAAAGCCAAATAAAGACAACCTGTTTCGTTTACATTGAAGTATATGCACGTATGCGAATTAAGTTTTTCTTTGCGTATTGATGAGAGTGTTGGATTATAACAACAGTTTGTTTGATTCTTTTGATGATACTTTACTATTAATATATAAAATATTAGTAATAGTTGTTAAATGGAGATTGAAGTATATAAAGGATAAAAATGCATTTTACTGTCATTCTTTACATGACAGTAGTTTGAGAGATACATTGTCTGCAAAGTGCTTTAAAGCAGCAGGACATCATGAAAGTGAAGGCTTTCTGTTAAAATAGTCATATGCCATATTACACTGCCAATACTAATTGAAAGTTTGAGATATGATGAACTATTTTGGGTTAAAGTTACATTTTGGACAACACTGTCAGATGTACACTAGAATATACTGATCTCTTTTCACTTATAGTTACATCACTGATTTGTGGAAGTAACAAGACCCAATATACTAGTAACCATATTGAGTTTTGAAGGTCATTCAGAATACTTTAAATGGGAAGATCATGGATGTGTGTCAGTTACACAAGTTTATTGGAGTTTATGTATGGAAGTTTTCTTGCCATTTTTTGGATTATTTTTTTCTGCTGACACATAATATGTATAGAAAGTTTTATATGGGGAATTATTAGAATGTTGGATTTATTTTAAGACTGACAACTCAAAAAGAGATATCTGATGTCTAGTATGCTTCGAAAAAGACAAAATATATCTTGTCATTGCTGATGTTTTGCTATGCACTGTGAGAATAGACCTGTTCCCAAATGGCTGGCATTGTTGTTACTGCTATCCCAAGTGGCAGTTGCAGAGAATTTTTGTTTCTTTTAACAAATTGGCTTGTTAGACAAACAAGGACAAAATTAGAAGTGGACATGTAGCCTAGATTCCATCATTTCTAAAAGAGTTTAACTGTTTTTAGTTGGTAGGCAGTGTACACTCTGTTCTTTTGATTGACATATGCTGCTGACTTCCCATTTACATATCATTTTAATACATTAATGTTTATCTTTTTTAATTGTTACCCTTCTCTTTGGTTACAATTAGTAAATTTAACCAGCATGTGGATCAAAGAAAACAATTATAAAAAAACAAAACAAAAACATTTTATTTACACAATTATGCAAGCTTATTAGACTTGGACCTAAAGGGTTCTCTCATTACTGGTTCTTGCATTTGATTGCGTTTTGTTTCCTGGTTTGATTGGTGATTAAATATTTAAACTCGAAGAAAAAGTAGTTGGGTTTGGCCACATTTTGAAGAGTGTAATAAATTTGAAACTTTGTAGCAGTGAGGTGTGAAAAAACCTTTAAAGATGGACAATTAGCTTTTGGTTTCCATCTCATTGTAGACATGAAGACTTTTTCAATTATTGGCCATGTGTCACCTTGAAAGGTTACTCTACTTGTTCGTGTGGTACTAAATTGGGGCTTTGGCTGTGGATAGGGACTAGGATGAAAGCAAGATCTTAATGCAGTTAGGTTCTTTTCTACAAAGAGTGGAAATCCAAAAGTCATAGATTTTTTCAGTTTCAGGGCAGTAAGTTTTTAATAATCATAGCCATTCAGGGTAGAGAATCATTAGTGGTCACCAGATGTGCATATAAACTTTGTAATGGATCAAGTCATGCCCTGAGAGTTGACTGATATCATTTTCATAAATTTAATCACTTGATCTTGGAGCTTACATCTTGTGTTTTTTGCATTATTTTATCAGCAAGCTGTGATATGAGATGGTGCTTGTATGTTATGGGGATCAAACAGTGCTGAGTAATTTTATAATTCATGAACATACATTGGCCAGTTTAAGGCTGTTGGGCATGTTGCAAATTGAGATTTGAATAAATGCTCTTTCCATTTAGTTGTAACATCCAGTGTTGGAGCACATCAGTGATGTGAACTGCTCAGAACTGGTACTTTTTAAGTACAGTTTTAAATATGCAGTAGAACTACTATTGAAGCTGATTCTGTTTTCATTTAATCTTTTGCTAAATTTGGACAGGTGTGTTCCAGAATACTACATAATTTATTTCTTCCTTTTTCAGAAAATTGAGAAAAGGACAGGGGTTCCAAAGGGGAGATGCAAAGCATCTGCCAACCACAGCCCATTTCTGTGGCTGCCATCACCATATATACCTGCTATGGTGATGGAGGTAAGTTGGAGAGAAGTGTGTATTTCTGTATTGTCAGCAGTCTTTTTGTTTGCTTTTTGTACAGTCACTAAAAACATTCACTTCTTTTGTGAGAAGGAGAAAAACCTATCATTGTGTAGTTTAGCTTCACATTTTCTTTAATAACACTTTATTAACTCTTATTGGCAATTATAGTTGCTATCATAATCGAGCTTATTTGTCCAAAAATTTAAAACATGTGATCAGCTGCAATAGATTAAAAAAACATATATCATGGTTGCAGAGCAATACCTCTATTGCCAGCCCTTCTTTATAACCACTTTCTTAGGTTTAGCATACCTGCTCCATTTTTAGGTAGCAATAGAAATTGGGCAAGAAATCACACATCAAACAGTTTTCAAGGGGTATGTATCTTGGATGATTAAGTTTCGGCACCAATTTATTTTAAAGCAGGCATAATTTGTTATCTGAGGTTGGTTCTTCACTGCTACATAAAATTATCTTGAACTGGCATGTGGTCATTAGGGATGTGAGAAAGGAAAAAAGAAGTATGAAATTTCTTGGTGGACATTAAAATGCAGATGACCTAAAATATCACTGCATGCATGTATAGATATAAATCACATGCATCCAACATCATTTAATAAAGCTTGTGATATGGAAGTTGAACAGTGTAGAGAAATAAAATGAAAATTGGGATAAAGTGAAGACTCTGATACAGCTAGACAGTTCAAAAGCTTCACAGACATGTGCATCAACATTATGTGCCAGTTCAAGAACAGTCAGGACTGCCATGAAAAAAATCTTTTAAAAGAAATGTAATGACCCTGCAGTGGTATGGTGGTGGTATAATGGATTAGATTTGTGATCATTAAACCCCAAAAGGAAGTTCAGTTAAGGGATTCCATTGCAGAAAAAAAGAAGCAGGGCTCGAACAGGGATGGAAAATGGTGGTCATGTTCTTATGCACACGCACACACACACACACAAACACCATTGAAGGTTAAAGGGAAGCAGCTGTGAAAAAAGCATAAAATTTTTAATTAATTTTTTTTATTGCGGAGCTGTTGTGTTGAGAAAGCTTTTTGCTTAGTGGTGTGATCTTGCAGGGTGAACTTCCAAACTTAAAGGCTGCCATCCAGGATGAAAGGCCAGTTGACATGTCCACGTTTGTTTTTCCCAAGATGACGCAACACAGTGGCAACTTACCTGAAGTAAGTGGTTTATCAATGCAGCTGTAATACAAGGGATGTTCCAATTCCGCCCGGACTATACAATAAAACAAACCTGGAGAATTAAAAAAATATTTTCCTTCTATTCTTTAACTCTTTTAAAATTGCTTCCACATGGTCCCCGCCAATTGCAACACATTTTTTGGCCCTATAGATCACTTTTTGAAAACTATCCAAAAACGCCGATTTTGGCATCAGTCTCCGCTGTTTCTTCCACCCCAGCAATGACCAAATCATTGGCTGGGCCTTGGTTTAAGGGTCCAGATTGTAAAACCAACATTCATCACCTGTGGTGATGCGTTTGAAGCCAGGGGAACACCTGTGACTGAATATTTCTAAGAATTCCTTGCACCAATCCACACAGCTCTTCTTTTGCTGGTCCATCAGCAACCTTGACACACAGTGAGCTGACTTCTTGTTGAAGCCCAAATAGGGATGGATGATCCTGTGAAGACTTGTAGAGGGAATTCCCAGCTCCATCTCCCTGATGATCACATGGTAATCACTTTCCAGGAATTCATGAACTTTGTCAACATTTTCCGGGTCTCTTGATGTCTTAGGCCTTGGTTCATGATTTTTGTAAATGACTGAAATTGCTGAAACCAGTCTATGACAGTAGTTTTAGATGTAGCATCATCACCATAAGTTTCTTTCAGCTCCTGCAAACTGTCAACAGCCTGAAAGCCCTGGCAAAAGTCATGAGCTGACAGAGCTGGTGGATCATTGGTGGAGTGTGCATTGACTTGCTTCTCTTCTCCATCCTGTGAAAACTAGGAGGGGGGAAAAATTATGAAAAAGGTGTGGAAACACCCTGCTAAGTCCACATGATGTACACTCGGTGAAAGCCTGCGAGATACTGAAGTCCGGGCAGAAGTGGAACATCCCTCATATGTGTACCTGAACTACCTGTCTAATAATGGGTCTTTCTAATGGAGAAGATGCCCTTAAAGATTAATAAAAGTATTAGGTTACATGTTGTCAGGTTACCAATATTGAAAATGCTTTTACCAATATTTTGCTAAACACCAAAATTTAAATGGTTATTTAAAATAGGTATGACCTAGACTTTATGTCAGGACCACCAGATCACTTTGGAAATTAGAAAAGCGTGATATCAGAATGGTGCATTTTCAGTCAGTGGAACTTGTTTGTTGAGATTACCCCATCGTTAATAATGCACCATTTGATATTTGTGTAGGCTGCACAGACAAACTTTTTCATTATCAGTTTTTGACGTTTGATATAATTAAACCTGTCTGCTGTGGTTTGAGTTTGTTCTTGTGTTACAACCTATTATTGTTTGTTGAAAAACTCAGCTTGATTTCACCTCCTACCCCTTAAAATGACAGCTTAATTTGATTTATTGAGAATGCTTAGAGGAACAGATGGAGATCATGGGCAAAATCCTTTTCTTGCATATTAGATGGTGCTGAACTGTAGTTTTCAGAGGTTCGTACTGCAGTGTAGAGTCATGTATTGCAATATCTCACAATAAAGATACCATTGGTTTGATAAAAATGTAAACATTTATTCTTCCTCCAGGGAACTGGAGCACGAGAACTCCATCAGGTTATGCAGCAGTGCTGCTCCCGTTTGTCTCAGTGGACTTTAGAGACAAGGACCACAACGCCACGTGTTCTGGATTGGCTTAACAATAGCCCTCTCAGGCATCTCTCTGTTAATGCTGTGCAGGTGGGTAGCATCTTGGATATTTACTTTGAGCTTCATCATCAGGTATGAATTTGACAACATGACATTTGTTTATAAATATACCATGTTATAAACTCTTTAAGAAAATTAAGAATATTTATACGTTTAGATTGATCACTGTTTCCGAGTTTTAATGCCATTAGTGCTAGGCTTATTTTATTGATACAAAATCTCTTATGTTATGTATCTTTATGATAGTGTAAAAACTGCTCTAATAATGTTATTTTTTATTTTATTGTAATTTTATTTTGTTAGCTGTTTTTTAAATTTGTTGTATTTGAAATAATAATTGGGGATCTCACAACTTCAACAGCTCTTCATTCATTTTATTGGAATGTGCATTCTTTTATATGCTCTTGCCTGCTACATACTTGTAAGCTTTTGAACAGGCTTTTTGTATTTAACATACCAAACACTGTTTCCACCTCTAATGAACACCCTAATGAGTTTAATGTGTGTCGTCGTTGTGAAGTTTTGCTATCTTAAACTTATCGCATTTTAAAGTTGTCATATTCTGAAATTTTTTATTTATAAGTTTTCATCACAATAGAAGAGGTTTATTGACATTCTTTTATCACTTTTGTATGTGATTATGTAGAGTTTAAAATCTTTGCAGTATTATCATTTTGATTGTTACTTCACATGATGCAGTTTCATAAATGTGAAACAGTTAAAGATTGTGTAGAAAGCTGCTTACTCAAAGGCCTGAAGGGTGATGGAGTAGGTGAAAGTATTGTTTAACATTGATGTCAGTTTTGTGAATCTTTTGCAGAAGTCTGTTGTAGCCCAGCCTAAAAGAAAAGGTAAGCATCATAATAAATAGGTTTCATTGAGGTGCAGTAAACATATATAAAACAAAGCAAACAACATTTTTACTTAAAAGAGCCCCCCCCCACCCCTTACCCACAAAAAGAAAGAAAACTTGAGACCATCCACCAGCCCATCCCCTCAGCAGATATTTTGTTTTTTATTTACCCTGTCTTAAAAAAAAAAGCTTCTGTTTTCCATTTGAAAGTAATGAAGTTTTGCACATGTTTGTTTTAGATGTTGGGCTGCCATACATGGAAATATATCTTTGCTATATGTGTGGTGAAGAATTTTCAAGCAAAGAAATACTGCAGAAACACCGGGTAGGTTGTGCTATCATTGAAAAAAATGACATGAAACTTGGTGTGTGTTATTATGACTTTCACCCAACACCATTTCCACATAATTTTCCAATCTGTGCATATGTAGTAATCAACTCCAGTTGCAATTCTGAAACTTTTTGTTTTTGCTTGTCTTAAATGAGAAGCATATGAACAGGATAATTTAAACAGAATTTTGTATGCATTTGTTTTATATTTAATGTCGTAGTAATCAAGTTTTGGGTAAGTATGATTTTTCAAGTTAATTGTTTACTTGCAGATTCAATGCAGCAGCAGCACACTTTCCCTCTCCATACCATCAACACCACCTGTTTCAGAGGCGCCAAGCCCCGGACCACCAACTGTCAGCTCTGATGACACCATTTCTTCTTTGGAGACCTCCTCCAGCTGCCATGTCTGTTCTCAGCCGCCGCCAGTGTCATTCAACAATTTTGTGGCTGCACTGGATCTCGTGCCAGCCTCCCGTGCCAGGAAGATACGCTTGGCACGTCGTCGCAACACAGAATGCGAGACAATAGATTTGGAGGAACCTCAGACATCCATCTCCCCAACCACACCTCGCACCCCAAAATCATTAATGTCTCAGCTCAGCCGAGATGCTAGCAACTGTAATGGCAGCGAAGGAGGACAGAGCCGTCGGCGTCTGTCTTACCTTGCCCAGACTTCAGACAAAATGGCAGAAAACAATGAAGAGGAGAGTGGCAGCGATGGGGAGAGCAGCAACTCTAGCAGTGAAGAAGCTGAAGATCCCAAACTGCACAAGAAGTCCTTGCTGTCCATTGATGTCACATCTGGTTTGGGTCAGCGTGTTTTGAAGCACATGACTTCTGAGGCCCATGTGCCCATAATAGCTAATGTTGAGCAGTTCTGTCACACGCCAATCAAAGACATGTACCAGGATCGATTGCGAGCCCGCCAGCAGGCATATCCTATAACGTACAAGCTGACACACAAGCGCCTTCGCCAGCAACAACACTGTCATGTGTACAAGTTCACGCTGGAAGACAAAGTGGAGTTCATGGAAAAGATGAAGACTGGACTAGCCAGGCGAAGCAGAGACCTGCTACGGCACATTCGAAAGTGCTCAGTTGTCCTAAAACGCCTGTCACTGAGGACCCTATGCAAGTGGAAGCCTTCGCTGAATAAAATCTCTGTGTCACTGAAGCCATTGACAGTCAGAGAGATCGCATACTGGACCACTCCTAAAGTTTCTATGTTGGGTGAAATTTCACCAGCAGTATTCCCTGACGGACCTACAATTTTATTGACAGATATTGACCGTGTCCTGGGATTGCGGCGCAAGCTTGGCGAGTCTTTAGGTGCTCGTAGGCTCTCAGCCAGCCATTGTGTTTCGGAAGTAGCAAATGCAGAGCTGCAGCAACAGAAATTGACTGTCTACAGAAGCCTTCTCTTAGATCTGTCTCATAATGATTGTGAACAAGTAGAAACTACTGCTCAGTTTGGGCAGCACTGCAGTTTGGTCAGGTCCAGTTCTACGAAAACTAAAGATAAGATGAGAGGTACACGGAAGGATCACTTTCCAGTTTTGTATTCTATGCTTAATAATTTGCCTCCAGAGAAGTCAAATAAAAATAGGCATGCTTTCTCAGAAAACTTGAAAAACCCTTTAAAAATTGAAATCCCATCACCATCTTATGTAAAAGATTCAGTTTTGTCTTCAGGTGAAGAAAAAATAAACTGTGTATCAGACGACAGCTTCTCCATCCGAACTTCATCCTCGGATGAAGATTCTCCAGCTGCCTCTACTTGCTGCGTGCTGTGCACTCGGCGACAAAGCTGTGAGTGCACAGAGACCCAAAAATCAGGAAAGAGGTCAGCAGTCCCTCAGGGTCAGTTAGCTAAGAAAATGTCAAGAGACTTGGACACTTCGCATTTGTCTTCAGTCTCAGCATCTTCCTTCCTTGATTCTGTGCAAGAGAGTCAAAGATTAGCCACTCAGTCTGTTTTCATCTCCGCCAGAGGATTGCAATCTTCTGTTGTTCCAGAACATTCTGTGTCCTCTTCTTGTTCTCCTGTTGCTTCCCAGCTTCTTTCTTCATCATATCCTGCTAGTCATAATGATGCACCGTGTAGTGTCTTCAAAGAAAGAGAACCAGCAATTGTTTGTACTTTAGATATGAAAGAGACAGTAAGTGAAAGATGTCCTCCATTCCCTGAGCAGGAGGAGTCGGTCTTTACTTTGAAGAGTGAACTAAGCCCAAAAGTAGATGCACAGTTGGAACCAGTCCAGACTTTGGCACAGAAAAATCATATACAGAGGAAACCCAGCACAGCCACTCGGAGTGGAGTGAAAAGTTATAGGCTAGAGATGCTGGATAAGAAAAAAAGACTGGCTCAGGACTTGAGGAGAAATGGTATGAATGAGGCTAAGAACATTGTAAGTTATAGTAAATATGAAAGGTGTGGTGGTCAGCAGGCAAAATCACCAGACAGAAGGCACAGCAGCCGTAAAAGGAAGATGGACAATATTGCTGATTTCAGTGACAATCATGAAGAGAAAAATGTTGCCAAGAATAGAACATTGCGCAGTGGTAACTCTATTGCCAGCAGAATTCAGGGACTGGTGTTTGAAAAAGCAGTGCCGCGCACTTCTATGAGGCAAAAAAGACAGAAGGGGGCAGGCCTTTCTGGGAGAGAGAATTCTCTCACTATCACTGGCGATACAAAAAGTGGCTTACGCTGTACTACTACTAGTAGGAGTACGAGTTTTGCTGTTACTACAAGGACCTCAGGCAAAGGGTTTTCCAGTAGCTGCAGTGACAAGAACACAGAATCTGTGGTTAATTCAAAAAAAGCAAATTCCATGTCGGTGGTAGTGAAACCAGAGATGGCAAAAAATATCTCAAAAGTAGTGGCAGATCCATTACTTGACACTCCCAGAACACAGATGAATGGCAATGGCTCTCCAGGCTCTGTGAAAATGCAAACCGATAATCCTTTCTTGCTAGGCAAAGAGCAAGCAGTTTTGTTTTCTTCCACCATCAGGGCACAAGCTCGTAGACAGCTTGTAAGCTCTGAGGAGCCACACTTGGGGACTAAAAACAGGCTCCTGTCAGGAAACTTACCCAGAACATGTCCTGCTCACTGGGAACCAACCCCAAGCAGTTTTTTTGGTACATCTTCACAGCTAACAGGTGTGCTAGGGTTCTTATCATCTTCCTTAAATACCACACAATCCCAGGAACAGTCTAATGGTACTCCCTCTTTGGCAAAAAGAGAGGAAACTTTATCTTCCGAAACATTAACCAAAGGGCATGTTTGTAAGCGTCTTTCACCCTTGCAAATGCTGTCTGTGCTAGAGTCTGCTAAAGAAGGAACTATGTCACCAAGCAGAAGGTTGTTAATGCAGAAAGGCAAGGGGAGAAGCCCTAGATCAAAGAAACCTTTGCAGTCAAGCAGCAAGAAAACTGGTTACCTTCTGCGTGCCATGGACTCCAACAGCCCTGTGAAAAAGATGCGTCTGGGATCATGCATGTAGATCACTGCCATTTTGCTTGTACGTGTGCTTTTACTACTGCATTGTGTGCAAGAGACTTATTTTGGTATTAAAAAATATTCTTATATATAATCATGCCTGTGTTGAGGTAAGAAAGGATTTAACACAAGACACTGACCAAGCTAGCTTTATTCTTTTATAATCTTTGTAAAGACATTTGTAAATATGTTCACATGAGTGGTTGGTACGTTGGAACATGTTGATGTCTTTCACTGTGCTTTGTTTCACTGATCTTAAGACCTGAAGGATAGGACTTTGTGTTTAAACTGAAAAGATCGGGATGTTTCCAGACTTTGTGTGCTACTGTATTGTACATGCCCCTGAATGGTTTTGTGCATTTGAAAGACATTAACCTTCTGCTACTGCAACCAGTTTATTTTAGTGGATTTTGTTTTTGGTATGCTGATGGGGAAGGGGGTGTAGTTAAAAGGGAATCAGATGTGTTACTGTTAGAATAATATTGTAAGTATAAAGTAATTAACATGTTTTATGGATTACGAAAATGGTGATTAGAATAAACTTGTCACAGTGCTTGCTGCTAGATTTATAACAGGTGCAAAATAAATTCATACCTGAGTGAAGTGACAGTTAAGTTACTGAATGCTAGTTACTGTGTAGGTCTGACCACTGTCACTATCATGTTTAAGTGCAGTGACCGAATGTCACACGATGACTATAATTGTATGCAGGGCTCAGTGCATTAATAGCACAGGTCTTATAATGGCCACTTAACAAAAGTGCTGATGACACATTTTTAATTACAAGGTCTTAATTTTTTGTTTTAACTTTGGTGAACTGCAGTTACATTACCACTCCCACCCATACCAATGTTTAGTAGATCTTTGCATGATAACAAATAGGTTGTTAAGAAGATTGACAATTAGAGAATTGCAAAAATTCAGAGGACAACGCAAAAGCAGACATGAGCTTTGGTGAAAACTGACAGGAAGGGTCCATTGTGACTGACCTTACAAATCTCAAGGAAGATAGGCTTGCAGACTGCATTGATGTCAGATTCAAGAGACTGATGCATCAACAATAAACATCAGTATTCTCGACAGTCTGGAGTCTGGGGAAAAAATAGATGTACACTCCAGAGAAAGCAAAAGTAATAGAGGATTGCACATAGTAATTTGCAGAGACTGTTGGAATGACCTCAGGTTTGCGGTCTTTTATTTGGAAGACATCCAGCTTTCACAGAATCTACTGTTGTGTGGTGGTGCAGACCTTCTGGTGCCCAGAAACGAAGCCAGGCACTAGCAACTGTGTTTTGTCAACATGATACTTAAGGCCCAAACGGTGGATGGCAGGACCAAGTGGTTGGATGTACACAGGGAATAAAAGAGGCCTAAGAACAAACCCTTGAGGCATCCATTACTTCCAAAGAGCAGATGAAGATGTGATACCTTCAGCTACCTTCAGACTGGGTGCAGTCAGCCAAGCAGGACTGGAACCAGTTCCCAACAAGTATCAGAGAGACTGAAAGTCTAATAGGCAGCAGCTATCATGTAAACGCTAATGGTTTACCGTTCTTCTGTGTTGGTTATAGTTAGCAGCAGATATTTAACTATGTTTTAAGAGGAATTTCATTTTTCTGTGTATTGTCATTGAGGCTGTGGATTCTGGCTTTATTGTTTTTATAAATGTGGGTATTATTAATGTTGTTAATTGCAGGTCTGTTAGCACATTTTTGTTGTTTATTAGATTGAGACTAAGGTTTTTTTGTGCTTTATCTTCCTTCATGTTATCTTAAACACATTCAAAAGTATCAGTGATTTTGTGCAGGAAGAGTCTTACATAGAAAATAAAGGAAACCAGTGTACATAGGTTTATCTGTGTTTATGTGATAACCATTGGTTAAAAAAAAGGAACGTAATGTGTAGTTTTAGACCCTACTTGGTGTGTATGTTGAAGATTGGGAGATGAGAGGCCTTTTCAGCAAAGAAACAGCAATCTTGATGGGTGGGTGGGTAGATAAATATACAAATGAATAAATGCAAATTGTGATGAATTCATCTTAAGTGGCATAAGACTCTTGCATTGATAGTCACTCTTCTAGACATGGAGCATTATGAAGTCCAAAGGCCAGGCATGAATGTTCTGTGCTCCAGTAGTCAACAGGGCTTAGATTGTACCCTTTAAAAGTACACGTCTGTCCCTGTAGTACACTTGACTTCAACTGAGTTGATCTTAATGTAACTTTGAAAAAAATGATAGGATGCAGCTCCTAGTATGGCCTTCTGAAGGTAAAAGAAATTATATATTTGGCAACATGATATTTATGTACATAAATTTGCTTCTCAAATATGTTGGATGCTGGATCTGTTAAGACTGCTATGTGATGCAGAGTTTAAAATGTTTAAAATGTTCCTTTTTTCAGATTTTGTGAAATGTTGGCTCGAGACACGAATGTGTTATACATACTTTGCCTCCCCTTCCACAGTTTCAAAATATTTTTATGTATGGGAGGTTTCTTAATTTTATCAAAATCATAAAACAAAATGTCTCAAGCTTCATAAATTTTCCGGATGTATCTTGAATGAATCTTCACATCTGAATGCCAACGTACATGACTATAATTCACACATGGAATGTTTGCAATGTATAAACTTCTGTTTTAATGAAGCAATTTTAAGTGTCACATTATGGACATATTTTTGTTTATTTTGACCTGTGAAACTTGTTTTAGCTTTAAAAAAACCAGAAAAGTGTGCACAAAAATCTTTCATTTGCTGTCAATCTTAAAAGTACTCTAAACACTAGCATTGCCATCATACATGCTGTGCTTGTATAGGTTCCATCCACAAAGATGGAGAAACTATAAGACTGGTGTGAGAGACCATTAGTAAAATGGCTGGAAATTGAAGTAACATTTTTAGGAGAAAACTCACTAAGAATTTAAATATGTGCTGTTTCCAATTATGTGATCCTTTCATGCATTTTAGTTAAACTCATATTGGTCCCTTAAGTGGATTTTTTTTTCACTCTAAACCTGATTTTTCTCCTGTGTTTTAATTACGCTTTTTCTTGAATTGTTCAGTTTATTCCTTGAATATGTATTGCGAAGGTTTAATGTTGGAAGTTTAATTTTAGAAACTGAGCTTTCCTTCTGATTAGTTAGTTATCTATCTGATGGGCTCTATCCCTCTTGGTTCAACATAAAAATATAACATTACAATAACTGACTTATAACTAA
Source organism: Marisa cornuarietis (assembly GCA_004794655.1). Lineage (NCBI taxonomy): Eukaryota > Metazoa > Mollusca > Gastropoda > Architaenioglossa > Ampullariidae > Marisa > Marisa cornuarietis. Next base: position 5,261,133 of record SMMW01000651.1, read on the forward strand.
CAATCAGGCACATTTGTAGGTTTAAGCATATTGTCATGGTCAAACTTGTCCTAATTTTTTTTTATTGAGAGAAATCTGTTTCCTGAGTGTTAAAGTCAAAAGTTAAAAAGGCCTGAGCTAGGTTGTTTGTCTTTCACCTATTTTTCTATATTTAAAAATATCGTTACATTTCTTGTGAAAGCATTTTAAAAAAATCTAAAATGCAGGGAAATCACAGAAGCATCATATGGCTAAATGGTAGTTATATGATATAAAGAAGATATTTTATTTTTAAGCGACAGTTTTGTGACAGATTAAGTTGAAAATATTTTACTGCATTTTTTTTAAGCTGTTGATCCTAAAGAATGTTAACAGATTTAACATTGAAGCATGGGATATGCTTGAAAAAATTATGACTATTGCTTTATAGAAAAAGAGTGTCTTTCATGGTGCAAGTGGGGAGATAAAAAAGCTTGTTTGAATATTGCAACTCTTATATGTAGTGTCAAAAACCTTTTTTCCCCCCAGATTTTGTGTACTGTCTGCTTATCCAAGCTCTTGTTGGAAGAATATTGCATTAAATGTGCCTAACATTTTTGTGGTATTTGGTTTTTTTGAGAGTATAGCAGTCACAAAAATTAAGAAAATAAGGTATCGTTGCCTGGCAGTCATGTCTCAGTAAAGATTTTAGAACAAGACTGAGTTCACTTGCTTGCCTGCCATGTCTGCACAACAATAATGGCAACTTGTAAACAGTATTTGATGTTGAGATGGGGATTGCACTGATGAAATTCTTCTTATGCAGCACATATGAAGGAGGTTATAAATAAGTTTTGCAGGGACGCCAAGCGAAAAACAGCGTGTCAGTTTCCTCATTTCTGCTCGGGTGGGAGGGGGAACGGCACTCAAGAAAACTTAAAGGATTGCCTCATGAGTTTTCTCCCTTTACAGTCAAGGCACCTCTCTGTGATACAGGCCTATTGAAAAATGGCGGTTTGGCTGCATATTCAGTGTAATCACCATGCTGTCATCTATATTTCAGGATATAGACCTGCAGTTATTATTAACAGATTGTTGTATGAGCATTTGTATTTCCTTTTGAATACATCAAATTCCCAGCAAACAAACCATGTCAAGCCCGTTAATACAATAATAATAGAAAGAAGATACCAATGCTTATGATTCTGATGTTCAGCTAGTTGTTTAGCATGACAGCTAATCCTGTATGTTTAGCCTATTTACCTAAGCATTGTTTCAGACAATTTTGTTAAAGCAAGAGCCACCCAGAATTTTTCTTGTGAATCAAATAGAATGGTCATTGACAGTCTTGGGGAATGTGGGAAATTTTTTTTTTATAACTTTTTGCTGGTGAAGATGCTGGACTCATTAAATAGCTTAGTATATTGTCCTAGCTGCTAAGTAGGCTTAGACACCAAACACCAACTGCTTTTTGCTTACGCTGCCTAATTATATAGTTCATGTTGAGAATTAAGAATGAGTTGTTCATAGGCGTTAACCTCGTCATCTGTAAAACCCATTTTTAACAATTCACTACTTTATTTCAAATATCTTGAAATATTTTTAATATGAAATATCAAGAAATGTTTACCATCTGCCATTGATAGGAAGTCACAATTATCTTAATGCTGATGAATGCAATAATGTATAAAAATGTGCTCATTCTGATTGATTGATTTTGTTATCCTATGTATTTTGCTTGAACTCGATTAATAAATTGTCTTTCACATGCAGGTATTGTTCAAACCGACTTGCGTAGATTGATATGGGTTAAAATCCATTTTAAACATCCTTTCCAGCCTGGAACTTAAACTTTAACCCAACATCTGATATGGATTTCATGCAAAATTCAAAATTTGTCTCATTTTCCTACTATAGATAATAGTGTCACATCAAACATGCCTAAAGAGTAAACCTATTTGACAAGAGTTTTCAATTGTAGTTCATGGGCTTAAGTTCTTAATGATCTTTATGCTTCACCACAGACATGAATGCATTTGTGTAAATTGCCTTTCTTCCACTTTGTTCAGCTCTTGTAAGAGCCATCCTTTTAAAATTAGGTGCATCTTTTTCTGACCCTTTCAATTCCTTGTACCCTAATTGTTCTAATCCCAGACTGAAAAAAAGACTACACAAATTATACAGAGCTATTCTCACACTGTCCTCTTAGAAGGAAAATAACACAACATATAAATGCAGATTTATTGTCATCAAAGAAAAATCTTGAGTTTTCTTTTTTGCTTTCATCCATCTACCAGCATGCATGATTACAGTCTTGCCACATGTTGTGACTTTGTTCTGCTACACATTCAAGGGCTCACATGTGGAGGGAGGGGCATCAATACAGGCGCTGGATGTGGGCAGTGAATAAGGTGAGGAGGATGCAAATAAAACTGCTGCTTGTAGTAGCATGCTGATAGCATCGTTAGTGGCAAAGATAGCAGTGGAAGCATGAAGTGCAGAAAAAGTAGCGCGCTGCTGTAGGCCGAGCCCCGCGTGTAAAGCAGGCTATTCTGTTGAGCACTCAGCAACTTTGATGCCTCTGGTCTTGCGTAGCATGAGACAGGCAACAAGAGAGTTTTCTGATCTTACCCCTTGCGAGGCAAGCTTGCTTCATTCAAGCCAAAGCTCACACTGCCATTGTTCATACCACATGAAGACAAGAAAGTTTAATTACACACAACTTTTTTTGTTTTGATTTGTTCTGCTGTCCCACCTGCACCACAAATTCTAAGGCCCAGGTAAAGCGATTAACTACTTTTGGCAATGCCTGCACAGAGAATTCTGAGGTTGCATGTACAATTGAATAACATTATCCTCCACACCCTAGCTTTTCTAGCCCAAGTAGTATTTTTTCCAACAGTTCGGCATGCTGGACACAACTTATAAGCCTCTGCTGTACTGTAACCAGTTGCTATTCCCAGCCAACACCTGTCGAGAAACCAAAAAGCCAAGGGCTGAGGATGGATGACCAATGGACTGACAGGACCAATGAGCAACGTTTGTTTACTGTACAACTGTCTTGTAGCCATTGCCGCAAATTAGACCCTAATTTATGTTCAAATCAGGATATTAATTTTTATACAAAATAAGGATACACAAACACTGCATCAAGAAAAAAAGCTCATGCACTTTGTCAGATCTTAACTGACTCTTGCAAATTTCTTCATGCCTTTTTTCTCCTACCTAAAACTATGTCGTGGTTAACGTCAACAGTTCTTCTGGCTAGAAAAGAAATAGCAAATAATGTAATTCCCATAGGAGGGAGAAAATCTTGGGGGCAACCAAATGCTGTGCACATTTACAACATGACCTTTTTAATACCTAGGAACAAAATGTTTGCCATAAGCAACTGATGAGGTGTTTATGTCTTATTTGGCAACTTAATGGTACACACCATACTATCATTGCCTGATTCACAGAGTATTAAGAACATTGCTGGAAAATTCTGATGGAAAGAATGATTTCATGAGCTTTGCGTCTGGTTAGGTGGGGGAGAGAAGAACTCATCCCACCTATTGTCTCCCTGAGGACAACAAACATGCAAAAAAAATAAGCACCCTCTCTAAGGGCCTCAGATCAGCAACTGAAGTCCAACAGAAGCATGTTATTGTCCTCGGCTTGTCCTAACTGCATCAATTCCATGTCAAGTAACTTGGACACAATCTGCGTCCTCATCACAAACAAATGCTGAGATGATGCAATCCAACTCGGAAAGAAATCTTGGCAGATACAACATTCAGCAGATGCCAAGATCCTGCACCACCTACAAAAAGATCTGTCACACTAGATGCACGCAATCAGCACTGTGTGCTTCAGCAGGCCTCTGATAACCTAGTTCAACACGACAGCTGACTGGTGTAGGAGGCACGCGAGGCAGTGGCTTCCAAGACGAACATAGGTAGCCAGTCAAGACCATACAAGTCACCCTAGAAATCTGAACCTGCAGATACAGGTGAAGTAGTGACCTATAGCTTTGGCACAGTCTCTACAGGCTGACCAGGCCCCGACGAAGATGTCGGTGGGTCTGGCTTTGTTGGTTTCTTCATCACTGGTGGTTTCACCTTCACTGGGACTCTAGGCTTCTGAGCAACAGGTGGGGGTGTAGGGGTTGTACCTGACGGACCAGTTTTTGTGGCGTGGATGCCACTGCCTGGACTCCCATCGCCCAGTCCACCACCTGGGATGCCGCCACTGGTGAGGCTGATGATGAACTCTGCTTGCTGTCGTATCTGGTGCACGCTTGGCATGCTGGCTTGTTGGCTGCGCTTGAACGCAGAGGAGCCAAAGGTGGACATGTGGACCTGAGACGAACTCAGGTCCCCTGGCTCACTGGAAATACTCAGGCGGTTGGCAGACGATGTGTTGCGCTGGAACTGAGACATGGGCAATGCACCAGTTGCTGGCACGGTCACTGTTGTGGAAGAAGTCATCACAGGGCCACCAGCTTTTTTCAGCGTGCCCTGGTTCGACTTTGCAAAGGTCTCTGCAGCTGTTGTGGGACTGTCAGGCTCGCTTGAGTCATGGGATGGGGGAGTGTTGGAGCCTTCAGGCAGGTCTAGCACCAGGTCTGGCGTGTGTTTGGGTGTCTGCTTCAGTTTGACAAGAGGCAGACTCATGCGCTTGTCAGACTTCTGCTGCATCTCCAACGACTTCAGGCCAGCCATGACCTCCTCGAGAGCATGGTCAATGTCCAGAGAGAGTTCATCTGCTCCGCTCTCTGATGTGATTGACGTGGACATGGAAGAGTCAACTAACGAGGAAGGGCTTGACACTGCTGAACTTGACTGAAGCTGTTCATGATCCTCCTGGATGGGAGACAAGTCACTACCACTTGACACACTTGAAGTCATGTCACGAGATCCCACAGTATTGCTTGAGGAGGTTGAGAGCGGAGTAGGATCGGGCGATTCCACTCCTATAATATCTGTTTCTCGAATGACAATATTTGGCTGGGAGGCTGAAGTGGATTTGTCAGATGCCTCCAAGCCCGAATCACTGCTAACCTGACGTGTAACACCCTTTGCAGGCAAAGACTGTGTGGAGCTGGTTTTATCCTCACCAGCCTGATGACGAGCATCTTCACGCCTGAAACAAAGCAAATCAATTATTAAAGAATGAATAAACTGTGCATGTAAGGCACCTGCCAGTCAGGATTTTTTACAGATATATCTCAAGCACCACAGCCATTTTCTTCTCAAAAAAAGATAACTCAGGTTTTCTTGCACCTAGCAAGGTTTTCATTAGATTTCAAATTGCAGCTCCCTGCAAAATGGCTGCATAGTATTCATGACTACGCCGATTCTTTAGGGTGGGATGGTCATGGTGGATGTAGGCGGGGGGAGAGTTGAGGGTTTGCAGGCCAGTTGGTCTTAGAAGGCCACCTACTTCCTGCTTCAGTACACTTCTAGATCCCCACTGACCTAACGCTGCTTCAGAGATGAGTAAGTAGATTTCATTACCAGATAAAAACTGACCCTACTCCTGTATATCCGAATAGATTGTCGTTTTAGACAAATTACACTGAAAGAGCACTGTACAACAATATATATCATTTTCACCCTTGTGGACACAGGCATGCACCTATGTGAGCAAAGTCACACATGCATGCACACACCCACAAACATCCACACACACACAAAATATGTACACTCACTGTGTTGTCTTGACAGCAATATACTTGTCTGGGATAAGTCCCTCCTGGCCATGGCAGCAGCCCTCCCACCAGTCGTGAGACACCTGTGTGTAGAGAATCAAGATCTCTCCTTTCTTGAAGGAAAGCTCTCGGCCAGATCGGCCCTCATAATCATGCAGAGCTGTTGCTTCCTTCACTTCTGGTTCTGTTAAAACAAAAGTGGGCAAGTAAGTTGAAGTCATTAGAAACAAACGTTCTTCAACGCTTTTGGTCATACTGAGTAGATCTTAAGAAAACTGCTTATAAAAAAAAACCTTCCTCCACAAATCAAGCACCAAGACAACATCCTCAAGATCTGAAAGGCAATCTCTCGGAACAGTTAAGTAACAGTTTAAAGTTTTCAGACTGAACATATAGATCAAGGTCGTTCTTAAACAGGTTGATGTATTAAGTTTCCAGAAAACACACATAAAGAGAATATAATCAAATATAATCTTAGTTACACATTATTTTTCACTTCACAAATTAGTGACTGATCCCACTCATACTTTTACAAAGCTGTTGACAAATCTCCTAAAATAGAAGCAGAGGCTTTGTCATCTGTATCTGGTTTTGGGAATGGATAATCTGTACCTTTTATAGAAAACATTCCAACCTTTAATATCTCAAACTCTGTTGTAGATTCAGGGTCAGAAGCTTAAGGGTTATTATTAAAAAAAAAGTTGATGCATATTGCAAAACACTGCTAATGAAGACTGGGGATGATAAGGGAAACAAACTGATACAGCCATCCTTGCAGTGGATGAGAAAATAGAAATCAATGCTGCAAAGCAAGCAGCCCAGTGGCTTCACATGCTGATGCAGCGAGTGTAAACACAGCAGCTACCTTTGCTGCAGCCACATCAACTGTCTACAGCAGAAATTCAACAACCCTGAAAGGACCATAGGATTATGCTATATTTTCTTAGCATTACTTAGTTTAGGGAAATGTATGTGTGTGCGTGCCTTATAAAGACAATAAAGACTGATCAATTGATTGATGCCTCCTAACATCTTTGCTCTACATGTTGCAAATGTTCCTGATTATCAAGTTTACTAATTAAGCACTTTGGTGTTTTGTCTTAAAATAAATGAAACTCCCCCTCCCTTTCAAAATGAAAAGGTGAATGGCGAAGTTCATGCAGGTGGCAGCCAATATAGGTGGGGTCTTTACCTTTGTTCACTGTGTTGTAAATGTTCCCATGTTCTTCTTTATTTGAAAATGTTGTTCAAAATATTTTGAAGTAGAAAAATATATCTACTGTAATACTGTAATGTGCCAAGTCTGCTCGATTACCTTGGTGGTTGGAAAGCTTATCCTCTGACTAGGGAAGTCATCTAACTTTAAGCAATGGTTATCAAAGTTAAAATGCTGCCAAATCATTTACACCAATAAAGATCACTCTCCCAAAAGAACTAGTTTAAAAAATATTTCACTTCAGATTACACAACAGTCTGTGTTAAAACAACAAGAAGCAGGTTGTATAAAAAGCATGTACCCTACTCCCTTCACCACGAATGACATGGGCTAAACCCCAGTTGGCCCATCAGGCTCAGTTTAACAGGTAGCCTCAGATACTCCCCAGTCTATCATTAAAACAGTAGGCCTGTCTTGAAATTACAGAGGTCATGGGACATTTGGACAATCCCTATCAATGAAATAGTAGGGAGAATTACACAGTAAATAATCTGGGTCTGGTGTGAAAGGCTTAAGCAAGATGGACACAAACTTATGCCTCAAACTACTTGCAGGTTATAAAAGCACAGCACTTAACGGCTTGAGATAAAAATGTGCTGTGATTCATCCCGCGCCCCACCATTATTTTGACCTAAATCACTGAAGCCTATGAGACAGCTTTGACTAAGAAGGCATTGCCAAAACAGCATTTTCGTTACTTCCTCTAAATCTCTGCATATCCCTTTTTCCACTATAGATCCCTTCTCTAGCCCTCCCATCCAGATTATAATTATGTTGTGGTTTCTTTCTTGAAACCATAACCAATATATATGATAGCTAACAACAAAACCATGCTTCTATGAAGTCTGGAAAATGTCAACCAACAAAATTTTCTGCTTAGAAAATCAATATCTTCATGCCAACATATCACATTAAGCAACATTCTCAAAGAAATTCCTGAGAGTAAATAAATAATTAAATAAAAAACACAGGTAATAAGCGACAGAATGCAACACTGTTTATTAGATACCACTGGGAACACAACTTAGAATTTCCTTATAAATAAAAGCTCTGTAATCCAGGATAATGAGATACACTGACAAGAACACAATCAAGCGTATTACAGGAGAGTGCAGCTGTGCTGTATGAATACATTTCATATATAAAAGGTTCTGTGCTACCATGTGTGATTTGAAGGGACAAGAAAGATATACAATTAAAAACAGGGTTCCTGGTGTAGAATTTAGGCCAATTCTAGGTGAAAGTATTATTCTAAAGTGGTGTAAGTGAAAAGTGAAGTGAAGTGCCACAAAGTTGCAGGATACATCAATGGAAACCACTCCTCTCTTCTGTAGCTATGTTGATGAGGATACAATGTTACAGAGACAGAGGACACAAGGAGAATAGGGTTTAAAGAAAACAAATTTTTCTGATTTGTCCTGCATTTGAATGCTTCCACCAAGGACTTAACCCCTCCCAACAATCCCCAAAAGAAAAATCCCCAGAAACTAAAGAACTACCTGTGTTTTGATTTGTAGGTTTCAATCCTTTGTTTTATTAGAAAGAGTTTCATAAAGTGATGTGATAATAATCTCAGGAAAATAAGTGTGCTATAAAACAATTTTTGGGCAAAATTGTCCTTTGAAGGACACACCTTTGGCATCACTTACACCAAGCAAAACATTCCAAACAACATATTTGAGGGCATCCAATCTCTTTTTCTGAACCATCGAAAGTCAAAATAAATCACCATCTAACCACACTACTTCCCACTCCCACCCCCACAAGTACCAAAGTGGCTGATTATCTCTCATTTAGAAGCAGACAAACTATCGAACACAACAAATAAAGTACAACAGCTGTACTATAGACAAGGCAAAACAGGGCAGCAGGTCAAGAAATTCAAAGTGCATGCAGTTTTCTGCTTAATAGTGCATCAGCAGTTGTCAGACCTAAGCACATACATAATTAGGCTGCATGTATTACAAGGCTGTGAGTTACCTCTGCTATGGCTACACAGACTACAAGACCCTCACACCCATGTATGGTGGGAACAGTGTCTTGCACAGACAAAGGTGACACAGACCAATGAGCAAATATGCACAATCTGGGTGTCTTACCAAATATAGAACCTGAAAAAAGGATTACAACACCTCATATTGGCATATTCAAAGGTCTTGCTCTTAACATTCAGAGCACTATTTTTTTATGTTTCAATACCGGCTATCCTCTCCAAGTGGGTGTGTATGTGAAAGCCTGCATGTACTTGTGTGCATGCCCACGTTATTTACAAGCACCCATGCATTTACACACACACAAAATTTGTCACATTTAGTCTTTCTTTTGATAGATAAACCAATGCCCCAGATATAAAAAAAAAGCAGGAGAGGGGAACCCTAACATTTAAACTTTTTACACCCCTCTGATAAGATATTGTTACAACTGAATGCTGCAAATGTTTATGGACTAAATCTTGAACACTTTTTTTTTATTTATATTTTTCACAAATTTTCAGAAAGTATGGTTTCTGCATACCCTCCACCCCAAAACACGAAGAATAAACTCCTTGCAAAAATTACTCATTACTCATCCCATTACCATTGCTGTATATGACTTTAAAAATCTTGCAAGGCACATGCCATCAATATAATAACTTTACAGGCAAGAATACAATGTTCATTTGATTATACACAGACTCTATGCAGAATATATATATATATAAGAGTTCTATGATCACATACATGTGAGTACAAACTGTAAAATTTTTCAATCATGTAAGTATAAGACTATATACACATGAATGAACTTTGCACTAGATGCAGATACCATAATGGCAGTTATAAGATTTTTGCTGCATTTGGAGGAAAGACCCAAGAGAAGGGTGCAAGACAGAAATGCAACCATAATCACTTTTAGGGGTAGATCATCATTAAAAATAAATGTCATGATCTGCAGCTTACCTTCCTCATCGCTTGGGATAGAGCTAGTTTCATCTTCATCATCTTCATCCACAGCATCCACGCTATTCCTGCAATGACCACATTGATTACACTGAAATCACTTCACTCCTTTGAGGTAGCAACCATTCTCAAAATTTAAAAAAATGGCAGAACTTAGGGAAAATACAAGTAAATGATGGCATTTATAAACACAAAGCAATAATTTTTTTATTGCAGTGCAGACCTATCACAAAACATGTGCACCTGAACTTCCCATATTTCGGAGTACCCTGAAGTATGGATGTCTTTATTTATTAAGAGCCTACCGACTGTTTTCCAGAATGCACTTCTCGTAAATTTCGCCACCATCATTGGGGAAAATCTCTTCCTGATGCATGATGATAGTCTTGATGATCTCGTTGACAGAAGCCTGGTAGGACACTTGGTCACGATCAGGTGGTATAGGCAAAAGGGTCGGACCAAAGCAGATGGCCAAGTTGTATGGATCCATCATGTTTTCATCACTGTACTCTGACAGACTGCGGAAAAAAACGAATGTTGGACCTCAAAATGATTTATAATAAACCATAGAAATGTGGAGATAATAATTTTACACAACAGTTGCACAAACAGATAACAAGTGCAACTGGGTACATGTTAACAGTCCTTTAGCTAAAAAATAACAAGAAGAAGAAACCACTTAGATATGTTAATGTCTCGAAGTTTCTTGTATAAGAATGCAAACTGTTCACTCCAGATAGTGGAAAACCACAATAATCTAATGGTCACAAATATCTAAGACATGTTTATGTTTTGTGAATATGATACACTGATAAAAAGTACTATTGGATGTTGATGACAAGACCTGCCCCAAACATATATTACTAGAATGACAAAACTGTCTCAACTTACTGATTTAGGAAGGCAAAAAGATAACGCATGACAACAAATATTGAGCGAGGCAAAGTTGCAAGTAGATCCTTGATTCTCTCCAGTCGTCTCTGAACATCATTCTCACCTGTATCAAAAAGGGAACAGATATAAAACACCTGAAATTTGAGAGCTCTTAAGGTGTCCCATCATCCATCTCCCCAGCCTCCTTTCTAACATACCCACTCATTTCTTGGAAGTGATCTCTTTCTCTCTCACACTCACTTTTTTGAACTGCTACTCTCTCTGAGCATGCATACATGAAGGTGAATCATCGTAATACCACCATTTTTCTGAAATGCCATTTCCCTCTCATGATTTCCATCTCTCTTCACATAAAGAAAATAAACACAGACTGGTACAACCACCACACATAAAACTGTACAAAACAACAGAAAAAAAAAATAAAAGATGCAGAAAGTCCCTTAAGGGATGTGAAAATGAGCCAGAACACCTACGTGTGCACTCTACCAAAGCATCAAACAGATGAAGGGGAAAAAGTGGCTCCCGCAGCTCTCTGAAATACAGCTTCAGAACACCAGCGATAGAATTCATGTCACTAGCATCCACGACTTCTGCCAAAGCGTCTTCACCTGAAACACACCATCTGACTTGAACACCTTGGTCACATCAAACAGGATGCATGTATCGTCACACCTGACAATACCTTGCGTGACTGAAAGCAAGGATGACACTCACCACCTGTGTCAGTTTATAACTGTAACCCCATACACGTGCCACCAAGTAGGCATCCTCACTGCACCCCACCCTTCATGGTGTCCATCACACTGTCTTACTGAACACAACTTACCTGACTCAAACGTGTTCTTAAAATGATTTATTTCCACCTGGGCTCCAGACACACGGAAGACACCTTGATGATGCAGCCCTACCATCAAAACCATCAGAGACATAAGGGTCAGCAATACTGGTGTCAATGCCATTAAAATGCTAATCAACATTAGCAATACTAACATCAATATAGCATAGCAATGTGTACAACCACCAACATTGTCATCAACAGTAAAAGCTCTATAAAGGTAATGTGCACTAGTGTCACAAACAACCATATGTTCATGACCTAAACTGTTGTGTGATATCATAAGGTGTGTGAGACCATCCTGTAGTCAATCTGCCATTGACAGTAGAAAAATGATACGGCAAACACTGTCTTCCTGTTACCTCAGCTATAAAGTTTCTCCATCAGTCCCTAACGATATGATACAGACGAAAGGCCACAATGCTCATCTCACCACGCTAACTCCAGGCAAACAATTTTTAAGCAGCGTAAGTGTCAAGCTTACCATACAAGTTGATGACTCGAATACAACTCTTGATTACCAAGGGAATTTCTTCACCAGTTGCCTGCACACCACAGAGAAAATAAGCTTAGACTCCTTGTAAACATCTCACTACTATTTTAACCATGTAATTCTGGTATCACTGTCAAACTGCAGGCCTTCTAATAAAAAAAATGTGGTTATAAACTTTTCTTTTCCTCTTCCATCTAAAACGTCTAAAGTCATCAACTTTACACTCAAGCCCAACTGGTGGGAGGGGAGGAAATCCATGCAGGTCTGTGATATGCTGCAACAACGGAGAGACAGGCAAACATTTTATATGACGTGCACAGGAGTCTTATCTCCCTTCAGTCAGCTAATAAGCATCTTTCACGTTTTCAGAATTTGTAGTCTGCAAGCCCATTTAGTCTTTAAGGCCCAACCCGATTGCTGAGCAAAAATTGCTGGAAACAGAGCACAAAGTATCACAAAAACATGTTCCAGTGGTCTTTTATGACAAAGAGGCAAAAAAGATTTTTATATTAATATTTTTCTCTAAAGCACATCTCGATTTGTCGAGAAAACAGGAAGTGACAAAATGAACGTATTTCTAAAAATAGCACCGTTTGCACAAGCTGAAGTCGAGAAAAGATGCAATCCTCGGTAAAAGAAAACTGACCAGGACACATTATGCTGTTGCTGAATGTTCTCTTCGCCACTCAGAGGGAGTTAGTTTGTACTCATGAAGGAAATCCTAAAGATAATGGCAGCAAACGCCAGTGGATTAACTTTGTTCAAACGTGCCATGCGAACTTGGTCCCCACACCGTACTCATGAATTTGCTCAAAACATTTCAAACTCGATTGTTATCCAGTCACTTATACAGTACAAGCAAGTCTTGGACTTTCAGTAAAACGAAGAAATCTTATTCCTACAGCAGTGTTTACTATACAAAAGCACGAGATGTTAAAACCAACTACGACTGCTGGTAGATCATGCACCAGATAGGCAACATCGACGGTTTCTACACCATCTGGTCTACAAGTAACATCGTGTGACAGTCACAAACACATCATCATCAGTCGTATCTTTATCCAGCATAATGGTCAAAACAACTGACAGTGTGAGGGCACCACTGATGTGCGTGATCGAAACAGCTAAAAAAAAAGAAGAAAAAAAAGAATTGAGAGTGATAAACATTACAAGGAGCTTAAACGGGAACACGTGCGATCGAGTATCAGTAAGTAAATAGAACATTTTGCATGCAGCTAAATGAGAAAGAAATAAGTTTTTACATAAACATGTTTCAAACTATCATTATATTTTTAATTGTAAAAAAAAAATTCTTATCAGCAGTCAGTTATTTTGCCCATTAAATTTTGATGTGATTGACTTACCTGTCTGTTGAATGAATTCAGTTTAGACCATTTAATTATTTTTTAACTTCATTTGAAGCTTCTAAATAAAGTTCCAATATATAGGGCTGTATTCCAAATTCAGCTGTTTCATTTTCTGGGCGAACAAAATCACTTCTTGAACACGACAACCTGAGCGATGTTTCTTCATTTGACTCGAAGACGTGCAAATTTGTTGTTACAAATACTTCGATCACGTTGGAGAACTCTCCAGTACAGGAGAGTAATTTTTTCCCGCCTTCTTAGTTGCAGGTGAGAATGCCGATGTTTTAAGGCTTATATCTTTAAAATTAAAGATCATTATAGACTCATATTTTGGGAATTATTATTTTAAAACGAGCTTAACCCGATCATAAAGAAATAATGTTGCGAGCGAGTTGACCTTTAAGAAGTGGGACAATAAGGAAGGGAGAGAATTCAAGAACATAGCTTATGCCTCTCCTACACTGCCCAGCCCAGCCCAAGGTTTCAAGAACTCCGCCACCAGCTGCAGCTTGTAAAAGGGCTTGGAATGCCCAGCACAAGAACCATGCACTGGGCATTCCTGTTGCTTTGCTGACAAATGAATGACTTGATATGTCACAGAGACATAAATCCAACACTCACTACACAGTTAAGTGATGGCTAAGCACCGTATCACCACAAGCAAACCATGAAAAACAATTTAAACATTACAGATTGAGAAAATTTTTAAAAAAGGATAGGTGTGGCACAGAAATCTAGGAAGAAATGTCAGGAACATACGAAAGATCATGGTAATGCTTTAACAAATTTTGTACAGTGGTGCGATGAGAACTATCTAGAGTTGAATGTAGACAAAACTAAAGAAATAGTTGTAGACTTTTAGGAAAATCAAAGAGGATTCTGTTACTCCCAGTGTGATACACAGTAAACCTGTTGAAATTGTTAACTTCATCAGGTATCTGGGAACTATTTTTGATAGTCAGTTCAAATGGAATTTAAACACCGAACACATTGTTAAACATGGCCAACAAAGAATGTACCTTCTGTGTAAGTTAAATAGTTTTTCAATTAGCCAAGCAATCTTAGGCCGTTTTTAGTCATTTATTGAGTCTTTTATCTTTCTCATTTGTATGTTGGTTTCGCAATCTCTCTGTCCATGAAAGGAACAGTCTGAACAGTGTTGTGAACATCTGCTCTAAGATAAGTGGTATCAAACAGAGGGATCTAGCTTCTTTTAGTGACCAACAAATAGTCAGGAAAGCTTCATGCATTTTATCATTACCTGAACATGTACTAACAAACGAATTTGTATTATTAAGCTCAGGTAAACGCCATGCCTATATGTAAGAGTAACAGACACCTTAAATCATTTGTGCCATCCGCAGTTCAGATGCTTAATCGTAGATGAGCTGTCAATGATGTGTGTGTGTGTGTGTGTGTGATGTTGTAGGTGCATACTTGATTTCCTCGTTGTAAGTTTGCTTTTTTTTTATCTACATATATATATATATGATATGACTGTTATTTGCCAACTTCTTTTTTTCATTTTTTTCCACTGTTGAACTAGAGCACATTCCCATAGTCAAATTGCCCACTGGGATAAATAAAGTTGGTCATTGTCATTGTCTACTGCTGATAATGCTCACTTAAAAACTTTAAACACAAATTTTCTGGCATTCTTGTGTAAGCCATGGGTGTAGTTTTTGCATCAATGGGTTATGACCCTCTTCCCCATCTCCAAACTACTCACAATTGAGAAATCCAATCAGTGCATTATACTTAGCAGTGTTGATGAGAATACCTCTATATACTCCTCCAGACTGCCTCCAAACAGCTTTGGTTGACCAACAGGAGGAGTGCGACCAATCCGCCGTTTCTTGGGTTTGGGTGGAAGAGCTGGGGCCCTGCAAACAAAACACCATCTTTAAATTGGGAAGGTGTAAGCATCAGAGATTCCATCACAGGTATGTTCCCAGAGACAAATATGCAAAAGACTGTACTCATGGTATACAAATGGCACACTAACATGGCTAAGTCACATATTAAGAAAAAAAAAGAGGCTGTTCTTTGGGAAAATAAAGTTCTGATGGGTCATCAGCTTCCTGTTACTGTCTATGCAGCTGAACAAGTGAGATGTACCTTGGAGGCCCTGTGGTGGATATCTGGTTGTCACCAAGAGCCTTCTGGATCTGGTTGAATTTGCTCTGAAGTCGTGCCAACCGATTGCAGCTTATCGTGTATTCACGGAATTTCTAAGAACAAAAAATACATTAAAGCTTTAGGGTTTCAACCTCTGACACTAAATGCAGCAATAACAGCATAGGAACTTAAGGATTTTCTGCCACGGAATGTTTTCTAAACATTAAATTACTCTGATTTGTGTACATTTCTTTCAGTTAAAAACATTTTTGTCCACTGCAACATAAACTACATTCCTTACATCCCACCCCCTCCACCCACCCACACACAGAACAAAAAGACAAAACATGATGCACTAGCAAATAATGTGTTTTATTATATTTATTTTTATTCTTACTTGTTTTGTGTCAAAGAAAACAACCAACCACTTGTAACACATAGCTGCAGCACAAACAAAAACAGCACTGGCAGCCAGTTCTTTACCTAAAAGAAGTGTCTAACTCACACAGCTAAGCTCATACCACTGGCAGCACTTACCTCTAGGTAATAAGACTCTGTTTCTATCCGATCAGACCTGTATTTGGCTGCTTCATGTGGAGAGCGGGGTGGAGCAGGTTCTTCAACAAAATACCGCGTGATGTCATAGTCTTTGATCTGGATCATGTCCACAAGCATCTTTTCAGTTGTTTCCAGTGTCTTCCATACCTGCAACAAGAAGCAAATAGATGTTCCCCTGCAAGCATCTAAATAATCTAAAATTTTTGAAGGTCTCCTAAAGCAAACAGATATTCTACTGCATAAATCTGAATAAACTGAATGATGTGTGAAGGTCTGCAACGGGCTATTATAAAAATGTAGCAGCTACTTGCACAGGTGAGGCTTCATGTAGACATTATCAACTCCTTGGTGTAAAAAAACAGCAGTGACACACTGGCTCCAGTTATTGGCAACAGTCAACATGCAAAATCTGTACTTTGTTGCCCTGATAGCAATTAATAAATAATGTGCCCTAAATACCTCAGCTGCAATAACATATTGAAATTCTGTGCTGTAGCCATTTACTTCCTGTCCTGAACACTGAGAGAAATTCATGGGCATTAATATGAAGACACAAGGATTTCCTTGGGTCCTGAATATCATTATTACTATCGCAATGCTGTGTCACAATGGGCAGCTATCTAGAAGAATCCTACATTCTGGCATATTATCTTTTACTCTTGGCAATGCTATTAATATAGTCCATGATCTGCCAGCTACTGACATTATACTTCACTCAGGCAATGAGCTCTAACTAAATCCCTCTCCTACTGTATGTCATGCCAGACCAAGATACCATGTTCATGACACTACATACAAGGCAACTATGTCAAATGGCAACAAGCTCCACTGCTAATGCTGCTAAGGTATCGACACCTACCTCATCATTTTCGACTTTGAGGCTGCTAAGGCGGTCAGTGATAGTGTTGTAGCGCTGAATCAGATCTTCTTGAACCTCCTTCTGAGCACTGATCTGGCGGATCTGAGAAACGCAACAATTTTGTCTTTGCACCCAACATGCTCCACAGGTACAAAAACTCAGAAAAAAATAATGAAGTTGCAAATCATCAGTAAATAATGTCTGACATGACATGCACATGCAAATATCTTTATATTTCTACTCTGCATCCAGTAACAGCCCAAATTCTGAGAATGTTGGAGAACTGTTGATGTTTTGTAGATTTGGTTCACCAGGCTTTCAGCTACCATCAAGATGCTGTCATAAATGCTGCCGCCAGTCTCTGGCACCTCCCCTTTCTCTCCTTATATTCATTTAGTTTACTCGATCTCTACATCACCCAGAACTCTGTACGTCACACAACTACCATGTTTTCCCTCAAATAAGACTGGGTATTCTTCTAATACAGTCATTTTCTTCTAGAACATCATCATAACTCTACTCTCCAAACCCTGAATTCCAACTTGAATTTCTTGCAACTCCATTTCCCGCTGAATCATTGTCTTTATTTATATATTAATATTGTTACTTTATTATTCAATACCTCCGATGTGGACAAAAAAATTCTGTCTGGCTGATGATCTTAACTAGGGCTTATATTTGGGGTATGGCTTATTTAACAAGCATGCATCCTAAAAAATCATTCTAGGGCTTTTTTTCAGGTTAGGTCTTATTTTGGCAGAAACATGGTAGGACATCTCCTTCAGAACGTTGCTTCTAAGCAATCATTAGACCCCTCTGTAGTTGTCTTAAGGTGTTTACTTCTTAGTCAATTTTGTGATATCATGCAACCATCCACCAATGAAAGTGAAGCTCACTCACCTCATCCCCTTTGAAAGGCTGAAACTCAAATTTCTTTGGCAGCATGAAGACTTGATTGTTGAGCTCCATGAACTTCTGCTTGTCTGCACGAGAGTCCAGGTCTGTAATGCACTTGTTAAGGGAATCCACAAACTTCTGGTGTTCGTTACGTAGGTGCTCATGTATAGACAGGTACATCATCATAGCCCTCCCTACAGAGTTGTGATAGCCAAAGTCCATGCACTGCAATGATCCAAATGATGCCCTTCATTCAATATCATAAAGCCCGACAGACTTTTTTTCTCTCTTTTTTTAAAAATTTATCTCAGTCCTCCTGCTACATAAATGGCTGGCACAAGACCACCACATAAATGAACAACACACATCGACAACTGCCTGACTGATCCATGATTTAGGATTCCCAAATCTAGCTTTCTCACAAGTCAATCAACAATAACTGCTATAGTATGCATCTGGGTGCTCATTTCTATGCACAGTTGCACAAAATACCCAGCGCTATCAAACCCTCCCCTCTACCTCTCAAGGTCAAATCTTAGTCTACAAACAGTAAGAAACAGGTCTCATTTCAGAAAGTAATTGTTTTTAAAAGAACTCATAAATTAGCCATGTTATTAAGATGATGTATTGGTGTTTCTGACAAGTGATCTCCTTTACCTACTGATGTTCTATTCACTTCAACTGCTCTTAAAAAAAGGTCTTTTCAACAGTAATGTTATGAAGGCTCAGTGCTATCACATTCCATATATCAAGCATATCAGCAGAAATTAAAAAAAAACAAATAGGAAAAAAAGGCATACGGCTTCAAAATGCTGGACATCATGTTAAACTGCTAGGCAAACACACAAAGGCACCTATTTTTTACCACCTGGTGGGCAAACGGCTACCTGTATGGACCCAGCTACCTGTTTCCTACCCCCCACACCCAACCACCATTGCACATTCATGCAGAGATATTCCCTTTTCATTTCTCCCTCTTTTCCTTGTATCTTAAATGAACACTTATTGACCATATGTGTGCACACACGGAGTGTGTATATATGCAACTTTTTAATTTTTTATGTTAGGTTAATGGATGTGTTTGTTCAGCAGGCTATAAACCCCCTGAGCTGTAAGCTGAGCATGGGGTATATATACCCAGCCTGCTGCAGCCTGGTAACTAAAGGCAAATCTCTACACCAAAAATACTTAACAGACTGATTGCCTTGCATGTTCATGCCTTTATTTTTGCACATACATGGGTGCATGTGTTGTGTGCATCAAGTAGCTTCCAGTTAGAGCCAGGCGCGATATAAGAATTATTACTAGGTCTGTCCTCACAAACCATTGGGCAACAGGGAGGCAGGTAGGTTGAGTTCTATAGGATTGTGCTCACAAAGCACCGACTCCTGACACATTGCACTGCCTGCAAGCAGACTTCTGTATCTCCAGCACCTGATAAGCTGGTCACTTGATTCCTGGTGTTTATGTCTGGCTCAAAAAGACGGCTCTGGAAAGTGTAAGGACTTTCAACATCAGCCATTTTAATCAGGTCTAAAATGTCAAGAATCCATCAACAAACCACCAAGCCCATTCTGGATAACTTTCAAAAACTGCGTTTCCACACTTTGCAGTAAGCAAGGAAACAACACTTGCTATATATGTATTTTATCCCTGCAAAACTCTTTACTCCACTGGTAAAAAAGGAATTATTAAAATCCTGAGTCTCCTCTTTTAATATCATGAGCGTGCAGTGGTTCTGTGCTAGTATATTGGAACTGTAGACAGCAAAGAAAGACAGCCTGGAAAAACATGACTAGCAGGAACTGAACATAAAAAATTCTGAACAGGAAACAAGCCTGCAACTTCACTACTCTGCGCCCAAGCTAAAACCTGTACCTCTCGAGAAAAATAAAATGCAAAATTTTATGCACTTATACAAGCAAACCAGCTACCCCCTACCCTTCTTAACACACACTTTCAAAACAACTCCATATTCACAATGTTGCAGTGTAAATATCAATAAACCAGACAGAATGTGATGTGATTGTGGAGAGCTCTCTAACCCTGTAGAGATCAATTTCAACCTGTCAACTTATCTGCTGAAGACAATGTAGGTGGCAGTTTAAATGTTTTTAAAAAAAAAGTAAATAAAAAGAAGAGAAAATGGAAAAAAGTCAGCTGAAATCAAAGTGCTGAAACTGAGACTGAAGTTATTTTGAAGGAAAAGAGTAAAGGGAATGCTAGCAAACTGGAGGACAATACAATATTTTGTAAGCAGAACCAGGATGGTTGAAAACAAAGGTTTAAAGCAAGTTATGCAGCAGACAAAAATTGACAAAAGATGCAAAACATCTGAGACTGGAAATATCAATAAGCATTTTCCAAGACTATTTTGAGGAGCATATTGGAAGCCCCCTTCTCATGATATTATGCTATGCAGAAAGATAACCATAAAGTATATGCAAAACATGGGGCCTGATTCCAAAGAATCAATAAATTATTTTTCTTGCTTCTTCCTAGACACTTGCACAAACATCCCTGGATGTGGATGTACATGCACGCACACATTTTTTAAGCTGCATTTTCTTGCCAATGGTTTAAAATTGTTGCTCCTATTCACAACTCTTTATGATTACTTTATTTTCTCATAAAGTTTTGAAAGCATATCAAGACATTTACATATAGGTTATCTGGCTGTGAACACTGCAGGCTTTGAGGAAAGTAAAGCAGATCTTCCAAGGCCATCACATTCTCTGACGCCCTTGCTATGATAAGCCATCTCAACATGCCAAGCCCCTTCTCAGTTTCTCACAGTTTTCTCTGGGTGAACGCTGTACACTTCATGACACCATGTCACACTGACTGCATATTAATGACTGCAAGCACCTTCTGCTTGATGTGGATACATATATGTATGCATGCTCATGTTATTATGTACATGCATGTAAACCTGTATGCATGAAAAAAAGGGCTTTAGAGGGGACGAAAAGCCATGCAGTGTGGCCTTGTCTGTGTTCAAATTATTTTACATTACAACATTGGTAATATTTCTGCACGGCTGTAGCCTCCAAAGGACATATCTTAACTCAGCATCTCTGAGACACTGAAATAACCGATATCAACAGCAGACTTGTTTGATGTTTTAGTGTTGCATTTCCATTCATTTATAAGTGTCATAAACCTTCCACTCCTTCACACACGTGTTTACTTGATGGATATGAGTCAACCAGTGAAACATTTGATACAACGTGCCAGACAATAAGAGACACGGTGCACATGGTTACTGGCAGCGCTAAGCAAAAATACAAGGCGAAGGAATCAGGAGGGCAAGGGAAACGGCTGCACTATCAAAAAAGATACTGAGGAGGCAAGAATCCCCATGGTCTAATGCTTGAGATGTCATTCTTCACAAGGAGCAGAGAAAAAAGAGTCATGACAAATCTTTATTTACGAAGGTAACACAATAAGCAAAAGTTATGGGGTTTTTTTTTTACAGCTAGCCCTTGATCTAATGAGAGGAAAAAGAAACACTACAAAACAAAGGCACTCATCAAAGAAGATGGAGGGTTTTTTATTTAATTAATGGGGGGGGCACACTGACTTGCAAACCTTGAATGTAATTAATATGATTATAAAGTTTGTCTTACTCTGATTATTACATAATTTGTTGTGATTGGGATAACCGGGGTGAGTTTTGTTTTTTGTTAAGTGGTGCTTTGTTGTTAAACACTGCAAGTAGCATATGTTGTGATCCCATCGCCATGTATGCAGGTGTGTGCACAGCTGCACTCAGGTACCTTCTTCTTTCTTTCTTTTTGTAATATGTGCGACTGTGAAAGTCGTTCATTGTCAGCATGGAGTTTATCCCCCCAAAGCCGACTGCATACTGTTTCTGTCAGTGTCTGCTAGGCAAAGTTAGGAACAATGTATATTGTTTGTCAGTCTTCGCTACACCTACATACAATGCTTACTGTTTCTGGCAATCACTCCTAGGTAAAAGAGACATACTGCAGTTTGTTATTGTCTGAAAGGCATACTGGTAATAGGTGTCGGTGTGATGTGGGAGGGGCAAATAGGCTCAATCCCAAGCTCTCTTCAGAATTTTTTAATTTCTTTTTGATTCTTTAATTTCATGGATGTTACATTTGCTAATATTGTAAAAATAGTTATAGCGTGTGTGTGTGTGTGCATGTGATGCAGAGAGAAAAAGAGAGAAGGATGAGAGGTGTATGCTGACACACAAAATTATGTGCCGATAATACTGTGTACAAACATTTATCTTAACCCACCTCTGTGCCTAGCATCCTCACATAAAGATGACTGGTCAAATAATTTAAAATCACAAAAACAATTCTGGTGCAAAATAATAATGTAGATTTTGAGTGCCATTTATAAAAACAATAAAAAGGAAAAGTCAACGAATAAAATTCTGGCATTATAAGGTTTATAAGACACACATCAGAGTACTACAAAACACCACAGACTGCCTGAAAAGAAAACTGTTTAGGCAGACCACCATGACATACACATATACATATGAAGCAGGAAAAACATTTTGATGAGCATAAATGCAAGATCCCTACAGAGTGTGTGTGTGTGTGTGGGGTCTGTTTCAAATAGCAGCGAAGGTTGCATGGTGGCCAAGACCTGGCAATGTACTTACATCCATTAAGTCGGAGATGTCATCAGAAAAGTACTTGCTTATGGCAGCATTCGCAGCCTCTATACACAGCAAATAGTCATTGCGAGCCTTCAGAGCTTTCAGCTTGTTTTCTGAGTATTTTTGTTGTTTCTGCGAGAAAAAAAAAAAGCATATATGTTCACACCATCATGTACAAACACTTTCACCTGGGTTTTATTTCTGCATATATCAAGTATGAGCAATCTTGCAGAACATCCATACACATGCATTCTCACTCATTCTCTCTCACACATGCATCTGTACACACATACACAGGCAGTCATGGCACTCTTCTTTCCCACTGCGGTTGAGGGAACCTGGGCAATGAGTTTTCCAAATTAACTACTAGCAGGCCATTTCACTCAAGTGTGTGAAACTGCTTGCATTTGTGTAGATGCAAATTTCTTCTGACAGAAGAACTCTTCATTATTTTCCTCTATCAAGTTAACTGCAAAATGTCAAGAGGCTATCAACACATTAAAAAATACATCAAAAGTTCAGCCTACGCTGTTATGCGATTTCCCTCTTTTTCTGTGTAATGACTGTACTAGACACGACCCACAGCAGCAAGCAAAGGAGAAAGGAGGGGTTACTGGAGGAGAGAGGTGCACTGTTTATCAGGAACTTCTCTCGTTCTTACCTAGTGCAGGCTGCTTTCCCCTGGAAATGTTCTTTTGATTAAGCTTTTGCCAGTCCACGTTTGTTAAAGCAAAAAAAGAAAAAAAAATTGAATAGTTGGTGTGTTCATAACTGAATAGAAGATAAAGTTTTGACAGAAACACACCACAGAGATAATTTTCCAACAGCTGATTCAAGGAATGCAACACTGGCTTGTGGCAAGAAAGTGCTAGAGATATGCGTCCAAAACAGGCAAAACTGTTGAATACTCCTTAGAATTATAAAGTAGCATGGCATGTAGCAGTTTTTATTTTAAAATCTAATATACAGACATTAACTAGTAGGAGCGGAGATAAATGGAGAAGATGAAAGCTCCTTTAATACCCAATCTGACAAGTAATGCTTTATCACTTTCACCTGCAGCTTCCATCCGGTGTATGGAGTGCAGGGGTCAGAAATGGAGGCAGACCTTCTTGTGAGCCTATTTTATCCAAACAGTAATCACTAAGATAACCAGATGGACCATCCAAAACCTGGAGTTTGTAGCTCTCAACCAATTTAGTCCCTAGCAACTATGGATAGTGGGTGTCTGAACAGCCTGGCGAGTCTGAAGGGCCATCTTGTTGGTTGGTGGTTGCTTCGGTGAGAAAGTGCTTCCTCCTAGAGATGATTTCACACTATGAGGGGAGGAGGGGTGGGGAGAGGAAACCAGAGTACCCAGAGAAACCACAGACGGTCAGCCCTGCAACAGGTGTCAGATACAGAAAGTGTCCCCAAGATGAGATCTGAACCCTGGGCTTCTCTATGCAGCGTTGATAAGTGAGTATTTTAACCACTACACACTACCAGGCGCCCCTAGAAGGCCATATCTTTGCCAAACACTTATAGGCAGGTTATGACCTCACTTCCCCGTCAAAATACCCTTTTCCTTCTTGTGAGATTGGAGGGTTTGCTGTAACCTCATCAAATGTTTCACAGTGACTGCTATGACTTTAACACCATGGAAGGATCTAAATATCAACCACTTTTTGAAAATACTCACTCATGGGGGAGGGGGGAACTTCTTTCGCTGCTAGTATCCTACGTTTATCAGCCATCATCCAGATCCCCTTTCAAACCCCAACAAAATGAGAAGAAACGTCCTGCGTCAGACATGTTGAGTTTTACGCCGTTCAGCGACTAAAGTTATATCACGACGAGAGAAGGTAACGTCAAACATATTGTGGTTTTTAATGCACAATGTCTTCAGTGCCAACTGGTAGCCGTGCAGGTAATCTTGGCGGCGTCCCGATAATATTCTGTAGACTGAAATAAGGAAGAACTTGAAACTGCCCAATCATTCTCTGCCGTCTGGTGTAGCAGGCTTTGTGGTGTACCCAAAGAAGTTGGTGGGTGTGTTTGTGTGTGTGTGTGTGTGGGGGGGGTGGATCTCGTGAAAACATCGTCCACGTCTCTTTGAACCACCGGTCACTCTTGTGTGCCCTAAAGACCAGTGACGAGGTGATGGCAGCTTCACAATATGAGGCGATGGTTTCTCGCCGTGCTGCCTCAGAATTATAGTCCCCGACCTCCTCGAGCAGGTACAAACAAAAGCGTTATCAGTAGGGCTGAGGAAAGACCGTGTGGATGGGGTATGGAAAGCGAAAGATGCAAAAACAGTGTTAAACCCCAGCTGTGAGCATGATAAAATACAGTCGTGTATATGCAGAGAAATGAACTAAGAGAATCTAACAAAGCATAACTCCCCCACTCTCCACCCACCAACACCTGCTGCCTTTCCAGCCATTTTTTTTAAACCACCCACATCATCTTTCCCTCCGCTTGTAGATCAATGGCCGCCTGCATCTTTGTCGCACCGCCTGACCCGACAACTAGATGCATGCACCCAACTCGCTGGCCGCTGGAAGGCGCTCGCGACGTCGTGTATCGTACACCTGCAGCACGCGCTGTAGTCGCGCGTACCAAGATGGCAGCAGACGGCTCTCCTTGCAAGTTTATGCGAATGGGCTCACCCCTCCCACTCGCCCACCTCTTCCAGAATGAACTGAATCGCTCGGCTATGAGACATTAAGAACGAAGAAAGACTGTTCCTAGTGCCTCTGGCTCAGTGGCTGGACGTACTCGTAAGAGTACTGTATCACTGCACCTGCAAACCTTACTTATAAGCGTTAAGCCTTGCGCCTTTTACCCGCAGAGCGGCTATTTTGAACGTCTGCTTCACGAGTAAGCATACAAAAAACTGCAACAGTGTCTGTCCATGATATAACACGGACTTCAAATAACTTCAGTAAGCGAGAACAGTATAAACAAATCCAATGTGCACAAGAAGTCGACTGTGAGAACACTAAGGTTCGCTTCCTGTCGCAGGGTATTTCTGAAAACAAAGGAAAGGTGGTGGTGGCAAATCAGCCGTCATAAGATCTTTGTGAAGTATCTGACGATATCGTGAGGAAATGCTGGAGTCTTAGTTTCAATGGACACACACACACACGCACGCACGCACTAAAGGAGACCGAGTCCATCCTTTATCCCTCTTGTGGCTGCCGCCTTCACCTGAAGTCACGTGCTCATGGCAAGATGCCAGCAGTAGCAGCCTCCCCAAAAGATCGGTTCTTAACCTGGCTCCTGAGCACGCAATCGCCTCAGATATCAAGTGTAGCAGATACAAAAGACCGTCGGGTCGCCACTACCACGATTTCTGCCCCGACCTTGTGCATAAGTGCTAATGTGAGGGGCCGGGAGGGAGCGAACGCAATGATAGAGACAAATGGGGGGTGGAGATAGAGGTGGGGTAGAAGGGGGGAAGTTGTTTTAAACTGTTGACGTGTTGGAAGGGCTCGTGTTGCTGATGTGCGGTGCGGTGCGGGGGGGGGGGAAGCTTGTGAGAGGTGGAAGGGGAGAGAAAGAGGGTGGGAGGTAGGAAAAAGAGAGACTACCTTCTCCGCCTGTCGCTCCAGGCCCTTGAGCTTGCGGCTGGTGCTGTTCTTGCCGGACAGCTGCTGCTCCACCTTGGTCTTCTGCGACTCCACGCTGCGCAGTTTCAGCTCCGCCTGCTTGGCATCCGCTTGGTAGATGTGGTACGTCTTCATCGCCTGCACGTGCACGTACCGTCACCACGTCATCACGTAATAATCACCTAACACATCAGGAAGCATTGTGTCATGCCCCTTTGCTACTTCAGCTACACACAAGATGCTTTCGATAGTGCGCGCGTGCGCACATACACACAAACAGCGGCAACATACGGGTGCCCAATTATGTTGAAACACTACTCACGCTCTGCAGTTCACTGAGAACCTTGAGTATGTCGTCGTGTGACTCGGCGCCGATGTCCCGACACTGCACAAATATTGCATTTACAGGCACGTGCGTCCACACACATAAACATATGCAATATTACGTATTTACTAGTTCGATCTAAGAGTACACCAGGAATAATCTTTATGTACTGCCACTGACTGTACTAAATCACATTACACAGACGCGACAGATAATTATTTCGTTTTGACAGCAGTAATTTTCCATTTAGAAACTTGAGACATCCTGTCCTCTCGAGTTGGCTGTATTTGCTGAGAAGTAACAGTATGCAAGCATTCAGAGAGTTTCTTAAATTTGTTTATTGTACATGCGGTGAGAAGACTATACGAGTATCAGAGAATGAGAGTGTGTGTGGAGAGTGTGTGTTACGCTTGTGTAACTGTCAAAGAAACAGATGTGGGGTAAGGTCTAGTGTCTTCAAACGGCCACTAGCTTTGCTCCAAATAGATTGCGGACGTACCTTTCTGTAGATGCGCTGCGAGTTCTCGATGACCTCCTGCAGGCGCTGGACCATCTGAGTGCCGTAGACGTCGCTCATGACGCTGTGGTTCTGACTCTCCTTGCGGGTGATGCCCAGAAGGTGCTTCCAGCAAGCGTACGTTGACATTGTAGCCCATTGTTCTTGTCTGCAACACGGCACACCTCTATCACAAATCTTGCTTTCCTACTCCATCCCCGCGCTCTCTACCCCAGCCTTTTCAGTTACTAACAGTGTTTTGAAGCAAGAAGTTATGCAATCCTATTTGTTATATTTCAAAATATTTACGAAATCTACAATGAAGCATCTGAAATTAGTTATGACTAAACTCTGGATCGAGGCTTTAACCGGTAATGAATAATAATGATAATAATGTGTAAAGCGCATTTTCCCGTGTGGAGGCAAGCTCAACACTGCAAATGAACCAAGTGGCTACCACGAAAGAAACACAAGCGTCAACAAAGGGAGGCCACCATGGCAAACACGACGAACATGGATGAAGATAAAGAACTGATGAGCAAGCGGAATAGTTCGTTTGGTTATGAAACATATTTCTTTTTAAAAAGTGGATTTTGAAACAGGACTTGAAAGCTTCGAATGTAGGAACAGTCTGAAGAGAAAGGGGCACAGCATTTCTAGAAAAAGGGGCAGATAATTCCTAACAGCAAGGCCTGAGAAGAAAAAGAAGCGTCTGCTGAATTTCTTCTGTCTGATGCGAGACATAAGGACGGCAGCATAAGCAGACGGGTGGTATAGCCGCGAAGACATCGTCAGCACAGTGCACGCAAGCTCGGACTGGCAGCTCACAGAGGACGGGGTGATGCATGTTCTGCTTGTCGCCTACGGAAGACGATACGAACGGCATTATTCTCAGCCCTCTGAAGTTTGTCCAGCAGGCGATCAGGGAGATCGACGAGTACTGACTGAGCTGCAGTAATCCAGCCGGGACAACACAGAAAAAGACATGAACTTTTTGGTGGCAGAAACTGGAGTAGGATGGGACTGATCCTGCGAAGCTCAAGGACAATGGATTTACAGACTGCACCGATGTCAGATTCAAGAGATAATGATGCGTCGGTGATGACACCAAGGTTCCAGACGGTTTGGGAAAGACAGATGTTTGCCTAAGAGAAGGTAGAAGTTATAGAAGACGATACACATTTCAGTTTATTTGCAAAATTGTTCACATCACTTAAAAGGGTCTAGGACCATGCTGAATAAAGAAAATGTTTTTTTTTACTCTCTCTCTCTCCCGCACACACTATGTCTTTACCTTTTAACACACGTTTTATGCAAAAGGAAGCGGCTTGAATCATATGATGCAAGTTCCAGAAGAGATTTAGACCTTAAACCCCAAAGCAGCCACACGTGGCTCTCGACCTCTCAAGCCTTGGCTGTCTACCCTCTAATATCTCTCCCAAGGACAATCAGGTATTGGTCACAGTCGTGTCACTGTGGTATCGGTCACAGTCGTGTCACTGTGGTATCGGTCACAGTCGTGTCACTGTGGTATCGGTCACAGCTGTGTCACTGTGGTATTGGTCACAGTCGTGTCACTGTGGTATCGGTCACAGTCGTGTTACATTGTGCGCTGCTCACAATCGTCTTACAGAGTAGCTGGACATACGTGTCGTTGTGCCGTGTTTCCCAAGCAAAACAAGAGAGTCGGTTGTAACACTACACTCTGAACATCGGTAGCCTTGTTTTTTTTGGGTTTTTTTTTTTACAACAGCAGGAAAGAAAGCAAACGGCAGAGGAGAAAAGAGGAGGTCACTCCCGTTCTTGGTCGTTTGTGCTAAGCTCATCCCCATCCTGAAAAAACTTAAAGACCTTTCTTAACCGTCAATTATGGACGAAACGCTTGACCACGTTTGGCAAAATGTTCATATAACCGTCATGTACGTGTTCACATAACCGTCATGTAAACACTGCAAAATGAGGTCTAACGTTCGTCCATATTTAGCCAGTTAAAAACTCCCTTAACTGATGGATGCATGACAGCAAAATAAATCGGACCAAACGAAAACACACACACTCTCTCTCTCACACATACAGCGCAATGAATCTGAGAAACACCATCAGCTAATTGTAAAATTCTTTTCTAAAGCACAAGGTATGTCTTAACTAGTCCTAAAGCATTGTCTAAGACGCTGAGCACGTAGTAAGGATAATACTCTATATCTTATATAATTATATATATAAATTATATACAGTACATATACTTGCGTGTGCATTGGTGTATTACATTCAGATACACCCAGAGACACGTATATATTTGTACTTCACCAAAAGGTTTATGAGGTAAAATGAATCAGAACATCAGCTACATGACAACATTGATGCCTTTATTACATGTATTTGGAACTGGAATGTCAGTTGTGCTAGTTTTAACTAGCACAGCTGGCATTCACCCTCTTCAGTCATGGGCCTCGGCTTACACTGAGTAAAGTCAAAGTCTCTCTTTTACACACTTCCTGTAACTCTTCTACACGTCTGCTGTAAAGAAGACCTCTGTAGAAAGAACCTTAGTGAAATGTTTCGAACTGCATCAGCTCTGCTGCCGAGTGGTTTGCTGGCTTTGTCACTCCCCCTTCCCCCAACCCATCCACACACACACACACACACACACCACAGTTTACTGTTCAGTACTGCCTAAACCTCGCACATGTGCACAGATATCTTCTAGCATGACAGACTGGAAGCGTGCCGTGTGCTGCCTGGTGTTGACCTAACCCTGCCCACATCCTCGGACGGAGCAGGGGAGAGAGGGGAGTGAAGCCCATGAGGTTTGCGAGGGCAAGAACTGAGAGCAGCTGATTCACTGCCATGTACCCCGAGTAGGGACGTCCATACCACATACTTTCCCCTGCCTTCTGACTTCTGGAAACGATTGTATAGGACTAATTGTTTTTTCTTTTTGTGACCAGTTAATCTAGACTATACCAAGGTAAGTTTCTTCGGTACTCTTCTTTCTGTTTTAGCTTCCACAGAAATTACATCATCATACAAGCTCTGGTACCTTATTACCCAGGTCCTTTCACAAGGGTGTTGAAGCTCATGGTGAGGGACTGGCTGCAGAGACGCCCCAATCTACTACACAAGTGCCTCGGCATTCAATGTCGGTGGACAGAACCCCCCCCCCCCCCGTGTGTTTTCTTTTTCTTTTTCTAGGCTTCACTCCGAGTGCATGGTCTAGATCAAGACTTCAGAAGCTCTGACGAAAGAGCTCGCTCCTCTCAGACACTTTAAAGGGGAAGAGAGGGGGCAGAAGGTAAAAGAGCTTGTCCCTTGCTGCCGGTTGGCGAACCAGACAGCTTCGTGGTTACAGCAAGTGGCGTCCCAACCCGACGGCACGCACACCAAGCGGTTTGATACCCACGTGACGCAACGAAACGCCTTCGCCACCAACCCCTGTTGACTCACCGATACCCGACTTCATCGAGGGTTGTGAAAGATAAGGCAGCGTGAGAGAGGAGATTGGCACCTCCTCCTCCTTACCACACACATATCACACACCACTCCTAAACGAATATTAGGGCACGATATCACCTTGATCTTTTGACCTTTTAGATGCTGAAGAGTTCGATACTCTTGTATCGCCACCACAAGAACGTAACGTCTTCCAAACGGTATACTGTGAAATGTGCATATGCACTATTTATATATTCTGAATCATGATACATTTCTCTTGCCTAGTCAGTTCCTGACCTTTTCAGGTCGTTAGGGAGTGAGGTTTTTCAAAGCGTTTTCTCGGGGCCAGCTTCATGCGAGGGCGGTGCCCATCTCCTCTCCCTCGATACTTTACCTTCCCCATCCCTCTTAGGAGTCAGTTACCCATTCCCGCTATCCATTTTAGAACACACGACGATTAATCCACCATTTATGCGTATTCCGTAAAGCACCGATACGACCGCAGAACTCAGGAACTACCATATAAGCCTCATCCTTCGCCTTCGGTGCCTAGTGAAATAAATCACTCCTTCCCCTCCCCCCACGTTTAGTGCTAAGAACACATAAATAAATGCCTGCCCGACTTCAAAGCCAGCCAGGCGAGGAGGAAGCTGCACATGAGAATGACTACATGGCAGATGGAGGGATGTGTGTGTGTGTGGGGGGGGGGTTGAGATACCAAGATTACGAGATGCCAGGATGCGTGGGGACAGTTGGTGGAGATACGTGGCTATACATGACCAGTCGAGAGAAGATGCGTCGGCTTCAATATTTGACTGGCAGCGTGGATTAACGAGATGATAAAAACACTTGTCGGCAAGGGCCGGAGATGCAACCCTCTACTCTCCCATTACCCTCCCCCTCCCTGACCCTGAAACTCAGTACCAACCAAGAGACCTCCAGATCCCCCGTCACCACGCCGCTGAGTCACGATGGAGGAATTTAATCTCCTTTCTCAGACTCCCCAATCCTCCCCCCCCACCTAGCCCCTGAGTCTTGCTCACGCTCCAGTCTCTCACACTGCCTCAATCGCCAAAGAGTTTCTTATTTGCGACTTCACTGCTCACGAAGGATGCTTATCGCAATGACGGACTAAAATTAATGGAGAACACGCCGTTAGCTAAAAAAAAAAAAATTACAAAAACAGTTTCTCCTCTCTTTTAAAAAAAATCTTTGACAACAGTTCCTTTTTTCCCTCGTTCCCCTACAGCGCGACCGCGATCCATTGCCTAACTCTGAATACCCCAATGCCTTCCTCCCCAAGACACCACGTCTCCTCGAGGGAAATTCTAAATGTCAACAGAGATGCAGTCCTTCTTTGTCAGACATTATCATCAAAAACAAATTTTTATCGTGTTTAGACATGTTGGTAAATGTTCACCCCCATCTGCATTTACGTCAGCCAAAATTAAATTAAAAAAAAACAACCAGTGACATGATCATTTCTGAACATTCTGCTACTACATGTACAACTTTTTTAAAAGGCAGTTTAGATCAACGTTATCAACGAGAGAAAAAAAAACAAGAAAAATAAAAGAGGGGCCCGAAAGTCGCAAGGCACTAGCAGGTCGTCTCTCGCTTACTTCTGTTTCTCTGCGCGGTGCCGTGTGATCATCTGCTTGACCAGTTTGTCCAGATTGCGCGCATAGTCCAGTTCTACTTCCGCTCGCCGCCGGAAGAACTCCTGCAGCTCGTACACTATCGACACCTCAGTATCCAACTTCACGTCAAGGCATTTCAGCTGGTCACACAGTTGCTGGCGGATATCTGTAAAACAATTAAAAGGGAGAAAACATTAAATAATGTTTGCTATTCAACTTGACGTCCAGGTATTTGGACAGCTGTTGTCGAACACCTACAAAACACCCCACAAAAGGAGTGAAAAATACCGAGTTATTTCATCTTGCAACTTGACATCTGGGTATTTGGATTGTTCGATAAGTTACTGTCAGATACCTGTAATATAAAAGACAATAA
Organism: Marisa cornuarietis; assembly: GCA_004794655.1. NCBI lineage: Eukaryota > Metazoa > Mollusca > Gastropoda > Architaenioglossa > Ampullariidae > Marisa > Marisa cornuarietis. The sequence continues at coordinate 5,293,466 of SMMW01000651.1, forward strand.
AAAAAGAACAACAAAGTACAGACACTTCAACATTCTACCTGGCGATGGGGCGGCTCAGATACCTAAAAATAACATCCCAGCATGATGAAACAGTGCAGCACCAGGCAAGTAGGCTTGACTAATAATGACTGGGTATGTTGATCTGGGTAATGATTAATGTTTCATTTTTTAAGCCCCTCGTCTTCCCACGCCCCTGATGAATGATCAACAGGAAAAGCCACTAAGTTGACGGGGTTAGCGTACAACGGCCACACCAGGAAAACTTTCACGCATCAAACTTAACGGACGACAGCGATGATGTGCCCTCACACACTCATAGGTCACTAAGGTAGAATATTTCCACTTTAGTCAAGGGAACAAGGAAAACGAATCCATATTGAGTTTTGCGCATAGCTGCACCCTCTTTCCCACGCCGTCGTGCATTCGGCGCAACTCTCGCGTGGCGAATGGTCAACGACAGAGGGATAGCACACGCGACAGCGGGTGAAACGTCAAACCCGTCATAAACTTCACAGTTTGGCGTTGACCTGTGTGTGTGTGTGTGTGTGAGAGAGAGAGAGAGAGAGAGAGAGACACACACACACACACACACAAACAGAGAGTGGGTGGGGGGATTGGTGTTTTACGCCGAGCCAGCAACTAAGGCTATATGGCTATATCACGGCAAGCCAGCCAGCCCTGTAAACAGATGTCACATGCAGAGAAAGAACAGCGTGCCCGAGACGAGAGCTGAACCTGGGATAGTCAACCTTCACTGTATTGGTGACAGGTGTTAACAGTTGCGCGGTTGCGCCTCCGGACCGCCCAGAGACAGAGAAAAAAAATTAAAAGAATTAAGAGCGGAGAGAGATTGGGGCTTTTTTGGTGGTAGTGGTGGGTGCCAGGTTGGGAATGAGTTACAAGATGCTGTCCTGGCAACAAGTACGGACAGGAAGCAACCCAGCATCGACGTCTAACACTGACGGAACACGACAAAGCCGACTTCAGCGTGAATAAAACTGGAGGAGGTAGGGGGCAATAGCCGCACTGTGTGTGTAACTTGCGAAGGTGTTCAAGTTTGGGCAGCAATCAGAAACGCATTTCCTTCGAGATTGGACGGTGTGCACATGCGTCGCCCATTTCGACGGGGAAAGTAAAGTGGAGGGCCCGGGTGAGAGGTACGATATGAGACAGAATACACTTAGTTCAATGGAATGTACGATTTGAGAGAATAGACGTTTGTGCATGCCCGCTCTGCACCTACACATAAGATGTTACAGCGGGAGATAGGGTGGGGGTGGTGTGGAGGTGGAGGTGGTACAGTACAAGTGCACGCTCTGTTTAGCGGCAGAAAGAGTTTCCGCTTGCAAATCACGTGACCTGTTTACATTCTCTTCCACCACCACACCGCTCCTCCAGGACTTATTATTATTATTTTGTTCTTTTTACCAAAACCGCGATTCCCACGAAATACATGCCCCCCCCCCCCACCCGGTGTTCCCCCACCCCGAATTACCGGAAATAAAGAGGTTACAAGAATTAACATCATCTCAGTTGCGTGTGGGAGATGGAGAAAAATAATCACTTAGCGACCCAACACGGGACTGTGATTGCGGGGGGTTCGGTCAAGCAGTTCCTGTCCTGTACTCGCATCATCTATCAGGAGGGGATGGGGGCGCCACAGCTGACAATCATGACGTCCATCATGGGATGGGAAGAAAGCACGAGAGAGGCAGGCACTTGACAAACAAGCTTACAATTAATACCAGTCACTTCACAGCAGGCAGACAGCCAGCCAGCCAGCCAGCCAGCCAGCATACCCCTCGTTTGACGGGAGAGAGGAGGAGTAGGAGGGAAGTTCTCAGAAAGGAATTCGGGTTCGACTCTCATTTTATGGGAAGAAAGAAAAGCATGGGTCTGAGAAGGAAATCTGGTTCCCTCGTGTCATGTTTCTCTTCTATCATCCCATTAATATATTACACGTTCCCTCTATCACGCCATTGACATTATTACGTTTCCTCTGTACATGTCAATATTACGCTTCCTCTTCGCATCGTGCCATTCATGTACTCCAAGTTCGGGGAAGCTACTCCACTCTCGTAGACGCCTCTTTGCATTGTGTATGTGTGTGTGTGTGTGTGTGTGTGTGTGTGTGTGTGTGTGTGTGCATTAGTGAGTGAAAGAGAGTATGCTTGACCTAAAAACTAGAGAGGAGGGTAAACGACATTTCGGTGGGGGGGGGGAGAGGGAATTGGTGTTTTACGCCAAAGCCAGCAAATAAGGCTATATAACGGCCAGGCAGCCAGCCTTGTAAACAGATGTCACCTGCAGAGAAAGAACAGCGTGCCCGAAACGAGAGCTGAACCTTGGACAGCCAACCCTCACTGTACTGGCGACAGGCGTTACCCGTTGCGCCATCGGACCGCCCGACATTTTGGCGGACCCCTCGTTCTCTGGCCTGACCAATTTCCTCGTCACAGAGAAGGAAGTAGAGCTCAAGCTAGGCCGCAGAGCCCGCTCAAACGAGGGCACGTTACGCACGGCCGACCTCATTATTGCACACATCAGTGGAGGCTGCAGCAGGCGGGGCCAGACAGCGCGACCTTTTCCCTCGCCCCTGCTGCCAACATACAAGCTCTCAAGAGAGATGATCAAGGAAGGTCCGTGTATAGTAAGTCATCAGTGTCGTCGATAGGTTCTTAGAAACTGCGAAGTTTAAAGGTCCTGGTAGGAGCAACATTTTTTTATTTCCTAAGGACTAGGGACTAGGGAAAGTTCAGTGCATATTATTTTCCCATAATCTGGGCATACGCCCTTTCGTTTTAAAGACACGCCTGCAAACATGCACAAAGAACAGGTCAAAATCGTGACGTCACGTTTGTATAGGTAGCCCTCATTAAATGGTAGTCGGCTGACAACGTAAGCGCACTGATGCACAATCCTGACGTTTGTGTTGTTGGCCTCTTTCTGTGTAGGCGTGTGTCTTGTGATTGGAAAGCTTGTGTTCAAACAGATTTGTGTTCAGACAGTATATGTTACACCGAGCTGCACCCAGCAGCTTGATAAACAAAGTTTGGTCGCCATAAGTCGCAATTTCCAAGAACCGATCGACAAAGCTGAAAACTTATTGTACCGATACCTGCCTTGATCATCTCATTCGACAGCTACATGTTGGCAATCATTAGAAAACAATGTTGGACTCGAACCCCACTAGTTCTTTAAGCAAAACTTGAAGCCAACGAAACGAATTTACCACAGGTTATTTGACATACATGTAAACAAGAGTTAAGGTCACACAAACATCACCAAGCTGTTAAGCAAAGACCTCAAAACATGTGGGATGAAACCAGTGTACCCGGAGAAAACCCACGCAGACGTATGACAAACGTGCACACTTGGGTCCGACCTGGAACTGGTTTTATTCCTCATTAATGAAGTGCCGTACATGCAGAACGCGCTGTGTGTTAAACAACTACGCACGGACAAATGGACATATACGCGCACGATTGTTCTATGCAGTACCGGCAAAGAGAGATGAAGAGGGCCCCATAAGCCGATTTACGATCAACCAACAGTCTCCTAAATAAATGTTGGCGGTTACAAACTGTTTAGAACCGATGCTAAGAGGGTTAGCTTTTCAAGAGGTACTTGATCATCACACCGGAAGATCAGACTGCAACCTAAACACACACCATTCGTGCCATGTGTCGGCGAATTACGCACTTTCTCGACGCCAGGCCGAGCTCCTCGCTAACGAGGTCAGACTAGTGATCAAACAGTCCAAGGCCGTCTTAAAAGTTCTTCTTTGTGATGTGCGGAAGTCTCGGCATCTCCTGTCTAAGCATGTGGTCCCAACTAAAAACGAACGCGCACACGCGCACTATCTCAAGCGCGAAAACGAGACCAGCGTTCTTCTAAAGCTAACACTGACATTAAGGCTGGCAGGGAAGACAGCCTTTGAAAGGACTCATCGAATCACTGATCCTGCCAGAAACTGCTCGCAAACTCCAAGACCCACAACTATCAAGCGTCCGTGGACGTGGTCTAAAGATAATCAGCACCTCCTCCATCAACACCTGGCGGGATGTCTTGGCCCAGAATAGCTCCTTGCACTCGGAACGGCCCCCTACAAAAAGGGATGCTACTCGCAACAGATCTCTCTCTCAAACACACAGCCGTCTCTAGTGGCCCTACCGAAGACCGCATGCAGCAGTAACATTCCTTGTGCCTTGCCCACGATTTCTTTCAGCAGGGTTGTCTCCTCTTTTCTCCTTCCGGTGTACATTCCAGAATATAGATATGCAGTCGGAGCGCATCACACCTAATTAATTGGGACTGCTCCTACACCACTCCTCCCCCCTCAATTTTATTTAACGTCTGCAGTACGTTTGCTGCGTGGGCCTGACACATTGGTACATCAAAGTGACAGACTGCCATATAGACAAATAAACTAACAAATTCGACCAATGAGAAATCGACGGAAGCAGTAGGGGAAAATAACCTAGTCACGACCAATGTCCATTCTTCTAAAATCTAGCACATGCTTTCTTCATTTCCCACCTACTCTACCCACACGTGTACCTCGACAACATTCCCATCTACATGCACCGTAGGGGACAGTAGGCGCACACGCACACGCTCTCTCTCACACACACACACTCCCTACCAGGTTGTGGTGAGTTTCCAAGACGACCGTAGGGCCAGCTCTTTCGCTCGAAAGCCATGTGTATTTCCTCTTCAGAATATCCTGCTCCAACTCGAGAGGAAAAATCTGGCTCTGAAAGCGTAGACAGCACATGTCGCTTCCCACACACACACACACACATGCACCTTCCCGGCACCCACCGCGCCAGCCGAACACAGCGATAATAAACAGTCCCGCGCAACGCGCAACAGTTGCGCCCAGCAACCAGCCTCGCACGCTAGGCTAAAGGTTTCACCTACACATCTTCCTGTTGCTCGTGTTGCGCCATGCGATTCACGACCATGACGTCACACGGGACTGTTTGGCCACTGCGCGTTGATGACGTAAAGGAAGGTGTCCCTCGGCAGTTCGTTCACACACAGACTTCTCCGACCCACATCCACAAACCCGACAGTTTGACCAACATGGCAGCGTCTTGAAGCGAAATGAGACAAAAACCAACGGGCGATCGCGTGGGGGGAAAGTGGGAGAAAAAGAGTCAAGAGAAACGGAAAATGAGAACGGAGAAGAAAAAGGATGGGTAGGTGGTAAATCACACCCAGCTACTAATGCTGGGGGTACGTACCCGCCACAGTGATAAAGCGCGTGAAGTCTCTTGTCTTCATGGTGACGTATTAGCTCTCCTGGGGTACAGAAGCTCGAAGTCGCAGTCGAGGTGTCTGTCCTCTCTTACTCGCCATTCAGTCGTCTAAAACCGCTCGTCTTGATGATGATGGAAGCGGCGGCATGCGGCTTGCAGTGCCGCGCTGTGCGTCTCTCTCCACATGATGCCACACACTCCCTCTGATTCTCCTTCCCCGCCAAGTTAGCTGCTGCTGCTGCTGTTGCTGCTGTAAGTGTCTCTCCTCCACTCCAGCGCTGCGCTAAGACATCAATACAGGCTGGCCACACTGGACCCGGGGGGCAGAGGCCACACGCGCGACTCCAGCCACCAGCGCGCAACACGCGCGCGCACGCCGAGACCTCTGCCGCGAAGCGTTTCATCCCTTTCGCGAGGGACGACTTGCACCAGCAAGACGAAGCACGGGCAGCAAGGTGCGCGAGTCCCTCGCGCTTTCTCTCTCCTTCACACACACACACACACAAACTACCCCCCTTCCACCTTCCAAAACTTCTGCCGCCTTCCCGCGCTTCATTTCCAGAACATGGCCCATTTCTGCGTCTGGGCGTGGGATTCAAAGAACACACGAGAGAGAGAGAGAGTAAAGTAGTGGAGCTGGAATCGAGCAGGCTGAAGGCGAAAATTGATACTGTGCCCGGCGATGTGCACTCTGTCAGGATGGAGGAAGGAAAGAACTAAGGGAGAAACGAGGCTGCCCCGTCTTATCTCGCACATCTGTTGCTTAGTGCAAGACTTCAGGCGTCGAGACTTATTCTACAAGGCCACGTCTTTGAGGGGACTTTTGGATCGCAAGGATTCATCGCTGTACATCCCCCTCACCCCCGTCGTGCTTTGGGTGGGCGCGCCTAGATGCTGAGATGAACGGGATCGGGTCACGGCCGAAACGCTGGTTTCACAGATGAGAGCTGCGACGTGTGCATGTCACAGGCAGGCGCCTTGCTCACGGATTACTATTAATATTCATCGCCTTGCGGCCCGCATCCCTGTTTCACCAATTACGCCCTTTACATCTACTACAGCTGTCAAGAACGCCACTTTAGAAAGCATCCTTCTCGTGTCTAGCATACACACAGACACGCATGTACGCGCACACAGCGACGTCGTCATTCTAGTCAGCGGCACAACGAAGCACACTCACATGGTTGGTTTCACATTATGTAGTTCTGTATTTATTATTCATACTGTTGTGGTAATTTTACTCTGCTTGAAGAGGGCCATAAATCTGCAAAATAACTTCCGTGTATGTGTACGTATATGTATATTTTTTTGTTTGCTGTCATCTGTCATGCCTGGATGTAAAGAGTGTGCGTGTTACTGGCACGTCTGAAGGAGGGAGAGTGAGAAATGGCTTGTCTACTCAATGTTTCAAGTTTAACCTGACCTTACATGACCTGACCTCTCCCCTCCCAACACTGGCGGTGACCGTCACCCGCCCAACCTGATGCTGCACATCCCGTGTGCACGGACCACGCGCCGCTTGTCAAACATACGCCGGGGTTACGGCGTGTGAGCGGCGAAGCGGTTTTGCATGCCAGATGCTAGCAATGTCAAACATTATCACAGCGACGCCCATACATGGGACAGGCAACCGAGACACGTTTAAGCACGAACACAAACACACGCATACGATGTACGCATGTACTGGTTGATGGAAGAAACAGGGTGAAAACAAGAAACCTACGGGAAACTGGCATTAAAAAAAATATTTCACAGCATTTAGGGTAAAAGTTACGCCTCCTTCTCCAACTCACCTCCCACCCTTCAAGAATATCTCCACACACACACACACACGCACACTTGCAAACCACGTTTAGACACGAAAACTGCATTGCACTGTTCAGTCATTGAAGATTTCGCATCTAACCTGTCATCCAAGCCGTACATCAACCTGGGGCTAGCTGCTCAACGGGGCATAGTTTTGAGCAGTTTTAGCTGACTCCACGTTAAACACGCAGTTAGCTAGCTTACATGCGTCCGGCCCCAGTGCATTATCAAGGGGAAACAATTGTTTGTACAATTATTTCCCTCTTCTTTCAATACAAGGAAGATCCACCGATACTCCCCACCCTCTCTCTCTCTCTCTCACACACACACACACAAAACAAGCTGAAAGGGCGAGGCGCTTTGCATCTAGTACCCCACTCCCTCACACCCGTTTCTCATCCCGGTTGACATTGACCCCTCGTTTCAGTACAAGCCAAAACTGAAGGCAAAGGGTGTGTGTGTGTGTGTGTGCGGGCGCGCGTCCTATCCTTGATCCCCCCCCCTTCCAAACCTCCCAAAAGCCACGACAACATCGCGAGCGGACCAATGACGACTACGAATAGGTGCCATAGGTTCTCCGCCTGCGTGCTGAACGTGCACTCATCCCCCACCTTCTCCTCCGCACCTAGTAATAAAGCCTGACGAAGCACAGCAGCAAGGATTCCCGCACCTTGTGCCGCACATGGAGCTGTGCCTGGTCTGGCAATTGTCTTTAAACGTGTCAGAAGATTGTCACCGGCATGTATATTAAACACTATATCATTAAACACGACAGAGACAGGCCCGCTTGTGACAACCAAGGTCACCCGCGAAGTGGTGACGTCACGCGCAACCCATCATCGCACCACTCAAGGAGTAAAGGTGTGGGTGGGGGTGAAGTAGCTGAAGTGGACTAGTGTCTGTTCTAAGGCTGAACCAATCCTTTCCGAGGTCCAGAGTGTCGTCGTTTGGTCATTGTTGACGTCATAGAGGGAAAAAACTGGCCTCAACAAATGGTTACATTTTTCTGGGGAGCAGTGTGAGCGAGCGAGTGCGTGGAGGGGGCGGGTGGGGGAGACGGGAGGCAACGAACCTTGCTGCTAAAATCGATGCGTATGGACTACAAGCTGCATCAAGTGGAGCAGATTTAGGGCAGGCAATTCGGAGTGAAGGGCCTTGCTAAGGACGTCGCAGGGCTGTACGCTCTTTAGCCGATCTATCCCTCCCCCCATTCCCCAAACCATCACAAACCCCCTCCCAAAAGTAGAAAGGGACGAGAAGGATAAATACAAAAATAAAAGGCATTTATCAGTCATCAGTCCATCAGCTTAACCGAAAGACAAGCGGCAGGTGACGTTCTGACGCTACAGACTGTCTCTAGCCCAGCAGGAAAACCGAGGTTAAAGAGGTTGGAGCAGGGAGGGGTGTGTGTGGAAAAAGAGTCGTCTGTCAACTGGCTTCCACGGTCGGTTTTTTGTGTCTTTTGGAACCGGTTTTGCAGCAGATGCACCTTCCCTTTCTCCTCTCTCACGCGCGTTTGTCAAGCAGACGCAACACGTGCCCTGATCAGAAGCCCAGCCTGTCGACCTGGGCTCCCTGAGGCTCTGGCACACGGGTGACTCACGACTACTGATGACACGACCCTGACACGGAAATCGATGCCCGCGATGGCTCATGGTGCGTGTAAGAGGTCCTTTGAACTTCCCCTGACCACTCACTCCTAGGTCGGTGACCGTCGTCATCGGCGGGAGTGGGTGGTGCTTTAGGTAGCAGTGGCTGCGGGGCGGGGTGGGCGGAAGAGGTTAACATCAGAGGCAGTTCCAAAGACACGGGAAGAATAGGATTGGGGAGGGGGGCGAGTTAACGAACAAAGTCATGGCGGCGGTAATGGCGGCTGTCCAGCGTCCAGTTTTTCCTCCATGAAACGAGAATTTTTTTTGGCGGACGCGATTGGAACTCGGCCAAGAAGAAACAGTAAAATGACCATGCTCATCATTTCTTTTATACAAGAACGTCTCCAACTTTTCACAAAGCAGCTGCATATGTGCGTTTGGATAGAGCCTTACATCTAGACCATATGCACACCTACAACATTACACGCACACACACACACACAAAACTAATAATTCATGCTGTCGAATATATGGTTATATTACTGTCACATGAAAACTGTGTGAGCTCGTTTGATGCCGGACACACGAATTAAGCGACATACTCGTCAAACATGTTCACGATAGTCATATTAAAAAAAAATTGGCCAAACAACGTCGCATTTTTTCACAGTGTGTCAGGTAAAGGGTTTTCATAAAACAAAGATTGTTATTATTATAACATAAGCACAAAGTCTATGAAGCTGTCTGGCAGTGGGAATCTTATAAATAAAGCAGACTGAGGCAATGTGTGTGTGTGACTTTCTGTCCGCTTCGTTCTTGTCCTTGTGTAGTGTTGCGGTCACGTGGTCACACTGTCGTTGCGTGACGCACTTACACGACAGATGACGTAATGGTGCGCGCTTCCGCCTGCTGGTCTAATACTCTTCCACCCCTTCCCCCCCCCCAATAAAAAAACGGCCAGTTCCTGATTTCGGTAGCATCCTAATGCGCACTCACAGCAGAGAAAATTATCGCCCAGGTAAAGGGGAGTGCAGCAGTCACAGCAGCAGCCCGAGTCCGGGCATTATCTCCCCTTGCAGCACGCCATGTGGTTCACGATGGCGACAAGAAATGCGTCATATCCTCACTAATCTTCCCCTCACAATAAATAAGAACCCAATTAACCACTCTGCCGGACTGTTACCAGTTTCCAATTAGGCAGGACCAAAGCGACCCGACGTAAGCAGGCAACAGATGCAAGGCGATTCTCTCTCTCCCCAATTTCTTCCCTTCATTTCGACCGCCTGCTACCAATCCCCAACCATACACCCACACCCAGTCTTAAGCCGGCAACTACAGGCCGGCCAGCCAGCTGTTACCAACTTCATCTCAGCCAGCTTAACTACCTGAGCTGTATAAAGCAGTGTCGGAAGAAAGTGTCGTCACAGGAAGATAATAATGCAAACACGTACCTTTTTATCCCACAGGTCACGACGCTTTGTCACAGCAAAAATTGTTTTACCGGTTATTTTTACGTGCAAATACTAGTAAAATTTCCCATCACCCAATACAAGAAAATAGCAACAATAATAGCAATGAAACTGAAAAAGGTCACAAAAACAATGTCATCGGTAAACGATTTCGCTAAAGTACGCAGAGTGAGGTTAAGCCACGGACGTGTGTATAGGTGGATTGCTGTCTGTCTGCCGAGACCAACGCTTAGCCTCTTGCGAAGTTCTCCGCTGTTAGTCTCGGCGAGCCTTAACAATGATTGTGAATAAACCGGAAGCTATGTCGCCCAAAGCCTCGTTCTAGTAGTTAAACTGAAACGTGACTAAACCGGAAGCTATTTCGTAACCAGCCTCGTTTTATGACTTTACTGAAAAAAAATCGTCTGCAAGCAGTCCAGTAATACAAGTCCGTGGTTAAGCTAAAGAAAATATAGCAGTGTATCATAGCTCGGTTCCCTGCGTTTGCATCGAATGTCTTCATTTTCTGGGGGTATGCGGCCATTTTGTATGCATTAAAAGGAGAAGTGAGTTATAATATATCCTAGCCGACGTCAAACAAGTCAAAAACTCTGTACATGTCTCATCCAGCATGCACCCAACCGTTTGATACAGATGAGCAGCCCTTCCCCACACAGCATCGCCAGAATGTCGATATAAAACAACTCGTCAATCTCTTGCCTTTCACACAGGTTTATCTTGTCTCGACTTCGGCCTAGGAAGTGTATGCACCGTCTTCTTTGACGGCTGCCAGGGGACCCAGCCCCCGTCCTTGCGGCGTGCGCCTGTCTGGCACCATTTGCCTGAACGCCTCGTCCGCGGCCCGCTGTTCGGTGCCACATAATACAGCGGCGGGTGGATGGTGCCGTGACGTCACAGTCTGGCCATGTCGGAACGGGGCAGGCTGCGTGGATGTTTTTCAAACTATGCGTCCATCGGGCACGCGGTCGGGAAGAGTCTGCTGACGCCTGCTGTCAGCAGGAGATGAGGTGACGTACTGGCTTCTCACACTTACCGGTGCATTCTACAGAAACGCCAGGCGGGTTGAAGTTGCGAGAAGGCATCACCGGAAAGCGTCGGGCAGACGGTCAACGGACAAGCGACCTACCGGAAGTTCCGTCTCCGAGTCTTTACCATCCTGAGACCTCAACCTCACCACCTCGAGTGGCCGAGTGCCACAGTTGCACTCGCTGCAGATTTCCCAAGGCCATTCCACCACGCGAAACGATACTGCACATTCCGCAATGCACAGGCTATCACACCAGTCTGACGTCATCGCGTTCTCTGCGGGTTTTGAACTGCCCATTAGGCAATGACAGAAATTTGTGGACACAGAACACCAGGCATGACAATGATTACGACGAAAATACTTCATTCATTTAATCATCCCTGCGGAAATTATACGCCATCAGGATTCATCATTACAATACAGTGTCATTCACACCGCCACACCACGCACTCCCCACACACATTTTATGCAGCCAAAATTCATAAGCACAGATTTTTAATCCTACATGAATCCTCTCTTCAGCCTTCAGTTTTTGGTGGAGAAATAAACTGTTCAAACTTAACAGCACGTACAACGAAGGTAAAGAAGCTGTGGAGCTAACAATGGGCGGTTCTCTGCGTGTGTAAGTATGCATGCATGCATGCGTGCGTGCGTGTGTGCATGTATGTGGAGGAGTGTGTTGGCAGAGAAAGAAGAGACCTGTCAGAACTATTTGGTTGCATCCAGCTGCTGTTCCTGGCGATCGCACATCCCTTGCTGAAGACAGCATTACCGGCCAATCTTAGATGTGGAAAAGGAGGCCGAGAGGAGAGATAAAGGACAATGGTTTCGTCAAATATTACCCACAAGAAAGGCGTAATAGTGACAGAGAAGAAGGCGGCTTAGCAAACAAGCCAAGAAGCAGATGGTTCGTGTGAGGCGTTGAGACCGCTGTTAATGCAGCCACACAAAACACGGCTGGTTTGAATTACCAACCCTCCCAAAGGGCGCCAAGCGAGGGCAAACGATATAACGAATACAATCTTAAGTGAAAACGACTGCAAACAAAATAAAATCAGAGCACTGTGCGCCTACATCTTGCTTTGAAAGTCACTACGTGGCATCTAGGAAATAAAAATGCAAACATGAAAAGTTCAGAACGATCTGCAAGCTTAGGATGGATAGGTGTATTCTCGCCTGTGTATGTATATATGTGCATATGTATGCGCGTGTATGTATATGTATGCCTGTTTGTGTCTAGGTGTGTGTGTGTGTGTGTGTTGTGGAATGGGAAAGGATGCTGATTCTCACAGGAGCTAACTAGTAGCATCACTTGACGGCGTCTATACAGGAGCCGGCGACCCCGAGCGGCAAATGTCAGTGCAGCATGTCAACCCCAGCAGCTGGCCATGGGGTCTAGTGGAAAGCCTCTCTTAACGGCAGCTAAACGCAGCATTAGTTCACAATGGCGTAGAGGCCACAAGCACGCACACTTCTGCCCGTCCCTGCCCCAACCCCACCTCATACTACCTCCACCTCCACCACCTATCCAGGACCAGCTGCACGAGCTTTGGTATTTCACTTCCATAAAAGTGCTCCATACAGCTCCCTTCGTATCTCCCCTACAACTCACACCCCCAACGCCTTTCCCGTCTGCAAACTTGCGCAGAATCGCCTCAATCTCAGCTACTGCTACCTCGGGTAGCTTACAGGTTCTGCATCACCCTGTCTCCAAGCGGCATCGACATCCGATGGTAGCGGATGCAAGGGAGATCAGCCAGGGAACCGCTTCTCGCAGCAAACAAACGTACCACCGTCGAAACCGGTGAGAGAGTTGGGGGTGGGGACGAAGTATGTTCCCTGGGCTCCCACATCGTTGGCACTGTCAACAGTGAGGGAACGATCGACAAACGCTGTCCTCGATACAAAGCCAACGCCACTGTTAGGCGCGAGAATCTGGCCCGGCGCGTATCTCCTGGTGATAAACATGTCCCGAGCCCGCTAAGCGTTTCAGTGCCGTCAGCAAACGTCACATCTCTGCTTAAGACGAAGCCGTGGGAAAGGCAAGACGGAGCGGGCTTAGAAAGGAGGAAAGAACAATGTGGTGGACCATCTCAGTTTTCAATGTCTCCTCCCTGGGAGTAAGAAAGTCAAATTAACCTGACTTTCCGACACACAACGCTGCACTATTTTTAAAGTGACATAGTAAAGCAATAATTTTACTAATAGTTTACTGTTTATTTTTTCCAACTACTTCAAAATTCGTTACATCATAACTTTTCGCGACGCTCATCCCCGGTAAAGACTTACGACCAGTGGCCAGTTGCATACACATTTCTAATTTTAACAACTTCTAGACCTTAACTCTATTTAGATAATCAGTTTAAAGTGCACACCACAATTTTAGAATTTTTGAAACTAAAACTGATTTAAATAAGATAAAGTTGTTTAAGTCTGACTTTCCGTCCTGTCAGGAAAATATTTTCCATGTTTTTGTGCAATGCATCAAAATGGCAAACTAAGAGCTTTTGCTTCTTGAGAACAGTTAAGGTTTGGAAACGTTGTGCAATTGGCCCTAGGAAAATACGATGTTAATCCAATTTCTTCCTAACCGGAAGTGACTTGATATTATTTTCTAGAGTGGATCAGCTGCAGGCTTCACATTATTACGGGTTAGCATATTATTTTTTGGAAAGCAGCAGACGGTGATCCACAAAACACGTGACAGCCCGTGGTGTCATGATCAGACACCTTCATGCTTGCTTCACACGCTCGCGCTCGCATGTCTATACACACAAACACATGCTCATGCATCTATACATATGCCGAGTGACACATGGAAACACGCGCCACACGTCTTCGTGCACTTACACACGACTAAGCATTTGTGCGCGCAGGATCTAGTCCTCTCCACAACAAATCCTTGTGACACATTAGGTAAAATGCTGTGAGCTACTACTACTCACCCTGTCCCATTCTTTCCTTTGTCCAGATAGCACCCCTCTAAACATCAGTATGAACAGAAACAATACAGACGTCAGGCTTGGACATGTATACTTCATGCTGTGAAGGTCTCAACCAACGGGCGAGCAGGGAACATCTTAGGCGTACATGTATGCAAAAGTAACCTCACGATTTGTACGCCTTCCTGTGTGCATAGCGATAGTTGTAGGCGTGGATCTAGACAACGGAAAAGGTCTAGTCACTCCAAAACAGCGCCTTGCAATGAGCAACAACAACAGCCCGTATATTTTGCTCTCCCATCAAGCATATAGTCTGCACTTCCTACGCAATAACCGATTGTAAATGTACTTCGATGAACGCCGATATCCACCCCCACCCCCCAAAAAAATCATGGGCTCAATATAAATGTCATCAACTTCACCATACACCCAAGTACATCGTCAGCGACACGTGTGCAAGGTCGGCGCCAGCTACCTCCCAATGCCCCCTACCCTTTTGAAAGCACCCTCCTCCGTACACAGATGTAGCTGCCACATTTGCCCGCACCCTCAACCTCCCCACCCACCCCAAGTTTTATTACAGACTGGCGAGCTGGCAGATAAATCCCATCCTAAAATCGTTTTACTTCCTTGTACTACACCTTTAACAACTACTACAGAGTGTGTTATTTTCTTTGGAGCTGTATTTAAATATGTCAATATTTTAATTTGCGGTTTTAAAAATTCCTTTAGGCTGGGAAAGATTGTTAGTGATGTAAACAGTTAAGCGGTGTAGAAAAACCTCCAAAAAACTACAATTATTAGACTCTAATGAAAGTGCTATAACACCGGCTTATCCTGTATCGGTATAAAAACAAAAACACTGTGTTATTATTGTGGGACGCTGGCTTTGCTGTGACCACGAATGGAAAAGAATACGAAAACATAACACTGCGATGAGTGTTCGTCCTGCCACAAAACCACTTACCCATGATATGCGGTTCCTCTGTCATAAAGTCGTCCATGGGCTGGGTGCAGGCGAACAGGGAGTACCGGTTACGACTGGGCATGGTGGTGGTGGACTTACTGCTCGGCACTACCTGCACTCCCAGCACTGCCCCAAGCGCTGCCGGCCACATGCAAGTACGTTTAGTCCTCAAGCACCAATTTCACTCTTCAGGGTCACATCACACTCAGCCCCCACCTTTTTCCCCCCTCACCGCTGTCCAGCTCACTCCCTCCAACCACGCGCGCACGAAAGAAAATTCCGACGGTGCTGGTCACACTCCGCAACAGTGAGCACTGTCTCCGTCATGGCCATGATGGCTAGCTTACACTCTGTGCGGGGCCCCGCGTACAAGAAGAAGGTCTGGCTACCTGGTCACGACGACCCCCACCCCAGCTGCCATGGTCATTTCGGCTCCAAAAGAGAGGAAGGAGTCGCTGGTAAGGAAATCGGCCCTACCACGACGACAACTGCATAAGAAAACAGGTGGCGCCCGGGTTCTTCCTCTCCCTCATGTCAAGCAAAGATGCCGAGTGTTCGATACGCCACGGCACACGGCGGAAGCTGGCGCAGTGAGAGTTGAGAGACGAAAGGTATTAACTCACAAATGTAGACACAGCCGTGCCAGCTGTACCCACCCTGCGCAGTCCGTGGTGGGTTATGGAGGGAGAGCTCGAACCTACCCTGCTGTCGCCGGTGTTATGCCGGTATCCAAGGAAACTTGGGCCACCCCGATCACATCCGGCCGTCTAAAGGCTGCAGCCAGCGCCAGATGCAGCCTACGGAAACCAGCGTTCACTCTGGCTCGCTCTCCCCCCAGTGACGTCACAGGTTTTCTCGGAGAGCCAGGCCGTGCCGTCTGTAGACTCCCCCGCTCGCGCGCGCTGCCACATA
Organism: Marisa cornuarietis; assembly: GCA_004794655.1. NCBI lineage: Eukaryota > Metazoa > Mollusca > Gastropoda > Architaenioglossa > Ampullariidae > Marisa > Marisa cornuarietis. Next base: position 5,309,445 of record SMMW01000651.1, read on the forward strand.
AATCGATGAAAACCCCCTCAAACTTTTCCTTTCCCTCCCGCTTCTGATTCATTCAGTGTTGCCATCGTTTTCCAATGTGAATTTTATTTTACTCCTATTTACGACTGTTTCCACCAATTCCGATTTCCTGTCGTCTGATCACAGAAGACTTGTAAGTTCGCTGCCAATGGTTTGAAGTAAACACCCGCACAAACAGCAAAACTGGTGTCCAGGTAGGTGCATACAAATGTCGGTATTACTGTATATACATGCAATCGTTCAATCTTCCAGTCAGAATGTTCCCATGCGAGTATGAGAATGTGTGCAAGATGAGAACTCTCCGTGAAAGCATACAGTCCAATCATTTGACTCCTGTGTCTTCACTATGACACATTTCAACTGCTGTTTCTCGTCGAAAGGTCACAAACACACACACGTTTCTAGATGCCTGGCAAAACTCGTCGATGGTGCCAGCATATATCTCTTATTCCTTACCGGTGAGGCTAGATAATTCTAAATGATGAGTCATAACACGAACTCCCATACGGGGGAAATCCCTCCTCCCTTCAAGTTCCACGCCAGGCACAGGGTATAAGATAGAGGGGGTTATGGATTTCTCCTCTTGTTTGCCCGCTTAGCACGCTGACGCACGACAAAAACTCAGCAAAGCCGGTTCGTTTGGTTCTCCGACTGCAAGCTACGCATGGGACGAGTCAGTGTAGGTTGTCGACGTTTACAAACCACAAACTGCGCGACTTTGGCCAAAAATTCAAAAGAGCAAAAAAGTTGCCGTCTGGCACCTCTGCCCACCTCCTCCTCCACCCCAGCCTCCACCTTCCCCTGTTCTACTACGACTCTCAGAAAGCTGACAACAGTTCACAACTCTATCAACACTGTTCACAGTCGAGGGCCTGCTGTTCTCTCCTACGCCTGTCGTAACGTAGAAATGTGGTGCCAAGCTGCTCAAAAAAATTTTTATAAAAAAAAGTTACCAACCTAGTTCTATCTTTAGACCAAACACAAACCTCGGAGCCCAGCAAGTTGTTTGTGCAAGAACCCTTTCCATTACTCTACTCCTTTATCTGCTTGAGGCGGCGATGTCCGCTCGTCACGTGGAAGCCCCGCTCTGCGCTGTCAAGTATCCATAGCCGCCGGATGCTCGTATCGCGTGCCGTCAGTAGCGTATCTCCTACTCCACAGTTATCGGTTTCCCCCTTTTCCGCCCCTCCCGTACTATCGGCGCGCGCCGTCCAGCCGCGTGCCTGGTGTTGAAAACGATCGCCTCTTACTGTGGCTCATGGAGAGATAATCCCCAGTGTCGCTTTACTCTGGTGGACACAATTCCCTTCCCCTTTGTTCGTCTCTCTGTCCCCCCGGATCTTGCAGCCCAGACGAACCATGCCACAACACAAACTTCAAATTCCTTTCCCAGTGTGTGGGAAAACTCTTGAGTTGTCTCCCGATAGTGATGAACGTGGCGAATGCGACCTTCCAGTGACGCACACCGACGCCGTATCCTCAGCCTCCCACCTCACGGAGTGTGTTCAGTCTCTTCTATCGGCGGTAGCAGGGCTGGTGACTTGCTCGCCCGGTCGCAGCGACCGCAGTACTGAGGGATCTCGGGACGACGAGGTTATGGAGGTGTGTGTGTGTGTGTGGAAGGCGGGGGGGGGGGTGAGGTAAACCCTGCAAAGAATGCGCCGGCACTGTTGCGCACAGACCGACAATCAGTGCACGGGAGAAGGTGAGGGGTCGGGGCTTTGGGGGGGGGGGGGCAAGGGAGGGGAAGCAGGCAAGAGCGACTCAACAAAAAGGACACCTCACCTTTTCCAGCTCCGTCGAGAAGAGCACGTGCCGGGGTATTGGAGGGGGTGGGGTGGACAAACTCTAATAATAAAGGCTGCACCAGCTGCTCACGCTCGATCCAGCTCTACTCTGTGCCACCCTCACCCCAAAACCCCTATCCTACCTCATCCTCCATCCATTCATCTCAAGAAACAGATGTGGAGGTTGAGGATAATGTCAGCAGGAGACAAAGTTTTTAAAAAAAAATAGTAAGAAACATGGACCCAAGCATGAAATGATTTACAACCATCGGACAAGTCAGTTTAACTAAAATAATGGGGATGGGGGGAGTGAAGAGATGGGGGAGTCGAACAAGGCGAAAAGGAGGGTGGGGTAGTGTGTGTGTGTGTGCTGGGGAAAGATGTGGTTGAAGCCTTGGTTTGTGAAGATGTGTTGTGCCAACAGTCGTCACCAAAAAAAAACCTGCGCCTTGACATCTGGACTCGAAAGGACTGCTAGTTTTTCTTGGTTTTTCAATACTCCTTCAGATGCGCTTGCAGCCTCATCTTACTTGCCGAGTCCTAATAACGGGTTCACCTCCCTGTCAAACCGCTTCATCAGTAAAAGTTTATAAGACAAAAAAATAAATAAATAAATAAAATAAAACAAAAGGCAAAAGAAAGAGAGAGAGGTGGTTGGTTGCTGGTGTTCAGAATCAGAGGCGAGAAATGAGAAAGGGTGGGTGGGAAGATTCCCCTTGTAAGAGTGACAACAACGTTCTCTCCCTTGAAAAAACAAGTCTGCATGCAGCCCCCTGTCAGCGAGGTCTCACTGGATGAGCCCTGCTCAGCTGAAGTCCTCGAGCTAACTCAAGACACTTGGTGGCGCTTTCTTGTGCATGAATTACTCAAAGCCGCTTGGTTAAAAGCCCGGACGCAAAATACTAAGCCCCGACAAAGCTCGGGAAGACAAACCTGCTCCAATTTTGTTTACTCCCCAAATAACTGGGGTCAGTTTGTCAAAAGATGGAAATTGTTTAGATCTGAAGGAATCGTTCATCCACTACCTCCCGAAAAAATACATTACTGCGACGTCGTTACAGTACACAGACACGCTGATGTTGATACCACAGCCAATGGGAAGGATGCAAGCATGCATTAATGTGACGTTTCCGAGGTCGGATCCAACGGGAAAGCTGGGATTATGTATAAAGCTAGCGTAGTGCATAAACTACAGTCAATTTAAGGAGGTGGCGACGAAAGCTCACAGTCAAACTTCCCTACGCGTTTACAGGCCTGAATGAAACGTCTACAATCGGACTGCAGTTTACTTCAGGCGCTGTAGGCAAACCCATCTGAACACTACGGGCATGCACGTCTCGTCTGCATCTTTGTACAGACACGGTCACGTATCTGTGTAAAGTCAATGACAGGTATCTTCGTGAAAACCTTGCCTGCCCCACACATGGCAGTCAACAGACAAGCACGGATGACTGGGGATAACCTCCCTTATCCGCCCAGCTCTCGCAGGGGGTCGGCATTACGACTACCGGGAGAAAATGGCAGGATAGCAGGCAGCCGGCTTATCCCCTCACCTGAGCTCCAAACCCTTCCTTCTTCTACCCGTCCTCCCAGCCAGCACCATCCCCCACACCCCTCAACGTCCACGACGCTTGCCAGGCAAGTTGAGAGATGCAGATGCGTAGTGCAGGTCACGCCAGACGCCGCCAAACCTCGCACCTGCTTCAAGCAGACGGATAATAAATGCTATCTGCCAGCAACCCTCATTTTTTTTAAAGTGGAACTATCATCATCAGCAGACCCTGTCACGATCACCCACAAGCAAGCTGACAAAAGAGGAAGATTCCCTCTTCAGATACGACATATGGCCGTTGGTCGCAAGTACATAAAGCCAGTGAGCCTTAAAATGTTGCTATAACAGGACTAGACCGTTAAGAATAATGGGGGTAGGGGTGGGATCAAACGGCGTCTGAACATCTTAGATACCAATGGCATGAATTGAGAAATGAGTGATCACAATGATCACACAGAGACTATGTCTACTGTGACTCCACCCCTCACTGACTAGCCTGACTAGCGCGTCCTGATTCGGACAGTTTAAGTTGTTTGGGAAAAACGTAGCTCTGGTGTCAGTGTCTCAGTGGAGGAGCAGCAGGCAGCCTAGCGGACTAGCGCAATTCCTTCGGAACCTGGAGGCGCGCCGGCTTACTATTTGTGTGGCGAAGCCAAATTTCCGGCTATTCGATGGATACCTGACTTCCTAGGGTTGGGGAAGGTAAGGCGGCGAGGGAAAGACGGGCACCACTTTCACACGCACGCACATCCGCCCACACAAGACAAAGACATCTGTAGTCTCCAACTCCGCAGCATCTACTTTTACCACCCTCCATTCCCCTTTTTTGTCTCTAAAGTAGCCGCGTGCCTCTTGTCTTCCGGACAGGAACATCAACAGCTTCTGTTGCCGCTCAAGGGACGTGCAGGATCCTGGCTCAGGATGTTAAACAACACGTGGACAGCCAGCCTCTACCTCTTAAAGTGCACCTCTGCTGCCCACCCCTCCCCGCCAGCAACAAACACCCTCCCCCCACCAGTGGTGTCCACATTTCCTGCCCCACGTCGCCATGGAAGCCCGTGTAAGATTCACAAGCTGGACCGGCCCAGCAGAAGATACTCGAAAACAAACCACTCCACCTGAATGGAGAGTTAGGAAAGAAAAGTGATGGAGAGAAGGAGGTGAAGGCCGTCAAGATGGCAGCATCGTCTCCTGGCGAGGTCTGGTCGATGCCATTGAAGAGCTTTGCTCAGTCGGGCCGTGCTGCTTCGCAAAGACATCCCCCCCACCATCACCACTCTCCACCTCCCAGACACCGCCCAACCAGGCAGCCGGTACACTGACCCAGTGCGGGAGCGCCCGCGCTGCTGAAGATGACGATAAAATCGATTTTCTGTTGCACCCTATTCACCATCTTGCCGAAATGTTGGGAGCCATATCGTCACCACGCTGCCTTTTTTGACATTTCGTAACACTCGAATAGAACCCCCACACATTCCCCCTCCCCCCCCCCGCTGGACGCCTAGCGTCACGCTCGAACAGCGCTTCCCTTCTGGTGACCCATGTCCACTATACGAGAACAGTAACCCTTTCTAAAGTTTTTTTTTTAAATGGTGCACAGCGATGTAAAGTTTTGGAACTTTGCTGTCCTGGCAACACGGTTGCCAGATCTATCTCGGGTCTCTCCGCTTATTCTCTCCTCCTCCCCCATTCCCCTACGGAGAGACGCTGATCGATTTACTTAACGAAGGGCTGTCGTCTCCAGTAAGCGTCCAGTGTACAACCAGACACCTTTGATAAAAGTCCTCCTGGCAACTTGCTGCAGTGAAAAATGGCGTGGTCTCCATCGGTGCCAATATCATCCAGTAAGACCTCCTTTTCCTTCCCCTTTCTTTCACTGGGACTTGATGTCGTCAAGCTGCAGGTCCACTACTCGGGGGAAAGTCGGAATCCAACATTAAAAAACGACAGAAATAAATAATAATAATAACGTCAAACTAATCCCGCATCATCATCACCTTCCTTGAGATGACTATATTTCTCTATATTCACAGCTGGCCGCTACATTTCCTCCATTCAGCTTGTGGTCATTACACTTTCCTTCATTCACAGCTGGTGCAATGCAGCACGCATTCCCCCCCCTTACCCCGTCTACACCCTCCAACGGTGTGCAGCACAGCTAGTGTATCCGACTTGTGGAAGCGGCGGCGGCGGCAGCAGCGGCACCACCGCCACCACCCTCAGCAGCATCAGGACACAGCAGGGTGCACCAGCCAGCAGCCAGGCAGACCAAAGGCTTACTGCCCAGGCTCCAATGACACGATATACGAGGAGTCCCAATCGATACCCGACCAATTTTTCCTCCCTCCCACCCTGCACCCCATTATATGCACGAACGTATGCGCGCGCGCGCACACACACACACACACAGAGTTCCAGGTGGAATCTCCATCTTAGCGCGTGCCGCCAAACATTGGTATATATAACGAAGGTGACACTAGGCTTCATCCACATACCTAATGTATAATAATATTATGCAACGTAAATGGATACGAGGGGTTCTGGCTTATTGTTCGTAGAACACTTTTACGGCAGACCTAAAACAATAAAACAGCCCCCTCCCAGACCCATCCAAAGAAATGCTGTATTGGCTCTCTTTGTGTTTATGTGCGCGTGCGTGTTTTAGACACTTCGACTTCTTCATTGAATTAACTCTTTGGTTTGTTTCAAGGGGGAAATTATACATAAAACACAAAAGAGTATCAGCAATATTTATAATAACATAACATTTCAGATACAACATTTCCACTTGTCCATAATTATGTTCGTGTTTCATTTCTGATTTTGAATACTTGATATAATAATAATAATAATAATAATAATAATAATAATAATAATATAGAAACACTTGTTTAGCGCATTTCCCTGCTGGCAGCAGGCCCAATGCGCTTTGACATCAACAATCAGTCAGAAGTATCCATGTAGATTAGCAGACTCCACAGCACAACATCACCAAAAGGCAAACTCAAAATGTTGTACACAAGCTAAAAGTAATGGCGTTACGCAGAGCAACATTTCTGGTCTCCCAATATCTAGAAATTTTGTTGATGGTTGCTTCAGAGTTATCTAGAAAGACTCGCGTGACTCCATGAGCATATGGTCTTGTAGATTTTAACGCATCAACTTTTGACCTATAGCTTATCATAGGAAACACAATCAAACAACAGGTGCACTTCGTCTTCAATCTCATGCTTGCATCAGGGGTAAATTAACTGGCTAAGAGATAACATCATTTCTGTAGCGATATTCCAAATTTACACTTAATATTTGCATCTCTGAAATAAATAATATATATATATATATATCAGGCTGTATGTATTAGTTCTTAAAACTAGAATACAGAACCTATATATATATATCATTGTTCCAGCATTGTGTTTAAGAGAATGGGTGGAAGCTGGGTATCTTGCTAACAAACAGCTATTTACGGCTGAAAGCGGCTCTTTGTTACAGACGCCAATAGAGCGATAAGCGAGATAACTCTGCTTGCATCACCATGACCCAGTCTCAAAGGAAAATTCCTGGTCGGGTTCAGCTTTGCTTTGTTTCAGAACGTGCAGCAACGAAAAAAATGATAAAGGGGCGCAACGCCCACATAAAAACCTAGACCCACGAGACAACGAAGTACACCACCCCACATTCAAAACGAGGACGACGACGACCACCACCACCACCGACACCCCCTTAGGGCCACCAAAGCACAGATAACACACACTCTGGTCGAAGAATCTCGTCCCTGCCTTCCCTGCCCTGCTTCTAATGCCAGCTATGCAAAACAGACATTGGTAAGACAGGAAGTAGGTGGGTTCCCAGTGCAGACGAAGCACCTGATGTCGTTTTACGCCGATTCCTCAAGTGAGACGAGCCCCCAACAAAAAACGAGTGGCAGAGGCGAGATCCGAACCAACTATGATCCTAATTACCAATTGCTGGCAAGCTGACATTCTACCTGACTGCTTGAGACGGAAACATAGTAACGTCAGCTGTTGAAAAATAATGTCTGGATGTCTTCACAAAAAGGTGGCATGAAAAACAAAACGGACCCTGTGGAACATCGAAGGAAAGAAAGATGGATCAGCTGAAACACTGTTGATAACAATGGACTGAATGCGGCCGACTGTCGGCTTTGGAGATCTGTAGTGATGTCCGAGATCAACACCGAGATCCGAGTCAAGACAGATCTCCACGATCTCGAGCGATGATGATGATGATGATGATGATGATGATGATGATGATGATGATGATGGCGTCTTATCCCACTACCAAAGGCGGACTTAAACACTTACATGCACGAAAGTGCAGGAGCACACATTTACCAGTAGGCATCAAATGCACAGTCTCTCTCTCACGCACGCGCCTTTAATAACTTGTAGCAGCGCAGTCTTACTGCTGTGTGATAGACGGTTTGCTGACAACTGGGAGGACAACAAAGAGTAAAACCAGTCTGTAAGCAGCTGCATGGTTTCTTCACACACAATCAACTTTGCTCAACTTGGTTAGAAAAGTTGATTTCTTGTTCCCTTCAAACACACAAACACACACACACACACGTACACCATTGCCAAACGTGGTCCAAAGCTGACGGTATTTGCCTTCACTGAGGTAAAATCGGTCAGATGTGGTCAGAAGACTTGTCTGAGAAGCACCAGACCCAGCCTTTTTTTCCCCCCCTTTTTTGTTTGATCCTTGCTGGCGACAATGAACTCTCAGCAGGTCCATGACCTTCCCAGGTCAGAAAGCAGACGTGTGAACCTCGGCACATCGGTAGCTCGCCGTTGCCCGTGACCTCTGAACTTTGCGTACAGTGGCCCAGATTCCGGCTGCCAGTAGCTCGCTGCGGAAAGACGCGCCGTAGAGGCTGACCTCTCTCACCCCACCCCACCCCACCCCCTGTACACACTCGCACACAGCTCACAAAACGCACATTCCCTGAACTATACGCAATAACCGAATGGCACAGTCGGCGATGAAATAACGTCGGGGAGAGTAATAGACCAATGCACCTTGGGTGACTTTGCTGGCCTGCACTTTACAGAGCACGGAACACCAGGCTCCCCCATGTGGACCTTGTCGGGAAGACGGGTCACAGGAGCAAAAGGGAAGGGGGGGGGAAGGTAGAGGCAGGCCTGAGGAGAGAGGTGGGAAGGGGGGGGGGAGAGAACAGGAGGGTCTGGTGTACCCGGGCCTGCGGCTGTGAAGGGGGCCCTGTCTTGGTTGGTTGATTCTTCTTTTTCTCTTTCTTTTCTTTTAAAGAAAGTTTGACGCAACATTTCTCACTCAGGAGATTTTTGTCCATGAAGCGGGGTACCATAGTATACAAGTTTCATCCCTTAACGTCAGTTTTCCTCATGTACTAACTAACCCCTCACGTGTAAACAACTCTAATGTTCAACTTCAAGTAGTGATGTAGATTCTAGTGCACTTGTCTTGATGTTTGCAGTCTATATTACGTTACTGAATGAAATGTAGAAACTGACAATCGAATTGTAAGCGTATTTTTATACACTGGGAAAATAATTTACGATTACAACTACAAGCGGCCCAAGAGGTCGTCTGCTCCAGGGGCCCATGCTGGCTCTCCGCGGCCCTGGGTAGAGGTGCCAGAAGGGGAAACTATGTTTGGGGGCGGGAGGTTTGCCTGAAAGATGGCAACTCAGCTATACCTTTGCCAAAAAAAGTATTTAAAAAATGAAGCCATTGCGAGACGCCTTGCTAAATTAGTTCGACCAAGAGGATTCGGACACAACTGCGACTGTTAACACTTGAATAAATCGAAAGGCATTTTAAACGGTGTCCATCACCTTTTCTTAAAGGTCCTTCTTAACTGATCAAATGTCGGAAGTTTGGTAAAGTTGTGTGTGAAGGTCACAGAAAACAAATGGTTTAGGGCGGACGTTCGAGATGTTGGAACACGCTGATCCAAGTCCAAACCTGTTTGCCAATGGACCTTATTCACGTGTAGCTCTTTTATTTTTTGTCAAAACAGGGCCTCGTGTGCCTCATGGTTACGAAGAAAATTGCCCGAGAACTTCACAATGAGAGTTAAATCGTGCAGACACTGCTATGTGCCGTCCTGTACAAATGATGACATATATATGGAGGTCAGACTCTCATTTCTTTTGTTTGCAAATGATAAAAAAAAAAACTTTGAAAGTTTTGGTGTTGTTGATAAACTCTACAAGAATTATAATTCAAATGAAGTATAAAAAAATTACTGAATAAATGCATATTATACGTGTGACGTGGTAAAGTAGGCCTACGTGTGTCAGCATCTGCTGACATTTACTTAACGATAGTAGACTTGCACAGAGTAAACAGCAAATCTAGCCACTGTTAATGTCAAGTTGCATGTTTCTTTCTGAGAACTACCTTAAGAAACATTTACTTCATCGTTCGTGAATACATTTGCTGACCAAAGTGCAGACTCCTGGTTCAAAGTTTTTTAGCAGCATGACTTATTTGCTCTGCAGAAGTGCCACCAACTACAAAAGCTCCAAACTCCCTTTGGTACAATCACATTTGCTAGTTCTTTATAATATGAACCTGGCCGGGATAAAATCATGAGGCCTTGTTCTGGTTTAAAGATGGCGCTTGCACGAATGACGCCCATACATATGAGCCCAAGCCTGAATGGCACTCTGGGTTAAGAACAGGCTTAATACGTGTAATCTCGGGCAGTCAAGAAACGAATCGATCGTTTATATCACTTTTCGTACGATAATTGCAGACCTTCATCGTTTGAACAGCTCGGTGTCTCCCGAGCGCCACTAGTCAATCGCACAGCTGGGAGTTAATGACTCTCGTAAAAACAAGACATGAAAGGTCAAAAAGAGTTCCCTCCCCATTCAGCGCGCGTTGCCATGACAGCAGCTGCCGTGAATGGACCGCGCGTTCCACGGCGCTGTGTGTTGGCGGCTGAAGTGGGCTGTAAACAAGGCATCATGGCCTTCCCTGTGTACCAGCATGCCAGTCAGGTGGCCACCCACCCACCCATCTCCATATCGCCACTTCTCTTGCGCATCACGTGACTGCGCTTCGTGCAGAGCGATCGAGTACCATGTGAAAGGCCATCGGGCACTCCAGCTGGAGTGGTCGCGGACCCTGTTTTTTTGTTTTTTTACTCTCGGTCCGTTCCCAAGGCCACGAGACAGGTCAGAGCGAATGACCAATAGAGTTTGGGTGCTAGCATGGAAATGAAGATCCTCTGCAAACCTGCCCTACACAACCTCCCCTTTCCTGCCCGGTGCTTGCTTTCTTCATCTCACCCGCTCGCTCTCACACATACATGCAGAGCTGAAGACGAATGGCGTGCCAAAATCGATGGAGGATCTGCAGGCACAGCTCCCAGTCCACGCTGTGCATACAGCTATTGCTGCCCACGTGCGCTCTTAGCCACCCACACCCTGCAACATTTACCTTTATAGCGGTAATGAAAATCGGCGATTTCCTACGGCCTGGTTAATAACGAGAGCGTGGCTCAGCAAAGACATGGTCTGGTCCCCCCATGAAAACTCCTTAATGACTGGATCATCACTGCCTCCGAATGACAGTACCTCGTCCTTCCGGATTTCCTAGAGTTCATCTAAGATTCGCATTCTTCAAACGAATCCCCGACATTTAATCCCCTAGACTTTTAATCCCTAAGCACTTAATCTCCAGACACTCTTTGGCTCTTTGGTTTACCTTGGATTCCCCAACCTCGCTCAGGCCCCGGGCGCGGAATTATTTAAGTAACTATGTCGACAGGGTGCGCCCCCTGTTGGCAAGGTCCGTGGTGAATGAGAGTGTCTATTGTGAAAGACTGAGCAGACGACTCCCAGCTGAGTATGGATTTATCATCTACCAAGTGCAATGGAATGGCCACGGTTCAAGGAGTGGTCGTGTGTGCAGGCGCGTAAATGAGTACGTAAGTACGTACGTCATTGAGCGAGCGCGCGAACGACAGAAGAGGGAGGGGGGGAGAGAAATTGGTGTTTTACGCCGAACCAGCAACTAAGGCCGTAACACGGCAAGGCAACTAGCCCTAAAGCGAGAACTAGAGAGCGCCAGCTATTAATTTAGTCTGAATGCACGACCCGCACTTTTGCAGACACCCGGAAAGAAATCGTTTGAAGAGTAAAACCTCAGCAACGAACGAAGAAAAACGTAGACCATCTAATAATAATGATGATGAAGATATTATATACTGTGACATATACTGTCACGCGACTAAGTTACATGGCACGGGGCGGGTGGGGGATTGGTGTTTGACGACGAGCAACTGAGGCTATATCACGGCAAGACAGCCACCCCTGTAAGAAGATGCCACATGCAGAGAAAGAAAAGCGTGCCCGGGACGAGAGCTGAACCCAGGACAGCCAACCCTCACTGTATTGGCGACAGGCGTTAGCCGTTGCGCCACCGGACCGCCTAAAAAACTGGCTACGAGGAAAAAATGAGTTGTCCAACACCTCAAACAACTGAAAGGTTTTGGGATGACGTTTATCTCCCCCCCCCCTCCAGCAAAATATTTCCTTCTTGTGTGTCTAAAGACCGCTTGACCAAATCTGGAAGTTTCTAAGTAGCCATCATGTAAGTACCAAAAAAAAATTGTCAAACTTGGTCAAACCATATTTGTCTGATTCAGAACACCCTCACGGAAGATGATTGTGAGTACAGTACTCAGGACCCGTTACTCACCCTCGCAAGCTTCCCACTTCCCAACTCTCGCGGGAGGCAAGGCTAAGCGCGACTGTGGATTCAAGGGAAATGACTGCTGACGCCATCCGTTGGTTAAGCCCAAGAGAGTTTGCTTCTCTTTACATGCACCTCCCGAAATAATTTGTTACAACTGGGAGGACGAAACAGCTACTCAAAGTCACCGAAACCCGAGTGCCTGACTTTTATAGTTTGTTTTACTTTATTTTTGGTTTGTGTGTGTGTGTGTAGCGGGGAGGGGGGGGAGAGATTTTCTTTTTGACCGGACAGAGCAATGGCGTAGAGTCGTAGAGTGTCTTCTCTGTCAGGGTAAGCGCGCGTGTTCGGTGAGATATAATCGTTTTACGTGCGGGCTACACAAAGCAAGCACGTGCACAGATAATGTTAAAACACATGGCGCAGAACAGAATATCGAGCACACATATATATATCTGCAAAGAAGAGAGTCGATAACGGTTTGTGGGCAGAGTTTTTGCAGTTGTTTGCGCTGTCATGCGTGGTAGCAAGGGAATAGCGCCCGCTGCCGTGCGAGGCATGCTGGTAAGACAGGCTGTGCGGCATCATGTGTAATGCTTGTTCCCGTTGCCATGGCAGCGCTCGAGCTGTACCCATATCACTGTGCGCGTGGCGCTCCATGACCGGCCATGCGCTACAGGCGCTCTTGGGAGCTCGAGTCTGCTTGCGTGCGTTCGTGTCAAGTATCGCAATCAAGCATCTTGCGGCAGTTTTCCTGCATGCGTGTGACTATAATAAAGATCTGGATCATGTCCCCGATGCGGTGGGGTCACACGTACCAACCCCAATGCCGGGCTCTCCCACCCCCATCCCCAAACTGCCAAAACAGCGAAAACGCGGTAAGAAGAACGCTGTTGGCTGCCCGCTTGTTCGTTCTTTCCATTAGGTGCGCTGAGTGCATGCAGGCAAAGAGCTGTCTCTTATGCAAATGTAGTCTGTGCCTCTTGTCATTTTAAAGCGTGTAAGCGTCACAGCACGTACTTTTCAACGGCTGGTGGGGGGCGGGGAGGGAGGCTATGATGCCTGTGAGTCCATTTCATCACTATCCTTACGTCACGGAAGTAGATTACATCGCGACCACGTTGTACGTCAGCCCCATCAATGGCGTGACTTTAGGGACTACGTTGTCCGCGTTCTGTCTTCGTGGTCAAGTGTCCACACACACGGTGGACGCACTGGCTGCACAGGAAGGCAGTCAGATCAAACAAGGGTGGCAAAAATAATGGCAGGGGTTTACGAAGGTCATGCAACCAGACTCGGGCCCCCCTGCAGGCCGCTGTTTACGCCCCATTCCAGAAGAAACGGAGGCCACGTGACAAGCACGGCTACAGTCCCCTTTCACTCCAATGGGAGGTAGGGTACAGCACCTAGAAGTGCAACTGTACGTATCGGCAGGTCTTGCCCCGCGCCACCCACAAATACACACACTCCAGAGTCAGAAAGACAGGAAATAATTTGAATCTTACAATTTTTAAAACGGGGGTAGGGAGAGTGAAAGTGAAGGTCACGCAAAAGACGAACGTGAAACTGCGGACTAACAGCCCATCCAACCATAAGAGGAAGAAGACGTCCGTACACTCCCCTGTTCGATACCCATGTAGTGCTTGGCACTTTCCTCAGCTAAGCCTGCCGTGGAATGGGGTATTCGATTCCTTAGAGGGTCGGGGACGGAAAGCCAGCGAGGGAGAAGAGATAAGCGAGTCCCTGGCTATTTTGTGTATTCTACTTTTTGAATTGCTACCGAAGATGAACACAGCCTGCCGCAAACTTTCTTGAAGGTGAACTTGCAACAAGTGCCGTGTCCGTACATCAACATTCAGCCTCCCATTTCCCGCTGTGCAGCAAAGTCTCCATCCTGCACGTCAGCCGTGTGTTGTCATGTAAAAAACGAGGCAGGTCGGGAGTGTCTGTGTGTGTGGGGGGGGGGGCGCAACCGGAAAAAAAGCGAGAGGTGTACGACCCATAGCTGTAAATTATTCATCCCTCAGCACTTCGTGGGGGTCATTTCAGCCATTCAGCCTGATTTTTTTTTTTTTTTTTACTGGAAGGAAAGTAGATGGATGACGTCAACACACACACACAATCTGAGGAAAAGCGCATTCAGTCACTCCACGAGATTTCATTTGTCCCTTCCACACTCCCATCCCAGCATGTATATGACGACTTTTTTCTGGGGTGGCGATTGCCTATGACAAACAGTTCTAGCCTATATCTGTCAATCTTGTTCAATGTTAAAAGGTGACTTTCCTTTTCCTTCTGCGCGACCTAACCCTTTCATACACCTCAAGACTACAATCCTTCTGCACTTTTTGAGTCTGTGGGAGAGGAAAGAGGGAGGGAGAAGACGGCGGTCAATGGAGTTCATATTGGTGACGCACCGAGAAACGGCGGTAAGGTACGATCCCCCCCCCACCCAGCACCACCCCATAAGAAAAGAGGGGATGGGGGAGGGTTCCAATTTTCTCTTCGGCAAAGGTGTAAATTGTGCTCGACAGAATCCTCGCTACAGTGGTCACGGAAGGAAATCGTAATGTCACAAAACACTGGCGGACTGGAAGTTTCGACTTCTACACAACGTACAAGACGACACGCTTGGGCCCTATGCATGAAGCGGGACAATCGCGGAAGTCCGAGACTAGACACGTGCCAGTGGCAGAAAGTCGTAAGATACAGGACCGTCGACATCTTGTCTTCCACGTTGCTGATGGCCGAGCATGGCGATAACTTGACAGCGTCCGCTTCATCGTACCACACGAGTTTCTTTCAATGACACGACCCTTGTTCTATAGTCTCGGGTGTCAGCCACTCTATCGTTTCCTTTCATGCATCATTAGCTTCTCTACTCTGCAGCTCAATACGTTTTTTTCCCTGAATTTGAGAGAAAAAAATTATGATGGCTAAAAAATAAGACATCATCTGCTGGATGGCTTCCCTATCCAAGATATGTGACCACAAAGGGGTAGACTTTCGTACCCAGAGATGGAAAGAGGGATTGGTGTTTTATGCCGAGCCAGCAACCAAGGCCATATCATGGCAAAGCAGCCGGCCTTGTAATTAGATGCCACTTGCAGAGAAAGAACAGCGTGCCCGAAAGGAGATCTGAATCCAAGACAGCCAATTCCCACTGTATTGGTGACGGGCTCTAACCATTGCGTCAACGGGACCACATACGTACCCAAATCTGGGAGGGTGATAGTGGGGTGAGGGAGATGGGTAACGACCTTCACGCTGTCAGCTTTGAGCTATCCCTCGGCAAGAACATCGGACTGCAGTCGTCGCACGCAGAAGGTGCTGAACAGCAAGGGTCTGTCTGAGCCCAGGTGCTGGACCCTGCCTGCCTGCCTGTCTGCCTGCACGTCTAGTTAAAGACTATTCATGTCTACCTATATGCCTTGTTAAAAACTATTCCTGTCTGCCTACACGCCTAGTTAGAGACTTCTTGCTGTTGCTCGTTGCTTCAGGTCAAGCCTGGTCAGCCAGCGTTGACACTTAATATAAGCGCCACTCCGGTGTTCAGCAAAGCGTGATAGAACGTTGGTCTCGGTATCTTGTGACTCGATCTCAGCGTCTTAAGTGTCACCCCGACTGGAGAAGGCCGGTTCCTCTCTCAAAATAACTTGTGACTGGAGACCGTGACAAGACAGATGCTCCTCAGTGCTGACTGACTAAAGACCCTGAGTAGTACTCACTGATTTAAGTTACTGGCACTCCGACCACTGAAAACCCGGAAGCCCCTTCTTACTTCCAGAAGCCCCGACGTTCGCATTCTCTCGCCTTGTGAAATCCGTCGATATTTCCCGTGTTCACTTCCTTATAACAGGTGAAACGTCATGACGTAACGTTTCCTTAAACGAAGTTAAGCGCCACATATAACAATAAAAACTGCAACAGTAACTCTGTGAAGGTGGCACATCGTGAAAACAATTAGTTCACGTGATGTAATAAAAATGGTTTCATCAGGATAGCGTAAGTACGCCTTGTATGTGTGTTCCCCCCCCCTTTTTTTTTCTCTCGTTTATTAGGGGTGTGGGAAACATTGGTGAGAAACGTTACAAACTGTTGACAACGATGTTAGAGACAGCGACACACATTTACCAGTCATACTTAATTAACTGCCGGCGCTACTCGTGTTCCGCGGGATTTCCGACTAATGTTTATGTCAGCAGCAGGAAGCAGAAAGGAGTAGGGCACATCACTAAGACCCATTTCTACAGGACTGCCGACTCGGATCACGTGATCCAGCAAGTCTCGGCACACTTGCACGGAAAACCAGTTAGCTTTCGTTAACCCACGCTGTGACTCCTCTCCACACTGTTGGTCCAATTCTAGCTGTAAATACTCATATTTCTTTTCAGCTTCCAAAAAATAAACCCCTCTAAAATGTGTATTTACCTATAACAGCTCTGAGTTCAGTACCTGAAACGAATATGAATGGAGCACAGACAAGTGACCCCGCATGATACTCTTAAATCACGGTATTTGGGAAGGTAGTCAGTCGTCGACGCCGAAGTGGCCAGAAAAAAAATGGAGCTGGCTGAGATAAAAGAATGGATTAGCCATACCATCCAGGAGTGGCTTACCACCGCTAATGGAGAGCCTTGTCAGCCACTGCGTCTATCCAGCTTCCCTCCTCTAAGACAAGTACTAGCGGGGCAGCATAGGTAGTCGTCAGCTGCTACCAATCATGCCATGAGAAAATGACATGAACGTACTAAGCCTTAGCGTGAACAGCGGCAAAATCAGGCGATTGTAAACCGAACTACTGCAACAAAGCAGGCGACGACGACGACGACGACGATGATGATGATGATGATGATGATGATGATGATGATGTCTGTACTTGTCTGAGCCTAAACAACAACGGTAAAACCCTAGTCCCGCGGTTCTCAACCTGGGGGGCGCGCCCCCCAAGGGGGGCGCAAGCTGCTGAAAAGGGGGCCGCAAAGGCGGTCATTTTCTCATATCTCATATAGGTATTAGTGGCTAAGGGGGGCGTGCGGACGTACCTTTATTCGTCTGGGGGGGCGTCACAAGTAAAAGGTTGAGAAACGCTGCCCTAGTCGATTCATTCTGATCGAAACTGGCACTTCTTCCTTGCAGGAATGCAATCAAAGACAGGGGAGGAAGCTTTTTCGATCGAAGCTAGAGGAAGCGTTCGTTCATCCCAAGGAAAGCACGCCCCTGTAGCAGACAAAGCAGTCTATAAATAGACTGCCTGTTATTGTCTTAAGCCACGTCTGGAACAGTCTAAAATCACAGCGACCCGGAACAGTCGACAAGCGAAACCTCAGCAAACTTCCGTTAAGAATTTCAGTGGGATCGAAGAGTAGTAGAGGAAAGAGGAAAACGACGACTTTGTTCCATTTACTCTGGTTTTTAACCGAGGCTAAAATGTGTTAGGGGCCGGGTTGGGGGGGGGTATACTGCTCTGGAGATCTGTGAATGTGGTAACGTCAAAGGAAGCGCAGATCTTTGCAGAACACCCAAGGTGCCATCTTGACCTCGCGCCTCGCCATCTTGCTCAGCACCGGAAGCTCATTCTTCACCGCAAACCAACAAGCCGCCAGAGATTAAAAGACTCCCTGACATTTATTCCTTTCTTTGACAGCCACCAACCATTTCTTGTTTTATCCTCTCCCTAAGCTCTAATAACTTTTTGGAGGGGTTGCTGGGTGGGAAAGCAGCTGAGCGCCTTCATTTGATGCAGCGTCTGCAATGCCACCCACTTCCTGGTTACGAGTGAGGCTGTGTATTTTCTCCCGCCCCTCCGCTCCCCTCGCCTTCAACTTCTTGCACATTATCAAGCATGGTGGCCAGATAAGACCTCCCCTTGCAGTCAGCCCCACCCCCCCTCGGGCCGAGGGGGCTGCTGACGTTCCTAGTTTGCGTCCCGTGTCTACCAGATTCTCATGACATGCATACCCCCACCCTCTCCATCTCCTCCACTCGCCATCCTCGCCTCAGGGGACGCTCACAGCGCAACAAGAAAAGGTCGGCAGGTGCATATTTTCTCCCCTCTCTCCCCCATGTTTCTCGGTTCGAAACGTTCTGCTGTTATAAAGCGTACAGCGGTGTGTGGGGGGGGGGGAAGAGCGAGCGGGAGGATGAAGAAAGTGGAAGTCTTGAGAGACTGGTGGAACAGCAAATGGATGCGAAACATAGCCTGTAGTCAGCAGCTCCCTTTGTACGCCCAGCGTTTCATGCCGCGTGTGACTCCAGTCGAGACTAATGACATCGCGTTGGACATGCTGGAAGTCATCACAAGGAGTGTTGCGATCTGGGCAGGTTAGCAGGCAAAAAGGAATCGCCCTTTTTGCTCACCGCTCGGCGACCTTTGCTAGGCCAGATAATGCAGTTCGCCTTTAGTTGTTTTCTACCATCAAACACACACGCATCCCTTCTCTCTCTCTCTCTCACACACACACACACAGGGGCACAAATAATAGGTTGGAATATCGACTCCACCTCTTGCCGCTAAATTATTCGATGTAAATGAACTTTTCAGTTGTGTTTCGATAACTATGACCATTGGTGTTTTGCAGTGGACTAGCCTTGCAATCACACGCGTTCATTAGTTAGATCACTGCTTTGTGCCAGGGCGCGTGACATGCCGGATGGCTGATTGGCCAAGACAGGCGCACAGCCCCAGTCTACCTTTACCCGACGACCTCTGGGAGATAACATTCCGTCTCGGCCGCGTTTCGCATACTGCGGTGAAAGATGAGCTCCAACAATTTACTTTTGTTTTCTCACTCCAACACCAGTGAAGGTAAGGGGGCTGCAGGGAGGAAGCTGCGGGTGGGGAAGGAGGCTCGGCAGACGTCGGTAAAGCAGCGTCAGATAGTGGCGCGCCTGTAGCACAAGTGTGAGTGCACCTCGTCAAATCCGGCAACTGCAGCGTGTGATTGCTCCACTTAGCTTTAGCCTGCTTCACTTATCTGCAGCCTGATTGTTTTATATAAATGCAGTTTGCTAATATGTCTGCAACTGCAGCCTCTGATTTTTTAAACCGCAGTTTATAGCTAATATTACACACAACTGAAGTACGCGATTGTTTCATTTTACTGTAGTTTAAGGGGACTCGCAATATGCGCTCCTGCGAGAAAACTATAAATCTGAAAACGGTCGGTTTGAAGCATGTAGCTAGGTCAAGAAAACTCAAGGAGGTCAAAAATGGTGCTTTGGTCAGAATTTCTGTTAACAATAGCAGTAAAAGTTATATTTATCCACTGACGCACGGAAAGTGTGTGTGTGTGTGGGGGGGGGGGACATGTTAGAAGCTTCAGATATGTAGTGACAGTCGGCGTTAAGTTGATGACACTACTGTAGTGGGAAGAGAATGATACTTAACTGTTCTTGTTATATACTGTAGTACCTGGATGGTACCAACCTCTCCTTGATGTAGTGCGACAATATTTGACTCCCCTTGCTGTAACGAGACAGAATGCTACATGGCTTATCTTGCTGTAGTGGCCAGTGGGACAATGATATTTGAATCTCCTTACTGTAATGGGGCAGAATGATACTGAGCTTATCTTGCTGTAGTAGGCAAGAGAATGACAATCCTTAGCTCCTTGCATGACACGTGGTTAGGGGCACAGTGACGTCACGCCAGCAGGTCCCGTCCTATTTTATAATACAGTTTTAACTGTTCTCTCACTCAGGTCACCGAAATTATCTGGTTACTGTCCTTAGCTAATTAGTGTGGGGTAGGGTTCCCGTTATATAATAAATCTTCCAAGGTCTGCGGCCTCCCTCGGTGAACTCCAAAAGGAGTATGTAAAAAAAAAAACCTCACATAAAAACTCATGCCAAACCTGGTCGTGATCAACCAAATCTGTCAATTTCAGAGGGGTTTCAGGCCGACAGTAGCGGCATGCCTTCCCAACCACTTACTCCAATGTCAAGAGAGGCTTCATCCCCTTCCCTCGAGCAGCCCACTAGCCCCCTTCCGCTTATGAACTCCATGACCACGCCAAGACAATGGTCGTTCTAGACAAGTTTTAATCTGCAAACACCCCGTTCTCCGCCACCACCCCCGCTGTCCACAACACCCAAACTTCTCACCCAACCACGAATTAATGCATTCTTGTGCAGCCTTCGGAGACAGGTAGAAGAACATCGGGCGAGCCACACCTGTCACCCTCACCTGATCGGCAGGTAGATCAGGCAGAGTTTTACTACACCTGCGAGCACCGTTCACCTCAGCCCTGCTCCGCCCCCCCCAGCCTCCGAGGTATGCAACAAGCCAAAGATGTGGCGAGCGGCCAAACTGGGAACAGTGCAGTCACAACCCGATCTTTGTTGTGTACATGCCGCCTGCCGCTCTCGTGCACACTGTAATGTGATCCAAGCTCACTCTTGCTTTAGGGCTGTAGGTTTGCGACATCGTTCAATATAGCATAGTATGAGGCGGTAGCAGAGTCTCTCACCCACTGACGCATTCCCCCCCCAACCCTTTTTATTTTCTTTTTTAACCTTAAGCGAACTTTTTTTCTACCCCGGGTGCGACTTGTGCTTCTACCTGCCAGTCACAGCGAACCAGGACGCGCTGCACACGGTCTCTGAGGACGTTTTGACATCGTGATTTACTGGGCAGAATAATCTTCTTTCCTCCGAGACCTCGCACTCCACGGCGTTAGTTCGACAAGGGCAGTCAATTTCAAATGGAGTCCTACCCTACGCGGCGCATTAACTTAAATTAACCGGGGTGTATAGGATTGAGAGACTATGTGTGTGTGTGGGAGGGGGGATGATGACTCGCGATTACGAAGTCAGGATAGATAAGGCAAGAGATCGATACACTTGTGAAGGAAGAAACTATCAATATATGATCCCTCTCGATCTCTCTCTCACGCAGACATAAGCACTCACGCACACACAGACTGATGAAGCTTTGTGATTTTTCTAAAGACGTCATCTCAGGGTAAAAGAGAGTGAGTATGACACCGAAAGAGAGAGAGAGAGAGTGGCCTCGTTGACAGTCACCTTTTACAAAAAGTTGCACCTCCGTTCGTAAATTTATTGAAAAGACTCTGAGCGACTCGGCGTGCACCTGACATGCACCTAAAGAACAGCGCGGCTCTTGACATTTGCGCTAGTGTCACGTCAGTGCTTTATTATTACCGCCACCCTGTTACCGCTACCTTCCACACCCCTTCTTGTCACGAGAGCACCACACCAGGTGAATAACTTCACAAAAAATAATATAGTTTTTTTTCAAGCTCTCGATGGTTGGTTTATCTGATATCAAATGACTTTCTTCTAGTAGTTATTTCGCTCTGGAAAGCAGGGGGTAGAGGCGGAGGTAGCAGAGGTAGCAGCGTTGTGCCCCGAAGGCAAGATATCGGCGCAGGACATCATGACAAAGCAGACGTCTGGCTAGTTTTACATCTGTGCTCAACCTCTTTCGTTTCTTCGTATCGGCACGGCGTTTCGTAACTCCGCAAAATCATTGCACGCCTCACCGATTTCACGCATCACACACACACACACACACACACACACAAAAGCAGCAAGCACGGCCTTTCGGCCCAGTTATTTACTCGTGCAACCAGTGAAGCCCCACCCGCTAATGGCAAAGAAAACTGCTCGGTGCGGTGTTCATCAATCCTGTGTGCCGAAGTGGGGTGGAGGAGTGCAAGAGAGAAAGACTGTTACGCATTGTCGCAAAAGTCTGAATAGAGCACAAACCCCTTGATGACAGCTGCTGCTGCAGCAACCAGCACGATAAGAACCAGCCAAGTGGAGACTCGGTCATGCTGGAGTTCCTCCTGAAAGTGACGAAACCGTCAGACTAACAGTCGTTGTGACCTTAGTCATGTGTCTGCCTTGACGTGCCTGGTGGAGTACATGTATTTATGGAAGTCAAATGACGTCCTAGACAGGATACAGTTATCTGGCTCCTCGTTTGTTTGCCAATATCGTCCTCTTGTGTATCGCCAAGTCTTGTAACGATCGACCCGCCCCTTGTCTCATTCAGAACTCATGAATGATATAATAACACACCGGCCTGTACCTAGAACAGGATGTTTAAGGACATGAACACTGTGTGACACAAGTTTATACACACAATCACTTACATCCAATAGGGCTTGAAAAAATGGACGGGAGAAAAGAGAGAAAGAGAAGACTGAGAAGAGAGAATTGTTTGGGTTTTTTTGGGGGGAAGGGGAGGGGGAGACCGAGCAGGCTACAAAATGAGTGATTGCTGCTGACCACGGCAGGACTGCAAAGATATCGTTATGAGACACCAATGCACCCGCAAACAGGTGCACCAAGACAAAGTGGTCAAAATGAATGACAGGATTAAAAAAAAAAGCACGGCCATACAGGTCTGTGATTAAAACAAGGGTATGCTAACCACCTCCCCTACCCCCGCCCCCTGCACTCCCTTTATTGCCGTATCGCCCTCCACAACACGACGTCTTTCTCTTATCCCTCCAAACACCCCTCTTTCCCCCTCATGCTCATAATGTGTGGACTTGTTGCTCCAGCTTCTTGGACTGTCAAGCTCCAGAAGCATCTCCTCAATGTTGCAACCTCTTTGTGAGAGCAAAAAGAAAAAAAGAAAATAGTCGGGAACAAACAGCAAAATTTGTTGAAGCGAGTGCGACTGGTGCATGGAAAAAAGCGCCTGACAAAGAGGAGGGTACGAGGAGCTGGGTGTAGGGCTAGAAGGGAAGGGGGGCAGCCGTGCCAATGCATCGAGTCAAGTTATTCAAGTTACAAATCCCCCTATATTGGTGCCGAGAAATCCTGCTTCTTCGCTGGGTATGGTCAAACATGAAGAGCGCCCCCCTCCCTCAACACACACACACACCTCCCCCACAAACTTCTGCAGTTAACATCATCGAGTCCAAATGAGCAGTTCCCGTAGTGGGTAACTGGACACGACTGTCCCTGTGTGCCCCCACTAAAGTGTGTGTGTGTTTTTGTTTTGATTGATTTATGCTGCGCGTTTCGTGCAGTGTTTTGTTTTCTACAAAGCGAGCATGATTTTCAAGGTTTACATGGTTAAACGGCGACAGAATGCAGCACTGCCTACGTACAGCCCTCTATGCTCTAGTCTAGGCGCTAGCATAGACGTGTACTAACATTGTTCACACACACACACACACACGAACACGCGTGTACGTGTATGTGACGCCAAGAAGAGAGTTTCGAACACCTAATTACCGGGAGAGACGGAGTACAAAAATAGGGCGTGAAGTAGCTGCCGAAGAGTGGGTTTCGACGTCAAACAACGCAGGAAAACATTGTGCGAGTCCCTTCCTCCCGAAGAAAAAAAAAAAAACTGGTGCGGCTTCGGCCTCGCCCAGTGCTGGGGCTGGCGATAGTTACCCGCTAATTACGCACTACCAGTCCCTCAAGACGTGCGGTAAGCGACTCGACCACAGAAATGCACCCACGCTTTCAACTTGAAAAAAATGAAAATGAATAAAAGAGCTGGCAATATTTAAACATGCTGTGTTTATGTGTGTGTGTGTGTTGAAGAGAGTGGTTGGCGAAGCTATCGTCTATTCTTCCTATCTTCATCCGGTGCACGCGCACTTTCAGCAACCTACCAACCACAGCACTCCTTAGCAATCGAAAGTAGAGCGTTATGCACCTCCGTTGTAAAAAAAAAAAAACAAAGCGTTCGAGAAAAACAGTATTCCACGGTCTTCCCCAACTCAAGCCCTTTTACTCCCCATCAATCAAGACCGTGATCAAGTCTGGTGGAGAAAACCAAATGTCAACGGCACGATATATAATAAGCTCGCATCCAGAACTGCACTCACTGAGGCTTTTCACCTGTCCGCTGCGAGTCGACACACGTCACACACCTAGCTCTCTCGCGCACGTTTGAAATTCTGGAAGTATAAGTGGTACTACTTACTGGCACTGGCTGTCGTCAAACCCGACTTCTTGCGTCCAGACCTTCGCAAGGAGGCCGTGCGGCCCATCGGGAAGGGCGCGGCCAGATCGGATGTTGGCGTAGTAGACATGCTGCCGACGACGGGAGACACAACCTCCGGAGGTGACAGCAAACACTCTTTTTTTTTCTGAGAAAGCCTCTCAAACTAGCACAAGGACGTAGGTAGCAAGCACTTTCCCTCCTAAACAAAATCACAATCCGTGAACGTGTGCTCAATCCTTGTAATACGCGAGCTTCTCTCACAGGGCAAGTGGCGCACACTGGTGTTATCCACAACAGAAGAAGGCGAGGATCACGGCTGTCCGTTGAGGCTGACGGTGGTGGTGGTGGTGGTGGTAGTAGTAGTAGTAGCGACGTTTAAATTCGTCCGCGAGAGCGGGACCCACACCTTAGGTGTCGGCGCCATTTGCTAGCGAGCGGAGGTTGCACCGTGCCGGTCGCCAGTGGAGCGAGTGTTCGGTGTGTGTGTGTGTCGCAAACAACAGCCTCGCCGGTGTCAGGGGGTCGCCAGCGAGCGAGGGACTCTGCCGCCAAACACGTACCACGGGCTCCCCACGACTCGTCTTGTGACCGGAGCTGACACTCACCACACGCACGAGCGCCCCGCGCGCGCGCGCGCGCACACACGCGCAGCGAGGAGTGACAACTCAGCTGGGATCCTTCCTCTTCCTGCTGCACGGCTCTTGTCTTGAAAAGCGACAGTCGAAACACGCGACACACACTAAAAGGGTTCAACCATATCTTGACAGTTGAGCAGCAACAACGACTGTGCAAAAGGCGGGGGGATAGGGAGGCAGCAAGAAAAACAAAAGAACTGAGCCCCCCCACTCCCTCTGATCAAAGACCCATTCTCCCACCCACCCACAGCATCCACGAAGCTTAGTCCTCGCCAATCACTCAATTCTCGGCTAAGCTGGTCAACATTATACTACAGGATGGCATCATTTTTTTTTTTTGTTTTGTTTTAAAACGTTTGGTTGTTGGTATGCGCGCGGCGAGTTACTGCACACGTCTCTCTCAGATATATATATATATACAACACCACAGCAAAACATATGGTCCAAACGATCGTGCCCATAACAAGGTGATCACAAAGTAAGCCACGCGAATGTTCTCCGAACACAAGAAGGAGAAAGACAACTACATTGTACTGCATTATGTCGGCGAAAGGAGGTCGACAGCCAGCCAGCGAGATGTGGCTGCTTGATGGGGGGAAGTTCATTTTAAAATCAATGGGGGAGGCCGAGAGTTGGGGGCAAATTGGTGGGGGGGGGGATGTTTAGGCGAGATAAAACTTGATGATCGAGAGAGTCGGCGAACTGGCATGTCTAGCGGCAGGCGTTCGGCGGGTCTGCGCGGCCAGCGGACAGAACACTGAGTCTAAAGAAAGATGTAGCAACGCACATAAAACACGGATCCTCTCTGGGTTCTAACAATGGACATCAGTAATCTATGTTCGTTACACGGTAACCCAGGGGATTCGCGGTGCGGGGGGGGATTGAGGAGGAAAAATAAGGAAGGAACAAGGCGGGATAGTATGCCGCACACGCACAGTCATCCATTCAGTCTTTTATTAACGGGACGCGGCACCGCGCAGCTTTGTCAGGCTTCGTTGTGGCGGCGCGGCGCGGCAGGAGATGAGCGAGAGTACCAGGAGACGAGTGATGGCTGACGACAGGGAAAGCCCCCACGCCCGAGAGACGGCAGCCAGAGAAGTGAGCTCCCAGACGACACCCAACACATCGGGTCCGCTGAACACAGGTCACTCGCGACACACCAGCGCGGAGCGTGCCATAGGTCATCTGACAATGCGCTCCTGCTTTTTAAAGAGCGGGCGGCGTGCAGTGTAAGGGTCAGTGTTGTCAGCGCTGTCAAAGGCAGCGATAACGATCTTGGAAGCTATGGGGCGCCAAGAGGGGAATTTTCTCTAATTTTCTCTCTCTCAATGCGTCCCTTGTCACCACAGCGAGGTCCTCTTGATCAAGGACGCGGCGTTATCACCTGTTCACAACGGATAGTTGTCCCCGCCAAGAACCGGGGGATGGCTATAGGCTCTGCGGGTTCTCCGGTTTCCTCCTACTCCCCCAACACCGATTCATCCCTTTCTCTCCTCAGCCTGAAATCACCCTTAGGTCGATAGACTTTCCTCGTACGTAAACCGACCCGACCACGCAATGACGACCCTCGCATCAACGGCATCATCATTTGACGGTCAGCATCCGGCTTGATGCACGTGGCAACGGACCCAAAGGTCGAAACACTATACATGTACTTGGTATACACTAACCTCGATTGTTCCTTGAAGTCTGCTTTCTATACAAGGCCTGTTCTTGCAGCTTTATGTTCTAGCTTTAATTTTGTGCAACTTGTGACAAGCCCTTAAGTAGACATTGGAAATGTTTTTAAGCACAGCCCTTACTCGTCACGCATTTGGGAAGCGTCTATTCTCTTCCTCTGTTCACTACAATAAAAGTACAGAAATTTATCTCTTCTTCCGTTCAACTAGATAACAAAACAAATAAATAAAAGCTGACGACCCATAATTGTCATAACTGTTCAAGCACCAAGGGGAAGGGGAATCCTTTGCGACAGCTTCTGTAACTTCTTCCTTCTGTGCACATACTCAATATTCAGCACCAGAGGCAACAACTAAACTGGTACAACAAAAGCGAAGACAAGCACAATGATGCACACGTCGAGTAACGTGACGCCTTCCCAACTATCTTTTGTTTCCAATTCAGCAAAGCTCCCCCATCACCCTCCACCCATGCACCCGCGTCACCTACGCCAAGTCATCTCCGGTCGTCTGGCGCGGAAATCATGAAAGTCTGGCCCGCTAGCGATGCCATCTCCTCCTTGAGTAGCCTGCGTCTGCAGGAGTGAAATGTGAGCAAAGTAGGGTGCATGTACGAGTTCAGCCACCCGTTACACCGTGTACTTACGGAGTGCACTGGAACTGTCGGAACAGCGAAGGAACCCAGCCCTACTTTTGTCAGTGCACGTGCACGATACAGCAGGAGAGTGGATGACAAGAGTCTGCTCATCTGCATATATGTGTGTGCGTCTGTGACTGTGTGTGTGTGTGTGTGTCGCTCACGCTTAACAGACAAAGCTAGATAGGATTGCTGCTCATACCGAGCCATAGACAGCGACCAGCGATTTATAATGGACGCAGCTGAAAAGTTTTCGGTAAAAGGACTGATCTAAAGTTCGTCACACGCTAGGACTAAATTCCCCATAGGGCAGTGTCACGTGAGTTAAGCTGTCACATGACATGCCTAGGTTGCGATCAGCACACGATGTGACGATATCACACGACACGACTGGGGTACGCTCATCACATTAATGTCTGGGTTAAGCTCATTGCATTAATGTCTGGGTTAAGTTCATCACGTCAATGACTGGGGTCAGTTTATCACAATAATGACTGGGTTATTACCGCCTTCTCCAGATCTAGTGACCTACTGCTTGACAGCGACTGATTTCGGCCATCGAGTGGCCCAGTTGGCTAATAATTGCTAACGACCGACTTGCTAACAGCAGGCGCAAGCTGGGTACGGTGCTCAAGAGTAGGCAAACCTCGCATCGCCCATGGCAGGTCAGCAAATAAAGACTGCTGACAGGAAGAACTCTCCCAGGAAATGTTCACGCTAACTCGCCAGATCATGTTTCCTTATTTATTGCTGTGGTGTCAAATTGAATTGACCGGAAAGCTCGCCATCTCTTTACCATCGCACCGCTGATCAATAATACAAAAAAAATAAAATAAAATAAAAGTCACATAGTCGACAACCAGTTGGAAAAGTCCCGCATCATTAAAAGCCCTGCTTTGCTCCGCTGACATGTACAAAACAGCAGCAGGACCCTCAGTTCTGGTCCCGCAGAACAAACCGGTCCACGACATGCGAACCAACAGACTTTGTCACCAAGGCCAGCTGCTTCGCCGTCTTGTCGCCGGCAATCCGGACGGAAGTTCCTTGATGATCTGCCTCTGCCGCTGCCGCGCATCCTGCGACCCCTGACCTTAACTGCTCAAGGTCGAGGTTGTCTCAGAGAGAGAGAGAGAGACACGGCGTTAAAACATGTCTGTCGATAACGATTACTCAAACAGAAACAGGCGGCAAGAACATACACACCAGGAAAGGATGAACTAAAATGCTCCACGGACCCTTAAAGTTCGCTCACAGGTCTTGGTCACCTATGCAAAAACGCGCATTACTGCTAACACACTTTATGCCAGTTTATGGCATGTCACCACAATGACAGATCCGAAGATGTACAATCTATTCAGTCTGAGCAACTAGTGCAACCAGTTACACGCTGCCTTGTCTCTTTAGTTTTTTTTTTTTTTGTAATTTTTGCCGGAAGCAGCTAGACAGAATTGGCGGAGGTGATTGATCTGCTGTACTGTGTTCCTGGCTTCCGTACGTGCTTCGGTGGCATGCGAGAGAACGTTCACATAGCCGACTCCCCGTGTCCCTCTTCTGTTTTTAATAAAGATATTCCTGGAAAGCTGATCCCGCAACTGCACCCTCAGACTCGTCTTGACGGCGCTCTTCCCAAGCCAGCCCGATGAACATCATCTTGCTAGCACAGGTCAAGCAGATCGTGGACGAGTAGCAATAAAACATACTCATTAAAGCTGTTAAATCAGTTTTATCTTACACTGGGGGAAAAAGTCGAGACCAAAATCATACATGTTAGCACACGCGCTGCGAAAACACACACACACACACACACACACACATATACACACACAAACGCGCGCGCTCCAATACACAAATTACGTGCTACACCGCAGGTCTTGAATGAAAGGCGAGCGTGAATATCTTTACTGTAGTTCGTACACACAATTTAAGTTCGTGGTACACAACATTTTCAGCGAAAGTCACGCCTCACAGCGGCGTACCATACCACCTAGGTACTTGACCGCCAGCTGCAGTGAAACTGTAGATCTGATCCCAGTCTACACCTCGCCGCCGTGTGGTCGCTAAAGGTGATACAAAATGCCACTGCAGCGAAACAACGAAAACATTATATAATATATATATATATAATACACGCGAGAAGGAAGCCGGTCCCACAAACACCTAAATATCTGCACGGTGATCAATACACCTCCACGTCAGAGGAAAAAGTCACTCGCGCGTATCAGCAGAATCTACTTCCCCACGCCACAGTTCGTTATTGCTCGTAAATGTCAGTCTGATGGCAGAGGGGAAAAAATATTGACAGATAGTGCCCTAAGGAACAAAATAAAACAAAACAAAATTTAATCAACTCGAATGTGCATGCTTAGATGTGCAAAAATATCTCGTCCACTCCCCCAATCGGTGTGTGTGTATAAAACTATATTAAGTTACTATCTCTTCCTTTTACACGCACCTCCCCTACCCCCCTACACACAGAGTAAATCCTCACTTAACGTCGTTTAATTATAACACTGATGATGAGGAAAAATCGATTAGCAGGCGGGACCACTGTCTATTTTCCCAAAGAGTGCGTAGGTTTCTTCCCACATGTTTTGGGTCCTTATTCAGAAATTTGGTCTTTGTCTTTTTTTTTTTGGGGGGGGGAACCAGAAATAACCCGTTTAACTCTTGTTTTCAAGTATAACAACTTGTCTATGGCAAAACTGGTTTCGTAATACGTGATTTCACTTCAAGTCGCAGTTTTAAGAACAAGTAGACATCGTTGTTCGGGCTTTCTGTCTACTATATATACGTACACGCGCGCAGACTTTGACCTAAGGGAAGCAACTGCACTCCTGAAAATAGCAAAGCGTAACGCTTGTGTTCTCCCCTTTATCATTCCGCCTCATCCCACCCAAAAAGTTTGTTGCTGTTATCTTTTGTTTTAGTAATACAATAAGAGCATAGCATATCTGTGAAAGAGTATTTATGTATGTTCTGCTTAACATCGTCATCCTGTTGTATATACCATAAAGTATCAGGCCTTCAAACATATCCAAGAAAATCAGAGAGGTCATGGGGACAATCGAGGCGCTTGCTCGTCTTATGTTTCGAGGCGAAAGCTGCGGCATCCTAGTCAACGTATTCAAATACATGTATACCAAGCAACAACCATTTTCCGTTGCTGCTGCTGTTGCTGTACTAATACTAGCAGACAACACGGTAGGGAAATATTACCACCAGTAGTAGCAGCAGTAGTGCTGATACTACAACTACAAGCTCTATCGTGCAGTTTTACAGCGCCTTGCAAAACAAACAATTTAAAAAAAAAAACTTAACAGATAACCCTTATATAAATAAGGTACTGAGGGAAGAAGTTTGAAAGCTAAGAGAGATGGCTAGGCGGAGAAAGCGCAAACAAATGGAGAAATTCTGTATTCTCCGGCTCCCGTCCCTCACCGGGATGCCCGAAAAACGGGAACCAGTGACCCCCACCCCCCGTGCCACCCGCTCCCCGCCTCTGCCCTCTGCTCATCTGATTACCCTCCCAGACCCCGCATTTCCATACTCATGTCTGTGTGTAGACAGCTGTGGTTAGCTTGTCCTTTTTTTTGTTTTAGACCGTGAATCAACATCATCTGCCATCTGTGCAATAGGAAAAGGGGTGAGTCGAGTACACGCACACACACACACATATGCAACAACACACAACGTCTGCAGCGCTGCGCCCCGGCAAAAGCACATAAGACAACATTCCGGCGGCTCATTGCCTGCAAAACTCATTCCAGCCGGCATCCATGTTACATGCCGGGAAACACGCTTGCGTCAAGAGATTTCGCAGCTTATCCAGCCTTCTTCTCTCTTCCCCTCGCTCAGCCTCCAATATCTTGGGGTTATGCTGTCTTTGATAATGGCTGTGAAACCGCAAAAATCCAGCAAAAGACTTACCATTTCAGCAACAATGAAGCAAGAGGCGCCGGACTAAAGACTATAGCACTTCGTGAGTGTGATGGGAATGACAGGAGAGATACTGGGACAGAAGACTGATAGTGTTATACCATGAGAGGGGGTGCGCTTTATGTGTGTCTATGTAAGCCAACTCGGAAGATTCCAGAGTTGTACCATGTTGCCCGTGCGCTATCTTTTGCCAAGCAAAATCAAGACTTATTGAACGCGTCCACTTCTGTTTTCTCTCTCTTTGTGTGTGTGTGTGTGCGCGCGTGAGAGAGAGAGAGATGGTATATCGTTACTGACAGGGTGTTAAACACAAATGACCATGTACAGCAGAAAATGGCCAGCTCGGAAAGTGTTTCTACAGCTCACGATGCATCCCACGGTCTTCCAAGCCTCTGAGCAACCGGGGTCTCAGTCGTTGATGGGACATCACGCGCAGCGTGTCGAGTTCAGTTTTATCACCACGTCTCGACCTTCACCCCGGAGGATTCTTCTCTTCAAATGGAGAAGTATTCCATCTGCTGCCTGCTGGACTTGCCACTTGCACCTGTCTGAGCACCTGTCTTCCTGCACCTAATACCTGCCGCTCACACAAATTAGTGACAAAAAGTCATTTAGCTCAGAGCCTGGTTGCTGCTGACCTTAGCGGACACTTCGGCACCTCGCTTTCCCGTCATTAGGACAAGTGCAGTAGGATCTACATCACTACTTGAACATACAGTTATTTACACGTGAGTGGTTAGTAAATGAGGTAAACTGACGTGAAAGGATCAAACTTATAGTACCCCGCTCCATAGAAAAAAAAAACATACCCAAGGTGAGGAAGGCCTGCTTGGGTGTTCTTTCCTCAGACTTTTATTTAAAAGGAAAAGAAGAAGGGGAAAAAAATCGACTGACCAAGGCTGGGGCCTCTTCACAGCCGCGGGCTGGGGTACAGCATCCCCCCTTGCCCCCTGGCGCCAGACTCCCCACGCAATGGTCCACTAGGTGCCGACAGACGGTCTCGGGCGAGGCAGGCGACGAGGTTCTACGCCGTCCTGTTTGCTTTCCATACACACTCTAGTATCGCACTTACCGACTCTGTGCGTGCTTCGCTTCCAATCTACCGGCTCCGCGTGGATTTCGTTTTTCCTGGTGGCGGTCGACGTAATGCCTAGACAGGAAGTGCGACTGACCTTCTGGGGGGGGGGGGATGCTGATGGTGCGTTGAAGAGAGTTGTAGGAAGAACGTGATGAAACCAGAAGGTGGTACGAAAAAGGCGAATGAAGCGATCACAAAGCGTGAAAATGATGGCTTTGTGAATCGTAAGCGAGGATTGTAGAGTCCGGGTTCAGATCCCCTCGCGGGGCTCATGTATTTCTCGCTGACTCTGACCCTTGTTTACAGT
Organism: Marisa cornuarietis; assembly: GCA_004794655.1. Taxonomy (NCBI): domain Eukaryota; kingdom Metazoa; phylum Mollusca; class Gastropoda; order Architaenioglossa; family Ampullariidae; genus Marisa; species Marisa cornuarietis. Next base: position 5,341,727 of record SMMW01000651.1, read on the forward strand.
GCAGGCTGTCAAGGGGTCCCTGATTACTCTAAGTCCTTGTTTTCCCACCCCTCCCACTTAACTTCCTATCAACTACACGGGGTGTAATGAGTGGATGACTACAAGAAAACTCTTTGGTGCCCCGAAAGCTGCTTCATCTCTACAGGAAGACGGAGCACACTGGCCTACAACCTACACCCAACTCTCACTGCTGGCTACACAAATTACACCCTGGCGCTATGTCTCAGCTGACGGACTAAACGTGGTGACACGACATCACCTGGGTATAAGTCTTCTCTAATGAAGTCAGAGGACAGGTCCGATGTGAAAGCTAAGCGCACGTGTGCACCGCCTGGCGTGTCGCTCTTTGAAAACTGCCGATGGGAGCCGCGTCCACTGACCCCTAAGCATGTCCTGCAGCCCACTACACAAACAGCGGCCTCAGGGAGCCACACCGGCAGAAAAACTCTGAGAAAACATAGAGAAAACAGCCCCCCTCCCTCATCACAATCACTCGAAACCTAGAAGTCTGAGAGGCATGCTCTCAAGAACACAAAAGCGCAGACTTAATTCAATCACCTATTACACAAATAATGGTGTTGTACTAATCAAGAACAATATGGCCATCACTGGTGCTCTCTCTCTCTCTCACACACACACACACACACAGAGTTCACCACGAAAAAGTAAACAAAAAGGGAAAAAAATCTGTACACAAGGAAGTAAAATGAAAAAAAAAAGCCTAGAGAACATTACTAACAGATCTGCAGGCAAGTTCCGGCTGTCAGTTGTAAGGTCTCCTCCTCGCCTCTCGTCAAGGACTAAGAGATTAAGTGAGTGACATTTGGGGGAAGGAGATGAAATGTTTGTCTGGGGGTATTGGGTGGGGGTTGATGAGATTGGACTACAGAAGCTTGATCGCGTCAGCGCGCGCTCAGCAGTTTTGAGAATCATGGGAAACGTCCAACGAGGAAAAATGTCACTAGCTGATCCAACCTCCATTCCCCATCCTAGGAGAATTAAAAATAAAAAGTTAACCCGTGCCAACAAAGAACCTCCCCCCCCCCCAATCTCTAACTTCAACAGAACCAACTTGCGGGGAAAAGTTTCGATTCTTGTACGACCATGTAGGGGTCTGTGCAGGCCAGGCATAACGCCTGCTCTGTACGGAAACACATTTCTCGAATTTTAGTCCCCCCCCCCCTCCATCCCCGCAAGAAGTCAGAAACCAAGCGCCGTGCACGTTCTCTGGAGATGTAATCTTACACCGTTATGTTTGCTGCAGCGTCATTCATCTGCTACACGACCAGCTACAGCAGCAACACCGACAAAACGCTTTCGCATAATTATAGCAGCTGCAGCAACAGGGGGTTGTCACACTCACGACCGTATCAAAAGTCAGACCGGCTGCTTTCGTAAGACCCTTTCTGCTACAGTGGCGGAAAACCCGGGGCTAATCTGCATCGTTAGCATGTCAGCCGGTGCCGACGAAACGAACGTAAATACCGTTGTATTTATATATATATATATACAAGGCTATAAATATAACCAGGCACAATAAGGTGAAAAAAGACCCCTACCTTTTAGTTCCACAATGCATTCGTCTACTACACTGAGATGCTCTTTTCTCGATTTGAACATCGTCAGGCCAACACGAAGCAGCGGCTATGTCGCGAGTAGGATGTAAAACTAACGAGAGAAAACTATACAGGAGGCAGCCAAGGTCACATGATCCTTCTGTCGAAGATTAAAAAAAAAGTGGCACAACCTCTTTCCTGCTGATAGAGATAGCAGGGTCTTGAGTATGTATCTTCGCACGTCCTAATCGAGCAGCGTCTATCGCGAGCGACAGACTGAGAGAGAACAAGGAAAAAGAGATTGTGTAATAGCGATACAGAGAGAGAGAGAGAGACAAAAGAGAACGAGAAACAAAAACTGGGTGAGAGAGAAATAGAAGAAGAAAAGAGAAAGAAAGACGCTGGTTGAGTGTCGTTTTTCGGTGCAAGATGGAAGACACTAGCGAGCGGTGCAGGGCAACCACAGGTACGGCGTAATGACGGTCATCCCTACTTGCGCCAACCTCAAAATGAAGAAAAGTTGTCTGTCCACTGCCCAGTCTTTGGCGCAGCGTCAGACTCACTGGACAAAGGCTCTAACGATCCTAGAGTTTTCATCCCGGTCCTGCAGGCCTGTGCCACCTCTCCCCCAAGCACTGCAGTACAAAGAACTTGTAGGTAGAGAGGGGGAGGGGATTCTAGTCACGGAGCGTTGGAAGTATAATTATTGCGACAAGAAACAGGGCCGCGCTGCATGAAGGGGTTTGCATGTCATCACTTCAGAGGCTGAGGCACAAGCGACTTTTACAACCTGGCCCGGAGGCCTACAAACCGTCAGTCTGAAGAGCATCCACGATGTCTCCGGGAAAATGTGCCAGAAACAAAATAAATAATACACAAAAATACTTTCCCCTCTCAAAACCTTTTCTGCAGTGAGTGCGCAAGCGAACACGGCACACCAGTCAAACTCTGGTATTTCAGCTCGGGTAGCTGTAGAAATGTCAGACAAGCGGGCACAGAAGACGGGCGCTTGCGCCACAAGGAATGACACCCACAACCCTCTCAGTCAACGTCACCCCCGCTGCTGCTGGTTCTACCACTGTGTGCGTCACAGTTCTGACCCCCAGCACCTAAACGTGCGTGAGTGTGCGTCACAGCTGTTGGCGGTCAAACTCATCTGGGGGTCGCGACCCGCCACTTCCTGCCGCTGGCTGTGAATTGCCAGTGATGGCATTCATGCAAGAGGTCAGGCTATAGCCACAGTCTATTTATCCCATCAACTACGCTGATATTTCGTTCCATTCTCTCAGATTTCGTACTGCAACTGTCGCACCCCACCATCTCCAAGTTCTCTTTTGGGCATCTGGGGACCAAGTCTGCTGATCATGACAAGCAGCGTCATCGATTGTAGGGTCACGTTCGCAGTAGGGTGGTGGTGGTGGTGGGAAAAGAGGTATGGCGGACGCGCATAGTGTGATGCTGCAAGAGTTTCGAGTACAGCCGTAAGGCATTGCAAGATTGCCTTGCTGATAGGCTTGAAACTCAATGGTTCCACTCTACCTCCCTCTCACAATTACTTCGTACTCCCTCTGACTTCTAGCATGTGGCATCTTCATTACGACAGCAGCAGCAGCTCACTTAAGTACGTGCACCACTGTACTCGGTGTGTATGTGTGTGTTTAACTTTTCTCCTCCATTAACAATCTGACGAAAACTACTTCACGTGAACAAAACAAACCACGGCAAGCTGTCGCCTTCAGTGGCAGTTAAAGTAGTGGTGGTGGTGGTGGGGGGGGGATTGTACGGGGTGGGTGGTCGACAACAAGACAAAATCTACAAAACCTGGTGACGCAGACCAGCTTGACGGTCAGGGTTCCACGCCACACGTTCCACGAGGCTCGAGCGCTGCAAAGTCCGCAGCCTGACTCAGCGCCTTGAGCGCCGCCAGTGGCCAGCTGAGGTGAACCTGCAGGCTGCGCCATTCACAGGCTCGCAAGAAGAGAGCCGGGAACGGTCGTTACCGGTAATTAAGATGAGTCAGCAGGCATTCCGACCACTAGCCCCCCCTCCCCACACAACACACACACCTCGCGACAGTTCTTCTCCCCCCACCCTCTCTCCCCATTCCCCTTCAGCAGGCTGGCATTGTCTAAAACTGTCTCCTCGCCGCACATTTGACGTCGCCACTGTCGCTGGTGGCAGAGACCACGAAGACATTGCGGGTGAAGGGTAGGGGGTGGGAGAAGCCGACTAGCGGGGGTGGACTGGGAGGAGGGAAATATGCGACTAGGTGTAGTTTGTTTCTTTTGTCGGCATGCAAACCGGGGTCAAAGCCGATCCAATAATTATGTAATAACAGTCACGTTGTTCCTATGGTTGTCACCTGCTTGACCAAGCTCGTCATTCTGGCCACAACAGCAGCTGGCGACCTGCAGCTCGTCCCAGGATGCCTTGCGCCAGCGCCTGTCCCTCCCTTCCCATAATATTAATAAAGTAAGTCCATAATGCTGTGCGCGTTCACCCTAGACGGTTTCTGTAGCGAGGAAGAACGTTCAAGGACCTCCTCAGCAGACCTGGTGTGGGAACAACGTGACTATATCTGGCGAATGTTTACACGACGGGAACATGCCAATTGTCGTATACAGTCACTTTCGACAATATGAGTCCGTCTAAGCAGGCTCTTCACACAACCCACGCCAGCCCAGCCTCTTGTACCGTCTCCACACTTATGCCACACTGTCAGAACGATCCAAACCGACACAAAAACAAGAGTTAGAGAGAGAGAGAGAGGGAAGCTGTGGACAGCGGGCGCGAGTGGGCAGCAAGGCTGCTGGAAGGGAATGGCAACATGGCCGATGACACCGCTGCACTGGAGGCCAGCAGAGGCAGGATGCTAGCTGATAATAAGGCTGGTCGTCAAGTGCCTCGAGTGCAGGAGGGAACGTCGCTAACATGCTGCAGCAAAAGTCGTTAACACGCTAAAGGAAAAGACGATACAGCGTGCGGCATGGCAGGGACAAAGACTGAACACGTGCCAACAACGCTTCTTCATCATGGAAAAATATATATGTGGATTTGTTAATTAACAAGTTAAATAAATACGGACATCGACCTCCTCTTTCTCACACACACTTTAACGATTTCCCATCAACCTTCAACCATTCTCTGATGCATTCATTATTCATTTTGCAATGCAGATGTTTTTGTCGTTGGATCTTTAGTTTCACAAGCGCCATTTTGCTTGGTTTTAAAATATATTTTTTAAAATGTACGTTTTCCTAAAAATGTAAAATTCGAACTTGAAACTAAAGTTTAGTCGTTTAGGAGTTGCCTCACGTGCTCACCTGTAAAAGTAATTGTAATCTGCTATCTCCTCACATCCGCCGCAGTAAACACTGGGACTCTCCCCACCTCGCCTCTTTAAAACACATTCAAAAGTTTCTGGTCTTGATATTTATTTTTGTTAGTTTTTTTTAAAAAAAGGATCAGCTCACAAGCGCTTGCTTCTTCTTGTCACTGCAACTGACATTCTCCATGCGAGAGTAATCACCAGGGTATAATTACTTCCCTGTGCCGTTTCAAGGACTTCCTCTTATTCAACTTCTTGTCAATCTTCATGCTGCTGTTGATCATCCCTTCCTTATCTTTTCTGAGCTCGAGAACAAGTGCACCACATGAAACAAGACCCATTTTTTGTTTTCCCCCTAAAAAGACTTTCAACTAGGGTTGGAAATTATTTTCTTTGGAAGAACAGCGGATACAGCTAGAGTCTCGCCCGATCAAAGTACACTTTCACAAAAATTGTGTAGTTAAATTTGCCGCCGGTTGAGGAAAAGTCTGAACGTAGCGACATCAGGGCAGTTTTTTGTTTTTAATGCTGGCGTCACAGGTCTGATTATTATTGTTACTGCACTTACTGCTAACTTCTGTGTACGTACAATTTTTTCCGGTCTTAGTACCCTACTCTGGAAAAGTGCATGGTTTTGTCATATACCAAAAAAAAAAAAAACCCCAAAAAATAAAACCAAAAACAAACAAAACCCGGAAACTAGAGAAGAATAAGTATACAGACTGGCGTAAATTAAAAAAGGCATGCAATATCAATATAAAGCTTTGTTCAAAGACTATAATTATTGATTCACCTACATCAGTGACAAATAAAGACACGGGTCTAGTTTATTTGTTTTGGCTTTCTTAATGTTTTCATCTCTTATCCTTCTAGTGAACAAAAACAACAACAAACAAAAAAAAAACTCCACTTCCTGGACAGCACCGCCGAGGGAAGAAAATAGACCACCACCATATCCAGCAACAGCAACAATGACAAGAATAGCAACATAACAACAACTGAGAATTTAAGGCAGTCTCGGTGCACATGTAAAAGCACACAAGCTTGAAAAAGATTTTGCGCACGCACGCACGCACGCACATCAACACGCAGCATCGAGGCCGAAAAAAAGGTTAAAGGTCCCTAGGAGTGACACATCTCCTCTGGTGGTGACCCACTGGATCATCGGGGATCCCATCTTGATGACCTTAGCCTGGGGACGCAAGAAAAATCCTGCTGCCAAATTGGATTTAGTCAGCAACAACTGGCAGCCAGCATATATAATCAACACCCACGTTAGTCACCGCTCACAAGGGAATCGGCGTTGTGGGGTGGAGGAGAAGGTAAGAAAGGTAAGAAGGGGCCCAGCTAGGATCGATGCATTTTACAGTTGGTCTTTGAACAGCTGTTGCCAACTGCCGCGTCAGCTGTACGACGCGAACGCTCGTGCCCCGGTGCTAGGCTGGTGACAAGCGTTTAGACAGAAGGAAGTGGGAGTCGGCCGTCGACACTTGACCGCAGGAAGTCAGCGGTTCGGCGATTACAAAGCTTAGACGCGCCGCCGGAATGTCAGAGCAGTCCCCTCGCGTCCCCCCACCCCCACCGCCTCCAGGTGATGATGAGACACCATCATCGCGGTCACGGACTCTGCGCGCACAGGTTTTGCATGCGAACAGGGGCACGCAAATCTCTCACGCGCACGAGGATAACACGGGCAGCATGCAAACAACCACCCCATATAAGCACGCTAATGTCCTCGTGTGTTGTGGAGGTGGGAACCAGACAGGACGACAGCTTCTTCCGGTTCCAGACCACACGTAGCTCGCATGGAGGCTACCACGCGAGTATCTGCAGTGGGCAAGGTGCAGGTCGCACGCGTTTGCGTGCCGCCACACGAATGAGTCAACGCGCAGGCCTGCATGTGTCATTCACGTCACGTGCATTGCGACAGCTAGGCAAACTAACCCCTCTGAGCTCAAAACCAAAATAACGACAGAAATTATTGTATTGAAAGTACACACTCGATCTGTAACACCTGTAGGAATATATGCAGACCCGAACAACCCACGAAGAACGGAAGTCTCATGGGCTTTTCTCACTGCGATGGCCAACATCGAGTCTGTGATTGTGTCCAGTCTGTCCAACTCTCTCTCTCTCTCGTACACGTCTAGTTTATCAGAATCTACTGGCTGACGTAAAGCCACGGTGATGGCGCACTCACACCCTCCAAGTTGTTGGCGTCCGTATCAGACGAGGACTGTCACACTGCGACTTCGCCCGACAATAGCAATGTTTACCGAGTACTAACCTGCCCCCCCCCCACACACACACACACAGAGCGAGCGAGACAGAAAGGAATGACACTCGTGAGACTTCGTTTCTGCAAAGTGATTGTCCACACAGGTGGAAAAAGTAGGTAATTGGCATGGGAAGACACAACACACACGGGGTTCTGACAATGCGATGAGGTGCACGCGTTCCTGGCCGCACCAACACCTCGTACAGATATTGTATCGATCTCTCTTCATCCTCTCGCATACACTCCACCCCTCACTCCCTCCCTCGTCCACTGCCACTGCAACATGGAATGACATGCAGCTCGCCTGGCAAACCTCCCATGGGGTGTACAGAGGATGTAGACACAATTTACTCCCATGGAGTGTACAGAGGATATATATATATACACACACACACACACCATGACTACCCATTCCCCGTTTAACATACGATACAGACGAAGTGTAGGCAAGATATATAGGGTATGCAGGCTACCCGGTCCGACTAGAGGAAGGACGGGCGGGCGTTAATAAGATATACACAGCAGACAGGGTGCCCGGTCCACGATATACAGTCAATTACTGTCACGTGGAGATACGAGAAACGTGTTCCTAGTGGTTGTGGGAACATCACAAAGTTTACTTACACATGGCTAGCTGCTTGTTATCATTATCAAGTATCGTCTGCGGTACATTTATCCGACTGGCAGCGCTTATGTACATCAGCATCACATCAACACGCCACTAGTGCCGTGTGCAATGACGTTACGGCGTCACTAGGCGACAGGAGTTGTTCAGCTCCATTATAATCTAATGCGACCACCGTCGTGTATGTGGTCGTCGTTGACCCGAATGTTTTATGCAGTGCATGACTGTATACATATGGAGGGTGGTCAGTTCGCCCGCAGAGTGTTTATAAGACATACACGGTATACAGGATGCACGGGATCTGCCATCATCAGCTTTCTCACACTCTTGTGACAGCGTTCAGAGGAATGTATCGACAAGGAAGACAGTTCCTCTTTCCTTTTTCGTTCCCTCGCTGTAACCTCCCCATCACAACTCTGGAGGCTGACAGTGACTTTTATAATCTCTAGACAGAAGAATTCGAGTTCTGCGGCAAAGCACGGGGACTTCAACTACAGGCAAAATGAGCTTGTAGCGTGTGTGCGTACATAACCCATCCCTGAACATTCTTAAAGCACGGAATTTTAATGAGTTAATGCACACTAAATTAGGTTTAGTGCATTTAATTAAAATGATTTTTTCACATGCAAAGGTGTGTTGACATTATCAGGTTACCATCAAATCTATCATGGAAGGATCTGTGGAAAAGGATTGGTCCTGGAAATCAGCTTTGGGTAATCAAAGTGTATTATTTAAAAACCAACAAGGACTTTTATTTATTGTACCTTTTGGTGGAGGAATAATGTGTCAATAATCAAGTTCTAGTATAAAGCAGCTCTTTTGAGATTGAAACATTCAAAATGTATAATAAATTTTTTCAGTCGTGTGCACAAAATAGAAGATAAAGATAATTATACAAAGATTAGACTTTTTCCAGTCTCTGTGGCTGTGTAAAATTTCATTACTTCATTGATTTTTTTCTTCTTACATTGACAAAGATTTTTTAGGGTGAAAGCTATATTTTGGAAGTACCTGTTTAGGCCAATGTGACGAAAATGCATTTAAAATATTTTTAAGTTTATACCATCTGTCTGATTATTTGCATACATACAGAATAAGATTTTCAAAGTCAATATGGGTATAAGCTTCAATATCCAAGAAAATTCCTAGAATTATATAGCATTTGTAACAACTGTGCTTGCATTTCCCTATAATATTTATATTTTGGTAACAGTTTTATTGCTCAGTACATCAGATGCCACTAATGTAAACAGTAATGCTTCTGAAATATTTATGTCATTTTTACAATGCTTTCAGTCTCTTTGAAAATGATATGCCTACAACTTCATAAAAAAGCTTATATTAAAGCTGTTTCAACATTGTTCCCCAATCCAGCCATATTCAAGACCGTCTCAAAGCCCAATATGCCAACTATACTTGGCAAAATTTCACATACACAATCACGACCATGTTTGTGTTCCAGTGAACTGCATACTGCTTTGAAGACTACATGATCGATATGCTTAGAAAAATATTCTAAATAAATAAAACATGACATTTTCCCCGTTAACAGGCTACTTTTAAAAGTCGATGTTAGACTAATACAGCATGTAGAAAACTCGACCGTGACGCCAATGTTTACATCACTAAAACATCAGTCAGGCAGCCCTTACTGCCTGTACCGGAAGTCAATAGCAATGGCGGTTATAGGCTTTTGCGCTGAATGATTGGTCTGTGAAGTTTGTGGCGCCGGACGTTCACCCTCTCACGACAGTGAGTCTTTAAAACTAAATCGAGTCAAAACTTCAATCTTGCTAAAAGAAACTAAACCAAGTAAAAAGCGTTCTCATTGTAGGGGCACTTATACCAACACCATTCTAACAACATTATCATGGTATCATCACTCGTGAGCTTGGCGGCACCTGAAGGCCTGGAGGACGAAGGGAAACAACTTAGTTAAGAGAGGGCACGATCATTTTTGACTTGAACAATTGTTTCTTTCGGTGGATTGTATTAGCTTCGTTCGCGTGTAGTGGTTATAGATTCACAGTAAAACTGTGCTGAGTACATTAGAAAGCTGTATGGGTCGTTCTTAGAAGGACAAATGTGAACGTAAGCTATGACAAAGTTTTTAAATAACCGCAACGTAAAACACTTTGCAAAAACTTGGTTGAACATTCGTCCACCCTTCTCCGGTTAAGAATGGCCTCTAGCAGAGCTGAGTGACAAACTTCGACGGAGGAACGCAGGGAGAACAATAGAAATGTAAGGTGTTGTCGCAAGGTGACGCTAAATCCAATGTGTAGCTGTTTGAATCCAGACACCATATCCCTTACCAACTGTGCGAATAATTTATGGAAACAGAAATTAATTCTGTGCTGTTCTAGTGACATTGACAGATATTGTCACAGTTAAGTTGAATTAACAATCGTTACAAACGGAAGACAAACTAAAGGGCGTTGACTGCAATTACCAGCCGCCGGAAATCTTTCTTAGCATACGAACACCAACACCAACAAGGCATCACTTCCATCACTATCAGATAAGAACAACGTATCCACCCTCCGGTTATCACTTGCGGTAAACATCAGTCCTAAACTGGTGATTCGAGCCGCGAACTCGACAGTGAGAACATTATGAGGCAGATGATGAACGGCGGTAAAAGGAAATGTAGACACCCCTTCATATGACATATTCGCGTGAACTTTCTTTCTAGTGAGTACTTCTGAAGGCAATAAGCTGTCCAGGGCAACAACAATCGACAGACAACTGCGTTGTTTTGCTTGAACGCACTGTAACTCAGAGCGCGTATAATCGGCTCTGATGGCAGATGTGTCACTGCAAACTCAAGACAGTCGACTGCTGTTTTCATACTCAAGAATGACCCAAGCCACAGTACACTGCAGTTCTACGTGTGACGCAGAATAAACATTCCATGGTCACCAGCATCTAAAGCCTTCCCCTTCCCCCACCCCAAACCCCGTGTGGTCATTAATATTGACTCCATATTTCAAGTCGCGTGGCTTGTCCTCTCGGGAGCGATCTTCAATTATGGCCCTGATGAAATAAAATGTATATCTGTCATTGTGGAGAAGTTAACCGGCACTAAATTTAAAACAGTACACAGACAGTACACATAGTGCTAACAGAAGCTTGCACATTCGGCTCTATGCTACTCTGGTATTGTTTGGAATCGTACATGTGAGAGAGAGAGAGAGATTGAGAGAAGATTGGAAATAAGAATAACTTTGTACAGCATCATAGTACTAACGAACACTACGGCATTATGACTTTTTTTTAAATGGTGGAATTCCAAGAGACACTAATGAAAAGCAAGCAAGAAACGAAGTATGTAGGGAGTAAAAAAGCCAAACGTTGGTCTACCATTGAGGAAATAACCCGAGAATCTCGACGTGAAGGTCAACATGTGCTAAAAAGGAAAAAGGCATGTCTCGTCAGGAAATGACATCAGCACTCCAAAAACTGTCTGTAGGCGGAAATTCGGACATTCTTATATTCAAAATAATCCTGTTGAGATCTGCCGAGGTTGAAGTTCATGTCTGGCCGGAATAGGACAATTTTCTGTCTGTACGATTCACCCACACTCCGCGATTCACCATGTTAGGGCTGATTTGTCGGCACCACACACCGTCAACCATCGCTGACCAGCGACATAAGTTTCGAACCCTGAACTTACTAACGATTAAATTGCGGCTTTCTTCATCCCTTTCAAAAGTCTTTTCTATTTTACCGGAGAAGGGTTCCAGAACTCTCTTCTCGTCACCTGAAGTAAAAACGAATAGCTTTCGTCTACAAATGTCAACAATATATAAAGTCATTAAAACAAGGAAAGAGTTTGTATTTCTGTGATGCTGTTTTTGTCTGGCATTACAACAAGCAACACACACGTTCGGAATCTCGTTTGATCGTGCAGGTTCCAATCTCAACGCAAGGAAAAGAAGGTGATAAGGTTGACCCTTCTGAAACATTACGGAATCAGGCACTTTAAAGAAGGCGCGTGCAGATTTAACTTCGCTGAAAAAAACGACTGGCTGGCTATCTGTTTAGCATCCTTGCATGAGGTTAAAGGGTACCGATCAATATTGTGGTGACAGAAATGTGGCGGAGAGTACAAATCAACACAACAAAAACACCAAGGGAAGTCAATTATAAATCTTTGTATTTCTGACCCACTTTTATTATTTTAAAGTTAAGCGAAACTAAAAACATCCGTATAAGCAATGACCCTCGCGGAAGAGACAAACACTGAAGCACAGAAAGGACATTTGACCTATTGACATACCGTTTACATCCTTCTTTGAGCTTATTCCATAGAAAGGACATCGGGCATCAAGTCTATATTTTTTCCTTCTTTAAACCTATTCTAGGATCTACACCAGAAAGCACAGTGCCAGGACAAGTGAAAAATGACCTGTTCCAGAAGACTTTAAGCGACAAATCGGACAGCACGTGTAAACATGGGCTTACCGTCTTTAAACATGATGGTCCGAGGAAGTCGATACAGGCCCACATTTGCTTAACGGATAAGTTTTCCACAAGGCAAAGCTCTTCGATCACCCTACATTCACCCTAACAAGAGAGAAACCGAGAGAATGAGAGGGAGAAAGAAATAACGAAGCAGAACGCGATTTTCTTTGTTAAACAGCATAATTTGGGAAAGTTTTTGCGCGTTAACGCCCCTTTGTAAGATACTGTTCGGCCGGGAGTATGCCGATCAGCCCGAGACATCGCGGAAGTCGGAGAATTGATCGCACAGCCACACAAGTTCCTGGTGCAGGCCCTCAACTGCTGGTGCCGAATCTATTATCACTGTATTCATTCACGTCTGCTTCCACCTCGTATGCTCCCTTCTCTGCGAGCAAAGGACAGGGAACAATTAGCGTGGGATTTTATTTCACGTCGTAGGCTCAACAGCTACCATTCGCACCGGCAGTTTATTTCCCCTTTTTTTCGATGGCTCTTGTGGCGCACGCTGGCGGTCAGAGTCCTTGACAAATGTACCACTAGAGCGTGAGCAACCATAACCCTTCTGTTAAAAAAAAAAAGTGGCCTACATAATTTATACATATGTGTAGCATAGACCAGCGGCGGCATTTCTATCCTTCTGAAGAACTGCATTAACAAAAATAATAACAAAAGCGAAAAAATGTCACAACTTTCATGTGTGAAAACTGGACAAACTATGTAGACGCGACCAAAACAAAACAAACGAACAAAAGAGGAATCCTTTCAAGCCCACAAACACTTATTCACTCTCCCTCTCAAACACGATGCATCTGATGCAACGACGACTGACGATGAAAGATGACGAGCAGCAAGCAATTAGGGTCAGCAAAAAGACGGCTCAGACAAACTTCGTCCTCCACCGTGTTACTGCTCTGTACAAAAGATGTTATAGTTATAGAAAGGAAAGCTACAACAGTAAAAAAAAAAAAAAAACAACTGATGGCAATCAAATGAATATGGCTGTTATGTATATGGCACAGTTGTGTCATGTCAGCATAGCGCTCAAGCGACGGAAGTAAGAGAAGGCAGAAGGTACACGATGTGTGTAAATCAGCACAGACAGTTCATCCACGAAACGGTTGCAAGAGCTTTCTCAGTGTGTGTTGGCGATCACCGTCAACATCTGGTTGCAATATCTCTTTCCAACACCACCGGCGCCGTAGCACCGCCTTTCTGCAGTTTCTGGAGGCCCCCAGGATGTTTCTCTCCCCTCTGCTGAAGGACTGTAAACGTGGTATGAATTTTAGTTTATCTAATGGCTGAGTAAAGAGTGCAAAGAACTATATACAAGATCTGAAATCTTTCCGTGTTCGATACATACGACTACAAACATCACAATGCAGAGATTACGTCACGTGTACTCACAGCTACACCTAATACATAGTCTCAGCTCTCCCACTGGCTGTATCCTTGACAACATGTACTTAGTACAATCCTGATGTCTGTGTTGTCGATCTCTTTCTTGTGCATGGTGTTTGTTTGTATCCGAGAACAGGGTATATTCACCCAGACTTGGGGGAAAAGTGTCTAGCGTTGAACTTTACCCAGTCATTTAAAAAAAAAAAGAAAATGGAGCCCACGCCACCAAGGAGTGTGACGGCAAGAACTAACCTTAAACACCGACTGCTTCGCTTGTTTAAACGTGCACGCATGTTCTTTTTTCCTTCCCCTCCCTTCACCCCCACTCCCGTCTTCTTTGCTATCTGACCGGCTATGCACGTGCCACGACGGGCGACAGTCTCGCTGCTAGGGGCCGAGCGGTCCGTCTGTATAAGCACGTGCAGGCTGCGGTTTGCGCTTCCTGCTGAACCTGACGGCAAGCAGTTTGCACTCCTGCGTCCCGCGAGACGGCCTTCTCCTCACCGGCTGTATTTACATTCGACACGTTGGGAACACGGCGTATTATCACTTAACGATCGTAAACATCTGCCATGTGAACAGGAATATACACAGTTCGCCATGTGAGCCCGCCTCTCGTCTGCTCCTTGGAAAACGCCTCGTCTACGTCATCCATCCGTACTTGTCGTACGCCCTGATCGTACAGAATTCTGATGTGCGAGATAGAAAGATATCCTCAAGGAAAATGTCACATCTTCTGGTCTGTCAAAAGAGTCACATAATTCGTATTACTGTAAGGCGTCGTCTCGTAACATTAGGGTGGCACATGCACACGCCTGCATGCACGCGCACTCAGCGAATGCATGTTAGCGTACAATCACTGATATTATTTATATACAATACTGGACGTGAACGTATTCCCCCAGCCTGCGAATACGAGCAAAGCTTTTCAGATGACCCACATGATTTCAACTAAATAATATACAGAATAAATAGGAAAAGTTTTACTGTTTTAAAGAGGTAACCCAAGAGGAAAAACTAGAGACTGAAAGTGAACAAAAATCAGCCTGTGCACTTACATCATGCCAAGTCACCTGTATTTTGTTTCAGTGTTTCATTTGTCAGATTAGTATTGTTATTATTATTATTCGCTGTGCAGAATTCAAAATCTGCTAGATCTCACTTTAAAAAATTCTGGGTGGAGAATTCATTCAAATACATACATCTGATCGTCGTTCTGGCTCAGCGTCGTCCTATCATCTTGTGTGTCATCCGTGAGCACAATCCTCCCGCGGCTTCCTCGCCCCTCCCACTAGCTTCTGCCACATACGCACACCGTCTTTTAATTTTCCTTTTTATGGAGTCCAACGAAACTGTAGTACTTCGTATAGTTTTCTGTGACAGCATTTGTTGAAGCTGTGGTAGGTAAAGTGGATCTTACATTTTTCCCCTTTAGTGTGTGTGTGTGTGTCATATATTTCTGAAGTGTTTGTGTTCGTGTTTTAACGTGTTAGATCGACATCTATGATTAACATTGGGTTAAAGTTTTTTAAGACTTTTATTTTAGACAGAACGAGCAGACAAAAAGATTTGTTAAGCTGGCAACCGCGTGAGGCTATTTGCGCATGTGTAGCACAGGTCATTCGCCGCAGTCAGTTTAAAAAAAAAAAGTCGTCTCTCTCATCTGTGAGATTTATTCCGAAAGGTGGACTTACAGATGAACAATCTAATCATCCAACACCACGCATCTGTTTCTGTGACATATCTGACATCCCATCTTCGATCGGCCGCCGTAAGGGACCTACCTCTCTAACATGCCACGCAGGGAACGAGAAAAATGTGAAGCTGTTTGCTTTTTGCGTCTAATGAATTATTCCAGTTTCATCAGTCTCGCTGCGTATCTTCTCACACATTGGGCTGTCGCGCGCCAGGGGAGACAGGCATGTTCTGCTGTGAACTGCCCCAATATTACTTTTCGTTTCGGCCTTATTGTCTTTTCCGAGGGACTGGACTTCATCCTTCAGAAAGGTTATAAGGGAATTATAAAATGAGTCTTCTTCTACACAAAAATGACCAATACAGCCGCTTCGTGCCATACCCAGCGTGTGTAAAAAACGTAAAAAGCAGAAAATTATTTAAAAAAAAATAAATAAATAAATAAAGCCACTCAGCATGCCGTGTCAACCTGTCCTGTGGCTGTACTTTTGAAGCGAGAGTAAGTCGTTCCCTTGGGCAAAACGGGAAACGCAGAGGACAAGCGTCTTTTTATTCTTTATAAGTCATAGTGTTCAGACCTCCCACGTATGGTTTTACCCCTGAAGACGTAGTTCTAAGGCGGTAGCAAAGGTTTCCGAGAGTTAAAAAACAACAACAAAAACAAAACAGGAAGTCCATGAAGTTCGGATACCGCTTTTTAACTTGGGGCTCTTTCTTGAGTTCCCCATTTTGCCCTAGGGAAACGACTTATGGTCGCTTCATAACTACGGTCCCAGGGGTTACCATATCTGCTATTCTTTTTTTTTTTCGTTCTTATAAGTGCGCACTCCATCCCCAACACACACACACACACACACACACACACACACACAAATTTAGCCACACTCTGAAATGCAGAGTAACTTTTAAGGAACTAGTGCGTTACTCGGTTCTGCTGGGTGGCACACGATGTCATCAGACGATGGATACAGACGATGGAGAAAGAAAACAAAGAAAGAGAGGTGTCATTCCTATGCATCATGATTCAGCAAACCGAGCCTTAACTCCCCGAATTGCACTGGCCATATTTGGAAATTGAGGCGCGAGCCGCATACTCATTGGAGGCTATTTTTCCATCAAGTGGTCTTAACTCGACTTCTCAGGGGGGACGAACGCCGTATCCCGAAATAGGATCGTCCGTCAGCTTTCCAACTCACCTCAGGAAATCGATATTCTTCCAATAAAATGTGCCAAAAACTGCGGCCAGTGGCTGGCCTCATAAGCAGCGGGCATAAAAAGGGTCTCACCCGAGCGTTGGCCGCATCCTACATGCAGGGCACCATGAGAGGCCTCCGGATGTGCTACATCATATCGATCGCCAGGGCTCTAGGCAGAATCGTAAATAAATAACACCCTTTAAGGCTTAATAAGACTTAAAGCTCTTTAGGGAGGAAACTCCCTCCTTCCTCTCCACTTTGTTCGGCATCCAGCTGAAGTCAAAATGAGTCAAAAGGGATTAGGCTTTTTTTTAAGTGGACAGGATATCATCCGCCCACTTTCAACATGCTTCCAAATGTGTGTTTATATAGAAATATAAATGTGTGCTGGGGGAGCGGGCTGAGAGAGAGAAAGAAAGAGTGCCATGTGGCCTTCCAGGCGTAGTTCTTCGTGAGGATTTTGACCTCCCAAGAAAAGACCCAGACGAACTACGGAACTGATGTCTTGCCATGTCACGGCCGATCGTTCTTGTGTGAAAATAACAAAAGAGACTCCTCTGTAGATGATTTCCTATGAAAAAATGGTGAAGGTAGTCCCGTGATCTTACTGTCGTAGGGAAGTGAGGTGCCTGGAGCTCTCATTTATCTCGGCGTCAGCTTTTGTGAGGACGATACCTGTCTCCTCTTCTTCGCAGTGTTCCCCAACCCTCTACGGAGTAATGTCCCCCACAACACAGCTGATGGGTAACACGATGCGTTACACGAGTACCTAACCGGCTTAGTGCGCTCTTTTGGGTTCAGACGCCTTTGCTCCCCTAAATTTCCTATTCCATAATACGTAAGCAAAACTTGACGTGAGACTTTTGTACCGAGAATGTGAAAGTAATTTTTCATTATTTCATCCTGAGCTTCACGTGAACCTGAGCGCTACCTCGCGCTTTAGCGGACGTCTTCCTAGGCGCCACTCGCCTTCTATACCTCAACTCCGAACGGACGGTCGGAATCGAAAGCTTAAGATCCGAAGTAATCGATATCAGATGGTGATGCTTCGCGCACGTGCAAGCCGCTTCTCAGGGACCCGAAAGTTCATAGTTGTGCCAACGCTCACGGATTAAGACGGCACGGTAGCAACACATGTAGTGCGTGGCAAGCGTCCAGAGGAAACGTTCTGGATCTGGCAATCCTCTTAGCCTGCTGCTCTGCCTTCCCCAGCACGCGGTTGCTTCTCTCACCTACACTTTTGCATCTCTGGCACGGCCTAAAGGTCATGAGTAAACGTGCAGTAAGCGCAAGTGTGAAAGTCCTTAATGATTAACAACTTGTCACGGACTCCTCTATATTTATCCCCCTTTAAAAAAAAATTGTCGATCCTGTTTTTGAGCAATGAACCCATTTCTTGTACATGAAAATAAATTGTTTGTTGTCTGTAAACAAGTAAGCAAAACTTTTTCTGACTGTTTATCACAAAAAACCAGATAAACTGAAATATCTTCGTCTGTTTTTAAAATTCTGTCTTGATCTTTTTCCCTGAAAACGAACACATTTGATGATCTCAAGGACATGTGGGGGTCAGAAAGGGCAGGTTGATAGACAGCCTTGAGAAACGACAGTTCACACAGGGGATTTGTTTTACCGGGTACCAGCAGAAAGAAAGAAATCTTGGATCCACTTGACACATATCCTGGACTCTGCCAAGGCTTTAAAGAGCATCTTCACTGCCGGCTTCTGACATCGCAAAATCAGTTTGTAGCTTGCCACCCAGATACAGCGCCCGGCCACGAACTAGGAACCGAAAGGTGGGTGAAGAGTGGACAGAGAACCAGCCAGCCTAGTTCTAGGATTCTCTCTTCCCCTCACACTCACCCTACCCGGCTACCCCCCCCCCTTTTTTTCTTTCTCATCGAGCCAAACATCTCACTGAAACACTTATGTCCTTTCGGTGTGTGTGAAGCCCAGCCCAATCTATGAGGTGGTAGGCCGTCATATTTCTCAACAATCACAAACCCCATCTAACGGTAGCGCCAATAGTTACAAAACTGTCTAATGGTAGCCAAGGGCAGTGAATCACGTGATGTAGCTTGTAAGGACGCCAGGGAGCTGCTGAAGTCGCAGTCAAACAAACAGATGGGGTTTTTCCCCTTTTCTTTTCTTAAACTTTGTAAAAAAAAGTGTTCACCTCTATTGAGTCCTTCAGAAAGTTTCTGATCTAAGCCGCGAGACACTTTCCATTCCACGAAGCATCGCATTAGGCGAGTGTTACACAGCCTGACTTCTACTCCTTCCGGCACCAAACAGCTCTAACAATCACAAATTCACAATGGTACGCTAATCACGAACACATTATGCAAAATCGCCAATAATTATTCGGGAATTAAGGCTAACTCTGCGCTGAGCGCCTCTTGTAAATGTCACAGCCCAGCGCGTCTCCAGCTTGCAATCATAATTATGGCTCTACCCGTGTCGCCGCGCAGAGACCGCCAGTGAAGACTCAAAAGTGGAAGCAAAATACAGTCTCACGCCGCTTCAGAGCTTTTTTTTTTCTTCTCGCTTTAAGCTCTGTTTCTTAGGTTTCCCTCGATTTCTTACATTTCAACTTTGCGATGAAGGCAAGCCTATTTTAATGGACACGGCGTTCACGATTATTTTTGTAAGCAAACTCAGGAAGCTGAAGTCTAGGGATGGGGGTGTTTAAATATAGCGAAACATACTATGGAGGTGCACATGGGTGTGTGTGTGTGTGTGTGTGTGTGTGCAATCACAAAGAGGCTGACCGGCTTTCGAAGCTATCGCTGGTCGCCGACTGGACTCGACTTGTTTACAGTAGGTCAAAAATCCTCTTGTTTTGTCTGTGAACGAACGTTCAAACAAGTCTGTCACCACGTCGATCAAGCCACTTCCACCGACAAGACATGAAGCGACCAATAAAAGCCAGCAGAAAAGTAGCGGCAACCAGAGCATATTAAAGTAGGCTGAATATCGTCAAAAAGCGTTGCGGGTCGCTGGCCACATGACAGTTCAAGGGCATACAAGATGTCGTGGTTTTACAATGCCGATAAAGTGGGCTGGGAGGGGCTGGGGAGCCACGTTCGCCCGTCACGCTAGCCGTTTTTGACAGGAAGAAATCCAGGTGAGCCGCAAGCTGCCGCCTGACTGAACATGTTGACAGCTAGATGTGCGCTGCGTCCTCGGATGCGTGAGAGGACGCGACAAATGGGCAAACGGTCTTCGATCGGGGTACTCAGGCCGTCTACTTTCTCATCTGCACTTGCTTCCATTTATGTGTGCTATAATCATGTGATAGATATATTAGCGAGTAGCTGAGACCTGGAACGACGATACCCATAAGAGTTTCCATTATAAAGGAGTGGTATATTTCCTCACGAAGCCTGCAGGTAATGTGACATCCAGAACACTTTTCCTCTCCAGCAAATCTCTCTCCTCTGTAGGTATGTGTGTGTGTCTTACATATTTACACCCTTAAATGGGTATGTTTTTAAAAGTTTTGTCCATTTTGGTCAATATCTTTTCATTTACAGGATAAATGAGCTATTGTCAATATATTTACCAAAGTTCTTGGTATTAGGAACAAAACTATGAATGGAGTCAGAATGCATGGCAGAGGAGCAGATATAAACAAGCACGTGCGCATGGAGATAGCAGCTGCTAGTAATTCATTTGTTCATCACTTAGAAGTGCCTCAGGTACAGAGGCAAAGGACATGAATACACAAAATACGCCCATTTGAAGAAAACACTGACAAACCCATGTATGGACCTTTAGTGACTTCTTCCTTCTCGTCATGTGCATTTTGTCAGAACTCGATCTTTGCTTACTCCCAAAAGAAATGAGTGTGTGATCTGAACGTGTATGGGGGAGGGGGCACATTTGAATATAGGTGCAGAAATGTGTGTATTCTTCTGAATAGAGGTTAATATACATTTGCTGTTAAACTTCTATAAGAAACTCATTCGAACTTTTCAGCCATCCAGAAAGTTGGGTGGACAGAAAAGAATACAACTTTTAAATGTGCTGTTGTCACAGAAAAACCACTGCAGATATTGGAAATGGTATATCTTCCCCATTCTTCGCATGCTTTCCATTACTATGCTCTTCTTTCAATAAGTCCTTGGCTAGACCATTCAGTGACTTGAAAAAGTGACGTACATGGCTGCTTAACTAAGCCAATCTACAAACGTGAAGAGAAGAAAGTGGGTGTGCCTCATGTTGGCCATAGGTACTCTTGCCCTATAATCTCAAAAGCAGCATTAATTCGTCGCTGGGGTCAGAAATATGCCCGAATGGTCAAAGCTCAAAAGTTATAACCGAAAACAATCGACCTCTGTAGCTAATTGTCTAGTAAATGCAAAGAAACAGCTGAGCGACATGCCATTTCACTTACCTCGCAAATGATTTTCGAATTCGTTGACGATCTCTTTTTCTTTCTTACTTCTCCTTTCTGCCATGGCTGGAAGTAGGGCAGATGATATGGATTATCCAAACAAAGGATTAGATGCACACTGCGTGCAACCGACCTGCCCAGCCGGCAGAACAGACGGTGTTATCAACGGCCCTCGGCTCTTGACCTGAAGCACAGACCGAGTTCTGCTCCAGTGCTGTCGCGCATTGAGTCATGGGAAAATCGCCACACGCCTCTCGAGATATCGCGAGAAAGCATGCCGAACTGTTTACCCAATGAAATTCCAGCTAAGAAAAGTTTTCTTGAATTAAACCAATGAATGACTCCTTATTTGCGGAACTCAAAACACAGTTCTTCGCATCCTCAGGATAGAAGTTGGGTAAACCCGTTGTAAACTTTTCGTTAGCTTTCAGGCCATGTAAATCATCTCGAGGAGACGCCGCAAAAACCTCAAATCAGTTAAAGAAATGTGACACCTGATGTGCGGCATTTTAATGTTTCGGTCATCATTCTTTTGAAAGCAGGAGAAAAGCCCCATCTGTTGCAGACGATTTTTTTTAATCTGTGGAGTCTGGATAGATTGTTACTATCGTCATATAAAAACTGGAATCTGCGTGGTAAACCCCATGAGATGGAAAAAGATAGAATCAGTCCAAGTTTTTGGAGGAAAATTGTGTACATTCTGGAGTGCAAAACTTGTGGAGAACTAGTGTGTCGACGGGCTATGCGAGCTATCCTACTTGCAGACAACACAATATCGTTGTTTTCCACTGATGCGCCAGACACATCGTGAGTTATCACTTTCCTTTTCTGGAAGCTTGTTGTTTATTTATTTATTTTTTTGATAAATAGAAAATAATTACATTTCTCAGGTTCTTGTAAACCTGGAGCAACGATTACTTGAACAGAGAATGATTTATCACTTGTGAGGGTCTCATATTAATTGCTAATATTTAAGTTTCGTTTTGAAAGGTGTGCCAATTTAACTTCTGAACTGCTGACTACTGTCACTTAAAAATTTACAGATCATTATTTGCGTGCACAAAACGTGCTTTGAGAAGTTGTAAATATATTTTTTGATGATCGATGTAAGATTTATGTTTGTAATGAAATAATATAAAGTTAATTTTTAGTTAGAACTGTTTATTGTTGGTCTTAAAGACTGTTGTGTTTTTAAATGTAACTTGTAACATCTATTTTCTTGCATTGCTTGGTTTGAATTGATTTAACTGGAAACCTTCCACATTTTTTATAATTTCTTAACGAGTGATGATCATTGTTAAATATAATTTAAACACACCTGTGAAAGTGATGAAGTCTTTCTCATAAATTAAGATGTTAGACTCTTATTTGTAAATATGCTAGAGAAATAGAAATGAGGACTCATGTTTTTTACGTACTTGATTTCAATAAAGCCTGAATTTTCTTATTTACTGCAACAGTGAAAACAAACCCCTCCTTGGTAAAAGGCTCATAATGCATTTCTACTTTTAGTTGGTAACATTCTTGCACCGTGTGTTAGGCTGATGAACACAACATCAAATATATTTGTATACGCTTTGTACATGTAAAATAGGTAAGTATATTAATCACTTGCCGCATTCTCAATCTGTAAATAGTTTTGTTTAATTTTCATTGTTTTAAATGTTTGCTAATTTAATAATTAAACAGGCTTGAAAGCATATTGGTCTCAAAAAAGTAAATGTGCACAGATGTGTTGTTTGAAACTTATCCAATCATATGTCACATAAATGAATTTGGTGCTTTTTTTTAAATTTCAGTGCAATTGCTGCCATTCCAGACATCTTTATAACAGCACACTGTCTCTGCAAGATACAGAATATAGCATGCCTTTGTTGGTAAGTTCTTTGTGGGGTTGATAAGAATGAAAGTAGAGGGCTTTAGTATTTAAGTGCAGGGGTGGAAAGAGTTTGATGTTTTATACTGAGCCAGCAACTAAGGCTATATCATGGCAAAGCAGCCATCCCTGTAAACAGATGCCACATGCAGAGAAAGAACAGTGTTCCTGCAATGAGACCAAAACCCACGACAGCCAATCCTCATTGTATTGGTCACAGGTGTTAACTGCTACACCACCAGACTGTCCATTTAAGTGTGAGAGCCTTATAAAAATTTTACCAGAATCAATCAGTTTGATGATATTAAAGTAAACCTGTGTGTGCAGGTGGGCACATAGGTAGTTGTAATAAAAAGGCTCGCTGCTGAGCTCTATTTTGGTTGCTTTGTACAATTTATAGAGTCTTTCAAAGGAGGTAATTTTTTTTAGACAGAGCAATCCCTTTCAGTTTTCCATATTTTGTTGCAGTGGAAGTTTAGTTGGATACCACGTGGTCACGCCTTGTGAAAAATGCATGCGGTCCTGCAACAATGGTCATTTCTGGATGTTTCATAGTTCCTCAGTTTCGTCGTTTGGTAGGATGAATGAGAAAGGTATGTATTAATAACACTCCAACAAACCATGAACTTGTATTACTGGACTGCTTGCAGACGATTTGTTTAAGTTAAGTCAGAGAACGAGGCTGGCGTGTACAAAGCTTCCGGTTTAGTCATATTCATTGTTAAAGCTTGCCGAGACTACCAGCGGAGGACTTCGTAAGAGGCTAAGCGTTGGTCTCGGCAGACAGACAGCAGTGCACCCTATACACGTCCATGAACAAACAATTCACATTTCCTTTTTGTGATGACACCCAGAGATTCTTTTCATAAGCTTTACACACTTTAAGCGTTGACAGTAAAAATCATTAGATGCATCCATTCACTTTCTGACAGTTGTTGAAGAGGTACAGTGGATGAAGTATGTTCAAGAACAAGCTGTTGGTCTATTTATAATCAAAAAACTGAATGATTGGTTCGAGCTCATGGGAAATAGGAGAGCATACATAGTGGGATTCAGTTTAAATCTAGTTTTACTTACTGGATAGTATTTCTGTGGCCAGATATGCAAAGCATTTTTTTCCTTAACTCCCTATCTTCATTTAAGGTCTGTCATGTTTGCCATTGTGTAGCCTGTATCCTGCTGCTTAAGTGTTGAAATTTAAAATTATATGCTTTCTGTATGTTAAACTGTCAGTTTGTAGAGAGGAAAATGCACTTTATAAATTCTTTTATTATTACTATGAAACAATTAAAAATGAAACACTGAAATTTATTGGTACAAAGTTTAATATACTTAATGTTTTAATATTATTTTTGACTGTTAATAAAGTAACATAATATTCTATTAGATGAACTAGAAATAGTTTTATTTATGTAGATGAAGTGTACAATTTTTTTAAAATTTTGTTTTATTTTTATTTATGGTATCTTGACAGATGATGATTACATGATCTGGAAAGAGCTGCCGGCAGAGGAAGAAGATGATTTCCCATCTGGAGAATGTTGTCGGTGAACAGCAATCATGAACATTATTTGCCATTATCTCTGATCTGAATAATTCATCAGCAGTTGTCCATCTCCACATCTAATTGAATGTAACAAATGTGCAATGACATAAATTTTAATATGTAAAGATGAAATGTATTCTCAGGAACAGGCTTTCAGTTATGATTGATATAATCTATAATGTGAATCTTCCCTATTGAGACAAAAACTAGCAAGGTTAATACATTTTATTGTTATTGCTTGCTTATTTCTATGTCTCTTGATTTCTGTAACATGTCTGCACAATTGTTTTTCTTGTGGCATCTTTAAAGCTGATTTGAATGAAATTGATAATCACAGAAAGCCTTAGGTGAACTATCGACTTGTGTTGTCATCTTTCTCACCAAATCTAAAAGTGAAGAAAGTAGCTGTTTTCTATGTGCACTGTTCTTGGGCATAGAGTTATAGAATTTAGTGGCAAGGGTGCCTTATTCTGGGTTATTTATTATGCTGGGTTATTTATTTCATGATATTTTTATGAAATAGATCTCTCTCCAGTCACCTTGATTTTCTCCCCTTTACAACTGTTAAAAGATAGTAGAGAGATATTGTTTACAAAACGTAAATCTTACTTAGCTGTTAGCCAGTTTTAGCTCTCCTTCAAATGTTTCACAAAGGTAGAAACAAGGATTTATTTTTTTTAATTATTAATTTTGGTACCGGGTAAAAAAAAAACATATACTTGAAAGTTCCTAAGGGATACAACTGGCATGTCAAGTAAAACATTGAAGTAACTGTATTTAAAGAGAAACGAGTCTAAAGTATAAAGATGTAAAAGAGTACATAACCTCTAATAGTATGAATAATACTTGTTATACAACTGAAACAGGAGGAAAAAACTCCATATCGTTTTTACATATATATATATATAAGAAAAAAAAGTGGATGTATTTAACTAGGTATCAGTAGTGGTTGAGGACAAGCCAACCCTGTTTAATTAAGCAGCATATAAAAGTCCTAATTTGTGTGTGGTTAGCATAACTGGTAAATAAGAGTTATTATTTTTGCTTTTGAAAGTATGCATCATGGATTTGGGGAAATGAATCCTCCATTTCCTATTTTTGCATAAAATGTATACTTACAGTGTGAAAGTTAAATCATTTCCCTGATGATATCTGTATATGACAGCAAACAGCTTACTAACTTTCATTTATGGAAGAGAAAAAAATATTCTTGCAAAAAAATCTGTGATATTTGCCACTGACAACATTCAACAGAACGAAGAATATCGCTAAATAACCAATAACAGTACTTGAAAGTATTCTTTGTAATGTTATAGTGAAACTAGTGTGCTTTAAATTCTCATATTAAGTGATGGAACACTAAAACTAGATAAACTTCTAAGATATATTGTCATCTTTTTGAGTTTTGAATTTGGATAGAGATAGAGTTAATGTACTTTGTGACATGCAGCTATACCTCAACAACTGTCAAAAGTTGAAGGATGCATCTAAGGATTTTTATCATCAACACTTAAAAAAGTGTGTTAAGCTTATGAAAAGAATCTTTGGGTGTCATCACCGAAGGAAACATGAAATGTTTGTAGAAATAATATTAATATTTCCAATATCTAAAAGCAAAGCAGCTGTACGAACATACACACATATATGCATGAAGGAATATACATTCAAATGCACACAGTTTTGTTTTTTTGGGGGGGGGGTTGCTAAAAGATGGAATGTTTCAGAGATGATTTATGATCCAAAATATAAACTGATTCAGTTTCTTTTTTTTCCCTTTGCCCCATTTGCATATCCTTAAGCCTTCTGTGATGTATACATTTTTATTGACAGATTGTTTTTCACTTTAGATGTGATGCTTTATTTATTAATTTTGTTAACATAACTGTATTGTGGTACATCGTTTTTTGTATTATCTTAAGCTTACAAAAATTATACTTTTTTCCCAGGGCAGGGAAGAACACAGCCTCCTGTACTTCTTAGCAAATATTTAGGGCACTTAATTGTTCCCACCCATTTAAGCGAACAAACTTGCAGAAACAGTCCTTCACTGGTTTAACTATAATAAAGCAGTTTTCTGCTAAAAGCGTGCATTTCTATAATGATGCAGAGTACTGTTTGATGGTATTCTACTTTTTAGTAGCTTATTTTATGGTCACATAAATACTTATTATTTTGCAAGCTGTGCATTTTGTATATAATACACATACATAGTGTCAAATATAAAGTTTATTACATGTTCAAATGTTTCTTGTGATTTCTTGTGATGTTTATGCTAAATATGCACAATTAACATTAACAAGAAGGTTAACATGAAATAAACACTTGTAAATATTTTATTATTTCTACTTTATTGTAAACCCACAAATGGACCAAAACCATGAAAGGCCTCACATTTTTGTAGTTTGTGGTGCCAATGGCTTATGAAATAATTTTTTTTATTGTGAAAACAAACCAGTAGCATGAGTAATATCAGTTAACAAAGTAACTGAAGATCTATTTCAGTTTATTAACAGCATGTCTTAATATTTTGAAAGTTCGTCTAACAAAATAAAACAAATCTTGATCCCTGTACCTATAATGGAAGTTGGCAAATTCTATGAAGGCAATAAACATCAAAATGGAAGTTTCGGCACTGGACTTTAATTGTCAGCATCTAGAAGATGATCATTGTGGTGCTGGATACAGATTTTTACTGTCAGCTTCTAGAAGATATTCACTGTGGTGCTGGTAGCAGCATCTGTAGCCACTGTACCAGGTCTGTCCCAACAAGCATCATTCCCAGGGCTGGATCAAAGAGCTGTTCTAGATTTCGCAGGTTTGTCTTGCTGACTTTGAATGGAATCTGCAAGCATATGTGATGTGTAGAAAGTAATCTGACAGCACTGTGTGGAAAACCATTAAATCCTAGAACCTGGAGAGCAGTATGGATGATGCATTGCAACTAACACAGTGCTATCTAGAACAAAGTTACCTTAAATTTGGTTCAACAAATAACAAACTCTAGACAGTAAGTGAAAAAATATTTTAGATTGCCCCCCCCCCCCAAAAAAAAAGGCTCAACCAGTCCTCACCTCTGCAGTGGCCATGGTTGCTTGTTCTGAAGACAATCCCATCAGACTGGCACAGTCATCCATGCACTGATGCAGTAAGTTCTGAAAGCACATTGTCCATTCATACTTTTCAGTTCATTTACAAAAAGCTGAGTGGATTATTAATTTCAGTCATCAATATGCAGGCTGGCCACTGACACAAGACAAGTAAGACGTGCAAATCGTTCACTAGGGGTTAAGAGTTGCTGTCAATCTGAAATTTTATTGTCTTAAACTATTGTATCAGAGATGTTCTACTATAGGGATTGCATGAGTGCCATCAAACCCTATTCAGCTTCATTAGTCATTAGCAACCAGACAAGAACTCTACAATCGAAGTTCTTCATGTTGCAAAGGAAGAACACTGAACTTTTCAAACAAGAATGAGTTTTTAAAAAACACCTCAAGTTGTTCATCACTCTGCATCTTTGGAGACAACGGCTTTGTGCGCTGTGTCTTCTTTGGCTTTGTATCTTTAGAGGAGACTACAGGCTCTTCCTTCAGGCTTTTTACATTATCCATCAGCATAATCTCCCCTAGTTGAGCCAAGATGGACAATCTGCAACAATCAGTTAAATTTTAACTGCTATCTTGTGGGTCTAAGGTTGCCAACACACTAAATTGTAGGTGCAACCTTACACCACTTTCATTTCATGATGGCTGTAACTAGCTGAAATTACCTGTCATGAAGACTGGTGACTTTATGCATGGACACCCACAGATGGCCAGGGGTGATACCAAGTTGAGGCATGTTATTTTTATGGCTAACTGCATAGAAAAGCATGAGCCGGGTGTCAGCTGGATCAAGCTCTGGTTGAGATGGGTCTGCCTCTCCAAAAGAAGGTTGGTACCACTGCATGACCACATCATTACCAGAACTGGACACCACCTTCTTGTCAGACAGTTTGTAAGGTTTTATCTGATTGCCTGTTGATGGCACTGCATGCTGTGAAGAACAAGAACCACATTAGTTCTGAATAATGTTTTTTTTTTTTATCTAGAATTGTATCTTTCTAACATCATTTAAAAGTTTTAAAATCTTATATCTTGCACCACACAATTGCTCAAGAGACAATATGACCAGTGGACAAAATGCTTTCTTCTATAAGTGTAAGACATGGCATAACACTGGCCTTTCTCTGCCTATCTCTCTGCAGCTATGTCTGTTTGAATTTTATGGCCAATTCAAATATATATATATATATGTCATCTTCAGTAAAATTTCAGCAATTTCGTGCAGTTTTAAATAAAATATTATCTTAGACTAATTACACAATAAATATTCTTAAGATGTGTAAATAAGATACATAATTAGTTTTGGCCTGACGTTCGTATTATGAGGTTATTTATAAATTTGTATACTCATCAAATGAAAGAATGAAAAAGAGAAGAACATTTTAGATTAAAAAAAATGAATTACATGCCTGAACTTGAGTAGCAGGTAAGTTGACTTGGCCTGTTGAGTGAGCTGAGGTCAGTATGTGCAGACTGCTGGGTGGGAAAATGGCACAACAGTCACTGGCATATGCTGGCAGTGTGGCACACAAATAGTGGTGAAGATGATTCAACCGGATGCACCAAAACCCTAAAAATAAAGGATATTGCTTCCAGATATGAAATGTTCTCCCAAGACAAATGTTGGCTTCTACTTCAAAATACTGGCATCTCCTAGTATAAGCCTTCTTTTGCATATTTTTAAAGGTCAGAGGTAAATCTGTCCTCTCTAAATCATCTCTGTGAGAAAGTTCAAATGTCCACCTAATGACCTGCAACCTACTTCAGCAAAGCACTTGTAAAACAGACCTGAAAACAACATGTTGCGCACTGCATTGCAATTCTGGGCCATGTAGAACTGAGCTCGGCTGATGAAGCCCAGGTCAAACTCATTTTCAGCCTCTTCGTTCTCATTTGGCATACCAGCTGCACACATGCTAGAGGCAGCAATGGTAGCCGTGCAGACCAGGCGCTGAAGAATTGTCTGGTAACCTGCAGCAAAAAAAAAAATTAAAAAAAGAGGCAGTCTTCTAGATCCTGCTGATTGATATTATCCTTCCCAGCAGCACAATACATCCCAATTCAAAGTCACAGATAATAATAAAGGTGATGGATGAGTATCAAGGTAAAA
Organism: Marisa cornuarietis; assembly: GCA_004794655.1. Classification (NCBI taxonomy): domain Eukaryota; kingdom Metazoa; phylum Mollusca; class Gastropoda; order Architaenioglossa; family Ampullariidae; genus Marisa; species Marisa cornuarietis. The sequence continues at coordinate 5,371,305 of SMMW01000651.1, forward strand.
GATAAGATAATGCTAGGTCTACAACTAGAAGGCTTAGATGCACCATAGCATCATCTAAAAGTAATCTTGTCTGTACGTCCATGAAACTTACAAGATGTAATAGAATGCATTGTCTACATCTTAGAAATCACAAGATAATCATGAATGACCCAATGTAATTTATTTCACAAAAAATATTGTTTTTGGCGCAGCAGCATTTGGTTTATGATGAATCAACTGTAGAAATAGAAGCAACCTTTTCATGACCAATTTCAGAGACTGCTTCAAGCTAACCATACAGCTAGCATCTGACGTGTGGGCACATTCCTACACACTCCCTCAAAAAAAAAAGTGGAGACCACTCCAGGATGCAATCTCACCTAGCAGATGAAGCCAGGAGAGGTCCCTGGCAGCAACTCGGGTTTTGTTTACTTGGTCCTCATATGTCTCCACAGCCTTCGCCTCACTAGCCTCAGCCAAGGGAGCCAGCTCCTCCTCAATCTCACCTAAGCAAAACACCAATAACAAAAGTAAATGGCACTCCAGTCACAGTCTGCTTTTAATTAAGGTAATTTCCTCATGCAAATGCCAAAACTATCTTGAAAAGTATATTGCTATATGTCAACTTCTGGAAATATTATGCATACTGTAGACTTGGCTGGCAGCTTCTCTGGACATGTTTACTGCAAACTGCAGGTGTAGACAGGCCTCACTATCAAAGGTGCAGGTGCATCTTGGCTGCCCAAGCTTTGGAGACATGCAAGTCTAATTTGTGATGAGTAGGGCAGCACTCCCTGTCCCATCACACTCCTCTTTCTGGTCCTGCTTTGTCCTCAACTGTTCTCATGGTCCACCTTTGTACCTTAGTCTCTTGCCTTATGGTATTTCAAATTTTTGTAGGTTGACTTTAAGAGAAAGTTTATGAAAATAAAACTTACTCTTGAAAACTTTTTTCTTTTCTCCCAATACATAAGCACTCATCATGTCCAGGCATGCAAAGTCTGGCACGGAGTGAGATGACACTGTGGCAACTTTCTGGGATGCGACAGTTGTGTTTCCAATCAGGAGACTGCGAGCCCTTAGCGCCTGGGCTGCAGCAGCTGCACAGCGAATGGCCACCCATGCTGCGTTGCGCTTCTCTGTCTCTGTGATTTTAGCCTTTGATGGGTCGTCTGTCATTTTCATGTCACTGCTCAAGATTCATATTTTGTAAGACTTTAAAGCCATTGTAAAATTTGAAAAGAAAATGAAGAACTACACACTTTACATGACTTAAATTAATAATTAAGACATCAAAGCACATAGTTAATATTCAACACAAGTGAAAATGAGCATTGTGCATAAATGCCATTGCTTTTTGTCTAAACTAGCAGTATGAAAGGTTTAAAACACCAGGACTTAAGAACCAAGTAAGCAGCAACTGCAAGGCATGTTGGCTGCAAAGCCAACTTACTTTTTTTTCTCTGCTGCATAAGAGGATGCAGTCATCGCTTCATCACTGCTCTCTGCAGCCAAGGAAGACACAAGGAAAGTCCCTTCTCTGACTGTCATGGTGCCTGAGCTATACAGAAATATCTGGGCCAGCTCTAGGTACGCCTGACGTATCAGTCTGTGACAAATACAGTGTGTTCATCATTCACAGCAGCATGATTTTTTTCTTCTAGGTGCATAACCAAGTGGAATTCAAAGGGTAGTTTAAAAAAAATTGGAAAGAAAACAACGTATACCAGTGTAACCAGATTATCTACCATATAGTACATATTTGCACACACTCGGTACAGGCAACACTAAAATGTGGCTGTATGGAGTTAACCCATTAATATGATGACCATATGATTGCAGCTTCTACTGTGACCTACAGCTAAGCAAACTCTCAACAGCACACATTCAGTGTGCTATTCAAGTACCCTAGCATTAGTATTATTCAGTCTCTGAGGATAAGACTGTACATAGACCCTGACCCTGGCTGGTATACCATATGGTCTAACATGGTCTAACAACCCCAGACACAACAGGAATGTCGACCAAGATTACTGACATACCACATCATACCACATTATGAACACAATTTTTTCTGATGTTATATTTAAAAACGTAAATCATATAACAGCATGCAAATATAAATTACTATTATTTGCTGTCATTATTACTGTTTTTCAGTGTTGTAGTCTTCTGGCAATTACTTTTCATCAAGGAAAGAATCCACAAAGAAATTTAGAAGAATTTTATGCTGTTAAAGAGAGGATGTTGACAGTAACTTTTGACAAACAAAAGTAAAACAACACACCCAAGGTCATGGTCATTGGCATAGGAGACGTTGATGGCTTCCAGCAGAGTGGCTGCTGCAACCTTTGGCTCCAAGTTGTCCAGGTAAACGAGCATCTTCTGCACTTTACCTGTGAGTAACATACAGCAAATGACATATAGGCACTGAAATGGTGACACCTAGTGACATTGAACTAACCTGTATACTATTAGGATAAAAATGAACTGCCCTATTAAATTACTAGAAGTAGATTTTATAAAATAAGCCACACTAGAAAAAAATGAAACCATTCAGTACTGACCTAACAATTGTGAATAATGTCTTTTCTGAAGAAAGTTTGGAAGCTTCTTTATTGGATATTAAGTATACTACAGAACTTATGAGAAAAGAGGTACAGATCAGTGATAAATGCCTTGGGCATTGTTGTCCACTTTGCATGTTGGTGTGCTTACCCATAGTCAGCAGGATCTCAGCTTCAGTACTGGCTTCTCTACGAGCACTGACTTTCATGAGGTCCAGTGCTGCATTGAGCACCCCAAGGCAGTCCGTCCACTGTGAAATGGGACTGGTTTCCATTTTTCTTAATTTCACATAAATATTCACAAATCATCAAAAACACTTTCTGAGAGCTTATGGGATCTGCTAAAGATCTTGCACATTCTCCACAGCATTAAACAATGACCTTAAAAAACCCATTTGGCTGCGCGAGTAAAGAATCGGCGGAACAATAAAAACCTAATTAAATTTCATTTCAGTCTAATCAACAGTTTGATGTAGAAATGATAAAAGCCAAAATATCATAGTCACATTTGTGTCTCTGAGGGTCCTTTTTGCTCCACAAAAAGGCATGAAGGTATAGCCACATTGCAATTTTTACTGCTTGCTGTGTATTGAGCTAATACTGTACTTATATTAGAGATTCAAAGGTGAGGAATAATGAAACTGCTTTATTTCTCTGGGCAAATGATAATGGCAGAAAGAACCATCACATGTCTAGCCTGTTTAAAACTATAGTCACACATTTGAAGCAGCCCATGTCTGCAGGTCACATGCTTATTATTGGATCAAAAAAGATTACTTCACTAAACAAACCAATGAACTACGATGAGCAGATGCCAGGAAGCAAACTTCACCTGGTGTGAATATCTTTGGCCAAGGTACGAGCCATGGCATGACCAATGCGCAGTTTGAGCTGAGCCAGACGCAGCACCTGCACAGTGTAGATGTTCTCCATGGGTCTGACAGGCACCGACAGATGTTGCTGCTGCCCAGCCAGCTTGTGGTGCTCAATGCGCTCACCCAGTGCTTCCATCTGCGGAAAATATGAACAGCATTGTAGGCAGCACTGCCAAAAAGTTGGTGACTGCAATATCTCACATATCTGTGTATTAAAAAACACTGCGGCACTGCTTGACAAATCTCAATAAATGTATGTAGTCATTACAATATGTCTGCAATTATCCCTAATTCATCTCCATTATATAACAGTAATGCATATTTGTTAAAATTACACATTAAAAATTAATTTTAAAATTAATAATTAAGTACTTAATTTAAAACTTAATTCTAGGAAAAATGGGATGACAAATTTTTGTGAACAGCTCACAAGAGTTCTCTATTCTTGCACAGACTGAGTGATTGGGCCTTTTAGTTCAAATGAGTCGGGCTATGATCAAAGAAGTGAGACAACTGATTGGTCTTCCTGTTCAATATATTACCTATCTACTTACAAATTAAGCCACAGCCAAACCTATCTGCAGATCCTGTGAAGAGCATACATTTGCCCCATATTGGCAAATGTTTAATAAGGTTATAGAGTTCTACAGAAAGAGAAAAAAAAAATATGCTCAATCACTGACAAATGAAACCCACAAATGTTGCCACATGTCACTTAACTACCTGTGCAAGAATGATCTTCTGTGCTTGCAAATAAGCCTGCAAAGAGTGCTGAGTGGGGATTTCAGAAGGCAGGTCTGGTTTTGAGGTAGCCTCTAGGTCTGTGTGGAATATGATACAAGTAGAAAGTAGATCTTCGCCTGTCATTGACAAGCAGGGCACTTTTTGGAGCAGCTCAATAGCATTCTGTGGAATAGAGGAATGGTAAATCACATAGTGATGGAAACTGTACGTGTGTTTCCATATGTTAAGCTTTCAATTAGTAGTCCATAATTTAATCCATAATCATACAAATCAGTAGTTCTATTTACAATCATACAAGTTAAAATTAAAAGTTGCCTTAAATTGTCAAAGAAATAAAATGCTGAGGATTAACATAACTGCGGTATGTCTATACTGTGACAGCTATGCAAGCAAAAAGAAGTTGCAATTATCTAACTATAAGCACCTTCCCTGCCATAGACCTCACAGAGTTCACATGTCTACTGCCTTTGTACTACATCTCTCTTACACACGAAACCAGCTTCTATCAAAGCCATCAATCGCGCTTGATCCTGTCGTTGCCGACGCCATCAGACATGTTGGTATTGGCTACCATCTCCCGCGTGTTCGCACCCATCGTGCGGGTTGTCGCAGAGACAGATTTGCAGAGGCGGCCTTTTGGGGTGGCAACTGGCCCCGCGCCTGAGGGGGCTCCGTGAGAGGAGATTGTTGTGGTACGCTATATGTAGCCTACACTTACGGCTCTTGGCCCCGCATGGGACATTCAACCAGGGCCCCGCAGGGCCCCATGTACTGTTACTGTTAAACCCGCTTCTGCAGCTTTTCGTGTTATTAGTGGCGGAACTATAGTAGCCGAACTCCCTTGGAGAAAATAGTGAGTAAAACTGCGAATTTTTACAATCTAATTGCAGTGACTAATGTGTCAACAGTGCAATGTGTGCATATTCGTCTAGTGTAAAGACCCGGCTACATGAGATTGACATTATTCATCATCGTCGCCAATCCTGTTCGCCGCAATACCGAGCTGTAAAAAAATCCACAGAGGCCGGTGCCACAGACCGTGACTTCGACATCGTCTTACTGCTTATGATGACGGTCTGCCTATAGCCCTACACAGTCGAATAGATACTGTGTATCGACGGTGCACACCTCACACCTCAAACGAGCTCTGCATTCATCGACTCTAAACGGTAGGAAACGGTCTTCTTCTCCATCCTCTCCGTCACACCTCCATACCGCGCTGTGCGGTTTGTCTCATCCAACAAGAAAGCATAGCAGAGACCTGAGATCACGGAGTAAATCAGTGACACTGATTTTGGACATTATGTTATCAACTGAAACGTGGCTCAGAGGTCGTGGTGAAGTGAATGTCTGTATTGATCTGACCCCTTAAGCCAGCGTTTCTCAACCTTTCACTTGTAACAGCCCCCCACCCCACCCCAGACGAAAAAGGTATGTCCGCGCGCCAACTAGGGGGTCTAGGGGAGCCAGGTAAGCTCCCCCCAGCAGGGGCCAAGAGAGCGTTTTGAGTCGATCTTGTTGCAGAAAGGTCCTACTTGGAAGGTGAAAAGACGTCTCCTATTTTAAGAGTTTAATTTTTTAAATACTGGTAATAATGTCGTTTTCACTTGATCAATACAAAAATATGGATCTATATGTACAATGCAAATAGAACAGATTTTTTTTGTCCCTTGACAAAGGCTTCCTTAGTTGACCGCGAACGCCAATTTGAGGAAATCACTACAACACCGGAAGAACAAAGTTCGTATCTGCATCAAGAAGTAAAATTGCCAATGAAATTTTACGAAAGAAAATTCTACGGTGCTAATAAATATTATTTTAGTAATTTTATTGGACACTCGCCTTGATTAATGAGAAGGTTGAGCCTGCTTGTTGTTGCATAGAGAAGCGAAGCTGGGGGAGATGTTTGTACCCACTGCTATTCGCAGATCAGCCTCTGTATTAAGACTTCAGTGCTGCCAATGCTGAAAATCCTTGCTCACACATTTACGAAGTTAAAAACGGCAGAAGATCTTTCATTGCTTTCTCAGAAAGGAGAGGATATTCACCGTTGACGCCAATTCAGAATGTTGGCACTGTTGTTGTTTGGAAGACCATTTTCAGGGATTGGTCACTCGAGAGGTCGATGAGCTGCTATTCTTCTTTCGTATACAACCTGCTTGTGCTTGGATCAGCCAGAAATGGATTATGAATCCAATAATATTTAGTAACATCAATTTCAGCAAAGTAATGCTGAAACTTTTCTTGCAGTCTGTTTAGATGGGAAATAATAACGTTCTTCACCTGATCAAGATTCAAATTAATGTCAGTCTTGCACTTGCACAAGCCGGGAAACATATCAAAAGCATTTTCTTGGCGTATCTTTTGCTTCCACAACGAAATTTTTCGGATGAAAGCAATAATCTTGTCAGTTGTTTTTTAGTTTGGTCGTGTCTCTCCCTTGCGTAGAAGATTTAAAACGTTCAGCTTCTCAAATATGTCCGATAAATATGCCATTAGTTGATTAGTAGCACCCATCGGTCGTTCTTAAGCAGGTCAGCCTTGTTGAAAGAGTTCTCATTCAGAAACACCCACAATTCTTCCCGCAATTCAAAGATTTTCGTGAGAGCTTTTCCACGTGACAACCACCTTGATTCGCAATAATAGAGCAACGCATAATAGCTGGCTCCCATGTCTTGACATATCAGAGAAAACAGGTGACATCTGGCAGAACTATTCTTCACAAAGTTCACCATTTTGATGACATCCATTAGCACTGTGTTCAAATCAATACTCAAATCTTTGGAAGCTAGAACTTCACGGTGGATCATGACGCGACCTTTTTAATAAAGATATTGCAACCCCCGAGGAAAAAAGGTACGTCCGCGAGCCCCCCTTAGCAAGCTAATTTCACTAATACCGATATGAGATGTGAGAAACTTTAAAAAAAATGATCGCCCCCTCCCCCTGCCATTGTCACCACGCCCCACAGGTTGAGAACCGCGGCCTAAACCCTCTTAGGACTGCTTAAAAATAAAACTATGTACAAAGATAATGGCTTGCGACGAATTATCACGGGTAAGAAAGATCTGGATCCAATCAGTCCGAGGGGAATGGGACTCTGCTGACTCGCTTTACCCACTTTCAGCCCCTCACACTGTTCACACGCTTACGTACTATAGCAACTACGTTCTCCCGCGTGTGCACACACAACCAACAGACAAGGTTGTAAAACATATAAAATTATAATTACACAAAGACGTAAAATTAGGTTGAGAACATTAAAAGATCATAGGGTAATAATGACATTCAATATGGATACAAGGATCAATCAAGAGTTGAGCTACTACCGTTCATACATGAACAACATCAGATGTTTTCACAGAACATACATATGACCGGACCCGCAGTCCGTTTCCCGACCACCACTCCTCGAAACCACTTCTTGAACTGTTTCAGCCCTTCTCGCTGGGATGGTCCACGGAACACACACTGTATTCCTGACGATTCGTGCCGTCCTCCTCCGCCGTGGTTCTGTCTCCTAGGTCTGATACCTCGGGAATTCTGTCCCCAGACCTCTGGAACTTACTGCAGGTGTAGTTCCGTCTCTTGAGACCCGTTGCCTTCACTCACGCGGCTGCATACACTCTTGGCTCAGAGCGGGCGATCTTCCTCTCCTTGTCAGGCTGTCCTCCGCGATCCTATTATCGCACCACTAGACTCCGAGTGGTGCTAGCTGGTGGAAATACGGATCACTCGCAGACAGAGATGGACCAAACTCCGACCTCTTGTACCCGGCACCCACCTGACGGTACACACGTCTGCCTCCTTCGAGGGTTGGAGCAAAAAAAAAAAAAAGCCTCCTTTCTTGTCTCATTTCTTCGTTCACGTGGTCAGGTGCGTCAGTGGTCTCTCGTTGACTCTTTCGTTCTCGCATTCACTCGCGATACATGCGTTTCTTTACCTAGCCAATCGTGCATCGGTTTACAGGATATTCACGTGGTGTCGCTAGACACTCGCTGGCCAATGCATAACTTATCAACCCAGACTAAACTGACCACCCCAGCACGACTCTGTCGCGACGCTCGTCTGGCTTCATCACTCATCACCGACGACCATTCTGCAGCAATGAAAACAACCCTTATTGTCCGGGCTAAAGGTACTGGTCTTCCTTACATAACTGGCCAGTTCCCAGGCCATACTGATACTAGAGGCCAACCACCAGTTGTAAAAACACCCTTAGCCCTATTGTCCACCCGACTGCCTAGTATTGACGACGGGCGATCGCGGTCCTTCTTTAATTATTTTTAGGACTCGACCATTTTGCTCTGGTCTTAAACCTGCTGGTTCATGACATGGCTTTCAATTGAAAATTTTGAAATCAATAAGGGATGATGTTTGTTTTTATTATTGCTGCCCTCAGGTAAACATTAGACCAAGAAACCTATACTGCTTTGGAGAGGACAAAGCTTGAACTTTGCAATAAAGCAGGGGTTCTCAACCTGTGGGGCGCGCCCCCCAAGGGGGGCGCGACGTGCTGACAAGGGGGGCGCGAAGGCGGTCATTTTTTTAAGTTTCTCACATCTCAAACTGGTAATAGTGAAATTAGCTTGCTAAGGGGGACGCGCGGACGTACCTTTTTCGTCATGGGGTGGGGGCGTCACAAGAAACAAGGTTAAGAAACGCTGCCTTAGATGACTCATTCGCCTGGCTCTCTGCAGAAAACGTATTTTCTACCTTTAGTTAAGCTTGTGTCGGACCACCAACAGTCCACTGGTCAAGTTACCACCGCTCCAGTTAATAGCCGGAAAGGATGGTCAAGACGGGTGGCTATTAATCTTGACCAGTGGCACGTGGCAAGCCGACCTCAACAGGACGGCCGAGTCGAAGATTTTAGTATGTGTCAGCTTCCCTGAATCGGTCAAACATCAAAGGGTGACAAGGGACACCCCACATGCAGGAAGAGACAACTCGGCCTCTGAGCAAGAAAGGTTGACCACTTTCCGAATTTGTGTGCTGGCGAGAGGAGGTCCGCATCGCGGAGACATTACTATTGCGAGACAGTGAGACCCAACCTTTACACTCCCCTTTCCTTTACTAATTTACTTGCTGGGTTCCGTAAAGACAGCAGTTTTAACAAAAATTTGAAGGTGAAGTACACGTGTTTGTTCTGGTGAAGCCATGGATAAATTTGTGATACGAAAAGGAACTGATTGCGGTGGTTTTTTGAAAAGAAAAAGAGAAGAAACGAGTGATGTGCAAGTTTTGGGTGCTGGAGCCGATGAAAAACCAGGAAGGCCTGCTACAAAAGTAAGAATGACAATGAATACTTGAAAATCGGTTTTACCAACATTGTTGTTGATGGTAAAGAACGGCCACAGTGTGTTGTTTGCCTCGCAGTATTAGCTAAAAACTATGAAGCCAAACAAACTACGGCGCCATTTGGAAACTCGGCATGCGGACTTTGCTTGCATCATCATCATCATCATCATCATCATCATTCCTTGTTACTCCTCGAGGAGCATAGGGCCGCAACAACACCTCGCCAGCGGACCCGGTTTTGGGCAGCCCCCTTCAGTTGGGCCCATGTGGTTCCGCCATCTTTTGCCTCGCTCTCTGTTGATCTTTTCCAAGTCTTTTTTGGCCTCCCAACTCTCCTCTTCCCCTGAGGGTTCCAGTCAAGTGCCTGTCTGGCAATGGTGTCAGCTGGTTTGCGCAGGGTGTGTCCTATCCAGCCCCACTTGCGCTTTTTGATGTCTTGACTAGTGGCATTCTGTTTAGTTCTTTCCCACAGGCTGCTATTGGAGATTTTTTCAGGCCATCTTATTCCCAAAATATGGCGAAGGCATTGGTTGGTAAAGGTCTGGAGCTTGTTGTTGATGGTATTTGTCACTCTCCAGGTTTCGGAGCCATACAGTAGCACTGCCTTCACATTGCTGTTAAAGATGCCGGTCTTACTGCGGAGGGATAACGCTCTGGAGTTCCAGATGGGGCGTAGGGTGTTAAAAGCGTGCCTGGCCTTGTTTATGCGGCTTCTGATGTCGTCGTCCGCCCCACCGTCCTTGCTAACGATGCTTCCCAGATATGTGAAGCGGTCTGTTTCTAGGATGTTCTCTCCTTGAAGATGGATTGGGAGTTCCTGCTTGTTGTTGATTTTCATCACTTTGGTCTTCTTTCTGTTGACCTTTAAGCCGGTCTTCTCTGCTTCCTCTGCTAGCTTGCTCAGTTTGGTTTGTGCATGCTGCTGCCGATGAGATAGGAGACTAATGTGATCTGCAAAGTCCAGGTCCTCTAACTGTTTGGTGAAGGTCCACTGGATACCGGTGTTGTTATCTTGGGTTGTTTTACGCATAATCCAGTCTATGACCATCAGGAAGATTGTTGGTGATAATATGCAGCCCTGTCTTACGCCAGTCTTCATTACAAAGGGTTTAGTGAGTTTGCCGTTATGGATAACTTGGCAGGATAAGTCTTCATACAATCCCTGGATGATGTTTATGAACTTGGGCGGAATACCATAGTGATTCAGCCTCCAGACGACGTCCCTGTCTACACTGTCGAAGGCCTTCTCGAAATCCACAAAAGTTATATAAAGGGAGGATTGCCATTCGATGGACTGTTCTATGATGATACGGAGGGTTGCAATGTGGTCAGTGCATGACTTATCCTGTCGAAACCCTGCTTGTTCTGGTCTCAGTCTCTTGTCTAGTGCCTTCTTCAGTCTCTCTAGTATTATCCTTGTCAGGACTTTGCTGGGGATGGACAGCAGCATGATCCCCCGCCAGTTGTTGCATTGGGAGAGATCTCCTTTCTTTGGTAGTTTGACCAGGTGACCTAATTTCCAGTCTGCTGGGACTAGCTCTTGTTCCCAGATCTTGTGTAGGAGGGGCTGTAAAATTGCTGCTGTTGTTTCTGGGTCTGTTTTTAGTGCTTCTGGGGTATGCCGTCCGGGCCTGCTGCTTTGCCATTTTTCATGCTTTTGATAGCTTTGATGATTTCTGTCTTAGTGGGAGGGCTGGTGTTGACGTGAAGTTGTGCAGTTGCTGGTGGTATGTCAGGTAAGGATGGTGGATGAGGTCTATTCAGCATCTCTTCGAAGTGCTCCATCCAGCGGTCTCTTTGTTCTGCATCGTTTGTTATTGTCTTGCCATTTTTGTCTTTCACTGGCTTGTTTGGGTTTATCCTTCTGCCTGACAGAGTTCGTGTTATTTCGTATATTCGTTTCACGTTTCCCTGTATGGCTGCTGTCTCTGCTTCCTCTGTCAGTTCATGGGTGAAGCGTCTCTTGTCCTCCCTTACCGACCTCTTCACTTGGCGGTTGGCTTCCCAGTATTTTGCTCTGACCTTCTTTCTCTTGCTGGTCTTGGCACTGGTTGAGCTTCTGTTTCAGTCCTTTTCTTGATTCAATCTTTGCCCAAGTCGCTGGAGTCATCCATTCCTTATGTTTTCTTTTCCTCTTCCCTAGAACATCTGTACAGGTTGTCTTCCAAATGCTCTTGAGTGTTGACCAGTGTTCTTCCACTGATTCTTCTGTCAGTCCTGAAAGGGCCTCGTACTTATTCTTAATTTCACAGTTAAAAACTTCCCTTGTCTCCTTGTTCTTAAGGTACTGAGTATTGAACTTGTGGTGTGGTCTGCCTGCTGTATCAATGAAGGATTTCAGCTTGATTTTGAAGACTGCTATTAGGAGCTGGTGGTCTGATGCAACATCTGCTCCTCTTCTCACTCTGACATCTTGGAGACTCCTTCTCCACTTTCGACCAACCGTTATATGGTCGATCTGGTTTTGTCTGGCCATCTGGGGAAGTCCACGTTGTTTTGTGTATATTCTTGTGTGGGAATACAGTGCCACCAATCACGTGGTCATTGAAAGCGCAGAAGTCTGTGAAGAGCTCCCCGTTTTCGTGGCAGGTGTCGATGCCATGTCTTCCCATGATGAGCTCCCTGTTGGTGTTGTCATCTCCCACTTTGGCATTTAGGTCTCCCATAATGATCTTTAGATCTCTCCTTGGTGTGCGGTCAAGCAGAGACTGCAAGGAGCTATAGAATTCTTCTTTTTCCCCTTCATCTGCTGCATTTGTTGGTGCATAGCATTGGATGATGGTACTCTTTCTTCCTTTTGAATTGAATCTTGCTGACATGAGCCGTGGTGAGAGTGGTTCCCAGGCCATCAGCGCCTTTGTTGCCTCTGTTGACATCAGCAGTGCTACTCCCTGGGTATGGTCATGGTCCAGGTCTTTGTGGCCAGAGTAGATGATGGTTTCTCCTGATGTTAGCCTGGTCTGCCCACTTCCATTCCATCTGGTTTCACATAACCCGAGGACTGTGATGTATTTTCTCATTTCCCTTGCCACTTGAGCCGATTTGCCACTTTCATAGAGGGTTCTGATGTTCCAGGTCCCTATCCTGGTTTTTGCCTTGGTCGACAGAAGATGAGTCGGCGAGCTGGCTTCCCTAGGGCTTTCACCAGCATGCGTCATAAGCTCTTCTAGAGAGGAATCTTCCCGACCAGGCCCCTGTTGTGATACTGTTGCGGTTTCTGTAACAGCTTGCGTTTTACATGAATGGGCTGTTAGCCCAAAGCAAAACCCTCAACCTGGAGGGCCAGGGTGCAACATTTTAGTGTGGCCTCTACCGTGACAGACCTGTTCGGCTTGGTTGGACCTGCCAAGAGCACAAGGCTCCCGTCGACATAGCTCTGTGGATTGACAAGGCACACAAGCCACCACACCACTACAAGGTAAGTTTCACCAATTGGTGGTGGGAATTTGCTTGCAAACCTCTCGAATTTTTTGAACGAAAATTGCAAGAATACAAAAGAGACAAGAAAACATTTGCCTCACATACATCCATTCCTAAGAAAGCTTTGATGGCTTCGTATCAAGTTTCCTATCGCATTGCTCAAAACAAAAAAGCACATACGATCGGAGAGTCATTAATACTGCCTGCAGCAATGGACACTGTACGGACCATGATAGGAGAAGATGCTGGTACGCAACTGCAAGCCATTCCTTTGTCAAATGACACAGTTCGCCGGAGAATAACTGAGATATCTGAAGACGTGTCTGATCAGTTGATTAGTCGTATAAAAAGCCACAATTTTGCTTTGCAGTTAGATGAAGCTACTGACACTGCAGGTGACTCACACTTGATTGCTTACGTTCGTTACGTGTGGGAAAATAATCTTCTGGAGGACTTTTTATTTTGCAAGAAAATTGAATGCAGAGCAACCGCCCAAGATTTATTTGCGATTGTTGATGACTTCCTGCGTCGGCTTATGGACAGATGGCGCTCCTGCAATGGCTGCAAAGAAACAAGGGTTGCAATCTCCAGACGTAGTTTGGACTCACTGTATGATCCACCGTGAAGTTCTAGCTTCCAAAGATTTGAGTGTTGATTTGAACACAGTGCTAACGGATGTCATCAAAATGATGAACTTTGTGAAGAACAGTTCTGCCGGATCTCGCCTGTTTTCTCTCATATGACAAGACATGGGAGCCAACTATGATGCGTTGCTCTATTATTGCGAATCAAGGTGGTTGTCACGTGGAAAAGCTCTCACGAGAATCTTTGAATTGCGGGAAGAATTGTGAGCGTTTCTGAACGAAAACTCTTTCAACGAGGCTGACCTGCTTCAGAACGACCGATGGCTGCTACTAATGGCATATTTATCGGACATATTTGAGAAGCTAAACGTTTTGAATGCTTCTATGCAAGGGAAAGACACGACAGTATTACAAACAACCGATAAGATTAATGCTTTCGTCCGAAAAATTTCGTTGTGGAAGGAAAAGATACGCCAAGAAAATGTTTTTGATATGTTTCCGTGCTTGTGTAAGTGCAAGACTGATATTAATTTGAATATTGATCAGGAGAAGAACGTTATTATTTCCCATCGAAACGCACTGCAAGAAAAGTTTCAGCATTACTTTTCTGAAATTGATGTAACTAAATATGATTGGATTCGTAATCCATTTCTGGCTGATCCAAGCACAAGCGGGTTGTCTACGGAAGAAGAAGAGCAGCTCATCGACCTCTCGAGTGACCAATCCCTGAAAATGGTCTTCCCAACAACAACAGTGCCAAAATTCTGGATTGGCGTCAACGGAGAATATCCTCTCCTTTCTCAAAAAGCGATGAAAGTTCTTCTGCCTTTTTCAACATCGTATATGTGTGAGCAAGGATTTTCAGCATTGGCAGCACTGAAGTCGAAATACAGAAATCGTCTGGACGCAGAGGCTGATCTACGAATAGCAGTACTAACATCGCACCCAGGTTTGCTTCTCTATGCAGCAGCAAGCAGGCTCAACCTTCTCATTAATCAAGGCGAGTGTCCACAAAAATTATTAAAATACTATTTATTAGCACCGCAGGATTTGCTTTCGTAAAATTTCATTGGCAATTTTACTTCTTGCAGATACAAACTTTGTTCTTCCGGTGTAGTATTGATTTTCTAAGGAAGCCTTGTCAAGGGACAAAGAAATCTGTTGTATTGGCATTGTATTTATAGATCCATATTTGTGTATTGATCAAGTGAAAACGTCATTATTACCAATGTTTACAAAATTTAACTCTTAAATTAGGAGGCGTCTTTTCACCTTCAAAGTAGGACCTTTTATAGTTAATACCATTTTCGCGAGAGGCGTCTGCAACAAGATCGACTCAAAATGCTCTGTTGGACCCCCTAGTTAATAAAGGTAATGACAATTCTCTACCTTTAATCTGGTGTCAGCAATACAAGAAAATTCACAGTTCACATGCTGACCACATTCACAAAACAAAGTTTCACTTGAAAATCCTGTCCATGTCTTGTCCAAAACACAAAGAAAACTATTCACACAGCATGTTTATACAAGGCGCAGTTCAACTGTAGTAACTGACAAAGCAGCCAGGGCACAATCCTACATCATAAAGCACTACATATAAATATATGTATTACAAAGGCAATGGCTTATTGTTGAAGATGATAGGGGGTGAGGTTTGTTTTTATTATTGCTGCCCTCAGATACAGATTAGACCAAGAAACCTATGCAGTTTTGGAAAGGAAAAAGCTTGAACTTTGCAATAAAGGTAATGACAATTCTTTACCTTTACTCTGGTGCCAGCAATACAAGAAAATTCACAGTTCACATGCAGACCACATTCACACAATACATATTATTATTATTATTATTATTATATAGTAAAAAACATACAGAAATCTATTTACAATATGCTGAAGTAAGGTGCAGTTCAGCTATGGTAACCTGAAAAGCAGGCTGGGCACAATCCTACATCACAAGTAGAGCACTCGTATGTGGATCGGACACGTTTATTGTGTCCTGCCACGCAGTCACGTTGCTTGCCTGTGGGCAACTTTGCCAGTTTATGACCTGCACCTCCAACAGCTGGTACTTGGGGAACCACAGCTGGGGCAACTTCAAAAGACGTGCTCTGTCTGGCAGCCATGATTTCTGCAGCTGTACGCCGACGCCTGACAACCTTAGGTGGGAAGTAGTTCCCAGCCAACGCCTCTACAACTTCAACCATGAACTGCTGCCTGGTCAGTTTGGGCCTGTCGGTGGTGTTCTGCTCATAAATGATGTAGCTGTTGAGCACAGCCCTGCCAAACAGGGATAATGCCACCTTCAAGGTCCACTTCATGGTGCGGCGTTCTGCCAAGTAGGTGTACAACCTGGAATCACTAAGGTCTACTCCTCCCATTGACTCGTTGTAGCGTACAACAACTTTTGGCTTCTGCGTCTGCTCCCCCCTCCTGTTTCTGACAGGCTGGAAGCCAGCAGATACAGCTGTGCTGAGCAGGACAGGTTTCCTAGAGCCATCTTTGTAGGCAACACAGAGGAGAGGCCCCTTGCGGCGTTCAGCGACTTCTTTGTTTTTTAGTCGCTGATTCAAGGCAGACTTTGGAAGTCCCTTTCTGTGTGTCCTGACAGTCCCAGTCGCAGTGGTACCATGAGCATAAAGCTCCAGAAACAAGTCAGGGCTGCTGAAGTAATTGTCCACTCCCAGGTGGTGGCCCAGATGCAAGAAATTGCATTCCATCAGCAGCCTCATGACAAGTGCGTGTGTTGTTCCACGCAGCTGACCTTGCTGCACTGGCTCAGAATCCTTCCCCTTATAAACTTCAAAATAACAAGTATATCCACTTCCACTCTCGCATACACACCAAAGTTTAATGCCATATCTGGCATGCCGCTTCAAGGGCATATATTGCCGCAGATGGGGCGTCTTGCCCTTGTACCCAACCATGCTCTCATCAACAGATATGTCCCTGCCAGGGTGGTATTGGCGAAGGAAAGCCCTAGTAAAATGTACAATGAGGGGCTGAATTCTAAAGAGCGCATGGTCGGGGTGTCCAGAAGGTGGCTGCAGATCGTTGTTGTTGAAGTGAAGAAACTTCAACAGCAACGTGAAACGGTCGCGTGAGAAATGTTTCACGAACCATGGGGTGGACTGACTGGGATGGGCTGAATCCCAGTACAACCTGATGCTGGACTTCCGGATGAGACCCATGTTCAGGGAAACACCCAGAAATGCCCTAAATTCCTCCTGCGACAGGTTTCCCCTCTTAAGCCAAAGGTGTACAAGAGAATTAGGCTTGTCGCGGAGGTAGTCCCCATGTTCACGAATCCACTTCTCAGCGAACCGGTTGGTCTCTGCCACTATCTGGTCTACAAGGGCAGATGTGAAAAATAAGTTGACATAGTCAACTGGACGGGCATTACTGGGTGGAGGGTGTTTGGGCCCTGGAGCAGCAGTGAAGGCAATTGGGTGAGGTCCTGGATCCTTCCCAATGATGGGCAGCCAAATGCCATTAACTTCTGAGAGGTTGCCCTCATCACTGTCACTTTCTTCACTGCTGGACTCTGCATATCCCCCCAAAAAATACAAATTAATTATTATCATTACTGTTATTGTTTGTATAATAACAAACTATGATAATGTCACACATAAATAATACATGTACACATGAGCTAACAACTGCAATAAACACTTTTTTCACTTTTAGTCACACGTCCCAAACCCCACACCAACATATACATAATATTACATTAGTTACATTTTGAACAATACTTATAATTACATTTTATTCTTTATATAGTGCATTGTGAAAATAAAAAAGAACAACGCTGTAATAGTAACATTTACGCTAAGTAATCAGAAGTAATTTCCAATCCCTCAATGTTGATAAACCAGGATCTCTGCTCTGACATACTAACCACACACACTTCTAAAATATCCTTTTAACTCAAATGACACATTGATGCAGAAATGACAAAGAAAACGAAAGTAAGATCAGTAAAAACACCGATCTAATACATAAACGTCTGTCTAGATGCAGAATTAATTATAAAACATGTTAGATTTCTTATATAATACACGCTCACATTGCTTGCGAAACAACAAAGTGAAATGTAAAATATAAAAATTAAAAAATTTCACGTGAGCTATATAGGCATGCCTACGTCACAGAAACATTTTTACATCTATTAGAAGCAACAAAAAAAAATGGCACAAATACCTTCAAAATCGCTGGCAGAGTCGCTATCCACCACAGACTCCTCGCTAGTGGCACTCGATATGGCTGCCTCATCGAGATCGCTCGAATCGTAGCTCATTTTCAAACACGAGAAGCACGAAAAATATTGACGAGATGGTAAACAAAATGGGTCGCAAAGTATGTGGAAAAAGACCTCAGAATTGAAACAAACTTTCTGATTGGTTAGTTTTTAACAAGATCAACCAATAGAAGAGCTTTTCTTGGACCCCTATAGCAAAGCCACAAAAGTGGCCTATCATTCCCCCGTGCCAGTCACGGAGGCGGGATTGCTGCGATCTTTAAAACATCTCTCGTGAATCATCTTGCGTTTGGCACTAACCACCCTTTTGTAAATTCGTCATAAAAAACCATATCCTGGTTTGGGTGGTGCACAGACCTGTTGATCATGTCATACGCATGGTTACTGTGTCTCAAATGTGGTCTCTTGATATCATTATTGTGTGCCGTTTGATCTGTCAGCCAGTCACTCAGCACTGATACCAGTGTTTCGCACCCTGCGCCGTCTTCGTGACATGGACATGTCTACATTTCATGACTTAGGAACCGAACTAGCCCTCTACCCCTCTGCTGACAGGCTTACTGCCGCTCTCTGCTTCGTGCTGGAAGCCCATGCTTCTGCTGTGCGTACCCAAGTTCGCCCCAACAAACACGCGCCATGGTACCCAGCATTCGCGTTGAGCTGCGGAAAGCAAAACCGTCGACGAGCTGAGAAGTTGTGGCGTAGGTCTGGGTTGACTGTCCATAAACAGACACTACACGCTGCCAAGCGTTCAGTCATACGCCTTGTTTATTCGGCCAAAACTGCATTCCTCCGTCCTTAAGTCAGTACTTGTTCGTCGAGTATAGGAGCCTATTTAGGAAATGCAACCACCTATTGGGCCGCACAAACAGGCCATAACTGCCCACGGTCATTACACCTGCTTTACTGCCAGAGGCCTTCAGCAGTTTTTTTGTCCAACAGATTCTTGACATCCGGGCTAAACTTGATCAGCTGCCTGTGCACCCTTCAGCTATTGGTAAGAACGTCAACGATCTGGCAAGGCCAACGTCCTCCTTTGCTTTCTTTCAGCCAATCTTGGAAAATGAGTTTAGGACCATTATACTCCAGTCAAAACCCACAACTTGTCCACTGGACCCAGTTCCCAGCCCACTACTGTTGGATAAGGCGTCTCAACGTCCTACTCCCTGCCCTCACAGAAATAGTAAATGATAGCTTGTCCTCTGGCATCTTCCCATCTACATTCAAAACTCTTTTAGTGAAACCGCTGTTAAAAAAAAAAAAAACTACCCTTGACATCAACGTGCTAAACAATTATCACCCAGTCTAAACTTGCCATTTCTTTCCAAATCCTTGAGAAAGTAGTTCTCAACCAACTTTTATCCTATCTTAACTCTGAAAATTTGATTTCTCTCCATCGCAGTCACTTATCACCCTTTTCATAGCACTGAGACTGCCCTGCTTAAGGTGACAAATGACATTTTGTCTACTCTGGACAGAGGTGACATCGCATTTCTCACCATGTTAGACCTGTCTGCTGCCTTTGATATTATAGATCACACTATTCTTATTCATAGATTCAATACTCTCTAGTCTCTATGGCATGTCAGGCCCCTTACTCAATTGGTTTCAGTCATATCTCTCAGATAGGACTACGTCAGTCATAGTGGATGGCTGCGTGTCTCCAACAGTCTCCCTTCCCTCAGGAGTCCCCCAAGGTTTTGTACTTGGTCCCATCCTCTTTATCGTGTACATGAAGCCACTACTCTAATTCGATCTCACTCTATATTCGATCAATCCTTTGCAGATGACAGCTGTATACTAGCTGTTCTTAGCCACACACTGCTATCCAGAGCACCCAAGATTGCATTTCTGAAATCAGACTATGGATGATCCACAACAAGTTAAAACTAAATGACGAAATAACAGCTTTTATTTTTTTCAAAAAGGAGAGCCAAAGTTTACCCTTCACTGCCTGTCTCTTTAGGTAGGCGATGCTGATGTTCCTTTTGTTACTTCAACAGATAGGTTACATAATCTCCGCTGACATGTCTCTTGATAAACATGCTTCTCAAATCTGTCGTTCTGCATACTATGAGCTATGGAAGATCAGCTCCATTCACCATACTCTGTCCATCTCAATCACCAAAATTCTCATCTGGTCATTTGTTCTGTCTAAACTAGACTACTGCAACTCTCTTCTTGCTGGCTTATCAATAAGCTTGAGAAAGTCTAGAACTCAGCTGCTCGTCTTGTTTTCCGGACTTGCAAATCTGAACATGTTACACCACTTCTTCACTCTCTTCATTGGCTACCAATTAAAGCTGGAATAGACTACAAGCTCTCAACTCTATGCTGTGGATTCTCTGAAGGCTCTTCCCCCCACTACTTTACTGAAATCTTGTCTGTCCACATCCCTTACCGAAACCTTCGCTCCTCATCAGACTCCCGAATTGTATCCCTCCCTCCCACAAAGACAGTCACATACGAACAACGGATGTTCTCCCTCTGTGCTGCTAAGCAGTAGAACTTTCTTCCACATCACATTCGCCACTCTGACTGGGCTATATTCAAATGTTCTCTGAAAACATATATGTTCACAAAGTACTATCAAATTATTATTCTTAACTCCCTTGCAAATTTGCAATCGTTATTGGTCTGCGCAGAGAGTGTGATCTATCTTGGTTGTGATGCTGCGTGTTATATGTTCACATTATTATTATTAGGAAAGTTGGTGGCAATGGACATTAACGTGTCTCTTCTAGATTTACCAAGCAAAAGGCCTGTGATAAAAAATGGCTGCCTTTTATCGAATCCTTGAAACAAATTTGACAAAATCAAATGATACTCCTTACATCCAGAAGTGAAATAGTGTTATGAAGGCTGCGCCCTTCCATGATGTTAAGTAGTGCTCCTTGGATCAAGAACTCTGCCTGGACCTCCACATCACCACATGCTTCAGCTTCTTTCAGTCCCTCAATACAATAATGTCGGCACTCAGCCAGCTCTGTCAGCACCTTGTTTTCTGGACCTGATTTTATGCATACATATATACATACATAAAATTATAATTACTGATAATAATCAGATTTATAAAGTGCATTTTCCAAGTAAAGGCAAGTTCAATGAGCTTTGTTCAAAGAGCTTGGAACAAACTGACAATTTAGCATAAAATGAATCCCACAGTTAAATATTTAAGCAATTGCATATAGGGCTACATGGTGAAGATCATGCCAGAACAATGTTTGTGCATGCCAGTAAGCCTCTGTTTAGGTAAACATACCCTATGTTTTTTGCATGCAGCTATGGCTCTAATTACACACGCCAACAAAGGGGTCTGTAGCATTCTAACATAATTGCCTGATGTATTTCAGCACTTGTCACTTACCTTTCACTTCACCCATGCCACGGATCTCTGCATTGAGAGCATGTACTAGTGCCAGGCGGCAGTTAAGCCACAGCCGGGCATCAAGTCGTGCACGGCTCTGAAAGTTCTGATACTGAAACTGGTTGCTCTCCACGCTGACAAGCCTCACCTCTACCCCAGACACTTGTCTACCTCTGATTGATGATGGCCTATTAGAGGCAGGAAACAGTTGCAATTTTTAATTTTGAATATTACAAAAAAATAATAATAGAAAGGTGAACTGTTTTCATCCCATATTAAATGTTTTTGGAAAAAGCTGCAATGCATTAGTTTCATGCATAGGGATAAAACATCTTAATTCATGGTCCTAAGTGATGATTGAGGGAGAAATGAGAGAGGTGAGTTGAGAAAGATTAGGGGAGGGAATTATGGGAAAAGATGGGGAGGGGAAAGCAGAAGAAGCAGGAGGAGAAGGATTGTTGTTGCTGCTGATGATGATGACATTACAAAACATTCACACATCAGCAGCATATAAGAATACAGTGTTTTACTATATTCTGAAGCAAATAACTAGACCACTTCTATTTTGCTAATTATAAAATACATTTATCAAGCCTTTAGTAAATCTCAAGCATTTTCAAAGAGCTTTATCTGCTGCTTAAAATGGCCTATTTACTTATATAGCTATTTAGCAAAAACAAAACAAAAAACAAACCAAAAAAAAAAAAGAAAAAATCCCCAAAACCCCTGGAAATTTGTTGGCTTATCATTTGTTTTTCATTTATTTGCAGAAAAGTAAGGGCCTGCACTGAAATATTACTAATTTTTTATTACTGAAGAAGCATCAATGAAGATTGAAACTGTGTGCAGCAGAATGCTAAAACTGCAGAAAAGCTGACATGAATGAGGTGCTGGTCATGCAGACGTGACTATGAAGCTGGGATGGCTATGATTATCATATCTGTCGAGAATATGTTTTGAATAAACAAAAATGAAATGTTAACAAAAAAGATTTCATGGTTTGGAGTGATCATATTACTGCTTAATATAGCAACAGCTTTACTTCATTTTCTAGCTCTTACCTGTGGCTTCAGATAGGTACTTAGCAAATTCTGTTGTAAGTTATGATTTTGTCAAAGCTGCATAAACCTTTATTAACACTGATCATCAACAAGCTCTTTATTTTACCAATGATTCCCAAGCTCAGGGAAAAAGCAATCAAACGTAAAAAAGCATGTTCTCTGTGACAACAAGGACACTGTCTAGCAAAGATAAAGCAGAAATAAGGCTCTACATCAAAGAATGACAGTCACCAGCTATACACTTAGACATGTGAATAATCTTCAATGAATGGTTGGATATCCAGAAAGCAGAAACTTATTAGGTTTTACATGAGTCATAAGCAAAAATAAAAAAGTGTTCAATGGCGGTAATGTACTCAGCAAGGCAAGCTTTAAGCCAAGAGTTACCTATCATACAAAGCAGAATCCTTCCTGCAAAAATGGTGTTAAGAAATTTCCGTTTATGTAAATAAGTACTGATCTCTTTCTATGGTGATTACCAACAATGCAGTTTTCTGTGACATATACATATTCTCTGAAAACCTCCCAAATATTCACAAATATGATTACTGCATTTTTGACTAGGGTCGCATGCAGTGTTAGGCATTCTAAGCAAGTTTGTCTATCGAAAATCTTTCACACACTATAAATGTGAATTGGTCACTAATGCTTTATGAAGCCTAGTGCATCATCTACCTATAAAGATCAATCAGATAAGATGACCCCAAAGGCAGACCTTAGGAAATACTATAAAACTGAGATAATCTGTAGTTCTGATGTAAATACCAAGAATAAACAGCACAACCCCACCTGCTACTATATTTCTAAGGTCATATTTTTCACAAATGAACAGTAAACACAAATTTTGCAAGTACCTAGGAGGAGGTGGAGCAGGTTTTCTTGGCTTAAATAAATTAGAATTCTGAAGCAGCTTGAGAGCAGAGACCAAGATGCGAGCTGCCAGGGGTGCATGGTGTTTTTGCAGGGCGACTGCTGACTGCTCCAATTGACACAGCACAACCAGCTCCAGCTCAGCGGCAGACAGACCTGCTAGTCCTGGGATGAAGCAGCAGAAAAGGCTGGATCACATGCACAGGTAACTCTTGAAAACTCCAAGATAAAATCCATCAAATTCCATGAGTCGCCATTCAAATGCATAGTAACATAATTTTTCCGTTACCATAGTAAATATTCCAGTTTTGACTTTCCATTAATTAAATAAATAACACATAGTTGCACACACACACACACTCACTCCCTCACACACTCTCTCTCTCTCTCACACACACACACACACACAGGTACATGTTCACAAGGAAAATTAAACATAAACAGCATAAGTAGCAAACTATTTTCCATCACTTCTTAAACTCACCTGCCTTTTCGTGTGATGCATTTTCACAAATAACCTCAGAGATCGTTGTGACCATCTGGTCAGCAACAGAAAGCAGTGCAGCTTTGATGAATTCCAAGGAAGGTGTTTTCCCACCTGTGAATCGATGAGCCAGCTGGCCAGCAAAATCTTCACCCTCATCTGTCAAAGAAAACCATGGACCTGCACAATTTATGTGGACATCAAAAGGACATATTTAATCCATACATGCTAATAGCTTCTGCAGTCTCAAACTAGTGGGACCATTTTTAGGCCAATGAAGAGTAATGGCTGAAAAATTATAATAAGTCCCTGCACATTCAGATTAAAGTGGTGTGTCAGTGGGCTATCAGCATTCAAAAATAAGCCATTTATCAACATAAAAGGATTTTTTGTCTTCAAGTACATTCACTGGTCCAAAAATGGAAAATTTTACAAGCCCATTTCACACAAACCCAGTGTTAATGTGTCCCAGCTAAGCATCTTAGGATTTCAGTATGTTAAAAAGCACTTTACTACAAAATATTGTCTATACAGGATACTTCAAAGGTTTATTTTGAAGAATCCCCACAGGACAAAAAAAAAAAAAAACCTCTAAAAGTGCTTCAGAGATCCTCCTAGATAGCATGAAGAGATTTATACCACCCTGGACTGGGCTGGAGGTATCAAAAGGATGGGAAACAAAGAGGTACTAACAAAAATCTGGGAAAAGAAGGGTCTGTAGTAAGTTAAAAAAAAATTATTTTCTTGAAATAGTCTCTGCTATGGAAAAATAACCAATAGTTGTAATGATAAATATCTCAAATGGCCTTCGCATCAACTGAACAATGAAACATGAGGCCCAAAATGATTTAAACCAGAAAAAATTAAAATCAATAATAATAATGAATAGATTTCTAGAGAAAATTCAAGGAAGAAAAAAATGAAGGAACTCATTTCTAGAATGTGCATACAGACTGCATCAATAATGTCTGTTGGTCAAGTTGATGAGAGGAGAAAAAAGCACTTGCATAAAACTGTACAGAGAGATTCCACACTAAACATGTACTGAAATATAATCAAAAGCCAACACAAAAAGAAAGCAAACTGTACAGAGAGATTCCACATCAAACAAGGACTGAAATATGATCAAAAGGTAACACAAAAGATAAAATACTAGAAAAAGGTAACACAAAAGATAAAATACTAGAAAAAATTTTGATGAAACATGACATATTGCCTCAACATGTCTCAGCATGTATTGTCTACCTTCCAAATCAGGTTCAGGAGCCAACAGTATGTCATACAGACAAATATCAGTATTTTTCTTCTTGCCTGAAGAAAGATTCAACACAAATATGGTCTAGTGGAGGTTAATAATCACTACACTCAGTACTGCTATAATTTAATGTTTTAATTATTTCAACTAATGCATTATACCAGAAATAATAATGATACAGAAATTTATAAAGCACATTTCCCTGTGTGGATGGGAGCTCCAAGCACTACACACAAAAGACTTCAAATGAACCAACAGTCAACCATACAAGAAACAGAAGTATCAGCAAATGGATGACACCATGGCAAACGTGAACTGAGGACATGGATTAAGATGAAAACCTGAGGGGTGAAATACTACGCTTGATTCTATCTCTTAAAGTATTCACATGTCATATCAGTTCCCTTCTTTCACCAAAGCATTCACTATCAATAATTTTTTATGCTCACATTGAGTTTCTCTAAATTCAAGTGACAATAAAAAAATGAATTAAAGAGAGAGAAATTAGTGGAGAAATGGGGAAAAAAATGAATGAGTTGTAGTCACAGGTGCAGTCATAAATTAGCCCCAGTTTTAAACTGCATGCTCCTGGAATATGTATTTTACCTGTGTGGTCTCTCTTCTTACCTTTATCTTTCTTTTGGTCACCAGTCGATGTGGCATTTTTGTTTCCAGCAATTTTGGGAGATTTACTTCCTAGCCCACCACGTGAAATGGTGCTGATGGTTTGTAGGGCACTTAAAGTTTCAACATTTCTGGAACCATGGCAACACAGAGAAGAATCTTCAGGTGACAGGCAGCATATAAAGTGCTTTCATTCTCCACTTCCTTGCGGCAGTCTCATCCACCCATCCGACATCATAGCATCCCTATCTAGCCTCACTGCCCCACCACATGGTTCTATGTATGTACACGCACCCAGAACCCGCCTGCCCAGCCCCTCACCTTTCACACCCTTCCAGGCATAGCCACTAATTGTATGTTAATGATATTTAGATATCCCTTTTGAATTATATGTAATAATGTAAATTTATAAAGGTCTTGGTAATAAGGAATGATTAGTGCTGTGAATCTGCTATCATTCACAATATGAAAAACTCAAGATGCTATAACTCTTTATTAGACTAATACTCTAGGACAAAATGTATCCAAGGACTGAAAATCATTTAAAATTTTTTTTTTTTTTTGAAAGCGCATTGAGTCGACTCTGGGGTTGAAAATTGCGCTATATAAATCTACTTTAATAATAATAATAATAAAATCATCCTGGCACTTAAGTTCATTTGCTTGCACTCTTCGTAAGATCAAATTAATTCTCACACATCATCCATAACTGGAAGGACAGGTATGGTGTCTGCTAAGGCAACAAAGAGGTGAGATTGGACCAGAGACAGATGACAAGTCAGGTGTGGACCAAAAAGAGTGGCCAGGTTAGAGGGCAACCTCTTGTCCAAGACTTGCTCCAAGACCTGAAAGACAAAATGTTACTGACAATAGTAAATGCAAAACTGCCACAAAATGTACCAAATATTTTATAAGACTAAAGCTACATGCTGTTAGGAAAACAAAAGTTGTCTGCATATAATTTATATATATATATACACACACCACTGTGTTTAGGAGCATCTCTTACTTGAATTTGTTTTGCACCAGAATTTTTATCTCTACCAGCCATCTGACTAAGCCTGGCATGACTTTTCAGACTGAGAGGTAATGATGGCATCAGCTCTACTTTTAAGGGAATATTTTGTACACTCAGCAATAGTTCTGGGACTGAATCTTATATTTTTTATTCATCTTCCATCTTCTGCATAATTAGCTGCTTTTCTCATTCTGATATAAGCTGCTCCTAAAATATTATGTAAAGGTGGAATCAGGGAGGTAATAAAAGCTGCTCAAGGTGTCTCTTTATAAGTCCTCCCATGTTATCAACAGCAGGAAGACTGGTAAATCATCTTTTGCATTCAAATATGTGCATTATATTTACATTACAAAGAATCCTAGACAGACTACCTTATGACCTACCTTGAGATTGCTGATGTCACTGATAGGCAGGTTGGTGGAAAAACACATCTGACTTTTACGGGATTCCACCTGGCGAAAGCTACTGTCGCCTGTATGGGGAAGGCGTTCACCATGCAGAAGCCTCAGCAGTACTGTCAGGGCTTCAGAAAACAATCCAAGGTCTGTCAGGACACGTACTTTAAGTATTCGACCATCAACTGCTCGCTGCAGGTCACGGCAAATAAAAGTCATAAAGTACTGGTACAGCGTCAACAAAGGGAGCACCTGAAGAAGCAGAAGTAACAGATGAAGTGCTTGTCAAAAAGAATCTAAGCGGTGATTATGAAGTGGAAAGTAACTACTGGGAGACAGATTTGGATCTGTTTGTTCAGTGAAGACAGACAGAAGAATCGAGTCAGTTTTTCTAACAATGTTTTACAGAGAAAGCTTATTATATAGCAAAAGAAAACTGAAATCATATGTTAAAATATTGTGATTCATATTGATAAACTGATTAACAAAAAAAAAAATTAGTATCACACATTTCCCAGTGTAAAGGTGAGCTCTATGTACTGTGGATAGGAGATAACAAACTGCAAGTTCACCGTAAACAAAGAAAGAGAAGCAACAGCAAACAGATAACACCATGACAAAACATGATTTCAGGTTTATCATGAGTTAACCAGGTAGCAACAATTGCAAAGAATGTAGAGAAATGCTGCTTTTAAGAAGACTGTGTCATAAAACTTACGAACAGATTGTGTCGCCCTCTGGCCAGTTCTTCTGTCACCCAGCGCAAAGCTGCAGCAAGGGAACGTCCATTGCAGCGAAAACGATCCGACAGAAAGTCAATACCTGGCACTAGGTTTGTGACCTCACACCCCTCACCCACATCATACAGTGCATAGTCCCGGTCAGAGGTAGGGTGAGGCAAAGAAGCTCTGAACAAAGCCTGCTTCACAGAAAAACAAACAGCCGTAGCTGACAACACAGAAACACTACACTAGAAAAATATGAGGTTTTTGCAGTAAAGTGGCAGAATCATATGTATGTGTGTAGTGTGTATACATATAAACAAAAATATCTTTGCATGCATGCACACACACACTACAGCACTCTTTTTCCTTGGTAAGAATGAAATTGATATTTATCAAGGATCCTCTGGATCCAAGTTCAGACCAAGAAGGATCGCTCATTTAAGGTTAAGAACAGACTAGCTGACCTTGAAAAAGTAGCCTGAGAGGAAACAACACTCCATTCTGAGGCCCAGATCAGCAGTCAAGATGTACCTGTACAATGAAGAATACGTTTCTCCTACAGTAGAGTGTATCTGTACATGAATAAAATGTTTATCCACACTGAATTCTTTGCACAAAGCCACACACTGCTAAATGTTATTAGTGTATATTAATACAAGGACTTACACTTTGATATTTGACATGTCCAGTCTGACCAAGCTCAAAATGTCTTTTAATATTATTGTTTACAGCTTGACTTGTCTTGCCAAACCCATAAAGTGCCTTCTAAAATGACACATTATGTTTTTAAAATGTCTATAGGATAAGACTTATCAATGAGGAACATCTGCTGAAAAACAGAAATGACACAAGGAACAAAGATCTCACTGCGCAATGTTGGAGGCCAGCACCCCTCCAGTGAGACAGCCCCAGAGACCACAGCGCTCCAGAAGAAGCTGACTAATGTCTTCTGCGGTCTGTGTCTCCTGGCGCCACACACGCAGAGCATCTGTCATGCCCAGCACCAGGTCTAGTGACTCTGCCCAGCATCGATAGGCTGCCCTGCACAAGTGATTAATCCTCTGAGGTACTGAAATCCTAATTTCAACAGGACCTGAGCATTTCTGCTAATAGCTCAACCTGAATTTATTTTGAAAATTACTGGTACGCACAAATTCATTTCTGAATTTCCTTTAAATACAGATAACCTCAAGATTTAACAACAAGACCATGTATGAGTGCTCACTGACTCAGCAAGGGAGAATGAACTTTTAACCTGATGTCATTGGCATGGTAGTATATGTTGCCCAGTTCCTGTGTGGCCTGGGCTGCAAGACCCTTTTGCCTTTTTGCAAGCAACAACTCTGAAACAACATACATCCTACTGAAATTTACATGCAGTGCCTTTTAAATTCAATACTTTCTCCTTTAAGAAGCACATGCATCCATCTCTGAATTCCTCCAGGTACCAGGTACAAAACACCAATTCAAGGTAGTCCTCACCCGTGCCTCCCTCGTGTAATTAAATAAAGTATGTAAAACCACAAGGTTATACATCCATAAAATAGTTGTCACGGGTTTGGATTGCTCAATAATGTCCAGTTCCTTCATTAAAAACAAGGCATATTTATAGTGTGAATATAAGAAGCTTGAATGACACTGTATTATGCCTTGTTTTTATTCACATCATACTTCATAGGGAGGAAGGCAAAGATGCATATTCATTTTATAAACAATACATGTGAAGAACACACTCTGATCACAGACTGATGACTTCTTTTTAACCTTGAAAGTTAAGAAAACTTTGCAGAATTTAATATAATCTGTTAAACATGTTTTTAACCGTTCTGTCCTAACAAATAATGTCTTACTGATGGTATTTTCATAAGATGTGATAACTTGACCCAGCTGTGAGCGGGGGATGGGTGTGCTCTGCACATCATCCTCTGACAGGAATTTTTCATCTTTGTTCATATCTAGTGGAGCAATGGGCTGTGGCTGAGCTTTTTTGGGCACAAAATCCACTTTTGAGGGTTGTCGACTCAAGCTGTCTGTAGCTACAAAATGTGTCCATTTTAAAATATTCACACATAAGCAAGAGCTCACACACTCTTTAAAAAAAATTTCTGAATATTTATGAATAGTCCTACTGCAAAGCTTCATACTTCATCAGATTTCTGAGGCTGAGAAAAAAAGTATATTGATTGACTCATTAAACTGATCTAAACACATTACTAACATAACAAACAAGAAGAAAAGAAGCAGAAGTAGCATTAATAGATTTGCAATGTGGTTGTCTCTCACAAGAGAAGCTTCAGGCATAATTTAAAAAAATAGAATGAAATGGAAAAAATGTCCCACAAATAAGATGCAAAATAACATAAAAATATAATAATCGATTACATAATGTAATAAATGTTGTTAATAATTTAATTTGAAAAGTGTGGATGCAAGGTTGGTGTACTGCACAAGAAAGATTACAAACAAACCGCAGCTAACCACGCAAAAAAAAACAACAAAAAACATAAGCGTCAACAAACTGATGACACCCTGACAAAAACATAAACTAACTGCACAGAGTGCACACACACTTAATCATCCTCGCCCCATACATTGGACAGACATTGAGGAGAGTCCCGGAGCCGGCATTGTACTTTGGGTGTAGTCTACCCATGTGCAAACTGGGACACTGCCGTTATGGGTCATGGGCAGGTTGACCACATAACCAGAGGGGAGGGGGTAAGAATAGTTTCTGAAAGTCGCTGGGGATAAGTAGTGTGGTTTTAAAGCTGTAAGGGTTTTTTTCTGGAGTGAGAGTGGAGAAAAAAGGCAAGCCAGCCGCTGAGTGAAGCTCTGAAATAAAATCTAGAATTAAGCAGCCAATATCATCTCTTGTGCGACTAGCCCACCCCTGTGTAACATCAGGGACAACAGTGTTGGTTACAAGGCAAAGATGTGGTGCCTTCAGCTACCAATGACCGGGTGCAATCAGTCAGGTTGGGCTAGAACCAGTTCAAAACAGCACTTAAGAGACTGAAAGTAATATAAAGGTGCTGGAGAAGGATGTCATAGTAGAGTGTATCAAAATCACCTGACAAATCCAGCACTGGCAGTAAAGAGATGTGATCCATGACACAAGCCAGTAGTAAGTCCTTCACCACTCACAGTAACACCATCTCAGTTGAATGCTTTTCGCAATAGGCTGAGTGAAATGGTTCAAGTAGA
This sequence comes from Marisa cornuarietis, assembly GCA_004794655.1. Taxonomy (NCBI): domain Eukaryota; kingdom Metazoa; phylum Mollusca; class Gastropoda; order Architaenioglossa; family Ampullariidae; genus Marisa; species Marisa cornuarietis. The sequence continues at coordinate 5,402,032 of SMMW01000651.1, forward strand.
CTGTGACTAGAGAAATGGTCCAGGAGCTGGACCAACACAACGTTTTCAAGTACCTTGGACAGAAAAGATTTCTTTCTTGCGTTTCTTGGAGTGATAACTGAATCAGGGCACGTGCCAGAGGGGAGTAAGAACTGGATCGATAGAGCAGGATTTATTTGGAGAGTTTATGATGATCTCCCCGACCTGGGACTCTGTGACAGGTACAAATCCCATTAAAGGCAAAAACATCAAAATTAGGGTTGTGAGACTGTTGGTCCAACCCTTACCTGACAGTGTCCTTCCCCCCACCCCCCGCCCCAGAAAGTAATCACAGAACATATCAGGCAGCTGTTGTAGAGAAATTATAGTATGCAGAGTGGAGACACCACTGTGCTTGCCTAACATTTAGCCTACAACCCAAAACAAATCCCTGCTTGATTAACAGCATGCACACTCGTGAAAAATAGTGACAGAGAAGAAAACGTTCAGCCTAAAAAAACCTGCATCATTATTGGTGTTAAAGGATGATGACATGAGACTGACTATTCTGCTGTCCGGCCAGGTACAGGATGAGCAGCTTTCGGCTGTGGTGCAGTGCACGAGCAGTGTAATGTGAATTCTTCAGAACATCGTGAAGCGTTTCCAGGTTGAGGGAGGTGTCCAGTGGGACCGATGACAAACGATAGGCATCCTCAACTGTGGTGGACAAAAATGACATCCATGATGTCAATATGCAAATTAATAGATGAAATAGGAACAGCACTCACTAAACAGCAATTAAATTAAATTTTTATTAAATAATAAGACTGAGCTCTTTTTTATGCATTTTCTGTGTCATGATACTTGCAGCTTTATCATGGTCCAGAGGTCTCCAAACAATAACATATTCCCTGTCTAAAATGTATCCTATTGTTATCGATAGACTACTGCTACCCTGAAATATTTTTTTGGCCATTTGAACTCACAATCTATTAGACATTTGAAAATATTTGAAATAAATATGGTGACTAAACTACAGCTATTCCCCAGTACCTGTATATGCATCATGTCCCAGGGGGTCAATCTGTGCTCCTGGCTTAATGAGCTTTGTTCGATCAGGGTCGAAGTGCATCCTAAGCTGAGCTGTGAGGTAATCACGGGCACTGACCAGGTGGCCCAGGCGCTGCTGGAGTTCCATATAATGGGGCTGGGGAACAGGTGAGCCACTGACACTGGCAATGCGGTCAGAAACCCTACGTTGAGCCTGCACCAGTAGTGGCACCACTTGCTCTGCATAGCGATCACTGCAGCCAACAGAGATACAGCAGCAGCCATTGGTGACTGTAATTATGACATGTTAACATCTTTTCCCATATACCTCCAGCAGTAGATACTTAAAATTAAGATGATGCAAATACTAATGGTAGTATATAACAAAGACAGTCAACTGTTTTAAATTCATGAATACTAGACTCTAAATATTGGAAAGTGAAGTGATAATCTTTATCTCCTTACTTACATTTCACTTCCAGAGAAGCAAACATCTTGACAAGAACAGTGACTGTTTTGCACACTGTAATGCAACCTGGGTAGTGTTGCAAACACCCCTCATTGTGAGAAATTAAATGAATATATAAGGAAGAAAACTGCTGGAACCTTTAAAGATTGTTTTACTATGAATTACTTCCTTTAAGGAGTTAAAAGCCAACAATCAAGTATTTTGTTACATTTAAAAATAGGCAATGAGTCAGTTGGTCAATGCCATGTTTGAGATGGTTGGGAGTTACTCAATTTGACATGGATATATACTTCAACAACCAAAATGACAATATAGTTGTCAGTAATTTTTGGATTCTAATGAATATTTTAATGATATTTAAATGTTTGGCAATTTATATTGTGTAAATTTTTTTTTTCAAATTTCTGCCTCTTAACCTATGTTCATGATGTGAGCTCTCGATTTCATTCAGTTATCATCTTTCATTTGGATTTAGTACAAGAAAACAAAAACTTTTTTTTTTACAAACCACATCAATTAAATGTTCAAGAAATGTTTCTTAAAATGGCATGCCAATGTTGTTTTTCGTTCCTGTAGGTTTATAGGTGAGACACATTGTACTTCATGCCACCAACTACCATCATAGAAATTAAGTGGTTTTAATCTTCCATCTGTTTTGAATTAAGTTAAAAAAGGCCACCACCCCCCTCAAGTTTTCTTTCTAGAAACCAGAAACAACAGACAAAACAGTTTATTTTTTTAACTCCTGTCTGATAATGCAGATCTTCACAGTGAGTGAACAAAATAAAATTAAATACATCGAAGGGTTCTGAGCAGAGGTAAAATGCCTGAAATAACTATGGTGATGCAGTTTCTAAAACTCACTTTGACAGGGCACTGAAACGAAGAGCAACATCCACCAGCTTTTCCCACTTCTCTTGATGATACAGCATCTCCAAGCACCGCAGAACCAGGCGCTGCACCCAGCGTACATCAACTGTACTGAGGTCATCCAATGGATCTTCAAACTTGAGGCTTGCAGCTCCTCGCTCATCTTCAATGGACCCCATCCAAGACTCAAAGTAGCGACCTAGCTTTCTGCTTTTGTCCTGCACACCAGTTTTTTTTAAATCCTGAAAAGCTAGTTCTTTCAAATAAAGCTTCTTACTATGCCAAAGACATGGTATGTGTCGTAATGGAATATGATTTTTGCTGGGGTGTATTCAACAAAGCACTGTATGGTGATGGCAGATTTGATTATGTAACCTCTATGTTCAGTAAAGGCAACCATCTCATAAATGAATTACAGCTGTAAATACTTCTGAAAAATTTTAATTAAGACAGATAAGTTAGAAGACGTCCTTAGCAATCATAAGGGATAGCAATATATATTTACAATCGTCTGCTATAAAAGAGACAATGATCACAACAGCACCAACAGCTACTTCTTTCAACTGTTGCAATGTGTCCTTAACTTGTTCATGTTCTGACCTTCATGGCATGTTGCTGAAGCTCAGTCTCTTGAATAAAAAGCATGTCCAGAAGGCAGTCTGCAGCCATGTACATTGGGTGCCAGACCAGTTTGCTCAGGGTGGCCATGGTTAACAGGCCAGGCTCCTGTCCGTCTGGTGCCAGTGTCACAGCTCGCAAAATGGCAGTGTGCATGCAGTTCCACAAAGCACGAGTGCCATTCTGGAGAAGAGTCCAGTGCTGTCCTCGATATGCAAGCACCTGTTGAGAAAGATTCTTAATCATGATATCACTTATGAATATATTTCAAAGTCTATGATGCTACAATAAAGGTATTTTCCCTTTGAATGCAACAGTTTCTTCCCTAAAGAAGTAGATAGTTCTGGAGCAAACAATTTTTTAAATCCCTGCAAGTACAACTATTGGTACAGCAAGTGCTCTATCGAAATTGGCAGTATGGTACATCAGGATTGAGTTAAAAAAGGCAGATACCCCTATCACAAAGTGCACCAATATAGTCCAAAAGAGAAACATCTCTGAAGTTCAGCTTTTAACTTTTGCCACTAGGGTAACTTTTACAACTTATTTTAGTAAGTCCATTCAATCTTGTCTCTATAATTCTACCATTTTGCTGATTAAATCATTTTAAGCGTTATTTTCATTATTTTTATATCTGGTATTGTAAATATTCTCCAAAAATATGTACAGGTACATGTGCATGTGTGAGAAGAGTGGGGTATTCATGTGTGCACACTTATAAAACCCATGTATGAATATGTGCACACATCTATTCATGCACAAACACACACACACACACACACACATCCAACAATCTGTAAGCATCCAAACCCCTTGCTTCTCCCCTCTCCCAACACATATTTGGTTCAAAAACCACAACAAACCACTGAGCGCTTGAAGAATGCAAATGTTTTAGTTAATGCTTCTATTGTGGCCTGTGTCGAAAGAGGAAAGGATTCGGGGTTCATAGGCTGAGGTGCTTTCTTGACATCAAAGTCAGATTGGTAAGACCTTGGTGTATCTTCAACTTCAGGAGGTATAGGATATAATGGAGGAGGCACAGCACCTGTGTATAGATATTTGGAACAATGGTTACAAAGTAATAATCATCTAAAAGCATGCAGATGGCTTCAAACTAACTCAGTTCTTCATGGATCAAGTCATCAAAAATTACTCAGAAACTAAAATTTTTAACTTTTTTTTCTCACCTGTTGCTGCAGCTGCAGCAAACTCAATGCCAGTTGTTTTAGGACGGTCTTCAGTTGCCAGGTCAAGCGCTAGCATGTTGGCTGCTGCTGACTCCCACTGTTTCTCATCTCCATCTTCCATGCTTTGTCTTGACATGTAATGTGTGGGACACCCTTCCCACCCTACTACTAATGTTCCAGCTGTCTCAAATGTGAACCACTCAGGATCCAGAAATCCAGTCCTAAAGCAAGGGAAAAAATGTGATCATTTGTAAAAGAAATGTTAATTTCATATAAATTTATGTGTAATACTACCCATGCATTTGATATTGTACATCAAATGTGTATTTTATCTACATGAGTGATTACACACTCGGTTGGTGGTGCAGTAGCTGAAGTGCCTGTCACCACAACAGTGAGAATCAGGCATTCCAGCATACCTTTCTCTGGATGTCACACCTGTTTACAGGGATGACTGTCAGTGGTATTTCTGGGTACTCTGGTTTTCTCCATCCTGTGTGTGTGTGTGTGTGCGTGCGTGAACACAACTCACTTGTACATTTTGCTGGAAGAGGATCCAAGCAGTTTCTCACGTTTCTCCAGCTTTTGCAAGAGAGCTCCAAAATGACAAAGGCCTTGTACCATGTTCATCTGCAAATAATACAAAATAAGTGAAATTATATAAACACTCACTTTTTCCAGCTTTTCCCAGAGACAGTCAGTGAGAGTGACAGAGAACATATATATATATATATATAAAAGGGCATTTACAAAAGTGAGCTTCAATTAAAATATGAAAAGAAAATTTGAAAGCATGCACTGAATCTGCTTCTGCTGATGATTCTTGTCTTAACTGCAAAGCTGATGTGGTATGTTAACAAGCTGGATATATATATAGAATTATTCCTCAAAATGTGTTGTTCCTCCCATGTCTCATGCTAAGCACACCCAGAAATGTGTCTTAAACAGAGTCCCTATGATGCTGACTCTCAGACTGTAAAGCTAATATGGTGAGTTTAAGATGGGTGTGTATCTGAGCTGCTGTATTTTGAACTGTGCAGATGTTGCATCCCAATAAAAAAAAAAAAAAAAAAAGCACAAATACCTGGCATCGCCATGGCATCTCCTCCTGTGTAATTTTACGAAGGCGACGCTTACGAATGATATTGTGATACAAGTCAGGTATGTGGATGCTCAAGATGGCAAGAGCCTTGAAGAAGAGAAAAAGCTCAGCACAGAATGCAATCAACACATTATTACACTAGGACAGGCTGGTTAATTCACTGCCACACTTGTAAAGAGAACAATACTAAGACTAAAGAGTAAGAACGCCCAGAGGTTTATCACCTACATTCTGCATCGCACATCATTTTGTTTATCTTTCAAAATTTGCTTTCTCTTTCTTCCTCTCTCTGTCTCACTCAAACACACACACACACACACATGTACATATAAGTGTGTGAATTTCCTGCAGCAATGTTGAAGAATTGGAAAATAAATAGGACAGGAAACAGAAAATATTTGCCATAAACATATTATTTCCTTGTCTTACCTTCAGTTCTGCTTGTTCCTGAGCTTGTCTAGCTGTGTCACTCATGCTAGGGGTGACACCTATTGGCTGCAGACAACATTGATGACCAATTCATACATCAAAGCCACTATTCACACTGTAATGCAGTTTATATAACTAAAGAACATTTGCAATGTGTTCCTGTTTCAACTGTATTAAACTTTAAGAACAAGCAGTTATCTTAACAAAGTTATACTGGTGCACTGAACATTAGGATATTGTCAATCTGAGCAGAGGAAATTCCTTTCCAAGGGACGGTACCTTGTATTTCTGTTGCTTCTGCTTGCCTCCCTTGTCCTTGCCTCCAGGAGGACGCTTATCTTTTAGACGAGTACTGGACTCATCCTGCACAGAACACCTACCTTCAGCACTTTCAATCCATTTTTCTGCTTCAGTGCACTCTACATTATATCAAACAGGGCCATGATAATAACAACTAGTGGGATTGTATTAGTTTCCTTTTTTCTCAATACTCTCCTCCAAAGTATGATAATCTAAAAACTACCATTGCTCATACCATCCTGCTGTATTCCACCATGGCTGCCGCAAACTTCTTGGGGTCATCTCCGGCAAGTGTAATGGTCCCATCTGCTTGCTTGCTCATGTATGCTCGAGGGCCGATGATTGATTCATTTCTCCTAAAATATCCCATGCAACAATTTTAAGTGAATTACTTGGCGTTGCCCAAGAAAATACAGACCCCCTACATTCAAAATGGCACAGTAAAATTTTAAAGGATGGAACTGTATATTATTATTGGTTCTATCCTGACCTATTTGTCTGGATCAGCTAACCATGTGTAATTGCATAAGCGACCCAGCCTCAAAATTCTTCCACTATTTTGCCAGTCATAAGATTTTTTTCAAATTTAAACTTTCCATCAAAGATGTCCTGAAAACCTTTGTGTTTTAAGAGTACTTTGGTTAATCATATTCTCTGCCTCGTTTTATTTTTGTAATCATCACCTTCATTATCACTATTATCTTAGTGCACAGATAATTATAAGAAGCTTTAGTGTAAGAGTATACATAATTTTAAAATCCCTAAGTTTTCATAAAGATCCTTTGAACCACAACAATGAGAGTATAAATATATGTGGCTAGTAGAAAGACAGGTCAGTGTTAAAGCTAAGATTTAAATCTTTAAAAAAAAGTTTTCAAGCTTATTTCAACCATTAAGGAATTAAATCTACAAAACATCAGAAATATGTCAGGCCAGAACCCTCTATTAATCATTGACAATGAGTAACTGCTATGATTAAGATTACATTTATAATTTCAATTAAATTTATAATTACTTTGTCAGCCATTCATCAATGTCTTTGCACCAGATTACAACTTCGTCCACCTCTCCTTCAGATAAGCCTTTCTGGGCTGCATACACAAAGAACTCCAGGAACTGGGACCTCCTCTTGAACTTGATCACTGACAAAAACACAAAGTGATCAGCCACAACTGTCAGGAAAACGATAATTTCAAGAGGAAGAGTACAAAAATGAAAAACAAATCTCAGCAGTCTCAGGGGGTCTATACGCATCTCTACTGAAACTGGCAAACAATCACTGGACTTTTTTCGTTTATGTAAGTGTTTAGCCAGCGCTAGGGGGATATGGAGCTTTTGGAAGCCGGCACAACATACCTAGCAGGCCAATAAAAAGTGCTAGACGTCTTCCGAATAATGAATAACCATATCAGATTTATAATAATAGTATACATACCGATGGTGCACTTGTTACCGCAGGACCCCCTTTAGGTGCGAGGCCTCGGGTGGTCACCCCTGGTGTTTAGGTTTATAAATAAGCTTTCAAGACAAGAATCATCTTCATCTAGTCTTGTGTCTTACCTTCCCTGTAGGCTAATTTACTTGGCAGGTAAGCAATGTAGGCATGCAGAATGGCAGGGTCTTCAGTTCCACTTAGCTCATGTTCACCAGCAGCTGAGAAAATTTTCCAGAAACTGAGTTTTTGATTCTGAATAAGATTCTTCAAACATTTTTCAAACAATATATTAGGTGTCTAGAGATCTAATAGCATGGAAGCATGGGATATTTCCTTGATTATTCCTGCAGATAGGTGTCTAGATGGCAGTGACAGCTAAAGATCTTACTGGTCATCAGAAAACAGAAAAAAAATCCATTTTTGGTGGTAAAATTTCTTTCTTCAAGTACTTACCAGATAACATGACTATATGGAGATCACCTTCTAGCTACCTCAAATCCAGCTGTTCAAACCGTGCAGCACGGTAGGTCCTGAATACAGCTCAGCTCCCTCCCAACCCCACCTGTCGAGTCAGTGAGCACTCTACTCCAGGTTTTCGCCTGGACTGAGTCTGGAACCCACTGTGGGGAGGCAGTAGGGAGCTAGCTGACATGTCATCTGGTAAGTACTCAAAGAAAGAAATTTTACCATCAAAAATGGTATTTCTTCTTCCTACTGTACTAGATGACATGACTATATGGAGAACAACTAACAGGTGGAACTGGGCTCCCACACCTGGTAACAACCTAGTAACTCTAGGTGAGGCAGAAACAAAAACCTTCCCCAAATCCACCCGGGCTGTTGGCTGTTAGGCTGCCTTGACTGCACTAATGCAAGGTTGGCCGAAAAGGCTATCATGCCTGTCACATGCTGAGCTGCTGACACTACACTGTCTACATGCCTACCCGTGGCGTGGGGAGGGAGACCTTGCACCCTGCTTGTGCCTGCCTGCTACAGATTCGCAGGAGAAGGCGATGTCCCTGCAATAGGTCGCTCGAGGCTGTTTTTACTGATGCCCGAAGGTAAGACAGATATTTCATCACAAACGGTACTCGTGGACTGGGGAGCGTGAACCTGACACCTAGGCTGTGGCCCAAAGGGGACATCCCCCTCCCTACCCCGCAGCTTCCCTCACCTTGTGTGGGCTGACAGGGGGTTGTTCCAGGCTGTACACCCTCCCACTGGTAGACGTCCTTGGAGGACTGGAAGGCTATGCACACTCCCCGGTCTGTCGGTTCTGTCGCACCAACTGGCTGCTTGATTGAGAACTTACCCTGTAAGATGGAGTGACCGTACTGAAATCATGACCGCTTACGGCAGCCTGTGGGGGACGAGCTGAGGGGGTGCTCTGGACTGGATCTGAATGATGCAACCTCCCCATGTCCCCCCACACTCCATGCTACGTCAGGGGTGCTGTTAAGAAGCCTGTTCCTTGTTCACTTTGGAAGATCCAGCACCTTCTGTTGGATGTTCTCCCCAGGACTTGTGGTCTATTTGAGGCACGGGGATTGCACCTCGCTGAGAACTGGCCTGGAGAACCGCCGTGTTCACCATCACTGGCTGTTCAGAGAATGCCGCTTGTCTCACTCCTTAAATGAGACCTCAATAAAGAAGGCACCCGTGGTGTCTGACCCGCACAGAACTGACCCCAAGAGAGGGGAGGGGGTGTATAGGGGGACTGCGGCATAGGAAAGAAACCCACTGCATGGGAAAAAGCAAGATGCCCCCTCTCCTGTGAACATTAGAAACTACCGCCAGCCAACGAAAGGTAAAGCCTGTCTGCTATGAAAGGCTGTCCGGAGGAGGAGCGGGGGGGGGGGAAGTAACGACATAGATTCGAGCTGATGCTCAGACCCACCCCATTCCCCAGCAGACTAATACCTGGGACGCTTCCGGGTGTCTAGGCTTACCTTTTCTCAGTTTTTCTTTAACGCGACGTTCTTTCCAGTCTCGGTTTGTAGCAAACCACCTGCAACCATCTGTCCTCAGACCAGGAACGGCAAACATCACACAGTATATTGGCAGAGCATGATAGACAGTTGAGACACCTTCCATGCCAGTTGGCTGGGGACTTAGTCGCACCACACGCCGTACACAATAAATCCATATCGCTTCAACCACAAAGAACGAGGTAGCAAGCCACATGACCGACGTGGAAAACATGGAGTAGAGTGCTCACTGACATTACAGGTGGGGAGAGGCTGTATTTAGGTCCTTCACTGTTGCACAGTTTGGACAGTTGGATTTGAGGTAGCTAGAGGGTGATCTCCATATAGTCATGTCATCTGTTACAGTATGATGAAGAAATGTATTAGCTAAAGTGTTTTATGCATTGCTCTGCCATAGATTACCAGCACGGTTGACTTTCAGAATGTGAGCCTCCAGAGCCTTCAATTCCTCATTCTGGTTTGTTTCCTCCTTCTTGCCTCCCACTCCACCTCCGCCTGCTCCTTTAGCAGTGTTGGCACTGCCACCACCACCATCTCCACTGTTTGTTTTCTTCTTTACGGAGGCTGTCTTGGTGGAAGAAGTCTCAACTTCCCCAGTTACAGAAGCAGCAGCAGCCTTTTCTGAGTCTTTGTCAGGCTCCATAGCCAGCAGACGTCGTCCAGCTTCATTAATGTTGCGGGCCAGTTGTTTCTGGCCCCATATTCTCAAAACCTACAGACACAGAGTTAATATGGCCTGGGTAGGTTTCAGGGAAAATAGCAATCATTACATGTTTACCTAGCAGTTCACATAAAGTCACTTATTTGTTACTAGGCAAAAATGAAGACAATATCTTGATGCCAAAGAAAAAGAACTTTCAAAATAAAAAAAACAAAGGAGTTGTGGTGAGTGTTGATGGGTTTGTTCTTTTATTTTTGAAAGCTCACCTTTGCCAAATGATAGGTGATACATGCTGTCATGTGATGCAGACTTTCAGTCACATAACCCTGACGTTTCTGAAGAAGACCAGGTGGAATTTCTTGCAGAACTGCATGGCAGTGCTGCAGAACCTGTGTAAGCAAACTATTTATTGATGGGCTGATAAAATGGCAAAAATATTTTCCCATGTCTGGTCCAAAATCCCACCACCACAAAATCTTCCACTTTAACTTTCTATTATAGTCAGATGACAAAGAAGGACCTATATATATATATATACTCAATACTGCTGCCATTTGCTATAAACACAAATAAGGAAACTTTATCAATATGAAGACTGCTAGTGCCTTGTTCCCAGCAAGCTGAAAATTGAAGCCCTGACCTGTATGACAGGTATAGCTGGTATCTTGTAGTACAGAAGGGGAGCCAGGAGTCCATAACACTGAACCACAGCTTGCAGTGCTAAGTTGGCTTCGTTCAACCAGCCAGCCAGCTCAACAGCAACCACCATCTTCTCACATTCTTTAAGCCGCTTTATCTGTCAAAGCATATCACTTGTTAAAACAGTTTTACCTTCAGATTTCCCTCATTTCCAGAATATCTGTAATCTTTTCAATCCTTGCTACTTCCATACAGACTTACAATATGAGAACTTTGTAATCAACCACTTCTATTGTGCTGATCGGATTCTCAAAGGCTGTTTCAAGTAAACTAACACTGCACCTTTACAAAAGCTCTCAACAAACAACACACCAGCTAGCAGAAGAGTTTAGAAACAAACCATATGAAAACTGATCAAAACTGAAATAGCTGATAATGACAAATAGTGATAAATATCTTAAATACACATCATTTTATTATTAGAAAATATGTTGAATTAAGCAGATGCTTTTTTGTCTTGGGTAGAGTGGACCCTGTATATTACTGAAACAAATACTGTAGTGTTTAGAGATTACCTGTCTTGGGTAGAGCGGACCCTGATCACAAAGAACATCACAGAAAAGTCCCTCAATGCGAACGCTTGACTCAACATTGATGAAGATGCTGGTCAGGAAATGCCTCAGCAAAACAGGTGATGATAAGCAAACTGCTTGTCTATTCAGCCTGAGAAATTACCAAGAAAGAAAACATTGTGTATAAATGTTAATTCCCATGCATTTTACTTAGTTCTTATAGATTATTTTCTCTTTCCTACAATGTGGCATGAACTTCTTATGAATTTTTTAAAACTTTTTTTAAAACATGCCTACAGATTTTCAATATTACAGATTTCTTCTCTGACACATATATCATCCATGTGAGATCACACTGACTCTTTAAATGTTACTCCCAATTCATATAAATTCAGACTGAAAATTAACTGGATAAATTAATGTACAAAGCTACAAAAAGATGTTTTCGAAAGCCACATACTTTAGCAGTGTGAGTTTGAAGTCTCTCTTGGCCTGTGTGATATATTTGTCTCCCTCTGGTGATGGAGGTGTGGATAGAAAATAATTCCACAATACTTCACAGGCCTGTTGAGCAGCAGAGTAGCACCCCACCTGATAGCAAATCTGTACCAATCGGACATAAACACAGTGACTGGTCTTCAACATCTGCCACCGAGCAACCAAAATAAAGAAACACTACTGTGATACTTTACAGCTTTTTTCCCTGCCACATTAAGCCTGCACATGTGCCTGCACCTGTATGTACAAACACATAAGCATATACATTTGTGCATGCACACACACACACACACACACAAGAACATGTACAAATATATACACATATACAAGCACACAGACATAAAGATATGCATATATACACAACTGCATGAACACACACACACATAACATACACATTCCACTTTATTTTCTCTCTCTTACCTGACACAGGTAGGCCCAGGTTATGAGAATGGGCAGGGGATGGGATGCCAAGATAGGTGCTGTAGTTGCCCCAATGCTATCTCCAATCAAGGTACCATCTGCCGCATAGGCAGCCACAGCAAAAACATAGCATTCATCTGGTGTCAGCCCTGACACTTTCAGCTCGCAGAGGTCACCACAAGTTGAGACCTGAGGATGAAAGACCACATGTTTGTGCACAACTTGTGACTTGAGGATGAAAGATATGTTTGTGCACAGCTGCACAAAAATTTCATGCCCTGCATTTTCATCTTCTTATATGACTACTAGAATTTATAACAATTCCTAGAGAATGCATAAAATACTGTGGTTCTTATGGTACTGATATTGAAAATTAGTGCATTGTACAAAATACTCTAGTTCTTATGTTACTATTACTGAGAATTAAACAAGTCTATTGCATTTTATGTGTCTTTTTAATCTTATTCACCAGATTATTACCACACTGCTCTCATATTCTCTTTAAAATGATCATATACTAACCGATTCTTACACCTCCAGAACTGAACTTGGCAGAGTTTGAAATTTTGGTCAAATGCACTTGGCATAATTTGTTCTGTTTAAAACTCCTGGTATGCTGCCAAACATTTTAACAGTAAAAAATACCATTTTTGGTGGTAAAATTTCTTTCTTTGAGTACTTACCAGATGACATGACTATATGGAGATCACCCTCTAGCTACCTCAAATCCAGCTGTTCAAGCCCGTGCAACACGGTAGGACCTGAATTCAGCTCAGCCCCCCTACCCATCCCACCTCTTACGCTAGTGAGTCTCTCTACTTGTTTTTTGCCTGGACTGAGTCTGGAACCCACTGCGGGGAGGTGGGAGGGAGCTAACTGTCATGTCATCTGGTAAGTACTCAAAGAAAGAAATGTTACCACCAAAAATGGTATTTCTTCTTCCTACTGTACCAGATGACATGACTATATGGAGAATAACTAACAGGCTGAGGGAGCGGCCGCCCACCTTGTAAAAACACCTACTAACATCCATAAGTGAACAACAAACAAATAAAAATCACACCTCAAATCCAGCCGGGCTGTAGACTGAGGCCACCTTGACTGAGCTATGCAAAGCTGCCTACTGACCTGCCGAACAGGCTGCGGTATCTACTCCCTGCTATGCTGCTGATACCCAGCCGATTGCCACCACTGAGTCAGAATGGGGTGAAAGATCCGTAGGTAGAACCTAACGAATCACACAAGAACGCCAGCCTATAGCCCAAATAACTATAGAGCTGCATATCCCGAAGGCTGAACAGGTGGCAACAGCTCAAGCCTCAATACATGGACCTTCCAGCTAGGGAAGCCACTGTCAAACAGCGCTGCATAAGCCGCCTGAACGACTGCTAAACCCAGGCTGTAATAGATTGCCAAAGGCTGAACTAGTGGCAACAGCTCAAGCCTCAACCTCAATGCTAGCATAAATCATCAGCAAGGCAGGACATGGCTTTTGGCCCCCACTTCCATTGGCCGCCCTGGGTTCCTTCCCAACTCAGTGACACTACATCAACTGCCCCAGGTCAGTGGTCAGGAACTGGTGACTCAAACGTCGGGAGCTATTTCCCACAAGTCTCACAGAAGTCCCCCATATAAAACAAACTGACACAAGTGTTGGAAAATTGTCTGGCGAAGGATAAAGTCCCTTCTTGTTCAAGGCCTTTAGCTAGGACATTGAGTCTTCCAGTAATACTGAGCTTAGCCACGCAAGAATAAAACATGGTCCACCAGAATAACTTTTCCCACTAATAGGCACAGCGCAGGGAAGAGGGCACCCCACTGTCGATATGAAAAGATCACTGCCTCGGATCTATCGGCAAAAAACCATTCCTGTTATCCCCTGGGTGGGGCGTATATTGAGCCATCCCAAGACAGTAGATCGGCCGCCATTCAATCAAAGGAACTATAAGCCCATAACACTCCCGGGCTGACTATGGTCTGATTCTAGATCAGAAACAAGGTAAACTCTAACTTGATAGAGTAACAGAATTGGAGTACTAACTCTGAAGAAACTGGGTGACTCAGCCACGATCAGCTCTAACAGTAAGGTCAAGAGGTAAGCCAGTTCGAGCTTCTCCCGCTGTTTTGGCCGTGTCTAATCAACCTGCGACATGCGACTAGCCTCTGATTAGCACTCTCACTATAGAGGCTAATTCTGTTCAAGTACCCAGAAGGACAGACCCCTTACTGGATTAATTAACCATAGCTGCCCTAATCAGTGGAACACACCACGGGACCTAATTAAGTTACATGCCTCCACATCGCGATTGTGGTACATAACACAGATGTCTGAGCTTGGCTCTGATATCACGTTCAGAAGCCTATACCTCAGTAAGCCGTGATATGACCGACCTAACCTGTCGTTAAGTCCTGGCACTGAACAACGGACAAAGTGAAGTGAAAACAGGAGTGCGCTTCCCAGTCCATAATATAACCAACCACCTGCATTCGCAACTTTGTCCCTTTCAGTAGAAGGAGCGACAAACTTCACAGGAAAAAAAGAGGAAGCCCGGCTGTTGGTATTGCGAACAAGATAGACAGCAGAAAACATCACCGCACTTCACAGGCCTCACATGGCAAATCCAAAAGAAACTAGGTAGCTGACACACGTCTGAACTGCGTCATGCCGGCAAAAAAAAAAAATGGAGTAGAGAGGCTCACTAGCGTGAGACGTTGGATGGGAGGGGGCTGAGCTGAATTCAGGTCCTACCTTGTTGCTGGATTTGAGGTAGCTAGAGGGTGATCTCCATATAGTCATCAGGTACAGTACGAAGAAGAAAAGTGGAAACAATATGCTGTAATTTCAGCATAGATATAAATGTCATAAACTGTATGCCCTTAAGTTTATTTATGAAAATGAAAGTACGTGGTGAAGGCTTGTACATTTCAGGAAAACTGAACAAACCTCCTCTCCAGTACCAGGCAGGAAGTTGTCATTCATTCTAGCTTTAACATTGCTTCCTGCTGCATTGCGCCCAAACAGTCTGTACCACGCCACCTATAACAATAATTTATGTTATTAATAATTTTTATTGTTTTATTATATATAATAATTATTAAGTAATTTTATCAATTGTTTATTTGTAAAGCACAGTAGCTCAGACAGGTATGCTGGGGTGAAGCATAAAAAATAAGATATACAAAATATTTACTGACAAAAATAAACAAGAAAGACGTACTAGATCACAAACATGATCTTTACTTTTGTGTTAGAAAAACAATTTCCCATGGGGTAATTTCATAAATCATTTGTTCTTAGCTAGTTTTTTCGTAAGTTATTACACATACAATAAACATTCCTCTAGATATGTAGTTCCAATATTTCTTCTACAAATCCTGCATGACGATATGTTCTTTGCACCAGTTGCAGATTGGCATGTGTATGACATCTTTTCAAACGGACTTCTTCTTTTACTTGCAAATAATAATAATAATAATGCATGATTTGTATAGCGCATACTCACGTTCATAAGGAGCGTGCTCTTAGCGCTTGTGACAAAAACGAGACATGGACAACATACAAAGAAACGGAAGGATGAACAACAGTACTGATGACCAATAAAAGACAAATACATAAAACGCAAGGAAGAATCAGGTAACAAGAGCTAAGAGTGTCGTGATTTAGCAGAGGAAGATGAGTAGGACAACAGCAATAAACGGAAAAGTGGGGGTTGGGGGTAGAAAAAGGAGTTGCCCTCTGTAGACTGTTGTCAGGAGTAATACTCAAGAAAGAGGCGTGTTTTCAGCTCGGTAAATATGTGTGTACATGCAGGAACACCCTATACATACACATGTGTGCACATATACAGATGAAATTCATGCTGCTGCAAGAGAAAAGTCACAAACATAAAAACATTTTTATGTGCCTTCTGTCCAGAGACTGGCAGGAAGGAAGCAGGGCGGAAGACCATTGTGCGGTTTGTGCGACACAGCAGGATGGGAGGAGGAGGCACACCACATTCCACAGGTGACCTGTCAGCTATTCCAGTATTCTCATTGTAAATCTTCTGTTCCTCAACTTGTGCCTTCTGGATGAACTTCTTTGCATTCTGCAAAACAAGTTCACTCACAAGCTTCACCACAATTTGTTGCAAAAATCTGAGGCTCTCCACAAAGCTATTTGTCCACATTTCTTTATCAGTCTACCATCAACTAGTGTATGTACTCTCATTTTATTTTGCGAATTATTAACAGTTTCAGAAAAAATGTTTCTTATGGCACACATGTACTTAGAATGTAGCTTCATTTATTATTTGTTGTTTGAAGTTTTCTATTTAACATGGATTATTTAAGAAAAGAAGTTTGCATGGTCACAAACAAACTCCTTTTTAAAAATTGCATAATTTGCATAATTTCGTAAGCAATGTGGTGTACACATTTGTGTACCCTCTTAAACAATTTAATAAAGCAAAGTACATGTTGTGAGGGAATTTAATCATTGTATAAAGTATGCATTTTTTTTAACAGTTTCATCCCTTAACACAGGAAAAGGAAGACATTTATTCAAAGATTTTAATTTTTCCAGATGTCTCTTTCTGGATGGTGGTACACAGGTACACACGCAGACTTCTTATGTTAATGACCATAGATAGAAAACACCAGAAAAGTTTGAAAGCTCTGCCAGGGAAGTGGGTGAACCAGAAATGTTCAGATTTTGATGATTGTTCAAGGAATTCTGTAATTTATGTTAATCAATGTAATACTTTAATAGTGTGGAATAACCTCTGAAATGTAAAATAACATACAATGATCAAGAACACCATGGTATTATAGGGAATTTTAGTGTATATGAACAAATATTTTTGTATTCTTATTCCACAAAGGATCTGAGGTTAAGACTTACATCCACAAGAGCCTTCTGCTGGTCAGAGGGTACATTGTCGCAACCAAGCATTAAAGCTCTCTGCATGTACAGCAAAGCCTTAGACAGCTTGTTACATCTGCATCTTGCCACAAGATCTTCAAAAGTCTCTACACTCCAGCCAAGATCCTTGTTCTTGTTGGTGACCTTGACAGAACAATCCCCTTGAATGAGGAAACTGATAGAGATGTGTAAAGAATTTCCTTAAATTTTTACAACATGAAAAGTGAAAAAAAGGAGGAGAGATGATGGATGTTATGCCTCCAAAATGCTTACCTTCGATAAATTGGGTTTCCTCTGATTTTGTGCTTGCTTTGCTTCCACTGAAAACAGTAACACAAGATTTACACAAAAATTGCACAGACACACACACACACACACACACACAGATTCAGTGATTAAAACAAGACGTCCCTTAGTCTAAAAGCTTGGTTTTATTTCTCTCTAAATTCTTGTGTCTGTTGATGTGGTTCTAATTACTATTTAGTTTTCAGATCTAATTTATCATCAGCTTAGTCTACTCTATTTGGTCTAATTGAATTTTTTGCTCTGTCTGGTCTGTCTAGTCGTTTAGTCTAGACTACATGGTCCAATCTGCACAAACTAAATCTTCATCATCGCTGCCTCTCTCCTCCACATCTGCCTTCTGCCAGTCCTTTGCTATTTTTTGTTTACATAGTGTCAGCTGCCCTGTCTACAACAAAGTCTTAACCAAAAGGGACACAGAGAGCATTAGCACACACTGTGGAGACTGATCACTCAACCACATCACATCTGAGGCTCTGCATCCTTTGAACATAAGCTGTCCCTCTTGATGTTTGTTTCTCTCTCACATTTCATTTCATCAGACTATAAGTATGATAAAACATTTACATGGTGTGCTTATTGTAGAACTTGTCTACCACGATTTCTTTCCTTAGACAGTAGACATCTATCTGTGGTGTGTGTAAATATATATATATATGCATGGGGGAGAGGGATGGGTGGATGCAAGGGACATTTTTCAGTTTGTAAAAGTGTAAGTGAACCTGGCTTTAGCTGGGGAGCAGCATTAGATATGTTTACTGATAACCTACCCTTAACAAGGTCAGCAGTACCTTGATGCAGTTTACAAAGTTCAAATCTGTCTTTCACACCCAAGCTTTCAGTGGCATCTTAATCAACTTATTTACCAAATGAATCTATGCATAGATAAATTGCAGCAAATTTCATACTACTACCACATGGGTCCATACCCTGAGGTGAGAAAGCAGCAAGCCTGATGGTAATACGATGGTATGTCATGATCATTTCCAAATGCAGATCCTTGACAGTGTTCAGCATTGTTGTTGCAGCACCCTTTATGCTGCTATGGTCCTGGATGCCAGAGTTGACAGAGGCTACCTCGTCTTGATTGCTACCATATTCTTCTTCCTGTGATGAACCTGACTGGAACACTTCTGGAAAGAAGTCCTGTCAAACAGAAAATGAAATGCACTTTTGATTCTATTGACAAATTTATGCATGATCCCCTTACAAATTTTTCAGCTGGTATGGAGTTGCACAAATGTCCGCTCACCCTCTCTCTCTCAACAAGTGCACACACACACATATATTCTTTATGCCAAACTTTCTCTTTACCCTTCTCCCTCTGCCCCTATCCCTTCTTGTGACAAAGACTGAGACATAAACTTTTATGTGGACAACAAGGAACAAAGCTGAGCCAAAGTGACAGAAAGACAGAAAAATAGAAAAAGAAGAAAGAAATTTTGTGGGAGAAATATGGAAGAAGCAAATGTTTACAGTTGTCATGGATCAGGATTCATCACAGACATAAAAGAAAGGAAAAACTTTTAAGTCATAATTTCATGATGATTCTTCACAAACGTACATAAAGTTCTATTGTTTTGGCAATTTTCAGATGCTAATGTACTCTATTATAAACAGATGCAAAGGATAAACACTTACTTTCTATAGAATGCTGCACCTTACTAGTAGCTTATAAAATTACCATTTCTCATCTACTTATCAGTTATCTAAACAAAACAGTTTGTAAAAAGCATCTAAACCGTACATTCTCCAAAAATGCATACAGATATTAAAAGGGGTTTTAATTATCTCAATCTGCATTAGTGTATAGAATAACACACTGAAAGCTGCAAGATTAAAACTGTAGCATGATTTCTAAATACTACTAGTACAACAAAGCCCAACACAAGGCATGAAAAACACACTTTTTTAATGTAACTGATATATTAAATTCCTTTTTTGATTTGTCGTTCAGAAAGTCACCATAGCATTAGGTTCTCAGGTTCTTTAAGGATTACACTTGATGTTAATTAAAAAAAAACCAGCTGTGATCAATGAACAGTGCAGGCAATTGCACATAAATGACCTTCACCACAACACACCCTCACCTTCTCCAGCACCTGACACAGCTCCAGCTACTGAGCCATACTCATTAAAGGAAAAGTGAAGTGAAATGGCAAGTTGTATTAAGTTATAGATACTGACATTCTGAATCATATCCACTCAAAATGTCCAGTTTCAAATGAGCTGTTTGCTTATAATCCTGTCTAAAACAGCTGTGCATCCATTCTTAGAGGCCACCATATTTCAGTCTTCTGCAAAGGAAAACAAACTGACCCTGATTTGTGATGCAGGTGGCGTCATTTGACAAGGAAGGTATTCTCCGTCATGACAGTCTTCTCCACTTTCCTGAGATATTTCATGCTATATTTGAGTTCAAAACTGTATGGCATGATCCTCAGATCCCATGATGCCAGAGTTTCAACTACTGCGCTGAAAGTGATTATGGGCCCTGGATTGTTTGGAAGTCACTTGACAACAAAACATGACAGCCTCCTTGTAACACAAGAGCTGTGTTTTAGATGCAATAGTACATAAATATCGTGCCGCCTGAACATAAGTATCTATCCTTTAAGCCCAATGTAATTTTACTTGCCTTTTTCCTTTATGCCTTTCAAAGAAGCAACATTCCAAGAACAGTCTACTGTTGTGCTAATGTAAGCCATTTATGAAAGTGCAGTAATTTTTTCGACTGAAATATGTCTAGTACATTTACTAATAAAGGGGTTGTCAGCCTGGCCAGCTTGTTGGTTAAGCAGGTGAATATGTTCTTGTCAAGACTGAAATGAAACGTAATGTAGCTTGTTTCAAAGCAGAAAGTGTTCTTGAAATAACCAGCAACATCTAAGCTCCTAAATGCATGAGTGAAAAAACACACACACACACACACACTACTCATTTCTTATTATTTATCTAGGCATAATTAGAACCTTTCCCAGAAATAATCAGGAGCGAATGTTGATAGGACAACAACATCTCTTGTGATTTTGGTTAAGCATCATCCCTTTAAAATAATGTGGTCTATACTCCATGTTGGCTCACTGATGCACCTAATGCATATAGTGATGACATGTACACCATGGGATGCAATGTCAAATTATAAAATGGTGAAAAAAGTCTAAAAATTTAGCCACACATTTGAACTACCAGACTTACCCCTGTTACTGATTCTGTGTCACTGTCTACACTCTGCAAAAATAAGGTGTTTTTGCAATCTCCCAGTACATCACGGCATGGAAGACAGCAGGGTCACAAGAATACATGTAATCAAAACAGACAACAGTATAGATCTTTGTATAAGGATTTCAGAAAATAGCCAGTTTGATTTTCTTATCAGTAGGTAGAGATTCTGATCCACAGAAAACTGCAGGAAAGAACCAAACTTTGAAGTAAAAATTAACATCCCACCTTGATCCAGCTGACATCTGCTATGGATTTGCCATCATTAAGGGCCACAGCCTGGCGGGCATTGTTGACATTCTCGAGGCCAAGTGCCAAGATGTCGCGCGCTTGACGAAGATGCTGCACCATTGCCTGATTGGCATTGGGAGACAGCAGGTTGGAGGGGCCACCCAGCACCTCCACTCCCCCTCCTACATTGTCAGCATCACTCACTGTTGTCTTTGACCCCTTCTTTAAATCTGTTTTTAACAGAAAGAGAGGAGAGTTAAGTCATAAATGTAGTAGGTTTAACACAATGAAAATGTTTTATTTATTCATTTGCTCCTTCACTCCTTGAATGATACCAGCTGCTCCACCAGTACTGGTTGCCAGCAGGGATCACACTAGATGCAGCAGTTGAAAAGGCTTGAGACTTGTCTTGGCACCTGTCTTGAATAAACATGGAACTCCTGCATGAAATGACCAGACCACTCCTTCAAGTTTGCCAGCCAATTCTCACTCTGTCCTGCTCAGCATTAATGCATTTAGTAAAATTTCGATGTATTTTGTATGTTTAGTACAATGATAATGTATTTAGTATGTCTAATACAATTAAAATATATTAGTATTTAAAATTTTGTTTAAAAGTTTGCTCTCTGGCCTGAGTTACAAAATAGTTGCAAATTTTGTTTAGAAACATTTCTTATGGCATCTTCACACACTCAAGGAATTTTACTATAACCTTGACCTCTGTTGCATCAAAGGAGGTGACCATATGTTGCATAGTAACTATAAACAGTAGGCAAAGCCAGTATGTTAATTAGTGTGGCTTTAATTAAAAAGCCAAAACAAAAAAGATCAAACTAAATTCTAATTTAAGTGTAGGTAAACTAAGCACAGAAGACAGACTGAAAGAAAAATCTCTACAAGAAAGTATAGGTCATGGTGGACATAATTCTGTGCTGACCTTCTGAGGTTTCCAAGAGTGCAAAACTCTCATACACCATGGCAAGGCGTAGAGCTACTTCTGCAGTCAGGCATGGGTCAACGCTGCTGATGCCAGTCCACCCTAAAGCCTGGTGCACCGAGTCCAGGAGCTTTATCCACTTGAAAGAGAGAAGTGGACGGAGGCCGGAAGTTATGCAGACTCTTTGTGTCCATTCCATTTTCATGCACGTTAAGAGTACATTATAATTCCAACTCAAAAATTAATAGATAATGATCAAATAAAGAAACAGAGGAGAAAGATTTCCAGATTTCTTCCTCAAGAAAGTCTTCTGCTATACTGGTGACAACTGGATATAAATGCCATTGTTTGTCAAAGGAATCATGCTCCTGCTGGCGAACTAAATATGATTAGTGAGTCAAACCTAAGTAGCCACGCCCCACCTAACCCCTAACCAAAAGATCCACAAATCTGTTTTGGTCATTATTGTGCATGCACTCTCTCACTCACTCACTCACTCACTCACTCACTCACTCACACACACACACACACACACCAATACATACATGCATGCATAGGAAGAAAAAGAGAGACAAGGAAATCAGCCTTATAATACAACAAAAGCTGCATACTTTATGTAGATTGTCTATTTTCTGCAGGTAGCGAGGATTGTCAACAGAGCCTGTCTGAAACTTCTGGAAGATACTTTTGCTTTTGGACCACAAATATAGGGTAGCATCCACCACCATATCGATTTCAATATTCTCTTGCTGCAAAAGTCATTGTTACAACCACACAAAAACAACTTAAACTGAGATGATACTGGGTAAAAAATATCTCATATTTTAGAACAGAAAGTTAACAATTTAGTAGGTGAACTTTCTCTGGACTTCTGAGAGTCACTGCTGTGACAGTAATGTGCAAGGGTAATCTCTTAGGCTAAACTTTTTCAGACCAGAAATGAGGTAAAGAATGTTGGCATGTGTGTAAAGTGCTTTCTCTGGCAGTGGTCAAACCTCCTTAAGTGGTGATAACATGATTCCTAGGTATGAAAGACAAATACAAGAAAAGGGTTGTAGAACAGTTACTCAAACAACTCTGCAACTTGTCTGAAATTTTCCTACCCTTAGTTATGAAAGTCTCTGGAAAGACACTCACCTGGAAAGGCCCTTTGACAATAGAGATCAGGACATCTGCTAAATTAGTCAGGTCATCTTGACCTGTCCCAGACTGATTTACTCCTAAGGAAATAATACAAAACTTATATCTTTTATTATCACTTTCCAAAGAAAATGAAGAGTCATGGCTCATTTCATTTGTTAAACAACCAGTCTACAAAAATAGTGTACAAACTCAATTTTGAATTCTTTTTGAGTTTCTATCATAATGCAAAATAGTAAAAGCTAAATGTAGACGTGTTATGAAAGCACTGAAATTTTAACCCGATGAAATGCTAAATGATAATGGGTTTTGCATAGCCTGCTGAAAATGAGTAACTGGTGTCATGTGTGTCTCAAATGTTTAATAAAAAAAATGTAAGTACAAAAAACTCACCACTACCAGCGAAAGGTGTGAATGCATAGGCAGACATGCTGGGAACTTCAGGCCCTTCCTCTTGAGTATCTTCAGTGCTGGTAAGATTTCCAGAGCGCTTGTTAAGGCGGTGGCTACCAGTGAGTTGAATCATGGCTTGCAATAATTCCAGAGACTTTTCTTCCCATGTGAGTTCTGTGCCATTCTTCTCCTACCACAGCAAGGTTGAAAATAAAATAACAAAGGACATAAGTAAAACTACCTGCCTAGCATGTGGATGGAATAAACAGTCTGTTGACAGGTTTATACAGTTGACAGTGTATGCCAGATTTCCTTCTATGAATCTTTAAATCACCGGACACTGGTGCATTGCATCTGTAATGATCCTTATGTAGAATACAGCATTTTGACACAAACATCCCCCAATACCTTGATTTGTTCCAGGAGAGGGTCCAGTAGTGCATCAAAGGTGTCCCACAACTCATAGCTGTATGCCAGTTTGACAAGGCGAATGGAAGCCTCCAGTGGTACCCCATCTTCTCCTGCAGAGTGGCATGATGACAGTGGGGTGGGGGGTGGGGAAATAGGAATTACTTCTGATGCACAATGAGCTCTTTTCCTTGTGGCCAATGGTGTGATGATATTTAAGGTGGCTTAAACATGTAATAACTTATACTAAATACTAATTGATCCACATTAAAATGGTGTGATAAGTTTCAAGATGGCTTAAACATGTAATGATATTTATACTAAATACTCATTGGTTTACATGAACATTTCTCATAGGTAGCACAATCGCTTGAGCTTGTGCTCATTCATCTCAGGTGTGTATCGAGACTTTCATATAAACCACTGAGGTTTGTACCTCGGGTTGCCATGTCAATTAGTGAGCGATGGTGTACCACTGCTGATAGTGGAGGTGCTCCTAGCTGCATCTGTGTTTTGTTTCCAGTGGCTTTGTTACCTCCCCCTCCTGAAGACAAATGATTTCAGATGCCGCTAATGAGGACAATGTTGTGATCACAATGACACACACATATATATATATATATGAATGATATTCAAAACAAAAAAAACAAAAACAAAAAAAACAGAAAGAAAAAGATAACTGAATTCACCAAAGCAAAGGCTACTTCTTTGGAATGATAATTTCACAAAAGGTATATTTAAATTTTTTGTAGCGGGAGCGCTAGGCAGCTTGTACCGCTGACAGTGCTTTCTTCCCTCTACCCTGCACCCCCTTCGACCCCACGCTTGGTCGCGCGAGCGGCGCATCGCAAGATAGGCAGACCGCACAACGGGTGACAAACACCCATTCCAGTATAAATACCAGAGAAAAGTCGGTCTCTGGACCTGCTTGTCGAAAGACGACTGGTCAGTACAAGAGAGGTACCTGTTTGCCGAAAGGCGACTGGACCGGCTGAAAAGCACTCTTGTCCCCCAGCCCCTTCCCTCTAACCCACTCTCTAAGTACGAGAGAGGTACCTGTTTGCCGAAAGGCGACAGACCGGCTGAAAAACACTCTTGCCACACAGCCCCCTCTTCCCCCCCCACCCAAGGGAGTTAGGTGTTAGGATTTAGCTAGGTAGGTTAGTTAGAATAGGAATTATAACAGCAATAGGTGTAAATTATGTAAATAAATCTATGTCTTTGAACTTACTTATCAGTGTGAGCGTCTTAGTCCGTATGCTAGCATTATGTATGTGTCCTCGTGTGAACAAGATGAATGAGAATCAGTAGAGAGAAAGAAATTGTGTCGTCCATTGTCAGTGTGTCAAGCAGCAGAGCACACAAGAAGATCAACGAGCTGAGAGATACACCGCAGAGAACACACTTTGGTTTAGAGAAAAGCAGGGTCTTTTGTGGACTCCAAGGTCGGCTGAGTGCGGGTGCCATAGATGGAAAAAAGAACACAACGCGAGGCAGTATATGAGATAACGCACCCGACTAACGAGAGCTAGAACTTTAGAAAGAAAGTTCTTTAGAAAGAAAGTTCTCCTTGGGAACTTCCATCCTCTCTCCTAGGACAAGAAAGAGGAACGGACTGATTTATGGCGCTAGGGCAGTGTAAGTGTAGCGATCGTCAGTCCGTTTACATTTTCATTACTTCCCCTTATTGCAAGATTCTACAATAAAAAATTTAATTACAAAAACATGCAAACATGCAACATTAACCAGATGTGCATTGTTCCCAGTCACCCTAGTAACATTTTTATGCCTTTTTTCATGTACACTGCACCAATGAATGGAAAGACTTTTGGTCAATTTGAAAAGAAGGAGGAGGGTAGTTTTGAAAATAACATGGCAATTCAAAAGAAGTCAAGAACAGTATAGACACAAACCTGCCAAGATCTCTTGAGCTGCAATAAAGAGTTCCACAAAGACATCCAGAATCTCAGGTTCATTGTCCTGGGTAGGAGGAGATGATAAAAGAATGCGACGGTTGCTATCGCTGAGGGACTCCAGAATTGCCAAGAACTGGGCTGACCCTCCCTCAAACATATCAACCAGCATTTTTTCTGTGGGTGTACGAGGCCAAGGCATCTGAAGAGTTATAAGACAAGCCATTTAAAATCTCTGTCATAGAAATGTGACAGATGGATGTTGGTTTTTCCAAACAGTAAACAATGTGGTTTCTTAAAGTCAATTTCTAGCAAAGTATACAGATTTAGAGAACTACGTATATGGAAGTAGTTACATACTTATTGCACTTTTGTATTGGTAATTAAAGACAATTTCTGTAATTAGTTCTTTTGCAACAAAACCTTTACAATGTAAGATGTCCACAAATTTATGGATCTGTTAATAATACCTTTTTTTATTTATATGACTGACCTAAATGTTTTTGGAGCTATTCTGCTAAGCTTATATTTCAGCATGCTAAACTATTACAATGAAGACGTTCTGTACATAATCTCACCAACAGCATTTTTTCTCTATGCACGTATAAACTTGCACATATGATATGACATGCAAAACTGACATCAAAATACACATGCAATTTATAACTGACCTAACACATATAAAAGAACAAAGCTTAATCATTTGCAGAAAATGAATTTCTCTCTATTACTGAATGAGGGAAAAAGCAAGCAAAAGAAAAAAAAAATGCTGTGGCAAGACCGGCAACTTGTTGCCTTTTGTCTCATCATGTAAACATTTGGCATCCACTAGGTATTTCCGAAGTAACACAAAATGTTTCTTTCAAGAAAAATACATAAATTTACAGTAAATTTAACAACACAACTAGGAAAAATTGTTAAAGGAAACCAAGCAAAATTTATTCTAAATACATCATCTGTTATGGGCAGTTGCATGGCATTGGATGGTTCTTCCTAAAAAGTAAAATTATTAAAAACAGTGTAGTTCCAAAATCATTGAAAACCAAATCGTCAAACTTTGTTTTAAAGAAAACTGTAAGTATACAATTAGACAATAAATATCTCTGCTAACATTATTCTTCTACATACAGACTGATTAAGGCAATAAAGGCATGTCATTCAAGCATGACATCCAATTCAAAAATTGTCTAAAGCCTGCATACAAGTCTAGAAGAAAAATAACAAATTTCTACTAAGGACAAAGAAGTGGTTTTGTAACGCCAGTTGAATCCAAAATGTACAAATAAAATGGTCTTAGTTCAACTCTTAGGATGATGACATCTGATGAGAAATTATTATTGACTATAACTGTGGAAAGTTCTTTTTACTCAACACATCCTACAACATTCATTGGGACTCCAAAGATAATAAGATTCAATACTAGCTAAAATATGTGGTTCACTTAACATCAGTAATGAAGATCTAATGATAGCAAAAAACAAAAGAACTGAGTAACAATTATGATTGAAATTTTCTCACTGGAAGAGAAAGTTTAACAAAGCCAACAACAGATGCTTAACAAAGCAAAGAAGAGAAAGTTTAACAAAGCGATAAAAAAGTTAAACATTGCAAACAACAGAAAAGAACAACACATAAATAAACATTTAATTCAACAGTAAAGTTTTCTGGAAATGTCCATCTTCTTAAGCTGTCAGTGTAGACTGAATGTCCTAATGAATAAGAATCTCATTACACATTTAAAAAAATAAAATTATATCAAGAACATCTTGTTTTTACCTCCACCACAAAAAATGTATGTAAGT
The DNA here is from genome assembly GCA_004794655.1 of Marisa cornuarietis. NCBI lineage: Eukaryota > Metazoa > Mollusca > Gastropoda > Architaenioglossa > Ampullariidae > Marisa > Marisa cornuarietis. The sequence continues at coordinate 5,429,480 of SMMW01000651.1, forward strand.
ATATGCATAAGCACATCCTTTCTATTGTAAGAGGTGTTTGTTCAAACAAATTCATTGAAACAAAAAACCGTTTTTACATTTAAACCTTCATCTGACAAGCTAATTCTGTAATTGAACGGATAATGACAATTCTAATCCCCTACGAGGAAATTATCTTTCTTTCTGGAGAAAATGATCAAGTTAATGCACATCATTTATAATATCTTCACAGATGCCTAAATTCCTTGACAGTACCTTTTCTTTCTTACCACCCTTTTTCACATCATTTTCTGCCTCCTGAAAAAACAGTACATGATCTCTTGCACAAAAGCTCATGAGCTTATTTGGGGAGACAGTAAAAACCACACTTTGACAGATAATTGGTGTGTCTATAGAAATTGATTTTGTCCTGCTCTGTTTGTACGTGTTATTTTCATGCAGGAAGAGCAGAGAGTGAATGTACAACACCACTGGTGCACTTGAAAATCTTGTGATTCATTACCTGTATTATTTTCTGATAAAATACTATACAAAGAAAGAACACTCAGATATGTTTGTTCATCTGTAGCATATTTACAACTTAGGAATCAGGCAAGCTTCATTTTTTACAAGTGTTACAAAAGACAGATGAGGTTCTAATACTGTGTGTATAAAATCAGACAAACTGTTACAGAAGCTTTGGTGTGATGTGTCACTATATACCTTAAAAATAATTTCATGCACAAATGACAGAACCTCTGCAATACATACTGTCACAGATTACTGCATGACAGGAAGTAAACACGACTCTGTGTCCAGGTGAAGTTTATGCACACTTACTCCCCTTACTTTCCACCCTCCCTTTAATCTTCTAAGTTTAAATGTGGAACCAATACTAGATGCAAACTGCACTGAGAACCAATACTAGATACACGCTGCACTGAAAGAGGATACACTAGATTACTTCCATATAAAATGTCATCAATATTCTTCTAAGTGCACACATTTCTTTACAGCTTCTCTTTGAGAAAGTGTAACACCTAAGCTAGACTTACGTTTATGGCATCTTTCAAGTTTGACCTTGTTTTGGGTCTCAGGAGTCCTTTGGGTTTCCTCCTTGTTTCAAACACAGACCGCTTGAATATCATTACTGCCATCTGTGTGGTATAAGACCATGTTGTCAGCAAAAATTTCAAGAAGATAAATGACTTAATTTTCTTTAATAATCAACATGAAAGAAAAGCCAATAAAAAAAGTTGAAAGACACCCCACCAAAAGCAATGAGAAGCAGTGGAAAGTAAAAGATATATTTTTCAAATACAAACCTGCACAGTTGCTTGGCGAAAAGTATACTCTCTTTGAGGTGTTTCAACAGAATTACTGAGGCTTTCAAGCTGACTCATCTCATTTAATTTGGAAAGCCCACGCCTGGCAAAGACCTAAAATGAGCAGACATACTACATATGAAGCAATAAAAAAAAGTAAGTAGATGTTTTGTTGAATTAAAAAAATACCCATTTTGGTGGTAAAATTTCTTTCTTCAAATACTTACCAGATGACATGACTATAAGGAGACATCACCCTCCAGCTACCCAAATCCAGCTGGCACACTTGCAAAGCAAGAAACATGTACCTCACAAACACTAAAGCACAGCTCAGCCCCCACCCCCACCCCTGCCTGCCCCACTAGTGAACACTCTTCTCCAGTTTCTGCCTGGACTGAGTCTGACCCCACTGTGGGGAGGTGGGAGGGAGCTAGCTGTCATGTCATCTGGTAAGTACTCGAAGAAAGAAATTTTACCACCAAAAATGGTATTCCTTCTTCGTACTGTACCAGATGACATGACTATAAGGAGACTAAATAAAAGGCGGAGGGAGTGTTCCCCCTTTCAACCAGTTCCTAAGAACTGAAAACAAACAAAATTATTACCTACCCCAAATCCAGCCGGGCCATAAGCTGGGAGGCCGCCTCAAGCGTCATCTCATGTCTACTCACCAGCGGCGGAGCAGGCCAAACCACTTGTCACGTGCTAAGCCGCCGAGACGTTACCAATATTTATGTGTAACTTCTGTTCGTCCACCGACCACAGACCCTGCCGCAGATCGAATCCCAGCAGCAGATAGGCCCCCAAGCCCTTGCGGCTGGCGTCTGTACATAAAGAAAACTCTGGGGGAGGGTCTCTGTGGGGAACCCTTTGTCTGGCCAACTGTTGTCTGTCCAAGCTGACAGGTGACACTTGACATCTCTTCCCACTGGGATCTGATCTTCGACTCGACCTGTGGCTGGTCTCCAGTGTGCCAAAAGTACCATCTGAATAGGCCTCATGCGCAGCCTCCCCAACTGCAACAGATCTCCCGCCGCATTCAGCAACCCCAGGAGTTGTAGCCACTCCCTGGCTGTGCGCTTGTCTGCCTCTAGGAACCCTTTGATCATATCTTGTATAGGCCCCCACCTGGCTTCTGGAAGGGAGACCCGATTGAGGTGGTACTGAAAACTTATGCCCAGGTGAACAAAATCCTGTTTTGGAGTTAGGTCGGACTTTTCTGGATGGATGATCCATCCCAGTTCTGTCAAAAGTGTCACCAGGTCCTTCAGGTCTGACCTTACCCTTTGCCTGTCTTGACCATGTAAAAGAAGGTCGTCCAGGTAAGCGGACACCGCTGTCTTCGCCTATATGTGAAAGCGGCAAAATACCGCTTCCATAATCCTGGTGAAAGCCCAAGGCGCCAGGCACAGGCCGAACGGCATCACCACAAACTGGTTCACTCTGCTCTCGAAGGCGAAACGCAGGTAGGAACATGGAGATAGGCATCTTTTAGATCTATACTTACTGCGAAATCGCCGACTGCTACCGTCGCTCTCACTGATCTGGCGGTCTCCATAGCAAAACGAGGAGGGCAGAGGAAGGTATTGAGCCTGCTGAGGTCCAGGATCAGTCTCCAGTTTCCTCCTGGCTTCGGCACTAAGAACAGGATGGAGTAGAAGGCTGATCCCTTCTTTCCACTTCCTGAATGGCCTTCTTCCCCAGCAGGGTCTTGATCTTGCTTCGCAGTGACCACGCCTTCCGTCTGTCTGTTGGCACTGGCGTCCACACTGGCGACAGAGAACACGGTGGTCTGTCTCGAAAGGTCAGTCTCAGTACCTCGCTGATGACTGAGTAGACCCATGGATCTGTGGTCTGAAAAGTCTCCCACTAGGCCCGATGGGTCCGCAGTGACACCCCGACTTGATGAGCGGGAGTGTCGGGTGAATAGGAGGCGAAGCTGATGAAAGGACGTCTATAGCTCTCGACTGGATGGAGCTCTTCCCTTTGTCCCGTCCCGTTTGCGAGCTTGGCAGTAGGACCAATCCCGCCGACGCTTCCCGGTCGCCCCCCTGGCCTGCCGGAATACCCGGAGTCTCTGTGAGGTCCAAGTGAGCCGCCTAGGTCGTCAACGAGGTTGTGCAAGGCATCTGGGTTCCAAATGCAGCCGAGGCCCGGCTGCAGGACGGGCTAAAGCATAGACCAGTTTGCCCGTCACCTTCGCCCTGCTTACTGTTGACAAAACATCCCGGCCCCCGGACACGGCCAAGCGATCCTCGTAGCCCTTCTTCCAGACTGGTGAGCTCTCTGCGCCTAAAGAAGGTATAGAACTGTCTCGGACTTGATGACCTTCTGCTTGGGCCGGATTGCTCGCTGGCCTCGCCCGCAGGTCGAGGTATCCTGTGCTCGCTGACGAGATCGGGGGCTGACCCAGCAAGCTGTAGTGTTGGTGCAGGACCACACTGTCTGGGGCTGGGTAGGGGGTCGCGCTGCCACACCCAGGAACTGGTTTCACCTAATGCGAACTTACCCTGCTGCGCGGCGGTGACGCCGGGGGATACGTCACCCTGCCATCGTAGGGGGCATGATCGCCAACTTCTTTCCCAGGCAGGCAGTCTACATAGGACAAGGTGGGGACGCACTGCCCACCGACCTGTCTCTGAACCCGGGTGGGGACGCAATGCCCGACCCTCTTGTGTTGCAAGGTGGGGAAGCACTGCTCGCCGACCTGCTTCTGGCTCGGAGAGGGTGGGTTCCGATCCTCCCGGCTCTTGGCCCGGGGATGGGGGGGACGAGACACGGACGTCCCAGGCCTGGGGTGCCCCCTTTGAACACAGCGTCCCGCCTGCCCGCTTCTTCCTCCCCTTGGACTGAGGTGCGAAGGAGCGTCTTCTGAAATGACAGGCTGTACACCCTCCCACTGGTGGACGTCCTTCAGGTCGCTGTGTTCGGCCGTATGAAGTTATTCTTGTGGAACATGTCAGACCTTGTCTGCAGTCGAGGGCCACACCCCATCCCTTGGCGGACCGGAATGAGAGCTCTCCATGGTCTGATCTGTGGACAAAGGAACAGAAAAAATTCTTACTTTCATTCTTGCCACCCGCCTGGTCTGGCGTCTGCTGACCACTCACGCAGCTCGGGACTGACCCCGCAGAAGATCCAAAGAGGGAGAGCACTGGCCAAACGATTCACGCAGGATGGCCTCCCTCTCCCCCTCCTGCACCCTCATGTCAGGGACGCTGCTTAGGCTCCTGTGCCGGGTGCGTCCCGGCCTACTGGGAGCCATACGGGTGTTCGACTGTTCCTTGACCCTTTCTTCCTGGTAACACCCTCCTGGACCCCCGGATGACGGGTCTCATTTTTGGTCACTTAACTGCCGCCCAGGCCTTGACTTAGGCTGCCGGAAGGACGAGCGTGACTCCCTCGGCAAGTTGACCAGGACTGGCCTCTCTGCAAAAGCTGCTTGTCTCACCTTGAGACATTGAGGAAGGGCTTGTCCAAGTCGTTGAAGCGTTGTATAACAGCTCAACGAGTACAGTTTTGCTTAACAACCAAATAGGAGCTTACTTTCGTACCACAGTAGGGGTACGTCAAGGATGTCCCCTATCACCCGTGTTGTTTAATATATTCTTGGAGAACATCATGCTTGAAGCTCTTCATGACCACCATACCTCCATTTCAATCGGTGGAAGACCAATCTGCAACCTACGCTTTGCAGATGATATAGATCTGTTAGCAGGTACAAACAAGGAACTGCAAGACCTCACCAACAGACTGACAGACAGCTCAAACACATATGGAATGGAGACCAGCACAGAAAAGAGCAAAGTTATGATCAATGGCAACGGCAAAGCAGAGATCTATATGAACGAGGTACAGCTCGAAGAGGTAAGTAGCTTCAAGTACTTGGGAGCCACCCTCTCCAAGGACGGCAGCTCCACGCAAGATATCCGCATCAGGATCGCAACAGCAATAGCAGCAATGGCTAGGCTAGATAGGATCTGGCATAGCCACAAGATAAGGTTCACTACCAAGTACAGGCTATACAAATCCCTGGTAGTGCTGATCCTGCTCTACGGATGCGACACGTGGACTCTACTCGCCGAAACAGAAAGGAGAATCCAGGCATTCGAGCACAAGTGTCTGAGGAAGCTGCTCCGGATCTCATACAAAGAACACAAAACCAACAACTTTGTAAGAAACAAGATTGCCGCACTCGTAGGACACCAGGAACCTCTACTATCAACAGTCAAGCGACGTAAGCTGGTCTTCTTTGGCCATGTAACTCGGCACGACACCTTGTCGAAGACTATCCTTCAAGGCACCTTGGAGGGTGGCCGACGCCGCGGTGGTCAGAGAAAGAACTGGCTTACGAACGTCAAAGACTGGACTGGTCGTCCTGTACAGGACCTGCTGACTATTGCCCAAAATAGGCAAGAGTGGCGGGCCCTATCAGCTGCAGCGTCTATCCATGTGCTCCCCCCAACGCCAGGTGCCAGGCAAGGGACGACTGACTGACTGACTGACTGACTGCTTGTCTCACCTTTTGTAAAGCACATCCAAAAGGGCCCTCACAGCTGGCTTTCCTGAGCTGTTGTCTTGTGATGTTCCTGGGAAAAAGAGCATCTCCGCAAAAAAGCATCCCTCTGGATAAACCTTACATTCATCTGAACAGTCATACCATATAATCAAAATGACGCATGCAATGTGGCCCTGTCTCTCATATTCACAAGAATGGTAGTTAAACACAGCGACCAACATTGGTTACAGCCAGGCAAGAACTGGAGAAGAGTGCTCACTAGTGGGGCAGGCAGGGGTAGGGGCTGAGATGTGCTCTAGTGTTTAAAAGGCACCTGTTTCTTGCTTTGCAAGTGTGCCAGCTGGATTTGGGTAGCTGGAGGGTGATATCTCCTTATACTCATGTCATCTGGTACAGTACGAAGAAGAAACAATGAAGTGCAGCACGTAAATAAAAACAAACGGAAAGCCAAGAAGACTGACCTCTGCTTGCTGACCAGATTTGCAGTCATAGTAACACTGGCATACAGCTGTGTATAGTGTGGCTCGCCAAGACAGATATTTTACAGTCATGAGTGGAACTGATGTCTCCATACACATTGCTGCCCAGAGAAGGTACTCAAGCACCTAAAACAGACAAATATCAGCAACATCAATTTCTGATTAGGAATCTTGATTTGAAAGAATATGTGTTAACCATCACAAGTATGAAAATCATGATATTCAGGACATTCTTAGAACCACCTTCCAGTTTTCCAAATCTGCAGAACATATCAATTTCCGTAAATAACTGAAAAAATAACACCAAGAAAATGAACTAAAATTGGCATTAAAACTATGAAATATTTGTGTAGAGTTCACATTAAAAGAGCTCTAAAGTGACCTGACCGAGTAGTACACATGCAATCCAGCATCTTAGTAAATACTGTTGTGCATTATTATACAGGAAAAGAGGTACTTACTTTTCCTGAATGTCCCAAAGACATCAAATGTCTGGATATGCTGTAAATATGAACAGTGCCTGCAAAAGGAACCTTACAGTATTAGATAGCTAGTTAATATATGTCATGCAACTAAATATGGCAAAACACACACTCACTCACTCACTCACTCACTCACTCACACACACACACACACACTCTTTCTTTCCTTCTCTCAAACAATAACTAAGGACAGGGAGATGAGCAAGAAACATGTTTGAAAAGAAAGTGTAAGCCCACTGGAAAAATATTAAAACTAGATATTATGCATTAAATGAAGGGAGAGAATGTACCCTTGTCATATTTACCATTGAACACCAGCCAGCACAGAGATTCACGTGGAAGTACCACTTGCATAACCAGTCGAAGGAAGTGCAGAATGTGGATACAACAGTCCACTGATTGCTTGCTTTGCAGTTTTGGATCACTGAGCCGTACCACTTGGTACATGCTAATGCTCTTTCCCAAGAGAGCGCGAAACTTCCAAAAAAAATGACAGAGCGCAGTAAATGAATAAATGTAAAGGAAATGCTAATTTTAAAAATTCTATATATAACAGAAAATGCTAATCACTGAAAACAGATTTGTGACAGAAGAATGTTATTGGATTATTATCAGGGCCCAATATCTTTTTTATCACAAGCTACAATATGATGGGAATTGTCTTTTTAAATATGAATGTAAAAGGATGACTCACAGTAAAGCAAGCATCTTCCACATCAAAGCCACCAGGGAAGAAAAAGCTCTGAAAAAGATCCACGTTGGTAATCTGCTCCACACTGGCTTGTCCATAGTGCTGAAGACATCGCTCATAGCATTGCCACAGTGCAAGTTTGTATTCCTGAAGCAAATTTTGTGTAATTATCAAAGACACAAGACTATTTTGTACTGAATGGACAACACCATTACTCATGTTTTTGGCTGTATAATTTTTTATGCCAGTTCAATATTAAGAAGAATTTTAACATCAAGAGAGTAAAGCCATTTATAATCAAAGAAGATATACATAACTGATAATCTAGAGGTACATGCTAACAGGGCATCCACATAACTGTGATAAACAGGAAGAGAAAAAGGGGGTCATGAACATTTACAAATTACCAAGTTGTAATTTTTTTTTAATGTGTAACACCCATGACAAATAAATAAATTTGTCACGTGCATTTACACTTTCATAATTTTTGTTTAGTAATGTTGTGGTATTTTTTATATTTTATTGTATGTATTGATTTTGATGTAGTCTTGCATCCACCAGAAGACTTGTGTTGGACAAGGGGAAGTAATTCTTTTGGTCCCCAACATTCTTTCTTTTTTGTCAGGGAGACATGACCAGGGCGGGTCACAGGGCCTGCCCTGGGATGTGATTGTCCTAAATCAGGTTGGTGGAAAATATGTATGTTGTTTGATAGTTAAAACACTGCCCTACGAGGGCATAGTATTTTTGCATGTTTTATAGTTTTGTATGTGTAAGATGTTTGTAGATTTTGCATGAGGAGATGGGATCATTTTTCCTTGTGTAGTAACTCTATAAGAAAAAGATGGTGTGAGGAGATCGATGTAAGAATTATGTTTTATGTTATTGTTTTAATGTGTTTTATTGTGAGATCTTTTATTTGTGGTATGATGTTCTTGAGGGGAAAATGTTGATGTTGTAATATGATGTATTTGGTAAGATGTTTTAGTGAGATTAGGTAATCACACGTGGTTAACATGTGGTCAACACGTGCAGCAAGGGTAGAAGTTGTTTGGTATAAAATGTTGGAGAAGTAGTTTGATATTGAGTATTTTGATGTGTTTTAGGTATTATAAGTTCTTTTTTGTTTTGCCTTCAGGGCAACCATTTCTTTTTTGTCTCTTTTTCTTTTTGTCTCTGTTCTTTTCTTTTTTTGTGTGGGTGTTTTTTTATGCTGATGTTGAATAAAGGGGAAGGAAGAAGACCACGCTGTTTCTCCTGATCATTTCCTGTGTGCTGGCGTGACACTAGTTTCTTTCCCCCCACCATAAACACTCACCAATTAACCCGCTTAGCTCAGGATAAAAATATTTCTATGTTCAAAAACATGGGCTTAAAATTCACGATTTTGAAGACGATAGTGAAACTGCAGAGCCAGGCTCGTGGAGCACGAGCCACAATAGTAAGCATATCGTTGCTCATTGTGTTCTGCCAGTAGGGCCACAATCGTGCAAAGAGAAAATCACGATCGTGGAGCAGAGCCACTATCGTGGCTCATCGCGCTCTGCCGGGTAAGCCAGTAAACTGGCGCTATGGACTCAGCGGGTTAAGCTCGGTTTACAAAGGACTAGATTTGGTTCATTACAAGATTCTAATTCTCTAACTGTAACAAATAACTTCTGTTTGTCATGCAAATCCCTCTAATCACCAGCAATGACTAAAAATAAGTCAATCCTTTGACATCACTATTCCACAGGAATACATCTAATAAAAAAATACTCCCTGAGTAGCTATACCAGAATATAAACTCCATCAAGACATAAAGTATATACCACTAAATAATGACAAGACAACTGATATGGAATACTACATGAGAGGGAATAAAAGTCATGTTTTAGAAGTTCTTAAGATCAACTAGACAAATATCTCAAGAAAATATATCAGAATATCACAGAAGCAAATCAGCAAAGGCTTCTTATGTAATAAAACATTTAAACATGCTAGAAAATGGGACCCTTTATGAGAAAAATGGTGTTGAAAGAGAAACATACTCCAATGGATACAAGGAAATCTCCCATTTCAAGCATCTTCTCCTTACAGTATAGTTTTGGCAGTCTTGGCTCATACTTGTTCCACAATTCAAACAGAATATCTGCTCTGAAAATGATTATATGAAAAAAATATAAATTATTAAATGTAGCTAAAAGACCGAGCTTTCTGCTTATGGCAGGAAAGAATGGTTAGACCCGAGGAGGGAGGTAAGGAATACATGCAATGCTGACAACCCTAGTGGTCATTGCATATTGCTTCCATCTGGCCTGACAAGTACCCTCACCTTCCTCCGATGGATTGAATCCATTCTTACTAGATTGTGAAAGTTTGGATTTAAGTAACTGATAAAGCAAACTTACTCAGCAGTAGTGTCTTTTAAAAATGCAGTTATATTTTCATTAATAACTTACTCACCCGAAAGTTCATGTTTCGTTGGAAAATAATTTTTTCCTATTACCTGCACACACATTGTGGAGGATGGGAGAATGGTGGAGGGAGCGAGAGAGAACATTTATTCAAATTTTGTCATTGTGACGTATTCCAAATATAGCCTGATCCCATGATTTCTTCAAATGTTATATCCTGTAAAACAAACAATAAAGCCCTACGCACTAAAGATTGATAGCAACTTACGGTCTGGACCACGGTTCTCCGTCTGGTACCTCATAATCTGGGCTGTTACGTTTTCTCATGTACGACATAAACTTATTTCTCTCCTGGTCTAGGGCTTGTAGCACAGGATTCGGTTTGTCACTATTGTAGAAAGAAGTCGGCTGACCTTTGTTTAAAGATGCCGCCGCTTTACTTTTCAATACTGTTGCCATGGCGCCGTATAGGCTAGGTTAATTAAAAAACAAATATTTCAATTTGGGGAAGGCATCAGACCTATGTCACTGTCTTTCTGACGCCATATTTCCACTATTGCGGTTACTGTGGTGATATATTAAGGGACGTCACTGTTATAGGCAAGTTTAGTAGTTTCCCTTGGATTTGTATTTCCTTGTAAAAAGTGTTCGTCGGCTATATCTTCCAAATTTCTCTCCAAGTGTGGTGCACATTTTCAATTTTACTATTATTCATGCCAGATATATACACACAGTACACAAGTTTGTCGTGGTGGTATATGCATTATCTGTGATATTCTAATAAGGATAATTTTTTAAGTGGCCAGCGTATGTGAGAACTTTCCTCTAGAAACAATTTCTGTAATTTTCCCAAACAAAATATTCGCATTATGCAAACAGCAGAGAATGTTAAAAGTAATCAGAATGATAAGGGCTTACAGAGCACTATGCAGGTCACTCAATGATGTTTTCTTGTTAGGTGTGAAGGCTCTAGTCTATCAAAGAGACAGATGTTAAGGTTTCATTTGTGGAATCAACTTGTTTTGTGCTCAGCTTTTATAGTAAATTTGGAAGCCAAGAATGGATGGGAAATAGGGATATTGTTCGTTTCTTTGCAAAATCATTTGATTGACTCATTGCCTACCTAAATTTCCTTAGATTACGTTAAAAAAATTAAATAAAAAAAATAAACCCCAAAACATGCAAGTGAAATTAGTGAAAACATAAGTCTGTCCTGCAACTGTTAAGTAATATCAATTCTGATTTAACTTACACACTTTATTTTTCTCAATCAAACCTTGCTAAATTGCCAAAATAGTGCATCATATTGATTCAGTAAGTATTGATTGATTTATAAGCATTTGTTGTGCTCATGTTACATGGAAAAATTGCTAACAACTTTCAAGTCAAATTAAAAAAATGTAAGAATAGGTTGATTTTATGTCTTTTATTTATCAGATACATAGCAAGTAAAAAATAAAATACTTTTTCATAAAATTATCCTTTAATATGTGCATGTAGGCATATGCATATGTGTTTATGCATGTGTTTGACATGCATGCAAGTGCATGAAGGAATTACGTTTTATGATTTGACAAACATAGGTAAATTTTTCTGGTAAAAACTTAAAGACAGCTATAAATTGTTGTCTAGCTCACAAATTAACAGTCAAATTTGTAATTTCTTGGAACTGTATAAGAAACACTATGAAAACTGAGAATAATGAACAATCAGCAAAGAGACACACACACAAACAAAAACAAAGCATAATGACTTCATTGTACAGCAATCTACAGGTGACAACACCAGGAATAACAGCAAACCAGTTTAGCAGTTCATATCAAAACAGGGATATTTTAAAATAATTTGTCAGGTGAAATAAAGTTCACAAAGTTGTTTTTTTTTAGAACCAGGTTACAACCACAATTCACATTTTAGTCTGACATACTGTAAACAATCATCGGTACATGACTTTATGCCCCCTTGTGCTCCTCCTAAGATTGCTGTTAACACATTTAAGATGTCACTGGTCAAGAATGAAAATGTTCTAAAACTTGCTGTTAGTCCAAAATGTATCCAAATATCTAGCCAATGTCACCTATTTTGCTGACAGTACTATTTTCACATTATGTGAAAACTAAAGATATGAGAAAAAGAGTCATGAAAACAAGCCAAATCTTGAAACTTCATAAAGACAACAATACCAAAAAAGCTAAAAATAAACTTTGCAACACTACCATGCTTTAAAATGAGCAGAGACATTTATATGTGTTCTATCTTGGTAGAATTTACCTGCATTGGAAAAGGGATTGTTGAAAATGAGACAGTCAGATACACACATTTAAACTTAAGACTACATTTGTGTCAAATGAATGACCTATATACATATGCATGGATGTGTTTAATATAAATAATAAAACTAGAAAGCTGCAACAAAAAGAAAGCTTGGTTCTTCTCTAATCCAACACATTATGTTGAAGCTGGAATGTTCACTGAAAAAGAATATATCAGAACTAGTTCACATGATTTCTGGAACAGAAATTTAAAAAATGTTTTTGAAATCATCCCAACTTTTTTTCTGCTATTAAGGTGCGTGGACTTATTTATATATATATATATTTTGCAAAACGTAATAACAAAAAGATTAAATATTTTTAAAAAAGGAATAAGGAAAAATACAGTATGGATTGAGAGTTTTGTGAAGTACAAGCAGTATGTGTATTATTGTTAGTAAATATGTTCATGGAACAGATGTGTTTTTAATGCACATTTAAAGGTTCAGTGGTGAGTAGGTGTCGGATATGAAAGGGGAGAAGGTTTCACTGTTTTGCAGCACAGTAACTAAAACTCGTGTGACCAATTGCGGAAATAAAATAGCCTTTTCTAGTGTTATATCAACATACATGAAAACGTTACAACTTACTGTGCATACAATAGAACTCTTGATAAATGTTGAGGATAAAGCTATCTGTGTTTCTTGGACTGTTTCTTTCCACGGCGAGAGTGGTCTTGAGATGGTTTAGGGTTGCTGATGGCACTGCTTTCAACTGGTGATATTGGGTGGTCATTTTCATCCAGCTGCTATAGTTAAATTCTCAGTTATTTTCGTTATTCAAATGCCCAAAGAGAAAAACAATATTTTTCTATCAATACAAAACAGTCCTAAAAGAACACCGCAGTTACTCCCACCTCTAACACTCCCACCTATCTCACACACTTTCACACCAAGAGGAGAGAGGTAAAAAAGATAGCTGAGGGTAATAGTAGGGACAGGAGCTAAGGCTTTACTGTGGAGAGAACTTTACAACCTCCACAGACCCGTAAAGCTGGAAATGGGGTAAAGAAATACTGTATCAAAACACATAAACAAATGCAAATTAAACCGAAAATAAATAGACACGGAGAAAATTAAACACTAAAGTAAAAATACTTGGAACATAGAACAATTAAAACCAAGGGAGACAGCCAAGAACACAGAACAACCGACCAACTAAGCACCAGACGAAACAGACACATGACAGATTACGTCGTGGTCAACAAATTGTCAGAAACACAAACACGCTGCTCAACGAATTCTTAATCCCGTACCACTGAGTTATTGATCATACTCAGGTGTGGTTTATGATAGTTTGTAATTGTTCAGAAAAAGAAAAGGGTGCAACGTATCACGTTTCCGAATGTCAAATTTGTAAATTTCGATGAAAGCAAAATAATCTGATCATTTTATATGACTCGACTCCATATATTCGTGATTTGACAAAAGTTTAAATTTAACAAGCATGATTTTTTAACTGATATTGTGATACAAACGTTGGCTGAGCTTCGATGTAGAGTAACTTGCTACGTCATAGGCCGGTCTATGCTATTTTGTCAGAGGTTTGGGGTTAGTGATAGCGTTGGGCGTAGGGTTTGGGATAGGGTTAGTTTATTAGTTTAGTTTATTAGGCCCCTACATTTGGGCAATTGAGTGGAGCGAGCAAACGACAAATGCCGCGAGTTACTCTAAATCGCATCTGTACCCAAATGTTAATATTAACTCGTCATATGAAAACAAATTTATAATATTACGCGGTTTCACGAATAATAATATTATTAGGAGTCTTTGAGTCAAGAAAATTACTATTTTGAAGGAACTCATCAAGCACATTTGATTTGTGTAGTTACCTGTTCTTCGATGCTCTTGGGTAAAATAATTACAGACAGTATGCAAATTAGCTGAAACATGGCTCCTAAAAATAAGGCATAATAAAGAACTGTATCAACTACTGTCGGCTCATCTATCGCAAGCGCCATGTTGGGATAACAAGAGTTATAGTCCTTGGCCAAGATCCTCAGCCGTTTCTTCGCATAGACAAGATTGGGGTCCACAATAAGCACTAATAATACCATTATTATAACTTGCACAAAAATTAATTTGACCTCGGTGAAACATTAATTGACGAAATTTTATTGCTTGTATAAATGCTATTTAAAAAAAAGGTAAATGAGCTTGTTGTTCGTCTGTGTAGGAACAATGAACACACAAACACATTTTTAAATGTACGAGATATATATTATCTAGGTGAGGCCGAAGGGACACTCTAAACTCTTAGTTAAGAAGCGAGAGGTAAGCTTAAACTTATGAATATATTTTTAAAATTTACATTAAACTGAACGTGTCTACACGACAAACGAATTATTAGAGGGAGGGAGCAGCAGACAAACAGAGAGTACTTAGCCTTGGACGATTCACCAATTGTTCTGCAGTAATAGGTCACGTGATCGTTTAAACCACGAAATACAAATGGTGAGTTAGAAGAGAAAGTTAATCCAAGGTTTAGCAATGTTTCAGTCATTGTTATCGTCTGTTAATGAGTCATCATTGTATACTTGCTTTAAAAAACAGTGGAAATATTCGTTTGCTTTTTCAAAGAATATCACCTATCGCTATATGTTATTAAATGTAGTGGTTACAGTTCAAGCAATTTCGTGAAGCAACTAATGAAATACGCTCGTAATCCAACGATTCCCAACCAGTGTTGTGAGGAGGGAGTCACAATATACTTAGAGCCGTTCCCAAGTTAAGAGATTGTTCTACAAGCAAAGACTTACAATATACTTAGATGGAGATCTGCATTCACATTCTCGTAATTGCAGTTTTTTTGTTGCCTTTTTTCCCCTAGCGACTTTTCTTCCCGTCACATTGCCCGCAATACAGTACCAAGTAAGAAAAACATGGATCATGGTGAGGGTATTGGTTTGTTTTAATTCTCATGATAGTGAGATGCATAAATTTATTCTAGTTGTTGTGATAAAAATGATCTCTTTTTGATAGGTTAGATGTGCAGCGGAAAAATGAATGACAGTATGTCTAACGCTTGTCTTGTTGTTTCTACTTTTTGTTGTCATTTGATGTCCAATGAGCACTACTTTGCTTTAGGAGGGCAGGACGTCATGATACGTTTTACATGGTGGAAAGAGGCTAGAATTTGGGTTGTTTTTAGTGTTAGGGTTGAGTTATTTTCAGTTTTTCAGAGTGTACATTGTGGGGAAGCAGATAACCAGTTAGTTAGAGCTCTGGCGTCTGACCCGAAGGTGCACCAGTTTGATACCCATGGGCCATAGTGAACTTCCTCCAGTCCTCTAGCTGTCAGGAGATGGGTACCACGTTCATAGATAAAAAAAAAACTGACTCCCATGGGGGAAAAACCTTACTCCCTAAAACAGAGGTTTTCAAACTATTCCAGAGAAATACCACTTTCGAAAATTCAAATCGACCGAGTACCACCTCCTAACCCTACCCCCTGCGTGTATATATATATATATACTAGTCTAGGACTTAGTCTTAGGTTCGTCGATATTTAGCATATGATTTAATATATCATGATTTAAATATCTTTCATTTAACATATATATTAACCACCTTGTTATGTGTATAAATATTTAGACTTGTCTCCGTGTCAAACAAACTTTTAACTGTTGGTGATCCGGCGGTCACAACACCCACAGACCCCACGCACCTACCCATGGGTAAATGGACTAAATATGCAAAGTACTGTCAATCAGGATTACAAGGGTCTGGTTCCCAATATTCTTGGTGCCCGCTTAATGGCTTAATTTTGTGACACTAAGACATTCCAGCCTTTCCTCTACCTGCAGCAATGACAGCTAACATACAGCCCCCCCTCCCCCCGTAAAATATAGATACACATTCTTTTATATTGGCGCATGGTGCTAACGTACCACCCGTCATACCTTTGCTTACAAGGAGTGGTATGCGTACCACAGTTTGAAAACCTCTGCCCTAAATGACCTAAAAAAGTTTAGGGGAAGACTTTTATCCTTCACTTTATGAAAGCATATATAGAAACCTATTGCCCTTGTGGATTAATTAAATTGTACCTATGTCAATGCAGGGTTGTCTGTCATCTTTTTAGGGTGTTGTGAAATCAAAATGTGCTAGTTGTATTATTCTATAATTAATTGCAACTGGTGAAGCTTGTGTAGTGGCAAAAGCATGGCTTGCAAAGCTAAGAGTTTAGGGGTTGAATCTTGGTTTGTGTAGGTTTGGCAGGTGTGTTTTTGCTTCGGCTTTTTTGTGGAGATCATTTTGTGCTTATTAGTGTAGAAGTGTGCATACAGGTTGTTTTTTTTCATTGGACAGATGAAATGGTGTAAGTTCTTATAGAAGTCACTGGCTAATCGTTCCATATAATACCATAAAAGCATTTGATGATCTGCTAACAGCTATATTTTTTTCTCTGAAATGGATACTTAGGTACCAGATAAGGTGTATATTTAATGCAAGACAAACCTATCATTCTTGTATACAGTTCTGAAGTGGATGCTTTTTTTAAAGGTGTTATTTACAGAGCTTATAATCCTGCTATTTTTAGTCTTCTAAAATAATAGTACGTTAAAAACTAGCCATATTTCGAATTTGCTTAGGTTCAGAATTCATGATAACAAAGAAAAAAGAAAAAGTTAAATTTCTTGTGTTTGTGGCATTTTGTGATCATTTCTACTTACAGCTGTTTGTCCCGTAGACATTCTCATCGACTTGTCTGAGCCAGTTAATGACAAAAATAGCCTGATTGAAGACGACAAAGAAAATACTCCACTTATAACAATTACAGGTATGAGATAAAGAGGGTGTTTTGGTTTTTATAAAACATTTGATAATGTGAAACAAGCTGTGTTATTTATAATACAATAATAATATAGTACATATGGCCATGACATTCTGTGTTTAAGACAGAAACTGATAGCAAGTAACGCTGCTCTATTTCACATTTATAGTTTTGTTTCATTTTTTTTCTCTGTTTTAGACTCTGTTGAATTAATTAGAAGAAGCAGCCTTCCTCTTTCACAACTTACAGAATTTGAGGAACGTGTTTTTCAAGATGTAACAGACAAAATAGAGCAGAAAGATATGAGTCCAGGTAAGCAGCCAGAAATTATAGATTTGGTTTTTTGTTAGCCCAAATAATCAATCAGAACAATGTGTTTAAAACTCTTTTCCCATTTCTAGTGTTGGTTCATGTAATCATCATAGCTTTGTGAAAGTTTCCGCTCTGTTTGTCCAAACAGTTAAATAACCATGTGTTTTTTCTGGTCCTGAGTTAGGCAGTTAGCTAAAATTCAGTGAATTCTTGGTTCGCCTTCTGAAATAACTAGCTGACTCAAAACTGATTGTTGGACTGTAAAATATATAAAATAAAGTTTTTCACTCTTATGGACTGGATTGTCTCTCACAGAAGTTCGACTGATTGAAGAAGAAGAGTTTGACTTTGATCTTCCTGTATCTTCGCCTGAGAGGTAGATTTTATGAGAAGAATGATCATTTGACTGATGCAAATGACAACTTAGAGAAAAAAAACCTTGCACTTAGTGTTCTTTGACTCAGATGTAAGAATTTTTGAGAAGGTGACATTTGTACAAATGTAGCAGAAATATTTTTTTGTTCTTAAACTTGATGTGCTGATTAATTTGTTTGTTAGATTGTTTTAAATATGTGCAGTGTTATTTGAGATTCCAAGGTAAAAGCAGCTTACCCTATCTCAGACATTAAAGATTTAAAGACAGATCTTAGACATTAGGATGGTTTGATGCTCTTCACTGAGCAACTATACAAGTTTTCATGACTGCAGGCGAGAAGGTGGTGATAAGGCAATTGATGGAGATGAGGAGGAGGAGGAAGAGGAAGTGTTTATTGGCCCTATAGGGTTCATGGAAAAGTGTATAGCTGCTGGAGTGGCAGAGGAGATCATCAAGCCACTCAGCCCTCTCAGACCTGATCAGGTTGCTGAAATAGCAAAAGAAGCTTTCCTTGTGGCCCACCGAATAGTAAACATGACAGTGATCACACCATCTCCTCAGAAGTCCTGTTCACCTAGAACAGTTACAAACTTTCGACCTGTGTCCTTGTTTGGAAGGAAAGCACACACACTTTTGAACAAACACCAAGAAACAGATGATCACTCAAAAGATGATAGCCGAGATTTAAGTGGCTCTTCCACAAGTTCCCACTCTGGTCACATAAGACAGGAGACTTTCACAAAGGAACTGCCAGTTGAAGAGCTTGTGAAGCTCAAGAAAGTACAGTCAAATGGTGCAGCAGCTGATGAGGATGCTAAGAATACTGAGTCAGAAAGTTCAGCATACACTGCAAAAAGTAATTCACCTGCCAACAAATTGCAAGTGGCATCTTCCAAACTGCTCCGCTATAACAGAAGTCAAACAAATCTTGTAAAGGTAAGCATTTGTTAGCCTGAAGACTTTGTGTATTCCATATTCAAATATAATAGCTATGTATTAATTGTGATGGAAGTTCCTGTTGAAAATGTTGGAATATGCATGTGTTGAAATATTTTGACTTTTTTGTGTGTGTGACTTGTGAAGACCCCTGAAAAGAAAAAAATGCCGGTAATTTCTTTGCTAGAATTTTTTGCACTTTAACAGCTTGTCACTCAAATCTGTTTACTGTTGTGGGTTTTCCAGTAATCATACAGGAAATAATCAGAATTACAGGCCAAAACATTGTTTGATTTGTAACCAGTTAAACACATTGTATCAAGAGCACAGGTTTATTCCTGGGATTACATATTTTTTTTAGAATTATTACAGGTTTTTCATCCTAATCACTTTATCCTTCTTTTTTTAGCAGTCCATTTATCATGTATTCTTATTGTCTATTCATAAAGAAGATCAAAGAAGATTTTGTTATTCCCAGTGTGATACATAGTAAACCTGTTGAAATTGTCAACTCCTTCAGATATCTGGGAACTATTTTTGATAGCCAGCTCAAATGGAATTTAAACACCGAACACATTGTTTAAACGTGGCCAACAAAGAATGTATCTTTTGCGTCAGTTAAATAGTTTTTCAGTTAGCCAAGTAATCTTAGGCCGTTTTTACCAGTCATTCATTGAGAGTCTTCTATCTTTCTCATTTGTATGCTGGTTTCGCAATCTCTCTGTCCATGATAGGAATAGTCTGAACAGTGTTGTGAACATCTAAGATAATTGGTATCAAACAGAGGGATCTAGCTTCTTTTTGTGACCAGCAAATAGTACGGAAAGCTTAATGTATTGTATCATTACCTGAACATGTACTAACAAAAGAATTTGTATTATTAAGCTCAGGTAAACGCTATGCCATGCCTATATGTAAGAGTAACAGACACCTGAAATCATTTGTGCCATCTGCAGTCCAGTTGCTCAATCTGAGATGAGCTTTCAATGATTGCGTGTGTGTGTGTGATGTTGTAGGTACTCAATTTCCTTGTTGTAATTTTTGTTTATCTATATGTATATATATGATATATGTTACTTGCCCACTTCTTTTTATCATTTTTTTCCCTGTTGAACTAGAGCACATTCCCTTATTCAAATTGCCCACTTCTTGAATTTGCATATGCGTATGCATGCACATGGGTGTTTTGATATGTGCTGCAGGTATAGACAAATAGAGAAAAGGATTATTCAAATGTTATTTTCCATAATCCTTTTAAAAAACAAAAAGAACATTTTTTCAGGTTGACAACCAAATTTCATCATCAATTGGAGTTAGAAGCAAAGAGGAAGAAGGGAACACACAGAAAGAGACAACAGTAAGGAGAAGCCTGCAGCCTCCTAAAATGGTAATTTGACTCTCCAGCAGTCTTTGTTATCAATGACGTGGATATACAATGTGTATTGATTGCCATTTGCTTAGGGTTTCTGGGATTCAGTCAGGATGTTTCTTTCTTAAAAACAAGAATTGCTGATGTAACTGACTAAAGGCTAAATGTGTTTATTAATTTCTTAATTTGGCTTGCATTGAAAAAAAAGCTCTAATTCCAACTTGACCTGCTTGCTCAGTCCAGTGGCCAGAAAACTCTGTTCCACAAGGTTCTTAAAGAAGGGGCAGCCACAACTAGCATTTCAACTGTTGCTGCTGCTGCTAATGCTGCTGGAGGCAAGACTGGCATTAGGCGTTGTCAGTCAATGATTCAGAAGGTTTCCTGAACTGCTGCAATGTTTTTACTCTTTTATTATTTGTATTTGTTTTTTTTATTTTTTTATTCTGCATGCAGACATCATTACAGCAGAGTATGTTTCTCATAATTTTAAGGTATCTGATTTTCTGTTATGAATCACTTTTTTCTGGGCACTCTTTTAAAGAGTTATTTCTTCTGTCCTCCCTGTTGAATATTCTTTGTGTTTTCAAAATTTTTATTTGGCACACTTATTCTTTCACCAGTGACAAGTTTATAGCACATGCTATGGTCCCTCATGTTTCATTAATTTTGAAAAAAAGTTGAATTACTTATTTAATTACATTAAATAATCCATTATCATCATTCTTATCCCAAGTCTTTGAGCTAATAAAAAAAACTCCATGCAATAAATTTTTATGTGGGTTGCAAGCAGAGGGATCTTTTGTCAGGATATATTTTCCTACAGGGTCTCTTTTTTATTTTGTTAGGGAATGTTTTACGTCTTAGAGCTTTTTGATGCAAATATAACAATTGTTTAGATAAGTGTAAGATTTTTTTTATTTGCTTTAAGCTTTGTTTTCAATTGTGATGTGTGAGAAATGAATTTCAAGGTATATAACTAAAGGAAATTAACCCCACTTTTGAATGCAGTAGTTCTTGTCTAGAATAGTGTATAGTTCTTAAGGAGAAAATGTGTAAAATAAGTGTAAGTCCAATTGTTGGTCAGCAGCAAGTGCTCAGACCCTACTGAAATTAGCACTGCAGTAAGTCAGGATTAAGTCAAGCATGCTTTGATCTTCGATGCAGTTTAGCTTGTCTACACTAAGCTTATGAACACAAAAAGGAAGAAAAAAAGCCAGGGAATGAAGTATTGCTGTTCTAGAAAGTTCTTTCAGGGAATGTGAGAGTGAATGAGTAAATGAGTTGCTGAATCAGAATATACAGGCATAAATACTATGTGAAAGCCAGACAGAATAAAGTAGAATATGCACCTACAATTACCATCCTATTTTTCTCTTTCTATATCTGTCAGTTTTTTTTTTTAAAGTGATGTACACAACTCAGAGAATTGTGTTCAGACTGAATGGTTTATGAGAGGTTCTCTAAATTGAACTTCACTGGTTGCATGCATGTTTTCGTAAATTACATGATGCATGCCTTTTTTTTTTTTCCTCAGCCAAGCATTTTGCCAATGCGGGGGTTGAAACTAGCTGGTCCATCATTGAAATCTGCCATCAACACTTCAGTACAGGTAAAACATGAAAATTTAAAGTTAGTCTCATAACCTTTCGGTCTTTGGGGGGAAAGGGAGTGAGATATTAATTACTGCACCTTAGGTTCAGCTTCTCTCTTTCTCTCTCATTTTATTTGTAACTGAGTGGTGAGGTATTTTGTGTCTCAGCAACAAACTTCCAACACACATTCCAACAAAGGCAGGAACAGTCAGCAGATGTGCGACCCTTTATTCCACGGGCTTGTACACTACAATGGCATGGCTGCATCATGTCATCAGAGGCGCTAAAAGTCTTCTCCACTTCTCCTATCTGCCGCACGTCTGTTCTCTCCATCCTGTCTCCACTCTGTCCTATATATACCTCTTGCTAGGCTAAACTTTCAGTGATGATCTGTACGGTCCAAGTGATTTGCAGCTTTAACTCTAGCCAATCACTGCCAAACACCTTTTTCTCGCAGTGCTCCACCAGGTCCGCATCGATGTATTTTGAGTACCACGAGTAAGAACCAAGGCCTGCCAAAACTAACTAGCGTTGGCCTACCGACCCTCTACATATTAACTATAATAATGATGATGATGCGTAGAGAAGAGAGATGCTAAGCTAAAATATTGTGGTACTTTCATTTTAACACTTTTTAAAAATAGGTATTACAGTATAGATTATTAAGCATATGATAGAAGCAATTATATCAACAAATAATATATCTGGTTGTCTGATTTGATAACAAGGAATAGCTTTGTAGACAGTTTGTGTCTTCTGAATTTTTATTTTTTAAATAGACATTTTTATTGCGGTTGCTACCAAAAGTGACAACATACTAAATCTGTTTTTCAGGTGAATTTTTATTCATTATGTCAACTTTTCAGTCATTTACCTAGTTCTGAACTCTTGTGTCTTTATCTTCACAGCAAGGACAGAAGACTCAGGATTGTCTTTTTGCCCTTCCGCGGCAGCAGGCTCCAGTCATGGACAGCAGCAGTGGGATGTCCAAAGGGCCAGCAACCAAGCCTCAGCTTATACAGCCTGGTCACCTGCAGCGCAGAAATTTGGCTCAAAATCTGAACAAAACAAGTCGCTTAGTTGCTGCTGGGCCTCTTAAAGCCACCACACAGGCAGCATCAAAGATGGGTGAGACAGTTGAAAGACTAAGCATTATTATTTTTCTTTATTTGGAATGTTTGTTTATATTGAAATTTAATGTCAAACCATTTCAATAGAAGGTATTTAATTCCAGTGACTACTACATAAATAATTTCACACATAATGATCTAAGTAGAAGGTTTTTAAGGACAAGGTTTTTTTAAAAATCTAATGTTGAATGTTACCTGTGCTTTGGTCGTTGGTATTTCTTCTTGTTCACAATAATTTTAATCATTTTAAATGAGGTAAATTAACAATAAAAATACAAGAGTAAATATAGAAAACTACTGTAAACACTAAAGATTCTTTGCCATTCTAGATAACCCCATGCTGGCCCAAGGCAATGCTCAGTGTCCTGAAACGCCAACATGCATCGAAAACAAGGCTAGGCCAAAACTCCTGTCTGTTACCAACATCATCACCCCAGTTAAGTCATCCAGGTATGAGTGGTGCTCAGTTAAGACACCTGTCATCTTGTGAGAGATGAAAGTTTTTCTTGTCTGCCAAGCTGAAGTGGAATATTTGCAAAATTTTAATTTTTTTTTTTCTTGTAGATGTTATGCATCAAAGTATGTAAACTTTGTGCATTACATATGTACCTTGGTTTCACCTTTGTTGCATTTTTTCCAACAGTGATTGTATTGCCAACTTTTGTTCTATCACTTCACTTGAGTGCAATTTATTTATGTGCAACACCTGGGTAGCAAAATACTAAACCATAAAAAGCATGTTCCAGAGCAATGTGCACTAGTCAAACATATCCCATGACTGAGCTGTAATGAAAACCAATATTCCTGCCAGATGCCAGATTAGGTGGGAATCGGACAAAACTGTATTTTTAGCATCATTTTTAACTGATGCACACAGTTGCATGTAAGCAGTAGAACCCCCATTGTGTTAATGCTATGCAGTGGATCTGCATGGTTAAAGTGGGTTGGCACATCATTCTGCTTCTTTTGATATGCTTGGCATAGAATTTGGCAAGTAATCTTGCCTCTGCACATTGGTTCAGCTAATCCCAACATGTTCTACTGGCTTAAAAAATGTAATAAACATAATTTGTCATCAGAGGCTGTTCTTACACTGTATTTCTAATAAATTAAAAAGTTAGTTTGCCTTTTGTATGAATATATATGCACCTTATTTAAATTGAATGTACTTAGGGTTTCTGTTTATTTGTTAGTTCTACAAGCTCTGTGTGTGATAGTACTCCTGGATCAGTCACAAATAAAAGATTGTCTATGCTACCAACACCCTCAAAGAGTAGAGGAAGCTCAACATCATCTTTGCCTCTTCCAAGGTAAGATCTCAAAGGTATAAAGGTAATCTGTTTATGCTGGGTTTTTTAATTTGTGATTTCAGCAACATGGATGATGTTTTACCATAGCAGTTAAACATAATATACAAGAGTGCTTTAGTGATTACACTTATGTTTAATAATGCAATACCACCGGTATATGTTTTTTGTGATACTTGTGCTCTGTTTCCAGCGATATTTGCTCAGCAATCGGGTTAGGCTTTAACTTCATGAATTACTGCTGCTAGAATCCCCACTGAGCCCAGATGCATTTGCTGTAGACCACTATAAATTTCTGTGGAAGGCATCCTCTTCCAGGCTACTCCAATCGCTTCACACTTTGTGCTGTTGCATGTCTAGAGTTGGGGTTCACTTACCACTTCAAAATCTTTTTAGTGAATTTGCTGTGTGGCTGAACAGTCAACGTGAATTTGATGACAATCCAGTTTGGTCTTTCTCAGCACAGCAGTCAAGCAAAAATCATTTAACACACACACACACACACACACAGACACACACACACAGACACACACACACACACAGACACACACACACACACAGACACACACACACACAGACACACACACACAGAAATGTGTGCAATTGCAACATATTCGTATTACAAAGCAGAATTGTACAGTAAAAAACATGCAGGGCCCATGCAAGCCCTTTGATTTGTACAGAGCATAAGTGATCTTAGATGCCAGTATTTTGTAGATTTTCTTTCGCTGTTTCACAGATGAGTTTACATGATATTTTTATTTGTATCTTTTCCATAAATTGTCACAGCCCTTTGTCACAACGTAGCAGCAACAGCAGCAACTTATCTTTTCGGTCTATAGCATCATCCAGTGATGCAGGGGACTCTCCGGTGTTTGGTCGTCAGGAAACGGTCAAAAACAGGCGTCTTTCTGGTGTAAAGGTAAGGCAAACATTGAGTAGAAAATGGTCCAAATAAACATTTTATAATCCGTGTTTATAATCCGAGTTTATAATCCGTGGGTCTGAAGCAAATGTATGCCTGTTTGAATTTAAAATAAAATAAAGCAATAATTATATTTACTAACATTAATGTGTGTATGCACATGCAGAGAGCAGAATATTTTTCTGAAATACTGCTACATTATAGAATTTATCCTTTAACGTGGTATGCATTATATGTATACCTTGCTGCACCAGAAAGTCTCAAGTACTTAGGGTAAGATTCTTAGCAATGGACAGAACTAATTTGTATTGTCTTTTTTTTTTTCATCTTTCTTGTATTTAAGAAGCTTGTTTGCTTGTCCTTGCTGGCTTGATAACTATATAAGTTTCATTTTCTCATATATTTGCATGTTTTGGTTATTAGCCCTTTGCTGTTAACCACAAGTTATTTTGGCATGTAGGGTGCATTTTTCAAAGTTTTGCAGGGCTTTTTTCAGCCTTTAAGTTCATACCAGTTTGCAGTGGCTTTTGGTATTCAGCTGTGGCTGGTAGCTCTAGTAACTGTTTCGTTTTAACAATAACTTGTTTGCCATTATAATTTTTTTTGACTGATCCCTCCTCATTTGCGAATCTGCATGCCAAGAGACATATTTTCATAATCTAAATAAAAGCATTTTAGTATCATGCTGACCTTGTCTTAGATTTGCTTTTATGCATACTAATACTCTATACTGATTTAGTAAGATTGCTTCCGAAAACATTTGTTTTTGCATGACATAATGAAATAATGTCGGTTTAGTTTAAATCAAGGAAAATGAGACAATACTACTTTACTTAAAATTTTTTTTTTTGCAAAAGTTCTTTTAATTATGAAGTGGCAGATTTTCTGAATGGTTTTTCCAGGGAAGTTGTACTAGTAGTGAAGTAGAAGGCCCTTCTCCTTTAGCTTTCAAGGTACGTATACTTTAAAAAATGACAAATTTCTTCGAAAATCTACATTTTGGAGTCTTTCAAGCAGATTTGCAACAGGCCAGTTACTGTAACCTGTTGCTTCGCTGCTTCAATGTGTTTCTCTGAACAAAGTCATAAAACTGTTGAACTGTTGTTTTAATCAACTGTCTTAATTTTTTTGCGATTTAAAATCCCAGGCTTGATCTTAACAAAATTTAGTCTTAATAGTCTGATTATGAACTGGTTTAAATAATTTCTTAAAACAGGGACTGCATAACTGCACCCCATCTTTGATTGTTGGGATAATTCTGTGGCAGCAAGATCGTTCATTAGAGTACTGATATTGCCTGCGTATTCTAAGCGAATGCACATGCCTGCATGCAGCCTTCTAAATCCTACTCTGTCCTATACAACAAAATTATTATTCTTAGATTGATTGCAGTGGGCTGGTAAAAATGGTGCTATTCTGTTGCGATTTATTAAATGATTTGCACTCAATGCTTTCTTAGCTTGTCATGCCATATATATATATATGCTTTAAGCTTAAAAGGTTCTACCAGGAAGTGCTTAATGATATTTGTATCATAACTTTCAAAGTTGAAATATGGGATTTTTAAAATTGCGGTGATGGTTTTTTTTTTAATTTTATAAACTGCAGTTTGATGGTTTTAGACATTTTATGTATCCCCCCTCCCCAAATAATGTTATGGCTTGCTTCATGTAATCAGGAGAAGGTGTTCACTATTCACACATTGCCTCATTATGCCTTGTAGTGTTTAAAAGTTACACACCAACTCTTATTTATTTTTTAATTTTTAATTGTGAAAGTCTTTTGCAGCCACGCAAGCCTCTGGTTCAGAATACACCTGAAGTTCCCAGGCGGATACCTTCAAAGTGGTCTCCAGTGGTGCGACCTAAACCAGCAGCTTTAGATGAACAGGTTTCCATGTGTACCAAAAGACTTCTGAATAAGTAATTTCAATAACAACAAAAGTGCATTTAAAAGAATTCATTGTTTTGTTTACCTGGTATTGTAATGTGCCTCGAGCTTTCATCAACTTCTCTAAAACATCTTGATCTTTCTACAGCTTTTGGACTGTGTATCCACTGGCATGTATATTATTTTATGTATGTTTCTCCTGTTAAATTATACTTACATGTTAAACATATTTGTAGTTCTACAGTCACAAAATTGCATTGTATACTATCAGCTTATCTTCAAGAAGCACTATCATGCTAGTCACAAAACACCAAAAAAGCATGAACATTTATTCGACAAGTGTAGGATTAGATATGTATCTGTATTAGTTTAAGATTTGTTTATCTTGGTTTCCTTTCTAGTTAAAACAGTACACTTTGGTCATTTTACAGAGTATTTTTTGACTATTTGAGTGTCATACTAGTAATGTCAGTGCCATTTGCTGTCAGATGGTAGTTTTATTAAAACTATTTTTATTTTCTAACATATAAAGCACAATAAAAGAAATCATTGCGTTATCCAGTTTTCCTTTAGGTAGGGTTGCGGTCCGGTTAGCGCCTGTCACCAAAACAGTGAAGGTTGGCTGTCCTGGGTTCAGCTCTCAGGCATGCTGGTCTTTCTCTGCATGTGACATCTGCTTGCAGGGCTGGCTGCCTTATCATGATATAGCCTTGGTTGCTGGCTCGGCATAAAACACCAATCCTCCCCCCCCCCCACCTTTTAGGTTGTGATTTTGTTTAAAGTTTTTTTTTTTTCAACATGATTTCTTTATGTAGAAACCTCAAGGCCACACCCAGCATCTTGTGATGAGTCGTGAAACTGATCAGGTGTTTAACCCTCTTGGTTCAAGATAAAAATGAACATTACAATGACTGGCTTATAACTGAAGACTGCGAAGACGACAGTGGTGAAGTTAGTTTTTTTAGTATTGCTGCTCTGAGATAAACATTAGACCAAGAAACCTATACATTTTTGGAAAAGAGAAAAGTTGAACATGCAATAAAAAGTAATGAAAATTGCCTTGCCCGTACTACACGGCAAAGCCATGATCGTGGCCTTTCAAACCAAGAGAGTTAAAACTGAGAAAAATCTAAAGGTTTTTTTTTTTATTGAAAATAAATAAGTTTCAGGAATTTACTGTATATAAATATATATATTTATATATATACCCCCTTCCCTCTTGCTACTTTACCCATCTTTCTCACAGAATCACTATATTTTTCTGTTCCTGTTACTTGATGCCTTTTGTTTTCTGTTTCGTCAGTACTGTCGTTTTCTTTCGTCCCCTTTGTTCTGTGTCTACTTAGTCCACGTCTCTTCCTCGTTTTAAGCGCTAAGAGCATGCTCTCTATGAGTGTGAATATGCGCTATAAAAATCTTCACTATTATTATTATTATATATCTCTCTCAAATCTGTTGTGATAACATTTCACAAACATGAAGAAACTTGATGCACTCTTTGAGGTAAAAATACTGTTGTTTCAAATAGTTTGCCGACTTTATAAATACAGATTACACTTTTGTGTCTCTTATGATAGGCATGGCCTAAGTTTTCAGACAGTAGAACATTCACACAAGAACGATTACGATCCAAATAGTTGGATGCTAAAATTTTTAATATTTATATAAGTACTCATTTGTGCAGCCTGAGTAGTGAGTTACCTATTTATCAAATGACTTTTTTGAAAACGGTAATATACTGAAAACACATTTATCACAATAAAACATAAAAAATTCAAGGAATTTAAATATCTGTACACTTAATACTTTAAAAAGCAAAGCTTTAGTAATCTTATAAACGAACTTTATTTTGAATGTTGATGTTTGCTTGAAAATATGTAATGTGTACTTGTACTTTTTAACTACACAGAACAACCCTAAAACATTACACCATCAACCATAGTTTCATAATACATTCAAAAGTATACAAGGTCTTTGATTCTAAATATGTAAGAAAATGTTTTGTTTTTTAAAAATAACTTTTAATGGAATTGTCATGGCAAGGGCATTTTGTATATATAAACTTTCTGACTAGCCTGAATGCGTTAATATTCTAATCCTTATGTTTAATAAAAAAAAGGTTAAACAGCTATTTCATGTTGAGTTTCTGTCCTGAAGAAAGGTTAAAAAGAAAATGGTGAGTGGGGACAGAAAGAGCACAAACATTACTGGACAATAACAACTGTATAAACAGCATATCCAAGTACCTCTCACAACTTTACTCTTGGAGATTAATATTAGCTGACCAAAAGCAGCCTTGTTAAAATGTGGATCCTAACTTTTTTTCATTTTATAGAGCCCAGTTTCTTTGCAGCACACAATTTCTATTTAGAATTTACTCCCCTACCCCAAAATGTTCAGATTGAGAAAATGAATGTTGATTCTTGAAGTGTTCCATTAACATTTTTTTTTTATCTTAAAGCACTGAAGTAACAGTAGTGGCATTACCCTTACTCTTCAGTACTATTAACTTTGTTGTAACAAACTTTAAATACATCAGTTTCAAACCAACATTAAAAATAGACAAAAAGTTGATAAAAATTCAAGAATATTGCAGAAGCTAAATTGTGGAAATCTTGGCTCTGTGGCTGTCATTTGTGCAAGATATACAAGCACGTCTTAATAGTCATGAATCCTCTACACTTCCATTCAAGAAAAGCATTTTCAAATTTGACGTATTCTTGCTGCTGCATCAAGCCATTTTATTCTTTGTTCTGCAACCAAGGAGTACTCAGAATGTCTGTGATGATGTCATGTCCCCCGAAGCCTGCAAGAATACAGAAATCAAATTACAGACCCAAAGGCGTTTCTTTTTGTCAGTGCTGATGTGTGTGGATGGGACAACAGAGTAACATTTCTTCCTTCAGCATATCATTTTCACTGGCACCGATTCATGTGATTTATTAGTGCATGGAAGTTGTTTAATATTTTGGTCTAACATGAAACATGAGCAGTCTATATAAACTCACCATTGGAGGGCTGCTTCTGAACTGATGATTTTGTGTGCCATCTACTTCTGCGCACCACAACAACTTCAGTTAAAGAAACTGATGGGGAAGAGAGGGTACTTGACTGAAACATTTATCAATGAATAACAAACAATATTACATTTCATTTGTCTTAAAGACAGCACATTCCACCACTCTTTCATTGAGGCAAGTATCCTTCTGTACCAAATGGTGAGAAATCTTGGTGGAACAATTGACACATCACTCTCACTAGAGAACCACATCAATGTGGTCTCTAAGTCAATTTTTGTAGTGTTTTGCAGACCTTGAGTAATAGTTTCTTCCACCAAGAAACTTGTGTTCCACGATGCGTAGGGAGACGTGCGGCAACGAGAATGGCACACTTCTAAGCCTACCCGTTTTGAGAAAGCGATTGGTTGGCTTTTGTGGATGTGATGATGTAGGGCGCAAATTCCCGTGACGCTACAAGTTGCCGTTCCTGCATGCGTCGCGCAAGCGCTAAATCTCAAACTCATATCAACTCTGCTGAGCTTCCCAACAGCCTGCTCTACAAGCTTCAGAGAGCCCCAAACCATGCTGACTGCACTATCTTATTAAAGTGTTAATCCAATCATAAGACACTACTCCGTAAGCTGTACTGGTTGCCTGTCCATGCCTGATTTGACTACAAGGTGGCCTTATTTTGTTACTGTTGACTCCAGGGCCTTGCCCTAGGATAGCTGAGTTATTAAAACCTTATCAGTTCAGGGGTAGTAGTTATGAAGCGAGGGCAAGCCATTGCCCTGGGGCAACATGAAGAATGCAAGGACAAGTGCCTTGTTTCCAAAGTTATAAAGCGATGTCCAGACCTCACTGATGTTTTATCCCTCAGGCCATAGCTATAATGTGATGTCACAGGTGCCGCAAAAAAGAAACATGAAGCAGTGTCCACAAGGTCTTGACTCTCCTTTATAACTTTGAAAACATGAGGCTTTTCCTTTAGATCCCCATTTTGCCCTGGAGAAGCATCTTACTCTCGCTTCATAACTATGGCCCCAATCTACTCATTCCGATCTCTTGCATGTGTTACATATCATATGGGATAAGTCTGGCCACTGCACTCTTTCTTTCTCTGGCCCCAGTGTCTAGAATGCTTTGACATCGTCACTTGCACAATACCACCTTTGATGCTTTCAAGTCTTGCCTTAATACACCTTTTCTAGGAATACTTTAAGTAGCTGGTAGATTTCTCTTTTCATATCTTCCACATATGTGCATACATGTCTGTAGGTGCCTTTTTGTGTGTGTGTGTGTGTGTGTGTGATCATTTGCTTAAGCTTTCTGATGGTGAAGAAATGTGCTATAGAAATGCTGTTATTATTATTGATGTCAATGTTCTGCACAAGCATTTGTCATAAGATTTACAAGTAACAAAACAATTATATCATTACTCCTTAAGTAAGGCAGATAAAGCAATAAAATCTGTAAATGAAGGAATATACAAGGTCCATTCAAGATGCCTAATTAAATACTCTATATTACCAATAGCACTTTTACAAAACACTGCTCTGAATGGGTACATTTCTGGGGCTGTAGTTAAGCCAGAGTAAGTCATCTCCCCAGGTCTCAATGGGGAACTTAAGGAAAACCATCTTGTTTCCAAAGTTATAAATCGGTGTCCAGACCCCATGGACACTACTTCAAATTTTTTATCTCACGACATCTTTGCCACTGTTTTATAACCACTGTTTTATAACCATGGCTTTAGGGATAAAAACAATATTTTAGGGGTCCAGACACCACTTTATAATTTTGGAAACAAAACACTTGTCTTCGAGTTCTTCATGTTCCCCCAGAGCAACATCTTACCCTAGCTTCATAACTACCACCCCAGATCTTCAAACACCTTACATTAATTTGCCATAGACAACGCTCCCATTACTGTAGCGGGAGTGTTATGCAGCTTGTGCTGCTGACAGTGCTTTCTTCCTTCCACCCTGCATCCGCTTCCACCCCATCGTTGGTCGCGCGAGCGGAGCATCGCGAGGCAGGCAGACCGCACAACGGGTGACATAGCACCCAGCTATTTCAGTATAAATAGCAGGGAAAAGCCGGCTTCTGGACCTGTTTGTCGAAAGGCGACTGGTCCTGCTTGGATGAGCAGTAATTAAAGCACTCTGAGTACAAGAGAGGTACCTATTTGCCGAAAGGCGACTATCCGGCTGAAAAGAGATTCTCGTCACTCAACCCCCTCTTTCCCCCACCCAAGGGAGTTAGGTGTTAGGATTTAGTTAAGTAGGTTAGTTAGGAATAATAGTAGTTATAGGTGTATATAATGTAAATAAAATTATGTCTTTGAACTTATCTTTGTGCGTGTATTAGTCTGTACGTATGCTAGCATGATGTATGTGTCTTCGTCGTGTGAACGAGATGAATGAGAATCACTAGAGCGAAAGAAATTGTGTCAAACAGCAGAATACACATGAAGATCCGTGAAGCTGAACGACACACTGCAGAGAACACACTTTGGTTTAGGGAAAAGCAGGGTCTTTTGTGGACTCCAAGGTTGGCTGAGTGCGGGTGCAGTAGATGAAGGAAAAAAAAAAAGAACACAACGTGAGGCAGTATATTAGATGATGCACCCGACTAACGAGAGCTAGAACTTTAGAAAGAAATAAAGTTCTCTTTGGGAACTTCCGTCCTCTCCCCTGGAACAAGAAAAAGGAACGGACTGATTTGGCACTAGGGCCGTGTAGTGTCGATCATCAGTCCGGTTACAGATACTGGCTACATTACCATTTTATAAAGAGAATCAATCGTCATACACTTGAGTAAATTTCAAACCAGCAAAAATAGACTAGAAATATATGTAGAGAAATAATGCATACTCTTGAAACAATGCCATTAGTATTTATAGGAAAAAGAATACTATTCAGTCTGATGAAAGAAAGCAAACTTGTATAAGCAGCTTAAGATGTACAAGTTATCAAAGTTTTACTTATGCTTTGTTAGTTAACTGATTCATCATGAAAACTACCATATTTTTTTTACACTACCTGAGATGGAGAATTCTGTTGATTCATTGGTCTTAGACTGTGTAAACAGAAGTAATATCAGAAAATGAAATTGCTTGTAATAATTATCTTGCTTTGAAATAAATATGGAAAATGACCTTAATCAGCCATAAACTGTCATATCTGATGGCAATTTGTTCAGCAAGAATCATACAATTTTTCCAGTCATTTTTACAATAAAGAGACCATTAACATTTACAAACAAAAGTTGTATATTACGGATCAAAATTACAATTGTTAGCCTTGCTTACCTTTTAGCCGTAGGGCTGTTAAGGTCAGTAGCCAGTGTGAGACCATGATTTGATATCCTTCTAGCAACAGTTAACTTTCTTTTACTTCGTGGTACTTTGTGAGATACTGCTGGAGGCACTGGTTTATTGGCGATAGGGGTCTCCTGACACTTTTTCTTTGATCTTGATTTCCTCTTGCTGCTGCTTGATGCCTTTCTCTTCTTTTGTTTTTTCTTTGTCACTGCATTTTTTAGATTTGCATTTGAAATTTCTTTGATTCTATCAGAGAAAGGCAGAGTTTGGCCCTGATGTACTATATGGGCACCTGATGTAGAGGGTGTCAGGATTCTGTCTACTTGTTTCTGTGGCAGAACTGCCACCACTGGTGAAGGTTTGGCCTTACAGAACAAAGTTGCATGCTCTGATTTGGACAAAGGAGAGATTCTTGCCGTTCCCTTATATGGATATATACCAGTGCTCTTTTCACTGCACTTTTGTGGGATGGTGTGAGTGGGTAGTGGCTGTCTGCCTGCAGAGACGTGCGAGTTCGACAAAGAGAAGCTGTTCACTGTGGATGTAGCCATGCTTTGACTCTTAAGCTCATTCTGAATCCTCAACACTTCCTGCAAATGCCTGTGATGCAGCTCCTCCAGTTGGTGCTTAAGGTCTGCATGGTGCTCTTCCATCTTTTTTTCAAACTTGGGCAATGACAATGGCATGACAAGATCCGATGAAAAGTGCCTGGCAGCAGCCTCGACACACAGAGTCATGTCAGTTACCAGGGCAGCTTGCAGGTTTTTCAGCTGCTTGCCTTGATCGAAAAGCTGATGCTTGAACAAATCCTGCACACGTGTCTCCATTGTCTTGGCCTGTTTTGTGAGCAGAAGCTGAATCTCCTTTCTAATGGTTTGTGTCCAGACCTGAGTATCAGCTGCAGCTCTTGGTTTACTATCCTCCTTTTTGTCACCAGAGCACAGCTTCTCTATAAGTTCTTCAATATCTTGCATCTGTGACGTTGCAGCTTCTGCCAGCAGCTCCTGAAGACTGCTGTGCCACTTTTGTTCTTGCTGCTGAACATTACTGCAAAGATTTGTGATTTCCTTTAGAAGTCTGCAAAAAAAAACCCACAGGCAATCAGAGGAATAGTCCTTCAGCCAGTATGTTTTTACCAAAGTAGTTCGCTTTGAAGAAAACTATTCAAAGAATACAAATTGCAAGGAATCACGTAGGCATGAAAACACTGACTAGCAAAATCTGTATGATGGAAGCCAATAATGCGGGTCTTGTTCATCACCTTGCTGTCTTTGTCAAATGTGTTGCCTTTTTGATGGGCAGTCTGGTGGCGCAGCAGTTAGCGCCTGTCACCAAAACAGTAAGGATTGGCTGTCCTGGGTTCAGCTATTGTCTCGGGTACGCTGTTCTTTCTCTGCATGTGGCATCTTGCCGCGATATGGCATTAGTTGCTGGCTCGGCGTAAAACACCAATCCCCCTCTTGCCTTTTTGATTGCTTAATACAAGACCTAAGTGCAAAAGCTCTTCTAGTTTGCTGTAATCTTTGTTGAATTATTGAAGATTACATGCAATGGCAAGGCTGTAGACTGCATCATTATCATTACGGATGGCATTCACCTTCTCAACATGAGTAGCTATACATTGATTGGGCAGTAAACTCTTTGCTTTGAGACCAGCTTCCATCATTTGTGTGCATGTGTGTGCGTGCATGCGTGTGTTCTGTGCATGTGCATGCATGTGAGTGAGTGAGAAGCACTTTGAGCCAGTCTTTGACGGTAGGGGAAAGTGCTTTAGAATAATCAACTTTATTATTATTACTTTATCATCTACTCAGCCTTTCTGGGAAAGGCATGACTGACAGTCTGGTGGATTTTACTATGGATTTTAACAGTAGCAGTAAATGTGAATAGAGTAAAATACATGCTGCAATACTGATGACAGTACCTCTTTTCCATGTCCTTAATAAGTCGCTGATTTGTATTTTTGCACTCCACATGCTGCTTGCTGTGATTTGTCATATGTTTTTTGTACTGATCCAGTTGCTGACATTGTTGCTTTGATGTTTCACGAGCCACTTCTAGAATTTCCTTTATTGCACCAACAGATAACATTCTGATATAAAAGGCATAAATTTAGTTCATATACCCTTGCACTGCAAAATTTCACATTATCAAAAACAATAAAAAGTATTCCATTAATGTATACAAGCATTATCAGGTAATGTCATATTGAATGCAGTAACAGCTCAAGAAGGTGACTAATTTTGTTGGTTTTCTCCAAAGCATTTAACCAATAACACCATCTGGCATTTTAGAGAATGTTTATGATCTGTAAGTGTTTTGTCATTCACTTCTTTTTTGTAGGTCACCTTTTATAAACTGACCAATTGAAATATCCCTATAATAAAAAGATGCCATTTCAGGATTCAGTCTTTGTACATCTGCATGATTGTTATTTTACTGAAGTAAGAAAATATTATATTTATCTGTACAACACAGATGATGATAATGTACTGACCTCTAGCTTGTTCTTGATGGTAAGATTTGGAGAGAGGAATTCCTGGCACACTGTCCTTGCTACGCGCTTAGCATCTTCTTCTGTGTCTTGCATCTGCTTCTGACTTTGCAAGTATTTCAGTTCTGCAGTTTTCTTTGATAGCATTGATAAATAAAGATTCATAAATAAATCACCATAGGCCTGGATCATAACTATAGTTCTCATGCAACCTTTGACCACTTAATTCTCACTATTGCAACAGTAGTGCGTTAGTTTGCCCATGTCCAGTGAGGTAAAGGTTTGACATGCAAATTTGGATTGTTTTAATGTTTTAGTACTTATCCTCTAAAGTCCCTCTAAAGAATAGTCTGAAACTATCTGTGACCACTTAATCGCATTAATGACATTATAGATGATACACAGATGGATGTCAACATGAGTTTCTCACTTTATGATGGTGTACAAGCAATATGTGTTCAGTGGAAACTGTATTTTGAATGATGATCTTTTTTTGTAGGTTAATGATATGCAGTGTTATACTTTCTTACAATGCTGGGTAAGCGTAATGTATTTGTTCTGTGTATGTTATGGTAAGCTGTAGGGTGTATTAATTACATTTTTTGCCTTATTTTCCACTTAAGATAGGTTTACTGGAATGTAACCCCATTATAAGTCAAGAAGCATCTGTAGTCAGCTAGGCAGTGTTCTTTAGTTAAACACTAAACAACCTTTTTCTCCAAGCAACTAACATAAAGGCACAAGTAGACAGTGTAATCACTACTGATGTTACTTTTACTGATATTAAACATACCACTGCCAATTCCCGTTCCAGGTCATGTACCCTTGCTAGGATAGATCTTTGCTCTTCCACTGCATGCAGCATTCTGTCTTCATGCTTGCAGATGTCCTCCAAGACTAAATACAGGGAAACACACTGAACATAAACCTTGTTTAATCTTCTGTCGCTTCATGCATGTTTCTTAAATAACTGTAATAAATTAAAGTGTTGCAATATTGGTCTTTTTCTCCAGAGCCTTGGAGGGCAATGGATAACAAGGAAGGGTTTTTGACTGCTACACAGCAACATATCTAGTGACATTCAGCATGGATTAACTATAATGTTTTTTAATGAAATATGTTCTTTTGACTGATTAGCATTAATAGCTAAAAAAGATTTTTAAAAAGTGCCCATAAAGTGAAAAAGCATCCCCTCCACACACATGCATAAGCACTAACACCTAAGCATGAAAGTATGCATAGATTAGTTGGATAGAACTAGAGTGGGTACTAGGCAATTTGTGAGGGCAGTTACCCATATATGAGCTTACATAAGTATAATATGTAGAAATCAAGTTTTTAAAATAAAGATAAATGCCAGAATGACTTTAATCTTATGAGATTTTTTAAAATATAAATCCTCATCAAGATAAAAAAAAATTCTGTTCATGAATTTCTTCTTATTACAGAAGTGCACTTACAAGATTTTAAAGTTGCGTTAAATTTATCTCCTGAGAATTCTGTGGACGAATCAAGCTTGAACTTTACAGCATCCAATGAGGATTTAACCTGATAAAAATAAAAAAAAGTTAAGAACTGCAAAACAACTATTTAAGCTAATAATTTTGTTTTCATGTGTACTATACTGAGAGTTTAGGAAAATATAGATTGCATGCAATTATCAGGGTGTTGTCATTCATGCCCTGGTATTTCAACAGCTGAAATTTCAGGTATGGTGATGTTAAAGAATTTTGATGCTATTTACCTCCTTGGTGCTCTCTTGAACAATACTGACAACTTGTTGCAAAAGGTCTCTGTTAAGATTAAAAAAACAAGAGTAATTTTATGACCACATATTTCCATGCTATGGGCAACCAAAATACTACCAGAGCTGGCGTTAGGAATACGCGGGGTCCTGCGGGGCCCTGGGTGAATGTCATATGCGGGGCCTTTAGCTGTAAGTTCAGGCTATATACCGTATAACAGACTCTCCTTTCGCGGGGCCCCCTCAGGCGCGGGGCCTGAGGCGGTTGCCCTACTCGCCCTACCCTAACGCCGGCTCTGATACTATCAAGACATTTTGATGATTTGGAAACACCTTTAAATAAATTAACTGCTCACCTTTCATCTCTTTCCTTTGCCCTATTTTGAAAAATGTTGCACTGCTGCTGCTCAGTAAGAAAAGCTGGCAAGGATTTGTTGCTCTCTTTTCTTTCTGCTACTGGGTCTCTCTTAAGCAATGCTCCTCTGCTCATCCACTTCTCATACATGGTCATCTTTTTATTGCTGGTGGCCAGACCCTTTGGACATGCAACACACACACACACACACACACACACACACACACACACACACACACACAAACACACACACACACACACACACACTGAAGAGATTGTGTTCTGTTCCATTTGTTTTCAGCTAATACCATCTTCAGCTAAATGCATTTCTTTAATGAAGTGATAGGCTATTACAGATACGTTTAACAAGTGAAACATACAAAATTTTGAGCAAAAAACAACCTATTCTTCCATGACAGACAAAATATTCTTTGATCTACCTTATAACTGCCATATTACACCCTGCCATGAGAGAAAGTAAATGCATAGTGTGGACAAGTAGAAAGTATACATCTTGACTGGAGATAATATTACAAAATAATTGTTAAGTCAATGCTTGCGTATGATCTTGCAAAAAAAAATTCTGCTTACTGCTCTACAAATATTTAAAACATTTTTGTATAATGAAATGTGAAAATTAAGGGTTGTTATACCTCATTTTGTGATCCTGAGAGTCTCTGTGTGAACAAATCCTGTGATCGAACTTGAGACAATTCTGCTTGTGACTGCTGCATTTGAGATGAGCCGAATAAAGCAGAATCCCCACTGCCACTTGTTCTAAACAAAGTATCAAAGCAAGCCATGATGAAGGAAGACTAAATCTAAAAATATATCTCTTACTGCTTCCTTATTATTTTTCTTGGTATGTAAAACATTCAATGGGTTATGATAAACCACACAAATGTAGCGAAAGAGCTATTGTGTAAAGTTAACAACAAAGTATACATAAAAAAGCAGTTCTAATAGTCAATTAATGTTGTTGCTAGACTTAAATATGATTAGAAAAAATGTTAATTTTGACAATGCAGATTCAGTTTAAGTAAAGTAACTTCTTGAAAGACAGCTTATTACAATTTAGTTGTTACATTTTTTTTATTAACACACTGATAACTTGTAAAATTAACATAATCTGCTTGTACACACTATTATTATAATAGCTAGAGTGGATCAACAGTACTCGTGTAGTGGCATCACCGAAGAGGATCGATTAATATTAAGAATAACATGTATTTCAACTGAAAAATGAAAGTACAGACCAACCTTTGACTGTCAAATAACATTTCTTGGGTTGAATTTAAGTTTCTGAACATTTGACTTGAAATTATAATTCTGTTAGGCTAACTATCCACCACCAATTATGGGTTAGAAAAACTGCAGACGACAGTTGTAGAGGATTAAAACAAAAAAGCGTTACTTCCCTTGAGTCGCTGACTGTGTGTGTGTGTGTGCGCGCGCGAGCGTGCAGGGATTTAACTTTGCCAGGATACACTTCGGATATACGTTCGTGGTTTGTGTGTGTGCGTGTGTGTGTGTGTGTGTGTGTGTGCGAGTCTGAGAGAGATTTGGCCTTTTTTGGCCTTTGTACACGTGATATACGTAGACCCACATCACACCGTAAATTAGAAGACAACTTCATAGTGATCGTTATATTTTAAAATAGTTATAATTATAACTGTAGTTATTAGTGACCTTGAAGTGGAAGACGTTTGGTGTTTACTTCAAAATCACTGACAGCCTGATAAACGTGAACCATTTACAGAAATGAGTTGTTGCTGCTCAAAAGAAAACAAAAAGGTGGGATGAGGGATAAGACTGCTTAATTTACGACCATTGCAGGCAATAGCTCGATCAGAACTTAACAAAAGTTCTACGAAAATTAAAAGCAATATTTTGTTATTTTTCAAATAAATGCTTACGTTCTAAAATTGGGTATCTGTGTATAATTTTTCTATCATGTTTTCTGTAATGGATTATATCAAACAAAGAATCTTCCGAATGTCGTGATGTTTACTTTCATGGAGGTGTTGTGCTGCCAGGTATTTCAGAATGGGATGGGAATATCAACTTTCAATGTACTGAGATGCAGAGCGTTTAGGTCAAAGTAACATATATGTCACTGTAATAATAGGGACTCTTGGTTATTAATCCATGCATTTGAAAAGAGACTGCACGTAATATGACAGAATTTTTTCCCTTTTCCATGGATGAAAGAGAAAACGAGTTCTGGAAAACTGCGACAGTTGACATTATTTATTTTAGTCAAGTTTGCGATGTCCGTTTTAACGTGTGGATGAAATATGTTAGATCGAGCAGTAACCTTATGGCTTAAATATTTTTAAAAGGGTGATTTAAAAAAAAAATTCAGACGCTCTTTAGGAAAATTGCCGTTTATTAAAACCTAGTTTCATTTGTCTAAGCTACAAGGAGCTGATTGGGACTGATCTGTACAGGAATTGTGTCTATGGGCAGCTGCTTTACTTCATAGGATAGGGGATGATGAGTGAGACTAACAAAAGATTTTGTGCACAATATCATAGATGGCATGCATTGCCGATGGACGTTTGTTATACGACTATCAGATGTGCGCATATCATGCTATTTTGTAGATATGTATATTGTTGAATATTGTACTAGTTTTGTGTATTGGTACATTATAGAATGAAAATTGAAAAATAGGTCGAAGCAAACTGGGAT
Organism: Marisa cornuarietis; assembly: GCA_004794655.1. NCBI lineage: Eukaryota > Metazoa > Mollusca > Gastropoda > Architaenioglossa > Ampullariidae > Marisa > Marisa cornuarietis. Next base: position 5,469,866 of record SMMW01000651.1, read on the forward strand.
TTCAGCAAGAAGAAAAGATCATTTATTCTTTCCTCATATTGCAAGGTTTTTGTCAGCAACAACTATCAATACTACCATCACCTTCAAAAAAAACAGATGATTTATTTCTTGTTGTATTGATATATAACTCACTCATCTTGCATTTCTAGACATTTCTTTTTAGAAGAAAGCGGGTACGGAGAAAAAAAACCGCAACCAGATGTTGTATAGAACTTCGCCGTGAGTGCTACTGTAGTTAAAAAAATACACTCGATTACGAAACGATCGCACAAAGTCTGTGTCAGCATGTTCGTCATGTCAGCGTTTTTACAATAGTTGTTGTTGTTGTTGTTGTTGTCAATAAAGCGTGCTACAACAGGATCTGCAATTTCAATCTGTGGTCAGCTTGAGGGTTTATGAAGGACAGGGCTGGTTGGCGGAGGGGGGGGGGAGGCAATAAGGAAAATATAAAGAAAAAAAAGGGAGAGAAATGCGCAGGAGCGTGAGCTTCGATAGCGGTTTTCTACTTGCCATCGAAAGGGTGAAAGGTCACTGGGATCAAACTGGTGACTACCTCGGCGTGTTCCGAAGACCCCCTTGGCCTATCAGCATCCCCTCTGCTGTCACCCACTTTTTGTGATTGATAGTGATAAAGCAATCGCAGTAACATATAATCAGTAACTGTACAGGGCTGATAATCTAATTTTATATGTACAATAGCTTATTCTGTGATTGCGTAAACGGGACAAAAAAGATAACCCAGCAATTGGAATACTAGTTTACTAGCTTTTTTTTCCTCTCTTGTCAATATGCATTTTTTATGTATGCATAATTCATTACAGCATACGAGGATATTTATCTATTTACCTGCGAGCCTGAAATTTCAAGAGAAAAAAAAACCGTTAGAACGGGGCAAATCAATCAATTAAACGCACACATAATGAGATAGGTACTTGGGGAATAAATCATTATCAGTAGTTACAAAAGCACTGTATGGAGTATCCAGAAAAAAAACCAACGACGGTCAGCCTTATAAACTTGAACGACAATTTTTTTTTTAAAGATTTGATGTAGACCAAGAACAAATGGATGAACTGGAGGGATGTGTAATCATTAATTTCTGGAATATAAATATGAATCAAAGGCTGTGTAAAAACTGGCAATGTATTTTTCTCTCCATTGAAAAAACAGGTTTTGCTATATTTCGATGTGTAGAGAAATCATCCTCTGATAAGGCTGTGAATTTCTTGTTCACGTGGCTGTGTTGAATAAGCTTACCTATCGACTTAAGGGTCGACTAACACAAAATCTGATGTAAACGTTTATCTCTATTAAAGTAAGCTATGCATAGTGTAGTTTCTTCTTTCTGTCCTTTTCCCGTCCTTCGTTTTTTGTTTGAATAAATAGATGAGTCTTTTTTCAGTTTCTCCGCTTTCTATACCCAACAAGTAGGTTGACAGTTAAGTTAGTGTGCTGCGAACGACCCGATGCCCGGTAAGTCGCAGTGATAACAAGGACAGACGTCAGAGGCCATCCCACAGATAATATAGAAATTCTGAATATCGGTTTGATAATGCATCCTTCGCGAGTGTGCCTGACTCGACAGGCACCTGGTTTGTCGCCGTCTTGTTTGGTGGTCATGGAAACGGTGCACGTACGCACGCAGCTCTGTCTACGAAATATTTGTCAGGACGTTGACCTATAGTGGAGCTAAACATTTCAGCTTAAAAAAAAAACAACAACAACAAAAAAACGAAACAAAGACTAAACAAGAAATACAAATAAAAAACACCCATGCAAGAACACTACGCACACTACACGCGCACGCACTCACACATACGCACACACTTCCTCCCTCTCTGTCTTACACATTTACACACAGATGAGAGATTATAATAGCAGTATATGCAAAACATAAACAGTGATAATATTGATGAAGTCGTTGATGACAGCGGTGATGACGACGGAGATGATGATGGATAGATGGATAGATGCTAATTCAGAGAACAGTAGGCGTAAAGATGAATGGACTCGTCAGGCCTGACGTCAGGGGGGTCTGGTGTACCCGGACCAGCGGGTGTGAAGGGGGCTCGGCCTTAGTGGGTTTTTTTTTTAAGTTCATCTCCGAGGAAAGAAAAAAAATACAGTAACCCGGCTGAAAATGCAAAATCATTTTTCCGTATTTAGTGACCACTGACGTGTACAGAGATGTAAAATGCTCATGTCGTGCAGCGGTGTAGATCTTAGTTGTTTGCTCTCTTTATTACGTTACTAAAGGTAATGCAGACATTGCCAGTCTTGTAAGCACTTGTAAGCATGCTACTTTATAATGTGAAAATAATTCACGATTACAGTTAAGGAGCCCAGAAAAGTCCTCTGCCCCGGGGCCCGTGCTGGCTCTCGGTGGCCCTGGTACTTAAGGAATAGTTCCGTGGTGTATCTTGCGGAGTGATGGTTAGTGTTAGCGTTAGTCCTATAGAGAATCTTGTGTGGTTTGTCGCCCGGAACTCTTTGACAGTAATGGTCTTTATCGAGCACCGGCCGCGATACTAGCGCTGGGCCAGGAGATCACTTAGCGGTATATAGCCGTGCATATTCTTCTGTCCAAGACAAACTGATGCTTATAAAGCTATAGCAGAAGACGATCGAAGGTCTGCAGGTTTTCGGAGAGAAATCCGACTCTCAAAACCGTGAATTTGTGTCCGATATCAGGCTACTTCACAACCCGTTCAAAAGACAACTTGCTTACTAGTCCGCTGAGCTTATAATTCAGTACGTAGTAGTATTTTGACAAAAGAACCCGCGCCATACGAAAAGCATTCGACAGAAAAAAGATTCCGGTAGTCTGAAAGTCTTATTTAACTATGCAGCATTTTTCAAATCACAATTATTTAATTATGCAAACAACCTACGATTTATAATTTTAGTAGATTGTAAATGATCATTTTTTGTACATGTTTTAGCAGAGAAATCTTGTGTTCCTATTAGTTTTGGGGCTCAGCGCTTATTTTTTCACGTCCTCCAAAATATGTACCTCTCACAACTTTGCTGCTCGGGTCGCGTCGTGTGAATGGCTCATAAGTCTTCAGAAATCGCCAGATATCTTAACGACCGATTTCCTCTGATCTGTTCTCCACAGTAAGGGAAAACTCAAGTAGACAATTTGCAGACCATGCTGTCAAGCTCAGACTTTTCTGGCAACAACACTTTGTATCTATTAATACACGAGCCACCGGTTCGCCGGCCACTGAGAGGGTCACGGTGCGGAAACATGCTACACCGGAAGCCCTCTAATAAGCAGACAGCCCCAGTGCCCTACAGTGTCAGGGTAAAGCTGACTCCCTTCTTGGGGTTTCCTTCCAGTATCATATTCGCAGAGTTTATCGCATGTAATGCATTCATTACACTTTGCAATTGCGCTAGAAATGCATTCCCATAATTATTTTTCATGAATTTGTGTTTTTTTCTGGATGGATACTGGGAATAATATTCAATTGATTTTCTACTTTAAAAAAAAGTTGGTGACATTCGATGCGCTTTTTATATCAGATATGTGTGCATGTGCGTCCGTGTTGGGGGGGATACGGGCGCGCTATCCTCGCCATTGAGCTGATGTTTCGTGTTATCGTCTGTTGTTCAGATACCCGAAGTAGGCACAAAGTCCGCTGTACCCTGTGCACTAAACGGAAGGCCATTCATGAAGAGGTCTGCTGCCTCTTGCTCAGGTAAAGGAAGAAAAAAAAAAAAAAGTCGCGTAACAAGCAAAGAATCTGAGGGGGGTCACGTGCTGTTTGCCGTCGGTGAAGCCGGTTTCTCTACATGTCGCAAAGGGCCTGTTGGAATGTCGCAATAATGCATTTAGCGCCGGCCGTCTTACGGTATGATCGTCACGTCCATTCAACAGTCAAGCGAGAGTTTGTTTTCAGGTTCTGCACGTTCTGGTGGACATAGTGTCCATCTCTTCTATTCACAACTTTTTTTCCGACACGGAAAGTTCAAACTGACCGGCTTAGTTTTGCGACAGTATGTACAAAGTTAGACTCGGTGCACCGCACCGTTAAATGTCATCGCGTTCAGAACAGTTCACGATTCGCTGAAAAAAATCCAGACATAATCTGTTCTCACATATTCCTATCAAAGTGAAGTTCTGTTTCAAACTTTTTATGGGATTAAAAAATACAGATAGGGAAATATTTAACATATAAAATAAATACATGTAATCAGTGGCGTAGGAAGATGCTCGACTTTGGGGGGGGGGGGCAAGCTCCATGGTGACAATGAATAACGTTCACATTCTTGCCTTCCCAGCATCTTTATTGGGGGGGGGGGCGGCTGCCCCCCTTGCCCCCCCCCTGTTCCTACGCCACTGGTAATGGAAGTGTAGAAATGCGATAAAACATTTTCTGCCACACTTTCGCAGAAACGTAAGTATATTCAACGACACTGACATTCCAAGAGATGTATTTGAATATTTTACGCACGCACACGCAGACATACACACAAACGACTTGGGAAATAAAGAGAGAGACTGCATTTCCGTATCCACGTGTAGTGGAAGAAAGCACATGAGCTTATTTCCAACTTTTTCTAAGTCGCACTTTACCTATTCATTTTGATAATTAGATCTTTCTTTAAATGTTTAGAAGTATCCGGGTATTTAGTATATCACTCTTTAAGTATCTTCTGTATTATACATGAGAAGAAATCGTGAGCGAGTACCAATACAAACAGCAATACCACAATAACAAAAGCTTAAAAGAGGACGAATTGAGACTTTAAAGCCTAGTTTTGTTCTAATTAATGGCGTTGACATCGTATCTGGCACAAGCTGTGTACGATTTCAGAGTTTACAAGACAATATTGTGCAAAGACCCAAGAGCGGAGTAAGAGGTATGGGACAGAAGAAAAACACGGTAATTTGCTGGCCTCGAGCCTTTGAAACCATCAGCGAAGTGCACCCACAATAAACTGCGGCTCGCGGATGTTGTTCGTATAGTGTGACGTTAATGAGGCGCTTGGATCTTCTTTCTTTCGGTACCGTGTGGCGCCAGCAGGACGTGCAATGTCAGAACATCTATAAGGAGGAGTATGTAGAATGACTACACCCGCAAGCTAATGGTGTGCTAATAAGTTAAAGTCCATGTGCGATGGCGTGTTCTCGCGGCTTTCGTGAGGAAAGCGAGAAAGAGGAGCATTTTATCAAGCTGGTGCTTAGTTACTTATTGCAACGCGCGTTATTTCATCGTAAACAGCGAAGCTGAAACGTCATGAGTTGAATATTTTCTGCCCGCAATGACCTTCTTCGTAAGTTCACACTTCCATAGCGCGAACTGTCGTACCTCGGGGCACGACTGAACTGAAGAGTTAGTTTACATACAAAGCAAAGATAAACGACTGCGACTACTGACAAGTTAGAGAGTGGCAGGAGTTGAGTTGGTGGGTAAGGCGATTTCATATCAGATTCATCACACTGACTTGACCAAATCAAAGGTTAATTTGCATACAAAGGATAAAGACACACCAGATTCGGCACTGTCTTTGGTGGCTCTAGGTGCTCTCTCAAGGCTTAACTAAAGTAATTTAACTTTTCAATTATACACCTAGATTTAAAAAAAGAGATTTGGCTTGATTGACGTGACGAGAGCATGTCAGAGCAAAGAGAGAGAGAGAGAGAGATCAGTAGCTGAGTGATCAGATCCTTTGCCCTCGGACAGAGAAAGACTCACGCAGTTAAGGAGAGAAAAATCTTCTATCGTGGTAGAGGATTATTGATTAGCTGACTTGGCTGTTTCTCACAGGAGTCTAAATTATCGCTACAGTTGGCAGCAGATGGTATAAAAATGCAACAACATGTATAGATCAGAGCGCTAGGCTATCTCTTGTAATTAGGGCTGCCTCTGTCTGTCTGCTATTCCCTTGTCCGCCCTTGCCTGTGTTTGTCTTTCTTGGATGCTGACCGCTGTCTTGGCAACTCGCGTTATATTTTAATGCCGTTTATCTTCCTGCTGGGAATAGAATCACAGTTGTAAAGTTTGGGGGTATTATGTACCAAAAATATTCAACAGATGTTGGTGTTTATTGTTTCAGCCAAAAGGAATGCCTTGCTAAACTCCCTTCTCCACTTTCCCATCCCCCCCTAACCCCCACCCCCAGATGTAACGCGGTTCGCAAAATCGGCCCTCTATGATCCGCAGCCCAGCTGTTGTCGTAGCAGCGGGACCACCATTCATCAAGCCTGCCAAAATACTGGGTCAACTGGACACGCGCCTGGTGACTACACCACTCAGAACGAGGCTGCACGTACCTTTTCGTAAGGAGATACGCAAAAGCAATCTGAGCCTAACCAGCTCGGTTTAGACACTGGCTGAAGCACAAATGCACACCTTCTCTGCAGATTGTCGAAGTTAACTATCTGTATGAACATTTTGTCTAGAAAGGTATAACCATATAGCTCCGAAATATCACAAGTTCAGGCATGCAAGAATGCGAACATGGAGACAAGTATTTAATAACAATAATTTAAACTTGATAACACAGCATTACATACGTGAGTGCGCCCACCGTACATATATCATGGTTTAAAACTTACGTACTTTCTTACGTAGGTCTCTGCAAAAATGTAAGCATATTTATAGTTTTTAGATACGCTGTTAAATTATGATGCTATTTATAAACAAATATTTACTGATATTGTTATTTTCCAGAAGTTGTCATACATTGTTTAGACAAATAGAAGATAGTGAACTCTTTCCCCAAATGAAAATGTTTAGATACAGTATCATGTTAATGAGTCAAGAACAACAGTATGACAATTTTAGCAAGTTTTTTTTTTTTAAAGAAGAGGATTGTTTGATTTGTCTTTAGGCAATTAGATATCAAAACCGTGGGAGATGTGTTTTGGTACTTACAAAAGTAACGTTTAATAGTATATCTTTCTTACTGCTGTTTCATAGTGCCCACCCAGTAGTAATCTTTACTAGTCTTTATATTTTTCTTCTCTTTGTTGATATTTTATCATCAAATTGCTTTAGGATTTAACTATGATATTACATCTGTTAGAGGAGAATACTTATTGGTCGATCGTCTACTACATTTTCCAATTCAAAGCATTTTTGCTTCTTCGTACTTCAAGCTTCAATAACAAAAAAGTTTGAGATTTGGAACAATTTATAGATGAGGTGTCTGCAAACCTTTCAATTTTTTGTGGTAAGTATCGACAAGGCTTAAATACTGCGCACATAGCCGACATAAAAACTGGAAGAGGTCAGGCCCAACACTGGGGTAAAGGTCACATGCATAATTATATCATAAAGGTGGATTCCAGCCTTAAGGGACTATCATCGGAATACATACTTACAAACTGCCACACCAACCACCATACAGACCGCACCGTGAAGAGGAAACCTCCTCGTTGGGGGACGGGGGGAGGAAACAGGGACTAGTCCGCAGGAAATCCTACCTCTACTGCACAGGCGACCGACGCCACCTGTGCCCCGCCTTTCATGAGCAAGGGCATAGCTAGGTGGAGCTCATCCCTCACCATAACCACCACCATAATCCCCACCACAACGCATGCTATACAAACCACAGCAACAATCACAATCGCCTCCACTAACACAGGCACACCACTACAACCACCAACACCACATCTCCCTCTTCACTCGTCGTCGTCTACCCTTTCTTTTCCTTCTCTTATCTCCCTGGTCGTTTTTTAACACTGCGATCGATTTGTCTAGCTGTTCGAAGATAATGATATAGCATGCACTATACATGTACCCTCTAGAAATAAAACAGCTCCTGCTGAGTTGCGCAAACGTCTTCCTATCTCTTTCGATGCATAAACGTTAGACATGATCTGGGCCTCGAATTTATGAGTGAAAGGGAGATGCAGACTCCTATGCAATCCAGCACTGTGCATGGACGCTTTGGCACAATATCGAGCCATCCATTGTAAACGTTCTGTAAGGAGGACTTTCTTGGAATATAATGGGCAACAAACGCAGTTGTCTCCTCTTGTTGACAATGTCACCATTCCGTTTGGAGCGTCCAACGGGACGGGCAATGTTTTGACTGCGTCACAGAAAGCAACAAAAGGGGACACAATCACAATAGAACAATAAGATGGTTCGCCGAACTATACGTTACCCAAGTTCTTATCAAGCCCAAAGCCACGCGATATCTATGATAGCTGTTGACACAAAGGAAAGAACGTAGCATGATGGCACAGCATACCGTGATAAGCTGTCTCTCAGCGCTGATATACGACATGTTATAGTGAACCCTCCAGCAATCTAGGGTCTACTTACAAGCGGAGATTAGACCGACACTCCAGCTTTCATAAAATAAAATCTAGTGGAGTTTTGAAATGGACAGTAAAGCGATCGCAAGGATGTTTGTTAACAAACACCAGATGTCGATTTTATATCATAGACTTAAAATCTGAAGAACATGTTGTCACATGAATATGTTGTCGGTGTGCAGGAGTACACTGTATGCTGCTGTCAAACGTTAGTTTGTCAGCACCGAGGTGATTTCCTTACCATTAATGGTAGAAGCCTGGAGTCCGTCTAATGGTTGTTTTTCTGTGGACATGATGCAGGTCTTTTCGCGGTTTTCTTGCATTTCTAAAGTGCTGAATGGTCTGTATTTTCAACGATGTTGATATGTCTACATTTTAAGTTTTTTAAGAAATTATTCTATTCAGTATACTCATAAATTAATACAAGAACTTACATTTCATTCAAGGCACATAACTTTGTTACTGATGAAGGTCTCTAGGGGACGCCTTACGTAGAACCGAGGTACGAAGAGGATTCAGTAAACTTCATCCATGGCGCTTTTCACTCTTAACACATTCCTTCTGTACACAAAAATCTCAAGAAAAAAGTTTGTCCTCAGACTTAACAGCTCATCTCACTTTAATTCAAGCTCATGGCCTCATAAAGCGTGACATAAAAACTAACTTCTGTCCTTATGGGCTGACATGTTTTTTTCTCAGTCCCCTCTAAATTTCTGACCCAGCTCATAATTCTTATTTCGAGGTTTTTGATGTACCTGAGAATTGTTATGTTTCACTTGTGACAAGTATTGGAACATCCCTTTCCATCTTCTCGTCTATAATCTGGAGATAATCTAGTCAGCTCTTAATCATTCTCTATTCTCTACCCTGACTTTTATCACTCGTAACATTGTCCCTATAGCAGATGATTAATCTACATCATTTGACGACAAAAAAAGATAGATATAATATTAAGGCTGAGAATAAAGAAAATAAAAAAATAGAGATAGAAACTCGTAAACAAGAAACAAAGAACGCAACAAGAAAAACAGAAAGAGAGAAAGGAAGAAAGAAAGACAGGAGGAAAGGAGCGAACGACAGAAAAAAATGAATAAAAGAAGACAGAAAGATATGAACGAAGGAATTAAAAAGTGAAGGAAGAAAGAATTGTAAGAAGGAAAAGGAGAGAAAGGAAACCGAGGCGACCACAAGAGCAATAGAATCAGGTCTTCATTCACTCGAGGCTAGAGCCTCGCGGAGGGTACGCGGTCTTGAACAACGAAGAAGGCACAGTCTTCCTCCAGCAGCGAAAAATAAGAAATCAGTGCTAATGAACTTAAGTAGCCAGATCTGTAAACCTCTTACAATCTAAGAAACATTAAGGTTAACTGGCATTTCAACTTCCGTTTCTTCTTGCATTATTTACACTTCGCGGCGACAGATTGTTGCCATGGCTATGTGTAGGGCTAATGAGGCCACTCGAGTGACAGCAGCCTCAGGGGGGTTGGGGTGGGGTGGGGTAGGGGATAGACGGGGGAGTGAGGGGGGAATAGACGGGAGAGTGGGGGACGGGCGGCAAAAAGAGGTCAGAGGACAAAAGCGCTTTGGAGACCAGAACCTGGCGGACAAGAAGAATGCCTCTAATGAGGAGGTCTGATTTTCTAAACTGGATGAAAGGCGATTTGTTCCGGGAACATGCTGACGATTGACATAAGACGTACGACTCTCGCCTGCAGGTCTGGCGGTTATTGCGTGGCCCAAAAGCGCTTGTGCCTGCTGCTGACGCGATTCGAAGCGATAGGGCTCGGTGACTTGTGACGTCACGTGGAGGCTAACGTGAACCACCTGACAATCGTGTGCCTGCTCGCTGCGGGCACGCCAAGTCCCGGCGATACGAGAAGTGGTTTATGGAAAGGGTGATGCATGGTTAGTGCGAAGAGTAAATTGTACGGTTTGTTGCAAATGGTTAGTGACCGGTTACGTTTCTAGAGGGGACGATAGGTCGTTACAACAGCAGCAGCAGTAGCTGGAACAGAAATATTTAAGAACAGTAATTAAGACCTAAGGTTTTCTTTTTTTGTGAGAGGGGAGGAGGAGGTAGAGGAGGGGTGGTGTTGTTGCTGCGAGATTCTTGCATTATAGGAAAAAATTGCTCTTCGGGGATTATGTGTAATTTAATATATATATATATATATGTTACGCTTCGACGTTTATCTTTGATAACAGTTAACGACTCTATTTGCAGAACATAAACACGGAGCATAGTTACGCATATAATTATATATAGCTACATAAGCTTTACGCACAGTATACTCCACTGTGTACTGTACGTATTCAGGCCTGTCCTTTTAATGGAAATAATCCATTGAGTAAAGTCCTTGTGACTTTTTGAGAATGACGATGACATCGGGCCAAAGTACCCAACACGGAAGAACACCTCTTGGAATTTAAGTGCGCAAGGCCGGAAGTGCGGAGTACTTCCTCTGAAGATGATGTCACGTGTCGCAACGCCGCTGACAGCCAGACGAGGCCGAGTAAATGTCACACGAGGGCAGCTGCTGCCTGGCGCATACCGTGGAGTGGCCAGCCCGTGCAAAGATGGCGCTGGTGTTGTACAGGGTTCATAAACTGTGTGCAAGACGATATTGGCCAGCTCTCCTCCCAGCAGGAGACTGCTTCTTTCGTGATCAATTTATGTACGTTCTAACCGAATAGTGAGAGAAAGATGGGGGCAGAAGACACACACACACACACACACACAGAGGGAGAGACAGAACACTGAAAAGAGAAAGAGAAAGATGCTGTAACACTGAAAAAGGCCATCGGACAGTTTCAAGTGTGAGTGTAAGCAATAAATATTGTTAACAGCATACCTGTATAAAGTATAACAGGAGTGGATTTAAACGTGCACAATAACATGAATTAGGAATGCAACTACTGCAACATTTTGGCCATACAGTACTACACTTTGAGAGAGAGAGAGAGAGAGAGGCGGACAGACAGCCAGAAAGGAGAAAATTAGGTCGTGGAAAGTTAAAAAATCGCGTGAAGCACGTGCAAGATGAGACATAACTGAACACTTCACATCATCTCCACTTATGTAGCTCAACTTTTGCCTCAATGGTCAACGAAGGACCGAAGGCGCAAGTCCGGCCGTTTCGCCATCTATGGCTAAACACCGTCGGCACTTGACTGACTTCTTTCGCAGAACGAGGGGTCATGCGCTGATAAGACTGCTTTCACAGTGTGCACAGCCATTGTTGTGCGTCACAAGCATTCATTGGCAGAACTTTGATATAGAGTAACTCGCTACGTCATGGGCCGGTCTATGCTATTTTTTCAGAGGTTTGGGGTTAGGGTTAGGGTTAGTTTGTTAATATTTGGGCAATTGAGTGGAGAGACCAGACGACAAATGTCGCGAATTACTCTATATCAAAGCTGTGCCCATTCATTTAATACTGACTGGGCGCTGGACACATGGAGCCCAGTGCCACGAAACACGACAGATACACGATGACAACACGCACAACACACATGAGCGTTGGTATAATACTTACCTACTCTCAAGGATGAACATGCTAACGGTTTCACACTTGTATATGCTGACGTCATTCAGTCACCACCAAAGTACTAAAGAAACCGAGGTTACGGAAACGGATGCACGCACGGAAGCCCAAACCTCACCTCTGCGCATGCGTAGATATTTGTCTATAGTCGCTAGGATATGAACAGATGATTTCTAAGCCGTAGAGTTGATTGAATGCAATACCGTCTTTTTCAGTGTAGTCCAAGGTCTTCTTGGGGTAGGGGGGGATGGGGAAAGTGTTATTCACATTTCGACTTCCTTAGTTATAGCACTGCTTTGAATTTGTGTTAGGTTAAAGGTTAGACTCCGTTAGAGGTAGAGTTCGCGCGCATACTAACACCCGAGCACTCGACACGAAAGCAAAGACACAAGGAGGTTGGAGGCTCATCTGAGGTACAAGATTCTGAATTTACTGTGTCGCACTATCTTTACCTTGGTTAACATCCACTTCTTAAAAAAAAGACGTGCATGCTCCACTGAGTAGTTGATGTGGAGAGACTATCCCATTCTCAATTATTTTTCCTATATGTCACATATTATGGTGTGCCACTCTTTACCGCAATTAGCAAGGCGCTCAACATCCTTTAAACGGTGCGACCACTAAACAAGCCGTAGAGTACTGAACTCTTTACTACAGTTTGTGGTCATGATCGTCGTAAGAGGAACTACCTGTGTTCATCATTTCTGTTTTTGCTAGGCGCATGTAACCGGCAACGTACGCCCTTAAAAAAATCTGACGGGATGTAGCTGTGCATAAATATTTTATGTTACTGCTTAACTTTGGATGATTCAGCACACACACACACACACACACACACACACACACACACACACACGTGCGCGCGCACACATTTAATCCCCTTCACAGCGTCCTTTTGTTTAGATCATTATTGTTATAACAAACGGGATCAAGCTCCCCTCCACTCCGGTCTGAAGTGACTGGCATCGCGATCTCGTGTTTAAGCCAGTCTAGGCTTTCAGCGAAGAAATCTCAGTGATGTATGCTTTACTTCGACTTCCTGCATCCGGAACCGTTAATCACACCAACTTGCCTTGACTAGTGCAATTCTGTCTAGACTCACCACTCTTTACTACAACGATACGCTCACGATTTCACCAGACAAAGTGCTCCAACGATGACCAGCAAGACGAAAAAACGGCTAACGATAAAAAAATCTCTTTGCACGATAGTCTCCCCTAGAAGATTTTCTAGGCCAATCACGAAGGTTACTATGCAATCTTTTGATCCTGGTGACCAATTAGATGACAAATTTTGGAAGATGCGATAAAATGCACTTGCTATGAATGTTTCTCTATTTGTTTTATTTGTGTTTTCGTTAGAAAAAAAGTACAGAACGTGTTGGGATGGTCTCCTCGTCAAAACAAACGTTTTCACTTGTAGTGAGCTACACTCAGTCTCAGTGACATGCCACAACTCTACGCTCTCACGTGATCTGTTCCCTCCTTCCTTCTACCACGTGCATAGTTTAGGCATGATGGCTGACAAATAACATTGTGACTAACTATGCAGAGAATTTTGATCCTGAAACATTTCAATTTCAGAAAGTATTAAAAAATACTCCACTGGATATTTGGACTTCAAAACCTACGAAAATGTATTCACAAATCACTTTTTAATGACCCCCCCCCCATATACACTACTACACAGGTGTATTCACACGTCACGCAAGTGTATCTATAACGTCGACAGTTACCCTTCCTGCGTCACTATTTTAAGGATAAGGAACCTGTTTGTCAGAGACTAATTGGTGACGTGCTCGTGTGTGTGTGTGTGTGTGTGTGTGTGTGTGTGTGTGTGTGTGTTTGTGAGAGAGAGAGAGAGAGAGACAGATTGTTGACAAGACGACAGATCCTGTTTTCTTCTCCCACGACCCTCTCGTTGCAGGTAAATTTGCTGGCAGAAAAAAATAATAATAAATAAAAAAGATAAAAGGAGATTTATATCAGGTTTCTTCTTGCTACGTATTGTTTCGTGTTGGAGTAGATATGACTTGGTGAGAAATTTTCATTAATTTTTTTTTTGGTAGTATTTCGTCATTGTGGAAATTACGTGCATAAACACAAAATACGTACAAAATTACAAGCGAACAAATGAACAAAGGAACGAGCAAACAAACGAACAAAAGAAAGAAAGAAAAGAAAGGAAGGAAACAAAGAAAATGAAAAGAATGGTGGAGTGACACAACAAGCCTCTAGAAGAGTAATGTACACTGCAAAGCAGCAGCAACAACAACGAAACCTGTTAGAGACTAAACATTGACTTGACATAAATTTATCGGGTTTGTGCGATTTTAGATAGCGATCTAATACGATAAACCACGGTCCGACCAGACAACAGCATTTGCCTCCGATAACTGAACGCAAGCAGCTTACCATATTGAGCACGGAGAGTATGCAATGTTTTCTTCATCAACGTATTTCTTTGCAGTTTGGCCTGCAGTGTGTGCGGCCTGGTAATGAGAAAAAACATTTGCAACGCATCCACAAGTCCGTACAGCTTGGTGTCGAGGGGCAGAGTTAGAGACGTACATGCAAGATGAGATCCAGATAGTACTGACCACACGTTTCAACAGTTTTTACTTGGCTTTTTGTCTTTTGTTATATTGCTCTTTTTTCTGTCTCTTTACATTTCTTGTGAGTCTGATTGGCTGCCTGTTTGCTAACAGACATATTTCTTGTTATATTGTTTGTCTGACCAAGCGTCCTTAGGTGTGTGTGTGTGTGTGTGTGTGTGTGTGTGTGTGTGTGTGTGTGTGTGTGTGTGTGCTTTACGCCGAGCTTGCAACTATATCACGCCAAAGCATCCAGCCAGTAAATAGATGTCACATGCAAAGAAAGAACAGCGTGCCCGAGACGAGATTTGAACCTAAGGCAACCAAGACAGGTCAGTGTATGTGCGAGATGCACGGACTCAACATCTTAGGGGCTTTCCCGCGTGACTCTACAACTGAAATCCGCAGATTGCTTCGGTTTAACAAGACGAGGGGCGCAGTTGTGTAGTGGTTAAAACCACGGACCTTCATCTACTGGATAAGTGTCTCAGGTTTATATCCGGTGTAAGTCTCAGATTTCCTTATCAGCGAACCCGTGTTTCCGGTTCCGGTTTATAGTTGCGAAGAGACACGGACCTTCACTTAATTTTAATAAAGGTCAGTGGTTTGCAGACGTAAATGGATTTGAATAAAAATGGACAGGTGCAAATTGTTGCATTGTTGGATGTCATACCAATAAAGCGAGATGTCGTTATCCTCAACAAAAAGTAAACATCTATGCTCGTCGCCATCATAGCTTACAATACCAACCGACCTTAGCAACGGGGGGCTTCCCTATTGTCGTCTGCTAGTGAACTCGTGAACTCAGTGCTACCACGGACCTTCATCTGTGGCATTTATTTAATTAATTCTTAAAGTATAGGCTTTTTGTAACAGAATAATCTATATAATTGTTTCCAAAAAATCAAAAACAATGCTTTAAAAAAAATTGTTAGTGGTAGAGCAAGTCAATAGCATCTGTTGTGACGATGTTTTTATATGATAAAATTGACGATAAACCCACATGCGTTTTCTATAAACAGCCAAAATACATTCTACAGAAAATAATACTGTTGATTTTGCAATCAGTCTTCTTTAACAAGGTTCTTATGACAGAAAAGCTTAATTACTTATAAAATTTCTTCGACATTAGGAAAACCCACCATTTTGAAATCGGAAACGGAAGTGAAAACCTAACGTTTGTAGGGTTTGTTACAATTGGTCACTCCTATGATAGCGCAAAATATTCAACGAATGAGAGAGACTCATCCAGTAGATGAAGGTCCGTGGTTAAAACACTCTATTGTCAAGACTATAATATTGAGAACTAAAAGGTCCCGGGTTCAGATCTCTCTGTGTGTGACACCTGTTCGCAGGTCTGGTTGTCGGGTTCCCTCCCCCCCCCGGGTCCTCTAGTTGCCTCCCATCACAGTGACAAATCATCTCTAGGTGTAGGCATTTTCTTGCCAAACCAACCAAACATTTAACAAAACGATAATCGTTGCTTAGTTATCTCTTTAATTACTGTTTTCTCTCTCCCACCTTTTTTCTTTCAATCAGTCTTTCTGTCTATTGATCCCGTCACACCGCTAACTTCCCTTTCTTTGCACGTGATACAGTGATTACTCCCCAGGTGTCCTCAGCTCGGTAATGAAGTAGGCAGCTGACTTCATGATTCGTTCATCTTTATAACCATACATCTTTGTTCTATTTGTATCCTCAGGCGCCATGCTGCGTAGTTCTGCAGTGTGCGTCAGGTATGAAACCACAATGAGCCGCTATGGATTGACACAACAAACGCCTTCTTTAAAACTGCCTGGTCAATCACTCACTGTTACAAACCGATGATCCCAATCATTGCTCGCCAGAGTTTTTGTCGATGCACTTGCATGCACAACCATGTTGGTGTACTTAATACTTCTAATATTTTTGACGGCAGCAGCTGGCTCCATAGTAATTGTCCTTTTATTTCTAGTGGCTGGAGAGAGAAACTCGATGGATGACCTCAATGACCTTCGACTTGGTGTGTGCATGGCACGTGTGTGAGTCACGGTGCATCATCATCGGCAGCAGTAGCCACGTGCTGTCAGCTGTGTAGTCACACCAAAGGCCCCATCGAGGCTTCTACGCAACTGACATGTCTTCGTCACCAGCACTGACAACCAGTCGTTGAGCTTTCCACACCAATGCATCACCATGCAGTTGGAGGTATGTTCTTTTCGCGTGGAAGTTAAAGTGACTTTCAGGCTAGGATTTTGAATATCGTCTGCGTTTATTGAGATGTTAGTGGTGAAAGGATGAGATGATGGTGTGTGGAACTTAAAGGCGGTTATCAGCATCTCGGAGCTCGCCCGGAGGCCTGCAAAACAGCTTGCTCTTTGTTGCGTCCCCTTGCAGAGTTCTTCTTTCACTGAGTCAGCAAGCGGACAAAGCTCGTTTCTTTACCGATGATTAACTTCAGTGTGTTGGCTGTTTTGCACCTAAGCAGAGGCAACAGCTTCGATTTTATTCCTAGCCTCTTCACTGCCTCGACTTTTTCCCGCCTCTGACACATTATCGAACGAGACTTCTCAAGAAATTGAAACTTACTCGTGTGGCAAACCCGCGTGGTCAGATGAAACGCACCCTCATTCTGATATCGCCTCTCAGCACGAAAACCTGCGGAAACTTGATCTGACCATTCTGGCTTCCTTATCTTGGTGTCTTTTCCGTGGGTGTGATGTTCACTCGTTTCACCAACAGTCAAGTGTCAGCACGGTGAAATCAAGAAGTGCATTCTTAAACAGGATCAATCCACGGGGCTTTAAAACAAAATTGCAGAAAAGACTAGTCTGTGTAATGGGTGTTTTTCGTAACCAGACAGGAAAGATTTGTTTCAACTTGAAAATTCTCATCGACAATGTAGCAACGAAAAAAAAAGGTTTTAGCAGATAGTCTGTACTTATTGTCACTAACACACCGACAGAATAAATCAGGTAAGCCGTCAGCTGAGAATCTATGAACACCTGTTGATGAATAATTAACTACCTGTTGCCGCGAAAAAACTGGCCCTCACTGTTGACGTCACTGGTTGCCGAGAAGTAGGAAGGCAGTGTTGAATGTGTGACTGGAGTCAGGTCGCTGTATATCTCCACAAACCTCGTGAAGACCCGTTTCTGTCTCGCGTACAAAGCAACAGCTTTTACCCAGTCGCCAGACAACGCTCCTTGTTCTGACAGAACTTCGTGCAACGTGACGTAGATGTTTCTGAGAACAGGACAAGGCAATGAGGAGAGATGCCTGCTGTCTGACTGTTGGATGACACCGATCATAAGAATTGTGGAAGAGTGATGCAGTCAATTGAAGGATCTCCGTTGGCGTGCTGAGAACGCGTGCAGAAGTTTCAGATGGGGATTGGATGAGCAGATGAAAATTATTTCGCGGAATGTTGAGAACGTGCCGAGGATCCCCACTTGTGTTCAGGCAACAGCTGTAGGGAGATCACCAGTCAATGTGTTGACAGCAAGTGCAGAAACTCTTGTGGTGTTACTGTGGATGTTACGGATTCATATGTAAGATCTCGATTTCGTGTGAAGTTCTGAAAACACATACATTCATACATGTGTGTAGTGTTGGAAAGACATCTCCAGGATATCTGTGCCCTGGTATTAGAAGATTATCTGTGTGGTGTTAAAGAGGAACATACCTATATTTGTGCAGTGTTGTGAGAACATATCAAGGATATTTGCTTGGACATACGAGAGCTGACGAGGATCTTTTGATAGGATCACGGCAAAACACGCAACAGCATTCCTTAGTCAAACGCAGGTACGTTTTTACTTTTACTCCTTTTTATGTATACCATATTTTTCTTAACAAGCAGAAAATGGAAACCCTAAAACTAATAACTACTACATGTGTATAGCATGCATGCAGCTGTGCCATTGTTCTTAGGCAAGGCAAACATTTTTTTTAAAGCGTTCGCAGTAGTTGTCCTCGTATTATTCGTAATGTTATTCATTCACTGAGATGTAGTGACATCACATGTCACCACCTTTAATCCTCGAGCGCTGGAATGGTTTTAATTGAGAACAGTAAAGACAAACGCGACATGTGAACATGAAAGAATAACAGACTTACGAAAAAAAGAAAGGGGTGGGGGAGGGCAAAACAGAGAACAGACAGACTAACACAGACACACAGTGAATGAAGGAGTTGTAGGAGAAGGCACGTGAAATTAGTTTCTAACGCCTAAATCGTTTCCATCTTCAACATCTCATGAAGGGACCACACGCACACTTCTCCATTCATGCTAATGTAGTTAAAAAAATAATTTCGCTCTTTTTTTCACATCTTTGGATTATTGAGATGTGAACATTTTTACTTGAGCTGCTTGTCTCTGATAATATTGTCTAGCCCCATTTACTAATAAGGGCTGCAAATGCAAGTCTCTTTTTCACACACTCTCTCTAAAAGCGTCCTTAAGTTGTAGATATGATTCTGAGACGAATAATCCTGAATTTTAGGGACGACTCTTCCTGGAAGACGATCTCTGTGCACGCGGGGGTCAGTACCCCTCAGTAACTTGATCCAGTCAGCGTCCGATCAGGCCGTAACTTGAGCGCACCACCAAGACGTTCCTGCGGCTGTGAACTTCGACCTCACTTCCTTATTGCAAGTAGCGCCCCTCACCCCCTACTTGCATACTAGTCCTTGCACACCAACCCTTCACTGCACACTATCCACTGAACACAGCATGTTAAGCTACACACTACTGTATGATTTCCACTCCCCCCCACCACCACCACCACCACATTCACCACCGCACGTGACCTACTCTGCTCTCTGAACGACTTTTGTTCACTGCTTCTTGAGAGCTGTTCTGACTACACAATGCAAGTCCCTGGTTCTGACGGAGCTGAAGAGTCTACACGGAAGCTGTTTACGCCGGATATCGACCCGATTTAAAAGTATGGAGCTTCTCACTAGCTGTCTTCCTCGAACTATATTCAAATGGCTTTGACACATCGGGGGAAGACCTTTAGCGAAGCACGTCTTGATGACGGATGAAGGACGACAGATGATATATTTATATATAGTTTACTCTGCACGAGTAATAATAACACTGCTAGCTTCGACCGCTTCTTGATACTTACTTTCACTCTTGTAACTCGATATTTAGGCTACTTTTCCACTAGCAGGAGAGTCGGGTTGTCGGGTTGTTGCGGGAATAGGGGATGGGGCCTAGTGTCATAATCTATCCCTCTTTCTACTCACCCGCTCTTCCACCCGGAACGAGTTTTTTTTTTTTTTTTTTAAGCAGACGACGATCAGTGCTGTCCTTCTAGTTTACGACGTACAGAAAAACTCACCACGAGAAATAGTGAATCAGTGCATTAGGTTTTCAGCTTGTTTCTCGGGTTTTTGGCTTGTAACTTGGAGTGCATTTCAGCGTAAAACTTGTCTTGCTCGACATTGCTTCTGACATAAACATAAACAAGGCTGAAATAATAAAAAAAGTTTCATTGAAATATGGCAAGAAAGACATAGTCTTGCCCCACTGACACTATTTGATATCGAGTGGTTCAGCAGAAATTTAAAATATATACTAGGCATTACAACGGCAATTGATTGCCCTGGGGCAACATGGGGAACGCAAGGAAACATGTCTCGTTTCCGAAGTTATAAAGCGGTGTGCAAACCCTGCTGGTGTTTTATTACACCTAGAGCCGTAGTTATGAAGCGATAACAAAGATACCCTGGTAAACAGAAATATGAAGTAGTGACCACAGAGTCTGGGAATCGCATTGCAACTACGAAAACAAAGCGCTTTTCCTTCAGTTCCTGATTTTTTCCCTGGGGAAGGGACTCTCGTTTGATAACTACGGCCTCGGGTTAGAATTCTTTAAGGGCGTTAAGTTGGGATGAGGGACTACAATCGTTTGTACGGAAGCTACGATCGACCTATCATATCAGTCGATGAGCGCAGACAACCTGTCATTAGCTTCTCAGAATGACGTTACGGAGCGCCTTTAAAAAAGCAAGAATAATTTTTATTTATTATTTATTTGCCCTATTGACATATTTACGCGACGAGTGCTTAAAAAAAAGCCGATAAAAGAACGCATGAAATCTTTATGTCTATACTTTAGAAGGGCGCTTTAACTTTGCCAGTAAGGTAGAGTACATCTAAACTTCGGTAACTGTTGGCTTCTTAACCCGGAAACAAATTCGCTGAAGTCTCGCTCATTCTGTGTAGGCGATACGGCACTGTGCTCCAACTAGCGTATTGTAAGTATAATTCTAGTATCTTTGTGCAGTCATTTGTAAGCGTGGTTCTGTTTGTGCTTTGGAAAGCATGTGGGTATCTAGCCCCAAGACGGTTTTGAAACCAGTTACATTCAAAAGCCGAGTCAACTCTTTATTTACGCCTCTGGAGTTACTGTGCGCCCTGATGTAGTCAAATTGAATCGAATATTTTATTGTTTAGACCATCGACCCCTAACAGGATGTAGTCGGAGTTTAGTGTCTGCTTTTGTTCTTGGTGATACTTTTATCATTACCAGCGTCATCGTCTTCATTGCAGGTGACATCGCTTTAATCATCCATTGTCGTGTACCCTAGCACTATGTTTTCTTTTTCCCCCACCAACCATTTCTCTATCTTTCTACTGCCAGATGAGTGGGGAGGGGGGTTGGTGTTTTACGCCGAGCCAGCAACTAAAGCTATACCACAAGACACCCAGCCCTGTAAACAGTGCCAGATGAGTGAAAAGTTAGCAGCGGAGTAAAGTTAAATACACACAGAATTTTCTGCACTTGTGACCTGAAGATGATGAGCTGGTATAATTTGTCCTTCCTGCCAAACACTCACACACACGCCACTCACATAGCTGGCTGCTGGTTCATAGCAACACAAAGTCATGTAATGCTTTCTTGTGCACAGCTGACCTCGCGCGCCATGACGCGCGTGCACTCTCTGCGGCGGAGGCTGGCGTTCGTCAGGTGCGGGTGTCGTGCAACTGTTTGACTGCAGACGAGAGTCCCCTCCATGGCTTAGCTTCACTGCACGTACAGGTAAAAAGTTTATGAGAAATATGAACAGGTTCTATTGGGTGTAATTTTTTAAAAATCAAATGGCTCTGACAAGGCTATCAGATCACAAACACACCAACGCGAGCGCACGCACGTTCAAGCACGCACACACAAGCACATACGTGCAAATCTCACCGTTTGTAGATTTTTTTTTTTAACTTTAATAGTGACAAATTTATTGGCCTCCAGCTTTGTATCTACTGGGCCACGCAGTTAGAAGACGTCTTGTGTCACAGTAGGACAAGAGCTCTCATTTCACACGGATGTTTGCCTCGTGGCTATGCGGCCTTGACACCGACACTCAACTTTCGCTTTTGACGTGTCCACACCTGTTGAAGCCGGTAGTCTTTGTGGAGGTGGTGGCGCTGGGTGGGGCTGTGGGAAGGGGAGTTGTGCAGGCGGAGGAATGAATGGTGGTGATGCGGATGGAGGGGTGACAGCCTGAACGACACTATTTTAACACCCAGCTCAAAGCCACACTCAACTGAGGTACAAACTAGTTGACATTTTGTTAGCAAAGGGTCTCGGGTAGCCTTAAGCCGGTTTGTAATTAGCCTGCGGTGCTGTATGGAAGAACTCGGAAGCAAGACCAATTAGCCCTGTATTGTTTGTGCAGTCATTTACGTATGGCACTTGGTATAGGCAATCGGCAATTAAAAGAAATTCACACACGCCTGTATCTTACCCGTACTGGAGCCGGCGGCACAATATGTAAGTGAAGGGATTTGTTTAAGGGTGAGAAAATCAGTTGTCGACAATAACAGTTCAATCAAGAAAGACGATAACCTTGATTGAAGGACGAAGAGAGAAAGAGAAAGAAGGTAGGCGTGGGAGAGACAAACAATTGTTTGATTGGCTTATTTAATGAAAGTATGCTTTCTTTTAGTGATGACTTCGCACTGTGGTGGGGGAAGGGGTTTATATGAGAGGAATTATGACACCCGAAAAGTCCCAAACAACCAGACCGGAGAGAAGAAGTGTTACATCCAGAACTAAGAAGTATGCGTGCGTCTAGATTAGGTATGACACGGGACATTGAGACCCTTACTGCAGTGCTGAGAGACAACTTGCCACTGCGCCACCGGGATACCCTGAGATATGAACACGAGAGAAGCACAAAGACACGTGAATACAAATAACAAGCTAGAGAGATCGAGAGAGAAAAAAAATGAAACTCTCCCCCCCCCCACACACATACGATATAGTTTAAATAGGGCAGATACATTTACTGTCTTCAATATTTAAATTTACAAAAGTTAACAGTTTCATAGTACTGAGCCGCTCCATGGCTCGTTTTCATTCCGGAGGCGGTCTTGGGACAGTCACAGTAGCTTCAAATCGAGCATGACTTCAAGGACCAGTGGGATGCAAATTTTTTTAAATGATTGAATAAAGCTCAGTGCGAGGTAGTATTTCCCCAAATATGGGAGAATACAACCCTAACGTTTTGGAGATACACGGCTACAGACATGAGTATACACAAAAAGTTGTCGACAGCACAGACGTTAGCATTGTACTTGGATACGTTTTCAGAAAATACTATCTCAAACTGGGCTTTATCAAGTCGTTAGAAAAATAATAAACCTCCTTACTTGACCTTTAACGAACATGTATAAGCTAAAAAACAAAAAAGAAACTGACACACCTTAGAAATGTATTATTGCTCATGTTTTGCTAAGCTCTGTGATCATCACTTTCTAAGAACCGGATCTTCTTCAGTTGCATGAGATGGGTGTTATCGTGGCCTGAGTGAGAAAAACGACATTTTGTAACAATGCGTCATGGCAGAAATCAGGTTCCTGGGGTTTTCAAGAGAATTAGCTGCGATTATCTCCAAGTCCAGTATTAATAATCAGGGCACTTTATTCCACACGCCCATCCTCCTTCATTAACCATGACTTGACCTCAGACAGCGGAAGATGCTAAAATCAATTATTACAAATTGCTCACGCACGCGCACGCTCAGACGCACGTGTATAGAATGCTTTGACGCAGAAATGATTAAATGTGTGGAACTTTCTACACGTCGTGTTTGATCTAAAACATCGCGTGCAATCTTCACTTCTAGTAAAAAAAGACACCCCCCCAAAAAAAAACAACAACAAAAAAACAACCCCAGTATCATACTGTCGATGGCTCGAGACAATCTGATTTTATTTTTCATACATATTTTTCTTATACGTTCAGACAGTCGGTCTTTAGGTTTAGCTGGCGGATTAGCTTCTTCTACCACGAACAGGGCAGGAACAAAATTTCAGCCAATCAAATTGCACGATAATATACGACATCCTGCACGGTTCAGAGCCAACAAGAACGTCAGCATAGCTCAAAGTACTTGCTGTTCTCTTTGAACACAAACCTGAATCCCAGCCCTAACTCAAACCCGACTTTAAATTCTAACCATAATCCCAACGCTAACCCCATGCAGTCAGCTAGAGAGCATAAGAAAACAGTCGCGTCAGTAACGAAAAAAAAAAGAAAAAACAAGTGAGAAAAAACAAAAATAAATAAAATATGTGTAAAAGGGTGAGGGAAGCGTCCCAAACATCGAGCCAATAACTGTCTTACCCCCAGCCTACCACCCGCTTTCCCCATTGCACTGCAGAGCAGTGGTGCTATTTAATTCTACGTGTTATTGCGATCTAACGAATTTTGGGAGGAACATTTTTAACTCCAGTTGTTCCCATCTCTTGTTTCACACTGTTGGTCGAAGTAGGCGTTAGACAGTTCGCCAGTGGGTGAGAACCGAACGCTTCGTTAACCTGTCTACCACGGCGACGGCTTTCGGCTTCCACCACCTTGGTGAGCTATGGCGACCGACTGAAAGGCAAACTCTAGTGGTGACTGCAGGGCTAGCGTTCGAACCTTCCAACCTTTCGTACTCACGCCGTTCTGTCTGATGGTAGCCCGTGACGATGAAATATTTAGACTTCGTTAGGGAAATAGATGCAATCGACCCGCCATAGAGTCTTTCAGTCCATCTTTCCTGTGTAAGAGCAGGGGAGTTGGAGGGGGGACTGTAGAGGGAGTAAATAAAGGGTTAGAATTAGAGTCGCGGATATTGATAGAGACAACATATCGCATTCACTCAGCTGGTCGCTGACAGAGAAATCTTAGGTCAGGGATGTACAAGGAAATGCTGAGAGTACAAGAAAACAACCAGCTTGGGCGAAATGAGGTCACATACTTATGCTAACCCTGTATGTCGCAAACATCGAGGCGTGCGAAGCTTCGGTTTACCTATGACCCTAGGCATGCAGGTAGGAAGGGTCAAGCGATTTTGTTCTATCGTGAAGCCATTATTTGCATACAAATCGTCCAGGTCAGAGGGCATTTGTATACAATGGGCCTTTGGCCTAACCCGTTTACGGTTCGACATCATATGACTGAAATCAAGTGGAAATAATCTCTTTACTTACCCGATTGTTCATGGGAGGTGTTTATTTATTTGTTTGAAGGAAACATTGCCTTCATCTACTGTTTTTTTACTTTTTTGTTTATTTTTATGTTTGTTTTTTTTTAAATTTTTTTCGTACGTTAGTTGCATTGTTTGTTTTTTTTTTTCGTTCTGTCGTTATCTATTTCATTAATTCTTTCTTTGTTGTTGTTTTTTGATGGGGGCTGGTTGCTTGTCCATGCTTTTTTTTTAAATCCTAAGTTCGCGCGAAGTCTCGATAAATTTTTCAGCACACTCTAAAGCCCAACTATGATGATGGTGATCGTAATGATGATGATGATCCCTTTTCCAAGCTGAGCACTGCGTCACTCGCGAAAGGAACGTGGTATGAAATAAACAAAATATAAAACAATACAAATAAAAAAAAGTGGGGGCGTTAGATTTAAAGTGACACACTGGGAAAGTGTAAAAATGATGGCAGGGTTCCTTTTGTAACTTAGCTGAAACTTGAACTGACGGGCAGTTGCAGCAGGTCCCCTCACACTTAGACCACGATACACTCGAGTGAACTGTCATCAACAAAAGAGGACAGTATGCTTCAAAACGAACTTCCACAGTCCTCAGAGAGGGGAGGGGGCTTAATGTTAAGGCAGAGAGAGAGAGAGAGAGAGCGTAGTATCCTTTAAAAGCGTATTTAAAATTCTTTTGTGTTTTGATCCATACAAGTTTTAATACACGATTATGATAGCTGTACTCCCCGCCCCCAACAAATAGGAACAGCTCGATCACAGATAACAGCAAAACATATACTGCTGAAGTGTGATGTTTAAGTAGGAATGGACCAGGTTTCCAAGCTGTTTGTTCAGTACGGATAAAGTCACATTGATTCTCATTTGCAACAATGACACAAGACAAAAAAAAACCCAACCTAATAAACTAAAAAGATGTTGCTCAACAATTCTCGACTCGGCCTTACTGCAATAGATACAGAGAATCCAATTTGAAGGTAGGTGATTTATCGAGCAGCATATCGCCTATGCTAATTAAGATTAATATAACTGAACGTATTGGCCAATACCGCAGCGTGATAACAGTGTGCGGGTAGGTGCAAGCGTATCAATGATAGCTACAACGAGGTACGTGCAAGACATAGCATCTGCTTATGTTTCTGGTGAATGGATGTTGGTCACGGAGAGCTTACAGCTATGGATTCTGAAGCAGCATATTTATCTCTAATTTGAACAAAGTAAGTAGATCTTTATTTTCGCAGCTAGAAAGATGTGATTTTTCTATTTTCTTTTTTTTTTCGCGGCCCTGAGAGTCAGCCATTCTACTTGTTCATAATGTCATTATTTGTTTTCGGTCGTGTTCGTTTCATTTCTGCGGAAACAATATTACGGGTCATATCCTTTTGGCAGCTCACGAGAATCATAGCGCCAGGGTCAATAATTGTTATAGGACGTGTAATGTGAGCTTACACAGTTACTATAGACTTTTACACAGTTACTATAGACAGTTACACAGTTATTATAGACAGTTACACAGTTACTAAAGATAGTTACACAGTTGCTATAGACGGTTACACAGTTAATAAAGATAGTTACACAGTTGCTATAGACGGTTACACACTTACTATAGAGCTTGAGGTTAGGCCCTAGGATTATCGCATAACCCGTAACACAGTAACACGCAATTCCTTTAGAGCTTTGAACCTTACGGGAACCTTACTACAGGAGGATTAGAGTTGACTCTGTAAAGTGAAAGAGAGGGCACAGGGGAAGCTATTTTAGGTTCAACAGCGCACCCACGCATGCCCTGCGTACAAAATCGCGCACGTGTTTGCGCACCCTGACGTGTTTGTTGATCATCAGCAGAGTCCACGAATGCTGCACAGCAGGCGGCGTTTATTAATTGCGCGACAGGCCTCTGCCTTTGACATCACAGCGCGAGAAAGAATGGCTTCTCAGCAAAATTTTTGCAATCCCACGATGCACTCCTTCCTATGGGGACAGCGTAGGTGGTGATTTCGCACACGCACACGCACACAAATCGATAGGACATGCAAAACTAAAAGGAACTGAAATGAGCGTTCTAAATCTTTGAACCCAGATAAACAATCAGTGTTATCTTTCACTCATGTTATCAGTAAATTGTACATTAACTGTGTAACAAAAAGGGAAAGTAGCATACAGTAGACTAATATTGTGTAGTACATTAGTACTGTAAACCATGAGAAATGATAATAAACTTGAAAATTGTAAAGCGCTTTAATTACGTCAGGTATAAGAAATCGCCATCCTCCACCAATCATCCCCACCCCCATCCCCTAAACAAATTACAATAGTCTCACAACGAACGATCCGTCAGCGCATGTTTAAAATATGACTGCAGTATTGGAAATCGATGTAGAAGTTGCCGTTAATGGTCACTTTACTCATTTTACACGGTAATATTTATTATATCATGGCAATATTGATCAACCGCTTTACCAAAGTCGCTGTCACCTTCACACCACCTCAGGCTCAACACTACCACCACCATCAACACCATTACTAACAGTAGTGCTTAATATAAGCAACAACTATTCCTCTTGTTCTGGGCGAACAAACAGGTCACTCTGTGCACAAAAGAGCAGAACTATGCCACCAGCTGAGACACCGTGCCGCGAGCGGTCAAAGTAACAGGAATAACGAGCTGACCCAACCTCTATCTGTTTTTTTTTTTTTTTTAGGCAGACAGCCTCTTGTCAAGGAAAATCAAGAAAAGTAGAATGTATAAAATATTCGCAGACAAACACTTCACGATCTAAAGAACTCTCTAAGTTTTGGAAGCGAAAGGTCAGCGAAGGTATTGAGCGTATGTTCTGACTGGACACGAAGAGGCAGGGCGTCTCATAACAGTCGGAAGTTATCCCAAAATTCCCGCATTTTACCCTCAGCTGATTACACTAAAACTTTGTACCCACCCATATCTCTAGTATTTTGTTTCTTGTTCCATATGTCGTCTTCTTTTTTTCCAGATAATTCTGCCTTAACAGGTAGAACCCTTAAGGGTCTCAAACAACCCATATCGTAGTCCATCCATGGAGAAGTACCAGTAAAAATAAACTGTAGTTGATTGTGCTAAAGTATCACGTTTATCGTAATGATTATTTTTGCTAATATGCCCTGGTGAGTAGCATTAATTAACATTACAATGACATTTCGTTACACGCAGGACCTAATCCAGCTTCTGACTGGTCTTAATTAAGACGGCTAGGATTAGATTGCGCAAGGTGTAATGTAAGAGGTTCGACCTAATCGAAGTGAATCTTTGAAGACTTCTACTTAAATTTGATTTTATTGAAGGCACCTGAAGGCTACAAAGTTTGGCTGGCTGTGCACAGAATTTGCTGTTGTTTTTGTTGTTATTGTAGGGTGGTCTATAAC
This sequence comes from Marisa cornuarietis, assembly GCA_004794655.1. Classification (NCBI taxonomy): domain Eukaryota; kingdom Metazoa; phylum Mollusca; class Gastropoda; order Architaenioglossa; family Ampullariidae; genus Marisa; species Marisa cornuarietis. The sequence continues at coordinate 5,498,159 of SMMW01000651.1, forward strand.
GTATGGTGAAAGGAGGAGGCCACTGTGTCCACATTATTTTATGAATGGTACTTGTCTCCCCCTGTTCTAATCATTATCATACTAAAGAATGAAAAACTAAAGAGAGAAATGACGCCGGTATGCACTGGCCCGTCTCAACAGGTTGTTTACAATCATTCTTCCCCCATATCAACCAAAACACAACAACCCCAGTAAATCGGCATGAACACACCTTACTCGGCTTACTGCTTTACTTTTTTTCAACATGACAATGGTGTTGGTGAAAAATTTTATACTTCTTCCATCAACCTTAAAAAAACACACAATAACCAATATAAAAGGATGATGATGATGATGATGATGATGATGATGATTTTTTTAGTGCGTCTGTCACCATCGTTAGCCGGATTCAAAACGCTTTACAATAACATGAGTGCTCGTGATTAGCGCGCTCCCCATTATGAAGACGAGCTCAGTGCGCTACAAAAGAAGATCAAGTCACAGTCTGATGAAGAAACAAAATAGAAAAATGGGGCAGTGATGTGACACAGCAGCCCACAGTGCGGTGATTAGGACGAATGCAGTAAGGACATCAAGCCAGGTGGAGATCATCGCGAACTATAAAATGTACAAGACATCTTCAAGCAGTTAAAAAAGGGAGATAACTCCAATCAATCATAGCAAACTGTCGATCTAAATAAAATCGTTCGTTGTTCAATCGTTTTATCAAGGGATCCAAGCAAACAAGCTGAAGCAGGACTGAAGCATTACATCATTGAAACAAGTGTATACTAAGCGCTGTCTGGATGCACAATAGCTACAAATCACGGACCGTAAAGGATGTGGAGGATATGGAGACCGAGGTCAACGATCTCATGTCCTTTCAAAAAGGGGGAAAAAAAGCAGAAAGCCACAGACAGTCCAGGACACAGATGAACTAAAGAGGATGTGGATCCGCAAGTTGGATGAAAAAAACCAGAGCACTGGAACTTTGTAAACATCGCTGCTATAACCTTTTCTTCTTTTTTTTATCACGTAGTCGCGAATTCTTTGTCAAGGGACCATTTAAGAGGCCTTTTCTTATTTAAATATTTTTCGACAAGATCCGGGTAAATGGGGAAAGATTGTTAGAAAATCAAAACGTACGTGAGATCATTTACACAAGTGGAAAGTCTTCTGGTTGGTGAATGTGCTTGTGAACAAAACAGAAAGCCAAACAAACAAAACTAAAAACCAAGATATATTTACACATCAACCCTTATAGGTCACCTCCGAGAGGATCCTTCTTTTGCTAATGTATCAAAAGAGCCTCAACCTTTGCCCTTCTATGTATTTTCTTTCTTTGTTTTCTCGCATCATCCCGGATCTTCGCTCGAAGTTGTTCCGAACAACACCCCCCCCACCCCCAAAAAATCCCTCATCTAAAAAAAACCACCCACTTTCTTGCACCGCCAAACAATCTACACAATTTGTCCTCCGTGAGGGTACAGGCTGAGACACAGATGAGTTCTTGTAAGGCGACTAAATCGCCTAAATCTGAGCTTCGATGGTACCTCGCTCTCCCGTCGCAAGAGATAAACAAGTTGGTACCTGATTGTTTTCTCGCTGTTGGACATCTGATTGTATGGTAATTAGGTCACTATACGGTTACACACACAAAAGACTACGGACTCCAGCGCGGGGCATCCAGTGATCTCCTCAACGCTTGTTGGAAGGGAAGGGGGCGAGTGTATGACAGGGAGGTGGGTGGGTGAGGGAGAAGACAATTAGGCAACGTGGAGGGAACAGGGGAACATGCGCGAGCTGCACAGAGCTCAAGCGCGTGGACAGAATCAAGTTTCTCGTGAGAACTCGAGTGCAAGCACCGTCAGATAAAAAAAAAAAAAAAAAAAGCGACTCTTAAGCACGCCGTACTAGGCTGCCCCAAGTCCAAAGTGTCTTGGCGGTCACGTCTAGCCACGCAGTCTTGGCGGTCGGGGCTAGCCAATGAGGAATTACCGACGAAGCTGGGCGCCGTTGGCCAGTGCTTTCATGGCTGGTCCCAAGCCGCGTACCAGCAGCGTTTCCCAGGCACAAAGCCACCCCGTCATCCAATTGGAGCAGCGTGTGTCCACTCAGGGTGGAGACAGAGGCAGCCGGGTGTGACAAAGACTGCCCAACCGCTCCCGTCCAGTCCTGGGAGGGTTGGGGTGGAGGCGCTAAGTAGAGATGGCCAGCTGCGACAGGGGCGGCCTTGTGACCTTTCTGGATAACGAGTCGCTGCTGTGGCAGCGTACTATACAGCGACAGAACACGTGAGGACATAAATACACGCCTTCCGGTAGTGGTTTGGCGCTCTCTGTCTCTCGTCCAATGCTACTTTGTACTTTCTGCGACGAGGTGTGGCTTGACCTTGATGACGACACTGAGGACAGCGTGTCACCGCGCGCGCGCGGCGAGTGCCCGTGTTTATTTTCGTGAGATCAGCCAACGTCGAGACACCGTGGCCAGCGTGCTCCACTGTTTTTGCGGCGCGACCACCTAGGACGCTGAGAACAGGACACTCTCATCGCCAGGTACATCCCCCACCTTTTCCCCATCAACGCTTCTCCACTTGACAGTGGCGCGGACTACTTATTTCCACTTCCCCCCTCCCTCCAACCCTACCATCTCTTCCCTCTCTCACAAACAGCGTCCCTGCTTGTCCGCTCGGCGAAACATACGGCTGGCGTACGTACCGCCACCACCACCAGTCGTGGGGCACCGCTCGCCAACAGCATCGAGGGCAGAACGAAGGAATCCGCGCTAGCTCAGCTAATAGCCAACCACGCCGTTGAGTGTTTATATTCTGAGTGAGCTGAGGAAACCCTCCCGTCCCCCTTAACCCCCACCACACAAACACACACTTTGGTGTCTCGCTCAGTGACGTGTGTCAACTAAAAAAAGAAAAAAAAAGGACGAGCAGCAGGAAGAGAATGAACAAACCGTGGGAATGTGGAGCATGATACACAGGTGTGAGCTCCAAAAGCGACAATCCACACACATACTCGGAGCGACTACCGCCTCGGACAGCCGTCGTACTGTTGACTACCCCAGCGACATAACACCACTGGCAGTGCGTGCGGTGCGATGACGCAAGGCCTGCCCAGGTGTGGTATTCTGCTGCTGCAACTTTCTCAACCAGTTTCCTGGATGAGGTACGGTGTTTTTGTTTGTTTTGATTTTTCCCCGCCAGCAGTCAAATCGTTTTTGCCTGTCTTAGGTGTACGGGCTGGATTGTGTGCATGTGTGTGTGTGTGTGTGTGTGTGTGTGTGTGCGCGCATGTCACGAGTTAAACTTCCTGCAAGCCTAGTTTCTTGGCGCCGACAGGAGTTTAATATTCAAGAGGAGTAATTGGTCGTCGTTCTCTCCGTCGCGCTCTGCATCAAACGCTCAAACGATCGCTGGATTCATCACACGCTTCTTTGTCGAGGTTTTGTGATATTCCTGCCCCCAAGTGCCATGGTGGCCGTGGGCAAGGGAAGAAATGTCTAATAAGGCAGGAAGGACAGACGACTAAGGAAGGAAGCACGGAAATGCACCGTCAGGTTCGCGTCGTCTGCTCCGCTCGGTGTCTCGTCACTGTTCGTCTTTTCAGCCCCCTTTCCTTCACTCCTCTCTGTCCGTCCTACTCCCACCAACCTCTGCCCACGCGCCACTAAATAGTGCATGATCAGGTTACTGTGGGATATACTTTTCGCTTTTGACCGCATTTCGTTTCATGCAAAGTGCACATAACTCAAGGAACTTTTTTTTGCGTACCGTGTCCCTCCATCCTTCCCAGTCCCCCAGCTCTCCCAGCGCGTGGGGTAACGTATTTAACTGGGAAGATTCCATGGTGAGAGATGTCTTTCCCACCGACAACGTATCCGCTGAGTTAGGAGGCGCATTTTGATTTATACACACAACTATTTTTATGTGATCGCATGTTTGCATGTACAGAGCTGCAGTGAGGCTTTCTTTAAATTTTCGTTCTGTTCCAGCGACGTAGCTGTCATCGGGTTTGGGATTTAGGGTGTCGCATCATTTGTGTCGGATTTTGTGTTATCTTTCCAAAGGTTTGTGCGTGTTACATGGCTGTAAGACATTTTGGAGACACTTCCTAAAATTTAGACACTATGGTATGGTGCCAGCGTTAAATGCTCTACTTCCTGAAACTAATAGTTCTCATCCACTCTCTCACGTGTGTGTGTGTGTGTGAGAGAGAGAGAGCGTGAGAGAAAGAGAGAGAAGGTACTCCTAGCGAAGTGTACGCGTTCCATCTGTTAAGATTCTGGAACAACCGATTAAAAAAGGTCATTTTTTTGTAACCTGAAATTAGCTGTCTTGATTTCTTTTTTATTAAAAAAAATCATCAGCTTCGTCATAACAATGGTTGCCCTGATCTACAAACTTAGCAGTCGTTCCTAATTAAGCACAGAGGCATGTCATTCACAGAAGAACTTGCTCACTCGCCTAAGAAAGGGAAATGGTTTGCCCAGCTCGCGATGCTGCACGTTGTTCGCCTCTGACATCAGTTTGCCGTCAGTTGTTTCTTATCGAAAAAATAATAGTTGCTATTAAATATTTCTGCATGTTCTTTGATAATGATTCTTTGGAAAAAAAATCCAGCATACAGGAAAGCGATTCACTGAAAAATATAGGAAATCGTTGTGCAGAGAACAAAATATGAAAATGTTTCTATACTTGTGCTCATTAACGTTAGCCGCGTAGGGAGTGTTACCAATACAGAATGACACCATACAAACTAAATAATAATACTTTTACAAAATCATAATTATTGCACAATTCTGTAGTTCTCGTCTAACTCTTTTATGCTTCCACGGAGTAAGTGCGCTCTGAATCATAATAATAAAAATGCCTTTCACTTATTCATTAATTTTTTTTTGTTCCATTCAGCTGAATAGTCTCGGGGCAGAAGCGGAGAACAGGCTTATGACGTCACTCTAAGGTGAAAACAAAGAGTCGATCAAAAGCGGCCGTTGTTTGCCGCCTCACCGCAGAGACAACCGACCACCAGTCAGCGCGGGTCATCAAGATCAAAGTGTGCAGTACGACCCTCTGCAAGAGTCCTCGTTCGGGTTCGGGTTCAGGACTAAAGACCAAAAGGTCAGTCACCCGGTCATGATGGAAGACTTCCTTCCTCTCGTCTCTAGTTTGGAGCGGGAGCAGCACACACTGCAGCGCCTCAACTCGGCGGGCGAGGAGAGTAACTCTAGTGGCGACGATGGCTTCGCCAGTCACAGCCCGTCCAGCAGCATGAGCCTAGACAGCGTTGACGACATCGCCCTGGACTATTTCTTCTCGCAGGGCCTGTCGGACGAGTGCATAAGTAATGTCAACTTTGACGATTACATCACCTCGTGTGTTAAGGTCCAGAAGCAGCAACCGCTAAGCAGCGATTTGAGCTCGTTGGAAAACGAAGACCTGTATCCTTTTCAGCAACAGCAACAACAACGACAGATGCTTCATCACCACCATCAGCAGCTACAACTGCAGCACGAGCAACAACAGCAGCAGCAGCAACAGCAGCAGCAGCAGCAGCAGCAACAACAACAACAGCAACTGCAGCAGAATTTTCTTCTGCTTCCGAAACAGGCTCATTATCATCCAAGCCCGCAGCATCCGCAGCAGCACCAAATCCCGCAGGACCATTCTGACTATCACGACCACTACCACCAGGGCAGCCTGAGCAGGTTGGACCACATCACCTTAGCCTACTCCAGCAGCATACCCGTCTCCCCAATCACTGCCTGCAGCGCATACAACGACGTCGACTTCCTGTCCGCCTTCGATTCCGGCAAGGACGTTGTTTTCGCCTCCAGCCCCGACTGCACGCAGGATTTCTTTAGCGACCTCGACACCATCGACCTCTTCAGCGGTGGTGAGCGAAGCAGCGAGCTGGTGGTGCTTGGCGTGGGTCTGCAGCACCTCCTGGAGCCGCAAGAGTGCAAGGCTGCGACTACAAGTACCACCAGCAGCAGCAACAACAACAGCAGCAGCAGCCACAACAACAACAATTCCAATAACAGCAGCAACGGCGGCAGATCGCGACTCCAAGACGTTACCTGCACGAGGGAAGCGGGTCACGTGACTTACGGTCGGGATGCCAGTTCCAGCCCGCCAGTGTTTTCTGTGATGACCACCGCCACGTGTGGGGGTCGCGGTGGGGGTGCTGCCCGCGGGCCTGGGGGGAGCAGCTCCAGGTCCCTCCTGACCAACATAAGCGTGGTCAACAGCGTGCCTGTCAAGGTCCGCTCCGCCAAGGTCGCCTCCGCCAGCCTGAACTTGGGATCCCCCTCCGCCTTCTCGTCGTCCTCATCGCCTTCCTTCTCGCCTTCCTCGTCGCCCAGCTCGTCGCTGTCCACCTCTCCGTCGTGCAAGGACAAGGTGGACGAGAAGATTTACCACTGCACCTACGCCGGCTGCAACAAGATGTACAGCAAGAGCTCGCACCTGAAGGCGCATCTGCGCCGCCATACTGGCGAGAAGCCGTTCGTATGCACCTGGAGCGGATGCGACTGGAAGTTCTCGCGCTCTGACGAACTGGCGCGTCACAGACGCTCGCACTCGGGTGACAAGCCGTACCCGTGCAAAATCTGCGAGAAACGCTTCTCCCGCTCCGACCACCTGTCGAAACACCTGAAAGTCCATCGCAAGATCAGGTGACGATAGTGACTCTAGCTGCTGTTCAACTGTTATAGCAAAAGTCCCAGCTGCTGACATTTGACTACTAAGCAATTGATTCCATCCATTACCGAGCCAGTGTTTTTTTTTTTTAAATAAGTCCAGCCATTCCATACATGTTTGTTTGTAAATTGATGCTAACCAAACTTCGTGGCGTCGTTGTCTGAACCTTAGTGTGTTTGCCTGGCCTCATGTTTCCTCACCATATTTTACATCTTTTTATGGGCGCCAAAACACAGCATTTTCTATTTTGTTTTCATTTTAATACCGACCAGTGTAATTTTATTACCAGATCAAATCTGGAGAAGTTTGAGTATAAGTCATCTGCTCCCTGTGGGGCCACTGTGTTTTATGCTCCATCGACATGTATGCCTGATTTATTCGATTATAACTTGACAACTGATGACATGTTTTAATATGCGCCATGTACTCTCCAAGTCCATGTTATAAAGATTGTAGAAGAGTTTGAGAGGAATGTTTAAATGTCTGTTTGGAATACGTCGACAGTCTTCATTATGTATGGTGTGTCTCTCAGTTCTAGACCAAGAAATCATGGAAATCGTTTGCTACTTTTTACAGGGGTACTGTCACATACTTTAGCATAACAAATTAGCAGTAAGTAAATTAATATGGAACATTGAAAGTTTTGAGAAAGCTTAAAATTTTCTAAAATATTAACATGCTCTTGAGATAAAAAAAACAACTTAAATCCTGCAAAATTCGCAGTTTTAAATGATATTTTGAAGCATGATTGCATATCAAAGTATTTCCGATGAAACCCTGAAATACTACTTGTTTCTTTGGCTTAGTAAAATTCCGAAGATTGTAGTAATCAAAAGAAAGATTACTCACCTGTTCTATCCTATGCCAGTACTCATATGTCAATGATTTCTCTGTGATAAGTTGTTGGTAATTCGGTCATCCATGCGTGTCGCAGAAACTGAAATGCTTTGGGAGTATTTAACAAACAATTTGGCAAAGTTTTCTGCCCCTTTTCTAAAAAAGAAAAGAAAATAAAACCACCAAAACCAAACAATGAATGGAGTTTGTCGTCATAGAAGACGACTTTGCATCGTTTTATCTTTAAATCTGTGCATTTGAAAAAGGCTGGGACGAAATGGCAAATTGTGTACAGTGACGCCATCTTATCTGTGTATACGGAAAATATTAAAATACCTTGTATCCTGTGTAATTAGCTGTCCCCCGCTTGTCGAGGGGACATCACTAACGCGAGCCTCACAGCATTCAGACTGTTGTTAACTCGTCCACCTGTGACTGCCCCTCCCCCGCCCCTCCTGTTGTACAGGTGGGGACTAACGCTGCAGTCTCGCTGCACCATCTACCAGCAGGCTTCTTGTCAGTATTCATACGCTTCATTTGTCACCATTGCAACAAAGTGCTGCTCCAGACTTCGGAGAAAAAAATGTTTAAAATTAGCTACTGCGGTGTTGCAATTATGTTTCCTTTTTTTTTTTTTTGCTTGTGAAAACGTGGTGATCTCAGAGGCTGGCCTTCAGATGTATGTTCATGACCTGCCACTTGACATCGAAGCGCCGACAGGTGGAGCTAATTGGGGTCATCCTTACTCGGACAAGGAGAGAAGTGCACAGGTGTTTGCAGGCAACGATGTTACAAAGTTATCACTACCACACCGTTGCATGGCAGGAGTTTTTTTTTCTATGGCCTTGCATACCATTCCCTTCGACGAATATAACTTGTTACAAATATATACGTATTGTTTGGAAATGTGAATGTTTCTTGAATGTTTTTGTCAATGATTACCTCTTCATTATCTTATGATGGACGTTTTGCGATTGTGGCAAGTATAAATGTACTTAGGGATCTAGTGAGTTGTCACGTTGTCACGTACCGTTACTTTGATTTAAGCTTCGATGGGGTGTGATTATACATCGAGTGTGGTGTGGCTGTCAGATTACCATAGCAGCAAAGTTGGATATTACTTTTCCCGATTGTCCATTGCCATGTAATCACCAACTTCTGATTTACAACCCATGAATCAATGGTAGACATAAAATGTCCTATATAATGGCAGCTTAAAGGCTAAGGCTCCATCGTGTCATGTCATAACATTTTCACTCAGATGACATTCCAGTTTTATTAAACCAGATCATGAGCTGCTAATCGTCTCCTTTTGTGTCGGAAGCACAAACTTTGCAAAAATCTATCTTCGTTTATCATTTATTCCTTGAACATTTTAACAAGGTTCAAGAAAGAAAACACTGGTAGCCGAGACATTATTGCGAACGTTCGAGAATGAAGACCCGTCCTATCTTTCAAAACAAGAACGGACAGATGTGTAACGTACGATAGTGACTGGCTGGGCATTTTTGGAAGGGGTTTTATGGGTTGTCATATTATCTTTGGCCAATTTTACTTTATAGAGCTAATGACAAAACGCGCTGTGCAACCTAGCTGAAGTGTTTTGCATTTTTTTGTGTGAAAAGCTTGTCGCAGTTAGTTTGACGATTACGTCCAAAGCAGATAAGACAATAGATGTGTCCATACACCTGTATGATGAAGAAAGGAGAAACGAGAGGGAAGAAATGCTGTGTTAGATGGATAGGGAGAGAAAAAGGACTCTTTTTTTTTTCTTTTAAGGCTTTGCTTTCAGGTGCGCTGATTCAAATTGTCTCCAACTAATGAGTTTAGCATCCAGCAGTATGCAACAGTCTGTAATATACTTGCATAGTGCTGCAAGAAAGATTTGACACTGAGAGGAGAGAAGGACTACGTCTGATCTTAATGCAGACCGTCGGTCTGCACATTGCTTAGAATGTCGCAGTATGCGGGTTTCCATTACTCGATGGTTTAGTTAGGATACATATGTAACCACCGTTCTCTTAATACTGCGCGTGTCCTTGTCGGAAAAGAAGCTGAGTGCACTGTACGTATACTGTGAATGTACACGTCTGAACTCTCTTTTCCCATTCTGTTTGTTATCAGCCGCTCCCGAGCCAATTATCGATAAAGGACACGTGATTTGTTAGCGCGTACACAGTAGGAAAGGGAAAGGTGGAATTCGCGTTCACTAATTTACACGGGAGTTGATGTCCTTCATCTCTTTTCACGTGATGTACTGATGACATGTCAGCCATGTTGTCGCTACTGAAACAGCGCCGCTGTTGCTACGGATGACCTTGTGACCTCAGCCTCTCGGGGGCAAATATTTCTGATAAATCCCCTTGATTGTTGAGCATGCGTGTATAGTTATCTTTAATTTGCAAGAGTTTCAACAGCGTTAGTTTCTATATCTGATATTGTTCTCATTTCTTTGGTGAACTTACAACGTCCAAAATTCTTTCATTAAATTTTAATTAGGCTAAAAATAAAAGTGTTTCGTTTCCCCAATAATATACCTTTGAGTTAACATTCATTGTTAATCGCACCTCAGTCCTTATAGAACAAGCTAGTGCTGTGAAATCTGCATAATAGGAAAGGTAAACTGCCTGCATGCATTAGAGTGCGCGACCTTCTAAAGGTGTCTGAAATTTTTTAGCTCTCGTTCTTGGCGTTTGTACACTCCCGTCCCCCCCCCCCCCACAACAACCTACTCCTCGCCTCTTCCCCTTGCATCAGCAGTGTAGCTGTCGTCCCTAAGCCCGCACTATCCTTGTCTTTCTCTTCTAATCTTCTTCGCCAAAAGTTTCAATGGGGTCCGTTGCGCAACCTCTATATCAGTGCATGTTTTGAAAACATTCTCAACTGAGTTAAGTCCCGTCATTGACTCTCCTGCGCTTAACCCAATCGTGTCCGGGCCTCTCTCCGTTAATCTTTAATCTGCGTTCATCTCTAATCAGGCGACTCACCTAGGTAGGTGTACTTATCGACCGAACGCACTCCAAGCATATCATCGACTGCGGACTCTGTGTTCGCCATGTACCAAATGAGATTATTCAGGGATTTTCAACGATAGCCCGCTTTCGTCGATCACGACGATGACCCCATGGCAGGCCGTATTGTTTCGGACTTGGCGTCAAGTGTCCAGATATATATATTCACATGGAGTGCGAACAGTACAGATAAACTGGGTACCCCGTGATAATTCAGGTATCGTCGAGGCAGGCAGATAACTGGGTGCCGCGGCCGCAGGATCGGTCCACGTGGAGAGGTTTTCGGGAATGAACCATATCTACATAACACCTGAAAATGTTAATATTTAAAAGTATTGTATTATATCTTCTAACCGATGTAACAACACGCAGTTTGCGAAATTCTGTGCGATTAACTAGTGTGCGAAGTTTTATAGCTCTAACACCCAGTTTGCGAAATTCTGTGTGACAGTCTTAGTTGGCGTAACTTTTACGAATGCGTTGAAATAACTACATTAACATTATGAAATGTTTTCAAAATAAATATTAACTTACTGAGAGTCTTCTACCACGTCCTTTTTATGCATTTTGAGAGAGATTATTATTATGATTTAGTTTGCGTCAGAGATAGATTTTTCGTTACTAACAAGTAACAGATGTAACTATAGCTGACAAGTAACTCATTTACTCATTTTGTGAGGTTTAACGCAGCAAATTAGATAGTATGTAATCTGTTGGGATAAAACACTCATCGTTAGAGAAAGAGCACCTCGATTTTTGCCCAAATGTCAAAAGTAGCACAGAGAGAGAGGCAGTGATGACAGATATAAAAAGCTGAGTCCAATCAGAAACATTTTACCTGCAGCGGATGAACAGGCGCATTGCAGATGAAGACACAATGGTCAGCAATTTTTAAATCGCTGAATAAGTTGGGCGTTAAAATGAGTTTTATTCTGCTTTGGAAAAAGTGATCGTTAGGTTTAAATGATTTAATACAGCAATAGGCATCTCTCTGAAAAGGCAAATGACTCCCCCACCCCACTCCAACTGTACCGGACCCCCCCTCCCCACTCAGCCTTACTCAAAGCAATTTCTGACATTAGACAGTCGTCTGGTTCGCAGCTCCTGAAGTCATAGCATCTTCAGCATCCCATCCCATACAACACGACGGTCATCCAAGCAGCGTCCATAGCAACCATAGCAAACTCTTGCTACCGGCGTTCATAAGAGTTCATTGGTAATTTCCAATCATCAGAGTCCATCGCAGTCTACTGTGTTTTTGCATCAGCTTCTATTGCAACACTCTGGTAACTGTCACTAATCGGCGTAAATAACAAACTGTTGGGAACTATTACCATTCAACCTTGTCTGCTATCTTCATCGTCTGCATCAGTTTATTTGTCCTCGGCACTCTTTCTGTTCCTCCTGAAGTTCGATTCTGGTAGAAAGCTGAATCAGAACCAGTTTCGCTTCAATGTTAAAATATAAAATGCTTGCAGTTCAGATATCTGTAAACATGTTTATATCCTGAAGCAAGTCTTGATGACCACGTGCGTACGTCTGGAAAGGTTCATGCATGCGTGCGTGAGTGATCAAATGTTGTCATGACAATATTGCCGACTTCAAATGTCTTTATTCTGAATGCTGCTCCTGTCTGAAGACACACAATCTTTCCAATGGAACCTTGGCATAAGATGCAAACTCTAAGCGTGGTCCCCAGTATTCTGCGTTATGTGACTGTAGAGTGAGCGGAGTTGTGACACAGTGCCTTTAACTAGCTCTGGAAATACTATTTTCTGTTGCCGAACGACATGTGACGAATTCCTGAAAGTTACTATTTTACAAAGTTTTTGTACGAAAATAAAGAAAGGAAATGATCGTTGTTTATTTAATGGCTTTATGAATGAGCAAGACAGTTCTGTTCTTTTCTGATAAACAAAAATATTTTATATCAAAATTTCTAGACACTCATAACAATAAAAACCACTTTTTCTCTGACAACCTCCCTCTCCCGAAAAGAAAAAAAAAGAGTGAGTGGCGTTCAACGTATAAATTTTTAATTGCCTAGAGAACAACGGGTCTTAGCAAATCACGAAATATTTCATCTTCACCAGTTTCATTTCGCACAAAAGTCTCACCTCAGCGGGAGGAGGGTAGCGATGCTTAGCGTGGGGTGGGGTGGGATAGCCGGGTGGGTTAAAACATTGGCGTACGAAGGGAGATGCTCGCAGTTTTGTTTTACCCGTGTGGCGCAGCAAACTTGCCCCAGCCGACCCAGCTGTCAGGAATGGGCAGCTGCCTCCTTAGAGGGCCGGAGAATAGGTAAAAGAGAGGGCAACCCCCTAACAAACAGCTTACCCCGAGAAGAGTGAGGTTACTAAAACTTCAGTCCACAAAGACCTAAACCATGTATTAGGGGACGACTTTTTTGCCCACGTCAGCAGAGCAATAGGATGGGAAGTTGTGGCGGGTGTGTGGGGGGGGAACGAGCAGATCGAACACGACTCTGATACACTCACCCAGACACAAAAGCGCAGACACACTACACTCACACACAAGCAGATAGACACACACACACACACACACATGCACGCTCTCTCTCTCTCTCTCTCACACACACACACACAGTTCCTGTATTACATTGACTCGACATTGCACTCCAAAGAAGGTTACTTGTCCCCTTTACGTCCGCCGTTTCCTTCAACAGCAATCACGTACGACCTCGCATTCGATCTTTTCGTCCCCCCCCCCACCACCACTGACCCTCCCACACTGCTGCCCTACGTCCTTGTGACATCTCTTCCATCCACCTTTCCTCCCCTACCCCCCCCCCCCCAAAAAACTCTTATCCTTTCATTCATAACAGAGCACCGCATCCGCCAGTTCGGGGTCTCCGCCACCGAATGACATTTGACCCTTGACTTTTACCGTTTGGCTGAGATGTCCGTACCACCTTCTCCAAGGTCACGCTTTGCTTCTTTTTAAGCTCGTCTTCTCACTGTGACCAATCGAAGCTCTTTGACAGGCTCTTCTTCACACACAACAAACTGTCTACAGCCCACAAATGCCTGCCATAGCTCGAGTTGTATTTTTCTTGCCACAGTTCCTCTTAGTCCGGATGTATGTCAGAAGCTTACGTATGCGCACGCGCGCGGACACACACACACACACACACACACACACACACACACACACACACACACACACACACACACACACACACAGAGCTATGACCAGAATGACCAGAAACTATCGCTGCAGCAGTAATATGTTGACAGTTTTGCACTTGATTATACTTGAGTGTATACATCGTGCTTGTTCCTTGAAGATTAGGAGCATTAAGTATCGCCATTTCTTATTTCCAGTCGCAGGGATATTTGTGGTGAGAATGAAACCACTCAGCTCTTTGACTCGTTTGGGAACAAAGTTATGTATCATTACTAAACAAGTAGTTCGAAATAATCAAAAATATTTATCAAATGCACATGGATGTGTTACATTGAAATTAAATTTGATTGTGCAAAAATATAACAGGATAGTTATTCATGTGATAAACGTCGAATGAAACAGATTCTCCTCCTCCTCCTCATCATCATCTTTAAAGATAAGCAACACTCTTACCCTTCTGAGACGAGTAAAGTGTTGTACGCAGTCCATGTCGTACATCAACACAGCGAAGAACATTTATGAATGGAGTTGTCGGGTGAAGCAGTAGGTACACCAGGTATCTGGAGACGGGTACTGTGTTCCTGGCTGACCTGAAATGCCCTCTCGTGTGCGGGGAACGTACTGTGGGCTTTATACTTTCAGGAACGAAAGCAATTAACGGTATGAAAACAGACGTCACCTTAGCATGAAAAATGGCTTGTTCTCAAGCGCCCTAGACAATGGGAAACTGGGACCTAGTCCAAGAGTGTCCAGTTTACCTTCCTTTCGAAAAGGTCATAAAAAGTTGACCTCGAGAAACAAATGTTGCTTAACGGCCACCTCCCTGTCTCTAGTTTTCTCTCTCATTTTCTCTCTCTTTCAGTAGGGGCAAAAGAAGCTTTGAAAGTTCTGACGAAGTATTTTTTTTTTAAATAGTGGATGAGTAAGCCAAGATCAAGATACTATTTCTCCAAATCTGGGTTTATACCCCACTTTTATTTACCCCACAGCAACACTGACGTCAGGTTTATACATAGATATACTTACTTTGTCAAGGTCTCAGCCATGTGGAGAACTGGGATTACTAGTTAGATAGACGTATCTATGAAAAAACTTGAGGTCAAGACTTTTTCCTGTGTATCTTGAGAGCGGCAGGGGACTAGTAGCCAAATTTTGGGAAAGAGTATCTTTAACTGAACTGTATCCAGTCACGAGAAGAAAATTTTTAAAAATATAATTCTGTGTCCATTTCGAGCTTCACAATGTTGGCCGCAATCATTATTTGGCAGCATTATAGCATTATGTGCCAGTATTTTAGCAGTACATGCCATCTAACAGTCTTAGGAAGACACATCATCGCACTATAAACATCTGCCAAGTTTATCGTCTTTCGCAACGGTATCCAGGCAACGGAAACAGGAACTGAGGTAAAAGTCTGCCGTCTCATTGTGACCGCACCGTGATACTCGCGTCGGCATCCCTTCCGGTCTGAGATCAGCTGAATAATCCCCCTTTCATCCCTCTCCTCCCTTCTCCCCCTCTCTCTCTCTCTCACCCCATTTCCGGGAGTCCGACTTTAGGTCCGTTAAGCACCATAAAGAGGGCAGAACAGATGCTCCTGAAAAAAGCTAATGACAGTACTAAGTATACCAATTACGTTGGGTCTACTGCTGTTACTGCAATGGTGATGGGCTCTCTCTATATTTTCACACACACACACACACACACACACACACACACACACACACACACACACACACACACACACACAATTTCCAGGAGTCTGACTATAGGTCTGTTAATGACAGATGCTCCTATAAAACAAAGAAACTAATGACAGTACTAAGTATACCATTTACGTTGGGTCTGCAGCTGTTACAGACACAGGTGTCCTTCCTGTGGTCAAAGTAAACCAGAGAAGTCATCAGTTTAGCTTGGTCTACCCTAACGCTTGATATTCGAAACCTTATAATGAAAACGCTTTACACACGGAACGGAACCGAACGATAACTCCTTGGTCTCTGACGCAATGTCGCCAGGCCTTATGTCTTTATCAACTTTCTTTTTCTATTTCGAAAGGGAGCTTAATTGTCAAGGGAAGAAGAGAGGCCTAATGGAAAATATTGTGCAGCTTATATATGTGTATACATCGCGCGCGCGCGCACACACACACACACACATACACACACGCACACACACACACACACACACACACACACACACACACACACACACACACACACACACACAATATATATATATATATCCGAGACTATGAGCACTGGGCACATATCAGTAGAGGATCCCACATTTTGAAAAAAAAAATCATTTTTATGCGGGTTCACTCTCGGTTACACGTTGAAATTATGCTCCACCACGCTTCGCTAGGTAAGAACAATTTTCATCCCCGTACAAGCAACAAAGTCTCTTGAGTATTACACACAGATATCATCACAGCCCCATCAGATACATCGAACCGTCAATTTTCGTATTCTCCTCCTCCTTCTGATCATTTTGTTGTGAGGTCCTCTTTCTCAGTACCTACGAGTCTGCTAAAGGCACGTGCGCCAGCGTGGCTAAATATGTTTCTGGTCCATATCAATTAAAATGCTCCTTTTTGTAAAAAAAAATCCCCCAAAGACTCAGCCATTAATTGGTGATTTCATTAAACGTCGATTGATAATATATTAGTTTAAAACTTGTTCCGACTAAAGTAATCGATTGAAAAGATGAAATTTGAGAATAATCAAATAGCAGGAATATAAATCTGCTTTAATATGCATCTTATTTATACTAAAGCATAAAAAGGCGAAAGATTTTCTTTGACACCCCTCGCCAGAGACTGCCGAACTGCCTTATTCCTCTTCTGTGTACGACTGCACTCTTTCCTTCTCCTTGCCCAATTTTTTCCATGTTTCGTATCCTCATTATTCTTCTTCTGTTCCTCCTTTATCTACTTTTAAAATATCTTTTCTCATTTTCCCCTCTCTGGAAAAAGCATTTGCATAGAGGTCGAACGACAGCCCGACATATAATAGCAGCTACCTGAGATCGTCAACCTTGTACAAGGGTCCGGCAGGCGAAACACCGAAGCAGGGTGAGAAACTGTCATGAACTGTTACCTGGTTAAACTTTCACCACCCCCACCACCTGCCGCCGCTGACCTGTATCGACGTAGGTTAGTGCATAATAAGCATGACCGCATCTCGTTAGAGTCGACGAGTGTCAACAGATCTCCTGAAGCGATGCTGGCTGCTCGCACGATGACGTCCAGCGCCTTCTACTGTGGAGGATGACACCTCGGGCTCTTGACACTAGAACTTTTGACATCCCTTTGTCTGTCGAGGGAGGTAGGGGCAAGGGAGGCTCTTGGCTCTCGGTGGCCCTGGGCAGAGAAAGACCGGTGGCCCATTCGCTCGCCAATGAACTTACTGCTCCGACTCTAGCAACATTAGTCAATACAGCCTACTCATTAACAAGAAAATGTTTTTCGGCCACGTTGCCGTCATCTGTGTCCCTCTTTTCTCCTTCTGTTTTATATTCAGTATATATTGGCGTGGCGGCCCCTGGAATTTGGCGGCCCTGTGGAGGTGCACAGTTTGCACATGCCTAAGGCCGCCCCTGGTAGGGGAGGAGATAGGATGGGAGGCAAGACGAGATCTCGTGGTCGCAATCAACGTTCGCTGCCGAGTGAAGGAATGAAATGTCGGTAAAAGGTTACGTCACGGCAAGCTGCTGACAATGTCGTGACAAAGTCCGCTCTCGCCGCTTCTGACATTTCCCTTCCTTTGGTGACAGACGCACTGGGCGTACTCATTTTGTTCACTTCAGAGACGAACTAGGCACTTCTTCCTCTTGAATATTATCCAGATGGATGTAGAATCAAATGCAAGCGTTACTACAATGGGTTACTGACAGGATACACTCTGCCCCCTGCTGTTTTGTTTCGGCACTTTGTAACAGCAGCGTCCTTTTGGTGTCATGGCGTGTGCCTGTATACAGAGATGAACCCATGTCCACACAGGGATGTCCACTCAAGCACTCCAACATTCTCATAGAAGCACGGCAACACACGCATACACGCACTACAACACGCGCACACAAGCAGTCCAACGTCATACAAACACTCCAACACGCACATACAAGCACGATACACAAATTTCCAACTTTTTTTATTTCCTGAATTTCAATTTTAGGATCGGATGAGAAAAAACAAAGTGTTAGGATAATCTTAGCCCAATTTGACAAGATCTACAGCTGTGGGCATACATTTTTTTGTGCATCTACTTCAGTGAAGACCTTTCTTAACAGCAAATGCCTCCGAACGTTTAATCAAATTTGGTAAAGTTGTGTGCGAAGGTCACAGGAAACCAATGGCTTTGGCAAAAATGTTCTGGACATTGGAACTTTTGTCAAGATGTTGGCGCTAAGTCCAAACTTCTTTGTCAATACTTTTGCCAAAGTCAGAAAAGGTTCCAACATTTTGTCCATACCAGAATATGCACTAGCAGGAGAATTTGTTTTAATGAGCTCAGGCAAACATTGTGCTGTGCCTGTATGCAGAAGTACTCTTTGTACCCTGTTCTGCCCTTTGCAGCTCAGCTGCTAAACCATAGATGAATTGTTGGTTGTGTGAGCGTGTGGGAATATGATGTTGTAGATGTGCTTACAAATGGTTTTAAGAATTAAGATTACACAGTCTTATGTTTTTCTTTGATGCACCTCTTGTCCTGTAACGAGCACGTTCTATTTTCACTTTTTCGTCACTACGCACACTTCCTATGTTCTAATTGTCCATTAGGATTAATAAGGTTGGTCATTTGCATTGTAAATGTATGACTCAAACTGTTTTACTTTAGTGCACTTCGGAGTTTTGATGTTATAACTCTTTTCCCGGTTAAAAACAGCATTAAACGCGCGAGTGAACTTGCCAATCGTTCAATAGACTTGACTTTGTACAGACACTATTAGAGAAAGATGCGTTTACACAAACGCTCATACAATCTAGTTTTGGGGGAAAAGAAGGTTGATATCGGCAGGAGTGCTAGAAACTCTGAAACGAAACTATAAAACTACACCTATTGTTAAAACTCTACAACTATACGTTGAATAAAGGGCTACATTGTTGGTAACAGAAAGGAACTCGTTTGAAGCTTGCCGCAAGCTAGGGTGAAACAGTCGGTGTTGGTACAAATTCTTTGCACGCCCACCCAGCAAAAAAATCAGACGTCCCCGGATCTTTTGATCCTACTAAGAAAATGGGTTCTGCCGGAGACACCCACCCGGAATATCTACTGTTTAACCATCACGAATGCCGGTGCACTGCAGCATCATGAGTGGGTTTTGATTGCAGAGAAAAGTCTGGGAAATATATACACAGAAACAGTCTTAAATTCTAAGTCGAAATTCCTGATTTTTGCTGGGGAAAACAACTCGGTTAAAAAAAATGTAGTCTTCTTGTAATCGTCTTCATCGAAGTCTAAAACTTTTCTTGCATTTCACTCAAGAGGATTAATGTAATTCACACCTAGCAGTAACAGTGTTGAAGAATTGCAATAAGAATATCTTTTGAAAAACAAACCGTCATCCACAGTCATTTATACGTTCAGTGTAGTTTCAGAAACCCAGCCAGCCAGCCAGCCAGCCAGCAATGCGACACATGCATAACAAGGAGTTTGGGGACGGAGATTGGGGCTGGGGTGGGTGGGTTTGGAGCGAGAAAGTAAAGGACCTTTGTTATTGTATCGCACCTTGGAACACTGTAAGGACAAGCAGGATATATCAATATAGACCAGTATAGACTCTGATCGGGAGCCACATTCCGCCACAGGGTCTAGCGCTGTACCCACGACTCCAATCACGCGGCAAGAGTAACACCACACACAAAAGTCAGCCACCCCGTCCACCCCTGTAACCACCACGTCCGCTGACGAGGAACTTCTTTCGCCATTAGGCAACTTTCATGGCTTCGTTCGCACTACCACGAGAACGGCCAAGTCCTGTGGCAGAAGCAAACTGCCAGCTTTCGCAGAAAATAAAAGCCAGTTATAAAAGAGCCCGCAAGTACGAACCTGTCTTTGTAGAGGTAAGGATTAGGGGGCGTGATTTTCTTCTGATCTTCCGCAGAATTCTAAATCAGCAGATCTCAGAGCTGATCGTTCGGATTTTTCTCACAAATATAAACGAAAATTTTCTCTCTTGAAGTACAGTCTTCTGAAGTTGACATTTAATCTCTTAGAGAAATCTACTTACAGTAATCGCCTCGATACTCAAACCTGTTTTCTCCCTAGGCAAGATATCGTATTGGTCCATGTCAGATTTTTCCACAATGGAAGAGAAGTTGACTTGACAAGTACCTACCTCCGATTTAATGATTTCCGTGAGAACAAATATAAATGCTGAACTGTGTGAGAAAAACAGACAAAAGGCATGTAAATGATAGCAGACAGAGTGAAAAGCGGGCAGAAAGAAAGAGAAGAAAACGAAAAGAAATTTGAACAGAGGCACCTGCACGCTACTGGGTCTATAGTTCAAGTTCAACTGTGCCAGGCTTCAGTTTAAAGACCTGCACGAGTACAAAATGATTTCTGATCAGTGTATTTAATTAATTTAAAGATACTTTCCCCTTCTTCTCTCGCTTGACAGTTATATCATGCTCGATGAACAGATGCTTTCGTTCACTGTGGTTTTTTTTTATAGGATATACGATTTGTAATAATATTTTATAGAATAGAATAGTTTTTAGTAGGATAGTAATCCTCCAAATTTGGGCAAACACCTCAATTTCTTTCACGATCTACTTCGCCGCTCTGGGGCCAGTCGCACAACACTATCTAATTCTAAACACTTTAAAGCCTTAACTCTATTTAGATAATTAGTTTAAAGTGCACACCACAATTTTAGAATTTTTAAAACTAAAACTGCTTTAAGTAAGATAAAGTTGTTTAAGTCT
Organism: Marisa cornuarietis; assembly: GCA_004794655.1. Lineage (NCBI taxonomy): Eukaryota > Metazoa > Mollusca > Gastropoda > Architaenioglossa > Ampullariidae > Marisa > Marisa cornuarietis. The sequence continues at coordinate 5,518,773 of SMMW01000651.1, forward strand.
GACTTTCCGTCCTGTCAGTACAATTTTTTGTATGTTCTTCTGCAATGCATCTAAATGGCTAAGAAGAGATTTTGCTTCTTTAGAACAGTTTTAAGGTTTAGAAACGTGTTGTGCAACTGGCCCCTGGGTTTTAGAAAAAGAATTTAACGATACATCCCTGCAGCAACAATGTAAGTTCGTTAATTTCCATCGCTTCCTTAGTATACGCACACAGTGCTCTCGCCTGGGAGTACGTCATACACTAACGTACAAAATTTTAGTTTAGGTCAATCCACATAAAAAAATAAAAATAATTAAAAATCAACTATGTATTTTTGTAAGAAAATAACGACAGCTGTATGTTTTGATCAGATTAGCAACTTTGATCTAAAGTTCATTTTGCTTGACTTGGGTTAGCCTTTAAAAGACATTTATTCAAAATCGTTTGTCTGGCCTTGTTATCCGGGAATGAAGGTGAGTGAGACGCACTTTAGTAGAAGGATTTAAACTTTCCAGTTCAGTTTGACGAGGCTGTAGCAGTTTGTGGTGAGCTGAGTGGCGGCAAAGATAGTAGGACAGCTGTACTCCTGTCCGGCTACTAGTGCCCTACCATCAAGGCCATGGTGACCGCGTGGCGGGCGGCTAATTGCCGGTCAGTCATGCATGGATCGCTTGGTCAGCGTTGATCTCGAGCATAAGCTACAGTAAGCCTTCGCCAGACGTTGTGTTCCTCCATTGACTTCTGAGAACAGTGGTCTGGCAGACCTTTGGTTCACGTGGAGGTTGACAGACAGGAGACGTGAAGTCTAGAGCTCAGTGACTGATCAAAGCGACCCCCTAATGCTAGCCCTACCGTCCTGATCACAGTTTGTTCACTTAAGCTGATTATGTAACCATGAAGTATCAGCGACCAGAGTGAATGGCGAAACAAAATAAAATGCAAAACTAAGCTCTACAACTGGTTTCCTGGTACTCAAGCACAGGAGAGTGAAAAAGAAGTATAAAAAAGGAAAACGATTTTTTCCACTAGCGGGAAGGCGTGCGTGCCGGTACCTAGATTAAAATTAATAAAAAAAAATTAACAAAGATTAAAAAATACACGTGTTTTCTATCAGTGTTTCAAATTTGAACCAACTCTGTCCAGTATTTTAGAAATTATAGCTGTTTTAAGTTTGTTGCCCCTAAAACGTTTCATTTCAAAATTGATGATTTTGTAATATTTGAAGATGCATATCTTACAAAAGAGACCTTGCAAATTATAGAAAAAATTAGGACAGCAGTATATAATGGTTACTTTGTAAAAATTTTTTTTAGGTGTATTTAGTAAATTATTATTTGAAATATGGTGTCTTCATTCAAAATGACCAAGCGCAAAACTGTTTTTTCAAATTTCGATGCATTTTTTCAGTATGTCTTTTTGCAAATGATCAGTCACTTGAGTAGATAGCCAGTGTCAGTATCTTCTCTTTCAAAGTACTTGGGGACGACTAAGACTTCAAGATTTTACACATGAGAGCTTCAAATATGGTCCAAAAGAAGGCAGTAAATCTGTGAGGCAAATCACGAACTTCAAACAGCAATATCTCCAAAACTGTTAAAGACTCAATTTTTGTTTTGTTTTTCTTATATTTTCTTGTACTTTCATGTGAACATAAAAAATGCTCATTTAACAAAAATTTATTTTGTGTGCCGGTACCTATGTAAAGGAATTTGTCCCTCAATCGAATAGTCTCTTTGTCTCTCGAACCTGGACCACTGATCATTGTTTCCATGCGAAATCATTTCCCTTTCATTTCACCTGCCCTGCAGACACGCCTAACTACTTGAAAGCCTTTTGCCATGGACCAGGTCCACAGACATCGGACTCAAACATCGCTGGACCTTTGGCCAAATCCTTGATTGCGTCTCATTTGTTTGGGGATCTGATTGGTGGATTAGTCACGGTTGCTTGTTTACCCCCACCTCTTACCTTTCCCACGACAATTGAGGCATGTCGAGTTTCCTCTCGCTCTGGACAAGCCGGCAACCTTGCTGCCCAGCTCTGTGTCAAATTTGAACCGTGGACGCGATGTCCGAACTTAACTTTCCGTTTAGTAGTGCAGCCTTATTCTTTCACCCCAGGGTGGCTCCGTCTGTCGCAGAGGGAGCTTTGAAGTCAGCACCTGAGCCCTTCCACGGCTTCTCGAGCAATTGTCAGTTCAGACCTCGGGTAGGTCTGTATGTGAGGAGCGATGACATAAGTGTTCAGTAACTGCTGCGCGGCCTTTCACCTCCCGTGGTCTTTTATAACAGAACCACATGGAAAGTCTCAAACAAACATAAAACTAGGGGAAATGGTGCAATATTCCCATCCCCACCCCCCATGTGCCAATCACCACCCGCCTGTCATTCCTCTCGAGCTTCAGGGTCTTTGACGCCAGTCACCTGCCGGACTTGACAACGGTCGCCACACAACTGTCATTGATGAATCTTTGTTCGGGTAGCCCTCGTCAATAAGGTTTATTAGCTCTATTAGGAACGACTGTTGTGACGACCGGCACTGTATTCTACCTCCCCACCAAACTACCGTCCAAGAAAGATAACCTGTGCCTATGTCACGTGAAGGCCTTTTCGGATTGTTGAAGGCACAACCGTCGCCTGATGTTTCGTTTGTGTCAACCTCGACCACTACTCACCCATATGGGCCTATGAAGGACATTTGGGTTAGGACCCACACCAGAGGACTCCTTCCTTATCCAACCTAGTGGGTCACACCAACAGGTTTCGAGGGTCTGAAAGAGGTGTAAAAATTACAAAATATACAAAATATATATTTGTTCATATATAACACAAATATATACTGTTGGTAATTTTCATTTCAGACTCAAGTCGGGGTTTGGGAACGCGATAGATACATGCATCAAATTTTATTTTTAAAGCAAGTGTTTCTTGCGCAGAGAAGAAGAGTAATTTGACCTCGTAGAGTAAAAAACTGTTCTAGCTTGACCATGTGCGCACGTGTATGACTTCCGTGCGTGGTTGCGCGCTATAGGGAAAATAATTAGCAGTGAGTTCACAACACTGCGATACACAAAGATGCTCTGTGGAGTGAGCAGTCAGCCCCGCTGAGAAGAAAAGTGGACGAACTACGAATTCTATAATTTTGTTGAATTTCTCCTGTTTCGAGGCAAGCTCAGTTCGGTTTGCACGAGAGATTGTAAACAAACTGGCAATTCAACAAAGAATCACAAAACAAAGAAATACAAGCGACAACAAATTAAGGGAAGACATCGTGACAAATAAGGAAGATGAGTAGCTGGGGAGATGACTGGGAAAGTTATGTGGATTAGAAAAGGTATTTCATAAAGTGGCAGGCTTTGAAGACTGAACTGAAGGCTTCGAACGAAAGACACAAGTTCAAAAAGGCAGATACAGAAAATGGGGCCTTATATATATATATAAATAAATAGATGCAAGTGTACACATACATTGCACACACACGCACGCACGCACGCACACACACACACACACTAACATGCAAACGAAAGAAGGAAGAATTGAAAGGCAAAGAGAAACAGACACAGACGCACAGCCTTCACTATCTGTACCTCACACCGACCCTTTGGACCCTCATCATTACTGTGTGTCAGCAACCATGCAGAGCGATTACGCAAGGGCGTGGGTTCGTGTAAACCAGTGTCCGAGAAAGGCTTGGGATGCCTGGTTAATGTGTGTGTGTGTGTGTGTGTGTGTACGTGCGCGTGCGAGTAGGATTTGACCCCAAATACTTAAGATACAGGGGTTGAAATGATGAGGGCTGCTTGGGTGGTGGTGTAAAAGGAGAACAGAACAAATCGCAGGAGGTGAGGAGTAGATCAGTCGAATTTATTATGTGAAAAAGATCCGTGTGACGATGCCCCCCTCTGATGCCAGCGACCAGAAAGGCTCCGGTGTGCAGGTCGGGGGTCGTCACCAGGAACCTCTGCTCCACACGACATCCTGGAGAGAGAGAGAGAGAGAAAAAGTTGGATGTGCGAAGACATGTGAGACATATATTATTTGCTTTGTAAAGTAATATGTTGGTCGTAACATGCAATTCTCTGTTCATCAATGCTATTCAAACTGTAGTAATTTGAATAAGTGAATTTTTTCAGAAAATTCTTTTTGACGAGAGAGAACTAGAAGTACTCACGACCTGAAATATTGTTCTATTATTGTACATATATGCATGGTATTGTCTCTTTCATTCTCTCTGTCTAGATAAATGTCAAAATTGACCCCTCTCCGACAATCCGCCACACTCGATTATTTATCGTGCACTGTAAACTGGATCAAAAAAGACACATTTTATTTGTCTTCGTTCTCGAAGATGGAGGGACGAGAACAAAGTGCATTAATAAGAAAGGGAGGGAGAACGTTGTGGGTGTGTGGGGGTTCTGGCGGGGAGGGGGTGTACTGTGCGGCTGAGACGCAGATTTACAAAGTGTCATTTCATTATCAGCACATGGTACGGGATGCACGTCGACCAAACATATGTTGAAATCCAACACTGTCTGCACTTAACTGCTGGGCCTGCGGAGTTAATGAGCCATCATTAGAGTGCTCTCCCTTGCTATTGTTAGCCGGCGCGTGGGTCGTCTGCCCCTCTTGGGGGTAGGGGTGCCTGGGAGACTAAGTGGGCGCCAGAGTCTCGGTGCTAGGGAGACGTTAGCGGACCTGCTTGGGTACCCCCTCCCTACCCTCCTCCGACCGCTTGCCAATGCTGGATCACATGCTTTTTGTTGCTTCAAGCGATGTCGAGGTCGCAGCAAGTCGGAGACGCAGAAGACAAGTTTCAGAGCCTAAGAGTGAATAAACTGATTGCAGACACATGCCTTCCACGGAGAAGCCTGTATGGGGAAACGCGTTCTTTACACAGCGGAAGAGGAGAAACAAATACACACAGGACACATAAAGATATGCCATGTGACATGTACAAACACGCACATACACACAAGACGTGTGCACATGTACAGCCTCCTGCACAAGTCTGACAGCAGACATAAGTACTGTACCTCTTTGCAAAGAGGGTCGCGACTCTCCACTAGAATTAGCTCTTCTTATTCTCAGTTGAAGCTCACATGGACCGAGACCAACATCATTATACCGCGTGTCACTTGTTCGTTGTTAGAGAAGTCCAAAGGGAATCATAAACAAGAATCTGTTGTTGCAAATGACAGATATGATCCCGTTTTTTAAGCAAAAGCGTGTGTCGTGTACTTTAAGCACGGGTATAACGACAGATGCCGCGTTTTTATATTTAGACATTTCCCCTCAGGTTAAACATAGAAAAGTACTTTCACGCATGTGATTATATCTTGGGGGACGTGAGGTGAAGAAACAGGACAAAAAAGAAAAGGAAACAATCTAGGACAATAACTAGACATGATAGACATGATAGACAAGACCCAACAGGTCAAGACGTAATGGTGGTGCAGTGGCGTAGGAAGATGCTCGGCTTTAGTAAGTGGGGCCGACTCCATGCTGACAGTGAACGACTCTCACATTCTTGCCTCATCAGTATTTTTTTTTTTGAGGGGACGGCTGCCACATCACCACCTTGGTTCCTACGCCACCGTGGTGCATCTTGCCTCATTGTTTTCTGGGGTCACAGACATTATTAACAGAAACGGAAGGAATAACAAGTGAGAGAGGCATTAAAGAGGAAAAGAAGATGAAAGTGGAGAAAAGATGACGTGTGGGAAATACCTCCCGACCCGATAGCCTTTCGCAAGTATCATCTGCATAAACATTGACTAGAAGCGCAGAAACTTTCTGTTAACATAACAAGAGTCTCCACAAGTTTGTTCTGATCCAAACGCTGTCGTTTTGTAGCAGATGAGAGCTGTAAACATCGCAAGAGTTTTACGAAACAGTCTCCTCTAGTCACCAGGAGGAGCGGAGCTAGTGGACTGCGCAGTGTTTTGCTGATCCCTGTGGCGATATCGCCATTGAGGTCTACTCGACTGACCCAGACTGTCAACAGAATTGCATCAGTCTGGAGCGAGATGGCTATATATGCTTGGCAATAGCCACTGAAGGGCAGTCATTTAATTTTGTGAAGGAGATAGGGAATTGATTTTGTGGAGGTGGGGAGGTGGGGATGTGGGGATGATATATATATATATCGAGTATTATGAACATAAATTGCTGGCAATTCGTTGTCTCGCAAGTTAGTTTTATGGTTCGTTTTGAATGCAACCACCATGTGCCTGTCACACACACACACACACACACACACACACACACACACACACACACACACACACACACACACACACACACACACACACACACACACACACTCTTTCGCTTTCTCTCTCTCTCTCTCTCACACATTGAGCTATCCATGCCTTGAACAAACAAAAGACTGAAATAGCTCCTATTCATGTTCGTAAACACAAAAGAGTTTAGTCCATATCTTTCGGAAGGCACCAAATGTTGACATAGACCCTTTTCGTTACTGGGTGTGTTCGTCTCTCTCAATGTCAGTCTAGTGTCGGGTAATTACAAAACATTATGGCTATTTCCAAGCGTGCTATTTTTGTCGATTATGTTTTTGCAACACATGAAAAGTATGTCTATACACGGTTTATTCAGATTTTATTCTCTTCCTCACCCTAATTTCAGGCCCGCTGTCATGCTGTAACATAAGAAAAGGAATTTTGCCTACAGCAAATGACATGTGCAGTTATTTTCGCTGAAGTTGTGAGTCACTACAAACACAGTGATGAAGGGTGGGTGGTGTGGAGTTGAGGGTGAGATGAAGTGCTTGGTTTCACTCTACTGCTCTCCCCAGGGCGACAGGCTCTCCACCCCAGGTCTTGCTGTGAACAGTAACATCACCGGGGTAGCAACGGTTAATGGAAAGTGGCCATGCGGCGGCTTAGCTGAAACCAAATACCAAAACCTGGTCAGCTAACCGTAAAATCTGTTTTAGGATGCTACTATTTAAACGTTGAAATTTGTTTACAGATTTACATGCTGACTTGGTATGCATCCAGAAACATATTTTTCAATGCCTGCCTTGATATTTCGATGACTATTTCCAGAGAGTGTAAAAAATCTGGCAAACACGTTTTTAGTTGCTTGTCCTCTTCACTAATAATTTCTTTATTCTGGGTCTGTTTAATGTCCATTATGCTTAATTAATCTGTTGAGGGGAGCAACGAACTGTTGTGTATCCACATTGCTTTTGAGGATTCCAACCGCAGGCATAATAACTGTTATAAATGCCACGTGAGGTAAGATTTCTGAAACTCATTATCTTCTTGTTCCAAGGACGTCATAGCGGTGCTTTAATGAAGCACAGAGCCTTGACACATCTACACACGCATGTACACACCGCACTACACACGCATGTACACACCACACTATATATTAGTCTCGAAGCCCTATCAAGCACATTATTTTCGCATTTTCGGAAAGTGTTCAAAGCGTTACTTAAAAAAGTAAACTTTTTTCTCCGGTCCTAGACGTGGATGTGAATAACAGGCCTCCGAAAAGAAGAGCCCAAATGAGGTCCACTGTGTGCAGGGGATCAGTAAGCGAAAGGGACTTGTGGACATTCTACGAGTGATTTTGTTCACGTGGGCACCGACCTGCTAGAAGAAGTACAGAGATGAGATCGATGATAAAGGACGGGTTTAAGGTTGCAGACGACGCTGCTAATAGCGACATGCTGTTGACGTAACATGATAACGGGACCATCCTCGCTTTAATTACTCGCCTCGGCTCGCCATGCTCACCAGTATGTCCGCTACAGATTAAAGCCAGAGCATGAAGACGATAAGCGGAGGATCTGTGATTGACGACGAATGGCAACACCAAACATCGTGGATGATCTTATTGTGTTAATACCACGCTACCCAAGGTTGTGAATTTCTGGCACCACTAGCTTCGAGAACCGCTGATGGACTTGTTGGTTTATTTGACACAAACGTGATTTTATAACCAGCAATTTCCCACCACGGGATGGAGCAGTGAAGGGAGAAGGAGGGTAAAAAACGAAATAGGAGAAAAAAAAAACAACAACTCCAGACATCAAGCCTGCCATGCGCGAGCCCCAAGATAAGATATGAACGCGGTACCCTAGGATTCTTACTGCAGGGATAGTTCATCACTAAGTTATGAAGTTAAAGAAATCATGTTTTCTTGTTGTCGTCATTATAATAACCGACTGATCTATGATTTTAAGTTTGAAAGGTTACAGCAAAAATATACCAATATAAGCAGGTTCTCGGGCCATCACACGGTTACAATCTACCTTCCCTCTCCCTATCTTTAATCACTGTCACCCCCTCTTTTTACTGTTATGCAGCTTTGATGTCATTGTCATCCATCCAACTGCTGATTCCCCATCCCCTTAACCCCCCGATAGCCTGACCCAGGCGCTTGGACCTCAGTGGCAGCACGGATGGTCGCACAGTGGATGAGGTCAGCAGCGGAAAGGCATACAAAAGATTTTGACATAAGAGCACGCTGCCAGAGGGAACTTTGATCTAAGGTCAGTCTGCAAGACGAGGCTTTAGAGAAAGGTCAACTGGCATGACCGAGCTTTGGTGAGGTCGGGCGGCGTGACCGCACTGAGGTCTCAGGGACTAGTATAGACGCATGTACAGAGAGAGAGAGAGAGAGAGCTCTGTTGGTATGTGTGTGGATAGTGGAGGGGGAGGCGGGTAGGTCACGGCTGCTGAGGCTGCTGCCATTCGCGTTGATCGCTGGATGCGTAAGGATGTTATTGATAACGAGGATGATTATGTTGATGATGGAATATGAAAGGCGTTATCCCAATAGGCAGAGTGTTCTTTCAGAACTACAGAATGCGGGTGCACACACACACACACACACACACACACACACACACACACACACACACACACACACTATAATACACACATTCGTACATACTCATGAGCAAACACATACACCCACGCACGCACGCGCTCATGCACACTCACCTGTACATATGATCAGACGCCCACACGCGCCCACGAACGTATACGTGTGCGTGTCCCTGTGTACGTGTGTAAAGGGATTCGACAGCCAAGAGAGAAACAGAAAAGGGCAGTGCTTAGTTTATTGCTTCCGTGAGTTAAAGGAGCACTTCGGTCAGCTAACAAATTGGGCTTGAAGTACATGTGGGAAGCATATTCTGACGACTGTAGTTTTCTGTGCATGTCTGTGCATAGTGACGTTTGTAGGCGCGTATCTCGAGAACGGAAGAGGAAAAAAAGTATCTTGCACTAATCTTTACCCAATCATTAGAAAAACAACCTGTTTGCACTCATTTAAAGTCTTTTAAATGATAAGGAAAGACGTGTTTGAATAGTTCGTGCTCAAAATTTTGGGATTCAAAAGACTCAGTTTCTTAAAACACGGCTCTGTGCTGACACCACTGGCAGGCATTTGATTGGTAACTTCACGGAAAAAGAGTTGGGAGGTCAAAACAGACTTAATAATAATAATAATAATAATAATAATAATAATAATAATAATAATAATAATAATAATAATGAAGTTAATTTGTATAACGCTTTTTCCCGCCATTAGTGGGAGGCTCAAAGCGCTTGACTAAAAAAAAACACACGAACATAATAATAATGGATGCTGATCTCAAAAACAGTAAGTTTCAGTATTCTTCTCATTATTTACGCTCACTTCCTTCCCGCCAGCACCGCACTTTCTTTGGACTTGGAGAAGATTGGTAGAGAGAGAGAGAGAGGCGAAGGATGCTGGAAGCAAATGTATGGGGCGCCAAGAGGGGAATTTTCTCTACTTTCTCTCTCTAGCTAGAGAATGCATTCCGTAACTACAGAATGAGTTTTGTAACTACATACAGAATGCATTCTATAAGTAGAGTATGAGTTCTGTACATAAAGAATGCGCTCTGTAACTACAGAATGCATTCTCTAGCTAGAGAGAGAGAGAGAGAGAAACTCGGTGAAACCAAATTATTTCATTGATATTATACATAGAAGTTGCTAGCCAATTCATCAAGAACATCAAGAACGTGAGGCCATGTTTCGAGGACTCCGATTGGTTGATCTTTGACCTTCTTGTCCCATATGCAAATAAGCAAGCCTCGTTCGGTACAGACATCATCCTGTCGCTAGAGAAATCTTCTCTGTACGTAGAGAAATCTCTCTGTAGCTAGAGAAAACTTTCTTTAACTACAGAGAGGTTTCTGTTAGTACAGAAAGCTTTCTGTAGCTACAGAATGGAATTGTATATAAAAACTGAATTGACTAGCAACTTCTAAGTATAATATAAATGAAATAATTTGGGGGAGTTGGCTGCGCTACACGGGTATCGAACCTGCGCGCAACTAATGTTCGGACGCCAGTTCTCTAACCATTTGGCTCTTCCGCTCCCCTTCTCGAAAGATCGTGCAGAAAAGAACCGGAGCTGTGTTTTGTGAGTAAATGATTCTTTTGCAACCTGAAATTGCAGGTAGAAGCATTTGAGAAATTCCCTTTCATCTTTTAAGTCGAAGGTGCTAGTTCCTTTTTCCATCCCCTCTAACTGCCAATGAATACCCGTTCATGCGAACGAAGCTACTGTGGTATGTGCAGTCACCGGTGACCCCGCACTCCTGAGAACCTGCTTGCTGCACGCGATTACGCTTCAGTGGTTTGGTTAAGTGTGGTTTTCTGAGTACTGTAGTGACGGGTGTTGCTAGCAGGCTAGCAAAAAGAAAGAGAGAGCGGGTAAAAGAAGAAGTGTGGAGATGATGTGGACAGATTGTGAACTGTTGTTCACATTCATCACATGGTGGTGTCCTTGCTGCCGGGATTATCTTCGTGATGCGATCCTCGAAGCGGTGACACCTGTAACACATTTTGCACGGCTGCACGCGCCTGTAAGTGTCTGACAGGTGTAAAAAATTTGCCTGGCGACCAACACCTGTACCTCGCTGAAAGCGATACCTGACGCTTGGGAAGATATTTAACAGAGGTATGAAGCTCGGTATCTGTGACTGGCGGCAGAACGCATCATAACATGGAAGAGGGACGGTGTTGGCTTGACAGTTGTGACCTGGTGGCAGCTGTCAGGAAGCTATGCGTGCATCCAGAGAGCAGAATGGTCCCCGTATAGATGCTGTCACTTCGTCACCCCGGCTAGGATACACCTGTTGACAAACTGCCGCTGGTTCCTGATGAACGATAGACTACGGCGACAAGGACGACACAACGCACACGCGAACTATTACTGTTTCGGGTACCGACAGTAGCTGGTACTTACTCCCACGACACCCTCTTTACGCCAAGCACCCGACACTCAGTGGCACACAAATCGTTCGAAAACTGGAGGTACCTGTCCTCACCACCTCACCGTGAGGTGTTGTCAGACATAAGTATTTATTTTCTAGTTCTTCGTCTCGCGGCTGATTTATGGGCTTTTGATGTCTTTTTAGAGATGAAGGACTTAGAGCTATTGCCGTGTCATTTTCTTTCTTTTTTCAGACTACAGTTTGTCTTGCTCTCTACAAAATCATTGCCCTCGTCAAGCACGTTGATGACGTAACAATGACGCAAGTTTATCTTATTTTTCCTTAGTGTTCTCTCACTAACCCTCGCTAACCTAAAACGCATCAAATTTCTTTCTCAACAGCATTCGATTTGCCGAATGAAAGCAAAAGCGACCTACATTTCACTGTCTTTTCCTGGTGAGAACATATAAACGTTTTACGACAAAAATATTACATGCCGAGAATTCTGACAGCATGATTGCATAAATGCAAAACACCGATTGCTGCACACGAATGAATACAAGTGTTGTTAACGACAAGAGTAACTAGATTGTAAAGAGTGGCAACAGCAACAAAACCTCTTACTGATGACCATATCGAAAGTGAGTTTATCTTTAATTATAAGGAATTTAAGGAATTGTGTGTGTGTGTGTGTGTGTGTGTGTGTGTGTGTGTGTGAGAGAGAGAGATAGAGAGAACGAACAAAAAGACACCAAAGCATGGTTATGCTGAGAGAAAATTGTATTGTAACACACCCTCAAATATTAGGGGATCTAACAACTAGCTGAACAGAAGGTTACATGTCGACAACCTTCAAACCAAACTTCCCAACTTCACTGAAGCGTGTCCCGCTGTTTTTGTGGGTCAGATACGTACACTGTCACCAACCTCAGGGGTTATTTTATACCATGGGTGAGGGGTGGATGTGACTGGGGCAAAGCAGTACTCATTATGTTCCGAATGAACAAAGAAACTAAAATTTAGACTTTAAGCCGGTGACAACAATAGACGCTGAAAGATACCCTTTTGGCAGCTTGGCATGTTAGTATACAGCTTTCTTAGATGCTACCTCCCTGTAATAATAATACCCTTAGTCTGATGGATGGTAGGTATTTTGTCGCAGGATTTTCTTCCCAGACATGTTTACAACTGTATTTCATACGATAGGAGGAAATATTGACATATACGATAAAGAATGTTTAATTGAAAGTTGTAAGAAAAAGAGAGAGAGAGAGATGCACGATCGAAAGGGCAAAGAAATAAAGAAAGAAAAAGTAAAATGAAGGACTGTTGAAAGGCAGGAAAAAATATACTTTTTGTCTTTTTAGACAGTTGAAAATTCGTAGGTACAGTAGGTGTTGATGTTAAAGATGAAATCAGTTATGGATATGACACGGCATCTTTTATTGTCAATGGCTCATAGATAGATTGAAAGATGAAAAACAAAGAACAGCAGGACACACCACACACACACGGTTCGTAACTCGAGTCACCCCAAAGTGCACTCAGTTTGCAAAGGTCATTCTGCTTTTTTGCGCACATAATTCGGAAACACAGCTCGCTGTCCCAAAAACGCAAGCTCATGCATGGCAAACACACCAACGAGGAAAAAGAAAAGGTGTCAACTTAACAAGGGCTACAAACGCCTTATGGGTCATAATTTTGATAGGAGACAGGTAGATGTTCACGTCCTGAGGAGGTCGCCGTAAAACCGAAGTCGCGGGCTGGTACACAACATCGCAGTCGTTAACGTGAGCAAACTGCCGTATCGCCGTTGTTAATGATCGTACAAGTACAGAGATGTTGTCGTCGACGTACGCCAAGCTTATAGACAAAGCTATTCAAGCACTAGGCTGACGGTGAGGTGTGTGTGTGTGTGTGTGTTTAGGGGAGTTGGGTAGGGTGGGGCCAGCGGTTTCTTCACGACCTTGTGCAAGTATAGGGTGGGGTTGTCGGAAGATGACGCCACCATCAACTGTACCTGATCGCCGACTGTCACGATATTTCAGAATGCACGCAAGCATGCTCCGTGACTGAAAGATAAATGCACGGATGCATGTAAATAATAATAATAATAATAATAATAAAGAAAACTGGAAAAGTTGAGAAACGAGGGAGGAAGAGACGAAAGGTATAAATGAAAAGGGAGATTGAGATCGTCTGAAAAACCCACTGCATTCCATTTCCTTAAAAATATACTGGAGCCACGGGGGTTCAGTGGCTCGGAGGACCTTTAAAGTTGTAAGAACGGAATCCCCATGGATTACACACATTATATAAATAAATAACACAATTTCAAGGTCTGTCGAATTATCGATACACAGCATCAACCGACACTACAGACACCGACGTGGAAATCACTTTTAAAACATCAACCGAGAAACAAAAACCGATAATACTAACTGTCCTGAAAAATGCGTTTATGCCACACATAGAGAGGAGACACGCTTCTCATTATTTAAGGCTGTTAAACATGTATTTTCTTTTTGGCCATAAGCCCGTTTTAGTAGTGCCATATCCTTGTATGGCGTAATGGAGCTTAAGGTGAAAGGTAGTCAGACCTCTCTCTCTGTCTCTCATACAGACACTTGGTATCTGCAACTCCGTGCGCAAAGAAAATAACAGAGATAACACATCCACATCTTCGCTTGTCGTTCCTTTGTCCTGCACCAAAAAGCCGATGAAAGATGAGAGGAGATTACGGCGACGTCTAGAGCACAGCAAGGGCGGGTACTACGTTTTTAGTTATTATCAGCCTCGCGACGAGGTAAGCTGGTGCTCACCAAGGTCCCAAATCAACGCTCTGTCACGGGCAGACGGCCAGGAAAGCATTGCGTGTGCGTGCGTGACTACGTGCGTGCATGTGTGTGTGTGTGTGCGCGCGCGAGCTGCGTGAGAAGTGAGATTTGCATAGAGTCACCGCCGAGGCTGAATCGATGACGTCGCCTGTACATCTTAAAGCAAAATATGCTGGATAATAATTTAAAAAAATCAGCACTAGCAATAGCAGAAATAAAAAAGACGAGTTACATCCCATGTGGAGCAGACAACGTAATGATACTGGTAACTGGTCAAACGTGCTGCTAATTAAGCAGGGGAACTCTCTTCCACATCACATTCAAACGCTCCCTGAAAACATATCTATTCACTAAATACTATCCCTGAATTACTATTCCTAACTCTTTTTGTAATATTGTCTGTCATGTTAACCATCATGTAACGACTCCATCTTTCCACTGTTTACTGTTTACACTATATCCCTTCATACTTTTATCTATTGCTTTACTTTCTACTCTTGTATTTTATGTTGTTTAGTGTGTCTATACGTATCTCACCGTCCACTGACTGTTATCTAATGTTCATTCATCACTACTGGTCTGCGCAGAGTGCGATTTATCTTGGTCATGATGCTGCGCGTTACAAGTACACATTATTATTATTATTATTAATAAAAATGTATTTTTATGCTTGATTTTATCACTTAAAAAATTAATTCTCATTTCCTTTGTATTTCTTGTAAGCTTGTTATGTTTTTCGAGGCTGTTTGTTTTATGAATCATTGTGTGTCAGTGTCAGCTAGCAGTTTTTGTTTCATTTTCTTGTATTTTTCTTTTTGTTTATCGCCGCAGTCTGTTCTGTTTGTGATGCTGCGTGGCATAAATGTTTAATTTAACTAAATTACATTATAGAAAACATGTGTAGCCCCGGCATAGACGCTACCAGACCAGAAACTGTTGCTGCACCAGACACTGTCAGTCGTGAAACTGTGCATTATGTTTAACTTAATAATAATAATGATGAAGATTTTTATAGCGCATATTCACACTCATTGAGAGCATGCTCTTAGCGCTTAACTTATAACTAGCGCATTGTTATACAGTTACACGATTACGAATGAGGCTGTCTTGTGGTGAAGACATTGGTGGTGATGGTGAACACGACCGTCGCTGGCAGGGAAGCTAACAGCTCGTTATGCCGTCGATTTTAGGAAGGTACCGAATATCTAACATTCAAAGGGAGGTAATAAGATATGCGGACATGGTTTCTTTACTTACCTCCCTTCACCTAATGCACTTCGTGGGGGCCAAGTTTAAAACATTTTGTGAAAGCAATGTTATACGTAAAAGCTAGAACACTCTAGTTAACAATTAAATGCCTTTTGTCGCAAAGTGTGCCTCATTTAAGGCAGAACTATCCATGAGGTATATGAGGTTTTCCTCAACGGTTTCAACAAAAGAAGCGAGAAGACAGTAATCTTTGTTCGTTGCTGTAAATACAATGTCCTACTACCGGAACTACCCCATACACAAGAATGAGTTATGATTTATTCTGTTTTTGTATTCACCATTACAGACGTTCGAAGCATTATCAAGTAACGCATTTGTTCCAGTTTTTCTCTGCTACAAAGCGAAAGAAAAACAAACCACCACCAGTTGCCATTTTAATGGTAATTGAAAATTGAAAACAAAGCCCCAACGCATTCACATCTCTGAAGCTACTGTTCTGTCCAGGGCTCGTTAAGTAAAACATAGAGTGTGTTTCAATCTTCTGGAAACAGGGAGGCGTTAAGATTCTTTATGAGGAATAAGTAATATCTTCACGAACCTACGAATCTCTAACGATTCTTAAAGGAATAATAAAGCAACATCAGATATGAACAAAAACGTCAAGTCATCGTTAACAACAGTAAAAGTGTCTTCTATCTTATGAAAGATCTGATTGAACCCTTGCACCTCACAAACATACGTAACAACACGTTAAGAGTTAATATGTGAACTGGGGAAGAGTGGTCAGCAGGAGGCCAGAAAAAAGACAAATAAAGTACAATACAAGGTGGAAATAAATACACACACATACACGCATACAAACACACACACACACACACACACACACACACACACACACACACACACATGCACGCACGCAGTGATGTTCATTTACATAAATTTCAAAAAGTAGCTTCTCTAAGCCAAAATCTAGTTAGGGATAGAACCCCTCAACGGGCCTAAAAATCCATCTGCATGAAAATCCATGAAGAAATATTTGTGTAAATAAAAACTGTACTTGGAGTTGAATGTTGTATTTTCACAGTTAGCGAGTGAATACACAAAGTGGAAGGTAGATTGCTACCTGTGCACAGTTACTAGACAAACAAGTTATGATGGTGGAATTGTAAGGAACCCCGCAAAAACTGGAATACGGATCAGCTCCTGGTAATCTCCCCTTCCCATGATCCAAAGCGAGGTCCGCGTGACCCCGTTTGCGAATAATGACTGTAACCAAAGCCCATATGAGCATGCTCCGAATTAATAATGAATTTAAGGTAGGAATAATTTACTTCCCCCCTCCCCAACCCTGCCCAGTTTTTATGACCGCAAGCGAGATGGGAAAGAGGTGACTTCGCTGTAGAACAACTCTCTGGGGAAAAAAAAAACTGGTTCTCCACAGTCCAGGATCTGCGTCTTATTAAACAACAAAACAAAATGCTTTACTAACACGTTTTCTGTAAGCACAAGAACACTTTGAAGTGTTCGGATTTACGTTCAGTCCTTCTCCCTTGATCAGGGATGCTTTGCTGTGATATACAGACCAGTAGCTGGTTCACGGTTCCACTGTTCACCAGAAGCTTTTTGAAAGTTTTTTCCTTGTCAGAACCATACGACAGAAAGGAAGAACGTGGTTAGTTGTGGCTAACTTCAAAAAAGCTGCCGAGTTCGCAGTGTAGGAAGATGAACATGTTAACACCATTTCAGGCGTGATCTTGAGGCGCCGACCGTGTCAAAGGCGTCCGTTTTGAGATTTGAGTGACGACGTTGTCAGACGTGTCGAGTGCTGATGTTCTCTCAAGTTTCTGCTTCGAGGGCTGATGTCAGAAGATTCGTCTCAGATGTTCTTTTTGATGGTCTCCAATACATGCTTCTTGAGTGCCGGTGTCAGACGACTCTGTCTTGATTGCTTAAGTCCTCTTAAGGATGCCTGTTTTACGCGATGATGTCAGAAGTGTCTGTTTTGAGCGCTAATATAATAGTCTTAAAGTCTGTCTTAATCAGGGATGCCGTGGAAAGAGTCTTAGAGCTGGGGTTTCAAGGTCAATAACTGAGCGACGAGTCGAAGTTAGCCGTGACACTCTTGGGAAAGGTTCTGATGCTGGAGTAGGTGGAGGTAAGGGTGCCAGGCAAGGAGTAGGGCCGCTCGTACAGGAAGTCCGTGTCGACGCTGTAGCCGCTGCGGCCGGCATGTTTCTTGTGCAGATCGTACTTGAGGCGCGCCACCAGCCGCACCTTGGGCACGAAGACGATGAGCAGCACGGCAGAGGCCGTGGCCAGCACGCCGGCGCTGCACAGCAAGGGCGCCCAGCGCGCCTCCAGCGCCATCACCATGGCGACCCAGGCCAGCCACACAGCGGCCGTCAGCCAGCAGCACAGCAGCAGCAGCCGTGCTTCTCCCGCGTTCTTCTTCTCCTTTCGGACCGTCACGCTGTAGATGGCGCAGAGCAGGACGAGGAAGATGACAAACGCCAGGCACAGGATGAAGCTTCGGCGGTCAAAGTCGCAAGCAAACCTCTTCCTGCCGTCCTGGGGCCCGTCCGCTTGCAGCAGAAAAGGCTGGTGGAACCACCACCACTGCACGCTGATGGAGACCTGTACCAAAACGATGAAGAAGACAGAGAGTCCTTGGTTGAACCCTGACAGCTCGCCGCCTAGTCCGATCCGCCGGTAGTCCTGCAGCGCCATCAGCTTGACCAGGATGACGGCGAAGCAGAGGCTGTAGGCCAGGGCCGGGCACACGTAGCGGAGGCCGCACACTGTCGGCGAGGGAGTGATGACGAACGGAAGGGCAGACAGGTAAAGGAGGATGACAGCCAGCAACAGCAGCAGCCCCAGGCCGATGTAACGCTTGGCCAGGGCGCCTTGCCACACCTGCACAGCCGAGAAAACATCGTCAGATGAAACTATTTAAATAAAGATTCATTTTTGTACGTACTATTTTTAACGCTGCATTGAATTTTTTCTTTGTTTTGTTTTTTGTTTTAGTCAGTTTTTGTTTTGTTTTTTGTTTTAGTCAGTTTTTGTTTTGTTTTTTTGTTTTAGTCAATTTTTGTTTTGTTTTGTAGAACGATGTCTCATCTATGAAACGAAGAGCAAACATAAGGATACGGAACTGTAAATTTGATAAAATTAATTTTATATTTCTTTTCGTCTCGGAATGTTTGAACACTATGCGCGGATTTAGTTGTGTTTAGTTCAAGCTGATGGTCTCCGGGTTTCAGCGTAAAAGCATTGCTGTTAACTCTTATCTGCTTGAAAACACTAAAACACATAACACACGTGTCATTTGGTCGGTTGATTTATAAAGGGCGATGTATCGTAATAATAATAATTTAACAATGTAGGGGGGTGGAGCAGATAAATTAAGGTACCCGTAAAATTCACGTCAGGCAGGCCTGTGAAAGTGTCACATCCAGAGAGAAGTATGTGTTCCCGGGATCCGAACCTTGACATTTGTGCTCATTATTGTTGGGGTGAGCAGCAAGAGTGACCGCCCACAACTCACCTTAAACAAGACGAAGAGGATGAAGAGAAAAGTGACCAGTGCACCGGCTACCGAGATCCCAAGGACCGCGTAGGACCAGACCTCCATCACCATCACACCTTGCTGCGACCACCACAGCCCCGACTGGAAGGGGAAGCGCTCATCCGAAACCGCGGTGGTACCTCCACTCGTCGTGTTGCCAGTGACGACGTTGACGCATGCGCAGTCCCTGCACTGCCAGTTGGGTTGGGCTAGCGACAAAGGGAGACCGCCGCTGGTGAAAAACTTGACGTTGGATGTGTTCATTGAAAGCCCAGTAGAGAGATAGGTTCCCACCTGCAGTCAAGGCCAGCAACATAATGCCATGTACTTATTTTAAAACTTCTCTGTTACCAAGCAAAACCAGTCAAAACTAAAGATAAACAAGAATTCTAGTTGGTAAGCTCTTCGTGTTTACTAGTCATATTATTCTTGATATCTTCAGTAGGTTTGGACGGAGTCCAGTCACTTAATCCACAGAAATTTAATCCCCGACACTTATCCTTGACACTTAATCCATGACACTTAATCCCCTAGACACTTAATCCTCAAAAAATGCCCCCAAAATCGTAACACAAGACTCAAAATGGCTCCAAACTAAAGAGAAATGACCTTTTAATCAAACAAATTTTCTGATTGTTTGCGGAGTAAGCTGGTAAAGCCACGAAACTGGCCCTGCGGAGTCAGAGGGTTAATGCCTCTACTGAGTACCGAGTTAGTAAGAATATTTTTATTTTTCGTTGAACGGCAATTTTGTGAACTTGAAATATTATAACCGTAAGAGAAATGCACGAACAAACAAGGCTGTGGAGGGTTGGCATCACGCCCTCCAATCTCTCTTCTCCTGTCACCATCCAACAATGTGGACATTCTCCTTGGTGGTCTACGTAAGGATTGTCTTAAGAACAATTTTCATATCATATTGTTGAAGAACATTGAATTTAATAGCTCACGTGAACTTTAACTAATGTTACAGATGTTGAAATGACGTTGAAGTTAAGTATTATTTTAATTGTCAAACTTATTGTGATGTTTATATGAAAATAATTATTTGAATTTGAATTAAATTTTTCATTGACTTCATAATTTTTATAGTTGAAATTTCATTTTTAGGATTAAGTGTCTGGGGATTAAGTGCTTAGGAATTAAAAGTCTACGGGATTAAGTGTCTGGGGATTAAGTGTCTGGGATTCGGTTTGGACTAAGGGCAGAAGAGAGTATAACAAGTAGACATTGGAGAAAAGTCCCTGGGATAGCTTTTCTCACGACTCAGTTCTCATTTCATGCACTGCAAAGAGGTTAGTCATATGTTCTTAGAACGAAAGGCGTTTTTCAAGCATAACCTCTCCAAGAACATATTTTAAAGTGCCCTGTGTTGTGCAAGAGTTTCCGAGACTAATCAGCTGTTTCTCTACTTGTTGTCTGCATCGTGTGTCCTACAGAAGTCAGAGCTTACAGTGTTACCTAAAACAAAAAGAAAGCAAGAATAGGCAGAGTCATTTTTAGCAAAGCAGTTAAAACGGGAGAACCCCCCCCCCAGACTGCATGCAGCTACTGTGAGTAATTACTCATTTACCAGGAGAAGCTCGGTTGGCTGATAGCTCATCACGACCAGGCTAAGTTCCATGTTGTCGCTGTCGCCGAAGCTGATCATCCCGCCCTCGTACTCGAAGCGAACACCAGCCAGCCGAGTGCCTCCTTCCAGAACGATTCTGGTCATGTTCCGGCAGAAACCTTGTGCTCTTGGACAGGTAGCTTTGTAGTGTCTGTCCATGGCGTGCAGCAGCGAGTCCACGGCCCGTACGACCCTCGAGGCGGCGGGTGAAGGATGCATTGGTGCTGTGTGCAAAGGGTTCTCTCCGCATAGAGTCTGTGGAGTGGCGGTCTTGGAGGAGGATCGTTCTGGCTGGCAAAGGAAACGCTTTTGCAGGTACGCCTGCCACCAGGGACTCAGAAGAGGCTGGGTGGTTGTGGAGAAATTTTCTAGAAAAACGTGAAAGTCGTCGTTCACTTTGCCCAGGACATCAATCAGAAGCGCGCCCCAGGGAAAGTTTACCCCAACCGTACTGTGCCAATCATCTCCCACCAGAGAGATGACCCAAGGCCGGGTGGCTCTGCTGATCTCACTGTTTCGGAAAAGCGTCACCGCATCTGCTCTTGAAAGGAACAAGACAGCAGGCACGAAGGCAGAGGACTGAGACAAGCTTGCGACGATGCTGCGAAGGTTCTTGGCTCTGGGTTTCATTTGCTGGCACTTCACCACGCAAAGGCCCAGCGACCCAGCCTGCTCGTTAAAATAGTCGGCCATCGAGACCAGGTTCTCGTCCTCTGACATCACCACGAAGGCATGAGACCAACGAAGAAGCCTGAAGATGCTCAAGATGGCGTCCACACTCATTCTGAAGGGCGACTCTGTCCGTGCCAACCCGTCGTTCATCGAAGGGGCGGAGCTGACGACAGCCATTCTGCGCATGCCTGCAACGGTGGACTTGACGACCGACGCCGTTTCGTACGGGTCCTGCAGGACGTAGCCCACGGCGAGGGCAGGAGCGGGAACCATGTCTCTCGTCTGGTCTAGGGTCGTCGCGAACTCCAGCCCGCAGCTGGTCAGTTCCCCCAGCGTGTGAAGGGCGCTAGGGAGGCTCGAACACGAGTCCAGCAACAAGCCTCCGACGCGCACGTTCTCCAGCGCGTGAGGGTAGCGTGACTGGAAAGTGTCGACGGCGAAGAGGAAGGCCTGCTCGGCGCGAAGCTCGTCCAGGTTGTTGGCGACCTCTCCGCAGCGGAAGGGCGTGGGTCCCGGCTTGCTGACTGGGAACAGCCCCACGATAAGAAGGTCTCCTGGTTTGTAAATTTCTACTGCGGTGGGTGAGGTTCCGGTTTGTTCTTTGGAACTAATAATTGATGCAGTGCTTTTCGTTGTGGTGGAGTCGGTGCGGTCGGGTGAAGACCGACAGCTGTAGCACTCGGGGCACCAGCCAGGGCAATTACCAGCGGGTAGGGCACGAACATCTTCCAAGAGTAAGACAGTGTCGTTTGGCAGAACATTGCCAATCTAAAGCGAAAAGTGAAAAAATTAATAATGAATTAATTACGAATTATTCAGGGAAAAATAGAAACAAAGAAGGAAACAAAGAGAAAACATAAATAAGAAAATGTCAGCTTTAGTTTCATCTGACACTTCTATAATTTATAAGTTGTGAAAGTTTCGTTCCAAAAAAACTGTTTTAATGAGAGGACATGTTCAAGTGATACTGAAAATATCCTCGCCGTTAAAAACATTAATAGCTAAAGTAATGCTAAATACATTTAACACAAATAAAAACTTTTACAATTTAACTGTTACTGCACGTGTTCTCCGATGACCGTTTAGCGTCAGAGCAGTTTTTGCAAAACTATTTCTCCTTACCATAAAAGACTTTGTTGCTTGCAAAGTGTTTATCCCCGTATTCCATACCTGAGTTTCTGTCCAACTGTCTTCATCTGCGGGTCTAAGAGCCAGGACTTGCAGCATCACGGCATCCTTTTGTTGCTTTTTGTAAACCTTTGCTTTCACTGCGCTGAGGTCAGTAAAGCTCTTGCATAATCCATCTTGCTCTGGACACATGTTCTTGTACACATAGTCCAACGTCGAAACGAGTGAGCCCACCGCCTGAGACACTGAGGATGCAGACTGGGACCCTCTGTCGCCTTGCGCAATGGTTGAATTGCTGTGAGAAGCAAACTCCTCTTCCCACGGATCCTCAACTGTGTCGTGGTGGAGGGCAAGTGGGGTAGAAGTTTCTCGGGGGCGTGGAGTGATGAGGACAGCGACATCCATCGACTCTCTGGCTGGCCTTCCGTACGCGACCTTGACATTCCACGGCAAGAAGATGTAGGTCCGCTTGGACCTTCCACTTCGGGAGATAACTCTGTCCAGAATGCTCTCCGTGCTGTCGGCGTCGGTGAGAAAGACGATTGGTCTCCCTTCTGTCGGCTCACTGAGGCTACCGTGCGATGTATTATCCACAAAGCTTTTGCTGTCAATGATCCGAGCGATGCACAGGTCGTGGAGTGTAAATGTTTCCAGGATTTCATTTTGTGTTTTCTTGTCGTCAGGCACCACAACGGTTAGGTAAGTCCAGTCCAACTTTAACAGAACTTTAGCAGCAAGGGTCGTATACTTTATTCGCTGATCACCTCGGAAACTTAAACCAGATTCGTTTACTGCCAGAAATAGTTTGTCCACCCCAAGAGGCAAGCTTGGGGAAGCGAAGGAGACGTAGGCAATAACTTTGGATGGGGGAATAATCACTTCATTTCCAGAAAGATCTCTGTAACTCAGGAAACAGGTTTCAAGGTCCCGCACAATCGTGCTCACACGGTAGCGCTGCTCGCAAGAATCAAACACCACCCCTCCGATCTTGAGGCTGTGGAGATTGCTACTGCTGATACGGCTTGTGTTATTGTTGAACATTTCTATTGCAGAGAAGAGACTGCGCGCCGCCGCGTAAGCCTCGGGGTTCGGTGAGCTGCAATCGTGAAGGACGCCATGTTGTGAGGTGTGAACAGGAAAGATTCCAACTACAATCAGACTGGCAGATTCTAGCGGCACGGACGCCATGATTTTCTCATCAGAGGTTGCTCTGGGTGAACACGCATCACAAAGATGACAATTGACGACACAAGAGCTGCTGACATCAGCTTGAAGTAAAACGTTAGGAACTCTCAGAGTCGCTTCCGGGAAAGTAAATAAATATGTCGAATTATCGGTCTGAAACAGAAAATCAAACAACCACTAATTGGGTAGGGGTGATTAAATGGTAAACTTCTGAAAATGCACTTACGTGATTTTGAATTCAAGTGGAAAATCGCAGCTACTTCAAAAGATTACAAAATGACAGACGGGCAGAAATGAAGATGAGGATGAGAGAAAATGTTTCGGGGAGGTCACAGCGACTGAAGTCTGTCTTCCAGTGTTAGGAGACACTTTTTTGGATTTCACTGCTTGGAAGCTTTCTTTAGTTGATTTTCCTTTCAGTTTAGATCTTTTTCAGACACTAACATGCTAAATGAAAGTTATCTGACAACCGTTTCTCTAAACAAAAACAATTTGTTTTGTTGCAGTTCATTGCTGATAAACAAAACTGAAGTCAATACGATGTAGAGCAGGAGAAGGTCGTGGTTGTGGCAGAAGGTGATGATGGTGTTAGGCGGTAGAGAAGGAGACAAAAGAACAGAAGTATGGAGAGAAAGAGTAGAAGCAATAGTTGGTAGGGCCATCCTAACGTAAAGAAGTCTATCAACACTCCTAGCACTCCTCTGACATGTGCGTATACCTCTCTAGGCGCTAGCACTCCTCTAACATGTGCGCATACCTCTCTAGGCGCTAGCACTCCTCTAACATGTGCGCATACCTCTCTAGGCGCTAGCACTCCTCTAACATGTGCGCATACCTCTCTAGGCGCTAGCACTCCTCTAACATGTGCGCATACCTCTCTAGGCGCTAGCACTCCTCTAACATGTGCGCATACCTCTCTAGGCGCTAGCACTCCTCTGACATGTGCGCATACCTTTCTAGGCGCTAGCACTCCTCTGACGTGCGCATACCTCTCTAGGCGCTAGCACTCCTCTGACACATGCGCATACCTCTCTAGGCGCTAGCACTCCTCTGACACATGCGCATACCTCTCTAGGCGCTAGCACTCCTCTGACACATGCGCATACCTCTCTAGGCGCCCCTGGACCAGAAACCCTGACCCTGTACATCGTATCTCGGACAGTGCGCCACATCAGTTCGTCCTCAAACAGCGGCGCGGCAGCGTCCATGCTGTGCAGCAGGTCTAGCGGCGTGTCGCTGCTGTCGTTGTGCCGGAGCGCGTGGACGCTGAGGATGCTGAGTGCGTCACGCACCGCCAGGACGTCCCTCAGAGTTTGCGCCGTTAGGGAGCACGCGTCACTCGCTGTGACGTCACCGGCGAGGTGGTATGACGAGCAGAGCGGCTGACGCAAGTGTAACAGGCTGCGACAGAGAAACACAGAGTCTTAATGGGAAGAAACATTCGTTTCATTCTCGGAGATTTGCATGGGAAAGTTGTGCCCAAGATTTTGAAAGGACAGAAATATTCATCAAAGTCAGGCTGACACAGCGATGTCATTTTAGCGAGATTGTTACAAGGTTAAAGAAAAAGTCATCGATTGGCGAGATGGTCGTAAAACAGAGAGATGTTTCACTCATCGATGTTTTACAATTAACCACGAAATGTTGACAAAATGTCTTTTGTAATCGCAGAATCAAGGCAAATAAAACATAATAAATAAATAGCGGCGAAATTCGAAAAAATATGACAGGCTTATGAATTCACGTCGTAATTATACAAAACATGTTGGTAACGACTTCCTGACGTAAAATTTGAAGGTGTCCAACAGAAAATAACAAATAATTTTAAGCAACAAAAAAGAAAACTAACGTGGATATGGGAGGGTTTTGAAAGATGTCTATCAGCTCCTCCGGCGTCACGTCCAGCACATTCTGAAGCCACACAATGGTCTGTCTGACGTCATTGCTGACGACACTAGCCTGGTCTCCGACGACGACGACAACTTTTGCATGCATTTGAAATCCCGTTTTTATCTCGTTAGCCTCGGTATCCCCGTGGGCATTTCCAGTGAAGAGCAGCAAGGGGTAATCACTTCCGCCCGGCGCCGGAAACGTGGCTTCACACAAAGTTCCCGACTGCTGAACCAGAGACCGGAACAACGCTGCTTCCGTTCTGGCTACGTGATTCTCCGCGACACTCACCCGGAAGTAATTCATACGCAATATTCCCAACAGTCTTATTGTCGTCTGAAACAGGATTTTGAAAATTTTGCGCAATTCCTCATCACAATGATCTGACAATTATTGATTTATATTCCGTTAACTCAGGAAATGTTCATAATTAAACTCCTTTATCTGTATCCATTACTAACTAAAAGATATTTCAGAAAATTCAGTGTGAAAAATGATAGAAAAGTAGCATTTGGTAAAAATTAAAAAATAAAATAAGGGGAAAAATTGTTTCCACTGATTTTTTTTTTAATCGAAGAAACATTCCTGTTTTGGTAAACAGATGCTACTCTTCGTGGTTCCGAGAAAGCCTACCTCGACCCTTGCTCGCGGCGTGTTAGAGA
Source organism: Marisa cornuarietis (assembly GCA_004794655.1). Classification (NCBI taxonomy): domain Eukaryota; kingdom Metazoa; phylum Mollusca; class Gastropoda; order Architaenioglossa; family Ampullariidae; genus Marisa; species Marisa cornuarietis. The sequence goes on from SMMW01000651.1 coordinate 5,544,745, forward strand.
GGGTGTAGTGGTTGTCGCGAATGATGGCGTTGTCTTCCAGTGGCTCGGAAGTGACGTCGACATGCTGCACATTAGTGTGACGCATGACGTCTGCTACTGCCGAGGACGTTTCCGGTGATGTCAAAGTGATGATTGCTGCGACAGAGTAAGTAAACGAGAACGGAGCTTCGTCACAAAATTGGAGAGAGTAAGCAGTTTATTTTTGTTTCAAATTTGTTTACAATAAAAACAAAGATAAAGGTTTCATGATCTTCGTAAATATTTATTTACAGACAATTTTCTTCATTCCAGTTTGCTGTTGATTCCCTGCATACTCTTAGCTGAAGAAATATCCCTGGGATAGGTTTTCCCATGACTCAGATCTCATTTCATCCACTGTCAAGAGAAGTTTGTCCTATGTTCTTAGAGCAAAAGGCGTTTGTCAAGCATAGCGTCTGCCAAAACATATTTTTAACTGATCAGCTGTTTGTCTTCTTGTCTGTGTCGTGAGTCCTACAGAAGCTGTCAGAGCTTTCAGAATCATCAGACAATAACCTTTGCCCCTGAATGAGGTCAAGATCTTCTCTAGCACAATGCTATCTCAAGACGATAGCCGTGTCAGGGAAGAGTACCAAAAAGGTGTTCGAGAGCTAGGATCGGGATGTGGCTTGGGAGTCCCTTGACATCTTCACAACATTTCGCCCCGTCTCTTCTCCACGTGAATGGGCAAACAAGTTTGCTGCCATTTTTCCTGCAGGGCGAGAAGAGTGATGGAAATCCACTGAGAGAGAGGATGAAAATTGATGGGGATTACGGTGCCAGGCTGCTGTCCTGCCAGACATTAGCGGAAGGGCCACTCTGTAGGAGGAAGGAGTTCGGCAGGCGTGTGAACAACAGCTGTGCCTGGCTCCGTCCATCAGGGCAGGGTTCTGGGAGCAGGCCGGAGCCTGCTTATTAACGGGGATACAGAAGTACAGTTACTGACACTTTGAGGTAGAGATGCATCTACTGACACTACGCTATAGAAATACAGTTACTGATACGTTGATGTAGATATTCATCTACTGGCATTGTTATTTCGTTCGCAAACTGATAGAGAAATAAATTTACTGATATGTACAGAGGGATGTAGAAAACATTTAGTGTTGTATACCTGGTGATGTGAAAATATATTTGCTGACATATACAGTGTGCCGCAGATAAACATTACTGTCGTATATACAGTGATATATATATATATATATATTTACTGACGAATGCTAGTCTTCATTCCGTTCATTGCAATTAATCAATCATGTGCCTTTCGATTACAATGACAATGACAATGACCAACTTGATTAATCCCAGTGGACAATAATACTCGGGAAGTGTGCTCAGACGAGGATAAGGATAAGGTGTGCATCATAGGAAACTTGAAGACATGCAATCTTACGTCTTGATCATTGTGAAGACACGCCTTGATCATAATACACACACACACACACACACACACACACACACACACACACACACACACACACACACACACACACATAAAACTGACAATTGACTATGATTCATCTCTGATTGAGCAGCTGGCCTGCAGAAGAAACAAAAAATTTCAAGTACCTGTTATTTATGCAGGTGTTTTCTTGGTTTTTTAATGTTTGTTTATATTTAGTTATGTTTTTATGTAAATGTTATTGTATTTCGTAAACAGCACACGCAAAGGAGACTGGCGAATATAAATGGCGGTGGTCTGTTATCGCTAGCGAATAAACAATAGACTACGTTTCATGTCAGAAAAAAGAAACGATCGACCGTCTAGTGGTCCAACGAGGCCATGGGTCTGCAGAAAGCTGGCCGCACACAGTACTACAAGTCGAATAAAACTGTGGCCAACAACGAGAGTTTAGTTATGCTGGATATAAGAATAGTTCGCCCGACACATTTTGGTGAAGGTGAAAAAAAATTGCCAGTTTTTTTTTTAATTCGAGGAAGCACGCTGGTAACAAGTAAAAGCGATAGTAATGCAACTTTTTGCTTCACCTACCTAGGCAGCATAGTCACCAAGGATGGAGGCGCAGATGAAGGTGTAAGAAGCAAAATAAATAAAGCCACGCAAGCACTCCACATTCTGCGACCCATCTGGAATTCCAAGGCATTATTTCGGCACACCAAGATCCGCATCTTTCATACGAACGTAAAACCTGTCCTTCTATATGGGTCTGAGACATGGCGTGTGACAAACACCATCACAAACAAGATTCAAACATTCATCAACAGATGTTTGCGCCACATTTTCAACATCAGATGGCCCGAGAAGATCTCCAATGCAGACCTGTGGGAGAGAGCCAACCAAAAACCTGCCAGCCAAGACATCAAGAAGCGAAAGTGGGGCTGGACCGGTCACACCCTGCGAAAGCCATCCAAAAATTTAACCCGACAAGCTCTGGACTGGAACCCACAGGGGAGGCGCAGGGTTGGGAGACCCATAAAGAAGTGAAGATCGGTCCACGGCGAGGCGGAGGCAGCTGGAATGACATGGGCCCAACTGGGGAGGGAGGCCCTGAACCGGGTTCGCTGGCGTGATGTAGTTGCGGCCCTATACTCCACTGGGGGCGAAAAGGAATAAGAAGAAGAAGAAAAAGAAATGCAGACTGCACATTGGCGAGTTAATAAATAAGCCGTGTAGTGTGTTGTAACTGAAATGTTCCAGCCGCTATATGACGTCACACTATTTTGCCATGCCCATGGAGAGAGAGAGAAAAAAAAATCCGCAGACTAATTTGTTGATCGGCATGGGGGCTGTTCTTGAAGGATCTTGTGCGGACAGCCTGTCGCGAACGAAATTGGTCTTGCTGTGAAGATGTTTAGCTCCACACGTGATCTTAATCGTTTGTTGTTGTCGTTGTCCTCCAGCCAAACGAACATCAGCATGAAGGCTGTTTTTTGGCCCGATAAAGCAAATTTTGTCCAAAAAATAGCAGTCTGTCGGAGTCGACATCGTTAAGCCTTCCTCGAAACGAACAGAAGAAAAAGGGGAGAAAACTTGTACTTTCCAGCTCTTTCCTCCTGCCATCATTCACCTCACCGTGAAATCTGAAATCCCTTCTACAAGGAACCCTCCAAGTGGAGAAGTGATAAGGTGCAATCAAAAATTTGGGCTGGAGCCAGCCATCAGCTTCTATTTTGATGGACGAAGTGAAAGTAAAAAAGTAAAAGAAAAGAATGAGAGAGTGTGTGGCCTCCCTGGTACGTTGCTTGACACACTTTCTGTGTTTGTGTGTGTGTGGAGAGAGAGAGAGACAGATGAGGTACAAGAAAACTTAATAGCGCTGTTAATGTTGGTTCCCCTGCCTTTTGCAATTTATTAACTTCTTACATTCTAGCACAAGAGGCAGTATTTATGGAGGAGATGAGATCATGTTCATATCTACTGCTAAAACATAAATATCAAAACATATACGAAAAGAGATGAAAATGAGACATAGAAATGGAAAAAGTTAGAAAGTTTTGCGGTTTCTTTCTCTCTACATGTAAATGTTATTGTAAATATTGTAAATGTTATTCTCTCAATGTAGACCATGCTACATACAGTTCCTTCGTTCTCGTCTTAACTTTTACAGTTTGTTTGCTCACGCGCTCACTCCTAAAGGGAGCTTACCTCTAGGAGTAAGAGAGTCGTCCGACAGAATCCGGTTTATCTGACGAAGAAGTCGCTGTACAGGTCCACAGGTATCATACACAGCCAGTCCTGCCAAAATAATAAACAACATTACAACACTTTGCTCGAGATACTTCCTCCCTGTGTTTGGATGGCCTTCCTCAGTCTACAATTCTTGTGAAGTAAGTGAGAATGAGAGTTATGTGCACTTGTAACTACTTAACAGGTCACAAATGTGTGATTTTAACCTGATAAGAGGAAATGATGTACAGACAATACAATACGGCTGAAATACATTAAATACTCAATATAAAATATAAACAGAATATAAACAATCGAAATGCATTTGAAAGACACTGGAATGGTACTGAAGAAATGCATCGAAATACATAATGTACTACAGGCATACACTGAAGTAATGTAAATAGGCATTGAAATGCTTATTGTTGACGCATCTTTCATCTGTTATCGGAAGAATTAAGCAAAAGAGTGAGCTTCACTCAGACGCTTGTGGTCACAGTGTGTTGTTGAGGTGAAGGAGGGTTATACGTACCCATACTTATGTTAGTCTCCGCTTCCAGCCATTGTATCAAGTTCATGGCGCTCAGCAGCACAGGAAAAACTGCTGGGTTCGATTCTGTGCACGTGCTGTTCGCTGTTGGTGACGTTTCGTAAATGTCTAGAAAGAGCACGATTTTGTACTCTCCAGGAACGGTCAGAACAGGCTCCACGGAAACAGCTACAGCACGTGCAACGATGGATGCGCTGAGGACGAGAAAAATGGACATGCTGGCGGAGGGCGAGAATCGAACACGATGCTTCGGATCCATGATGCGCTTTCAGCGCCCAGATGCTGTAGGGCCTGCAACAGGAGAGAAACACGCTCGTAAAAGCAACGACGATCTCACCTACGTTGGGGTAGTCATTAGAGGAGAGATGATGAAAAAGGTGTGTCCCAACACAAGTCACCTTTTCTGAAGCAAGCTTTGAGAAGACTTCACACGTGTAATGATTAAATGTTCACGAAAAGCGGTCAGGTTTACAAAGGCACGTTAAATTAAAAATAGATTTGCTGTCGTGTTCAAAAATGAAACAAAATAATTATTAAAACTCGACGAAGCCAGAGAGTGAGAGAGGGAGAGAATAGCACGACATTCTGACTGACCACTACAACAAAGATGAAAAAAGAACAGTCATGTCAAAGAAAGAAAAAAAATATTAAGAAAAAATACTGTGCAAATTAAACTTCTAGAAGCTGCTTGATAAAGAATGAAGAAATAAAGAAAGCCAGAAGAAGAAAGAAGACAAAAGTTTCTTTCCGCCCAAGATGCCCCGTGCCTCCTCGAGTTTACCCCGCCTCCTGACATTCTGCATTAGCCTCGAGAAAGGCTGTGGTGTGAAAATTTCCCGAGAGCAGACATTTACGTTCACCTCTCGACAGACTCTGGTAAGAGGAGGGTCAGGAGAAGAAAGCCCTCAGAGAAGTGACGTGCACAGCCCCGCTCCAGCAAAACCCTCCTCTCCCATTCCACCCCATCTCGCAAGCCCCACAATCTACGGCCGCAGTGAGACCCACCAAGGGACTTAATCATTTCTTCACACCACATTCGCGGCTCCGCGAGGTGACGCCACCATCATCAGCACGCGGTTGGCTGGCTCTCTGGAGCATGCACGCGCGTCTGCAAGCTGGACCTGCCATCGCGGCATCGTTCTCAACAAAAGGTTTCTCTGCTTCAGAGAAAGACCTGTGTGTGTGTGTGTGGAGGAGTGGGGGAATTGTGTTTTACGCCGAGCCAGCATATAAGGCTATTTCACTGACCCCCTCCCCGGCCATGTAAACAGATGCCACATGCAGAGACAGAACAGCGTGCCCGAGACGAGAGCTGAACCCAGGACAGCCAACCTTTACTGTGTTGGTGACAGGCGAGACCTGTGGGGGTTTAGGACCTTGCGATGTGGGAGCGCTGCTCAGGACAGCAGCCTTTCAAAGAGTGCAATCAAACGACAGAAGTGGGGCCGGCCCATTGGCATCCAATCAAGCAAACACGTTAATGAAGGAATGGGGCTATTTCGCACGGCCATTTCTCCCCTCCCATCACTTCCCGTGGCAATGAACGGCACGAAAAGGTGGTGCTGTTTGTACATGTGTGTGTACGTGTGTGTGTTTGAGAAGGTGGGGGTGGGGGGGTTGAATGTGTGCTTGTGTGTGTGTGTGTGTGTGTGTGTGTGTGTGTGTGCATGTGTGTGCATTTGATAAAAAGGGGGATGTGTGTTTGAGCTTGTGTGTGTGTGTGTCTTTCTCAGGGTTATGTGTCGTTAAACCAGACGATAAAGTATATACCGTTGAAGACTGTAATGAAGGACTTCAGGTAATACAATCTTCGTTAAGAACAACATTGAACTACTTTCCAAACGAAAAACATGAACCTGATTAAAAAAAAATGTTTCCAAAACACCAGCGTAGGCTTCTCAATAAAACGACACCTGACATAAACAGAGATATGAACCAACATTGCTTTTTTTCTTTTTTGCTCAAAGCTTTCCCCCTCCATTACATTTGGGTTGCGTTTAGATATTCAAATTGTTGCTGTTACCTTTCACATTTGAGTTATTTAGCAGAGGCGGCAAAACAGAGGTCGGCCAAATGCCGACAGTAAAATCTTTATTTGAGGTAGAGGGAAAGATAAATTCGGGACAGAGAACACGTTCACACTGAGGATGAAAGAAGGTCAGTCTCACGGGAAGAACGAGAAGAGCGCTGCGATGATATGAATCAACTAACACGCCAGGGGTGTTGTTGTTGCCGTTGATGATGATGTTGACAGGCTATGGAGCGTGCTTCTAGAAACGACTATAGGTATTTAGTCAGTAGAAGTTAACCAGAATTAGAGTAGAGTAAAGGTATTTTGACAGATTACATCATCTGCGCTTATGTCTAGTTAGCAGTCCGAGTTACGAGCGAACTGTTCATTGTAGCGAACCCGGGAATTAATTATGTTATTATTATTATTATTATGATGTTCAAGATGATTTATGTGTCAAAAACCACCGAAAGACGCAAAGGCTATCGAAGACACCGAAACACACAGAGGCTGTTGACAACTATTGAAACATAGAGAGGATATCGACAACAATCGAAACACATAGAGGCTGTTGACAACTATCAAAACGTGCAGAAAAATGCTGCTGACAACAATCAAAACAGAGACTATCGACACACTAGTGACTGCATGACTTTGACCTGTGTGTGTCTGTGTGTGTCTGTGTGTGTGTGTGTGTGTGTGTGCGTGCGTGCGTGTGTGTTGGTACTATTTGTCGCCACATTAGTGGCTCAGTATGAGAGCCACGGTGGCAAAAGTGTCCATCTAGACAGTTCAGTTAGTGCTACAAAGAGGCTTATTTGTCTTTTGTTGGGGAAAGTGGTTTCCTCGAGGCTGGCTGGAGGATGCTGCCTTAGCTAAAGACCAGCTTCCAGGAGGGAAGAGAGTGAAGGCGTCTGCGAGTCATCCGGGGCCTAATTTCCCTAAGGTTTATGCGCTGTACAAGCCAACTGTGAACAACATTTTTCTCTTTCTGTTAAGAAAGATCTCTCGGGACTCGTTATAGAGTTCCTACTGACAAGGAAAAAGAAAGCAGTAAAAGCCCCCCCCCCCTTTTTTTTTTTAGTTTGGAGAAACATTCGCTTCTCGCACATAAAGTGTTTTTGCAGAACCATAATACCCAACTCTTGTTTTCAGTTGTTTCTAATGTCATTGTTTGATAGAGCGCCCATGCTAATATCAGCGAACGTGGCAAATAAATGAAATAAGCTGAATGACGTCCGTCATTACCGTTCTGTGGTGATGTGCACGTGACAGGCCACGTTTGACTGCAGATGACTGGCACATGGATCCCGCACGTGCATCATTTGTGATTACTAAGGATGCATCTCCTTCTGCCCTCCGACCCCCGCCACACACACGCTCAATACGATCAAGTGGCGCAAACATATTCGAATGAGTGAACACACACACACACTCATGCATGCACACACACACACACACACACACACACACACACACACACACACACACACACACACACACACACACACACACTTGTTCTCTCTCTATCACGTACTTACAAGCAAAGCACCTTTAGAGAAGAGACCAAAAACACATTTTTCATAGGGTAGCTAGCTTGCTGAAACTAAAAAAAGACCTAAGTAAGGTGCGAGTGAAATGAGGTTCATGGCAGACTGTGTCATTCGCTTGCATCTGAAATGGCTTTCCTCTCCTGCTCTGGTCAGTGCAAGGAGTCAGTAACGGAGACCACAGTTTAACGTGCAGCTGGCGATCGAAAACATCAATAAACGTTCTTTCCTCGCCCTACACTATGGTGCATGAGATGATACTAAATATAGAGTCACTGAAGGAGACCTGTCTCTAGAGACCACACCATCAACATCTCAAGTTGCGTGTGTCTATGACGTGATTGTCTGTCCCGAGATGGACCTACCATTTTTGTCTTCTTTATGGATCACAATATCCTCAACTTTAAGTGCAGCCCCAAGCATAAATTCTTCAGAGACAGCAGTAAAATGCTAAGAATCAGAGGAAGCATTTTTTAAATTTTTTTTAAAGAGCTATACCTCATTTACGAAGACATCTGCAAAAGCGCAATGTGAGTGCGTAGAAGTTTTTTTTATTTTTTAATAAAAAAAAGCTATACCTCAGTTACGAAGACCAAAGGCGCAAAGTGAGTGCCTATATATATATATATACTGAGTGTAAAGGTTTAGTGTTCTTTCTACCAAATGATGTACTGATTGGAAAAGTATATTGTGACCTGTTTTTAATTTAGTCAGGAGGAACGTCTAGCTACACTGTAATATATATATATATATAGGAAGCATTGCGTTTAAGGGCCACAATTAATTATGGTATTAGTATATTTGTTTCCTAGGGGCTGTAATAAAGTATCTCAGACACGTCAGCACTAGTATGGTGTCTCAGTCACCTGCAGATCGTATGTACTCTGACTAGCTCAACACGAAGCATTGGCATAGGAAGATGCTCGACTTTGGGGGGCAAACTAGATGGTGACAATGAACGACGTTCGCACTCGCACGTTACGAAAATAGGTGGAGGTGGGTGAGTGCAGTCATGCAAACACATGCCCCTACACGGTGGCAGCATCATGACATAAGTTGCTTTCAGTGTTAAAAGACAAATCAACACTTAACAAGAAACAAAATTCGTTGAAAAATGACTCATCTGTTTATCGCAATCACAAGAAGGTATGTAATATTCAGAATAAGATAAACTTTATAATCATACTCATCACATTCATGGTTTGCAAGTCAGAGTACCACCCCCACCCCCGCTTTCTTTTATTAATGCCTTTTTTGTAGTAGTAAAGTAGTGTTTCTATATCTTTCTTTAGATCAAGGGCTAGATGTAAAAAAGGAATAACTTTTGCTTGTTCTGTTACCCTCGTAAATAAAGATTTGTCTTTTTTTCCCCTCTCTCTCGGTTCCTCTACCTATTTTCATGTTGTACGCCCTATGAAATAGAGCCAGATGCCTGAATCATTAGAATATCGTATAATATTTACCTTTTTGTACTTTGTGAAGCATCGCACCTCATTCAATGGGCCGGAGGGGGAACGGTATTCTCCCCCCTCCCACCATTCAGAATCTTTTTTGAAGGGGTGGCTGTCCCCCCTGTACACCACTGCGAAGCTGATGCCATCGGCTAGGGCATAGGACGTCAGTCTCTCCTCTGTTTGGAAGGTAGTATTCCTCGCATATACAAGACTGTCTTTGTTCATGCGATAGCCCGGAATCAATATGGCTTTCCCCTAACTGACAATCACGTTACATCTCTTTCCTCTGCTCGGCTATCAAAATCTTTTTTAGAAACAACTGCTTGCTAGTCTTTGCTGGTCTCTGAAATGACTTTACTAAATCTTGAAAATCCTTTTATTGAGACTCCTTATTAGGCAGCTAGGTATCGTCTTTTAAAAGAAATTAAATTGAGACCTTCTCGTTTTTATTACGCACCTAATTTTCTTGCCCTCCTAGATTACAGTCGTAAACACGCCATTCGCCAAATTGAGTTTTTTCTTTCAAAGAAAACGGAAACGTCGATAGAGCTCTAGCTGAGTTCAATTTCAATTTTTAATGCTACTGTCATTAACAAGCAGTTAAAAGAATGACAGACGATGATAAATAAGAGAAGCTAAAGGATATTTAAATGATAAGTAAGATGATAGATGAAAGTTCAGACAAAAATACTCATATAGTCTTAGTCGATAGGTCAGTTAGTGTCTATACCTCTTAAAAATCCGTTGGAGTGCATTTTTCAAACTTATATCCATGAAAGACACTTCAAAAATCCGTTCGAGTTATCTTCGTTTGCCCAAGAGATGTAAAGCTTCAAATTCCTGTACACAAATCGGACTTAGGTCCTTGACATAATGCTGGACTATAGGCACGCCTACTTAACGTATTTTCCCAGATCTCCCATTGGCTGTGGCCTTGATGACGTAAGTGCTTCAAAGCTGCAGGATGATGTAATGTTTGAAAATCTATAACTGAAGGCTTAAATCTCGCAACCAGATACCTACACGCCTACAAACATCAACATGCACAGAAAGAGGTAAAAATCGTGACGTCACGATTTACAGTCTTCCCATTGGCTGAATTCTTGACGACATAAACGTATTCGTGTACAGTTCTGACCGTTTTATTGTTGACTCTTTCTTTGCGTATTGATGTTTGTAGGCGTGTCTCGAGAACGCAAATAATATAGACATGTAGATTTGGAGAAACAGTATCTTACGCCTAGTCATTAGAAAAAAAAATTGCACCTTAATAGACCTTTGAGTCTAATTATATCTAATGGTAGATGCTTCAGGTGCTGAGTAAAGGTGTCACATGAAATCATTTAAAGAAAGAGCCTCAGCAGTTTTTGGTACAACAGCGGCAATTGGAGTATTTGTTACGTAGCGAGAACAAAGTGAAAATAGATATAAAATTAAGACACCTGCTCTATGATTCGTAATCGAAAAGGAGAAATGGAGAAAGAAGACAAAGGCCGGCAAAAAGACAATTTTCATGATGGAATCTGAGCTATGCCGCTAGCAGTACTGCTTCATTGTACTATACCACAAAACTGACACCAGCCATACCACAGACCACGCCATCAATTGTACCACCATTACTACAATACCAACGACGCACCACTAGCAGTAACAGAAAGACAGTCTTGAATGGAGGTAAGACCCTGGCGGCTAAGAAGATAGTAAGACTGATTGTCTTCTCGAAGCAAAGACGTTGCAACAATGTTTCAAAAAAAGTAAAATAACTTGTCCGTCTTCTCATCCTCATCCCTGGATTTAGCCTCTTTTTGCAGGTAGGAGGGAAGACGATTCCCTAGAGGGTGGAGCTGAAGCCGATCCTTAGTCAATTAACCAGGTAGCTGCAACTATACCTTCATCTCCTTTTCCATTTGCGTCTCGTTCTCGCATCCTGCAAAATATCGCGGCATCTCGAGACGTCCTGAGGTGGCTGCGAGTCCCTCGCAGTGGGCCGATAATTGGAGAGACTGCATCTTCCAGGGGAACGGCACTTGGACTTACAGACTACGCGTGAACATGACACAAAATGCGACCAGGAGCTAAAAATATCGACAGAGTCGAGCATCAAAGTCACTTAGTGACTGTAAAGAAGAAAATTACTCCCAATTACTCCAGTTTATTTTTAATGAAATGACACTCCTTTTTGTCACGAGTCATCATTGATAACGTGGATAATGCTTTCGCAGAAGTGCACAGGGAGTGTTGTGAAGCTATGAGGACTAGAGCACCAGCTTCTGGTGTCAACCATTACTTACCCACCCACACATCCATCTTCCCACCACTCCCCACCCAAAGAAACAGGTAAAATATGCCAAAAACAAAAAAGGCCTCTTCTGTACTACAGATAAAGATGAAAACTGTGTTAAAAACAGTGCCAAAGTGATGTGGAAACTGACATCAGCTGGACCTCACCCATAGGAGTATACGCCTACAGAATTAATCCTTCCCCACAGGAGTCTTCGCCTACAGTATTAATCCTTGCCCAGAGGAATATTTGTCTGCGGTAGTAATCCTTGGCAAGCAGCTCAGTAGAAGACTGAACGAACGAACGAACGAACGAACGAACGAACGACGAATGGAGTGAGCGAAAGAACGATGGAGAGATGGTGAAAGAGAATTACACAGAGTAGGAGAGCTTGTCCGCGTGCGCCTGTCCATGCGTCCCTTTGTGTGTGTGTGGAGGAGGAGGAGGGGGCGTGTAAACGTCACAGAATTGTGTGCCTGTTGATAAATTTCCGCATGGCAGGATATGCGAGAAATCCTCTTCCTGGCCTCGAAGATATGTTTGTCTGTCCTCAGCCGCTGCCAAGGCGCAAAACTTGTTTTCCTCCCAATCCGATTGAATTCCTCCCTGAGACACGACGTAAAAATGGGCATCCATTTAGCCAGCGGTAGTTGAAAGTCCTTGGGCGTTCTTGATTTCTGGCTTTCCTAGACATCATAGCGGGATGGAACGCCAACCTAAATAACAGTTGCTAGACAGCGTAATCCCAAAGCTCTCAACAACCAATAGAAGAAAACTCCCCGCGGCCACACACTGTGAGACATTTATCGTTGGTATACAGAAGATCACAGAAAGTGGTCGAACGAAGCTCTTATACGGGAAATTAATAGATGATGGAAGTATTAATGACAAAATAAAATCCAATAAGATTGATGCACAGAAGATTAAAGATAGCTGTTCCCGTGAAAATTTTCAATTATGTATAGACTAATAATTCTAGTTTGAAGTTTTCGACATTTTTGCAATTGCAAAACAAATCCAAGCAAAAAAAAAAAAAAAAGTAAAGAAATATTGTTTATAGTACAGGAAGATAAAATTGTACAATGACAGAGGGATGTGTGTGTGTGTGTGTGTAAGAGAGAGAGAGAGAGAGTTTTCAATACATTCAAGTGCTTGATTTTTTTTAAAGTATATATATTAGAAAACAAATTGCTTGCAACCATGCGATGTTAACTCCTACTGACCTCCCTTGAGACAACAAAATACACGTCTTTAAGGAGAACAAGCTTTTGCTTGATTTTAAAACCTAACCGAAAAGAGGAAAATAAAAAAAAAATAAATAAACACCACAAAGCCCATGAACATTTACTCACGATCCCTTGGTGGCCTAGGGCGAGCAGAAGTGCGAAGGTCGAATTATTTGCTCTTGAAAATGTTTTACTTCATATTTTGTCGTTTCTCGTCCTCTGTAAACAACTGGCTCTGCATTCCTCTTGCCCTGCTTCCAATTAAAAGGCCCTCTTCGAAAAGATCTTTGTGCGGCAGGACAACAGACGTGAGATGCGGGAAGCTGTAGAATGCAGAAGAAGGAAAGGAGCAGGCGGGAAATTTCGTGTCCTCCAAGATCAGGGCCCGGTGATTTCTTGTCGTCTAATGACGTCACGAGCGAGCGAGGTGCCATTGGCCGTTATAAGTGGACAGGTCAGATCACTGGGTTTGAACTAACCTTGACGACGGCTCGGTCTCCTATCGCCCCGCTCAGTCAATCTGAGAGATGAATGCTTGAGAAAATTAAACAGCGCGGGCGGTTTTTTTTTCTAGCTGTTCAAGGACTGGACTTGTTTTCTTTCATGTTGTTCCTTCGTTCTCTCCCTTTCTCTTTCAGCTTTATCTCCCTTGATTCTCCCCTCCTCTAAGAGTGTTTGCGAGTGCGTGGGTGTTGCGTTTTTTTTTATTTTTATTTTTGAGACTCTGTGTATGTGTGCTTGTTAGCCCGTATCGCTCACATCACTGATGTTTCTTCTTGCATTCGAAATTGCCTGCTGTAGCCCTGGATTATCGTCGGAGACACCAACGTTATGAAAAATATGATAAACTATATTTGACTCACACAGATACCCACCTACTCACTCTCGTGTCCATGCCCGTCCATGCATGCATTTCGCCCACTATAGCATACACACAGGCACGGACAGACAAACGTGCTTGTTCAGGCACACGATGAAAATTCATGTGACCGGTGGAAGGGAGGTGAGTGGCAATAGATAACTGTAAATAGAGACTGTTACCGCTCTCCTTCACTGTAGACGGTGTCAACACCAGGCATAGCAAACAACTGGGAGGGTAACTGGAGGAGGGGATGGTAAGTCAAGAAAGACATAAAGATCGAGCACCATGATGAGAGGTAAGCACACACGGCCATGCACACAGGCAGTTACAAATATAGACTCAAATGCCTGCACACACACACACATACACACACCTTCCCCCCCCTCAATGACAGAGTGTATTATTTCCTATTATTGGACAGAATTGATTGTATGGCGGGCCCCTTCTTATGAATATATGAGAGAGAGAGAGAGAGAGAGAGAGAGGTACTGTTTGTGGACACCGCTTGACCTTTGACTGAAAGCATGAAGTGGACACTTAATACTCAGATAAACAAACAGCGCCGGAAAGACAGACACGCAGCACGTTCCACACACGACAACCCACCACCAAGGTCATGGTCTCGTCAGGTGCCTATAGCGTTTAGCACGTGCCTGCCGCGTGCTTCTGTCCTAGCCTTGGCTACAGGTGTGACGTCAAACATGTTGCATATGACATGCGCACTGCTGCAACTAGAACAGGGGTCAGAGGGGTCTAGTCGTTGTGAGTGGCGCTGACGCCCTCTCCTACTCGTCTTCTTTATTCAGTAGCCGTAGTCCATGATCAAATTGGGGGAACACATACACATGAGAGAGAAGAGAAAAATATAATTAGTTTTAGAAAAAAAAAACAATTAACAATAATACCACATCATGAGCTTTGTGAAGAAAGCAGTCCGGGTAGAGCCGGATATCCTGACTAGTGTATCGTAAAGCAGAAAGTATTGTAAATCTGCAAACTGTCCCGTGACAACGTTCACTAATATAAAAACAGCGGTCGTTTGAGGATGTCCACAAAATTACGTCCATTTCCTGTAAAAAAAAAAAAAATCTTTCATTACTTGTGTTCTGGGCAATGAGATGAACTTGTTCACTGGCGGCTCAATAAGCCTATAAATATCATTTCATAAGCTGTTCAGTATTTTCGATAGAAATACTTGATATATGATTTCCACCCATGCTGCGAATCCGGGTAGATTTTCCTTCCCGCTCCCCTGTTCAACTGATTATAATAATCATCCTTTCCTAACGTATTTCTAATAGTCCACTCTATATCCTAATTAGTAGCTTGGCCACCAGGAGTGGTTCAATTTGCAGAGGTCTGACCGTCAGTTCAGAGGAAAAGAACATTTTTAAACCGCTAATGGTTATGTGTCACGCTTGCACTGACCCGCTCTCTGTAAATACCTGCCTCCCGGCGAGTTCAGAATCTGCAGGAGGTGAGGTAGGGGGGGGGGACTGTAGATTGCTGCTGTTGCTGCTGAATTTCATTTGACTCCGGGAGGTACAGCTAAATTAGTTAAATGTGGCTATAATAGAATATTATATGTTAATGACAAAATAATATATGCAACTTTATACAGTACAAATTAAAGAGACATCGTTTGATAGATAGATAGATAGATAGATAGATAGATAGATAGATAGATAGATAGATAGATAGATAGATAGATAGATAGATAGATAGATAGATAGATAGATAGATAGAAAGATAGGAAGGGAGGGTAAAAAAGAAGCTTCTGTGTCTGTCTGTTTTACTGTCTGCCTGTCTGTCTGCCTTGGCTGCAAGTTTGATGAAATTTAAAAAGGAAAATTTGAAGCTGGCGTAAGGTGCAAAGAGAAGAAAGTGTGCTTCCACGAAAAAACGGACACGACCATAAAGATCCATGCAAGTGCACGCATCTCGCTGCACGCCTACACGCACACACGAACCATTCTCTACACGCACACACTCATCATTCAGCACAAGCACACACACATGGATGGACTCAGGAAAGGCACTGACTTGGGGTAAGATGCTCAGGGTTAAAGCACAGCTGGGGGAAACAAACAGAAGTGAATGTGGAATTTACCGACACACTGAATCTTAAAGGCCGTAAAAAGACGTCCAAGGTGGCTCAAGGCTAAGAACCCGAAAATCGATGGCCAGAACAATGTTTCAGAAAAGAAGACTAATGGCAGGCCACCAATATTGAAAGCGAAGGAATTCAAATCTCGCACAGCCCCGATGTAAAATGGAGACAGATACATAGAAAACTTTTTAAAAAAATCTGAACTCAAGAAAAATAAAGACACAGAGACAGGCTGAGAGAGAATGCGAGACAAACCAAGCCACGCTTAAGCAAGGCCATGTCGATCTGCAGAATTAAATTTTCAGGAACTGTACTTTTTAAAATTGGTGCAATGATCTCCCAGACTTGGGATTTCGTTTTCATTTTCAATTTTTTTTTTGAAGACGCAGCATCTGCTTTTTCTGATTCCTTTTGCATGTTAGATGGTTAACCAACCATAGCGTTTCACACCCCATCAGCAACAAAAGGCATCTCAAAGTGAGGTTTATCATTCAAAAATATTATTTTCCTGATCAAAACCTCGTAATGAATCAATAAAATTTTTTCATTAAAATTGATAAACAAAACAATAAATAGTTTATTTTACATTCATAGCACCCCTTCACAAACATTTTATTCATATTGGATTTTTCTCTGTCTGTCTGTTTATCCAAAACGTTCTTTTGTGCCGAAAATCTGTAAACGACAAATCAAGGACAGGAAAAGGCTTGGCTGAAGTTATTTATAGCTTCTAATCACCCAGAAATTGTTTTTTTTAATGCAGCAGCGGTCGCGGATGTTGGTGGAATTATAAAGTCTTGGTGGCTGCAGTGTTACTTGTGGAAGAACGTGGCAGGCATTCTGCCTACGCATGAGTGATGAGGGCTCTATAAAAACAATACATACAGGGCATAGCCAGTTCAATTCTGAAAAAAGAGAGCCTTCAAAACAGTGAGGGGAGGGAAGGAGGACAACTGATAAAAGTTTCAGGTTGGTGCCACCGTCTAAAAGTGACTTAATATACAGAGCAGATTTTTTTTTTTTTTAGCAAGATCGGCGCTAGAATGATTTTTTTCTCCTGTTCTGAACAAGGATGTCATCCAGAGAAGCTGTTGTTTGGGTTATTTCTAAAGGTACACGAAACCCTTTAGACTGATGTTACATGCTGGAACAAAGCTACATTAACTTTGATGTTTGGAAATGATTTTTTAAATCATTTATCTGCCAAAAGAAGTCATTTTTTCAGGGATCTTTTGTAATGAGAATTAATACACTACCGCTCTCAAGAATTTATCAAGAAAGGTCAACAAAATTGAAATTTATTTAAGGTTTGAATCCAACAGTCGAACGTCATTTACATCGACCATCACCCTTCCCTACACAAACTCTTTCCCACCAGACCTCTTCTCACCCAGCCTTGTAATCAGTATCTTTGGTCGCGATGAAACTGCGACCCACCTAGAACGCGCCCAAACCAGAATCGTCAATGAAACAAATTTCGAAATGTCAGAGCTAGAAAAGGGAAGAGAGATTAACCGCCCTTTGCCACATAACTGCGTTCATTTTGCCTGCTGCTCGTCCAGCGGGACTATCGGAGCAGACCCTGCTTCCTGTGTAAGAATCTCTTCGGCTACCTCGGTAGTAGACAGGACCCAGCCTCTACCAGGTCAGTATAACCTGTTAATCTGCTCAGATAGCTCTGACTATCAGCTGCTGTATCCATTCGTGCCTGTATTCCAAGGGCATCGGGTGTGGAACAAAAAACACTCTATAACTGGCTAGGTATTTTTTGGATCCACCTCCTCCTCGATCTCCACACAGAAGATTTTAGCAGTAACGATATTTGTGTCTTTCGAGGACCAAGCAATGCCTCTCCATTTCTGAAAATCAGCTTCACTATTAATACATTAAATTTTATTTTACTTGTTCAATAAGTGTTTTTTGTATGAAAAAGTCAGATTACTTCATAGTTTCGCAGCCACTAGTCAGTTGCCAAAACAAACTCTCGATTGGTTAAGAGGTCACGTGAGGTAACGGGTAGCGCCAAGATGTTTCCGAAGTACTAATTTGTCTTTCATCGGATTCGCACGATTCTTATTGAATACTGATCAACAGAAATCGGATTTGAGGTTTCTTACATCCTTTTCGTCACGTGCTGTGTCTCCTCGCGCCAGCAGGTCAGGAGAACCATAAACACTACAAGCTGCGTGACTCTGGAGGTGTCGGGAAAAGGACAACCTCGATTATCTGCGCATTAGTTCAGCTGTTTATAGAGGTGGCGCTTCACCGAAGACGAACTTCCGCTGGCATAAAAAAAGAGAAAGGTCTGGTAAGCCAAGTCTCAATCAGTCCTAGAAAAGGGCGGAGGTAATGGCAGAGGCTGCAGCAGGGTGGGTGATAGTTGACGTCACTAAAACGCTGACTGCCGGTTTCGGCTTTTCAACTGCCGGGTTGCGCCGTGTGATCACAGGAAGCCCAGCCTCCTTGGTGACGGATCCTGAAGACCTCTGTGCTCACCTTCATCCCATTCTCTCTCCTTTTTTTATTTTCGCCCCTTTCATCATTTGCCCTCCTTTACTTTTTCTTCTTCTTCCTACTGCTCGTGCCGTTTTGCTGAGTCTGTCTGGCCGGATTTGCAAGGCGCTTAGTCGTCCATCCGTTCATAACCCTTTGCCTTCGTCCATGAAGCCCGGCCTATACACGGAGGATTCCGCCCACGTACGACTGTGTGTGTGTGTGTGTGTGTGTTTTCTTGCTTGTCTGTACATAGCCACATGTTTATGTGTGTGTGCCTGTGTGTGTGTGTGTGTGTGTATTAATAGATGTTTGTGTTTATGTTTAGGTGCATCTGTACAGATTAAGGCTCAAAGATCTTTATCAAAAGACTCTGCAATACTCTACTTCTTAATAAATGAAGTATCATGACACGTAGTACTATTCATAAAGAATACTATTTACCAAAACGGGAGGGCAGAACATCCCTCCGTCCTCCGAGACAGAACCCTTCTTGCACCGAAAAGGTAAAATCTTTGACGTCAGTCACAAATATCAAATTTAAGGGTCTAAGGGTCACAAATATATAAAAACAATGAATCAAATTAACAAATAGTCTAAACTCTCCAAAGGGCGGAAGCCTTGACAATACAAACTATCCAGGTATGTTTATTAATAGCCTTTCTGTCGTACTCATTATTTTCACTTATTTTGTGTCTTTAGTAAGACAATGGCAAGGACTACTGATGTGTATAATGTGCTGTCTGCCACAAGCCATGCTAGCCGTAGATCACAACCCACAGTACTTCTCATTAAGAGTACTCGCATCTTTTAGCTATTCTTTTTTTCCCCTGCCTCCGGCAAGCCAGGAAGTCTCTCATTAGTCAACAGAAATGTGCAGTCCGTCTGGGTTTGTCCTTTTTTATGGTGATTGGGGCTGTGCCTAATTCCCCGCTACGGCTGTTTGCCGGTCGTGGACAGCGCACAGTTGTCGTATGTCTTCCTAAGCACTAGTACAGTCTGGCCCTGGAGTATAATACCTAAACACTAGTACAGCCTGGCCCTGGAGTATGTTACCTAAACACTAGTACAGTCTGGCCCTGGCCCTGGAGCATGTTACCTAAACACTAGTACAGTCTGGCCCTGGAGCATGTTACCTAAACATTAGTACAGTCTAGGCCTGGAGTATGTTACCTAAACACTAGTACGTACAGTCGAGCCCTGGAGTATGTTACCTAAACACTAGTACGTACAGTCTAGCCCTGGAGTATGTTACCTAAATACTAGTACAGTCTGGCCCTGGAGTATATTACCTAAATACTAGTACAGTCTGGCCCTGGAGTATGTTACCTAAATACTAGTACAGTCTGGCCCTGGAGTATGTTACCTAAATACTAGTACAGTCTGGCCCTGGAGTATGTTACCTAAATACTAGTACAGTCTGACCCAGGAGTATATTACCTAAATACTAGTACAGTCTGGCCCTGGAGTATGTTACCTAAATACTAGTACAGTCTGGCCCTGGATTATGTTACCTATACACTAGAACAGTCTAGCCCTGGAGTATGTTACCTAAATACTAGTACAGTCTGACCCTGGAGTATATTACCTAAATACTAGTACAGTCTGGCCCTGGAGTATGTTACCTAAATACTAGTACAGTCTGGCCCTGGATTATGTTACCTAAACACTAGTACATCCTGGCCCTGGAGTATGTTACCTATACACTAGAACAGTCTAGCCCTGGAGTATGTTACCTAAACACTGGTACAGTCTGACCCTGGAGTATGTTACCTAAATACTAGTACAGTCTGGCCCTGGAGTATGTTACCTAAACACTAGTACATCCTGGCCCTGGAGTATGTTACCTATACACTAGAACAGTCTAGCCCTGGAGTATGTTACCTAAACACTAGTACAGTCTGGCCCTGGAGTATGTTACCTAAATACTAGTACAGTCTGACCCTGGAGTATGTTACCTAAACACTAGTACATCCTGGCCCTGGAGTATGTTACCTAAATACTAGTACAGTCTGGCCCTGGAGTATGTTACCTAAATACTAGTACATCCTGGCCCTGGAGTATGTTACCTAAACACTAGTACAGTCTAGCCCTGGAGCATGTTACCTACAGCCACCCAACAAGGAGATTCAGTCCTGAAAACCGTTGCCTTTGCCGTGGGTCATTATGTCCCTTAGGGGACTGTTCTTTATTACACAGAGGAACCATCTAACGCAGCGT
Source organism: Marisa cornuarietis (assembly GCA_004794655.1). Classification (NCBI taxonomy): domain Eukaryota; kingdom Metazoa; phylum Mollusca; class Gastropoda; order Architaenioglossa; family Ampullariidae; genus Marisa; species Marisa cornuarietis. The sequence continues at coordinate 5,565,148 of SMMW01000651.1, forward strand.
TTCTCAACCTTTTACTTGTCACGCCCCCCCCCCAGACGAATAAAGGTACGTCCGCGCGCCCCCCTTAGCCACTAATACCTATATGAGATATGAGAAAATGACCGCCTTTGCGGCCCCCTTTTCAGCAGCTTGCGCCCCCCTTGGGGGGCGCGCCCCCCAGGTTGAGAACCGCGGATCTAACGGGATCTTCATTGTGAGATGTCAGAGTAAACACGGGTCGTGTGACTGAGATCGTTTAATGAGTGACCAGTTCTCCGTGGCGCAACGTACAGACGCAGACATAATCTTCGACTCTGGTTGATCGACTGGGTTAAGGCAAAGCAACCCTTAAATCAAATGTCTGTTGTGGCAGAGAAGGCAGTGCCTAGTCTGTGCAATCACATTCTCAAAGGCATCGATCAGTTTCAGCTTTCGGCTTGCGTCTTAGAAAACGTAATAAATGATTTTGGGAGAATGCCAGATGAGGCGTTTTTAGCACTTGCTTCTTTCTTCTTTATTTCTTTCCTTGGATCGCACGTGAACGCAGGTGTCGCTGGTCTCAGGTCTCTAATTACAGAGATGTTGCTCTTAACCTCATCACCGCGCTGCATTTCTACGCATGACAAGCAGATCGCGCTAGAGATTTCCTTAGAATAATATCCGACGGCAGCAACACAAAACATTAAAGTAACCGACCTGAAAAGTTTTGTTGTCGAAAGAGACGATTGGTTTAGCCACTTCGCAACTTTAAAGAAGTTGCCATACATTTGACGAAAGATGAAAGGATGAAGAACTGCATCGCTTGCTCGGAGTGATATATAACGCAGACGATTGCATGTTGACGTCAGGTGCTAGCCATGTTCTTTCGTTTCACGAGGAATTAATTACAATTTTAATACATAAAAAGAACTTTAATAAAATAAGTAAAGTTTTAATAAAACAAAATCTCGCAAAAAATGCCAGCCCTAAGAAACTGTTGTGTCAGTAAGGCATCTGTACAAAAATCAAACTGTTAGGAACAGTTGCGTTCCAAAGAACAATAAATAAATAAATGAATAAATAAATAAATAAGAGCCTTTCCTCCATGTTCGCAACTTGCTACAAGTTTGGGCGGCATGCGCATTCGTCGATTTTCTCTCTAAGTATGACCACAGCAAAGCTTGGCGTAAGCTGTGCGGACGACTAGAAGAGGCACTGTTTATACAACGATGCTCCCTGCCGCCCCTCGCCCTCTGCACCCAACATCCTGCACCCCGCCGCCACCACCCGATATGCGGTCACGTGCTTGTCAAGCATGTCTCTTGTAACTCCTGCCATTGCTGACCTTTAGCAGAGCAGATTACGGTTACCCTGCCTCTCTGCGGCTGAAGCATCACAATAAACGTTGATAACATACACGCGCAATGCACACTGTAAAAGAAAATCGAATGTGTGTTATTTATGAAGTAAATGGCTTTCTTGGAACTTTGCCAAACATTAACAGTTCTTTTTCTTTTTTTGAGGTTCTGATATAGAATAATGCCTCTCTGTAATGGGGGAGACTTATCATAAAAAAGGAAGAAACTGAAACTCAGTAAAATCAGATACTCAATGGAAAAAGTTTACTGAAAATCAAAAGAATAAGTCTGCTGAAATTCAGTGAAATAAGTTTACGGACACTCAGTAAAACAAGATTACTGAAACTTTAATGAAGTATGGTTGCTGAAACACATTGAAATAATATCATTGAAACTCAATAAAATAGTGATGCTGAAATCTTAATAAAATAAGGTTACTAAAAATGAAAAAAGGTTACCAGAACAAGGTTACTGAAATTCAATAAAATGGTGTACAAATTTAATAGAAGTTTACTGAAATACAACAGTATAGTGACGATTATTGTACAGATTAATTACATCAGTGAAAGCAGAATACAGATGCAAAGAGAAATTCAAAACAGAATGTATATAAAGACTAACCGAGTAAAGAAAGGAGTTTCGTTTTAACAGGGAATAATTATTGGTGAACAGTGAGCAGTATGCACGTTATAACAATGAATAACGATCGGTGAACAGTGAACAAGAGTTATAAAAGTGGATAATGATTGATTAACAGCGAGCTTTAATCATAACAGTGGACATCCGAGGAACAGTGAACATTAGTCATAACCGTGGATAATGACTGATGAACATTCCTTATAAGAGTGGATAATGATTGGTGAGCAGTGAGCAGTGCACAAGTCACAACAGTAGCGAAATCCAAGTCTAAACAAAGAAAAAAAACGACAAAACATCATTGTGCAGATAATTTGATCCTGTCAGACGTGTTTTTTCCTAAAAAAACAGCTGTTGTGAAACAGATGAGGAGACCCGAAGACCCCTCCAAGTTTTGCATGATGAGAGACAAGGGGGTAGAGAGAAAATGGCAGAGAGAGAGAGAGGAGAGAGAACGAGAGAGAGAGAACACACCACAGAATGGAGTAGGCTGTTGGAAGTCAATATCGGTTCCGTTAACGGCAGGAATATTACCAAAAAAAAACAAAAAAACAAAAAAAACCAAAGTCGCCATTAACGCAGATTTTCTCGGAGTATGCGCGTGATGAACGCATTTTCAAAGTCGATGCACAGGAAATGACCGTCTGGTTGTCACGCACCTGGTGCACCAGACACCGGCGACTGACGACGCTCGCTGCTTCAATGGCCACCCCGGATGGTTTGAAAAGCTCTCGCCCAAGTGAACAGATAAAGCTAATCTAATTCAGCTCGCCCCCACTCGCTGTTCTGTCGCGATGCAGCGCCCTGTCCCAACCTGATTATGCTTCTCAATCTAGACAACAAGATTTTCTTCTTCCAGACTACGCTGTGCTCCTTGATGACTACGCTGTACTCCTTGATGACTACGAGGCCGATTTCTCGTTTGCATTCTCTCCAGCGCTGCTTTTTCGTCTTTCGCTACACTAGATGCTGCGATTCTGTTTCCCCGTGCACTACAGTAAAATACAATGATATTTCAACCTGCCCGGGCACTGTGGTGAAATATAAAGGCATCTCAACCTCTCCATATACATATAGTGCGAAATCACCGCCGAAAGGAAGCATTCCCCATTTAAGGCAATTAACCTACTAAGAGAGGGATGAAACCAGAGAGAGAGAGAGAGAGAGATTACAATATTACAGCGTTGTGACCAAAATTATCAGGACCCACTAACGACAAAAGTATTACTAAAAGTGAAGAAATAGAGATTCTCCCAATGGGTATACAAATGTACGCCAGCTCTCCCTCGCGCGGGCTATCCTGCACGCACGCACACACACACACACTGTACATGCACATACACGAGAAAAGAGGGATGGGTAGGAAGAGAGAGAAAAGCTTGAAAATGGGAAATAAATAAAAATGCAACAAATTTAAACTTTGCTTGTTGGCTCAGAAATGTCAAGAGGTCGCCGAACGAAAGATCACGTAAGGTGCACAGAGGCTGGCGACTGATAAATGGCGCTCGTGAAGCTGTGCAGCTGCCGAGCGAAGGTGAAGAAGTCATTTCCCTGTACAGTCACTACATGGAAGGTCAAAGTATGTTTATTGTAAGTGCTAGGTCAAAAAAGTCAAGAGATCAGAGGTCACTTCGTGGAAATGACAATGCCTGGTACCCGCCGCCAATCACCAATGACAGACTTTCGGGACTGTCGATGTGAACACAGAAGTTGTGCCGCTTCTGGTCGGTGAAAAGTCAAGAGATCAGAGGTCAGGTCGTGGTATTGACAATGCGTGGTATCCGCTATAGTCAGTAATGACAAAGCGTACGGAACTTTCGTTGTGAACATAGAACTTGTTGAATGTCGAGGTGGTCAACTTATTTCACTACAAAGAAACGGCAGCTACACGGAGGTCGAAGACTAATTACAAAGGCAGACCATTCAATTTCCCACAGTGTCCATAGCAACCAGAAAGTTGGCAACCCACTTCCCCCCCATCCCACGCTTAAGTCACAATGGGAATTATTTCGGGTTTCTATACTAAACAGCACCGCTTGCCCATGGATCCGTTTTCTAAAGACCTTAATTTTTTTTTTTTTGATCAAAACCTATTGAGATCACGAACTAACGTTTGCTGCCACTGTCCCAACTACCCGCCTTCATTCGTGGAACGGCAAACACACATAGTACTCGCGGAATTCTCCTTCCTAAGCTGTCTGAATGGAGAGATCTGCTCGCTTTTCTCTGTGCTGTTCATCCAGCGTTGTTGGGGGAGCCCCTGTTTAAAGATTGCCCTGTAAACCCTTGCTTTCTGCTCAATGGAAGAGGGCCATCTGTGCAATCACCATGCGTGTTGCGGCATTCGTTTTGTCAAGGGTCTCCTTGGCATTTGCAGAATGTCCCGGTCAACGGTTTACTCTGAATAACAAAGCAAATTGTCTTCAGATCTACAAACCATGGAATAATACTTTCGCTCTTTTGACCACGATAACCTTAATTTTTACTTTCTGTCTCTGCTATTGTCCAGCTTGAGTAAATAGCAAATGTAACATTTTACGGCATTATAAAAACGTAAATGAACATTCATCTTTGCACTGTCCTGTTTTGTCTGCCCAGTTTCTTCTTTCGATATTATCATTTTCATAACCCAAATTGTGTGTCTGTCTCCTTTTTTTCTGACTCACGATCCCTTTCAGTCTCGCTTCACTGTTCTTCCTATGACTGAGTTTTTGGAGATCATTTTTTTTCGTATGAAGGGGAAGCAGAGATAAGTCTATTAATGCCAGTGAATTACTGTTCGTGCGTCGACAATCCTGGCACTTTGACCAGTTGGAGAAAAACGTTTGCTGCCGAGGATCCTTTTTTTTGCAAGAAAAAAGAAAAAAAACCCCGCATTTTTTATGCTGACTCGTCATCCGCATTCTTCCACTATTGTCTCTTTTTTTTCCCCCTCTGCCTCTCGGTGGCTTTTTTGTACCGAGACCTTCAACAGAGCTGCATATCAGGAAGATGAGAGAAAAAGCAGAACTAGATCTTAGTTCGCAAATAACAGACAAGAGGTATCTTGGAGATATCAGACTCTATCACATCAATAATTTAAACATTGGGCACTCTAGCCAGTGTAAAACGAATAAGGAAGATCCCCTTCCAAAGTGTGAGATCGCGTTAACTATTTCATGCCAGGATAATTGTAAAAGAGGGTGTTCTAGCGTGTAATCTATCTTCATGCTCTGTCGCCAAAAGCAAAATATAAATGAAAACATCGTTCGAATGAGGAATTTAGTGCAAAATACTGCAGAGGCTAGGTAGGCTTATCTCGTGCTGAGCTCAGCACGAACCAAAGCACATTATGTATAAGTTAACATACAGGTGTGCCAACACACACACACACACACACACACACACACACACACACACACACACACACACACACACACACACACACACGCACGCACGCACGCACGCACTCTGTTTACGCACACACATATTTTGTTTACTGTGTATTTCTTAACGCTATCTTATACGTTTTATACTGAAGGTGAAATCTACAGAAGCCGTCGAAAAAAAAAATGAATGCAAAGCTACAGTTTGAAGGTGTGAACCTAAAACCACAACAATGCCCACAGCACGACAGACAAAAAAGAATGTTAACAAACTGTTATTAACGTCAAAATGAAAATCCACGGTCATCCTGATGTGTATTTATCAGGTCTGAAAAAATATTTTACGTCACCCTTTTTTTTTTCTCTCCAGCCACTCTCTTGATGCAAATATTACACAAGTGAAAGCAAGTAGGAGAATGATCCTTGGCCCTAGAACAATTATCCAGCAGCTGAAAATGCAAGAATGATCTGATGGAGCTGTGTGTGTGTGTGTGCACGCGCACTACAGACTTGTTTAGCATACTCCCCTTTTCTTCTCTCCCCACCCACAAAGCTTTTTCTTTTTAAAAAAAATATTTAAGAAATGTCTTGTGCCCAGACACGTGGGTGAAGTCGTATTGATCTCGACAAGGCTCGGCGGGACAGCCCCTTGGCCTCGACCTCCATTTTCCTTATGAGTCTTCACCCTTCAGATCAGCTGCACATTTGGCTGGGAGAAGTCGCGAGTTCGCTTTTGTGCTCAAACGATCGCAGCACCGTCGCTTACGTAGACTAAAGATCGGTTTCCGGCCTCCAAACCACCTCCCTACTAACCCTTGTGACATGATGGCTGTAAAAAAAAGAGAGAGAGAGAGAGAGACGTGTGATTCCCTCCATGACTTTTCTGTACGTCCAGCTGCACTGATCTCTTTCGTCCTGCCAGAACTACTTGTGGATGGAAGACACGCCTTTGGGAAAGTCTGCTCAAAGATAAAAGGGTTGTCAATACCCATCGAGAAATACTAAATCACTTGATCTTTGTTTATTGGTTAAGAACCAGACCATCTCCCGTGTGACCTGGAAAGCAATGTAGGGCACCACTTTTCATCAGCTTAGTGAATGGAAGAAGTATCAAACTGACTGGATTACTGATGATTTGTAAGTGCTCGGACGCAAAAGAAAAAAAAATTGTACCCGAGATACATAAAAAGCCCATAAAAACATTGAAAAATCAACCGTCATTCTTCTGGAGAGAAAGAAAACATTTTTCATGATCAACTAAAATAAACAGTGTAGAGAAAAGAAGCATTATGCGCCATGATATATCACTGCTTACAGATAAGCATGCCCAGTAGAAAGAACAAACACATTAATTTGCTATAGATGTGTTTATATAGCTATACTGGATGAATAAAGATTCCTTTATGACAGATTAATGTGGAAGAAATGTTAAACTTTTGAAGAGGACCGTAAAATCGCAGTAAATGCGCAAAAGCTACGCAAAGGTACACAGAACTCGGTTGACAATTGCGCGTTAACTCGGTTGACGACTTCTATTCTTGAGGAGACAAACTGGCTTAAATTTCTTCTGGTGAAGAGGCAGACAGGATATTTTGCAGCAACAAGTGATGCGTGTTGTCTATGCATGCAGTACAATGGCACTAATCTCATAAAGAGTGTGTCATCAATGGGTCATTGCCTTAATTTAATGAAGTGCGTCTGTGTGTCTGCGAGGAAGAAATAGTATAATACGAAGCACATTGTGGAATAAAATCTGAACGGCATGTTAATCCCAAAGAATCAAGATTAACGATTACACACACCGCCGATCGCAGATTGCTTTTGGAACTGTGCACTATGGGTCCTCCTGTAGTGTTGTAGTGTCAACGCTGATGGCCAATATTTGCGCCCGCAGTCCCGTTGTTGCCACACCAGGTCCGTGGCATGGCTCTGTTTTTTTTCCCCCCAACATGCGACTGGCATTAACTGAGAATTGAGATCAATAAGTATACACAAAATGCATCGGATCACAATGCCTTCTCCAAACACCTACCTGCGAAAGCCCTGAGGTTCGGTCCAGACACCCGTTGACGTTGGATGGAAGGGTGGGGGGGGGGGTGAAAACCGCTGCCGATGTAACTGCGATGTAATTTGAAGTACGGATGTGCTCTCTTCACTGCGCAGCGGTTTGATCGAACTTGCGACTTGGAGTGTCCCTTAGCCAGGACTACGTTGCCCGAGCCATTCGTCGAAGTCAGTGGTTCACTTAATTTTGCCAGTTAGGCCCCACAAGTGTCTCGTCAATACACTCTCCTCCTCCTATCATCTCAGCGAGGTTGCACTGAACTGGAAATCCCTGTGAAGAGCGCACACATCATTCACACGACCACATCTTCCAAACACACACAGTTCATATCTAAGGCCTGACAGCCATTAGATCACCTTTAGCTAACATACGCACACACACGCGCGCGCACACACACACACACACAGAGCTCCCCAAAAGTCGTTCCAATTTTTTGACAAGCAAGGTAATCCCAGCCATATGGCGCACCTCGCGAATTACAGAGAACTTGTCTTATCCTCCAACACAATGATTTCGTTGTGACTTTCCTTGAGGACTACAAAATCATTATTCACACAGGCGCCGAACGCTTTAGCCTTCCTGATACTATCTTCAGGTACTTACGATCCTTCAAGAGCATTCAGTTCTTGTCTCCCTTAACAAAAACGCTTGATATTTTTTTAAAATGTAAAATAACAGATGGCTTATTCCATTTGCACAACAGTCCACGCCCTACGGCATAACGTTCATGTAAACATCATAGTCCTTAGGTGATGGAAGCGCCGGCAGACTGGAAGTAACATTGGTCAGAACTGACTGCAAGTAACATCGGTCAGGATGCTTACAGACTGAACAGTCCTGACAATAAGGTGGTTGGTAAGAACGCGGACGAGGCCAACAACAAGAGTGCATGGCTGTGCGTCGCGAGCACGCTAGGGGGGGGGGGCCCTGTGTGTCTGCCTCCGTTCGCCCAGCAGAGTGACATTTCTGCGAGGCGAGCTCCAAGCACGGCTAATGGCAAGGGCGTCCTTCGGGACTCGGCTACAGTCGCATAGCATTTCTCGCAAAACCACGGTTTGTGTGCGTGTGTGTGTGTGTGTGGTGCAGCCATCTTCTCGTCTAATTATCTTTTATTCATTTAGCCAACTCCGCTCTTGGCCCCCGTTTTCTGACCTTTGCGCCGGAGAGGGTCAGTTTGTTCCGCGAGGGCATGTAGAATAGTGTTGCCCAACTCCCTTTCTTTAGATGACTTGTCACCTTCCTGACGATCCCAGCTGCCTTGTAAGCACGGCTGTAATCCTTTTAAGAAGAGCGGTAGATGGAAGAAAAAGATGGCAGAGAATGGGAAGAGGCAAACTAGAAAGAAGGGCGCGAGATAAACCTAAGGAAAGATGTCCGTTCATTTAACTGCAGCTGGCTATAGATTTCAGGTACACGCCTTTGAAATGTTTGCGTCCTCGTTCATGCTTGGCCGCTCTGAAGGCCTGTTATGCCTGGCTTTGAATAGTTTGTGCACCGTCAATTTTATGTGAACTCGTGAGTCTAATGTCAGCTAGGTAGTGGTCGGATCGCATTTTCATAAGTTCTCAATGTGAACTGGTAAGGTTCCTTACTGCAGAAAACTGAAAATCATAATAATACCGAAGCATAATAAAGTCGGTTCTGTACGTTTTTGACACTACAGAATAATACATCCATGGCCAATATTGTTACTTTATATCATATTGCACAATTTAAGCTAATTAGCTTATTCTTTTCCATCTTCATCAAGTGTCTGCACATGTTTTGCATGGCCGCGTTTGATAGTTTGGAGGGAGGGTGCTGTACGGTGCGTGTTGGCAGCATTGCTCTTCCTTCCTCTTAAAAATCGTGAGGGGGAAGCAGTTAGGAAAATTATTCGCCGTTCACAAATCAATCAGTTCCCGCGTGAACATTGTGGTCGGCCAGAGCAGATGCATTCATGCAGCCATCAAACTGTTTATGTCTGGGATGCACAGAATATTGAGCTTTTTGTTCATCTGTATAGTTATGCCCACTGTTAGAAGCTACAGATAATGTTCGACATTTTTTGAGCGACATACGGCACATTAACCATACATGGCAGTGGTCGATTTGCGCAGGAAACGTTAGGGACACAAACAGAAAATTCTTCGGACAGAGAATATTCGGGTAAACTCCTGTTTTCAATAGCAGTGGCAGTCGACTACCGATAGTCCCGGTGAGATACTATCTTGATACCGAGTAAGACTGCGGAATTAAAGTTTAGGACAATGTTTACACACGAGATTTGTAGACATATACCGTCAAACAGGCTGTCTGGGATAACTGCACGCTGCAAACTATAAATATTTACCCCCGCGGGAAGAATAGTGTGTTCAAAATATTATTACAGGAGTGCATTGACTGTTGATAAACTTCGACTACATAACCCCAGATGAGGGCAGCGCAACTTGAGGAATACATGTTGTGCACACTGTGCGATCACGTCTCCTGCCTCATGCCAGTTTTCACCTGTCACATTAAAAAAAAAATTGCTGCCAGTGAAATGAATATGCATTGTGTGTGAGAGCGAAGGATGTGGAGGAAACAAGTTAAAATCCTAGCTAGCTTGAAAAAAGAATCTCCATATTTAGTAGAAGCCTAAATAAATTACACTGCTTGGCAGATTTTTTTTAAACATTTCCATTACATACATAATAGTTTAGACAATTATATGAAAATGAATATGCTAAAGCTAGTATGTCCTTACAAGCTTATACAGCTTGACAAAAACTGAAAATATAGCCGTGTCCATGCTAAAAATTTTAGGAAATTTCAAACTGAAGCATGCAATCACCTCACAATTCAACAGTTCCAATCACTTCTGAAGACCAGAAAATCTCGCAAACCTTTTTTTACTGACAAAAATGTTCAATCTGCTGCCTAAAATGTTGACACAAGCATCAGACTTGAATTAACTCACACCATTTGCTCTCGTATGCTATAAATGCATGCACACAACAGATGGATCAAGATATGCACACCATTCCGAAAGGTTTCACATTTCAAGGTCTTATAAAGTCTTGTATATTTCTAACACTGAGGTTTTTTTTAACATTCTTTGTAGAATGATGCACATGTGTGAACAAAAGACATTGATGCTACCACTCACATCCTCCCAAAACAAATAAGTCGAAAACAATTGGGGATGGGGTATATGCTACTGCTGAAGTCGGCTTCTTGCAGTATACGCAGACCACCATACAAAAATAGCAATGATAGCAGCAACAAATTCACTTTGCAGCAGTGGACCATTCCAAACACCTGCATGACTGATTTCCATGGTGAAAAGTGGCTTGATGTTTTCAGTGTTTTCACCACTTCTTTGGGCCTGTAAAGCAAATGTACCAAATGTAGAAAACAGAAAATATCTCCAAAAGAATAAAGAAAATCTGAGTGCAAATTTCTTCCTTCAAATAACTGTTAGGAGATTCATAATCTATAACACAACTTTGAGAGATGTAAACTTTCACCTGTGAACAGAAAGAGGTCTAAAGCCTCAGTTCTCAACCTGTGGGGCATGCCCTCCAATGGGGATGCGATGTGCTGACAATGGGGGGGGGGTGCGAAGGCAGTAACTTTCTCATATCTCATATCAGTATTAGTGGCTAAGAGGGGCACATGGACGTACCCTTTTTCCTCTGGGGGGAGGGCGTCACAAGTAAAGGTTGAGAAACGCTGGTCTAATGCCTTACCAATGTTCCAAATTTTTCTAAATGTTGAAGCCTCAGTGATATATATATATCTAAACCCCAGTGTAACATGAATTGTACCTCTTCTGAGCAATTTCAATGTTTGAAAGTATGGATTTTATAACAAAAGGTGGTTAGTCAAGATTTTTGTGCTCTGTACCTTGTTACAAACTATACCCAGACATTTCACAAAAATATGTACCTAGGTGATCATTTCAAAATGAAGAGAAATAGCTGTTTTGGCTTCTGTGCAATGACACTTTAAGAGAACTGTGTAGCTTGTTCCTAGATATTCCCAAGTTTACATTAATGATAGATAGGTAACAGTAAATTATTAAAGGCAGATATATAAGAATAACAAATCCTTTTAACCTTTCTCAACCATGCGTAACCTTCTTCATCAAACACACGTAGCTGGTAGGTTCCAGAAGGAAGCTTCTTGTGTTCATCTGAGAGACTCACCTTTAATGAAAAAAAAAAAAAAAAATGTAGCTGCTAGCGCTGAGCAGGTACACAGGCACAAGAAATGTTTCATATATTTGGGCTTATAATCTATCATGAATTACACTTTAAACTGACCTGTACTTTGCTAAGTAGCTTAAAACAGAAATATTCTCAGCAGATTTACACTGACTGATAAAATATGAGTATATCATATGTGAGGTTTTAGCTTCTGAAATACACAATAGCAAGGCTGGGGAGTGTGTTTAGAGAATGGTGTTTTGTGCTGAGCCAGAAGCTAAGGCCTAGCAGCTATCCTGTAAATAGGTGCCACATAAACATACCCTGTACCCAAGGCAAATTGATCCTTACAGTACTGGTAACAACCACTTAACCATTTCACCATCAGACCAAGCATAAAAGGAAAGTGATTAAAAAAGAAAAGAGTGAAAGTAAGAACAAATGTTGTGATCCTTAATGTAAAAATATAAACTTTTTACACACTTTTATCTGACTCACTTTGTATGTATATGTGTGTAATCAATTTCTGATCCCCATTGTCCTAAAGATCTGAAATCTTTACCAGTTACTCATTTCCAGTAACAATGCGTTATCATTTCCAGCAGTCCACAAGTAGTAAAAGAACTTTTAAAATTTTTTAATTTAATTTAGTATGAAAATGGATAGGCCGAATTATGGGACATATGGAAGTGCTGCTCTAGGACTGATAAACTAAAGTTACCTCCCCTAATCCGGCCTGAAAGAAGTAACGCGAAAAACTCATTAAGCCATGACATACAGAATTCATGTGCATGTATCTTTTCTGTTCAAGTTCCCATGTGTGTCATAATACTAAAAAATTGATAAACCCTGCCATGCAGAAAGCATGTACAAATAGAATACCACACCTCAGTCAGATAGCTGAAAGCTAGAATAGCAAATGTCACGTTGCAACAACTCTTTGGCAAGAGAGAGAGAGAGAACACTGATGGAACTCTCTCCCTTTCCATATCCAACACCTTCCTACAACTGAATACTTCAAATCTGCACTGAAAACCCACCCTTTCCTTGAGCATTACTCAAAACACAGTCCACACAATGCTTGTCCTTCCTACCCTCCGGCCTTCCGCTCTTGCTACTTTTCTACTCATCTTTCTCTGCAGAATCACTATTTTCCCTGTTCCTGTTATTTGGTGCCTTTTGTGTTTTCTATCTTTGTTTTCTGTTTGTCGTCAGCACTGTCGTTTATTCTTTCGTCCCTCGTGTTCCATTTAGTCCATGTCTCTACCCCGTTTTAAGTGGTAAGAGCATGCTCTCTACGAGCTATAAAAATCTTCATTTATTATTAGATGGGGGAAATCATAATGCAAAGAAAAAAATCAAATATGGTGTTGATCTCATGAAGACTCACCTGGTATTTGTTAGGCTCACCGCTTTTGCTAGCTGGCACAGTTTTGCCTGCAAACTCTGCATACAGGTTCATATTCTGGAAAAAAAAACCCAATGGTGAGTAGCAATGCCTGTTTCAGTGTTTTCTTTAGATTCTTAGTAAGGAGAATTAGAATCTGTTACATTTGCGACTGGCAACATAAATAGGACTTGCATGACATTCTTCTACAGATGCCATATTCTGTAAGGATAAAGAAACGAAAATGCATAAATCTCTCCATCTTTGATAATAGCCTTCATCCTGTCGGCATGGTGAAGCATCTGCAGCAGTGTGAAATGCAGTCAAAAATATTTTTAATGATTAATAGATTGAGGACTAAAAATACCCTTTCCCTACTATCAAAACCTAGAAACACTCACTTTAATATTCTATAGAGTCACACTCTTACCTTATTTAGGACTGACTACAGCCTAAATCAGCGTTTCTCAACCTTTTACTTGTGACGCCCCCCCCAGACGAATAAAGGTACGTCCGCGTGCCCCCTTTAGCCACTAATACCTATATGAGATATGAGAAAATGACCGCCTTTGCGGCCCCCTTTTCAGCAGCTTGCGCCGCCCTTGGGGGGCGTGCCCCCCAGGTTGAGAACCGCGAGCCTAAATGTTAGCAAATTTCTCTCTAATTTCTTAAAAACTTATATGTAACTTCACACATTTAACAGTTAAACTTTACATTGTAATTGATTGAATTACACAGTTAAATAGATATTAAAAAAAATCCATACACTGTATAAATCAAATCATAAATATAGAATCTAACAATTATTAAAATTTGCAAGTCAGTTTAGTCACTTTAGTGGCATTACCTGCAAAAATATATAACGAAATAAAACCATAAAGCAATAATTATATGACAAATGAATACTGACAGTGAAGTTGTAAAGACTGCTGTTAAAAATGTTAACACTTTGAACCATCTGTCATAAAATTACTCGATAAAGCGGTTACTAAATTTTAGGTAAAAAATTATTCAAGATATGATGTAAACAATAAAATATTTTATTACTTTCAAACCATTCTTGCAAGTGACAGAGAATTCTATAATGAAAACAGTATCTGTTGAAACTGTTGTTTCTGGTGTCGTGTAGGTCTGCGACGTAACTTGTGGGACCAAACACATATCACCTGCAACACAAATACGGTCATAAAAAAAATTAGTTTACGGATGTATCACGTTTAAGGTATATACTAACAACTTTCTGTATCCTCACAACGATTACCGTTAAATACACTTATTAATGTATTATTCTTACAAGAAATTTAAAATCCTGCATTCATGCGCAACCAATGCGGCCATACACCCTGTGCCACGCAAGCATGAACTTCCATCATGGACAAGCAGACGGTTCTTTTTAAACAGTACCTGACACGCGACTCAAAAGGCTGTAGTTTAAATTTAAGTAATTTTCACATTTGATTAATAGCTTCCGTTTTTCTTCATAGAAAAAGCCATATGTAACTCACTTCTCACGATGACTGGGAGGATGCACAGGGCCACAACAACGAGCAGGTTACCGGTGGATGCCATGTTGAACTGATAGACGGCGCTAGGTTGACAAGGGACATCACTCTGGTTAATTTCTTGTCGTCTGCTTTCAATCGTTTCGTTGTGCACACATGGAATCCGCATCCTAGGAGTGAAACCGGCCTTTCTTTGTAATTTAAAGAACCTCTCAAATTTTCTCGAAAAAATTTGGAATGCACTAGCTTGAAACTGATCATAAAAAAATCAGAGTAATAATACTTAACTTTATTTTCCTGGCCAATAAAAATTATGTGTATACGTATATGCAATATTTGCTGAATCCACGGCAATCCAAAAAAAAAAACAAACAAAAAAACTTCGATGGTAAACATTTTTAAAATTTAATTTATGTCAGAAACAGTTTATTTGAAGCAGACTGTTGATAACAATTCAGCAATGTTGAAACCATTTGGAAAACATTTTTGGTGAAATGAAATCCAGGGGCCAGTTGCACAACACGTTTCTAAACCTTAAAACTTTTCTAAAGAAGAAAAATCTCTTCTTAGCCATTTTTATGCATTGCAGAAAAACATTAAAAAATTTACTGACAGGACGGAAAGTCAGACTTAAACAACTTTAATTTACTTAAAGCAGTTTTAGTTTAAAAAATTTTAAAATTGTGGTGTGAACTTTAAACTAATTATCTATATAGAGTTAAAGCCTAAAGGTGTTTAAAATTAGAAATGTGTTGTGCAAATGGCCCCAGACCGTTCCATAATTGCATGGCTTCCTTCCTTACTTTTTTCATTTTACTAGTCGCAAAGGAACAATTGACGGAACGTTGCGTAGCCGAGGTAAACCACTGCCATCTCATCTATAGGTCTGAGAAGGACTTATAGTTAACAGACGGACTTATTGTGAAAATGACTTATTGTCTGAGACTGCCTGTCCGCGCCTTCATGCCAGTTTATCTGGCCTATCACGCGCTCTCTATAGTCTTCTGAGCAGGTGGATTCGCTGCCATGTGGTTTGATTATCTCTGGGCTTCGACTGCTTGGCAGCGCCCATCTCCTCTTCAAGTATGAAGTAAGAGTATCTCATGTGCGTGATCTCACACGATGTGATTCGAATCTCGATATGGAAGCACACACATATGCAATCGCTATCATCATAAGGGGAAGTAACTACAGACATTTATTTATAAAGGAAAAATTATAGTTGCTACTTCCCTTGCATGATGTGCTAAGTTTTTGCATATGGCAGTTGCTGCTAGCAGTCGCATTAGAAATGCGTAGATCTGCTGGGTGACTACCGTGATGTGTTGGTCGGTAGCTGTCTGTACATAAGTGTACACAGTACATGCGACGGCGTGGTTGTTGCAGGTTCTCACTGCTGATTTACCTCCAGCTCAGCTGTCTGGCCAATCGATGATGCTCGTGCTAACTGTCCAAGGCACCGCGTGAACTGTCCCATCATGAACGTTCATGGTCCCATCACTAAATGTAGAGTACGGCCCCACAAAGCGGTGTCGCGCCGCCAATCGTTGCTAGGTTACTAGCAACCTGATTAAACTTTAATGTTCCTATCAATTTTTAACCGTCCGCTCGCTTTCTACCGATTGCACGGTTTGTATGGAGGAATCAGCCTTTAAAAGCTGTCATGCATATTTGTTGATTTTTTTTTTTTGGGTGGTGTTTATGAAAGCGGAGTGCTGCTGTTATCGCGTTTCATTCGTATAGACATAGCATGGAGCAATCAGCTGCATGTTTCTTACTGATTCATAATCAGTTGTGTCGAACGCTACATTTGAAAAGATGGGTATGAGTGATAACGAGCAATAATCTATGTTGCCGCTTAGATTCTACGAGGTGAGCACGATTTTTATTTTTTTATAAAACTGCATAACAAATATTGTTTTAAGCATATGTCCCTTAAAATATTTATGTATAACTACTTATTTGTTACATCTTGTTCTGTTTGGGGTATAAATGAAAAAGCGAATATGAATGTTCTTGATATAATCGCATTAGCGAGCACGTGTGTGTGTGTGTGTGTGTGTGTGTGATGATGATAATAATTTTATTCAGTTTTTGGAGGCAATCTGGCCCATATCAACAACACATACTGCTGTTTACATGCATGTTTACAGTGGGTGGCTGCACAAGATCAACGTTCTATTGTGTTTGAGGCTTCAAATTAATCGTAAACAAAATTGTAGACTGTCAGGGTACTCTCATTTTCAGACAGTCTGTTATACATATATGGCAGCATTAATAGCTACATTTCCCTTAAGGTTCTTACACAAAAGGTGAACCTTAGAGGGGAAGGGGGATTTATGATAGAAGAGTGGAATATATCTATTAGGTAGAACTGTTTACTTAGGGCATATTAGCAAAAAAAAAAAAAAAAAAAAAAAAGATACAGTTCTTCCACACTTCGGCTATCACACTGCTCACACTCAGGACTGCCGCTGGTTTGGTGATAACAAGTGATCCCATGAAGCGGTAAACAGTTGCTTCTTAGACGACACGGGACACGTCTGTGTTCACCTCGTAATACCTGATTTATGTATGTTGCTCTGATTAGGGTTAGGTCCGCGTGTGTGCATGTGTGCACGTGAGGTGATCAGGTGGTGGTGTGTATAGTTGCTTTTGTCGTAGATGCGCTATATAATATTACGATGAGTGTAAGTGTTCACCGATGTGCCATAATTATAAAGCCAGATGTTACTAACTAGATTAACTGCTTCTCCAGCTATCGCACTAGATAGGTAATACCAAATAAATATATATGGCACACCAGACGAGTACTCAGCGTCGATGGAGATAAACAATGAGTATGCCTGTCCTCTGCGAACACTTAACTCTTCCACAACCGTCGTACGCTTAACTGCAACTTTCATTCGAGCTGCAAGTACTACTTGCTTTGAGAGAGCTTAGGTGAGGATTTCAGACAGCTTAAAACGGGGTGCATACCTGCGCACTTTCTCGTAAACGTGTGTCCTGCGATAAGGTAGCCGGAAGCGCAAGGAACGTTTTGAGAGGTTGTAAGTTTATGTATGTCGCAGTCGCTGCACGGGTGCGCAGGTACGTGCACTCTGCTCTTATCAAGACACCTGTCGCAGAAGATAGCCTGCCCCGCCTGCCGACTTTTCCATTAACGGCTCAGTGATCGACAAACGAGCTGTCACACGCACTGTGCCTCCGGGCTTTCGTCGTCCTATGGCAGTGGGTCCGAACAGAGTTTATTTTTCACGTGGCAAGGGCCTCGACGTGTGCCGAGACGAGCTGCCCAGCCGACGTGCGTTACTCCTTTCTGCAATAAGAGTGCAACAGCTTTCACCGGGCACACGTCGCTAAAATTTGTCAGTGCTTAACGGATTTTTTTCACCCCACTTAGGAAAGCTTCACTGAAGTTTTTTTTTTTTTTTTCCACGGACGGTACATTCATAACATGGACTGGTTTGTCACGATCTACTGCTTTGCTCAGCGTCGATGCACAGGCGAATCATAGCACTGTAGAGGACAAGCTAGCAGACGATACAAATTGTCGTGTGGCAAAGGAAAAAGAAAACAATCTGAAGGGTAGTATAGTGATGTGTTTTGGAGTCGTCAAGTACAAGAGGCAGCAAACATTTTCATGGTCAGTATGAATTCTCTCTCCTCCACGGTCTGTGTGGCTTTGTCTCACTCTTTTCCTGTTCCTTTCTGCATCTTCTCTCTCGAATACGTGCATGTGTGCGCGCGTGCGCGCGCGGTGTGTGTGCGTGTTTAAGAGAGATAGTTTGTCTTCATTTTTTTCAGTAGTTCTATTTTACCTCTTCTTCTTCTTCTTCTTCCTAAGATCTTTCTGTCACTTCGCTCATGTGTGTACCTGTGTATTTCTTCATTCACCTTGAGAAAGCGTCATGACAAACTGCTGCTCAGAGATAAAATATTTATCAAGTAAATGAACTAATGGTAGGAACGAACAAAACAAATGACTTCCCCGCCACACACACAACCTCCCCTATATATATATATATCATGTGCATACGTGCGTGCGTGCGCGCGCGCGTGCGTGTGTGTGTGTGTGTGTGTGTGTGTGTGTGTGTGTGTGTGCACGTTTACTTAGGTAACTGGTGCATTCGAGTTAACCCTGTAGTCTGTCCTTGAAAGTTTCCATTTATCTTTACACACGTCAGCAGTCATAAACACTCTCGACAACAGCCTTGTCTCACATATTCTAAACTCACTCCACCTCAAACATCCCCTCCCTACCCCCCCAACTGCCCTCCTTCCTTATGTCTCCACTACGACCGCGTCTCCTGAAGTGACTGTGCAGCTGTAGTGTACACATACTCGATATGTTTGCCAGCACCACTCTGTGTCTCGAGAACACGCAGAGTGCGAGCTCCGGCAAGTGTTGAAGTGACCAGATCAAACGTACGATAACAGCCATTTAGTAGCAATGTTCTTGGTACACCTGTGTACCTGGCTAAAAAAAAGGTAAATAATTAACTTACGTCAACACAGCTTCGTTGAATAAAAATAATAGTCAAACACTGGGTAGCCAGACGACAAACATGAAATCTTTGTGCAGTTTTAGGTAGAGAGTTTCATGCACGTGTTGCCCCTTTTAGTCAATTTTCCTTAAAGAACTGGTAGGGTACAACATTTGTATCTAATGATCGGCTAAAGTTAAGTACAAGATACTATTTCCACAAATCTGAGTGAATACACCCCTTCCGTGCTCTGAATACCCCTATAAACATGACCATGCACATAAAGAGATCAACAACACTGACGTCAGACTTGTACATGGATACATTTAAGTTGTCAAGGGTTAGAGGTAGAAGCGCTTGTACCATATATTAATTAGGCGTATTGGGGGAAATAGTATCTTGTACTCGACTCTACCCGGTCATTAGACAACATTTTACGAAAGAAACAACTGAAAGGAAACTAATTGTCACAAATTACTTCACTAAACGCTTCAAAATCACACACATTTTCTGGTAAGTTTAGATATAATCCCTGGTCAAGCGGATTCAAGGTAGGCACTTTGGAATGTTGTTGCGCAAGTTTATATATATAGTTGATACTGTTGTCCCCAGAAGAAAACCCTTTCTCTTCGGCAACAATATTTTCTCAAAAAAGATGCCGTCCTAAGTTTAGAACCACCGTACGCTTTAATATCTCCGTAGGAATGTTTTGTGGATGACATAAATACTTTATGACAGCTAATAAATAGAAACTTATAAACTTATCTTTTTTTTTCTCTATGCAAGCTATGTTATGTCATGGCGGCAGAAAAATGACTTCTTAAGGGCTCTTAGCTAGATCGCAACACATTATCGTTTCTGCTGTGCTTCATCTACTTGCATTGTTGTACAGCCAATGACCAATGCAATGCAAGCGGTCTTTCTCTGAGAAGATATTTTATGCCGATAACTTAGTGGTAACATTTATTTTTTTTAGTAGCTGTCCGATATATTTTGTGAGTTCTTAAAGACCTGTCAAAGCCAGGTATAGGAACATGAGTTGTTTACAAGATCTGGAGAACAAAAATCGTGACAAACAGGACGGATTTCATATGGAGATTATTTTTGTGTGCTTGTCTGTTTAAGCCAGCCGCTTTTAACCGAGAATAATGAGGATGGGTATATTTACGTCAACTGCGTCTCTATCAAAAACCCGTTTTTAGACCGGCCGATCCTAGCCTGGTTAATTAGAGGCGTAGCCTCTGAGAGACTAGCACGGAGGTGATACCGATATGCGATGTCGTATTAACAATAGACGAATCAGACACCCCCTGAGCAGAATTAAAATGCAGCTAAAGAAAACTATGAAAACAGGAAGAAAGGAACAGAAAAAGCAGCAGAAGAATATCCTGCCTTCAGGAGAGTGCATCCTGATCATCAAAAGTGTACTGTCGTCATAAAGAGTGTTTCCTTGTTATCAAGAGTGCACCTTTGTTATCCAGAGTGTTTTGAAACCGTCCATTTCAACCCAGGGTGTTTCATAGTCGTGAGCTGACTGTTGAAGTTAACTGCGTGCTACGTCCTTTAGTCGGATGGAACTATCTGCGAACGGTCCCTTTAAATATTAACTTAGAAATAGCATAGTATACACAAAATACTCTTTTGTGTGCTGGAGTGTCCGCCATTGTAGCGGTCTAGACCCTAGAGTCTAAACCTGAAGTAAAAGCCGGTCTGTGAGTCGACAATCACGAAGACGATGAAGAGGAGGAAGAGGAGCATGAAAAACAGCTCGTTGATGTGAAATAGCTCGATACTGTGATGTGAAATAGCACGATAGTCGTGAAATAGCATGACAGTCGTGTGAAATAGCACTATAGCTCGTGATGTGAAATAACACGATAGACTGTGGAAAAGGACGTTATCCGGTCAAAAAGACTGTAAAACTCCAAGAACATTTGGCAAGGTCCTGTGTGCTAGAGTGTCGACACTCCAAGTAGCATGTCTCGTGACATAAGAACCTGTACCTCACGTCGGCTTCCTTCGTGTCCGGTCGACTTTAAAGTGTTTGGTCTTGTTTATCGCTTACCGTAAAGACCCTCCTCAATTGGAAACATGGTGTCGGATATGTGTCTGTGTTTGGAAACTGTTTACGTGACAAACAAATAAAATAATATACCAAACATAGTCCCATGTCAAACGATGCGTGCCCGGTTAATAAAACATATTAAGCATAATTTTAGCATCTCCTCTTAAATCGAAGCTTCTGTTAACGTGTTTATGTCTCTAGGCTTTATAAACTCTCTTTCAATGAAATCTATGTCAAAAATAAATATACTGTTGAAAGGTTTATTTAAAGTGGATAAATATATATGAACGTTTGATCAACTTTGCAAGTTGCAACGCTTTTGGATTGCGGTATATAACAACTTTGCCAAACTTGGCTTTTCGCTCATCCGGATGTGTCCTTCCCGCTGAGAGGCATTCAAGAAATAAAATACGTCAACCAGCGAATGCGCACACGCACATAATCATAAACGCCAACCGCCTTAATGGATAACAACATTATAAAAAGACCAACAAACCAATAATACCCCCGTGCACGTCAAGATTACAGGCAGGTCAGCGGGTGGATCGTTTCATATACAGCACTCCACGCACCTCTTTAGGACTGTGGGGTTTTCGCCCCCCCCCACTCCCCTTCTCCTCCTCCTCTCCCTGTAGCTGGTTACCTTTGCCTGTGAGGGAGACTGCACTTTTGTCCGAAAGAAACGAAGGCAGACACAAACATAGATTAAGGAGACTGACCGGGGTGTCGGCATTTCAGCAATGTCGCTCACACGCCGTCTAGAGCTTGGTCGTTGTTTACTCCGAGAACACCGGCGTTTTATCTCTCCTTTGGGAACGACCGCAGTTGCTGTTTGACAGCAGCATACCAGTTGCGATTTGGCCAGCCTGGGACTGCGTTGTTGATTAACAGGCTTGTGGGGGCAGTTTCTTTTCCAACCTTACATTGTAAGGTCATACACTCAGAAATGAGCATGTTCTGGTAGCATCTGCCAAAGGACTAGATGCACTTTTAGTAGAAAGGATCCTGTGGAGTAAACAAAATGCTGTGCAGGAGATTAAAAAAATTACAAAAAGGCATTTTTCTCGGTAAAAGACATTGTAAGTTCACCATGGTGAGGTGCAAAACTTATTGACGCGCAAGGTGTTTGCATTTTGTACTATATTTGTTCTTCAGAGGAAGTAAGGCTGATAAAGCCCCCCAAAAAATCGTCTGTCCTGCTTCAGTTTTGATTTCAGTCTGTGCACTTCAGCAGTACAGTACATGTCCTGTGCACTTCAGCTGTACAGTACATGCCTTGAAGGGGAAGACAAGGTTCCTGTGTAGTAGTTCACACCTTGTGCTAAATGGCGGCAGGAGAAAGCACTCTGTGCTCTCTGGAAATCAGATCAATCTCTTCAGTAATATCTTTTCGGTTTGTTTGGCGTAACAAGCTTGCATTGGATAGATCCTTTGTTTTTGTGAACTTATTAAATTTCGCCACACACACACACACACACACACACACACACACACACACACACACACACACACACACACACACACACACACAAAATGCCGCATTTCAGCATCGGAATTCAAGTGTATAATCCAGTAGCAGCTTCCGACAGGGATGAAGTCAAAATGCACTGATATGATAGTCTTACGGCCGGTATTGAAAATAACAATATCGCCATTGCGGCAGATTTTGCGCCACGACCTGGGGGCGTGTCGAAATGCAGGCAACCTGCGACCCATTGCATTGTGGCCTTTGTTGCAAAGATTGCTGTAGGTCACGTCGGGAAGAGGGCATGGCATGAATGGCTAGTCTCACCCACTTCCGTCCGTCATGTGTAGTTAGTTATACATGTAGATGGGAATCTTGCTTCCCGTGAGAAACCATTTCTCTTTTGTACAGCTCACTCTGTAACACAGTATCGCATTCCTTAATATCAAAACACAGATAAAGATGTTCTTTCCTTTGCTTATTTGTAATATCGTAAATATATAAGGAAATATGCGTCGTTTGTTTTCAGCAGGTTTCATTTGGACTAAACAGACAAGGTTAAGCACGTGCATTCAGAAGATACTAGTGAATTTCTGACTAGAGGCGATCAAACAAGACGAATTTCAGGGTAGACGGGAAGAAATGACGTTAAAAAATCTGTAGAAGTGTGTGTATCCTTGTGTGTGTGTGTGTGTGTGAGAGAGAGAGAGAGAGTGTGTGTGTGTGCGTGCGCGCGCTTAGCTGTTGCAATGGCGTGGCTTAGTGTGTGTGTGTGTGTGAAGCTGTGGCTGTGGCTGTGGTGTGTTGGTGTGGCAACTGGCAGGTTAAAAGTACGCTTGCGAAACGCCATAAAGTTTTTGTCAAGTTTGATGAAGTCAAATAGACGACTCACTCTTTCTACACAAAGCACTGGCACTAGGCAAAGTCATGTATTCTCTTAACACACGAAACACGGCGCACCACTAGTGGAACACTTTTGAATTTTGTGTGAAAAACAAATAGACATTCAAACTTTTTTCGTTGAGAAGTTCCTGTAATATATCTCAACTTTTTTTTCTTTGTGAGACTTTGACAGTATAAAGAATAGGAGAGGTGTGTGAGACTATCTGCTTTGATCTTTTTATTCACAGACCGCAGAAGGCCCTCGTGACTTGACGACATTGTCACGAGAAGAGTGATGAACTCGCGGCATATACTTGTAATGGTTAAGCTCCCAATTCTTCATTGTCCTCGTCTTCTTTGAGACTTTCCACCTAGTGTGATGTATCTTTGAAGACCGATAAGAACGACAAGAAAATGCATTTATGTTGTGTTCTTCGCCGATAAATGTCCTGCGGTTGCACGTAAGCGGACATTAGAGAGGCAGGTCCTACAATTTGTGAGGATCTGTTCTTGGAAGTGCTGTGACTGTAGGAAAATACATTTAAGCGTTGTTTCTTTCTTTCATACTGTTCTGCTGTTGAACGAGATTTTGATTACAGGCATTTTGTATGTTTTTTTCTCTTTAGAAGTGACTGTTTTCTTGATATTTGTTCTGCAGATGTCATCAAGGGAAGTTATAGCTGCCACAGAGATGTCTTGGAGGGGTGTGCCTACAGCCGAGTGTTCTTATGTTCACGAACTCTAGCACCCTAGCACCCTAGCACGGAACGTATATTTCTGGACTGCTGCCTGTTTGCCGAGACCAACTCTAAGCTTCTCGCGAAGTTGTAGGCTGTCCGGTCTCGGTGAACCATTTAACAGTTTAATGTGTAAAACCGTGATAAAATTCAACAATAGATTTGCAATAAACTTGTATCTCAGTTACATTTTATTTCTTTCTTTGTTGGCAAAAGTCCTCGACATCCACTGCCGATGACTTAAAGGCAATAAACTGAAAGCACAAAAACCCCATAAAGCTTGAGCTTTTGTACCTCCGGCAGCACGAGAGTTTGCATCGTCTGCTTGTTGATGTTGATAGTTAAAGTGGTTTGGAATCTGCCCCTTGGCATCGTTCTAGAAGTTAACACGGAAAATTTGTCTGCAAGCAGTCCAGCAGAGATATACGTCCGTGGTCAGAGCAGCGCTTTATCGCGCGCGAGGAACCATGGGAAACACGTGGTCGTGGACTTCCGGCCGGAGCAGAAAACCAAGCAAATACAGAAAGTCGGATATCTCGTCGCCGCTTAAAAATGGCCCTCCATTTCCACCACCATCGTTGCTTGACTCGGAAAATTTCCCTTCTTTGCTCGAAAAGCTGCAGAAACATCAGACACCGGGGAGAGAGAAGGACATGCTCACACTCAGAGCAGGAAACACCAAAGCTGAAGAGCGTCATAACAAAGGGAGGTCATCGGGTGAGTACTGTATTGCGCTTCGGTTGATTTTACTCGCACGCAAGAAAGCGTCAGAGAAAGTGTGTAGATAACGAGATTGAAGCGTGTGATTGAATGGTGTCCACGTTCGTCTTGTCTTCATTTGTGTATGTTTTTTCACGGTGAAGCGGTTTGTTATAAAATTCGCACAAAATCGTACTTTGAACAGCGTGCGCTTACTTTTAGAAGAGCTGGTACCAGAGTTATTTATGACAGAACTGTCATTGAAAAACACATGCACATTGTTCAAGATTATTGATTGATATGGTGATCCTACAAAAACTGAAAACGACATGTGAATAAGTACTGAGTCTGAAAAAATAATCCTCCTTCTTTTCTTCTGCTTCGATGAGTTGTCGTCTTACACTATGGCCTCCAGATAATCCACCGTTCTCAGCAGGCCACTGACGGTCCATCGAGTCTGGTGCCCATACTTGTTTCAGCTGGCCAGAACGTCTGGATTAGGGAGGTCAATATCTTCTGCTGTGGTGTGCCATACTTCAGACGACTCAGACTCAGTGATTCAGAACCTCGTTCTCGAAGGAAATCGCATTTTTTCATTTGCCTGGCGAACTCGATCGACCTGCTTCTTCTACATTCAGAACCTCGTTAGCTACATTTTCTGTCAAAGATATCCTCACAAACGTGACATCTGACACTGGCTAATTTTCTCTAGTTTCTTCTAAATTTTAGAAATCTCATGCTATTAATTTGTTACTCTTCTTCTTTGTTTCCTCCCCCCTCCCAACCTTCTTATGCCAACTCGCACACACGACCATACAGAAACATTATTCTTCTGGTGTGTCATACGACACTTACAAGTCACGATAAATATTCAGTGCAAGAAATCTCGAGTTTTGTCAGTCACACCTATCTTACTGATTTGCTGTGTACAGTGCACTAGAAACATTTAGGTGTGACAGCTTGGCCACCTATCGAAGAGTTGAGTCGCTAAGGTCCTTCTTACAAGCCCACAAAATGTCGACAGGGGATTCTATTTTCTGCAAAAGCAGGAAACGTCAGGGCGTATGACTGATATGGTTTCGTTTATCACTCGACGTAACGAGATGACTGCTCAAACAAGGCACTATTTATGGCATCTAGTCGAATTTGGCAAACCGGAAATCACATGATTCATCAAAGAAACTATTTTTGGATTGGCATCTACGCCTACGTCTTTCTACAAACGAGGTTTTACGGTACGTTAAGGATTCAACTGGTGTTAAAGATGTGCAGAATGTACATTTTAGCACCGAAATATTCATCCCTGTTTAACTTCCTTAGATAGAGGCTTTCTAACGGGCAAATTGCATCAGACAATTTTCTCTTGTTTTCGACCATTGTACGTATTTGTCAATATGCTATTCGCCCTACACGGGTATTATTCTTGAGAAAATCTGACTCATATTCATACACCATAGACGTGCAGTATCATATAAGAGGAAAACTTAACTAATTAGTAACAGTGGATCGGTCTTGTTTTAATTTCACATAAAAACTGTCATCGGCTCTAAAAAAAAAAGTTTTTCTTTCATGCAATCCAGAGGAGACATACAAGAAAGCTTAGTCCATTTTTTGTACTTATTTTGTTTGCTGTGTTTTACATTCATTTCGCTGAGCAGGTTCTGGTGAAAAACAAGAACTCATCTCTTTCTCTCACATAAAGAGAGAGAGAGAAAGAAGGGCCACAGCCTTCGCGACACGATTTTTTTTCTTGCTGTTTGAGTCATCGGGAACGAAGAGAGAAGGTTAGGAAGGGCTTTAGGTGGCAATCATGTCCCCAACCTCCACCCCTCCCTCCCACTTCCCCCATGCAGCTCCGCTCGGAGCCTGAAGCCAAGGGAAGACATCCAATGGGAGATAGTCTCCCCTTGATCCGTGCACAAGTCCACACCGTCGCGTGCTATGGTTCCAGGGATCGAATGTCTCTCTCATTCAGCTAGATGTATCGGCTGGGGAGGGTTGTCGACTTCTTGACTTGGCAGTCAGGACCAAGGCTAGCGCTTGTGACAGGAGGTCATCGATAGCAGACACAGGATGGATATTAAATCGTGTGCAACAGGTTGGTCAATTTCTCGTCGACTTTAATGTCCTTTGTGTGAAGATCTTTCGCCCAACAGCACTTGCCAGACTGCTTGAGCTTAAAGATGTGTGGAAATGAAACAGTGGTTGGTGCTTTGAATTCGAATTATTAATGAGTTTTGTTTTGGCGAAGTGATTTCCTTGATCCTGTATACCGGTATTTTAGTGAACAAAGCGAAACAGTGAACAATGCTATTTATCAGTAAATTCCATTGATCTTTAAATAGATCTATTTGTCAGAGGAGATATGGAAGTTTTATAGTCATGGCATTAACGCCGGAAGCTATAAATTTGCGTGGATACAAAATTAATTGATTTTCACTTGAGGCTATATATCACCGGTGAGAGATGAGTACGGGTCACAGATGTGACCTCTATCATGGGGCTCACTGAGAAAGTATTGTATGCTGTGATCACGATAACAACCTGCTGGTCATGAGAGAGATTCGTTGTAGCTAAATATATATTGACTGCATTCTTACAACACAACTTTATTAATCCACAAGGGCTATTACATCCTTTGTGTAATGACAGAAAGAAGCACAAGGTATGATAAGTTGTGCGAACATAAAAAAATACATCGAGCTGATTTTCAAACCATTGGAAACGAGCATGTGCGGAAATAACTAAAACCAAACAAAAAATATCAACAGTAAACTGCTTTATCTGCAAAAAAAGAAGAAAAAAAATATCGTTTAGTTGTTGTTGAATACCTGACTGTGCGTCCGTTCTCACAAAGCAAACCTCTGGGGGAAGTATAATCATGAGACAGTTTATTATTTAGCGTCACAGAATGTGAAAGACACGCGCATGATTGACTTACTACATGTGAACCAAACCGTGAATTCTTTAGATCCGAAGGATTTTATGCAAATTCTTCAGATGCAAGCGTTTTACCAAGAGCTCAGCACGCACCCACTCCGCTGGTGAGTCATGCTGGTGTGTGTGTGTGTGTGATTTTCATCACTGAAGGACATTAGTCTCGTCTCAGCAGGAGGCGCCGTAGCGTAGCAGACCCTACAACCTATGACTTTCATGCTTGGGTGCCTGCAGTTACTGCATGAATGACCTGTTCTTCTGAACCAAAATGGCGGATCACACTGTGAAGTCTTGGTCATGACTGAAAGACTTGATAATTATCATTGCTGATCTCATTATACTCTGTCCATCTCAACCACAAAAAATTCTCATCTGCTCATTTGTGTTGTCTAGACTACTACAACTCTCTTCTTGCTGGATGTACACAGCACCTCACTTCATTTATCATTATTGGTCTGCGCAGAGAGTGCAATCTATTTTGGTTATTATTACAAATGCCGATCCCTTACTTTTAGTAGTACGCAGATAGTTGTAGTTCTCACTCTTCAACACGCTGACTTTTGTTATTATTGTTGTCAATACGGTTGTCATTATCGCCATCATCGGTATCATTTCTCGTTCTCCCTCCTCTGCCTCCTCATGATTTTTCCAAAGGAAATAAACCATTAAGAGGAAAGCAGCCAATTAGTTCTACAATTCTGCATGCGATCGTAACGAGTGTAGAAAAAAATAATAGTTTATTGTAGACAGCAAATGAATCTTAGCTATAAGATCCGTTTAGACAGAAAACTTATGTTACAAAAATGTTTTCAGCAGGGAATACGTGCCAAGCGCAGATTTCTTGAAGAATTTCGTAGTGTATGTTGTTAATGACTTTTGCAATGCGTTATGTTCATTGGACAAATTTGTGACATCAACGTATGTGCAATAATCATTAGAATAAGCGAGTCAGACGGGCTTAGCGAGAAAGAATTAAAAGTTCCAGGGAAAACAGTAGTGTAAGCAGTAATGTAGACGTCATGAAAACAAAATCCAACCCAAACGTGCACCAGAGCAGGTACGTGTCAGCTCCCCCTTCTCCGTGCTTTCTACTGTTTTTCACTGGCTTCTTACGTGACGAATGGTTCATGTTATTGGTTCCGGAGGTCATAGTGTAGTATCGCGGCCAAATTGGGCCACCCCTCTCGGTCGTCGAGTGTCTGGGCATCCGGTTACAGGACGCAGTGATTAGATGCCACCTAGGAGTTCATGGCACGAGCTAAAGGCTCCTTCGCATGCTGCGACACGACGCGACTGAGGCTGTGGTCAACGTTATCTTTCGCAGACACCGCGCTTAGTATATTCTTAACATTATCCCTGGAACAGTATTTGGACTAACATCCTGTCTTTCAAAGAGATAGGTGTTCACTGGGAAAATGTAGTATTCACTTTTAGGATGTATCTAACCAAAAGTCGGTTTTGTGTGAACGTTGCCTTACAAGATCAGAGCCACTCCCTGCTCCGTTGACCTCCCCGACTGTGTTAACGTCTTGAGAACAGAAAGTGTGAGACTTTTGTTCCAGGCAAGTCTCACATCTCTGGCAGTTCCTAATGACTGTGTGATCTTTGCTGGTGAGCAGAACCAGTTTAAAAATAAGATACAAACGTTTTCAATGCCATTGGCTTATTTTTCTGGTGATTTCTTCTACAACTCTGTTGTTTAAAAAAATACTTATTACGGAAACTGCGGTGGAAAAATTAAAGAGAAGATCCCCGTAAGTTTTTTTCAACTGTTGTGAGTCGATGAGAAAAATGAGCAACTGCCTGCACTTCTGGAGGGAATACGTTTATCCTTCCTGGAGTTAAAGATGTTTCGCTAAATTTGGTTACATATATTCACGAGCAGAAAAAAATATTTTTGTCGTGAGCATAGAAGTTTCCAGTTAATATCTACGAACCGCTAATTCACAAACATTAATCTACATCTGACACGCGCTGGTGCTGTTTTACAATCTTTTACTGGAATTTGTGTTTAAATGTCCGTGTAATATTTCTTATGCGAGTGTTACAATCTACTTCTGATCTTCGACCGGCAGCGGTACAATAACTTTCGTCACTTAAGGAAAGATTGAAGTATAGGCGGACTCATTCTTACTCAACAAGAGGATCACTGTGAGAAGAAGTTTCGGACACATTACCTGTCCCATCATATCTACGTGTGTGTACATTTTCCAGCCCATCGTGTCGAAAAAAAAAAGGAAGACAGAGAAAGAGAACATCGCACGCCAACAAACTGGACAGTTTCCACGTTCATTTACAAGGCCGGTGAGGATCTGTGACCAAGGTCAGGGCAGGTGGCGGGGGGAAAACCACTCGGGCTGTCAGGATGGATGCCGGATCGACATTTACTTTTCCTCGGCGAGCCTCCAAGAAAGTGAAAGGTGAGTAAGCTGCCTCAGTTGCGTGGGATCTCAACTGGCCGAATTTCAGAGAAGGAAATGAGATCACGCCTTGACAAACTTACTTGCCATCAACCTACATACACATCTTTGTTCGTACCTTATATCTTAAACACAACAGGTGTCTTTTTTTAAAAGTGTACTCCTTAAATATTTTAATTACTCTTGTCCTCGATACAGGAGCTTGTTTTCTGTCAAAAATCTGTAATAGAGGGTTGAGCATCTCGGATCCTTAGGGTTTGGGCTGGTACCAGTCTCGGTGGACCACTGAGAGAAAAAGTCGAGTTTTGTTATTTTAATGTCGTGCAGACGACACGCCGGAAGTACGACGCGTAAAAGCGTGACATTAGGATCCGACGCGCCCCCTGTGAAAATGGAGGACCCCCTGGGCACCCTGTCGCCCCTGATTATCGCGGCACTATTTTTTTAAAGGGAACTGTAACCACTGCTTGCAGTTACCTTGAACCTTTTTTTGTGTTACAGCTGAACAAACAACTCGACCAGCACTCTCCAGTTTCAAGCTGACGTGATCTCGTGCTGTGGGTAGAGACACTTGGATAAAAATTTCACAGTTTATCTGGGATAAATAAGGTCTTATCTAATCTTAGTAGAAGACTCACTTCGCTCTAAAACGATTTCTGTGAGTCTCGAGACTTAACCCTAACAGACTAGTTTACGGCGAGACATCGATATTCCCCTTTTTTAATCAATATATTTCTAAAAACTGTTAAGTACTGGTTACGTTCGTGCATGCCTGTAAAAATACTACATACTTAAGCCTACAGTATGTTGTAATATATCCACAACCCAAACAAAATGATGTGGCTTCTTCTGTATGTTTTCTGTTATTTACTTTTGGTTTGGGGCATGTTTGGCGGAGCCAAAGGGTTAGAGACTCCAATAATCTTCTTGTTTCTGTTTTTAAAAAGAGGCTTCAGGGTGGTTACCGACAAATTATGTCTGAAGAACGCATGAACTCTATCGACCTTTAAATCTTTTTTCTCAGTCAATGTACATTAATTTTATATAGCGTATATAGCTGGTATGGGAAGCACACTGACTAGAGTTAGACTAGGCGCCTTACCCAGAAAATCACATGTCCTAGGACAAATAATTAACCCCGTTGCTATGGATCGTAACTGCCCATTCTGTCGTGATACTGAAGAGGCAGAACTGTATTTTATTTTTTTTGTTTGCCCCGGTGTACGCTAGTATTTGAAAGAAATTCATATCCATTAAGTTCCGTAGATGCCCATCTAGTTTTAAGTTAGCTTTGTTGTTATGGGGCCAGTTGCACAACACATTTCTAATTTGAAACACTTTTAGGCCTTAACTCTATTTAGATAATTAGTTTAAAGTGCATGTAATGAGTTAGGGGTAGGTCTTGTATTGTTTCGTGTGTGAATGGTGTCTTGTGTTTGACGTCTTGTGTGCGTCATTTGTTTGTCGTCGTTTTGGGAAGAAATGACGTAAGAAGAAAGGGGACGGTTTGACAGACAGACAGACGGAAGAGAGTGAGTCCTTCATTTTTTCAAAACAACGAGAAATCTCTTCACCTTCATTCCATCAACGGGGGCTCGTCGAGCGGGGTGCATGTTTGTAATATACGTCGTGCGCGTGCAAGGTAAGTGTATGTGCGTACGTCTTATTACATATTGGGTAGCTCGTCCGGGATCTGAACAGATAGTGTGTGTGTAGCTGGCCTAGCTATTCGTTGGGAGGCTGGTCAAGTAACGCGAAGGGGAAGTACCGTTCTGGTCAACGGCGATAGTGTTAGCGCAGCTACTTTACCATGTCTGGATTAGAAGCAGAGTTCGCTGTGTCCGAGAGGGACAAGCGAAAAGAGCTTAGAGAGATTGCATTAGATGAGGGGTTGGTAGGAAAAGAGATTAATGAGTTTGTTGAAAAAGAATTAATCCTCTGGAGACAGGGTAAAAAGGAAAGGGAGGAAAAAGAAAGAACGGAGCGGATTGAGAGAGAGAAAGAAGAGAGGGAGAGAGATGAACGGAAAGAGAAAGAAGAGAGGGAGAGACAGGAACTGAGAGAAGAAAGGGAGAAAGAGCACGTTTTTCAACTGAAAATGGCAGAAATAAGAAGCAGGGCTAACCATAGAGACGGCGCTAGTGAGAATGATCATCGTGATTTTAAAAACAGGAGCGTTAGTGTCGTAGGAAGTTGGAAGGCGCCATCAGCTTGTAACTTAATGACTAGAAGAGATGGTGGGATAAAGGATAGCAACGACGAACTGCTCAGTGAGGATGAGGACGTAGGCTATAGAAGCTCTAAGGGGAGGAAGGAGACACGTAAGGTCGCACCCCCTGTAATTTGTTACAGCTGTAACAGCGCAGGGCATATCGCTAGGTTCTGCCCTCAAAGATCAGACCGGCAGAAAACACCTGTAGATGTGAAATGCTACAGTTGCGGGGAGGTAGGTCACTTCTCGCGTCGTTGTCCCCATGGCAACGAGTGGCGTGGGATGGTAACCGTCGGCAAAGCTTGGCGCGGTGGAAACGGTGGTCAGAGGTCGGTTGAGGTTACCGACATAGATCACAGCGAAAGGAAGGCTAGCGATGTAGATGCTAGCGAGATAGGCATTAATGATGACTTAGCTAGCGAAGTGGGTGCAAGCGATGATGAGACTTGCGAACTACATGTTAACGATATCACGGCTAGCTGGCTAGATGCTAGCGAGATCGAGGCTAGCGAGTGGGATACTCATGACGAGGAGGCTAGTGAGCTCGGTGCTAGCGAAGTGGATGCTAGTGAGCTAGGTGCTAGCGAGATGGATGTTGGTGATGAGGCTAGTGAGTTAGATGCTAACGGTGATGAGGTTAGCAAACTACATACTAGTGAGAGTGGGGCTAGCGCAGACGGTGCTGGTGAGGTGGAGACTAGCGATGTTGAAACTAGCGAAGGGGCGGAGGCCATCGACGGACTGATGACTCGCGCCAGAGGAAGGTCGGGGAATGAAGACAATCTTGATCTGGGTAACCGAAGAGGGGTGATTTCGTCACACCAACGGGTGGTGAGATTGAAAGGGTCCCCGCGGCTGTTGTCTCATAACAGACAGCGAGAAAGAGTCCGAGTAAGGGTTAAAATGCACCATGGGTCGAAGGTGAGTGTAGCCTTGCTAATGGGTGCATCATATTGGCGGTTTAAACAGAGACCTGAAGTCAAGGCAACATTCCGACGGACCCAGCCTCAGCGCAAGAAGAGGGCAAGAGGGCGCGGTCAGCAAAAGGACACGCGTCCTCGCGTTTGGGAACCGGGTGGAAGTCGTGTGACATCAGCGGGAAAGGTCGAGTGCGCATCGGCAGTAACGGTCAAGATGTTTCTCACCCCAGGTAGTCCTCTCCCCGGGCTACGTAACCGCATGCAAGTGCGGTCTGACTCACGAAGGGTGAACGGGACGGCTGCATGTGCACCGTGTATGCACCAGCGGCTGGACTGTCAACGGGCTGCTCATGGTGTCGCGCAACAGGCGGAAGGTAAATTTTGTTGCCAGACGTCGCGGCATTGCAGAAGTAGGTTAGCGGCAGAAGACGATAGGTCTGAAGCAGTCGAGAGTTCGGAAAAAGCTGAATGTATAGGGGAAAGGGCGGCAGAAGACGGGGTAGGATACACCGATCGTCTGTCGCGTCACTGTGGAGAAGGTGTCGGTCAGCTGATACCTGTGTCAATGAACTTTGGTCAGGTACATAACAACCAAAACATTACGGACCAAGGACCGGGCACGGTCGACTGGTCGCAAATGGACAGCGGAGGCATAGTAATTAACCGGCTAGAGAGAGCCGCGGATGAATGTCCCGGTCTGATTTTGGAGTAAGTAGGGTAATGAACGTGTAAATATAATGTAAGCTGACTGCCGTTTGAAAATTGAAGTTACTATGATTTTTTAGAAATTAATACTCCATTGTTTCATGAGTAAATAGTAGTGTTATAGATTAGCCAGGAGGGATTTTTGTTAGGTGCAGTTCAGTTGCTAAGTTATTTTGAGTTGGGGGTTTACCGAAACAATATAGCGACCTAGTTGGTGGAAATCTGGGAGATTTCAGTTTTAGCAAGGGGGAGTGTAATGAGTTAGGGGTAGGTCTTGTATTGTTTCGTGTGTGAATGGTGTCTTGTGTTTGACGTCTTGTGTGCGTCATTTGTTTGTCGTCGTTTTGGGAAGAAATGACGTAAGAAGAAAGGGGACGGTTTGACAGACAGACAGACGGAAGAGAGTGAGTCCTTCATTTTTTTCAAAACAACGAGAAATCTCTTCACCTTCATTCCATCAACGGGGGCTCGTCGAGCGGGGTGCATGTTTGTAATATACGTCGTGCGCGTGCAAGGTAAGTGTATGTGCGTACGTCTTATTACAGTGCACACCACAATTTTAGAATTTTTAAAACTAAAATTGCTTTATGCATGATAAAGTTGTTTAAGTCTGACTTTCTGTCCTGTCAGTACAATTTTTTGTATGTTTTTCTGCAGAGAATCAAAATGGCTTAGAAGAGATTTTGCTTCTTTAGAGCAGTTTTAAGGTTTAGAAACGTGTTGTGCAACTGGTCCCAGCACTACAAACGTTAAAATCATGTCTAACCTATCGTTATTTGTTTTTAAGGCATTTCAGATTCGTTTCTTGATGCAACTAGAATGAGAGTATTGTCCACTGGATTGTAAGATAAAGTGTTAATGTAATTGTTGGCAGTTGTTATTATTATGTATTTACGGGTGATTCTAGGCTACTCTTTACCAGTAAAACCACTTGCCCCTTCAAATTTGCTCACTCACTTACTCGCTCTCTCACTTACTCTAACCTTTGCCCCATTGGGTCCCCCGACTTAAGGTATATACATCTGCTTACACGCCTCCCCCCACACACGCACGCATCCATACACAGTCTCGTGGTTTCTGTCTTTAACAACCCGAAAACAGAACAAACTGGTGGCAGTATTGTAGACATCACACAGTCCTAGAGCTCTTCGGCTGTTTGTGAGAAAACCGCGAACTTTCCTCGAAAACCTGCGTTTACATGAATAGAAAATAAGCACATTTACTCTGATTATAGGACAGTGACAAGGTAAATAAAGTATCTGTATTACTTTACAAGAGCGAGCTAGAATGATGAGTGCTTTTCTGTTGTGCTCAGGAGTTGTAATTTTTAAGTTTGAATGAAAGTAAGTCAGGGTGACACTATTAGTGTCCGAAAAAAATGGACAGTCGTGAAACTCATTCATTCATATGAACCAGAATTTACAGTTTTTGGTGTTTTAAAGAAATGTGTGAATTGTGTGTGTTGTTGCTGTGACAGGCGTTCTCACACCTATATACATGAGTTGCTGCTGAACTCGGTGGTTTTCTGGGTTAATCCTGGTATGAGCTCAGTCTGTCTCCGTTCGAACTCAGCTCATTCCACCATAATTGTCAACCCCTTTGTCAAAATGTCACACGGGGTTGTAAACGTAACCTAGATCTGCACAAAGAAGTCAGTGTTCTTCCTCCAGTACTCGTCTTAAAACTTCCTGCACACAAATTTACGAATTCCAAACCATCTTTTTGAAGTGACCGGAAGGGAAGTAAGGAGCTGTCGTGAGATAACTAAGAACAGGACTACTGAGTTGAGGGAGGTGAGGGAATTGGTCTTTTACGCCGAGCCAGCAGCTAAGGTTATATCACGGCAAGGCAGCCAGGCCTGTAAACAGACGGCACATGCAGAGAAAAAAACAGCGGGCCAGAGACGAGAGCTGAACCCAGGACAGCCAGCCCTCGTATTAGTGACAGGCGCTGGCCGTTTCGCCACCGGGAGATAGAGGATGCGGTGGGCAGTAGTAAGTCAGAGTGACCACCTGTCCATCATTTGCTAAGTAGCGAGTGGTCATAGCTAGGTAACAGAATGGTTGGAAGTGAGTGTATGGTATGCTTGGCCAATCGTGAGAGACGATGATCCCCAATGTTGAGGATTTAACATCATGACGATCGAGAAATCAGTGTTCTGCCATTGCATCTCGATGGGCAGCGTTGTTAAGGCTGATCAGTCGGTTGATATTAGATCATCTGCTGAGAGCTAAAATCGTGACTAACTGCAGCATGACTTATTCAGACCCGCTCTTTAACAGAGTACTCAACGCTTCATCACACCAGTAGATGTTTGGTCGCAAACAGCAGATTCTCGAGGCTGGTGATAAGTGTTGGTCCCTCATTAGGTGTCTAGAAAGCAGTTACGGCCTAGAGAGGAGGAAAGAGACAGGTGGGGACGCAAGGACGCGTCTCGTGTCTCAGTGCTGTTGTTGTTGTTGTTGACTTTGAAAGGGAAAGTGCTTCCACCTTTCGGTGATTTCGCACTGTAGGGGATGGGGTCTTTGGGGAGTGTGGGTGTTGGAGATGTGGGTGAGGGTATGGGGGGATGGGGAGATGTGGGGAAAGGGTTGCTGTTTTGTGGTGCCTGATGCGTGGTTTCACTTTTGTGCGTGCCCTCTATTTTTGTTGGTGTTTAGGTTTTCCAAGTCTGCATGGGTGGTGTATTGTATTTGCATGGGTCGTTACAGTGCTGCTGCCCTCTTTCCTCCTGCTGCTGCTGGTGCTGGTGCTGCTGCCGTTTGTTGCCAGTGTTTAGGGGTCCTGCCACGTGTACTGTGGTGGAGTATTGTGTTTCTTTGTTGGGTTCCATGTATCGCTCTTCCTCAATTTTTTTAAATTATTTTATTTTATTTTTCCAGTGTGGATGGCTATGTTATCCTGTTTACCCCTATTCTTATTTTATATTAGACTAGAGTTTGGGTGGCTTGTTGCTATTACTACTACTAGTGACAGTATACTGTTCCATAGTTCTTTAGGTGGGTTGAGGCAGTTTCTGAGGTTTAGTCCCAGTCTATACTTATCTAGGAAATGTTTTAGTTCTTCTCTCTCTGATTTATTTTCATTGCATTCCAACAGTACATGCGGGGTGCTAAGTCTGTCCTCACAGGCACATGAAGGTGGGTCTTTATACATTTTATAATATTCTCCACTAAGCCTCATTCTGGTTATTTTAGTTTGGTCTGACCTGATTGACGTTAGGTACATCAAGGTGAGACTAGGCTGGTCGTCTATCAGTCTTCTAGTACCTATACCTTCATTTTTGTATTTTTCTTGCCACCTTATTTTTATTGCTGGTTTTATAGCTATTTTTCTCTCTGCTGGTGAAATAGAGATGTTTAGGGTGGTGACTTTAGGGTTAATTTCTTGTTTTACTGCCAGCTTAGCTAGTTTATCTGCCTCTTCATTTCCTTTTATTCCTATGTGGGAAGGAACCCAAAAGAACTTAATGTCTCAGTGCTCGTGTGAAGACAGCTATATATAGGCGAGGACATCAACGGGTTCCATACTTCAAGAAACATCGGAGGGCCCTCCCCATCGCGAGAGACATTCGTGTGTCGAACAAATGTTGTGTGTGGTAATTAACGAAACTAGACCGTGACCCACGTTACTTGGATTAGAGATAAGGAATTGTAAGCGAGAGCTCTAGAAGACTAGCCATATTTTTAATCTTTGAAGTTACTGCATTATTTGTAACTTGTACACATCTCTCGATTTAATAATAATTTTCTTTATTACACTAAACTGCCCTGAGTTGATTTTTGGGGAATCTACTCTGGGGGCTTGGAGTTATCTTTGCTTGCAATTCAGTGTGTTTTGCGTACGTGTAAATGTCTGCGCGGGTGGCAGAGGCATCGAGAGTGTAATCACCCCCCTAGGGCAACGGCTCGATTACCGCACCTCTGTTTATTTTGCGTACCCATTCCCCGAGCTTCACGACAGGACCCCTATATATGCGCTTGCATAGAAAAGGTCAGTGAAGTTTTTCAATACCCTTAACATTCCAGCAGAGTTTACTGTTATTTTTTAATTTCAATCTAAGTATCCTTTGAAATTACGGGCGGTCTTGTTTGCAGACCGTGAAACGATGAAAGCTTTGGCGCTGGAGGTTCTGCCTCAGTCGGACCTTCATTACCTCTTGTTGCTAGGACGTGAACTAGAATAGCCTTGACCTTTGACATGACGGTATATTGCGAGGCAAGCATTTGTGTGTGAGTGTGTGTGAGAGAGAGAGAGAGAGAGAGGGAGAGAGTGCAGACAGAAAAGGTTTTCAGATCATCTTAGAAGAAACTAGTCACCGTGCCAGCAAGTTTCCTTGTCTGAGTTTGTAATCTAGTGGAAACAGACAATGTGCAATCCCTTGTTTACTAATTCACATCTGTTTGCTCGTCGTGTGAGGGCAGGACGTACAATGTGCTCCTTGAAAACATGGTCGCCGCCAGCCTTTAAGCCCTCCGAATCCCTTCAGAACGGAGCCAGAGGCCTGCTAGAGAAAGTCGCTTTTGGAGGAGAGGAGTCTAAACGTGAATACGGCTTCATATGTGATATTTATAGCAACACTGCACTGGTTTTGACCTTGTTGATGCACGTGTAAAGCTACAGATCCATGGCAATGAAATGAACTGTGAACTGTTTTTGGCTGAGCAAACTATACAGCTACCTACATTCATGCAACGAGAACCAACCTCGTCTTTCTCAGTCATCTCATACATTGTCCAAGTACAGAAAATTAAAAAACAATTCCCTCAAGTTAGTTTTACCCTGGCAAACGATATGTAGCGTTATGTCTTATATATAAGATGACTTGTCATTTTTGTTAAATTATCAAGCAGTAACAGGCTTGATACTTAATAAAGGATGTTGATGTTGGTGCATTCTTAGGTTACTATCGCTTTTTGGAATGTTCATTAAAAATCGCTTACTTTTAGGGTTTGTGGTGTGCAGGAATTTATAAAAATTATTGAGCATATAACCGACTTCGAAGCTAATGCTACTGATAAATACGCCTGCCCCATCGTGGGCGTGGCATGCCCTACTGCCCTCCGCAAGAGATGAAGATATCGACACAAAAAAATAAATAAAAAGATGATTTACAAGAAATAAAGCAAACCTGTTATCATAGGCAATGTGTCATGCGATCACAACCTGCTTACTACACGTCTTTCGTTGAGGTTTGAATCTGAAGTCCTGCTACTTCTAAAACAAACTTGAAATAGTAGATTACTTTTTGCTTTCTTGGCCTGAAACTAAATTATAATAATACATTTCTTGTAGCACAAAATGATTTACATGACAGAGCTTCAAGAGCCATGTTTACTCTACTTAAAAATGTAAACAACTAACACTAAATATACAATTTGATATGTTTGAAAGAATTAATCTTCCAATACTTACTTATACCTGTGAAATAATGGCATCAGGAATTAGTTATATTTG
Source organism: Marisa cornuarietis (assembly GCA_004794655.1). Lineage (NCBI taxonomy): Eukaryota > Metazoa > Mollusca > Gastropoda > Architaenioglossa > Ampullariidae > Marisa > Marisa cornuarietis. The sequence continues at coordinate 5,604,577 of SMMW01000651.1, forward strand.
TGTTACATATCAGGGAAAGAGAAAGTGAATATTTCAAAATATTAGTTTTTAATGCATTAGCCGCTATAGGAATGTGTGTATGTATATATTCTACATTATAAATAAAAAAATTCGCTATAGAGGTTTTTATATTAGCTGTAATGTGGAAGACTAAATGTTGAATATCTCAATACCCCTGAGAAAGTGAAAAAATAAATAATCTTTAACAAGACTCCTCTTGCTTCGGTGTTGTTAGTAAAGAGTGTTGGTGTAGGGAACAGGAGGCAGAGATCCTGCACAACTCACGTACTCCTACCAGCTCGGCTCACCCCCCCCCCCTCAACCCCCATCATTCCTGTCGTACATTTTTACAATAACACATCTTTAAAAAAAATTAATAATAGCTACTCTCTCTATATATATATGTTCTGGCTTCTCTCTATAACACACACACACACACACATGAAGGGATGACCAAGATACACCGATCATGCCGCCCGTGCTGTTGTTTGACACAGCACCGTGTTTGCCACTAATGATGGGGGCCACCGGTGCTTCACTACGGTGCAGTAGGGCGCGGTGGCCCCAGCAGCAGCAGCCATGGTGAGGAGCAGCCGATGTGAAATAACAGCTGAGCCCTAGACAGCTCCTGTGTGTTGAATAACGCTAATATCGCAGCCTCGGCGAGTAAAAGAAAGAGAGTGTCGGGGCTTTTTCACACCGTTCCTGTCATGGTGATGAGCGCGCGCGTGCTGTCATCTCTCATCAACTCCTACCGACCTACCCCATCCCGCGTGCTATGCGCGTGCTGCTACGTTGAGGGGTATGCCAACAGTTGTACGCGAGTGACTTGTAACTTCGCAGTACACCCGGTACGAGCGGTTCTGATAGTACTCCTCGGCATATAGACATCGTGTAGGTATAGCCTCGGTAAATTTTGTGTCTTGAGGGAAAACCCCAGCACGACGCCACATTGTTTCCCCTCATTATCCGGAGCGAAGTTCGTGGTTTTTGTTATGTTTTCAGAGGGCGCTACAAAATGTTAGGCACTTCTATTTACTAGCTACCCACTCTCCTTCATAGAGTTTGCCATACTGTATTGCTAATATTTGTAAAGTTGTGACAGATCTTTTAACAATGTACATGGCTCCCAGCTGTAACTGTTCTGGTTCCCCATTTATCAAACTGTGACATGTTAAAAAGCAAAAGAAAATGAATCACAGCAACAACAAAACTCAAGAAACATAAAAACTCATGATGCAAAACGTGGCAGTTCTTCGACTACCACGTAAGGTTGACAATAATTTCAATATTTTCGAATTACTGGGTTATCGTTTTGATGTGACGAACGTTTGGAGACATGAAGTGGTGAGGTGAGGAGGTAGCGGCATATTCAAACAAGTACTTTTTGCTTTTGATAAATAAACAAGGCCTCAAACAATTTCATGTCACATGGCTTGCTTTTCTATCACATCCTTCTCCGAACTACATCAAAGCTCCTTCCCGTCTGAAAACAAACTGTTTACATGCCTATTAGTCATTTTAACATAAACACTACATTCCTGTCTTACTTCTTTGCAGTAACTCCGCTCTTTCTCAAGGTAAAACAATAAGAGAGATGTCTGCTGAAAAAGGTGTCAAAGTACTACCTATCCGGGTTTAAAAAGGTTGGCGGTCACTCCTTGTCTGTTTAGTCTGACAAGACTGTTTATCTGTGCCTGTCCTTGCTGCTGGCGATGACCATGTCCGTCACAAGTGATCGTTAAAGTGACGTTTCCGTGCTCGAGAGGGCACCCAGTGTGTTTAATATTCATGTACCCTGACAAAGTATGTCGTTCTGCGCAGATCCACGCTAAACTCCCGAGTGGCGTGAGCACTATTTTCTCCTGACTCATGATGAAAACAAGGCAGCAGTATTTTGTCATAACCTCATTATCTGCCATCACTTAAGGACCAGCGGTGACCGACCCAACCCTGCAGCATGATTTCCCACACACCCCCGCCCACCTTTGTTTTGGTCAACCTGGGTCATTATAGTTCAGACTGCGCCATAGCAATTAGGTTCTGGCACTTTCAGGTACTACATCCGGCCGAGCCTTATTGTTTATTCAGGGGGTCAGTGACCTCACAAACATCTCCCCTGGGGCTACGTGTCTCGCTTAGTTATTAAGACAGACTGAGTCTGGTCAGGTGACTTCTGGGACCAGTCGAGCGGCACTAAACAACCTCGGCGCTGCGATCACCGCGACTGGCACAACATAGAAGTGCAGGCCTGGCTAATATCGTATTCACTCTGACGGGCGTTGTAACCTGTCCCGGATTTCCTCATGTTCCACTTTTTTTTTTCTTTTTTTTAATTTTTCGCGAGCGTTTCTTACCTGTCAGCAAGGCATTATTTTGTTATCGTTTTATTTTCGTGTGACTCGGCAACTTTGGCGTACTGCCTGACCCCTCTCCGCTTTCTGGTTCAATCCAACAGAGGAAATAAAACATAAAAATGACTCATCCTAGACAAATATTAGAGTCTTCTGTTGAAAGTAAAATGCTGTTTACGATATAAAGTCTGTCTATCCGTCTGGTATAAGTAGGATATGAAACGGTTATGGCGGTTGATTGCTGGTTTTGCTGCTAGCAACACTAATGGTTCTGTTGATGATTGAAGCGACTGTTTATTTATTTATATTTTTTTGGAACTGCAAGCAAAGTGACGTCCGTAGACTCGAAACATATAGCTAGAAGAAATACAATACCTCATTATCCTTATTAAAATCAGAAATTATATAATTATGTCCACCCTTCTCTCCCCACCCCCCCCCAAAAAAAAAAACCTCCTTCACCTGTTATCCTCGTAAAGCGCTGCAGGAAATGTGTTGAAATACTCGTACATTTGAGTTAGCGCTTATCTAGCTTCTTTAATTATAAATTGCAGCTGGAGATGATTGTCAGAAATAGTTTTCTCGATCCATTACTAGCAAAATTACACGCCCTGACGATAAAGCCACGTCCGGTAAACGCCAGATGCCAGGTTAGTTTTTAAACGTTGCCAAGACGACAGCCAGACGACATAAAGAGAACGAAGATATCAGTCGTGTGATTTTTCATGTGACGTGTCATGTACCCAGGCCGGTATATGTGACAAACATATTTCTCGTTGTGTAAATCTGCCCCCCCCCCGCACGTTTTCTGTCAGGATTTCTTCCAACAAAGAGAAGAGAAAAGACGCTTTGCGAAATGTCTGTTCAACAGGGGAATGATAATCGTTTGCTCAAACCGTTGATATTCGGTTTTATCTTTTCTGCTCACCTGTGACCTTTTTTTCAAATTAACGCTGAGACTGTATTTCTGTATATATCTTCACTTTTCAGACCGGTTAATTTCACTTAATTTTCCTCTCGATCCATCCAGCTCATTCGCTGAACCATTCTAAAGCAGGAAATTGAACACTTTGGATCGCTTAACAATATTTGGAAACACTTATAAACGATGCTTTTGGGCACTCTTGTATACAATGCCAGGGGAAATAACACTCGAAACAGGGAGTGGGGGGGGGATGTGGAACCTTCAGCAGCTGCTCCACGAAGAAAACAACCCAAGGGGACGCTACTTACTCTCTAACCCTCCGCACCAAAAAAAAAAAAAAAAAAAATCTTCGCGCTGAAACAATCAGAAGACAAAGAAAGGAAGAGCTACTGGAGCCTGGGGGTGCTCTGACAGATCAGAGCGAGCTTGCATTCCTTCGCGTGGTTTCCGTCACAGACAAAATATCCTTGGTATTCCTTTTCGCACGCGTCTCCGATTTCAGGGGGAGTTCCGGGGGGGAACCGTCCAGGCAGCGCGCGCTCTTCAGACACCGGAAAAACACATTAGGTTTGCTGGAGGCTGCGTGGCCTGGGTGCAGTACAGCTATATTGTTGCGATATAAATCTGCTCGGGTGTTCTCTTACCCTGCCTTTTTTTCTGTTTACCTGATTGTCGTTTCCTGCTTAGCGTTCGTTTCCTTGACCTCGACTCACCGTTTATTTTAAAAGAAAGTCTTTGTTTGTCTCGGTGAAACAAAATTCCAGGACGTTTCCAGTGTCTTGCACAGACAAGCGCGGGTGTCTCGACTGAGGGAAGAGGGAGAGCAGTTGTGTTTTTCATAGGTTTTAACGGTGAAATTTCGTAGTAGGGAGCAAAGTTGGGGTCTAATACCTCCTCGATTCTAATCTTTGTTTACCCAATCACTTTCCATCCACCACGTGTTTGCTCAGAATCAGATACACGTTATCGCATGCACCCCCCCCCCACACACACAGTTCTTCCTTTGAAATATCATGGGTGATCTGCACTCAGTTACTATATCTGTCGCGTGTGCGTATCTTCTTGGAAGAGGAAAAGGGGAGGTATTTGCTTTTTAGAGATTGTGGCCACTTTTGACCTCATCATCACCACCGCAGCAAAAGGTCATGTATAAATACTGTGGGAAATTCACAGCATGTGATCGACGCCCGGACCACGAACAATCCCTGGTATGTTTTGTCTGAAATTTGCTTCCGTTTTACAGCAAACTACACCCGGTCTCCGAGTGGGGAGAATACAACCGAACGTTTTCTGACCTGACCCAGTTAGCCTTAGTTGACCGACACACCGAAACAGGATTTTGGTATATTTGGTGTTCGTAAGTACAAATGATGCTAGCGTCCCTAGTTTTCTCCATGTAGCATTCTAACCGTTGAATACTTTTAAGACTGGCTTCTTAGGGAGACAGTGAGTCAAACAGGAAAAGCCAGCTGTCTCGGATCCGGCATCTTTTTGAATGAAGTCAGTCCCGACGTCAAACGCCCACACGTACGCACACCTAGTAGATGGGGGAAAGATAAAATTTAGGGGGCAGCGAAGGGAGTTTGGGGAAAACCACTAGTACATTAGCGCTTTTGAAGAGCTCCAGTGGATTGTTACACTCACATGAATCGTGCGGTATATCGCAGGCGCTTTGAATAGCTCTCATAAGTTTAAAAAGAAACAACCTCTAGAGTTTAAGGAAGCTGACTTAGGAGCACACGTCTATACAATTTATCCAATGGCTTTTTTTATGCAGAGTGAACCCTACCAAGGCATCTTTCGACACTCATTCTTTTTGTATTGAAGGAAGAAATTTCTGTGGACTTGTTTGTGATCCACAGGCGACGCTCTTTACAATGAATAGGACATCCGTAGACTGTGGACTTCGATGACACTGAAGGTGGTGGCCGAAGAGTGCTGCAAATGCAACTCCAGCACTTAATGTAAAAGCTCAGCTCGTAGTTATACATTCTTGCCATCTATCATACAGAAGAGAAAACAGCCAGGTACCCGTTATCTCCCAAATTATGTTTTAGGAAATTTTGTTTCCGTTGTAAAAGCTGTTATTTGGAGTCCCCCAAACACACACAAAATGTGTTGGGTTTTTATTTTTGCGTGTGTATATGTAGTTGTCTGCTAAATGTGGCATTGGGAGGACTTGAGATAAAAGAACCTGTATAATTTATAGCTGTCTATAAAAAGGATACTAGTAGATAATGATAAATTCGCCAGTCGACCGCAAACCGATGAACACCATGCAGCCAGTGTATTGTATCGCATGTCTATGATAGAAGAGTGTCGCGAGTACTACAGGGAAATACTTAACCGCAGAATAAAGATGAAGGCTGTGTTTAGAAAGAAACATTACTTGAATCCGGACAAAGCTAAGGAAGTGTGAGTCATTGTCGATCATCGATCTTCAGCTAAGGAGGTAGTTCCTTCCTCTTTCAACAGCTATCACCGTGATATTGCCTTCGTTGATGCCAACCAACCAACTGCTACTTCTAAAAGAATCTGTGCATGTTTGTGGCGAGACTGATCCCGATAATGAAACTAAATGAGCGGAAATATTAAAAACCGCGTCCTAGTACCTACTCATTTTCTTGACAGCTGAAAGCACAGGTGTCTTCTGTCAGCCTCGACGGCCTCGCCCCTCCAGCGTGGAGGAAAAGGTTCGGCTCGCCTACCGGATTTATAAAGATATGAGAGAGCACGAGAGAGAGAAAGAGGGGGGAAGAAAACGAGGATACTCAGTACAAAAAAGGTGGGCCCTGGCCCTGCCCTTTGTTTTCTCGCCAGCACGACCACAACCAGGGCTGCTTCCCTCTCATTGGATGTGCAGCTAAATTGTAACAAATGCTCATTAGGATTGTGGCACTCACGGCGCCTACTCAGTCTGATGTCTCCACAGCTCCTGAAAACAGTGGCAGCCCGTGTTCGAATCCGTGACAGCCAGCCACGCTTGAAAGCTCCACCCAACAGCCGTGGAAGGCCTCGGTTGATATTCTTCGTCTATTCTCGGCTCGAACACAAGACACCCGACCGTAGGTCCCGGTAGCATAAGAGCGATTTGTTATATAGGTAATCGGCAGCGGCGGAGGGGCTCTATGATACAGAGGAGAAACCAGCCAGGTTAATGCGCCAGGCGACCGCAAGCCTCGAGGGACACCATGCAGCCACGAGAAAAGGTTTCCTGTATAAAAGGAAATGCCTTCCGTGAGAATGCGCAGAGATAATTGCATCGTCGGAAGCGGTGACTAGTTGTATGCGACTTCTGTGCTGTACAGATAGCAGTGACTGACCTCACCACACACACAGCTGGCTTGCTTGATATATTAGGTGCTTCTTCAACACCGGACTTGGGCTATGGAACGAAGTCGTGCAAAAATACACGACGCGGTTTCGCTTCTGCGTAAACTTGTGGGTGAGTTGAATACTTTAATATTTTTCATGAGTTAATGCTGGTTACGTCTTGGATAAGAAAAGGTGACGAGGAAGATATTATGTGTTGTTAATAATTATCTTTGTGTGTGTATGTGTGTGTGTGTGTGTGTGTGCTCGGGTCTGCGTGCTTGAGCCTATAGGGCCGCAATGCTTTAGTTGTTACAAACAATAGCCTACTGTTGCCATCTGCTACACGATATTACATAAGTTTACCTCCCGCAAGATGAACAAACAGCGGTTGAGTGGTGGTAAACAAAAGACAGACTCGGAGTGTGGGAGCGAAGGTATACTTACACCTATACCTGTTGTTAGGGATGATAGTGGAGAGACGCCAGGGGACAAGGGTGAGGATTAGTTGACAGGAGTTCTGCCTCTAGACTTGTGTAAACTGAGGATCGTGTATAGAAAGAAGCGAGGCTGCACACACACACACACACACACACACACACACACACACACACACACACACACACATAAAACGTGTCGCAGCCATATCTTAGCAGACATGCAAACAAACATGCTGACAGCACGCTTCGCATTCGTGTAAGCGAGAAATTGTACGCGCCGAACGTATATAACAAGTTGTATGCAGTTAAATCTTCCAGCGCATGAATGTTTATATTTATATGCTTATATTTATCAAAGGGTGTGCGTGTGTCTATACTTGATATTCATACATTAATCTGTGTTATGTGTAAATCTGTAAGTATTTGTGCATGGGTGTATGTTTGTATGTGATACTCTTTTCGCTTCTCTCTCTCTCTCTCACTCTGTGTGTGTGTGTGTGTGTGTGAGAGAGAGAGAGAGAGAGAAGGATGGAAGACAGGAAGAGAGAGAGAGAGATAGGGTTCAAATCACTTTAATAGCGTAGCATTTACAATGACCCCTGCAGTGATCGTGTCAAGCGGGTAAGTGTTTCTGAGAATAGAGCAGCAGATGTTACCAGGAGTTCATAGAAAAAGTCTGAACATTTCAAAGCTGGAACAAGGCGACCCGATCACCGTGTGCTACTGTCAGTCACAGGGCGCCAGGCACCCCGCACGACCCAGCTGGGTATGCATTGATAGACATACCTTAGCATTGATAGACATACCTTAACATTCTGTTACTACTACAAACCCCACACGTAGACTGCGGTAAGATATTCCCCAAACCTTTCAGCGAGTATCTCGTCGGCAATCTTTCGACGAACAGTATTCAACATTTATCCGTTCTAAAAAGTTTTTGTGCTGGTTTGGGAAGTGTTTCCTTGTACACACTTTCACCTCCACATCTTCACACACCAACACCCTTTCATTACATATTTTCTCTTACTCAGTTTCCACACAGCTTAACAATTCATTGCCAAACGACAATGTTTCTTTAAAATCAGTTTCTTATTTCCCACTTGGTGAAACATCCGTAAGTAGCCACAGAAAATAGCACCCTACGTATTTTTGATACCCGGTTATCATACTTTATGCTTTATACTTCCTGCTTTATTTTCCCCATAATAAATTACCTCCTTCTGAATTTCTTTATTTCTTCCCAAAAGACCTTGGGATTGCTGGCAGCACCCTCAAGAGATCTGATTTGTTTTGTAGTAGGCGCTTGTACGATTTTCTTTCTTTACAGTATGCTATTCTTTCTTCCTCTGTTGTCCTCTTCTACATTCTCAGTGTTTTTCTTACCAACCTCTTCTTTAGTTTGCATTCTTCGTCAAGCATTCAATGCTAGCTGTGATCCCTGATTTAGTGTTAATACTAATATTCCTAGTTATGCAACCTGCAGCCTTCCTTAAAGCTTTATTGAACTTTTCAATAGTTAAATCAACATTAGTTGGAACTGCACTACATTTCTCTGGGAAGCATTCTTTAGTTAAATGGTTTGGACATAATATTGCTTTGGAACTTCGCAACATTATTTATCTCATCCCAAACAACTTTTTAATTGCTTCTGTTTCCTTAACTGATTGTGAATTTTGTACTTGAATTTTAAATTCCACCGTATGTGTGTGTGTGTGGGGGGGGAGCTTAGAGAAAGAAACAGAGAAAGAGACAGAGAGGGAGAGACAGAGATTTGCCTTTTCCCGTGCTGGGTGGGCATACAAAAACCCTCTATCCTAACCGAGACTACCTCACAGCTTTTCTAATTGGCAGCCAAACTTCAGCATCCATTTATACCTGAATGCTTCTTTTTAAAAAATGCTTCTTTTATCTCCAGTACTGTTCTTTGAAAACAGAAGCAAAATACGCAAGCTCGGTTGTGCCTTTCTCGGGTACGCCCAAGCGGGTACAATGAACAGGCCGTTGATTGCTTTGAGGGAGAATCTAGAGGCCAGAAGAAGTAGGAGGATTATTTGTTTAGCACTTCACGTGGCCACCTTGACGATTCGTAAAGTCAGGATAAAACAAACGCTGGGTATGAGTGAGGAGACACTGGGACAAGCTTATTCTTTCATTGAAGTCATCCCTCTTTGTTTTTGTTTTTTTGCTCTCTTTGTGAACTATTTCCATCCAGTTTCAGTCTTAGTAGAAGTATTCGGAATGTTCAGGAAAAGATTCACTACAACATGAATGCATATCAGGGGTGCATGAAAGCTCTTAGGGGAGGTAACCACGATGCACTTAGTTTACTCCTCTCCACCCGCAGTACAGTTCTGCCTCGACTCACCAGGTCACTGGGTGTCAGTCTCTAACTATTGCTGTGGATAGCACTTACATTATGTGCCCTAGTTGAGATGTAGACCAAAGAGAAAAAAAGATGTACACTCTAAAGCTATTGCTGTACCTTTTACCCACCGTTATCATTTTATAGAACCTTATAGTGGAAAGTCAGCATTCGGTTGTCCTCGAGTTTTTAACCTGACATGTCAGGCTCCTGCATGACCTTCAATCTGCGAGTACTTACCCGCGTGCATACCCCCCCCCACCACCACCTTCCATCCTCTCCCGCTACCCCGCCTTCCTCCCTCACCGAATGCTTGTCGTCGGCCTTGGCTGTGATGCTGGTTCCTGCACAACTGATTCAGGCAGACCAGGTACTTGCAGAATTGAAGTCAGCAGTCTTCCCTGTTGGAATGACCAGGGAAATAACAGAAGAAAGTTAAAGCCATGTATTGTGCAGATGGATAAAAGAGGACATATATAAAGGACTGTGACGATAACTTCCTTTGGCTTGTTTGCACACTCAGTAGATCATTCGATCGTATAAACTTATTCCTGCTTTTTAAACAAAGTATCTCGCCAGAGCAAGGGTAGCTAGCTTCTAGGCGTAAAGTCCCTGTCATGAAACATTCTTTGCCAACAGTCCCCACGGAGTTTTGCTCTAAAAAGCACACATAATGCCTAGGATCGTAAAGTGGATGGCGTTTAAGATAGTGGGGACATTCATTCCATGTGAAAGACCGTTGGCTGACCCCAGCCTTTCGGAATAGATGTACACTGGCAAGGAACAAAGCCATTGTAAGTCAGAGACAATCTGCTCTGGAGCAACTTGCAAACAAGGAAAAACACTTACATTAGCATTTTGCAAGGTTCGACGACCCCGAAAGGTCTGCTAGAACTTGGAACTAACCTTTGTCATTATCTTGGAGTCAGTTACTTGTTTTTTGATGTCCGCTGTTTTATGTTCGTAGGCGTCGCTGATACGATCAATCATGTTCATGTAGCCTGTATACGCCGGGAGGTACAGGGTTCAAAGCTAACAGTTGTTTAGTGGGTAAGGGTTGTGGGGGATAACTAGCTCAGTCACTAGGTGCATGTGCTTACTCTTGTTTGGACATTTTTGTAAGGCCTGCCTTTTCTCCTCCTCCACCATTTCTCTGAGTGCACAGTCCTACACAGAAAAAAATGAAGAGTCTTAAGAAAATTCCTCCATCAGCACATAGACATGCGCAAAGGCCTACAGAATACTTCTATAACTCTTCTCGCAGCTCATGACAGGGTGAGACTTCCTAATCAGAGGCTAATAAGATCAGAAGCGAAAAGGAGTGACAAAGACTGAGGAGAAGAAGGAAGAAGAGGAGGATGATGAGAAGGTGAACACGTTCTCACATCAGCGAAGGAGAACGCACTTGAAAGCAACGTGACGATGTTCTTCAGTCCAAGAAGAACTGGAGTTTGGCACGCGAGTCATTTCTAGGGAACAGCAAGCGCGTTCTAAGCATGCTAATGGAAGGTTGCCAGGCGAGATGGAAGCCCTCGCAAGTTAAATCTGTGGGAAGAAGGAAGCTTTGGGAATCGACTTAGGAGATTACTTTCCCAAGATACTGCCTAAGTGAGTAGCATTCAAGAACACGTCCTGTATGTCCCGAGGGGAAATGCAGGAGGCAGCTTGCCTCGGTGATGGTCAAAACAGGGGTGCGATGCTTTTAACGTCTCTTGAGATTTCAGAATTGATCGCACGCGCTTATCAAAGATCGTGGGTGGCTGCACTATCGACTGGTCTCAGAATAAAACATATTGCAAAGGGGGAGCAGTGTGCGTCTGAATCCTACTAAGTCTTTATAAAGTCGTCTCCGGAATGTTCTCTTTGGTCTAATGAAATCATTGGTAAACGATGTAAAGCCCCCACCCAGTCCTGTTTGCAACAAAGATGATTTCATGGACAACTTAACTGAAAATGGATGAAATCTTTTCAGTCAAGAATTTCGTCTATGGTTTCGTCGAGGGGAGGCTGTGGGGGGAAAATCTCTCCCTTTTAACCGGCATGAGACCCAGATGAAATAAGTCTTGATACTGATCCCTTCATAACACACCCGTGTCATTTAGAACAAACGAAATATCAAAATAAGAAACACAATGTGAAGAATGAAAGTAAAACAGAAATATCAACTAAAGACTGTGAAAGCGCTGTAAAAACGTTAGATTTAAGCAACAAACCTTTTTTTTTTTTTGACTATCAAATACCGTAGGTCTAGAGAGGGGGCTTTGACACTAAGAGGTTGCACATGTTTATTATGGGAAAGTGAGCGGAGCGTTCCGAAAGCGATGGCGGTTGCATCAAAGATGCTTGCGTTCGCGTTTTTTTTATAGTTTTTTTTTCTTTTAACCAGATCTGGTAACACGGTGATGTGAGGTCTTTGTAGCATCCTCCTACTTCTGCTTTACCCTCTTGAAATAAAGAGTTTTTTTCTCTGAAGTTTCAGAGCGCCGATGGCAAAAGTCGCTCATCAGGGTTGTTGAGCAGATTGCATATTTCCAGTGTGTACACTATGGTTAATGTTTCGCCCACAGAAGGCAAGTGTAGCTACACATAACCACTTCATTTTTTGCGGTCTGCTCTTGTAGGCAGCGAGCTGGGATGCGCTTGGGAACATTCTTGTCGTGCCATCCTGTTTTTCAGGTGCACACACTTGCACACATTCCTCTAGCCTTTCTTTTCTTTTTTTGTTTGTCATACTGCTTTATCTCCCCTCCTTCAGAAGCAAGGGGCTGCTGCTTTGACTTGGCTTGGTTGAAACGTTGAACGTGGTCTAAACAAACTTACAATCAACTCACAGCTGAAACAATAATGATGGCAATAGTATGGAGACTAACTGGATTTTTGCATTGTTGACCCATAATACTCTGTTGGACGACTCACGTACAAAATGCAAAAATCACGGACATTGTTATCCCGAAGTAATGACACTTTAGACTAAAAAAAAATGCTCTGTCAAAAAGCCAAATTGAGTATTAAATGAATGGCAATGCACATGTTGTGAGTCAGCTCTGGTTGTAATCATTCTCAATGTGTGGCCTGGCGTGCTACAGGTCGTTTAGGCAGAACTGTCAGCTGAAGTGCTCATATTTCATACTTTGATACAATTGTGATGTCATCCAGCTAGCCCCTATCGACCCCAAGCTTCTAAGATTATAACGGAGTCGACGAAGCCGCGTTGATAGCTATAGATACACCCGGAATGGGTTCTTCCACCCTCATTCACACCCCTCCGACAACGTTCGGGGGAGTGAGCTCCTTCTAACACCAGGTTATTTATCCGTTTTTCGGTCATGTTTCCTCAGCAGTTTCCGCTCAATGTCGCATACTTTGGAGGCAGTCATTTACAAACAATGTTTTTCTTTAAAATCTAATTTTGCTTCGTGCGTAATTTATATTTATGTACAAAAACCGAGCTTTTGACAAGTGTCCCAGATGACTTTGTGTCGTGGTTTGCTGTCAGGCGACCGCGTAAACATCGTGAGCCACGCATGTAAACACCAGGAGCTAATCTCACTGAAGTAGCGGACTTTTCTGTTCTCACTCGTTGACAAGAGCAGCAGCGGCACTGACTCTTGATGAACAGCCTTTTTGGGGTGATTCATATTCCATGCTGTCCGAAAACATGGGTTTACTTAAGCAGAGTAAATAAAAAATATTACAAAATGATTATCCCGTTACTATGCCGGCAGGTTTTCGTGTCGCAAGGTAACTCTCAAGAATGTGAAAACGAGTTTCTGCTAGAAAACTACGAAACAGTGGAATTGTATCATAGTTTAGGAATGTGCTGTCCTAAATACAGTACAATAAAGAACTCCTACATTTTTTATTTCTGGGAGTAGGGCTTCTACGACTATAAGGTTTGTCTGAGAATGGTGCGTAGAAGAAACTGGTTATGAAAGAAAGGTTTAGCATGTCCTGCAGTTCTGCCCCTTACAAAGACAGGCGGACAGAGCTGTGGCCCCAGGAAGCCATACTGGAAGAGAAGGTCTGGGACACCAAGGAGACCCTAGAGACAACAACCTTAATCTTCGTCACTAGAGAGGGTATCGAGGTGTAACGAATGTGTTCCTCGGGAACGTCAGAGAAAGACAAGAAAGAAAGGCTAATTAATTTTGTTAATTAAAGTTTTAGTCGACAAAAGAGGGCAGTTTGCGTTTTGTGCTGCTTGGAATTACTGTAGGAGCTGGATAGTGAATACGATTTGTTTGGATGAGCTTAGTCCAGTTGCCAGTACATGCTTTGTGAGAGCCATGTGTAGCTGTGCATATCTGTTTGCAACTAGTAAAAATGAAAAATAATGTGCTAGATTATTCTTGTTTTCTCGGCAAAATATAATAGGTAATTTTCTAATTGTTTTGACAGCTTGGTTCTTGCAAGAGGCATAGTTCCGCAATGTCTAGTTTGCTGCCTGACATACAGGCGATATCCGGTAACTTAATCATGATGTAGACGGAAGAAAGACCTCTCTGACACAGTCGTAAACATGTGTGTGCGTCAAAACCTTAAAAAAATGAAGCAAAGAAGTTTGTAAACTGCTATTTTTTCTCTCACAAAAGAGGCTCCTCGCTGGTGTGGTGGTCTGACAGGTCCTATAGAGACTTCACATGGTTTGCTTGCCACGCAACTACAGCGGCGTTCTTTGGGGCAACTCATGTATAAATTGTCTCGCTTGGTTATCACAGCTGTAATTCTGAGAATGTTAACACTTGCAACCCGAGAACATGCATATTTTAATTAAGTGGTGCATGAAAGCCTGGGAGCCAGTCGTAAGTGTCATCTGCAGCAGTAGAGAAAGGAAGAGACAAGAAATATGAACAGCGTGCAAGCAGTTTTTTATGTCTCTGGTGTGAATGCAGTAACAGCGGGAGCCATCAGCCATAGAACTAAGGTGGCAAAGATAAAGGGACATACATATCTCCGCACCTCAGGAGCAGAACATAAGGAATAGCCTCCCCCTGCAGCTGAAATATCTGTTCTAACGCCTAGACAGCCATACCCCGCCACGTGATTGATTGAGGCGATAACGATAATCATTAAAATAAGAGTAATGCTGATGGCTATAACGACTGTTTGATGAGAAGACAATGAGAGCGCTTTGGACTGGTGGTTTTTTGGTATTTTTCATCTGCCGCCTTTTCTCCATTAATCTTCAAAAATAAAAAAAGATAGCAGCACGCTGCATAATGGCCTAGTCGTAATATCTACTTAAAGTAGAATTTCAAAAGAAATCCCTGGACAAGACTCACAGCCTAAGACTGGTTGATGTCTTCTACGGGTGTAAGTGCTTGTTTCCGATCTCTGCTTGATGAGAGCACATACGAACTACAGAAAGAAATCGAAGGACTGGACTGTCCTAAAGATCCCCCAACCTGCTTTTTCACTAATGAACGAGGAAGCCAAACAATATTCAATCTTAAACAGCGTGAAAAAAATACCTGTTTGACCCGCAGTCACCTCTGGGATCGAGAACCCGCTGCCCCCCTTCCACCATAGGATCATGTATTTCCAACAGAAAAACATTATTGCGGAAGATCTACCGACTGATCACCAGATATAAAAGGTTCCCATCTGCTTCCCCTTTTCCACGCTCGCATACTGCCCAATGGCTCAGGTGAGTTATAAGAGTTTGTTAGCCTAATGGTCCGCTGTTTCAACTAACGCGGGCTGTGGATTAGCTACTGTTCTAGCTATGATAACAAATGCGACTTTCTTGCAGCTAAGTGGAAACTATTCTGTGTGCCGTCTTCTTTATACCTCCGAGTCGATTAGCGCGGCCGCATTTCAGGACACGTTCCTTTCATCTCGATGGACAGATCAATAAACAATGCCGCGCCTTCTCTACCACTAGGCATGTTAAGGGTCGAGATTTTCTCTCTTTCTTTCCCGATGACGACAGAAAAGAAAAGAAAAAAAAATTACTGAAAAGACGGTTTCCTTTTAATTTCATTTTATACTTTCAGCTGTGTTAGAGTACTGGATGAATCACGACATTGATTAACACACTTGCACGGAAAGCATGTGCTGCCGTAGGCGATGCCACCCTGGGTATCGGGTAAGAAGTGATAAAAAAAAAACAGAGGCTTCACAATCGAGCTTTATCGATGCTAAGAGCTGGGACTGTCACACAGGTCTTTGACAGACCAGCATGGAACCTGGAACCTGGAACAGTACACTGGTGACTCACACACTCTCTTTCCACATACCGTGTAGAACGCCCCCAGTCTGCCTCCAACCCTGGGTTCTTACCCCCGACCCACTTGTGGTGCTGTCACCGGTTGCAACCGGCGGCAAGAGCCGCGATGTAGATGATGCTGTGACCAACGTGACCGACAATCCACGGAGAGCCAATCGATGCGCGATGCGCGCGCAGTTGGTCCGCGTGGTGGCTACAGGTTAGCGTGTATCGCTTGGCAGTGGTTCGACTAGGACGCAATGTGCAGGAGAGTGGCACAATGACAATGACAATTTTGTTATTAGCTATGCTAATAATATAAGCAAACTGGGGATTTATATATATATATCCTACCCCCCTTCAAGGGATGAATATGTTATAAAACAAAATAATACACCGCCACATGTAGGAAACAAAAGAGGGAGAAAGGTCGGAAGAGGGCTGTGTGTGTGTAAGAGAGAGAGAGGTCTTTTTTTTAAATAGATACAATAGATTCAGAAGCGTTTTATGTTGCAGATGATTTCTGTATAAATCGTGGTCAGTAATAAGCGTATAATTTTTTAATATCTGTACATTTTCTAATGTCAAATATCATCATTTCTATATCTTCAATGAAAACGTGAAACGGGTACTTTCGATTTCCTGCTCTACGCCCAAAAAGTAAATAAGGTTTCGAATCCCGACGTTTCAAATCTTTCAACCATTCTTTTTTCAAGTGGTGGAGCTGCTTCGTAACAGTCCTTTAATGAGCAGTTTTTAGAAGAACATAATAACTTTTTACAAACTCACTTCCCTGTCGACTTTGAAGGAAATATTACACCGGCCGTCACTTACCGTAACGGCTTAACAATCGCGAGGAACGTGGGGACGAGGACTATTACCGGAGCAGAGGTGAGTGTCTAAGTAATGACTCCAGGGCGTAGATGACATGCCTGGTGATGCAGAAGCTTTGCCAGTGGGCCGCGAGGGACCTGTAGACTGAAGCATCGCAGATCTCAGCCTGCGCTGGACCCGCCTCCTCCTCCCACCCTTCCCCCCTCCCTTTGTGAAGCGAGTGGCCGCTGCCAGCCTGCCTCTGTAGTCTTTGAAGAGAAGAGAATGACTGCATGCTCTCTGGCAGTGCTCTGCAATGTGGAGAGATTCTTGTGCTCAGCTACCCAGTGGGGTAAACCGGGTGGCGCTGACCTGCCCAGCAGGCCGAGAAGGCTGGAGGAACCAAAGCAGAGTGATGTGTTGATACCCAGAAATGAAGAAATCTTTCAGCTAGGTAGGTGCCATGTTTGGTTCTTCGGCTGCTTTTTTTCCATCCACTTGTTTTTTGGTCCTTTCTTTATTTAGCGGGTATTTTTTGTTTTTGTTTTGACGGGAACAAGAAATATGCTCACCTGTTTTTATTGATCTTGATGATGACAAAGCTGTAAGGAATATTTCTTCTCACCGAGCTAAGTCTGGATGTTAAAAATGCAGGCAGTTGACTGTCACTGTGACTAAGTCGACTTAGCGAAGGTGTATGGCTTCGGGTTACAGTATGCATCTGTTTGCATCTGAGAAAATCCATCTTTTCAAGTGCATTGCGAAATACCGTTATATACAAAAAGCTTTTGATCCTAAATGAATTAACACGAAGGCTTATTCATAAGTTCATAACATCGTAGACGTTTAACGTTTCGGTTAATTTCATCAACAAATTTACTCCGTCTTCACGACTGAATTTTGTAAGAAGAGAGATATCGAAGGGGCTAGTCGTCTGTTCTAGACAGTTCTGATGTACAGCTCAAGTAAGATTTAGTTCAGCATGATGAACTACACGGCTTTGTTTCGTCTTCAGGTTTTTTTCCTCTCTCTCTCTCTCATAGACAGAGATTGATAGATATAAAGATAGAATTTACTTTCTTCATTGATAAAAGGATTCTTACTGCAGTGATAAGTCGTCCGTGGTTAAGATGTATGCAGTAGTGCGCGCGCGCGCGTGCGTGTGTGTGTGTGTGTGTGTGTGTGTGCGCGCGCGTGTGTGTAATGATGTTAGAAAAAGAGAAAGAGAGAGAGAGAGAGTACTATATTTTATAAAAGCCATCCTCCATCGACCTCTGTGTCTGTATTACTTTTGCATTACTTATGTGGAGCGCGGAGACCCTGGCCTCATGCTGGGATTCAACCCTGTACGAACATCCTAATTATTATTATTATTAGCAGTAGCATGCAGTATGCTTTCTGAAACCAGTGCAGTCTACACAAGAAGTTATTTTTATTATTTCAAGAATGTCTGGTAAGTAAACATCACGCACCTAACACTTATAGTTACCGTTTTGTCGGCAAAGTCTACCTGCTTACTCTTCAAGACTACAAATGTCACCTAAACGTGTCGTGACACTGATTAAAATGAAAGCATCAGGGTTCTTTTCCTCCCCTCCTGCAGTACTCTCTGATTTCGGTGTGTTGTAATATATAAAGGCTATTTGTCGTATACTTCCACCTAAGCAAAGGTGAGCAGCTTTCACTGCAATACTCAAAACGATAGGTTAAAAGATGTGTAGTGAAAGACTGTTGATATATGAGATGCTTTCACTGGGTTGTCGTGTGCAGGGTAACCCACCAAACGTTTTTACAGTGATTCGCCGCTAACATCGAAAAAAATAAGATTCAGTGCATCCCTATGGAAATTTATTTTATGCTTCCTAAACCTGTCTTGTTATCAGGTGGTTTATCATTAGGATAGTGGTTTTCTATTTCCTTAAAGAGATATCAGACTTTGTTTGTTCGGACCAACATGTCGGACTCGCTCTGACTTGTGTTTGTTGGAGCCGGTATGTCGGGTCCTCTTGAGAACAAACCAGTTCTGGGTGCGACTGCGACAACACGTTGCCTGACGCTTGGTGAACAGTTAACGGGAAACAGTCAGCAAAGCTGATCATAAAATATTAGACTACACAAAGACCTCACATTAATAATTTATTGCCTGACAACCAGCTACAGCCTCGCGAGATGCCATATGCCACTAGTCGCATTTCTCAATATTCGCAGGCCTAGTGGCATGGCACTTCTGCGGGGATCAAAGCATTTTACTACTTAATTTCCTCGGTGGCAAAACCCAAAAATTTCGATTTCCTTGTAAAACATTACGAAAATAAAATAAATAAATAAAAAATTCCCGAAAACAACTAACTTTTGCTTAGAAAGTAGCTGGATAGAGATGAAACACAATTGTTGTTCGACAATTGTTATTGTTTATACGCTGTGAGTTATAAATAATAAGAAATGTTTACTTTCAGAATGAAAGAGTGTCTTTTAGGAGCAGACAACAAAATGAGTGTAATAATTGAAACCCCATGAAAGTTTTATTTAACAGTGATGTGTATCTCTTATGTGACTACCAACAGTACAAAGATTTGAATATATGGACTAAACGGCTGAGTCATGCCAATTTTTCTATTTATAGCTGCTCTCTATTCATCTCTTGTCAGTTTAGACATCGCTAATTCATCTCTCTCTCTCGCTTTCTTTGAGCCAAGGACCACAAATTACTGTCTATGCTCCTTGTAGTTGCCACGAGCACTTTAAGATAAAAAGCATCGTAACGAGCTTGCAATCATAAAAAAAGCTTGCATCGACCATCTTATAGCACATTTGAAGATGCGAACCCTGGTGCATACTTGAAGATTCTCTATCGATCAGCACCGTGGGCTGGGTTTTTCTCCACATCTTTCGCCTGCGATTGTTTATTTAGACATCATGCCGCCGCCATGGCAGTGTCGCCCGACGTGGTGGCTGTATATATTTTTTCTGTGGACGAGACAGTTCTCGACATTTCGACACCGACTGTCAGAGAAAGTGTTTGTGGTTAGAGACCGCAGCATTAAACTTGCATGCTCATCTGTTCGTCTGCTTTGTCTATGTGCACTCTTTATCCGCCTATCCAATAATTTATCTTATTTATGTATATGTGTATATACATCCCTGTACTTACGTACGTCCAGATACATGCTTTTATGAAGATATATCGGTATAAATTTTAATATTGTGTCGATATTTATTAGTTCCTGTGTGTGTGTGTGTGTGTGCATGCGCGCGCGTACATATATATATATATATAATTCTATATGTGTGTGACTGTATTCGTATCTGAAGACAACGGGAACTAGCAAATTGGATTACAAATTTCTAGGCAGGCGGTCTATGGGAAGAGCTGAAAGCAGCTTGATTTGTTGTCCCGGCTGCTGTTTATCGTGTCTTGGAGGTGAAGAACTCAAGTCCAATCACACTTGCTGGATCGCTTCAGGAAGCAGTGATAGAAGAGGAAAGACCGTAAATGCCATCAGCTTGGCGCAGACATGCTTCATATTCTCCAGTAGTTGAAAATCAATGAAGAGCAGAGCGACATCCTATCACAAAGCTTACACTCCTCGATCCTGCTGTTGCTGCTGCTGCTGACACAGCCTTGCACGCCATATCTAGAGCGAACAATGAGGTGCACCTACAGACCCAGAAGTGATTGTCTTCATCAGGAGAAACGATATCGATTTAGCACGGGAAGAGACGAGATTAGATATTTCTTGTTCATGTTATATGCGGAGATCAATTTTTCCTTGGCGAGAAGCCTTGCTAACATTTAGGAAAAGAAGTTCGTTTTTTTAAGAGCTACGGCTGGTGTTTGAGGACCTGAGGGGGCAATAAACCTGGCAGGTCGCCTAGCCAGCTCGCGCTCTTCTGATAACCCCTGAGTGACGCAGTTGATCCTGAAAGTTTATTCTGCCATGTCGATAGGGTCTGCAGCTGCTTGATAAAATCTCTCTGTGCTTCATAACTGATCTTTGCCACTGACGTGGAGCGATTACACTTTAACCACAGGTGAAATATAGTCGACACGCTCAGACGAAAACACTCGTCGACATTTTCTTGGGGTATAGAGACAAAACCTTCTACCGAAAATAATTAAAAAGTCACATAGCTAACAATTAAATGCAGTAGACCTAGTAAACTCTTCCATATTGATTTGGTGGTTTTTGACGGATTAAGGAAAGCTAAACTTAAATACAGGAAGGTCTTAACACGTGACAAGTGTAAAATTTAAGCGACTGTTATTAATAATCCACCAGGCGACACCTGCCTCAGGTAGGCCGTAAAGGTGTCTGGACTGGATAACGATGTTCAGCAAATGGCGGTAACCTTTCCATTACCGGGTTCATTCTTCTTTGTAAGCGCATCCAATTCAACACATTTTCTCCAAGAATTCCTGGGAGATAGACTTTAATAATTATATTTTTAGGGTTTCTGTACATACGGAATTTAGTGTGGACAATGAAGGGCTAGGAACTGTAAATAGAGAATTATTTTAAATAATAAACTTTGTGTTCTCAAACATCAAGTCAAGTCTTTCTCTCACTCTCTCTATGTTTTGTGTGTGCATGTGTGTAAACTTTAATTATTCATGTCTGAATGATCTAACCGGCTCACTCTGCTATGGAGCTAACACCAGCTGCCAGCCTGGTCCTCAGATGACTACGGGCCGCCCTTGCGAGGAGCCAGGGCATGATGAGGGGCACGTGCGCATTGCAGGTCCTGCCATCCACTAGTCGCGTGAACTATCGATGACCCTCTCTACACCGTGGTCGTTGAGTGCCATTAGCAGTCAAGCCAGCGGCGTGCGACAGCAAGTGTTGAGCTGCCAAGCAGAGGGTCAATATTACACCCATAAAATGCTGCTGTTGCGGTGCTTCAGAGGTGATCAAGCGAAGTAGGAAACCCACGGAATAATTGGTCTCCATTAGAGATCGGGTTTTCCCATTTCATATGCCTTTCTCTCTCTCTCTCTCTTTGACTCTGTGTGTGTGTGTGCGTTTGCGTGCGCGTGCATATTGCCCAGAGACAAAACCTAGAGAGAAAAAGACTAGAAAGAGAACTAGAGAAAGCTAAGAGAGAACTAAAGAGAGCTAGAGATAGAACTGGAGAGATCATAGAGAGCTAGAAAGCACGAGAATGAGCTAGAGAGAAAAATAAAAAAAGCCAGAGAGATAATTATATTTAGAGAACTAGACAGAATTAGAGAGACAGCCAGAGAGAGAGAGAACTAGAGACAGGCAGAGAAGTAAAGAAATTACTAGAAAGAGCTAGAGAGATCCAGAGAGACAAGTAGAGAACTAAAGAGAACTAGAGAGACGGATAGAAAATTAGATAGAAATCTTGAGACGACTAGAAAGAGATAACTAGAGAGAACGAGAGAGAAAGAGAGAACGAGATAGGTCTAGAAAGAGAGCTAGAGATAAAGAACTCGAGAGTACGTGTTAATACATGTTATTCACTAGGTCTACAAGGGGAAGAGTACTAAAATATAAAACTATTTTCAAGGCTCAACAGACTGATTACTCTGAGCAGTCAAATGTGTTGTAGTAAATTACTGAACAGAACAATCGAGTGACCTCTGCTGACACTCGGGCTCGAGAATGATGGCGTATCCAGCACATAAACGGAAGCAGGCATGATGTGGTGTTTATTTGTGCTAACTGCTTGTTATTTTCACACTTGATTTCAACGAGATCAACTGATGTGTTTTGTGCTTATTTTCACACATGGTTTCATTCGCGCTTTTGCTAATACGTTAGTAGAGACTTACTTCGTGTTCTTTGTTTAGTACCCTTCCTTGGAATAGAGCCAGAATATCAGTGCCTCATTAACGGCTTTGCTTATACACGTGGACTGGAGGGTGAGTAGTGCCAGAACTTCATGTTGTACCAGTGCCTCATTAGCAGCTTCAATACTGAATTTTCCGTTCTGTGACAAATCAAACTCATAAATCATACCTTCTCTTTTCGGTCCTTCATTATACCAGGAGATCTGGAGGTAGGCTTAGTAAACAGTTGCAGATAGTCCTTTCATGTCTCACCAAGAAAACTCAATTATTTTATGTGAACATTAGAAGATATATAACAAGTCCTATTTTCAGCACTTCACTTAAATGTGTGTAGCCCCATCTATCTTGTACGTGAAGCACGTGGCCTTTCCACCGGTGAGTTCAGTGTTTGTCGATTCCTTACCATCAGCTCACTGCTTTCATTTAGTTCCTCCCGGGGGCGTTTTGTGGGCAAGCCCACACATCCGTTGTGCGCAAGTTAATGTTTGATGCTGAATATTTCTGACTTTTTTTTTACACCACTTGAGAAGACTGGAGTCCAGTTTAGGTGTCAGGCATCGATTGAATGCGAAGCCGCTTTTTTAAATATGGAAACGAAAACAAAACAAATTGAACATCCGTCGATTTCTTTGTCTTTGTGAACTTGTGGCTGTCTCAGACAGACAGACAGACAGACAGACAGACAGACAGACAGACAGACCCCTGTTAGCGGTGCATGCTAACATTAAAGAGCAGTTATCTATCGTGGGATCAGCCAAAACATTTCAGTGATCGACAAGCTGGCATCGCCGAATGTTACCCTTGTCTTCATGCGTCAGAACTGGTACACGTTCACGGCTGAGACTTTCCTACGCATGAAACTGGATAGACTTTTATCTTCTCGATGCTCGTGGGTGAAAACCCTACTTCCCGAGAAGAGTTATCTGTTTCGTAACATCTTTTCTAGCGTGGGAAGGTGGCAGACCCCCGCTTGAACGCCGTGCACTTGCTGGAAACCATACAGATGTGTGAGCATCAGAGGTCGCCCTCGTTGGCAAGAAAGGGTGGTGCCGTGGTTTAGGTTTGCTTTACATGGCTTGTTGTGGTGTTAACATTACAGAGCAGTGGCAAGGGGCCCCCAGTCTTTGAACTGCCGAATACATTTGGTCGTTAGGTGATGTCTGCTTTGACGATCGTTCGACAGTTCAGTTGTGTAGATGCCTGTTACATCTGACCTGCTTGTCACAGATGTACCGTAGACTCCATTATCGAAGTGGCTGTGTAGTCCTCGCCTGCGAGCTGATGTGTGAGATCTTTCATTCCGACAACTTGTCATGCGATACCCGTGTGATGCCTGAGTAGTGCGGCCCGCCTGCTGGAGGTTACCCCACTTTCTTTGTCACCCGCCGTCTGCTTGAAGAAGACGCGCCTGGAAGTATCTTTGTCAGGGCAACCTAATCAAGAGCCCAACCGCTGTGGCAGTTATGTAAAGAACATTAGTGCTTGTGCAGTGGACCCAGACGTTCAGCTCTCATTGTAAGTGTTTCTTTCCTCCAATGTTTGTAGTAGTTTCAGATCGAGAATCAAGCTGTTGTTATCCAGACAACAAGTGTGTGTTATGGTGGTTCAAATGGAGCTTAATATCTTTGGTCTCTCAGATGTGGAAGCATAAAGTTCATACAGTTGTCCTGTTTTCGATCCAGTCGTCAGACTGTCTAGTATCATGCTGTACTGCTAGTTCTTTTAACAGATTATTTCTCCATTGGCTAACATCTCACCCTCTGCGCCGTGGCCAGACTGCCAGTCTAGCCTGCTCTGATTAAATATCCAACAACGGGCCATCTCGCTTCTCCTGAAAAGTCTCAGTATTGATTCGACTTTCAGTGACCGGAGAACATCAGTGAATGTGTGAATCGACTTAAGTGTGGTCGGCTTGTGAACACTTACACTTCCTTGCCAGACAGACAAATGCTTACAAATATCAGAAAGTTGTATGGCGAGTTTTTTTTCAGGGGCAAGGAGATACAAATCCCATTCAGTCCCAGCTCTTGAGGTTTCTTTTCCTTCAGTCTATCAGCGGTGACAAATTCTATTTGTTCTCAACGCTCTATCCTTCTCTTACTCTGTGTGTTCGTGTGCGTGTGGTTGTGTTGGGGGTGGATCACAAAACATTGGGTCCCCCCTCCCCCGATCCCCGCTTAATGTCGAAAGAGACATAAAAGCACCTCTTTAATGCTAGGGAGTGCAGAGGTTATCAATCATCGCTGTTTCCACTCCCACAACTTTGATCTACATCTGGCTGTGTGTAACCCGCCTGCATCAATGTCATCAGATAGGGCGAACATTGCAGCCTGTTAATTTCTCGTGTATACAAGAACTTCCCCACTTTAATTGGATTCTGGGAGACTGGAGCTGCGTTGGGCGTAAATAAAGAAATGACTTCATGCTGTTTGCCCTGAGAAAGCAGCGGAGACTCATGCACGCACACCACGCGCTCACTCGCGACTGCACATGTTGAATGTGGGAATTCCAGAATGACTCAGATTGGGTCGGGAGAGACCCTGTGCATGTCCAGAAATCGATGAGCATCACTCAGGCACCGGCCTCTAGTTCCTACTCTCTTTGCATGCCTGATTGGCCTGCACAGCTCTGGGGTGGGGGTGGGTGAATAGGATAGTTCTCACTCCCTCCCATTCCCCTGAGTGTGTGCGTGCGTGCGTGTACGTGTAAGAGTTACGGCCCTGTTTTTACGTGTATTGCACA
Organism: Marisa cornuarietis; assembly: GCA_004794655.1. Classification (NCBI taxonomy): domain Eukaryota; kingdom Metazoa; phylum Mollusca; class Gastropoda; order Architaenioglossa; family Ampullariidae; genus Marisa; species Marisa cornuarietis. The sequence continues at coordinate 5,629,545 of SMMW01000651.1, forward strand.
GTGATTTGTAAACCACATAGTCATTCCTTATATATTTCTGTAGTCAACAAAAGGCATCTTTAGTGATTGTAAAAAAAAAACAACTGTTAAGATCATCGCTATACACTGGCCTGTCGAGTTTGTGTACAATCAATTTCGAGGTTGCTTTAGACATACATGTATGATGACAATGCTTTCCCTTTATAGATTAGTAGGGAGAAAGCGAGAGACAGAGACACGACACGACATCTTTTAATGTCAATGGCTTATAGTCATTTTGACATGGGGGGGGGGATGGATATATACATTGTGGTAATACAAGCAGTATATTCTACAACAACCAGATTACATTTCCATATAATATGGCGAGAGACAGAGAGAGAGATAGGAGGGCGTGTATGGTTACCTCCACATTTCTTTCATGTTTATTTTCACCTGCCCTTCCTTTCCTATCAACCGTTCTTTTATGGTGCTCCCATTGACGCTACAGCGGTAGAGCCACATGCAGATGCTCAACACATTTTAAGAAGTTATTTCCTGATAACCAGCATCGCCAAGTGCAGATCAGGATCACGCAGCTTAAAAAAAAGTGTTCCCTAGCAGAATTGAGTTTCATATATTTTTACTCGACTTTAGTTCTGAATTAAATGATTTTTTTTCTTTGGTTTTAGATCCTCCCGAGAGGTCACAGACTCCACCGTGGAAGTTCTGGAGGAAGCTGTCCACTCGCCGAACGGAAAAAAAACCGCGGGTCACGCACAAGGCCAACGGGACGAGCAGTGGACTCGGTCTGCACACCGAGTGGGACCTGCGGGGCGGTCAGGATCCCGATGCCGACGGGGACAGGTTGGGCCCCCCACCACAGGCGAGTCTGCCGGACGTGGTGGACAAGGCCGTGCTGCGCCGCAGCAGCAGTCTGAAGGCGCCACCTAAGCCTCCGCGACTCTTTCTCTTCCGGTCGTCTTCCATCAACAACCCGCGCAGTTCTGTGGATGGCGGGTCGCAGCGCAACTCACTGGTGGTTGAAGGCGGTGGGGGCGGGCAGGAGTATGGTGTGGACGTCGTGGGTGACCCTGAGCCAATCTACGTGAACTCTGCCTTTAGCGCGGCCCTGAAGACTGGACTGTCCACCAACGACAGGATCATTCCGCCCACCGTCAATAACAGCAACAACAACAGCATCCACAAGGATGTAACGGCAACTGAAGCGGAGAGAATCAACGGCGAGGAGTATTCGGATACCTTCAACATGTTCTCCTCTAGCCGCAAGGGAGGAACGCTGTCCCACAGCACCAGGTCTAATGTGGCCACCGTTACTCCCACCTACAGCACTCTCCCCAACACTCATCACAAAAGCCAACGGCAGAAAGCCCTGTCCCCGGAACTGACACTGAAAAGAACGGGCCGCTCGAGACGCAGGTCTGGCGACCGCCCGGACCTCTGCCGGCAGCGGCACATCATGCACAGCGTGGTGGATCTGTTGTGTCAGCGCTTCGACCCGTTTCCCCTGCTGGACGACTTGCTGGTCGCGGGGGTCATCGGTGAGATGGACGTACAGGCTTTCAGGGGTCATCCGGACCGCAAGCTGATCTGCGAGAGCCTGGCCAACGTCATCGGAGAGGGCGAGAACGCAAAACTAGCAGGCTTCATTGATGTGATTAGGGCTGGAGGTCAGCACGAGGAGATCGTGCGCGTGCTGGACGCCATGCGGGCCCTGGACAGGCTGATCCACGATCTCCCTTGCCGGGGTGGTGACGGTTGTGGCGATGGTGACGATGACGCCCAGATACTGGCCGACGAGAAGATGATTTCTTACGAAGTGGGTTACCTGGCTCCTGACGGCATGACGCTTAGACCGGTGGTCGAACTAGAGAGGGTTCGTCTTGCTGACCGGCGTCTCAGCAAACGAGTCTCTCGACTGTCGGCATCGTGCTCAGCGATGACGGAAACAGACCTCGGCGACAGCAACATGACGGTGCCTTCCGGTCCAGTGATGATGAACGCCTCCGTCACGGGACATAACCTTAGCGGGCCCCGTGCCCAGGCGCTGGCGGAGGTCATTAGGCAACACGACTGTCTGTTGGAGCTGCGGATCGGTAAGACACAGCTGTGCAGCGCCGACGTGGCCGTCATTTGCGAAGCCTTGCCAGACAACTCGTCCCTCGTGTCTCTCGACATTCGCCTTAACGCCCTGGACCATGCCGGCGCGGCGGCAGTGGCGGAGATGCTTTGTCGCACGCAGTCGCTGCGGCAGCTGAACCTGTCTTCCACAGGCCTGGACATGGCCGGGTCTTGCGTCATCATCACCGCCCTCAGCTCGTGCAGAACGCTGGAGGATCTGGACATGAGCTTCCTTGACGTTGGAGACGCTAGCTGCGAGCACATTCGTGACATGCTGAAGACCAACTCCTGCTTGCAGAAGCTGAGGCTTCGCAGCAATAACTTCTCCCCCGCCGGCTGCTTCGCCATCGCGGAGGGGTTGAGCCGTAACCGCACCCTTCTGGAGCTAGACCTTAGCCGCAACTACATCGGGGACACAGGGGTCGAAGCCTTAGCTCGATATGTGCCGGAGTCGGCGTTGACAGACTTGAGTCTGGAGAACTGCGGCATCACCACAAGCGGGTGCGACTCCGTGGCGCAGATCATCTCCGGGAGCAAGAAGCTCCGTCACCTCGACCTCAGCGTCAACTTCCTCGGCGACACGGGCGTGTTCAGGCTGGCAGTCGCACTCGAACGTAGCTCTGTGCTGCACACTGTGGGTCTGAACATGTGCGGTGTCACCAACGACGGCTTCTCTAAGATTCTGGACGTGCTGGAGAAGAACGCCAGCATCACACTTCTCAAACTTTGTTACAACCGCCTGGGGCGAGAATACCAGAACCCTGCAGCCACCTCCGACAACCTGCGCTACCGACTGCGTATAGTGACCTCATCAAAACCCAAGCTGAAGATCTTGCTCTGGGGAAATGCGTTTGATGAAGCGTAACCCAGTCTGACAGTGACTTGACCCGTTCTCTCAGTGACGGAGGTCCTGGGTTAACAGCAAAGCGTGTTTTCCCTGAAAAGCGTTTTCCCCTCCAACGCACTGAAATCTTGCCAAAAATAAAAACTGCATTGTGTAAATAAATGAATAAAATAAATGACTTTCATGATGTACAGTGCTTGAAATCCAAGAAAACCACGTGTACGAACCTTGTCAAAGAGAACTTCTGTCGAGGCTCCAGCATCTTAACGAGTAGATCAAACTTTCTATCAAACGCAAGAACGCGTCCATGGCGGATGCATGGACATACATTATGTCTGTCTGTCCCTCCATATAATTATATTCCTGTTTCAAAAAGTTGGTCTCATCTGAACCAAAGATGTTACCTTGTAGCTTTGGACGGGATAACCTGTACTGCTTTATTTATAAAGAGTTTGATGAAGGTATTCATCTGTGTTCACCTGAGTTTTTGAAGGTTCAGGTTTTGTTTAACTGATGGTGATAACATTTCTGCAAACTTTGAGATACATGATTCGTGGTGATAACTGATTACTGTTTCTTTTTTAGCATGTTTGATTGTCTTTAATTGTTTCTTCGCCGTTTCCTGTTGCTTGTTCTGTCCATTTATTATGCAGGCGATTATGTGATGTGGCCACTTCACTCTTGTGAAGGGTCTTGTTGTTCTCGGTTGTCAAGACTGCGTAAGTCTTGTCTTTGAATGAACAGTTTGTGACTCTGACATGTTTGAAGCTTATGTAAAGAAGAGGGTGACAACCCCTTTCGTTCAGTTTTAGACAGCAGAGTTCAGCAACTTTCTTTCTTGCAGGCGTCTTGTTTTTGTTGTTGGTTTTATTTAAAAAAAAACAGCCAGGACTTGCAGTTAGTCCTAGTGCAAAGCGTTGGTTGTCTTGAAGGCATGTAGATACAGAACAATTAAAGTACTTCCCGGCTTGTGCGACTGGCTTGTGTGCAAGCAGACAATCATTTAAAACCCGTTGACACGGTGCAGATCATCTTCGTGGACACTGTTTAAAATGATTGCAGGCTGAACGATCTTCACCTTCATTCTTGCAGTCTTCATAAACTTTGACGTGGCTCAGTCATCAGAAGCGAAAGGATCATACATTTTCTTATTTTAAACAAGCATTCCATATTTGAAATGAGCAGTATTTGAACACCCACCTACACTTCATAAGACGAAGAATTTCGCTCGATCTGTGACGCATTATTGCAAATGTTTGTTGTTATTGCTTTGCATTGTCGAATTATGCTTTGAGACATAAAATTGTCTTTTATCAATCGTTTTTCTTTAGTCTAAGGGCAGTAATCTGTGTTGCTACAGTCGTGATTCGATCATTCTTTACGGAGTGTGTATAAAAAAGACAACTTTTGCTATGACCACCACTACTGGTTAGGCTATCGCCCAAGAATTAAAAATGAAACTCCGTTTGATCTTCTGCTGATGTATTTGATTTATCTGTCTTCGAAGATTGAATAGAATTGTTCTTAAAAGCAAAGATGGATCTGAACCTAGCATCGTAATTTTCCCGAGTGCATGAGTGAGAGAGAAGGAATCTGCTTGCAGGAAGTGTGTGGGCTGCTTGTTAACTCAGCAGTTCATGTTTTTGTCCTCATGTCCTACATTGGTTGACATTCTTTGAATGGCATGGGTTCAAACAAATGCGTCAACTGCACACCGGAAAATCTGTGATCGTGAAGGGCATCTTGAACAAGACCTTGTCCTCTGGCACAAAGCCCAGACACTTCGCCATTGACGCAGGACCACGTTCAAAATATCATCTCCTTTGCTTTTTTGACCAACATTCTACGCACAATGAAATAACAACATTTGTCGTTCGATACTTACAGTTTACTGTTATTCTGGAAAAACTGTATGAACGTTGATGTCAGATGTATAACACATACCTTTTCAGCAATAGTATTCATTCAGTCAACGCAAATCTTAACATTAAGAGAAGGTTTCGTTCGGTGTTGACCTTGATAGTTGGTAAAGCCGATATTTTATTTGTGTTTTTTTGTTTCGTCGAGAAACTCCACACGTAAGAAAAATAACACTGATCACCCATGATTAGCCTTTTAAACCGATGAAGACATTCCATATATATATATATATACACACAATGAAACAATATACTGTAGGCCAATTTGGGCTCTTGCATTGTGACTCATTCCTTGTAAATGGCGCATTAGATGTTATTTGTATGATCAAATATTAAAATAATAATCCTACACAGAAAATACATATTCTATAAGGTGCAAATATACTCTTAAGTGCGCAGAGAAGTAAATACTAGCACGTCCTCGTGTGCTCTCATTCAGTGCATTTGCTAAGGCTCTTCTTAACTGGACAAATATGGATGAACGTTTGTCCAAGTTTGGAAAAAAGTTTTTAACCTTTGCCAAACTTAGTCAAGCATGATGGCTGTACAAAACGTTTGCCAAAGTTGGTCTACCATTGTCCAGTTAAGAAAGTCTTTTAGATGAGAGAGAGAGAGAGTGTGAAAGAACAATTGACTGTATACGTACGCGAGTTAGTAAGTATACATTCTAGTATCTAGTCCAGGAGTTTAAATGGTGTCTTGATCAACTAAAGATTAATATAATTTGAACAATCCAACTTTTTAAAATGTATTAGTCAATTCTTACTGAGATCAAAGCTTTGACGTTTTTGCAATCTTCTCAGTCGGTAATTGTTGTAAATTTGTATATTTCACACACACCATATGTACAAATGTGGGAAGATTCAGAAGGAACCTTGATGGAAAGTGAGAGAGAGAGACTTTCTGTCATTATTATTTGTAGCCATATTTGTAAACTGCAGTTAACCTATATCAAGGAGATTCTGCAGCCGTGATCTTTGCTTCACACCTTAACGGCTAATGCTTTTAACACCTTCCTAGTGTTGGTCTTACCTGCTGCTTGATGATGGCTCATTAGTGTGTGTTGTCTGCGTGCGTGGAAAACAGCTGAAGGGGGGTGTTTCACGTTTCGAAAATTGAAACGACGCACAAGCAAGAGAAAGAACTGAAGTGTTCGACATACACATACAAATCAAAGAATGTCGATATACACAGCAGAGAATGCCTAAGAATTGTGATGCATCCTCTCATAAAAACATGAGTACTATAGAGAACTCGATCCCTTGTCAAGCTAAACGCGTAGGAAACGCATCATGGTGTCAGAACTGTCAAAAGCATAAAAAATAAACAGTTTATGATATGTCGGCCTCATTACGTTTCTGTATATTTTTGTTATCCGTGAGACTTTCTTTGTTCTCAAAAGACAGAGCTGCAACTTCGATGAAAATAAATATGCAGAAAAGTTCAATAAAGAAACTTCACTCTCAGAAACTGGCTCTTTTCACATGAGTTTGGTGGCGCGTATCCCAAATGCGTGTGTCTGAGTGGGAATGTGTGGACGTGCGTTTGGGTGTTCATGGGCACAACCATGTGTTGCCACTCTAAATCAGTTTGTTGCCTTTCTTTTATTCTTTTCTGACTCTTAGTATTATACTGGTCGTGGGAATGAAAGGTACAGGTCCGTATGGGGACCCACTGTGCTTCTGTACATCCCAGTGTGTGTGTGTGTGTGGGGGGGGGCGGATGGCTGCGTGTGTTTTGTGGATGTACGCGTGTGTATGCGTGTGAATATTTACTCATTGCATTTAGCACTTACTGCACATTTTTCAACAGCAATGCTGAAAAATTACAATCCACAAAAAATGAAATGCAATGAGCATTACATCATGTCGTTTCAACTCAAACAATTAACGCAAAAAGGAAAAAAGCTCATTAAAATAATAATAATAATAATAATAATAACAATAACAGTCGAACAGAGCATTGTGACAATGTACTCTTCCTTCTAACGTGGCTGATTTTTATTGATTACTTTTTTATTTTCTTGAAGCTAGAACATGCCCAAAACTGCTTCTGCTTGTCTTGAGTCAGTCGCATGGTCACGATACATATAAACATGCCATGTGTGCACCTGTGTGGGGGTAGGGGGGGTCATAAATGGAGTTGTAAATACTGCCTTATGTTTCTTTCGGTTTTTGTTATCAAGGTACACATGTGCTTTGTTAGAAGGGGGATTAGTTGACCAGACAAAGAAGAAATAAAAGCCATGACATGATAAATACGCCATCGGTCTTATAAAGTAATCACTTGCCTTGGGCGCTACTTTGTTGACAGGTCGTGACCCGGCCAACAGCTATGATCAGCCAAGGTCTCCATTTGAAGGTTGGGTGAGCACGCATTCGTGAGCGTTTGAGTTGCATGTACACAATGACATGTCTGTGTGTGATAGGTAAAGCTAGGTTTAGAAAGCTGCTCGTAAAGTAGGCCTAAAATAAGGGCGATTTGCTTGTTCGCCCTGTAGAAGCGTCGAGGTTGATGTTTTGTCTCTTATTGATCTGAAAGCCGAGTTGTGGAAATTGAATAGCACAACTTAGTAGAACTAGTTAATTGTTATTTTTGTTGTTGTCAGACAGGACTCCCACAAAGACATCTCAGTAAAGAATTTGACAGACATGAAATATAGTGTAACTGAAGTGCTTATGATCCTATTGAACAGAAGGGGGCGAGGTATCGGATACCATATCCCATTGAACAGAAGGGAGTGCAAAGTGGGGCGTGGGATTGTGTCTTTGAAAAACTGCTTTTTGTAAACCTGATGATCGGGATCTATGCTTCTTGAAGGGCTGGATGCGGGTTACAAACGGGGCTTTGACGGGAAACAACGGTTGCAAATGGGTTAACCCGTCTAGGTCCCTTGAGGGTACCGCTTTCAAATCCCGCCTGGTTCCCACTCCGATTTCCCACATCTCAGCCCGGATGGGTCCACATGATTTCTTACAGGCTGGGGATATTTCAGGGTGTTCTTTTCATAAGTTAAAATTAGTGCCACTGCATAGAGTTGTGGGCTGGTAATGGCCCGTTCTTAATCGGTTAAAACATATACGAGTGCCCATGAGTATCAAATAGCCGAAGCAGACGACGTACGTGATTTCGAGTTATTGGCCAAAGTTTTATTTGATAGACTTGTGAAAACGTCAGGGGACGACAGGTCTTGTGCTTTTGTGGACGTCAGATGTGGAATGATAGGTTACCTGCATACGTAGCACGTCCGCCTACTGCTATTTGAATTTTTTTGTATTATGACCGTCGATCGTTACCGTATAAGAAACCTGTACCAAACATTTTACACATTTAAAAGTATGTGCACGAAACAGATATTTTAAAAAATCTTTAGCACTGAAACTTGCTACTTTTGGCTATTCTTTAAAAGCAAAACACAATAAAACCAAACAAAATCAACTAAACAAAAAGCAAAGGTCAAACATGACGTGGAACTAAAAAATGTTCATGTAGGGGTTTGACTGAAATCCTACATTTATAACAAAACTCTTGACATGACAATATAAGCCGATAAATTTACCAAAAATGTGTTCATCCTATTAGAAATGTATCGCTAACAGTGGTTAAAAAAAAAAATTATGCTCACGAATATAGCAGACGACAAAAACAACAGGAAGCGGAAAGCAAAGACTGAGGAGAAGAACCGAGATTTCGCCGAGTGCGTGTCAGCTGCGGGCAACGCTGCAGACGACAGCAGTAAGAGAAGAAACTCTTCAGAAGGGAAAAATGTCAGCCATGCGCGCAAGTCTTTCTCTTTCGCAAAGTCTTGTATGCAATTTCTGCCAAGAGCATACAGCTTGTCTTGAACTTACATTCTGAAACTACATAAAATAAAGTTTGCTTGTTATCGTTTTAAAACAATGTTCGTTCGCCTTGTTGCCTATCCTGCACGACAGCCACCCTTGTTAAATTGGAGCAGTTCTCTTGGCAATGTCGCGAAACGATACATCGGGGATAATGCCCCATTACGCATGACTACAAAGCCACAAAAGACATGGAAAGACTGGCGAGCCCTGGGCCCAAAGGTGATTTTGAATAATGTGAAAATCTTTCCATAACCATTTATTATCAATAATTTATTGCACATACACACATAATGTGGATTTTTTTTTTTTGCAGTCCACGTACAGTGCTGTTGACACGTTATCTAAGCAACTGTTTCATGTCGATACTTACTCATCAATTGCCTAGTAAAGATAAGACTGAACATTACATCCCTGCAGAACACATGGGTAGTGACCTACTTAATAGAGCTTCAAATATTTTAATGTTTTATTTCCTCTGTTTAAGGGTCCTTGTCATCATCTCATGATGAAAGAGTCTTCTCTATTAATTCCTATTACTCTTACCCCTTTTCCATCCACATGTGTGTGTGTGTGTGTGTGTGAGAGAGAACAAAACAAAAGAGGACCTGTACTTCATAATGATTCACACTTACAATAGGCAAACATCATACTTATGGGAAGTCCAGGCAGTGGAAAGACTACAACAGGGAGAATTCTGGCACAGCAAATGGGGCTGCCTCTCATAGATGTGGATGATGACCACCTGGAGCCTTACTGGGGGAAGTCTGTTTCAGAAAAGGTGTTTGTCATATCTCCAGCTGGACTTTTTCTGTTTACAACTGGAGTTTTATTGGGAGACTGGGTGAAGTGACTGTAAAGGTATCTGTGTTTGTGAATGGATGTATTTAGCGTTTAGATGGTGGATACTACAAAGAAATGAAAAATACTTTGCAATGCTTTTATAGTTATTTATAGTTTCAGTATAATTTTGTTACGTTCAAATTTGAGATAAAAGTAAACAGATTTATTGCACATGTGTATTACCTTTTTTTTAAGTTTACTGTGTGTAAAATAATTATCCAGAGTTTCACTCCAGGTATTTCTGTGATACGATCTTTTAAAGTTGAAAGAAGTTGGAGATGAGCGGTTTGTAGAAGAAGAAGGCAGAGCCCTTATGACATTGGAAGCAGAAGGTTGTATCATCTCAACTACTGGATCAAACCCACTTCATCCAAAGTCCATGTCAAAATTAGCGCAGTCTGGACTGGTTGTGTTTCTGGATATGTCTAAAGATTCCATCTTGAAACGTCTGAACATGATGAAGGTTAACCGTATTGTAGGGCAGAAGTCTGGAGCCAGTATGTCTGACATACTTGACTACCGTCAAGATTTTTATGAGCGCTGGTATGACTTGCGCATTATTTGCGAGGATGGAGAGACACAGGAAAGTGTTGCTCAAAAGGTTTGTTTTTTTGAATGTTACTACAGATTTGCCCAAGCTGTCTTTCATTATAGAAATTTTATTTTAGGTTTAAAAAACTTCATGAAGTAGTATATGATGAGCAATTATTTTTATAGTTGTCACTGATACCCTTTATCACCTTTGCAAAACTGCAAACCAATGATATTAAGTAAACACATTTTATAAAGTTTATGTAAAAAAAATTATAAAGAAATGAAAGGCATTCATAATTTCTGTGGTCTACAATAGTCAAATTAAAATTTTGTTTTTCTGTAGATTGTCAAGGCAGTCAATGATTTCAGTGATGAAGAAGGCTTTGTTTCATCAAGAGGAGGTGCAGATGACATTCCCAGGGGTTATGTTTCATTCCTCGATGCTGTCCTTAAAGGTCTTGCTCCAGATGGCGGTCTATACTTGAAGGCCAAGAATCGCCCGAAGTTTACCCTTGGAGAACTGAAAAGATTAGTTGATCATGATTTCAGAAGGCGGGCACTGAAGGTGCTGGAGAAATGGATCCATCCTCTTGATCTGTCACCTCAGGAGATTCAAAAGTGCTTGAACAAGAGCTTCAGTCACAGCACATTTTCATGTCCTGAGATAGTTCCAGTGAAACGACTTATGAACAATCACTTTATCCTTGAACTTTTTCATGGACCAACTGCATCCTTCAAAGATGTGGCATTGCAGATCATGCCTCACTTCTTTGTGAAGGCCATGCAGTCCAGCGCTGATGTATCCAAGTAAGGAGGTGCTATTCTGTGTTGACTGACGGAGAGAAATCTGGTTAGCAAATGATAGGATTTAACAAACACAAAGGTAGTATTACCAACCTGCTTGAACACAAAGATCATGCAGCAAATTCAAAAGATCGCCCCTATAAGACTGATTATACCATGGATGTCAGAAAGAATTTCTCTTTCATCTACAGATATCTGATTCTTGTGGCTACTTCAGGTGATACTGGTGGTGCAGTGCTAGATGGCTTTAGGAGGCACACAGGTACATATTTAAAAATGTTGTAGCCTTCCAATCAGTTTATGGGCTATCAATATTATTGCTGGATGTTTGTAGTTTATAAAAAGCTGATAAGGAGGCACCTAAATATAAACACTCAAATACAAGCCCATTATGCATTATGACATTCTTTTTTAAACATAAACACCAAACTAAACAGTTATTATCTGTATTATCATCGTTTTTGATGACACACCTTTACGATTTATGTAATTACTATTAGTACCAGTATGTTGGAGTTAGGACTTTTTGAAGCTGCCAAGCTGATTGCAAGGCCAGATCTCCAGGTGGGCAATGCACAATGGGCTATTAAAGATATACATATCAGTATGCCGCAGTTACCATGTTTGCTGTGCAGGAGATGCAAGAGTAGGAGTCATGGTTTTCTACCCCTGCCATGGCATCAGCCAAATTCAACGGCATCAGATGACAACTATGGAGGGTCCCAATATAAAAGTCATTGGTGGGTTATATTAAATTTATGCTTATAAGATTTCTACTAACTGATGATTTCTGCTTAGGATAGTTTTAAAAATGTACATGCATTTGTATAAGATATCATTTGAAGTTCAAGGATATGTTCATCTAATTGTGAAGATGTTCTATTCTTAGACCCCTAAATTTTGTGCAATTAATAGTTTTGAGTTATTCCTGATTGGAATTTGTCCAACATTGTGGATTAATACAGTTGAATAATTTTATTTATTTTAAGGAGTGGATTCAGACTTTGACTTTTGTCAATCCACTATTAAACGAATCTTTGGAGATGTAGATTTGGCAGATTGGATGAAAAATGAACTGGACTGCAGACTGAGGTGAGTAAACTGCTTGGTGGCAAAATGTCTCTTCATTATTGTAAGATATAGAACTTGTGTTTTTTATGTCTTGTTTTATAGGTTTTCATATAAAATAAGGGCTCTATACATTTAGTGTTTTGTACAGTGTGTACATCATGATCCACAATATCTGCTTAGTTATGAGATACATTATCATATTTTTGTGACATTTTTCTTTCTTTGGAGAGTCCAAGGGCTGGGTGCACTAATGTGCTAATATTTATGTGCACCAGGCCCCAGATTTTGTGCAGCGGGTGGTAGGGGTTGCACTAATGTGCTTGGTCTTATTTTTTCAATTCAGTCTTGTTTATTATTGTGTAAGCTACATTAAGTCATCCTTTGGCAATCCCTGGTGCTCTCGTCTTAGTTTTATCTTTGTGTTACTTTTGCCAGCTTGACTGTTCCCTGTCAACTTCACATCTTCAGTAATGTCAGGTTTATCTATTTCAATTGATTCAGTTTTCTTGTTTATTGTAGTGACAGCATGCTTTCAAATTTCTTTTTTACCAGCTACTTATTTTATTTGTGTTTAGTGCTTTTCAGTTGTTATGACTAATACATTTGATGTTTTTTGACATTTATGTAGTTTTTATTTGTTACTAATTATTTAATCTCTTCATTATTTGATTCAGTTTAATGTTTAAGCAGCCACAGCTTCTAACACCATAGGTACTACGTTTATCATATGTAGACATCATTAATGAAAGGATCGTATTGCTTAATGTGCTGTGTGAATGTGATTACAGTTGCTTTTCCCCATAGTCATCCAAAACAACTTCACAATAAATTTTAAGTAATTTCTTACCTGACACATTTGAATTTGTTGTCAGTGCTGCCAATTCTATCAACTGGGGGCGATTGTTACCACAAGTGGTTTACCATGTGTCAGGTTATCTTGAGATGGTTCGGACTGGCCAGATCCCCTTTGGCCAGATGGTGGATTTGTGTGTGCCCACTGGCAATTTTGGCAACATCCTCAGTGCTTATTATGCAAAGGTTGAAATATGAAAGGAATTTTATTAACTTTCCTCTTCTGTGATCCATTTATGAATAAAAAAAACCCAACCAGCTACAAACAGTATTTTGGAGATTTGATGCTGATCATGGCAATTTTCATAAGGCTCTATCAATCACAAATTTTGGCAACTCAGCTTCAGCATTCAGTGATATGTCTCAAGTTGTGTGAATGTCACATTTTTTACCAATGAAATGAACTATATCTCTGCATTAATATCACTTCTGCTATCACAATGTACAGCTATTGAATGAAGAACAGGCTATATGCCTATTTTGGATAATTAATCATTTACAGTCAAAATGCTGCTCAATAAAGCACATAACTGTATAAAAGCTGTAAAGGAAAGGATAATATAAATTTTGATTTCTTTCCCTTCCCCAGGAAATGGGCTTGCCAGTCAGACATCTAATTTGTGCCTCCAATACAAACAATGTACTAACAGACTTTATCAAGAATGGTGCTTATGTTCTCACCGGAAGGTCACTGTACCGCACAGCATCGCCTTCTATAGATATCTTGCAGTCATCTAACTTAGAGCGGCTGATTTTCCACCTGTCTGGAGAGAACCCTAAGAGTGTAAGACACTTCTATTCTACCTTGCAAAAAGAAGGTGTGGCACCTGCTCCCAAAGAGGTAAGTAAACTTTAAAAAAATTAAACATATTGGTTCCAGCTATGGCCTATTGTCATGCAACTTTTGGCCTTTGCCTGTAGAGACAGCTGCCAGAATTATGTGAGAAATACAAGTGTGTTAACTGAGTTTTTAATAAAATTGTTATTTAACAAGGCGTAACATGCATGTTAACAACTAACATGCAGCATTGTTAATTGTACCTGCTGATGATCAACAGGTGTGGGAGGGCATCCAGCAGCATTTTGTAGCTGGTTATGCAACGGAGGTTGATTGTAAGGAAAACATCATTCAGACATTCAAAGCCACTGGTGAGAGCTGGCATATTTTCATCTTTATTGATAAATGGAAAGTTTCTCAAAAATGTTTCCGTTTTAAAGATTTTATGTTAAAAGCAAGATTTTATGTTAAAAGCAAGTTTTCATCTTTCTACAATATTTTCTGAAAGCATTAATTTGTAGCAGTTCTTTATAAAAAAAAAAAAGGCAAAAATCTTTGCAGATGATGTTTGCTTCTGATATGCAGGTTACATGATGGATCCACACACAGCTGTTGGCCGCTTTGTGGCTTGTACAGTTGGTGATCCCAGCATGCCAACTGTGATATCAGGAACTGCTCACTATGCAAAATTTGTGGACAAGATTTTGCCTTTCTTCTATGGCAACCTGCAGGACTATAATGACACAAGTGTTGAAAAGCTGTTCGAGCAGGCACAGACCCTCACACGCCGTCCTGCTATGCACCAGAAACTTGAAGCTATGGTGAATAAACAGGTTGTTCACTATGACCAGGTACCTGCAGACTATGAGTCTATTACCAAAACTGTTGTAGATTTTGCAGTGCAACTGTGAAAGGAGTTTATTTTTTAAAATGGGTGAACATAAGTAGGAAGGGGGAGAAGTGGAGTTTTCATTATCATTCAGAAAGGAGAAGTGCTTTTCTTTATTTTTATCCACTATTACCTTTGGTTGTCATGAAGAGATAGAGGCTGATAGCATGTTCATTCTAGTCTTGTTAGCTGCCTGTTCATGTTTTTCTTTCCTGTTTTGGTTAGTGTCTAAGTCTGGCACCAATAGGGTGAACTATGTTGATGAGCTGTGTCTTAGTCTTTATTGGGATGTCTGATGAAGAGAGCCCAAATGGTAGTGATTTGATTTTGGGATTCGGGTCTTAATCTTGCTATTCTCCTTGAAAATGCTGTCCAGATACTTAAACTCTGATGTTGATGTCCACGTGCCTGATGTTCTACTGATTGTCATGACTTCTTTTCTGTGCTGACTCACATGTCATACAACTCTCCTGACCTGTTTATATTGTTCACAAGTTCTCCCAGCTTGTCTCTTTGTCCATCAATCTTTGGTTGCCAGCAAAGAGCAGTTAATTCAGCTTTACACCAATATTATGATGTTAACCATGGAAATATAGAGTATGTATAGTTTGATCCCCTTTTTTAAGCACTGATGGTTTATCCAGCTATCAATAACTGTCCATAGTACTGATTTTCTCTCTCTCTCTCACACACACACACACAAATATCACTTGCGTTACAATACAATGGTTATGAGAGACTTGTTTTCATGTGGATTGTCGGTAACCAGTGTCAGATCAAAGAGCATACCAAGAGCCACCACTTAGGCAGGAAAGTGAAGCTGCGCGGACCCGTATGTGACCGCAACCACATCCCCCTGTACCAACGATCGGTGTTCATGCGAGGATGCTGTGTGGGTCATGGTTTGCTGCGCCGAGTTGTCAACATCGAAGAGGACAATGTTGAGGGGGTGGAGGACTTTGGCAGCCAGTGATCGAGCTATGCTGCAAATCATGTCACGGTATTCATGGTGCGTGGACTCCTAGAGTCCTGGAAACAAGCAGTTGGATACTTTTAATCTAGCGGCTCGATAAGCAGCAACTTGCTGAAGTCACTAAACAGTGCCTGGAAAACATGTCAGAAATTGGGCTGAAAGTTAAGGTCATCATATGTGACCAAGGTCCAAGCAATCGCAAGGCCATAGAAGGATTAAGGGTGTCTGAAAACAGGCCTTACTTCCTTCACAACAATAGCAAAGTCTGCGTCATTTACGACCCACCTCATTTGCTTAAAAGCACAAGAAATAACTTTAAAAAGACTGGTTTCACGCGAAACAATAAACATATTTATATGGAAGATTTTTTCAGGATGGATAGCAAGAACTATCCAAATGGCTCCACACCTCACAGAAAAACACATAAAGTTACCAGGTTGTTCAGCCCTTCGGGTAAAGTTTGCCTCTCAGGTTTTATCGAACAGTGTTGCAGCTGGAATATCAACAATGGTAACTTTGGGAGTTTTATCAGAAGAGGCCCCTGAGACTGCTTTCTTTGTGGAAGCATTGATCAACTGTTTAATGCATTCAACAGTGTTGGTAAGTTCAGCAGCCAGACTATGCGTCATGCCATCTCAGAAAAGTCGGGTCACATAGAGTTCTTGAACAAAACTTTGTCATGTCTGTCGACACTTAAAAGCAATTCATCACGGCCGCTTCCATGTATGATTGGATTGAAAATTGCTATACAAAGCCTGCTTCAACTCTGGGACGATCTTCCCAAAAGGAATGAGGTTAAATTCTTTCACACCAGCAAACTAAACCAAGATTGCGTAGAAAACCTCTTTTCTGTAGCACAAAGAAAAGAAGAACATGGAGATGGGAAGTCCCCGGCAGTTTCGGTCCTTTGCGCCAGGTGATGGTGGATGGTCTCATCATGTAAAGTGCAAGAAGCAACTGCATCGAAGACGGAGACCACTTTCTCTTGATGCCAAACATCAGTACTCAGCGCACTTCAGCGATTTCTGATGCCAGGTGTGAGCAAAGAGAAAGATGTGAAATCTCCCAGTTTGCTTTTACCAACTCTACCAAGGAACTATCGATTCCTGAGGACAATGTTTTAACTTACATTTCTGGTTACATAGCTAAAAAGGTCCAAAACCAGAATGTAAAGAAATCATTACTGGAAAACAAGAAGGAACTGTAAGAGAGACCCTGTTGTCAATTAAGCAGGTACCTCATGCTAACTTTAGGCTAGTAGTCCCAACATCTCACATGCTAACGTTTGTGGAGGAACTTGAAATTATATTCAGAAAATCTGAAAAATTCCTCCACATAGACTGAGTGAGAGCTCGCTTTCTGGAACGCTTTGAACAGAAGTCGAGTTCGCTGATGTGTCCCTCCAGCAAATGCAAACCAGGCAATCTTGTTACTCAATTGTTTTTAAATATACGGCTGCATTTTGCACTGAAAGAAAACAATAGACATTTCTCTGCAGCGCCCACAAGGAAAAATGGAAAAATGTTAAAACTGAACATCTGTAAATATATGTGTACGTTTTATATTTTTGCAAAGGCACTGGTGGTACGTAGGTTTTAGATCTGTAACAACCAAATGTGTCTTCGTGTGAAAAAAATCTGTCCAGTTGAGTTATTTGCAAAACCTATGCTAATGTATACTTTAACCGTTTCATTTTATTTTGTTTGTTTTTCTTCTAAATTAGAGAAGTTGCACCTTTCAAATATGTTTTCAAGTTCTATTTCTGAAAATTATGAAAGCATGCGCGCCTGTGTGTGTGTTGCCAGTACATGATGGTCAGAACAAAGGTGCAGCATGCCCGTGGCTAGTGATGTTTACTTCCTAAAAGGGGGAGTGGCCACCTGCCCTTTGACCGCCGCCTGGCTTCAAGGTCTCATATAACAGTGGTTGCTCTTGGTATGCTCTTTGGTCAGATTATGTTCATGAATTACAGGTGCACTTGGTTATCATTGTGAATTTAGACTTATTAGACTGCCATGACATTTACTTATTACACTTGTTTTGAAAAGTATTTAAGAGCATCATACTGTGATATTTTTGCAAGGGCAGATGCATTTTTAAAAAATCACAATGCCCCAATGTTATGCATAAAATTATAATGCTGTTCAGTCACTGTGTAATAGCCATCTTCATGGCTTTGTGACTAGGTAGTTATCGTTTAATATGTAGATGTAGATTTTAAAGTACTTAAAATTTATGAAACTTCTACTTTTGATATATTTTGACTCTGCAACGGAAGAAAAATGTATATACATTTTCAACAAAGTTATTATACATTGGGCATAATTATTATAGATCTAAATATAAAATAGAATAGACATTTTTTTTTTTTGACTATTCAAAGAAACATCAAATGCAAATGATGTTTGCTCACTTTCTTAAAAAAAAGTCCTAAACTGATAGTAAAACCACCCAGTAAAGTTTAATCAGAGGATCATAATTTATATCTATTTTGTTTGGTTAATTGGCTTGCCAAATGTAACCCCAAAAAATGCTTGTATGTATTGAAGATATCTCATGCCAGTCTCTTTACAATTATCATGTTTTTTTGAGGGGCTATCAAGACAGGTTGGGTGAGAGTTCTGTCATATTCAGATAAAACTGATCTGTCACATTTCCTCTTCTGTGTTTTACATGGTGTGCATGCAAGAAAACTAAATGTAGTGCATAGCTACTGCCCTACATAGCTGAAAAATGTATTACAGTGATACTCAAAGAATTTACAGGACATGATTCATATCTTCAATTACGGAAAACATACAAATTGCATACAAATGGGCCTCAGGCTTGATCTGGACCGATTTAAAGGCTTTCTCAACTTTGCACTGGAGATCCAAGATCTAATCATGCATCGTTGACAGTCTGGAAATGCAAGATATTAGCACCTAACTGCCTTTAACATGGATGATTAATTGACTGGTGCATCATATCTACATTATTTTCCAAGACTATGAAAAAAGTAACCACATAGGGGCAGTTGAGTGGACCAGGGGAGAGCATAGAAGTTTCAGACAGCAAAGGTTTGCTAAGAAAACAGAAATGACAGTTTTGACTTTAGGCCAGAGGAGGCAACTCTGCAAGTTTAACATTACTGTTACCTGCACTATAATAATTGTTATCTGTCATTAAGATTAATAAGTCACTTTCTAGTCAATGCATGATCTACAGTTCTACATCTACCAATTGCATGATAAGACTTCTGTCTTAATATTCTTAGAAATAAAACATTTTTCTTGCCTGTCACTCCCTTTTGCTCATACACAAAAGAATTCCAGACCATAGCATTAAACTTGTTAGAAGATACAGTATATCAAAGTCCATCATAAAAATTCCCCATAACAAACATACAGTGGAAAAATTAGAATTCTCTCCCAATTCAAGTGTGATGTAAATTAGAAGTCATCAGACAGCTGGGACAGAATGTCATCATTCAGGTCTGCAACCAGGAAGAGGACAAAAATAAGAAAATCTATAAATTGGTGTAAAATCTAAATTAAAAAAATTATGCAACTAATTTTTTTGTGATAAATTTAAAAGACATATATTCTGATCATAAAGATCATGTATGACTCAGTGACTGCTAAGTTAGGCATCTTAAGGGAAAACAATGTATACAGAAGCTACTGCACTAAAAGCACAATGTCAGTTAATCCCACAAAATGTGCTAGTTTTCTGTAATTGTACTACATTTCTTGGTAGCTTTATAGATATACTTACCATCAAACCATAAACTTTCGGAAACATCTGTTGATTGTAGCTTCAAAGAAACCTGCCCCGTTGAAGATACACCCTGTACATCTGACGCACCAGTACTGACTTTTAGAGTGTTCGGACAAGCTGTTTCCATTTCTCTAATTGGACAAAAACCACTTGACTGGCTACTTTTCCCCAAACATCCAGAGACCTCACTGTCTCTGCTATTCCCAGACAAGACTTTTGGGATAAAAGCTGGGGTGCTGGGCAATGGGGCAGCAATTCCAGCCTTGCAGTTTGCCAAGACTTTAGAATTTGGGGTCTTTATCTGAACTGCATTTATTCCAGTTGAAAGATGAGTGTCTGTCCTTCCCTCTTCATTGGCATGCTGAAGTACATTGCCAGGTTTGCTTTTTGCACCAGTCTGCTGTCCTAGGGAAAGTTGGCTTGGACCAGGTGTGGCTGGACAATCACTAGGAACAGTTCCACTAGAAGGAAATATTTTACCACAGTTCTTGAATGTAAACCTACTCGAGGAAGAAGAATGTGCAGGCTGAGCTACTGTGTGCTGAGAGTTTCTGACAAACTGATACTGAGGTGCCAATGACCCTGAAGGTGTCCCCTGGGAAATTTTACATTGCACAGGGGGTAAGCACTGTACCCTACATTCAGTCATTGTTTTGGGAGGTGGCTGATTTCCTCTAAGACTCTCAGGGGTGGTGGGACGTGTACTCTCTCCCATTCTTTGGTGCATGTTGACTAGAGTGCTCTCCATTCTTTTGTTGCCCTCCTCGATGAGCTCCACATCTGCTGTGTGGATGTATGTCTTCAGAGTTTGCTGTGCTGTCTGGCCAGATGCAGAAGACTGTAGAAGTGATCCAGGCAGAATGACTTGTCCCGTACAGCCTTGAGATGGATAGATAGCCACAACATTGGCACTAGTGATGTTGAGATAATGTGTCCTGCTTGATGGACTGATAACACTCACCTGCCCACAAATATCATTTTCTACAAATTATCATTAATTATATAACAATTATAAATGTTGCACTTAAAAAAAAACCGTCCATGGATCTGTGAGGTAGGGAATCCCCGACACTTAATCCCCAGACACTTAATCCTCAAAATGAAATTTCAACTCAAACAATTATGAAGTGAATGAAAAATTTAATTCAAATAATTATTTTCATGTAAATATGTTTGACAATTAAAATAATACTTAATTTCAACATTTATAACATTAATTAAAGTTCATGTGAACTATTAAAGTCAATGTTTTTCAACATTAAGATATGAAAAGTGTTGTTAATCAATATGACAGGAAAGCTAATGATCGAAGGTACAGAAGACGATCCATTGCCTCATATCGCTGTACAATGTTGCTAATTCTCATGGAAAATTCAGCGGACTTCTTCTTTGGACGTTTCTCCGTGCCGGCGCATGACTGTAGAACAGATGCCTTGTGTAGCTGACAATCCTTATGTAGACCATCAAGGAATGTCCACATTGTTGGATGGTGACAGGAGAAGAGAGATTGGAGGGCGTTATGCCAACCCTCCACAGCGTAGTATCGCCTAGACGGTAGATCGCTAATTGTGAACCCAGCGCACTTAGCCCGGACAATAGTGGCTGTTTTCCTTGCAGCAGACGGGCCGTCAGTGCTGAGTGAAGAAAGCAGACGATGGGGCGGTCTGCTCCTGGTCAGTATGGCCTTGGAACTGGCTGGTTATGTTAGGGAGTCCACCTAGTATCGCCTAGAGGGTAGATCGCTAATTGTAAACCCAGCGCAACCCAGTCTTACCAGAGTTACCACGCGACACATTTCTCTTACGGTTATAATATTTCAATTCCACAAAATAGCAGTTTTGAGTGTTGTGTTGCGATTTGGGGATTAAGTGTCCGGGGATTAAGTGTCCGGTCACCGAGGTAGGGAGGACCAATACTTTTTATAACAACATTGCTAACTCACTATAAGAGTTACCAATATTTCATTTTCCCCTTAAACCATATGAAAGTGGAAAAAAACCCTACCATGGTCTTTCCATTTTGCATGGATGCTCCTCTGAATATTACTGAATAGTCTATATACCTGAACATCAAACAATTTTAAAGATATTATTTTCTGAAAGCTTCTAGCATTACAACAGATTCTGATCTGTTTACCTTTAACTAGAAGAAGAGAATTAAAACCTTTCTTTTAACATGTTTTTATAAGCTAAATGAAAATGTTAAAAGTATAAGCCTTGAACATAGCTAGCTTCTCAATTCCTGTTATCTACAGCATTTCTCATTTATCAACATACAGAGTAGACACTGCAAGATAAATGAATTTCATTCATCTAACAAGATCTCTTCAGTATCTTCTCCTGCAACAGTCCAATTTTTCCAGTATCCCACACCCTACCTGTCTCAGAACAATGGCTGCTCCAGCCTGTAGTTCAGCACCAAAGTCTCTCAAGACATCTCTATGCAATGTACCTTGCATCTGACCTGGAAGAGAAAGAGTTATGCTACACAGTTATCATTTTTGTGCTTCTGTTATCGGATTTGTTATAAAAACATTGTATAAATTTTGCACAATTTTCTTTTTGTTGGTATCAGTAGCAAGCAAACAAATGCTTCATTTAGGATCTTGCATGTTGTCAGTGATTCCCAACATCTGATTCATTTACTAATCCCAACATAGTTCTGCAAAGTTGTCAGTCTGCAAACCTGTGAGTTATGTACATGTGTATGTGAAAGTACCCAAGCCCTGCAGAGTATAAATGTATACATTAGATACCTTATAATCTATGCACTCTCCACTTTAAATGATGTTTGCTTCAGAAAACCTATATCTGGATTAGAAATATTAAAACTTACCTGTCTGATCTCGTACCACCACACCAGCATCAATACCTGTTAAATCAATGGAATCTATGATTCCAAGCATCAGTGGAACTTTTCCTTTGGGCAACTGTCGACGTTTTGCCTTTACAAAACAATACATATCAGACAAAATAAACACATTAATTCCTTGGAAACATTTTAGTAAAGTAACATATCAGACTTACCTACGTCTATTGATTTTTCTATAGCAGTTAGGGATTTAGACTCTTGACTACAGTCAAGAAACTACAGTTATGCTACCATTTTTTTATTATTGAAACCATGGTTTATCAAGCAATGCTTTTCCCCCTCTTTAGGTTTGATTAGTTTTAAATGCAGGTGCACTTTAAGAGCACAAATATGTATTATATCAGTTGTCTGTCAAAGTGTCAATTCTTTGCTGGTATAAATATTCCAACTTTTGTGCAAAGAGCTCATTAAATTTAATTCCCAAAACAATTTACAAATGTATGTTGCACCATTTGTGGCAATGGACTGAAAATTACTGACAGTGAAAAGATCGATTTACAAATCTCCTGATTTGTATTGCTATTAAGGACAACATGCTATAGAAAACTGGCATGTTCCTGATGAGGAATATTGGGAAGGAGGTAGGCCTGCTTATCTTAAGAAGTCCAAAAAGTCCTTTGTGGGAGATGGCAGGGAAGGGAAGGCACAAAAATGCTAAACATCTGCATCTAATGCTAAAACCACACTGGTAAGCACAGTCATAGGAATAACACAACCAAAAAAAATGTCAATAAAGAGTATGTGCAACACTGTTCAATTTAGATCAGTGCCTTCTTTCAAAAGTTAATTTCACAGGCAGGCCAAACTTACTCTGTGTAGCATGACCTGGACTGAGAACCTTTTCAATACTTCATCTGCATCAGGCTCCAGATCACTCTTCAAAGACTGCCAGGTAGTGCCTGCAAACACCTCATCACTGCTAGCTTGCGAGTTGCTAATGTGAAGCTCCTGTGAAATAATAACATAGGTTTCTGTTTTGCTTACTGTGTAAACTTCTGCACCTTACATTTTAAAATTATCATCTCTCCAACCCAGTTCTTCATTTTAAAAAAAGCCCTGTGTATAAAAAGGATTAATTTATTAACCACTAAAGTTTATATTCCACATGATTTTTGCCTTACAAATTTATGTGCATAAGTTTTTCTCATTTTTAAAAAACACACTTTAAGTATAATGGCACCGATGAAGGCTACTGTTCTGAACAACTGATTAAAATAGTGACAAGCACAGACTACATTCAAAATCAAGACATCTGCAGTGCTACTGAACTGTTGCATGTCTAACATCAATCAGAAAAGCATGGAGACAAACAAATAAAACAAAAGCCAAGAGATGCAGCTTGAAAAATGGCTCAAGGACACGTTGATCAATTAAATAGTTATTTCTCTTAATATATGGTAAGCTGTATCATGGATGATCACTTTTTTAATTAAACCAAGAGATCTGAAGATTAAAGCTCAATATCTTATTACTCGCTGGCAGTTCTTAAAAATTCTCTCTTGAAAAGAACAAGTTAACCATTTTGACAACAAAAATGGCCAAAAAGGCATTATCAACTGGGTAAACTTTTATAAGCATCCACAATTTACCTCTCTTGTGCTTGGTTTGTTTACAAAGACATGATCTGGATCTGAGATATTTATCACTCCAGTCCCGAGTTCAGTGGGTTTCTGAAAAAAAAATTCAAATTAAATAAATGAAAAGAGTCTTGCACAGTGTAATAAAGCCTCTCTGTCACTCTCAATAAAGAAGTAGATATTAGGGGAGAGGATCGAAAAATCAAAAGATAGAACTACTGTCTAATGCTTAACCCAAATCATGTGGCAAAAGGAAACCAAGTTTTAAACTGACTACACTAGCACTAAATCAATAAAAAACCACATTCCTTTAGCAATATTATGAACAGGGTAGTCTACCTCCTTATGAAGTATCAATTGCATGTTTAAAAACAGAGCATAGATCACTACCATACAAAAAAATCTGTAAATTAGTGTAAGTGTTAGTTTTATGATGTGTGTATAAAACAGATTAAAAAATAATGGTAAAGGTTTTTTTTAAACAAAATGATGGAAAATTCTAATATTAAAGGCTTAAAAAATCTTATATGGTAAGCAGGTAATTATAGGGAAAAAACATTTTAACTTTTGAAAATGAAAGAGACCATTAATGGCAATAACCCAGCAGGCCCTGGAAAACGCCTCTGACTTCTTCTATGTGGCAATGCATCACTTTGACCATCACAAATGATTCTGCTATCCATGTGGGGAGTGAACTGCTTTGAATATGTCTGGATTTTTCCTGGCGGAGTTGGTGGTCCTGGTGAGCAATTGTGTAAGCCACACTCAATTTATTCTGTACATAATGTCTGCACACTTTCTGGAGTCATTTCCTATAGTTTATTGAAAAGCTTAGCCAAGATTTTAACATTAATTTTAAAACACAATGATGGTGTGCTATTAATAATAACATTTCTGCATTCAAACGTTTCTGCATTCAACTCTTTCATGGTTTTAGCTATGTTTTGAGTTATTTATTTTAATATTTCTACTGGACAAAAATAACTAATACACAACAGAAAAATGTAATATTATTAATGCTAATCTATGAACTGCTAAAATACTCACCAATTTTCCCCTCCAATGAGTTGATGTTTGATAAAACTCTCATCTTTTTGCACTGTGGACTTCTCACACCTTTTCTGATCTCATCACTGCATGTTTTATCTTGTGTATTGCCATTATTCTCAAGCCTTTTGCCATGCAATGGCAACTGCCTACTCAATGTGCTTGTTCTTTCATCTTTGTTGGTTTCTATGCATAGTATATTATCCTGAAAAAACCCACTCACTTCAGTTAATCTCTGAGATGCACTAGTAGAGGCACTTTTCAACTATTTCTGATGAAAATTTGTTATAGTTTGAAATAAATTAGTATTATTGATACAGTTAAACTTTGGTACTGGAATGTTGTACTACAGTGTAAATTAGTATATGAATCAAAGACCTCCAGACCTGTTGCAAAGTAAAATCAAACCTCATGTTCTTTTGACCATGTATATTCTAAACATTGTCTTTTCTACTGGTCTTTTTACTAGGAGTGAGGGTAACTGGTTTGTCGGCAGTAACATGTCTACATCTATCAAACTATCTAACTTATTTTAAAAACTGTTCATGAATGAAGCATCCATAACATGAGGTGATAATGTATTGAAGGAGTCAACCATTTTTGAGAAGAAAAGTTTGCATCTGATAGCATTTGACCAAGACTTTTGTCCTCTCATCTAGGGGTTGCAGATTTTATGCAGCTTGTTTACATTTGTACCTTGTTCCACAAAATTACTCTAATAATGACTATTACAATCGCGAGAACCATATTTTCATTATTTTTTTATGGGAATAATTTCTACCTTGTTCTTGCACCTGAAATATATATATATATACACACACTCATCTTCCCATAATAATGCTTTCATGCTATATCCCCTATGAGGGAATAATCTATCTAACAAATAGGATAATATAAAAGAAGGTAAACAGCAATGACTTTATAATAAACTTTTGAATCAGATAAAAGTTTAGGTTATTAAAGAGTCCATGCCTTTATTTAGTCAATCAATGCAGTTTGCCAGTGCAGATTTGCGCTAATCATATAGGCCTAATCTACTTAGAATCCGATTTTTCACAACTTGATTTCAAACCCTTGTTTCTTAAAGAGGGACCTAGCAGTTTAAATAGCTGGACTGGGGTATTAAAAGTCTCGCTATCTTAAATTAGGAGTTTATTTACAGGAGCTTTTAGTACCCAGGTTTGACTGTAAATATAACCTGCTTCTGCTCCTCGCCCTCCGACTCGGAGCTCGGAGCTTCGTCAAACGAGACAATGCGGCCTGGGGCCAGTTGCACAACACGTTTCTAAACCTTAAAACTGTTCTAAAGAAGTCAAATCTCTTCTTAGCCATTTTGATGCATTGCAGAAAAACATACAAAAAATTGTACTGACAGGACGGAAAGTCAGACTTAAACAACTTTATCTTACTTAAAGCAGTTTTAGTTTTAAAAATTCTAAAATTGTGGTGTGCACTTTAAACTAATTATCTAAATAGAGTTAAGGCCTAAAAGCGTTTAAAATTAGAAATGTGTTGTGCAACTGGCGCCTGATCTATATAATCGAGTGACCATGCACTTGCAAGAGGACGAATATTGGGAGATTTAGGTTGTTTTCCTTCTAATTGTGTTAGTGTATAACACTTCCATTAGTACTGCAGTCTACAGAGTGTTGATTTGCATTATCCCACAACCGACTACACAACCTGTCAGACTACAGCTACGTAGCTGTCACTATTAGATTGACTGAAGGAAGATGACATGAATGTTTTGAAACGTTGAGATATCCTTTACCTCCAGAAACAAGTCGTCATCATCAGGTATTTCGAACATGGTCAATATGTCTTCCAGTACTGACCATCGGCGAAAGGTTCAGTTCACAAACTAAATCATAGAAGTCTGTGGGTTCAGTTCATAACAGCCGCCATTGACGCGGCGAGCTTCGCGCACTTCCGTCGGTAACTCTCGGCGATCAACCAAGAGTTATCTCCAGTCATTGGTTTCGGTGTTAGCTTTCGTGCCAACGCAACAGTTTTCACCTTCACGAAGAATGAATCCTGCTATCGCTGTCGCGCTGGTGTTTTTAGGATGCTGCAGCAATGTCATCTTCTTGGAGGAACTCGTCAGGTTACTGTTTTTTATTATTACCCTAAAGCAATGCAAAAAACGCTTTTAAACGGTCCTTATCAGACATTGTGCTATTGCTAAACTCAAATAATATTTCTCATGAAAAGTTGCTTCAAGAACTCTCGAGGTAACACTCCGAAATTTATAAGTGTATTTGACAGTCTCGATGGTTAATAAAATATAATGTGAAACTCAGACCTAGACAATTTTCGAATGACGTTAGAGAGGACGTTAAAGTGGCCGGGAGGCTCATGAAAAATGATAGCCAGTACCTACTATTAGTTACTGGTAAATTCATTCAGTAGTGTCTTACTTGGAACTTGAGACTGAGAATTGAGTTGAAAAACTTAATCAAATCGCTCAGTAATTCACACCTTGTTCAAATATTCACCAGCTGACAGTTAAAAATATTTACCAATAATTATTGATAAGCTTACTTGGAAGGTAGATGTAGATACTGTTATTAAGAGAGTGCACAGCCACTTGTACTGTCTGAGAAGACTGAAGTCTTTAAATGTTTGCTGAGAAATACTGAAAATTTTCTACACTTCAATCATATGCAGCACCATGACTTTTGGTCTAGTGTGTTCATTGCAAAGCAGATTGGGTACAAATTGAACCAGAACATTAAAAAGGCAGGAGGGGTAGATGGGAGGGGACAAAACAATGTATGACAAACTTCTGATCAGCAGTTTTAGCCTATGGCTTGCTCTCAATCCAACAGGTATTTGATATGAGATGCATAGGTAGAAGAAGCACTCACTATCACTGCTGCAGTTCAGGTACACAACCATCTCATGCATAGGTAAAGGTAAAGTTCATCCCCTGACCTTTTCATGTTGTTGGGGAGTGAGGGGTTAGAGACCTCAATTTTCTCGGGGGTGGGGGAGGCAGATTTACATGAGGGTGGTGCCCATCTCCTCTTCCTCTCTGCCTTACTTTCCCCTACCTCTCTGTCTTACCTTCCTCTCCCTCTCTGCCTTACTTTCCCCCAACTCCTTAAGGAGTCAGGTACACATTTCCACTGGCTGGATTGAAGGAAGCTTGCTGTGCTACATGGGTATCAAGCTGGCATGCCTCTCAGTTTGGACACCAGTGCTCAAATCACTCAGCTATCCAGTTTCCCTATTTATAGGACACATAAAGGCTGCTGATCATACTGCTTGCTCCCAATGTGGAGCATTTTTTATGTAATACATTTACTCAAGGTCACATGCTTGTCTCTTTCTTTTCCTATTTTTAGTGGCAGTATGATGTGTACAGCTTTGAAACTCATCAAGTGGGAGGGAGTAAGACTGAGTGCCAGTATAGACACTTTGAATAGACATCTAGATTTGGAATGTTGACGTTTTATGTTTGCTTATAGCCTGTGATGTTTTATGTAAAATGATGGTCAAACATTACTCACCACAGAAATTTCTTGGAAAGGATCAATAAACTTTATTTTAAAGATCATTGTATTGTATCACTACTTTACTTAAGATCTATGTATAAATGATGATAATGATAGGATTTGTTTTAACATAGCTACATTAAGGGCATGGTCTTGCCAAGACCCAATAGAGCATCACATTACCTATGATCTAAATGAAAAAAGTTGTTAAAATTGGCAAATTTACATCATTTTGTACTATGTTCTGACTAATTCTTGCCCAAAAAGCCCTCCTACCTCATACAGAAAAACATTTTGTGCTTAAATTTAAAACAGTAAAAACTTTAAACAGAATAGCTATCATTTGTTTCAAAAGTCTTTGAATTTTGAACAGTGTAAAGCAAAGATGAAATGCTGTCTCAAGGATCTATCAACTGGTTATGGCACAACTGGTTCAGCATTGTGATATCAAATAAAGTTTTTATATCAGCATCATTTTTGGTGATGAGGAATTTATTTTGATGGCTGTTTTAAAACACCTTTTATTGAAATTGCCATGTATCAGGATTTTTATTATGACATCAACTGCATGACTGAAAAAATTAAATCTCAAAGGAGTATGAATGGGTCATCAGAGAAAATTACAAACTAGTTCATGCTCTTAATTTTACATTTCTTTATGTATCAGGGAATTTCCCAAGAGTGGAAATTTGATAACATTTGCAGCCTTTGTATTCAATGCTTTGGAGGGACTACTCTTCACATCCAAATTTTTTACCCAACCACCTGTCATCCCTATAAGGTAAGTGTAGTCACAGCCAAAAGGTAAAAGCTCACATTTGATGACCCATTTGTAACCAGTACTTTCATGTGGTTATATATTAAGGCTGGTTGTGTAGAATACTATTGAAAAAAAAGTAAACTTTGGTGTTTCAGTGATACAAAAAGAATATTTAGCAGTTTAGTAAGAATACCATTCTTAATACTTAAAAAGATAGATAAATGAGTGGGAGAGTGTATGCTTATTTGTGAGTAATTTTTTTTTTTTTTTTTTTTTTGCTGTTTGTTTTCAGCCTGACTAACAAAGACAGCAAAGAAAAAAAAACATACATTTTTATGCAATAAATCCATACTTTATTTTTTTGGAAAATAATGCACAAACTGACTGTATTGTGCTTTTAAACCGAAAAAGCTGACAGTTTATGTTTTTAATGTTCTAATGATGATGACAGTATTGATGACACAGAAACACTTAATTGATTTTGTGTTACAAATATTTGGATCAAATTATGGGATTTTGCTTTGTCTGGAATGTTATAGATTCTACTTCATGATGGTGGCACTTTTCTTTGTGGTGCAGACATTGAATAATTATGTCTTAGGCCTGAATGTCTCAATGCCTCTTCAGATGATTTTTCGTTCTGTACGTATATAGATCCCTTTCATTGTTCTGTGTTCGCTATTTGTTATTAAAAAACTACTGGTTGTGAATTAAGATGATTATAAAATAACAGCCTTTCTTCTATAGTGCTTTTTCTGTTATTTGCTTAATATGTCTATCATGCATTTTCACTCTTACACATGCAAAACTTTTAGAGCGAATTGAAATAAATTGCTAAGAAACAGCATAACTGTTATGTAATCATAGTAACAGTCATTGGGAGAGCTGGAATCTATTTAATTTACTGAATTTTTTAACATGACACCAGAAGCTTGATGTTTGATCTCTGATTGCAGGTGAGAATGCTGAAATTTGAAGGCTTATATCATGTAGCTGTAAGAGGATTATTCACTAAGAGTTTTATAATGAGCTTAACCTGATCATTTACAAAAGTTCACTCAGGTGGGTGGATTACCAACATTAAATGAAGGAAAATGATTATTTTATATTTTATTCTGTCACAGGGTTCTCTTGTAGCCAATCTTGTACTGGGACACATTATTTTGAAGCGAAGGTAAGGTCCAAGAAAAAAAAAACTGTTGCAGATGTTAATTGGATAAATCACTTGCTGGTAGGAATTGAATGTATTGACAGACTCAAAACTGTTTCCAACTCTTAAACTTCTTTTTTTGTCATTAGATATGCAAAGGAAAAATATTTGTCAGTGCTGGCAATTACAATTGGCATCATCTTCTGCACCATTGCATCAGCTGGAGAAGTGGTGTGTATAAGTCATATTAATTCTGGTGTGGGTCTGGTGTCTTACAAAATCTCAAGATTGAGGTATAGTTTTTTTACACTTCCCTAATTGATGAGACAGTGATTAAGTAGACTCAAAACTGAGGAAACCTTTTTTGTTGTTCTCTCCATCCCTTTTCTAGCCATCAGTGTGGTTATAGATTATATTTAAAGTGGTCCACTAAAGATGCATTGAGTAAATTGTTACCAAATTCTAGTAACCAGACTAGTTTAAGTCAATTCAGTCCAGTATAGTTCTTAGGGAGGAGTGGATGGATTCAGTAATTGAATATGTTAGCCACAGTGGCATGTACTGAGTGGGGGTGTCACAATCTGAACCTTCACTAAAAATAGCCATTCAACCTGCTTGGTGCGCTTGTGCCAGCTGGCAAGAGGTTCACATGCACATGCATGGTTGAATCACTATCTTGATATATGGCAATACGAAGAGTATCTTGAGACAGGGATTTCCTTCTATGTTACTACATAACAGAATTTGTCTAGAATGTAACGATGTAATCCACTGTAAGATTAGAATTCATTTATATACTAGAACAGTATATGTCTTGAATTTAACGATGTAATCTGCTGAGATGACCATTTGCTCATATGCTAGTACTATATATGTTTTGAATTTAATGATGTAATTCCAGCTGAGATAACCATCACTCATATGTCATGAATTTAATGATGTGTTCTGCTGAGACAACCATGTGCTCATATGCTAGGAGAAACACTGTCTTTATGTATGGAAATGACCCATCACATGGAGGAAATGACCTGTTGACTCCTGTGCATGTGCATTGTGTGGGATGAATTGCTTTCTTTGGAGAAGGTTCAGATCGTGACAACAGCAAGCATATCTAGCGTAGGAAGCAGAGTAAATCTTGAACAAGGAATGCTAACTCCAGCTCTTTTTCTGAATTAAGTCAGTAACTAGTATATCCATTTTTTTTCTTTTAATTTGGGAAAGCTCAAACTGCAATCCAAATCAGTGGAAGAACTGTGTGTTAAAGAAACAATTTTCATGTTAATACTATATCCATAAAAAATATCCCACAAACCAATGCTGTATGAACTGAGGTTGAAGAAAAGTAGGTGTTTTGTGGCAGTCATTGTCCACTTGTACAAGTGGTAGACTTGTATCAAACTGCATTCATTGCTCTAGGAAATACTTTGACAGATGCATAATGCAAGCCCATATTGATAAGCTTCTTAGCCAAATAAAGTGAGTATCTTGTCCTTTTTGCAGGAATCACAGCCAGGTCATACAGGTGAAGAATTCTATGACTATGGTATCTGGCTGCTTGGTAAGTGTCTATGTCTTTGGAAAAATACTTCAAAACATTTCCTCTAATTTGTTATTTGTACTTGATTAGTAATTGTTAACATGGTGCATTGGGGGAGAAGGTGAGAGAGAAGGAGAGAGTATGCACAAATGATAAATAACTTATATTTGGAATCTCTTTTGCATTTGGAGCACTGTTATTTCTCATTTAACACTCAAGGCCTCTCAGTGTCAGCCTATATAAACAAGATTTCCCCTTTTGAAACATATCTTTTAATGCATATATCTTGAACAAATGTTTGAATATTTTTCTTTCAGGTATAAGCTTGTTGGTGATCTCACTGTTTCTGTCAGCTCGCATGGGGATTTTTCAGGAGCAGACGTACACCAAGTATGGGAAACACCCTTCAG
This sequence comes from Marisa cornuarietis, assembly GCA_004794655.1. NCBI lineage: Eukaryota > Metazoa > Mollusca > Gastropoda > Architaenioglossa > Ampullariidae > Marisa > Marisa cornuarietis. The sequence continues at coordinate 5,661,602 of SMMW01000651.1, forward strand.
AAGCTCTTTTTTACAATGTAAGAATGACTGGTGTATGACCATTTTACTGATGACATTTGCAAGATTTAAAACCAGGAGTCTGGTTTAGTCCTTAGGAATCCTGTTTTATCATGTCTTATGTTGTCTGCCAAAGATGCTAGTGATACACTCACTCTCACTGTTGTTGGGTTTGTTTCAGCATTTTCTGCCACTGCCAGGTTTTTTGCTGCTCACCAGAGATATTTCCTCACAAGTAGGCCTATACCATAGTTCTGGTAAGTGTAAAGTAGGATTCACATAACCTGTCCCTTGAACTCTGTTCTCTAGACTTGTCATCATCGAATCCTTCAAAATAAATGACTGTAGATCTGTTTGTCCAAATCACTGGCATGTCTCATCGTCTGAATAAAAGCTGAAACAGATGCAGTAGTTTATTTCAAAATATACCGTGTTTTTGCTTTTTGAGGTCTATAGTATACATTTTTTTTTAAAAGTGGACATAAAAGCTTTAGGTAAATAAAAATTAATCAATAAATAGTATATTTTTAGTTACTGTGCTCCAAAACAGTGGAACTCTTTTCCCTTCCATATCCACCATCTATCCACCATTTAAATGTGCACTAAAAACATATCTGTTCCATGAGCATTACTCCTTACACCAATCAACATAGTTAGTCAATTGACTTAGTCCACCTGCTTGTCTTCTTTTGCAGATTTATGACCCACTCCATCCTTATTGTTTGTTCCGATTCCTCTTTGTGTCTTCTGTGTTTGTCTTTTATTACTTGTCCCTATAGTTGTTTCCCCTTTTCATCCTTTGTTTTCTGTCCATGTCTCATACTTGTCTTAAGTGCTGAGGGCATATATAAATCATGTTTATTATTATGTGATAAATTAAAAAAAACATTCGGAGTCATTATGTTTCTGAGAACCTTTACTCTACATCATGTTATTACTTATATTTTGTGTGCTTTACCTCTGCTATTGTGCATGCATTACAAAGAATTAAATTAAAAAAATTCTTTATGATTAATTTTTAAGCCCCAGTGGCATTTCCGGTACTGGATGTGATTGTTCCAAGGGCATGGTTATTACTGGCATTTAACACCATAACACAGTATCCTTTTGGGAAATGTATATAGGTAATGTTATCATTAATAATAACATGTGTAGTATATAAATATCAACTGTATCATTTTTAGGATGATTGAGTTTCCTGTTGCAGTGAGCTAGTTTATCGTGGCTGAAGTTGCTTGTCCAAACCACAGATAGGAAACAATTGGTAAAGTGAAATGTTCAAGTAGCACATGCTTCAGACTGTTTTTGTTTGTTGTGGCCGTCATAGAGAATATCTAGAATGTTGATGTTGGTAGAATATGTAGAAAAGCAATTTTTCTATAATGTATTTCTTCATTGAGATCTGTGTGGGTGTGAGGCAGCTGAAGAATAAATCAGTCACAGGCTCAGTCCTTTGTTCCAATTGACTGCCAACAGTTTTTTAGTCACATGCTGGTCTCTACCATTTTATGAGTAGTATTTTTTTGTATAAAAGTAGCTTTTTTTTTGGGAGGGGAAGGTTGTATTACAGCTAGTTTATTTGCTGTGCCTTAACAGAACAACAGATATATCTGCATCCGTGCTGTATTTGTACTGACAACAGAATGCACATCACTGACTGTCACATTGGTGGTAACCCTGCGAAAATTTGTCAGCCTCATCTTCTCCATTATCTACTTCAACAATCCTTTCACACCTTTTCACTGGATTGGAGCCATTCTAGTTTTTGGTGGCACACTTGTATTCACAGAGGTCCTACCACAGCTAAGAAATATTATACAAAAAAAATTGAAAAAGGAAGATTGATCCTTATTATTTATTACATTTGAGTTAGTTTTGCAGTAGAAACTTACAATTGCTATCTTTTATGTCTTATGACAATCTGTCGTGGTGATGGATAATGTTCCACCGTTAACAACCTTATCACAGGAGGTAACACCTTTTCTTAATAAGATCTAATAATAATACAATGTTAGTGCTACACTGTCCAACTAATACAATGTTAGTGCTACACTGTACAGTTAACAAGAAAATTAATGACAGGAGTAGGTTCATTGAGATTCTCAGTTCTTGCCATGTTCCTTGTTACAGACAAATAACTTAAGTTTAGCAGACAATGAATGGATGGGTGGACAGAGTAGAATGGATAATACTAGTAGATAAAATTCCAGGTATGCAGAGAAATTGTGGTTGGAGCACCTCTGGAAATAACCCACGCAAATAAGTGTATTTTATTTGTTTTATTATTTGCTGAGTAAATGTGAGTCCCAGGGTATTTAAAGTATTTTATGGCAACTATTTTGATTTTAGTTATGTTGTGTATTGTGTTAAAACAGTATTATTGGATGACTAACTCAGGTGGTAGGGTATGAGACAGGTAAACTGGGGCAAGGCTGTGATGACATGAGTAGCATGAAGTAGCAATCTTGTAATCAAGATGAGCTCAAACCGGCAGCCAGTGTGGCTCACAGAGGAAGAATGGTTGACTTTGCTTGCAGAATCATGAACAGCATTATTCTGAGCTCTTCGAAGCTTGTTCATCAGGTGGTTAGAAAGGGCCATGAATTAAGAGTTGCAGTGGACTTGCTGACTGTATTACTGTGAGAATCATGAGACAGTGATGTGTCCATGATAGCACCAAGATTCCCAAAGTGATTCACATAAAGAGTGATGTTTACCCCAGATAAAGTAATAGTAGAGCATGTTTAAGTTTATTGCCAGAGGCTCTGGAATGACCTCAATTTTGTCGTCATTCATTTTCATTTTCTTGGTAAACATCCAATCTTTCACAGACTCTATGGCTATGTGGTGGTGCAGACCTGCATGAGCTGAGATGGGGGGCAGTTTCTAGCAGCTGTGTATCATTGCAATGATACCTCAGTTCTCAGGCCTTTTTATTCCCTGGAAAAAAGTTGGCATTAAAGATGTCGAAAGATCTAAGAAATAACTGGTTGAAATATCTGCATCTTGAAATGAGCTGATGACACGTCACTATTTTTCTTTTTAGCAATAAGAACAATAAGTGCTGTTATTTTCATAAAAATTCTCTCATTCAGTTAATGAGAAATTTCAAATTATCATGATGAAAGCTCACTACTTGAGCATGATGACCACTTTGCATAGAATATGCATAAATTAGCATAAAGTACTATTTTAATGATGTGGCAAGTTGGTCTTGAGAACAGCTTAGTATTAAGAGTTTTATAGCAGTTTTATGATTTGACAGTGACCATGTAGTTTAATAAAAATTATAATAAAGAACAGAAAAATGTGCAAGATCAGTTTTTAAAAGAGAAAGAAAACAGTTTGTAGAATTTTAATTTTTTTCTGATCATTATGCACTAGACAATACACATTCTAAATATTGGCTTCTGCTAAAAGAATGTTAAAACAGAGAAACTGTTTAATAAGGACTGCTGAAAAATAGTGAACAGAGCATATTTATGCATATTGCAGTTTTTTGTGATTGTGCTGTTTCATATGAAACCTTTATAAACATGCATAAGATATATGACTTGTTTTTCATGACTCTTGAACCACATGAAAGAGGCTGCTCATTAAAACCAAATGCTTTGGCAACTCTTCTCGCTCATGTGAAAACAGAAAAAGTATACTGCTGTAAGTGATTCCTATTGCATTTACTTGTGTGGATTGTTGTGTTTACAAGCTTTTCTGATAGTAGTCCATTCACAGACAATGACAAGACAAAGTCATTTAGTTACTTTTGCATCCCCTGATGTTTTATTATTGCTCTGTAAAGAGGCTTCTTACCTCCACAAATATTGATGAGCATGTTACATGTTTAGCAAATGTTTACATGATGGTTGTAGAAAAACTTTGCCAAAAAGTTGTGAAATATTAATGCATCTGGTTAAGAAGGCTATTTATGTATAATGTAAATTTTGGCACAGGCTACAGTTCCCATTTGGGGCAAGATTTCATCTCATTTCTACAAACAGCTTGGGTAAAGTAATAAGACAAGCCTAAAAAACCTAGGATAAATGCATTATACTTCATTAGGGATGCATTGAAAGATGATGGCACTATCTGGCTTATAGTTATTGAGCAAAACTCTTGAAACATTCAAAAACAATTCATCCACATGAAACTCAATGCTGTTTCTGTTAGCAAGAAAAAAAACCAATAATGATATTATGCATGCATACCTTTCCACCTGTAGAACTGTGTTGAAAATAAAAGATCCAAGAATCCCTTATGCTTATGTATCATTCATGCTTTCTCAAAAAACTGTATGTGCCCTCCTCCTACAATATGTCTACATACATAGAATATTTGGGAAGTCTATTCTGATCAATATGTTATCTAAACTGTTTTTTGCATTTACCTTCACTTGTAATTATATGTGAAGGAGCATTAAGAAAAACTAGCTTAAAAATATATGAAATTACCTTCACTTTACAAAACATAAAATGCTGCACATCTATTAGTATTATTCTTAAACCGTATTCCTTTTACACAATTTTATTATGACACATTCACTAAAAAGCTAAAAGGTTAGTTACTCCCTATTTATCTAACCTATATTTGTAGCAACTAATTAAACATTTAATAACCATGAATTATGAATTCAAATGACAAAATTTCTTAGGACTAGTAATATTTCCCGGAGATCAGCACACCGCCTGTGAAACAGCATTTAAAACACTTGATTCATTCACAACAAGTATCATTAATGACAATTGTATGCATTTCAGGAGAACAATGTATGGGTATCCATTAAGTCCGATCAAAATCAATTTCAGAAAGTAGATCATTATTAGGCAGTTTATCTGTCAATGTATGCAGACACGTGCCGTGCTGCTGATCTATATTTAAAAACAAATATTTTGTGAAACTGTTAGCAACAGAAAAAAATGATGTGTACATAATACAACACATGGAAGACAAATGGTATGACCAGAAGGAGTAAGACAATCAAGTAATCAGTCTTTAAAGATTTTCTTCAGTTTCTTCCTTAAAAATCTTTTTAAAAAAAAGAAGAAACCCGATAGCTTGAATGGTGTTGGAGCAACAAAAAGTAGGTGGTTTGCTGTGTCTAAGGCACAGATGATAAAAAATGAATCCTTCTAGATACTTCCACTGTCTTTTCCACCTGATAAATCTATTGTCCATCACTGGTAGGCATTTTCAGCCACAATGCTATTGATCCACCTTAGCATGTATTTTGCATGTTGTAAATAGTATATCTACTGGTAATTACAGCTCTAATCATATTTCTGGCAAGTTCAGTTGAATTGTGATCTTCCTAGGAATATTTAGCTTGCTTCCAATAGTTTATGAGGAGGGAAGATACGGAACCATACAGTCTGCACTGAAAATTAAATGAGACTGAGAAATGATTTAAATATAATGTATCATCAGAAATTTCTTTATGAAATTTTACAGTTCACTATCATCCTCAAGCAAACTAGCTTTTGTTATTTACACTATCTTATCTTTTTAGATAAAATTGCAAAAATAAATATTTTTCTGAGGAAAAAGCTAAAAGAAAACAAACCACACCTTCCACTGCACCAAAGATGAAATAAAATGGAAATGAAGGCTTGAGCATTTTGCTGAGACACAAATTAAAAATAAACCATCTGTGAAATTAAAGACTTTGCTTCAACTTCTTACAGCTTAACAGACTGTCAGACCCATTAACTATAGCGACACTGTCAAAATGAGATGGCTTTGGTAACAAAGTAACATTGACAAACTTGTACTTATCCTGTTGTACTTTTTTTGTTAGTAAACCAAACTATCAAGGCAATTAAATGACGAAGAGACTGAAGAAAATGCCATCACTAGACATTCATTCAAAAACATTGCTTGGGATTTGGAAGCCCCTGAAAATGATATGCCATCAATCACAAAAGCAAGCACGAGATTGGTATACTCTGTCTGATTCAGGTGCTTGCACTTCAAGCCGGCCCCACCGGTGAGGTGGCCACACAATGTAACGAGCCTTTCCTGTTATCATTCCCATAGAGATCTGCAAACATATGTATCAAGCATTTTATCATGTGCTGACAAATATCTTGATGAGAGTTGATTTAGTCTGCTTTAAAGCAAGTTTTTGTTATTCTGATTACTTACATGAAAATGAGCAACCAATATTTCTCAAGCAGTCAAGCTCCAGATGTAACTATATGCATGGTCAGCACCGAGACTTATGAAACTTGAATTAAGCATACAGAAATACCAAAGGTGACATGTTTCAAAAGAATATAGTTAAGATAATTGCTTGAAAATGACAGTTATTTCAATTAACAGTTAAATTCATTAGACAAGATGCTGTAATCTTCCATATACTTATGAAGCCATCAAAAGTTGCTTACTGGTCCAAAGAAATTGCTGTCCACACTGCGTCCATGGTGATCCCCTTCCACCCAGCAGTGTCCGGAGGGCACAAGTACTAGCTTGTCCTTGTAGGATAGTGTTCTGTGCATCATATGGAAAAATGTGATTATTGTGCTTTAATTGTCCTACACATATTGGGAAAAACCCAGATTGCTTTAATCTAATTTTAGAATAGTCATCTGTATATCATAATGGGTAAACTGATTGTTATGCTCTGATTGCTCATAAGAAGATCAGAATACTTTAAGTGTGATGTGCTCTGATGGACAATGTTTTGCACCTCACATGTGGAAATTGTGACTCCTGTGTTCTTGACTGTAGGATGGAATTTGGATCTCACATAGTCATTTTTATTATTGTGCCCTCATTATTAAGACATAGTTTTGATCCTCACATGAGGACGCTGGGATTGTTGTACTTTGATTGTAGGACATGTTTAAGGGCAAAGTGTGATTGTTGTATACTCTGATCGTAGGAGAGTAGGGAGGAATGTACTAATGCCCATGAGTCAATGTGTCAGCTCTACACCCCATCCCCTCTATTTTCTCATTTTCGCCTGACTTATTTATTCCCACGAATCGGGGTCTGTCAGCCATGAAGGTGCGTCTTCCCTTTCCCGTTACAATCAAAGACAATCGACGAGGTTCTCGAAACTTTCATTAACAACGCGTGCCTGCTTTAAGAAGAAGTATGCCAGTGCTTCTACCTGTCGGCCCAGTATCAAAGGGTTGGCTGACGCAGGGAGCAGACCTCCCAAAATTAATGTCTTTTCTTAATATCACAGCTGATGCCGCCATGGCCAACACATGCATGTGTTATAGCCAACAATCATGGCGCAATAAGTGCTCGATTGTGTGTGTGTGTGTGCGCGCGCGCGTCTGAATGCATAGTCCTCCATATGGCCTTTCACCGAAACCAAAGGCAGGCCACCGATGCTGAACACACGTTATCGACACCGGCAGCCGGTCCTTTATGGGTGTCGAACACGGTTCTGCTTTCCAGAATTAGCTGTTTTCTTTTCCTTTAATATTTGCAACTCTTGGCTTACTTTTTGTCTGGGCTAAAAACAACGCAACACCCAGAAAACAAAGTGTATCACGATGGATACTAAAACATCCTGTCATCAGACAATGTCAACTGTATAAAAAGAGGTTGAGAATTTTGTACGAAAAAGACAAGAATAAAAAAAGCATGAAACTAAACACTTATCTGAAAAAGTCTCTGTCTTTCTATCCACCTTTATTATGCCACTCAAATATAACAGAGCTATCAGTACTATAAATTTTCATGGTATCGTGCTTTTGTCAAAAGAACTGGTACCAAAATATACATTAGAACTACTATCATTTAAGTGTTATCATTTCGCAGTTTAGGACGTGTGTACCGCTGTACGTGATAGATTCATAAAATTTTCAGCAAAATAATAAATTGTATGTGTGATCAGTCAACATTCTGGCTTACTTGATAGTATCTCCTTCCAAAGCAACAATGCGCTTGATGTACCTTTGACTTGGGTTGGACGGGGAGCTGAAACAAAAGTAGTTTCGTGCATCATCAGCTGTGGATGTGGGGAGGGGGATAAATGCCGGAAGGTAATGCCAGGTGCACTCATTTGGTTCACTTAGTGCGAAGAATGACTCACTGCCTCTAGTCCGGGAACTGTGCAAATCACGTTCGATGAGTGTTGCCATTTACTGTTGCCGCAATCGATCGGTTCTTTTTTAGCAAGATGAGGGGACAGCATTCAACAAGCCGTCGTGTCTCAAATAAGCAGCCAACAATGATCTACAGCAGAAATTATCTAAATCATGAAGGCAAACAAAATAAAACAACTGCGCCGTAAAATTTAATTTTAGGGGTAAATTATCGTTTCACTTGAATATTGTAAGACAGGATGCTTCACCAGTTAACCAAAACTCAAAAAAAAAAAAACCGATCGAACCCCTGCAAATATATACCAAAAACAAAACAAAACAAAAACAAAAAAACTGCGTATTCCTGTCTCTGTAGAACCAGTTAACAATACTATACCTGGTGGTCATGTCGGATCTGTAGTTTCAAAAAGAAGAATGCAGATGCCCTTAAATAACAATCAACGCTCCCCCTCCCCCGCTCCTGCTGTTGCAAACTGATTCATTCATACCTCGACAGTCTCCAATATATATATATAAATAAATAAAACCCGCGCGGCAGCAGGGTGTTAATTAAATTTCTTTTAGCCTTCTCGCGAAGAAAGTCTTTTACCCCCCTCTACTGTCTCCCCCCCCCCCCGGCCCAGTGTCAAGGTAGAAGGCGGGATACTAATAAAACGCCTTTGAAATGGCGGGCAAAAACAATCCTAGGGTCAGCGTAATCTGCGTTATCTATCAGTCTTTGCTGGTCCGCATCATTTATTGGGAGCTAATAGCCTCCCCTCCCTTTGCCCAGCCTATGTAAGATGCCTGACAACTGCGGCGCAGAAGGCTGCCACACGCAGTCCAGTGAGCCGAACAAAATAAGGCACTGAAAATCAGGCTGCGTCCTTCCTGAAAAAAAAAACTGACCCCGTAAAGCACGCAAGTATGAATGACTGGCCAAGTCTGTAGCTGTGAGGGTGCAGACCCAAGGAGACTCCAGAACCCACATGAGACTATATGCACGTCTGTTACCGCGCACCAGGTTTGTATACGTAGCAATAATCAATTGAAGTGCACGGTTCCCCTCCTACAAAGGAAAAGGGAGAAAAAATTAAAACCTATATGTGTATGCATTAGAAGAAGCTCCCCTATTTCTAAAACAAGAAAAACTTTCATAATGAGTAGCATGCATAGTCAGCATGGATTGTCTCAGACTCCCCCATCTCGTTGTGTGTACATGTGATGGTACATGATCGCAGTGTTTTAGAAAGCAATGGTGAGTTGAACAAATGTCGAAGGAATAGTTGATTCTGAACTTCACCAAGCCCATAAGCGTTTCGCTGGTTTTATCAAATTAGGGCTGATTCCTGTGAAAAGTACCATTCGCGTTTTTTTATCTGAAGGGTCCCAGTGACTACTAAGGAGCTGTCCACGTTCAAGCTTGCCATGCGGTGGAAGAAAGAGATGCAAGGATGTGACAACTACGATATACAGTCTGCGTACATATGGGAATGAAAATAACACAATTAGGCATTAGTTGTCAAATAGGCAAAAAAAAACCCACCCTAAAAAAAAATCAATTACGCATCGACACATGCACGGACACCAAAAGCTAGGAAGGCATGCATACTGACATCCTCTATGGAGCTTAACCAAACTGCTTCACCCTGATGAAAATCTCGCAATCCAGTGACAGCAGCTGCGGTGACCAACGCACTGCGTCATTGTAGCAGCCTTCAGAAAAGTGTCAGCTCTCTCCCTCTGACAACAAGAGACACAAGAAGCGGGTCAGACAAAAATATTTGATAGTTCATCCACCCTCAACCCAATTTCCCCCGTTTCCTCCCTCGACCCTGCCGTCTCCCAGAATATTACCAACCGCCTTCCACTTCCCCCCCCCCCCAACCCCCACCCCCGTCTCTAAAGCACGCGAAGATTACGAGACCTTGTTTATGCAGTCTGATCGCGTGGCCTCGGGTTCTCCTTATTGGATGAAGTCCCCCGACATTTTGAATGGGCTGCAGGCCCTATAAGAGCCTTCTGGCTGATGGCGGCGAAAAAACTGAGGCTGGCTCAAGTGCAGCAGATGAAATAACTAAACATAGAGTCTGTCAGTCTAGGAGGAAATCTTCCAGAGGAATGCGAGACCAGATATTGATCTCGAGGAAACACAAAGAGAGCTTCTAGACAAGGCGCTGGCAATGTTTGTCCTTAAAGGGCAGAGGGAAGAAGATCGCTACATTACAACTCTATCGAAAACCAGAGACCAAGATAGCGCAACTTTTTGCATTTCATGCTGCCTTCATCTTCTTTCTACACACAGCTTTTTTTTAAAATATATATATATATATATTGTACAAGGAGTGATTGCTGCATAGAGTTAACCATAATTATAAAATAGTTTGCTTTCTTTTCCTTTTTTTTCCCATATATATTTCTCATTTTAACCCGTTTGTTGCGACAAAACTGAGACATACCACACTTTTGTGAGTTCAGAGAGCTGTTAATGTCGTTTACATTAAAAACCATACGACCTTTTAGAAAAATAACGAAAAGATCAAAATTAACTCATTTTCTATGTACGCTTTACGCGTGCACTGGGTTTTTCTTTTATTGAAGACATAAGAGAAGTGAAAGGCAGATTTTGTTTTGTTTTGTATTCAACAAGTGCCAAAAGTCCAATCTTCATTTGAAATGTCGTTTCTAATTCTCGCGGGTAAGTTTATGCAAGCGGTCCATCATTTTCCAGGCAGACTCAAAAAGTATGGTTTTGAAGTCACCATATCAATTCAGGTAAATGCCATTTCTTTACAGCAGTGTTTTTCCTGGTAATATATGCATGTTATCTTATGCGAATCGTTTTAGAGAAATATGCTAGCCTTCATATTTGCAGTGATTTAAAGTGCTATGCAATTTTTGAGTGAAGAAAGAAGTGGCTGACATAATAATAATCATAAACGCAAAATTTGTATATCGCATACTTACACATTAGCGGTTAAGAACAAGAACGAGACATGGGTAATATACGAGGGACAGAAGAACAAACAACATATGAACTACATAAGAATAAACAACAGTAGCGATGAATAAAAACAAATACAGAAAACGCAAAGAGGAAACAAGTAACACAGGCTGAGAGTATCGTGATTTTGCAAAAAGGAACACAAGCGAGGAAGTAACAATAAGCGGAAAAGGGGGAAAATGGTGTGAAAAAGCCTAGAATTGTGGGAACTGGTGTTAGGAGTAATGGAAGAGGTGCGTTTTTATTGCACATCTAAAGGATTCAATGGTGGGTAGGTGGCGGATATGGAAAGAGAGTTCAATTGTTTCGCTCCACATTAAGAATCCTGTGACGATATGTTGTTCTTGTGACAGAAATAGTGTAGAGACGGTCATCAGACAAAGAGCCGAAATGTCTAACTGGGACGTAAGGGAGGAGAAGTTCAGAGAAATAATCAGGGCAGGAACCAGAAAAGAAATTAAAACACAGCACAGACAGTTTGTACTGAATGGGCGAACGGAGGGGTAGCCAGTGTAGAAAACGAAGGAGAGGAGTGACATGGTCCTGTATTCTAGCTCTAAGCACCAGACGTGCAGCGGAGTTCTGTACTCTCTGGAGTCTCTCAATGAGGGATGAGGGGCAGCCTGCCAGCAATGAGTTGCAGTAGTCAAGCCGAGAAAGAACAGAGTCCGAACAAGAGTGATAGTAGCGCACGCACATAGAAAATGACGGATGGCACTGATCTTACGGAGCTCATAATAGGCAGACTGACAGACACCTGTAACTTGTTCATCACGAGTCATGTCTGCAGTGACAATAAATCCCAGAATCCTGACGGATGACGCAAAGGTGATGTTGGTTTCGCCCACCTTGATGTGATTTGGGGGACAAACAAGTGAAAATTGATTTCTTCTTCTCAAGCATAAGAGGTTTTCCGTTTTATCATCGATGAGTTTATGTTCGTTTGTTACCATCTAGTCCTTAAAATCGCTAATACTGGCTTCTGTGGTGCTAGAAGCAGAGTGAGACTCAGCCGGTAGAATGGAGCAGTAAATCTGTGTGTCTTCAGCATATGATTGATGAGAACCTTGTGAGACTGGATGCATGATGAAAGTGGCTTTGTGTACAAAATGAACAGAACTGGGCCAAGTACTGAGCTTTGGGGGCCCCACAGGATAGTGGAGCAAGGCGAGATAACTGACCAAGGCTTGTGGGCATTGGGTCTAAATGGCAAGTTGTTGGCTTGGCTTTCAGAATAATCGCCTTTATATCGGCCTCAGAGACTGGTCGAGATTGGGTCAGAGAGCATCCCAGAAGAACATCACAAGAGATGCTGTCAGGCGCCGACATCGAGTCCAAGGATGCGGCAGCTGTGAAGCAGAGTGAGCAGTGGCATTGCCTTGCTAATTCCAGTCATTCGACTGCAGATGTCAAAAAGCTGTCTGCTTTTGTTAGCCATGTCTGCACCCTTGAAGCGTGGTTGGTTGGTTGTGTTGTACGCCGTGCCAGCAACTAAGGCTATATCACGGCGAGAGAAAGTAATCATACATTGAAATGTTTAGGAACAAAAAACCCCAGGTTATATAATAACATTCTAAACAATAAAAGCCCACATACAAAAATAACATAAAATGGTAGGTAATAGGTAAAAGAGTGGAGCTGTGACTTAAAAAGCCACAAGTAAGCTGGAACTTTAAACCAGAATCTAACAAAACATAAAACTTTAAATCTGATGGTAAAGCTCTACCAGAGAGACTAGATATATCTAGTCTCTCTGGCTCTACTCTCTTTAAAAAAGAAAAAATAGCTGCCAATGGGACGGCTCTAAATAAAAACAAAGTACCTGCTGTAAAACAAATTGCTTGCGGATACTCTGCAGACCAGGACAATTTATGAAAATATGCACAACAGTAAAAATTCCCTGACACCAAGGACAAACTGGTGGGGTTCCCCTCGTAAAAGGTGCGACTGCATGGCATAGGTGTGTCCTAACCTTGGTCTAGTGAGAACTACCTCCTCCCACCGCGCAAGACGGCATCGAGGCTGGCGGTCAGAAAGACAGGGAAGGGTGGCGTGTAACTTGTTCTGGCCCAGCGTGTCCCATTGGCTTTGGCACAGGGACAGAACATGGGCCGTAAAGATAAACTTACAGTCAGATGATTCCAGTGACTGTATTCGACTAGGTTGGACAGGAGACTGAGAGTCGAGACGCCAAGTGAGCCAAGTATTCACCACGTGTTCTAAAGTTTTGCACAGACAACTAGAGACAGCGATAGGACGGTAAGAATTTGGATCAGAAGGATCCTTACCAGGGATGGACAACACGACTGCCATTCTCCACGAGGGAAACAGCCGGACACCCAAATAAAGTTGAAGTTAAAATGTTGTCTAAGCCAGGTACAGAGTCCTCGCGCTTCTGAAGGGCCTGCTGCAGTTCCTTTAGACAGAAAGGTAGATTGTACTGTTCAGAGTTATCGGAAGAAAAGTCACAGCAAGAGGATTCCTGAACAGACTTCAGACGCTGAAAATCAGGAGAGTAGTGAGAACATGGAGAATTGTGAGCAATGGTGGACGACAGAGAATTTGCCACATCCCGTGCCTCAGTGAGAACAGTCTTCAACCTGCAGGCGGCCTATTGAGCCAGCTTGAAACCTTCCCTTTATCGTCCTCATCGCGCACAGATCCCTCAACTCTTCCAAGGGGGGTATCCGTGCCCTGACCTTGCTGGGATGTCGGAGGTCAACATTAGGTCAGAACTGGCATCCCAGGGGGTTTCTGCTGTGCAGAGAGTTAACTTTTACTCTTAAAGAAAGATGGGAAATATCTTCCTACCAATAATACTCTTTCTAATCTTATGCTTGCCCAACGTAGATGCACCAAAGTTAAGTCTTTTTTTTTTTGGTTTTGTTTTATTGTTAATTTGTTGAAGTTTACAGTCTATAATATATTATGGTGTGCTAGTCTGAAAGACTGGAGAAAAAATTATGTATTCTCTCGGCATCATGCACACTCTGAGCGTTTATATTGAGAACACTTACATGTACCCCGTCGCTCCCATGGACGCTTCAAGTACGCGTCCGAAAAAACACCTAAGAAAAATAAAATTTTCATTTTGATGTTCATTTTCTTTCTAGAAAGTGTATTTGCAACAGCGAAAAAAATAAAATAAAAGGCCCTTAAAATTTTTCTCCAGAAAATTATTCGCTAGCGATCAACGAGCGCCGCTAACAGTGTACTACGTCACATTAGTGCACCATTCACAACCTTGGTAGCTGTCAACACCAAACAAAGAGAGAGAGAGAGAATGAGCGACAGCTGGGATTATTCGGACGTTAAAGTCTGCTTTTCTCGTGCTAAAGTGACAGTTTTTCAGAATTACGAGAAATGCAGACTTTCAACCTCCCAATAACGGGCCCGAACTGTCGCTCATTCTCTCGCTCTGTTTGGTGTTGACTGCTGGTAATGTTGTGAATGGTGCACTAGTGTGACGTATACACTGTTAGCGGCGCTTGTTGATCGTAAGTGCGAATTGTAGCGAATAATTAACGGATGGGTTTTGGAGGCTAAAATTTAAAAGTTTTATATCGTCTATGTCTACCGATATAGGCAAACATCGCAAACCATTCAGGTTGGTCTTTAAAGTTATTTCTAGCTGCTACAGTAAAGAAAAGAAATCTGCCGCAGTCTTACCGCTGTCTACAATTTGCTTGGAGGGTCAGTCGGCACTAAAGTATATAGATATATATATATATAAAGTTTTATATCATTCACCGGGTTCTTCAGTACGCCCGTAGGTAAGGAAATTTACCACTCTGCACGCATTCCATTTTCCTATCAGGGATATTCTGGCCAACGTCCTAAAGTCACAAAATACGACAGTGTATGGACTGTATGCTGTTTATCAAACTCCCAAGTATGGATGTCTTCTACCTACGCATGCAAACCTCATCCGAAAAGAGCCGATTCTGATTTATTGCGCGTCTTTTGGAAATCGATTTCTTTACTCCCGAAAGGGTCCCTCTACAAATCCATAGTTGTTGCTGGATGAAACTGAAAAGAAAAAAATATTTCGCACGATACAAGAAATTTAAAAAAAGGACTTAACGCGCACTTTTTAACACTTGTATTGGAGCTTTGTAAATGTAAGAGATTTGTTTTTAGTTAAAACCTTTCCTGTTGGATGCTTTAGTTTCGGAATTAAGGGCATTAAGTCTACATTTACAGAAATGTTTCTCAAATTTCACATATTTCTGGAGATGGTTATTAACAAGGTCATTCGCGTACCCCCAACAACAATAAAAACAAAAAGGTAAGCTCTTTGACCATTTACTCCAAGATATTATTCACAACACTTCACTTTCACATTACATGCAGGGGCAGGGGAACTGAAAACTCTTGTGTAAAAGCAATTATCAGAGCACACAAACACCAGCGATAAGCCCAGGAAAGAGCTCGATATGACTGCGAAGTCATGCATATCTATTTGATTAGGAAATTGTGAACGGCTCGTTGCGTGACGAGGGTACTGCCGGCCTGTGTTTGTCGTTCTTTTGTTGGACACGGTGACGTTTGCATGGGAAAACTATCACAAAGAAACCGCTCGGTTACTGCTCCGATCGCTATACGCACCGCGCGGCACGCAAGGATCACGAGCGCTATATAGCGCTGCCAATTACTGACCCGCAGGTTATGGAAAAAATAGCTCAGGTAACAAGCTGTAAAAAATCACGCCTGGGTATTCTGACTGGCCGACGACCTGTTTGTGAAATTATTCCAGTCTCAGGTGACACGCTTGAGATGATGGTCAGGCAACGGCGCAGTTTCTGCCATACACGTTCATGGAGTTGCAGATGGTCGAATGTGACTGTTGTCTTCGACCACAAAATAGCTTATCAAGAAGAATTGATCCACAGCTTAAGCGGCTTCCTCAGGCCAGAACGTTAACATATCACGCACAGCGTGCCTTCATGATATCTTGAGGCTTGAAGCGAATATTTAAAAAAAAAACTTTCTGTAAAGTAGTTACACGATCAGGAAAAAAAAAACACCCCAAAACAAAAGACCGGATGATATACCGAAAAGTTATCCGAAGTTAACGTGACATCAAAACAACTTCGGTTCTAAGCTGTGCGCCGTGCCAGCCCTTACTGTCAGTCCTAACAACCACTGACAAACATTATATTACATGGAAAGAACGAAATGAAGACTCGGTTGTGTAATTTGTAAACAGCAGAAAGCAAGCAAAAGACACACACACACACACACACAGCTTCGCTATCTACAAGTACAAGAAGGTATAGAAAACGATGAGATTTTAAAATTAGACTCAAACGTGTCGCGAGGCTTAAAGACCTACCCGAGTGAGATTCTGGTAGGTTGAGATAATATAAATGTATTCTGCAAATTTCATCCTGTGAAACAAAGCGGTTTGTTTATTATCTAATTTCTCAAAGTTGACGATTTGCACTTATAGTCAGCAAGTCCTGCAAAATATCGATCCCGCGCGCCAATGACTTGTGACGTCACAGTCGGTATAGTCCAGATGTCTCGGTGAGCATATATTAGCCAGAAGGTGAAGCAATACGTCGGGTTCATCCGACGATCTACATTTATCGTAGCAAAGACGACTACGAAACGCTGTTCTCTAGCCTTGAAGGTTCTAAACCTTACATTTTAAAACCTGAGGATTGTGAAGGTTGAAAATCCCAAACACAATATGCTCAGGCAGCAAACGACAAAAAACGACTTCACAATACCATATGGTAAGCATCGTTGATATTCGTCAAATTTTGCAAGCTGAAGGTGACCATTACAATTTATGTTTGTCCCCTTATTTACGCATACGCTACCGGATAACATTCAGGAGCAAAGTAACGTTCGCACAGGACAGAGTAATGTGTAGGCGCAGTGAAGTCAGCTCTACACACACGAGCGAAGATGATTCATTGTCTTCTCAATCTGCACTTGGGCTTTCGAGATTAAGTATTTTCCACGGACCTTCATCTGAAGGTCCGTGGCGAGGTCCAGGAGAGGAAATTATTTTTTAATTTTAATTTCTAGAGATTCGTGTTTCTCCTTGTGATTTCATGTTCGAGGCATTAACAAGTGATCTGAAACGCATCTTTTGAGCGTGATATGTCACCAATCGGGTAGGTCTTTAACTGTAATACAGTTACTGTAAACAGTCTTACCATCGACACAATGACTTGGCCAGAAGATTAGCTGCTGATTTTATTCCACGTCTGCCAAAGGCATTGCACGCACCACTTGCTGCCCACCGCATGAAGCTTTTAACAGTTCGTCTATTGCACTGCTGATAACGCCCACCCATGACGCGGCTGACAGACATTTAAAATAAAAAGAAAAACCAGGTAAAAAGGGTGGGAAAAGAAGCAGCCACAGAGAAAGCATGCACACAGCTCACGAGCAAGGTTTTGACGACTCCGCGCACTCACACTGATCGACAGTAAAATTTGATGTTCGTCAGGTCCATTAGCTCAGCTGCAAAAACTGTTATTTTTTTCTTACGTTTCTCTTCCAGGTGGGATTGGCGATGTTTTCTGGGTTCCATTATTAGCTTCATGGCAGGAAAACGGATATCAAGCTTACTACCCCACTCTTCAAAGATATGCTTCGTGTTTCACTACCACCCAATGTGACGAAAGGGTAAATGTACTGATGGAGGTCGGGGGAGGGAGGACAAGCCACTCTGCGAAAGCCGTCTGCGCCCACTCATGCTGACCACCTTACTGTTTCTTATGAACATAATGAATTAATCGCCTACATTTTAATCGTTATTAGCTAGTTGAAAGATCACAAAAGAATGTATGATTGATCCAAGTGCACATGTTCTTTTGGATATAGATGTAAATAATACTATGGCTTGCGGCCAAGCAAAGCACACCTGTATATACGTACGAAAGCAGAGTGAAACCAATACACAACCCACAACCACGCATGCACACGCACACACACAGAATGACGCAAAAAAAAACCCAAACAAAAAAAAAAACCATGTAGGACAGGAATGAAGCTGTGGCATCACAACGGTCGCTTAACGTACACCAAGCTCCGCCTAGTGTTACAAGCTGCTGATGGAGAAGCACAAATTGCTGCTGCACACGTGCACTACCGGCGGTGGCAAAACAGTGATGTGCGCTCCACAAACAGGTGCACAGATGCCTGCTGGTAATATACAACCTCGAAATTCGCAATTGCGAAAAAAAGGTCCAATTTTACTCGAGAATTTCATCTTCCTTATCTTTCTTGCAAGGAACTCTTACCCTTTCCTTTCATTTCAGGATATTGGTTGGCTATACGGGAAGTGGGGGTGGAGTTTAAGCTGAGGCAGAAAAGACCCCCCCACCACCAAAAAACAAACAATAGAAGCTACGATAGAGAAACAGTATACTATTCTCACCTACATGTGTATTTGCAGTTCCAACTTTACGCCCTTAAGCAATGCGTATCTGTTACTCGATCGGCGCTCTTCCGCGCTATATCTATAGACCTCATAATTCGTATACATCCTGTTTGTTAGGGAAGGCACGCTCGACACTATTCCAAAACCGAAAAAGCCCACCTGCGTGTATGTCAGCTTTCTTGTACCCACCATCCATTGTCGACAGCATCTTGTGCTGTGACACAAACCTTTTTGCTTGGTGTGCTGGCTTGCAACCTCAAAGAAAAGCGGGGAGGGGAGAAATGATGAAGAGGTGGGAGGGTGCAGCATGCATCCGTTTGGCAATGACACTGGTGAGTATCCCTGTAAGCCAGTTGAGCACTCGCACGCGCCAGAAGCAGTAACGTGTGCTGGGGATGCTCTAGTGGAGTACTGCGAGCGGTGGCTGCCTCGACAACACGGGCCAAAGCAAGGTTTCGTGGCTGTAACCCCTCCTTTCCCTTCTTGACACTGTCAAGCCAGTCTGGCTGTCACGACGAGCTCGGCCGGCTTAGCAATGAAATAGCCAACGTTTACCGCCACTGCAGCTTTCGTCCTAGCCAAATAGTTTTTTTTTTTTTTAAGTATACTGACGCACTCATCATTGTGGTTTGCTGCAGCTCTCCTCTGCCGAAAAGCTGTTGGAAGAGTCTACAGGCTGGTATATCGATCTCGGACTGGAGGGAGCTGAAGGCGAACTAACTCGTAGCTAACAGCTTTCGGAGGCACAGAGTCTGGTGGTGCTAAGAGTGTCTGATCAATTCGCCGGCTGCCCCACGCGCCCTTTCCCTGCCCCACGACGTCAACTGGAGAGCGACGCAGGGACAGGAACAAGTGTGCTCGACCGTGCTCGCACGAGAACAGGACAGACAAGGTGAGTGAACGTTAGTTACAACTTTTGTCTCTCACCACGGAGCACGCTTGTTAAAACTTTTGTCTCTCACCACGGAGCACGCTTGTTAAAGAAACCCCTTCCCTTTGCTCGCTCAGTGCTACTGAACTTTCATCTTTTCCTCTGACCTTCAGTGCTAGCGGGGTAACGGATTATATGGGCCAACTCCTTTTGCTTTGTCTCTCTCGTGAGTCGTGTCAGTGTAACCTCGCCCGCCTGTCTAGTGATAAAGCGCACAGCCGCACCAACAGTTGCTTCTCATACATATTTAACAACAGAATCCAGCAGAGTCATGGGAATAAACTCAATCAAGCAGCACGACACCTTGCAACTTTCGTCGCGAAAATCTTGCAGCACAAACCGGGACGACACGCTCTGTGTACCGCCGTCTTCCACTCCCAGTTCTCATAAAACTTCCTGGGTGCTAGGACTATACTGTTGTTTTATGACTGTGTGCTAGGAATTTAATCACAGCGTGAATCTAGACGTCGGGGCCGGGCAACGAGCTTGATGCGACAGCGAGAAGCAGGGGCTTTTGTGTTAAGGGTCGCGTCACTGTTTATGCCGCAGTCGCCAGAAGCTACTTGATGTAAACGAAAACAGCGCGCGGCCATGACACAGTGGGTGAGGGTGGCCGGTCGCTGGTCATAACGGGCAGCACGCGAATAATAAATGCGATCTAATCTTTTAGGTGTAGTCCTGATGCTCGTAAAATGCTTGTTCGTTGGGATGGGAAAGCTCTTCAACCTCACGCTTATTTCGTGCTATAGAGTGGGTGGTTGTGTGAGGAGGGGGTCATGAGCATGTGTGTGTGTGTGTGTTTGTGTGCACGAACATCAAATCCGTCTGTATATACACATACGTGTATGCACGAACGTACATTTCTAATCCAAATTCATGAACATCATGTATATTTGTACGTATGTATCCTCTTGTATGGACTAGGAGACAAAAGTACGTCGAACACAAAAATATGTCACAGTCCACTGATGAAGTGGGAGAAGAATCTGCTGCAGTGAAAGAAAGCTAGAGTGTACTGAATGTAATGCTTTCCTCTCATTGCGCAGAAGCAGAAAATTAAAGACAGCTGTGAGGCAATTCTATTCGCCAGGAAAGAAGAAAAGAAAAACAACTGTCCTGATAACCAAATGGGAGCTTATCTACAGTAAACATCTTTTTCATTTTTATTTGAAAGCCGCAGAGAATCCAAGAAGGAGAGAGCGGTGTTGACACGAGTTTACCTGCCGGCGGACCCTCCCACCCCCGTACACAAAGAAAACAAACACAAATAACTTGCATTACCCCGGTTTCCAGTGGTTTCTTAACTAGTGCATGCCGCTAATGACTAAACTGCCTTGCATGAATGCGCAGCCGCTGGAGACTTCCGTGGTGGAGTCATTTTTTCTCTACCAAGTTAATAAATGTCACGTAAGAAGAAAGCGAACTAAATAAACACAGTATGTTCGACTGAAGGGCCAATCTCTGTTTTACGTTGGTGCAAATCGTTCGCACCATCGGCATTGTTGCATGTTTGCATGAGATGTACAAAACAGGATAGATAGTGGAAGAAGAAGAAGAAAAAAAGAAAGCAAGTAACCATAAGCCTATGAAGCCACGCTTTTTTTTGAAAGAAATCAGATCATTAAGTCCTTAAGATTATACACAATTGTGCAGAGAGTACGACTTGCAGATGCGTAAGTAGAGACAACGCTATAGTCCGTAAATGAAAAGTAGGCACCAAGATATTTATTGCCAACAGCTGCTGAAGTGCTAGTAAATTATAGCAAACGAATACGCTCTCTGAAAAAAAGTAGCATCGCCGTTCTGTCTTTGCCAATTTTCTGCCAAATAGTATTCTTAAGGTCGCATGCAACGATAAAAGTAGTATGATGCTGGGGGGAAAAAATCCCTCAAAAGGTCGAGCACCAGATTTTCGCTCCCAAGAACACTTTAGTGTCTGTCTTCACTAAAAATATCAGACAAGACGCACAATCCAGCATCCAACGACGACGCTTTACGTTCTGAAAACAGTAAACGATCAGCCGCAGTGATTTACCTGGCTAGTCCACCTGTGACGAAGCGCAAGCGGAAACGATCATTAAAATATCTGCTCATAACGACAGAAGTGGCAAGGTGCCAGGTTCTCGCTGGAGCTAGTATCAGCACTAGCTTTTTTCCTCCCCGGGGACTCTAGCAGACGCAGGCTGTCATACTCGTGTGTTCATTTTGTTCAATACTGCTTCTAGTTTCCACCAGAAAAATTTAGAGTCTCATTTGGCTGGCATAGCTATCGACGCATGTATGCTTTTTTTCTGGTCTCATGAAAGACAACGAACTTTGTTAATATTTCAGGCACTTCGTTGGAACGTCCCTCCATTTTTAAAGTCTGACTTACCTGCGCGTGATTTCTACTCACACTAACTTACTATTCCTGCTTTATATCGACATTTGAAGTACTTTTAATACAAATTATATAAGGTGATTTGCTTTTACTTATTTCTTTATGTTTTAAGGTGAATTTAGTCACACGTTGACATTTGTATATGTCTTGATGGCAGTGGCATGCTCACGTCGCAGGACTTTTTCCAAAGTGTCGAAAACTGAATGTCTCCTCTGTTTTGTGGTTTTCGTTTACGAGTTAGTGTCTTTTTAATCTGTGTCAATCTGTGACTCAGCAAAAATTCAACTATTGCGCAAGAGCA
This sequence comes from Marisa cornuarietis, assembly GCA_004794655.1. Lineage (NCBI taxonomy): Eukaryota > Metazoa > Mollusca > Gastropoda > Architaenioglossa > Ampullariidae > Marisa > Marisa cornuarietis. The sequence goes on from SMMW01000651.1 coordinate 5,683,653, forward strand.
GCAGTAAAGAGTTCGTCCAAAACGGTCTAAAGATTTTTCCCATCAGTTCTGCTAATAGTGAGAAGGAAACGTGGGGAAAATCTTTGCTGCATGCCGTTTCTGCTACAGACGGCCAGAAGACTACTTGTTTAATTCGACGATACTTGAACAGCCGGCTTATCAGTTTATGACTCAATACAATGACTTTTTCTGTAGCATTAATTATTGCGATGTGATGATACGCGCCACAAGATCGATTAGAGCAAAACAAAACGTTTGTTTCCTTAGAACAATTATTTAGAGATTTATTGCTGTAAATGTATTCAGCAACAATAACAATAATTAAAGTTAATCAGTATAGCGCAATGTCTCAGCCAAAAGGGAAGCTCACTGCGCATAAAGGATCCACGAAAATGTAAAACGAGGAACAATGCGAAGACTCGCTGCGTTCCGGCAGTAAAGGGGGATCACTGCAGATTTAACGGTGACGACTCCAGAAAACAAGGGTTAGAGACAACGAGAGAAGATTGAGAATATACTGAGAAATCTTGAAAATATTAGGAAATGTCAGCATATACTAAGCAGCAAAAAAAAAAAAAAAAAAAAGGCCTGCGTCACCTTACACTGCAACTCAAAGCGAGTGAAACACGCCAGAGTGGAATCCAGACAATAGATCAGTTCGCACTTCAAAAGAACGTTATAACAATTCAGCTGCTGAACAGAACAAGGGAGCAAAAGCAGCGGAAGCACAGGTTAACATGAAGATCCATCACTTTCATCCAAATAGAAACATAACGCAGAAACAAAATCAAGGAGAGCCGATCCCCTCAGCCTATTAGGCGAAGGGCTATAACTCTCGTTCTCATTGAGAGTAGTGCTTCCTGATGTGGTGATGATGATGTGCATTTATAATGCGCAGGTATCCATTCAGAAGAATGTTCACTGCGCAGCAAAAACAGAAAAGAAGAAAAAAAAATACCAGGAAAGTAAAATAATAATAAAGACAGAAATGGTGCTTGGTTGTTGAAGTCCGTAAACAAATGAGTCTTCAGTCTTTTCCGAAACGTGGTTGATGAGGTGATGGTTGACAGTGATGGCAGGGCATTCCACAGGTTATGTGCCGCGTTTTTGAAGGCCCTGGCTCCAGTGCGCTTCTTGTTTGTGTCTTCCACTGCAGCGAGACAGAAGCGTGACTGGGAGCCAGAGCGCAGGCCACGTGACGGCTGGTAAGGAGGAACTACCTCTTGCAAATAGTCAGGAGCAGTTTTGAACATATGCTGAATTATATCAAATTTAAATATTCCAAAACACAATTTTAAGATAAATATTTTAATATTTTTACTAGAAAAAATAACCATAATGTTAAAGACTGCACAAGACGATTTTTTTTTTTTGGTTTGGGGGCCTGATTTAGTGGCCCAGCACTTGCTGATTGAAAGGAACGGATTTACTATTTCCCTGTGCTTTGTGCATATGCACATAAAGGGTATTTATGTTCAGGCTGCATTCCATCGATTTTAGAAAGACACGAGCAATGAGGATTTTGGCAGGGGCTCATTAACTGCGAACAGGTTAAAATACCTTGTTGCTGTTTTTTTTTTCAACGAAGCGTTAAGCCCATTATCTTGCAATCTGATCTGAATGTGCCTTGAGCCGTGTGTGGCGAAGTAAAAAATAAGACATTTCTGTGGGCATCTTTCCATGGAATATATATATATATATTTTACATTTTCTTTTTTGAACTCTTTTTAAGTTACCCCCTCCATTCTACTACCCCCATCCCCCCCCCGAAAAAACGTTAACCGAAGTTGAGGGTATTTCATCAGGGTCGGTGACGTACGGTAACATCCAATCAGAATTTATTAGCTTTCAGACTGCGGACAGCTAGTCGGAAGCCGGGTACACGCGTAGCGGTCTTTTGAGTAGTTTCACTGTAAGCATCAGCCATGGCTAAAGAAAGTTTTGAAGCAAAAAGAAGTTCCGAGTGGAAAAAATCACTTATTCTGCTACCGGTTGTTGGCGATGTAACCACTATTTTACACAGGGAGCAGAAAAACAGCAAAATCAAAAAGCCATCAAGTTTGTACGCGATGGCCATGTACAGCAAGTGTTCGTTGCTTCCAGCAGCCAGGAAACTTTCCTGATTAAATGCAGAGTTCTTGCTTCCATGAAGCAGATTTTTTGTATGGTTTATGTAGAACTGTCTGCCGACGGATCGACGAAGGAAGTTTACTGCGAATGCGTTGCAGGATGAGTAAATTCTATTTATTAGTTTGTTTCCACAGCTAATATACTAAGAATCCATTCTCTTGAGCCTTCATTTCTGATCAAAGGGTGTGTCCGCAAACACATTGAACAGGTTTACATTATTTCAACAGCTGAATTATCCAAATTAGTTCTGTATTCGTGGTTATTGGACTTAATGAGCAGTATACAGTACATTTGGGGTAAAAGAAGAAAGCAGTGTACTTTATTTTTAAAACTATGTATTATAATATCCAAAGTTTGTTTTTGTTTTTTGCATTTTTTCTACTGTACTAGGCAAACAGGTCAGTGATTTTTCATACCCAAGATGTAATGTTGTGACGTAGTCGATTGAAGATGGGCCATTTATCTGAAATCCCGACACGAAGTGTCGACCGCATACTTTAATTAGAGTGCGCTTTCGGCACAAAGTTCTCTCTTCGGATCGCTTGCAGCCACAGTTTTCTTCTTTTTTTGAGCTTTTAGGCCTTTACCCATCGGGATACTAGAAAATATTAACGTTTCTCCTCTCTCTCTGTATTTTGATCTACGATTGTGGCAGTTAATAACACAACAGTGATCGTGCTTACCCATCTCGATCTGTACCCGCCTTCCGCTTTGACCACCGACGAGTGCGTACTGCGCATGCGCTGAATAATTGACGAAATAGGGTCTTCGTTTCTACAGACCTACCGTTGGAGCTATTTTGATGTTTCTCAAACGAAGGTGCTGGCCACCTCAGGTAAGCACTTGACATCGCACGTCTGAGCATCGCTTAACGAGACAGCGATGAGACCGTCAGCTGTCCACTTATCTAAATAGAAAATAATATTGCACTAGGTCGAATATAACAGTGATTGTCAATTGTCATATGTTGTAAAGCTAACTTCCTGTAATAGCAAAACACGTTTTGCTAAAAAATGATTGAGCAAATCACTAACAGACGTATGCTGCGCCATCTCAGAAACTCTGCGTCCAGCAGATATGTCCATTTATCACTTTCTTCTCAAATACCAAACGATACCACAAGCAAACATGTAGTTAATGTAGTTAACAAGAAATCTCAGCAACAAAAATTCTCACCACCACTCCTCCATCCAGTCACGATCGTAAATCTGGATTACGAAAATCTCAACAACAGCAACCACCACCAGCTACCCGCTCCGAAAAGCTCGATTACAACGGACGACATGAGCCATGAAAATCGTCAGAACGAGTTGATGATTGATGGGTTTTACATTTGTTTGTGTAGACACTTCGTGACAGCTGAATGTGTGTGCAAAGGACGCGGTGTGCGGCTGCCGCTCATGTTGAACAGATGGCCAGGCCTGAAGTGTGCAACGTATTGATGCACTTGGACGAAACCTTGTTGCTAGACGATCACGTGCTGCTGCGGTACCCTAACAACGTCTTAAGTTCGTAAGTTGTTGGTTGTGAAATGAGAAAGAATAATGTTGCTGCAGATTTGCTACGGACCTGGAAAAACCAGACGACGGACTAAAAAGGCACAAATGCAGGATTACATCCAGCTTCATTGTGAGTGTTTGAACCTGACGACCATCCTTTTGGATGGAATCCGTGGCGTGTAGACCGAGAGGTCTAGAGACCTCGACCATCATAGAAATAACGATTCTTGTGCTGACCTCGGAGGCGGACATTACATGCAGTCAATATGTACGGCCAGACTATGCACTTTCAAGATGTTCATATGAAAGCGTAATGTCTGATATCCACAAAATGTTCCCGAGTCTTTCCTACCTGGAGATAAATACAAAAAAGCCTAGACTTCACTTACTGAGTTTACTACTGACACGTTCCTGAAAGCACGAACGCAAGCTGCTTTGTATTGGAGTGCTTTAAATGGTACTGCTGCTCGCTGGTTTTTGTATGTTAAAGACGATGGTGAACAGGCTGAGATCGTCCTGTAAATCGTCTTGCACATAAAATGCATGTTTTGTGAATAAGTGGTTTTCTACCATTTAAGTGTTATCAATTTTAACTTACCGTATATAAAACGGAAATTAGTTTTACCACTAGTGATTAAGAATATGTATAAGCGTGAAGGATGAAGCAATTCACGGGGGGTAGTAAGCATATAGTTTATATTGCTTGTGAGTAGCGCATGCCTGCTGCTTGTTTTGTCTGGTATCATACTTTGGGTATGGGCGCTGGAGGAACTGTCCATGAACCATGCAACAAGTCGTTCGCTTGTAGATGGCTAGATCTGACCAAGTCCTTCATTGACATTCCCCCCTTCCGCTACTTTCCAGCGCTGGGGGCCTGATTGGTTGTGGTGTGGCGATATCGATTCTTAGATAGAAGTGCGACCAGCGGCTACACAATTATCTCGACTGGGTGAAGAGTGGTGAAGTTTTCAGCCATCGGAAACGCGGGGTTCAGCCACAGGCAAAGTGTGGGTTTGTGGGTGAGGGGGATGGGAAGGTGGAAGGGGAGGGGAGCGGGAGGAGCAACATCTCGTTAGTTCACGGCGAGAAATCCCGCTTACACTTGGGCATGTGGGTGTGTGCGTCTGTGTTCTCTCTGTGTGCGTGTGTCTCCACGACATATCCTCAAGTGTAGAGCGTGCGCAAACAAATGATGATCGTGCCAGTCATGCGCCTGGCCAAAGGCACTGCGCTGCCCGGGTCGGGGCCCGTCTAGAGGATTACCGCTGCAAGTGTGCACGCTTTACAAAGATCAGACACGCCGCGGCCTCGGTGCATGCGCATTATCCCAAGGGCAGCTGTCTGGCCACACCACTCGTCGGATGGCTTGCCGGTCTGATCCTCGGCCCTCGCCAGCTGACCTCGGGACTCTCTGGACAGTCGTCCTCGGATGTCTTGGCAACGACGGTATGTGTTTTAAAAACTGTTTGGCGTCTGTATGTAGGAGCAGGATGGCACTTTGTTCGGTAATGCTATTCGCACTAGCAAGCTCACTGACCAGGCTTTACATGTCTTCGGAACAGCTTCGTTACATCAACACGCACCCAAAGGTTAATAATTGTTCCAAGTCTGTGACGCTAACAGGTAAAACATTCAATACAACAGAAAACAAAATGGTTAGAAACTAGCTTCTCGATGACATGCCTCGAAATGCAAAATATCATTAGCCAATATACGCACCCGATTGAGCTTTTCTTATTTTTTTGTATCCATTTAGCCATGAAAGAACGTTCTGTATAACATTCTAAACAACACGAACAGATTTTTTATATTAACGATCAAAGTACATACAGACGTAACAGCGTTAGAAATACATATCCACGACACAGGTGAAATAAAAACAGACATTCATTCCATACACATATAGCATGGGATGTGAAACGAAGCTAATTCACGACTTAAATACACGTATCTGAAAAAACACAATATCAATGTGTTCTTGATTATTAGGCAGAGTGCATCTTCAACTACAACTTTGAACAAACGTTCTTTCAATTTCACCATTTATAATCTTTACAGTCGCTGTTTACAGGTCAACACTTTGCTAGTATCATAGAATAGTCAAGGTGTTGGAAAACAATAACAAGGTCTAAACTCTAAAGCCTCGCCTTTTTATGCCAAAAAAAGAAAATAACAAATCAAAAGCGCTGAATAATTAAATTTCGATTTTTTCTCCCATGTTTATCTATGAGTTACGCGCGTTTAAAAGAAAGGAAGCGATATAAACCCTTTTATATTTTTAATTACAACCTTTTATATAACGCTTACTGTTCTTGTTCCCTTCCCAGCACGTGCGTTCAAGCGTGTCCGAGCTGGGGGCTTAATGGGACTCCGCACGGAAACGTCCCTCCCTTTGTCTGTCAAGCGATCGATGGCGTAATTGTTAACCCCGACGCTGGTCGGTAGACTGGGAAAGGGTGTCAGACGGGCTGCATGCATGAGATAACACCCTAAACTAATTTAAAGGCAGCAATCTCTTGCCCACAGCCTAGATAATGGGTTTGTGCAGCTAGCAACAGGCAAGCAGGTTGCACTGTAGTGCTGTGGCAGTGGCCATCATGTGTCAGCTACTGGTTGAGGTCAGACCTCAGAGCCTTAGACTCATAGTGAACCTCGTTCATGACGCATGCTGTCCAAATGCACGGGGTCGCCACCACGTCCCCTCCCTCCCATTCAGACAGAAGGCGAGGAGGAAGGAGCTTAAACAGTTCATTTTTCACAAAGGACGAGGATGTTTTTCTTATTTTTAATTATTTAAAACATTTGTTGACAATTTTTCTTCCCCACTTTCTTTCTCTTTAAATACGAAGCTTCAAAACTTGCTCGACCCATGAGCGATCGCGAGCAGCTGAAGAGGTGACGAGCGTCACCTGCGTTTATTCGGCGAAGTGAGCGACAAGGTCAGTCAGGCGTAGCTGTAAACATGTTGCTCATTGCCACATTTTGGAGGTTAAAGTTTCACATTTTTGTTCCCGTGTTTGTGTTGGAAAAATAAAACGGTTACGAAAACTTGCCCCACTGCAAGACAACAGTGACGTACCCATGTAACAGTACACTTAATTCTCATCTCTCCCATTCCCTCCCCAAACAACTCTGACAGAAGACGTCAGGTTAAAAAAGACAATGTCAGTGATTTTTACAACTTCGTCTGACCTTCAAATTAATGCAACTTTCACGGCGGCAGTCCCCTGATATAATACAAGGAAAGGATGGTAGCCCGTTGAAATCTTTTCCCACGACATTTCTGTCTCTGCAGCGTTGATGGAAGTGCCACTCAACCTGGTGACCATTAATATTCTTTTCTCTCCCCGTCTTTTGTGTGTGAGAGAAAGAGGGGGGGGGAGGGCTTCTTACACATACCCAACCCCAGTAAATCACTGCGCGCACTAACAATGCATTGCAAAACGTTGTCTTGTAGTGCACGTGTAGCAAAACATGGGCAGGAAAGATCTAGTGTTGAGAGGACACAGCCATGATGGATGAGCTTTTAAGCTGCTCTCGTAGTGGCGGCCTCCAGCGCCGGTCGATGTGTGCACAGGCAGATGTAAGGGCCAGGCCCCTCGCACTCGTCCAGCTGGGGCGCAGGACAACACTCGCCCGTAATAATCGTACTACGCATAGTGAAGAATTGTCCCACGCGCCCGTGACGCAACTGACTGTGGTTCGATCTCTAGTTTCGCGGATCTGATATACCAACGGCACTCCTGCTGTTGTCACAAGGAAAAGCCAACACTGTCAACTATGCCTGGCAATTGCCATCAAATGCTGTCTACAGCAGTGGCTGCAAGCGAAGGGACACGAAACCTTGTCAGTTTTGAACTTTTTTTCTCTCTCTGTCTCGGGCGGCCCGGTGGCGCAACGGTTAGCCCCTGCCACCAATACAGTGAGGGTTAGATGTCCTAGGTTCAGCTCTCGTATCGGGCACCTGTCTTTTCTCTGCACGTGGCATCTGTTTACATGGCTGGTTGCCTTGCCGTGATATAGCCTTAGTTGCTAACTCGACGTAAAACACCACTTCCTCCACCTCTCTCTCTTTCGCCGTCCCCTATCAAATAAGGAAAACGATAACTTATTTACGCTATGTGCTTATTGTGTAAGCTTGTCTACTATGATTTTTTTTTCCTTAGACTGTAGATATATGTCTATGTGGTGTGTATGTGTGTAAGGGATGGGGTGGTGGGTGAATGGAACTTTTTCAGTTAGTAAACGTTTAAGTAGGATATGGAATGCGCTATGAGCCACACCATGGAGAAAAACGCTACATAATTTCTCTGATGATGATGGCGATAATGATGTTTTGAATTAGTTCACTGAAGGAAAATGAACGAAAAAAAAACAACAGAAAAAGCTCTTTTTCTTCCATTCCGCCTTTCATGGGGGGTAGAATCGCATGCATTCTTGAGATCTGGAAGCGCACCAACGAAGATTATCTTCTCACTGATCTTATTCCTAGATACAGTTTATTTATATAGACATAGACGTGTACCGTATTACTATTGTAAGTCACATAAAACAATCCGTGCTCGCTAATTTTCGAGAACTTTGGAAGGAGGGAGTCTAATGGCTGCACACAGCAAATTTCAGTACACCCTATGCAGTTAATTAGTAGCGTAGCCAACGGCAAGGATATAAATAAAGTGCCTGGGAGAAAACCCTTTGAAGCGAAAGTGGGTTGGGGTGGCCGGTGGCGGCGGCGGGTAGTGGCGATAGAGTGAAGCGCGGAGAAAGAGAGGGAGACTGCATGCGGAGAGACTGCCCTTCGCGTGCAGGCAGTTTCCATAGTGACGTCATACGCCAACAGGCAGGCAGGAAACACATCTTAACGGGAGAGGGTAACCCAGTCACGAACACCTCTAAAACACACGTCCTGACCCAGTAATGGAATCATGCCGACCGTGGAAAACCCGACCACAAAACACGTGTGACCTGAGCCTGGGCATCGATTGAAACTTGCACAATGGCAGGTAATCAATAAACAACTGCGCTGGCATAAAACTACAGCATGGCGTGTGTTTGTAAACACCTGGCCGGCTCTCTTTGTACGGGGAACCCGTGTTGGAGGCGCGCGGCTAGAAGGGGTACGATTACGCACGCTTGAGCAGTTTATCCACGCACACCTCGTGCACGTTGCTACACTACCACTAGTACTACTGCCACTGGTAGTGCAGCCAGTACTGGCACTTCCCCGTACACTACCATGCTGTGATGTTGCGGCGGTGAAGGTTTCTTTGTGATGTCAGAACAAAGCGTGACATTGCGAATGGGACAGACGCAGGAAAGGAATGTATGCTTTGCCTAGGCTTTGTTTCGGGACTGCGCCGGTCCGACGTACTGGCCGCGTGCGATCGTCTTTCTAGTTTTGGCGCTCAGGTAAGTGGTGTATCACGCTGATTAAAACTTCCTTTGATGGCGTGCCCCGCGCGTAACAAGGAGGCAACTGTGCCGCCACGTGAAAACGTCATTACTAATAATATTGACATGCATTCGCACAAACAGGAAGCTGTCTCCTACAAATATGTTCTTTAGACGTTTGATGCGAGCAGTTGCTGTTTACTTCGAGTACTTGTGATTCCAGCCTGATAGCTTAGATGCTGTTGAGAACTGTTGTACAGCTGTATCAACCATCATTTTAAGACATCACGCCTGATTGATACCACTTTGCCTTCTCCCTACAACCTGGTTTGTTTTCATGCTCTTGTCGGTGGAACAGGGAGGGTGGTGGTGTGCATTTGTATGAGCACGCCTGTGCAATTGTGTGTGTAGGAGAAAGTATAAGCCGTAACTCTTTGAGAGGTTCGACCATTTGTTTTATGAAAGGATTACGCCGAACATTTGCTGTTATCTTAAATATGTCCATATCTTGGTTTGTCAGAGATGTATCTTTAAGTGCCATTGAGTTCAGTGCATTTTTCCCAAGAAAATCTCATATTTCTCAAAGTATGTTTGAAGCTAATATTTTTTTTTAGCTTCGTATGTGTCCTAGAACACAAGAGAGGACTTCTTCAGATAATGATATTATCTCCCCAAGCTGGGACAACAACTGTCATTTTGTTTTTGCTCTTTTTTTTTTTTTTGGTGTGTGTTAAACTCGAATGTAGGGTACCGTCCCTACCACATATGCATCTTGATTTCTCGTCTCCGTGACAGCTTAGGAGCAGTTCTTATCTTATCAAACAAGAAAACTGAGAAAAGACATAGTCACGCTTCTTGGACCTCCCCTTGTATAGACTGGTAGTAAGGGTCAGTGGAAATGGAGATATAGTCCTCTTACAACTGGTGCTAACTGGAACAGAGTTGAAGTAGGCACGGTTAAAACGACGAAAGCGGTATACAAAAGGAAATACAGTGCAGATATAAAATCACTCGTAATGTACATAACCAGAGTTTGTATAGCTACTGTCCATACAGAAGTCTCTCCGAGGTAAAGCAGTAATCCACGCTGTATGTTGAAAGCAGCAGTAGTATGCAGAGACTGTGTGCTTCGTCGAACAAAATGCCAGCGAAAAGCTGTCTCCGTCTTTACACACTCTTTTGCAGATTCAGTTTAGCCCTGGCATAACCGACTGCCGCGTCCCTGTGTGAATTTCACCAATTACGGTTTTTTTTAACCCTTGAGCCGCAAATGTGATAAGACAAAGTGCGGTATCCTTTGTGCCTCGGGGCGCCCGGTAGTGTAGTAGTTATTACACTCGCTTATCACCACTGCAGTGAGAAACTCTGGGTTCAGATCTCGTCTCGGGGCACTCTCTGTATGTGACACTTGTCCACAGGGCCGGGCGTGGGGGGTTTTCTCCGGTTTCCTCCACCTTCCTCTCTCCTTTATAATGCGATATCTACCTACCTACCTACCTACCTACCTACCTACCTATGTGCCTCTGCCTTGAAGTTGAGCAGAATGAGCCACGACAGCTCGGGACTGTGGTGAAATCTGTAACAGCGTGCTCAGAATCACAGTTCCACCGGCATTAAAAAAAAGTTATTACACTTCCTGCTAACAGGGCTTTCTACTTTAACAGATTGTTTTCGCTCTTTTCGAGGACAGTGCAAACACTGCGAAAGAACGGGCAGCCACCTCTCTCAGAGATATGAACAGGGTGTGTGTACACAGGCTGACTCCGATGCCCGCAGAAGTTCAAGGGCCCGCTTTGCATGCAGTAGAGCGAGCAAGCACCGGAGAAGAAAGAGAAATTGATTCAAAGCGATAAAAACTACATCGGTCAACAATCCAGGAAGAATGTTTAAAAAGCGCAGTTGGCGATTATCATGAGGCTGTGGTGGGGAAAAGAGTGGTATGTGTGCATGTAGAAAGTAACTCGAGACAGCCAGCCACAAGGCCTTTTTGTTTTGTAAAATTGCAGCAACAAAAAACGTCGTCAGCTGGCAAACATATTAGCCAAGATGGGCACAGGGCAGTCTGACCCGAGCCGAACACCTGTTAACGTGAGCCATATACACACTAGTCACGTGTCATTTAGCTTCCACGATAACGTTTGCCGCTCATCCTCAAACGTTTTCACTCTCAAGCAAGGTTGCCTTGTGAGTCCCATCTTAATAATTTTTCCATCTTTAATTAATGAACTTTGAGATTTATAAATGTTGTCACGGAATACAGCTTATACCAGGCGTCACTGAACTCCCATTAGCGTTTGACAACACCCTATTCTCTGTAACTTCGGTTGGATCGAAAAACTGTAGTGTGCAGCTGTTAGACTGAAGGTAAACTTTACCAAACCTAATGTAATGCTTTCAGGAAAAGATGATAATTGTCTGCTAAAGAGATATGGAGGTATGGAGGTGAAGTAATCAAATTATAAACTCTAAAAAATATATGTGTCTATTATTCAGTAGCTGGAGCAGTTTCAGCTTTGAAAGAAGGTAGTACTGAAGTTGCTGAAATTGGGAAGACTACGCGGAAAGTGCCATGCTTCAGTTTGAATATCGTTTTGAAACTATTTGTTCACAGATTAGACCTGTTTTTAGGTCTGGGAGTGCATTGAAAAAAATTCAAATGTGACATGGTGATATATAGCTTTTATATGTTCCCTACTCTCCCGTTGGCTGAGGCCTTTATAATGTGAACATATCCATGACGTCATGCTGGTGATTTTATTCTGTGCATGGTGGTGATTGTAGGCATATATCTTGAGAATAGAACTGGGGGTATTCACTAAGATTTGCACCCAGATTTACCAAATCATTAGAAACAAAATTGCTACACACTAGACCTTTAAGGCTTATTTCTGAGGTTCGCTAGCGTATCGGTCTCTGCGCAGCCTTTGTGCTACTCTTACATTATGATCACGAGCGCTGGGTTAATTTCTAATAGCGTACGGTCATATTCTCTTTATTTGCTCACTCAAGTTTTGGGGTGGCTTTAAATACTTAATTTTTGTCTAAGCATGTGGTCTTTGTCAAAGGCATTGTCTTAAATGCAGTAAATCAGGGACCGTAGTTTTCAAGACAGACTAAGTCGTTTTCCCAGGGCAAAATCGGAGACTGAAGGAAAAGGGTCGTTTTTCTGAAATTATAAAGCGGTCTCCAAGCCCCTCGGACAATGCTTTATCTTAGGGCGCTTTCTAACTAAGGCTCCTGGCGTAAAACCACATCTGCGGGGTCTATATATCGCTTTCTAACTTTGGAAACAAGACGCTTGTCCTTGAATTCCCCGTGTTGTGCCGAGCAACAACTTGCCCACTCCTCATGACTAATAATAATAATAATAAAAATAAATGAAGATGTTCATAGCACACATTCACACTCATAGAGAGCATGGTCTTAGCGCTTAAAACGGGGAAGAGACATGGACTAAATGGATACAACTCGAGGGACGGAAGAATAAACGACAGTACTGACGACAAACAGAAAACAAAGAAAACACAAGAAGGCACCAAGTAACAGGAACAGAGAATATAGTGATTCTGCAGAGAAAGATAGGAGATTAGTCAAAGCGTGTGTGTGTGTGTGAGAGAGAGAGAGAGAGAGAAAGAGGCAGAGACTAAGCTTTCTGTGAATGTGTATTTGCTTATGAAACACATGGCGGATGTTGTTGTGAGCGACTCTTTCTGCACAGTTCTTACAGTAGCTTGGCCCCATCCAGGTAGGAAAACGACGCGTATATATATATATGTGTGTGTGTGAGAACATGCACTTTAGTGCTGCGCGCTCTGTGCCGAACAGCAAAGTCCACAAATGCCTTGCTGCATAAAAACGAACACTTAGAACAGAGACAGCAAACGCGTAGAACATAACTTTCCAAGTCTGAGTGACGCGTTTGCTGTCTCTTTGTAGTTTCTCTGCAAACTATTCGCTCGTCTTTGGTCTTTGACGATACTCTTTTGTGCTCACTGCTTTTCTTGGATGTGCAGATGATGACATGGGTATGCCACAAGCATGAGTAAAGCCCGGGCAACGTTGCTGGAGCTAGTTAGGATGCTGCTGCTGCTGTCCCTGTGTCAGGTAGACGGGGCGCTGTCTGTGGACAGAAGCCAGGACTGGGTGCAGGAGCCGCACTGTCCCCGCCAGTGCAACTGCTCCTACAGCCTCTTGCCCACCTTCATGCGCCGGTACACTGTCAACTGCACCGGCGCCGGCCTCTCCAATCTGCCCGCCGACATGCCCAACACCACCGAGGCGCTACTCTTCTCGCACAACCGCATGCTGAACTTGTCCAGCCTCCCGCCGCTGCCTAGTCTCCGCCTGCTGGACCTCTCCTACAACCAGATCCGGATCCTGGACAACCACTGGGTCTTTGAGCACATGGAGCAGCTGCGGGAGCTGAACCTTCAAGGAAACTATCTGAAGCTGCTGCAGCACGGCAGCTTTAGTGGCCTGAAGAATCTGGACGTATTGGACTTGTCCCGCAATGCCATCACGACGATCGAGCTTCACGCGTTTGGCGGCTTGAACCACCTGAGCGTACTCCGCCTGGGATATAACCAGCTCTACGAACTCAAGAGGCCCTGGCTGCTCTCCATGACCTCTCTGAATGAGCTATACGTGTCTGGAAACCACATCTCTAAGATTGAGGAGAATACTTTTGACAAGCTGACATCACTGCTCCATTTAGACATTTCTAATAATGCATTGAGGAAAATAGCTGAAAATGGCTTTAACGGCTTAAGCCTGGTAAAGGTGCTCAACATGTCCGACAACGACATCGTGTTTATTCCGACGGCCGAACTGCAGCGCTTGTCAAGCCTAGACATTCTTCTGCTAGACGGCAACAAGGTTGAAAGTCTAGAAGAGGGTGATTTCGCGAACATTCTGGTCTCTTCTCTTTCGCTTAGCTTTCTTCCGAGCTTGAAGACAGTCAAGAGAGGTGCATTTTCCAATATGACGCGGTTACGAACGCTACAGCTTCACGATAACCCAAACCTGATCTTCATCCACCCTCTTGCCTTCCAGAATGTTCCCCTGCTCCACCGGCTCTTTCTCCACAATAATCAGCTTATTGCACTCTCGTCCTCCGTCAGAGATAACGTGCCCAGTCTAGACGAACTCCACCTCTACCACAACCCTCTCCACTGCGACTGCAACATCTTCTGGTTAAAGCGAGACATCGTCGACGCGACTGGCGAGGGCAACACCAGTGCCATGTACATCAAGGAGCCCGACCGACTGCTGTGCAACACTCCCAGCCTGAGCAACAAGACTCTGCTAGCAAACATCTCTGATGAGTACCTGTCTCCGGTGTGCCCGCCCACGACGCTGCCCTTCTTCTCCGACACGCAAAACGTCACCATCGGCGACGACCTCTATCTAGAATGTCAGGCTATAGGAGTTCCAGAGCCTATGATCTCTTGGATCCTGCCGGGTGGTCGTCACGTCAACAGAACCACTAACAGCGATATAGTATCGGGAGACAACACCGCCATTACAGTGACAGGGGTGCAGCTCTCTGATCAGGGCACCTACATCTGCCAAGCGTCAAATCCGATCGGCCTTGACACCAGCTCTACGGCCGTTCATGTCCAGAACAAGGACTTAAAGCTGGCCATCACAGACGTTTCCAACGATTACATCACCGTATCGTGGATCGGCTCTATACCCCGTCTGCAGATCTCCAACTTTCAAATTTTCTATCGCAAGAGTAGTAGCGGGGGTGACTACAGCAAGGTGTACCTGCACGGGTCCATGCACACCTGCACGCTCGTGGGGCTCGTGCCAATGACTTCCTACGAGATTTGCATCGTGTACAGAGAAGTGTACAATGTACAGTGCCGCAACTTTACCACGGGCCACAGTGTGAAGATGGTCGAATCTGGCATCACTCGCGTCAGCGTGGCCCGCATCGTGTCCGGGGTGTGCGCAGTGATCGGCGTTCTTTTCATCATGTGCGTCGCCCGGGTCGTTTTGCGACGCATGCGCAAACGCAAGGACTACGAAGATCCGCTGAAAGAGAACGGCGAGATGGACAAGATCCCGCTGGAGCCCATGAACCAGACCCCAGGAACTCCTCTGTGCTCATCACGCACGGCGCTTCTTCCACATTCCCAAATCTAGACCTGCTACGTTTTACTTGTCAAAAAAAATTTCTTTAAAACGCTATGATAAATCAGATGAAGCAAGCATGCATGTGCTGCGCAAATCGTTATTAGAGATTCATTCGTTGTTCCTTGCGTTTTTGTTTTACAGGGTGAGCCAGTAGTTACTGGTGTTTGACGCCGCGTGATCAAGGCCTTCTAGAGTAGCTCTGTAACCATTGCCACATCCAGAGAGAAATTTCGGAGCCTTACTGTCTAAGTGACAATAGCTTTATAGCTAGGCTACCGGATGTCACAATCATTTTATTTTTAAAAACCCAAACACTATAGCCAACATTCGATTTCCATTTTTTTCCAGCTATCCAGCTGTATTATACTTAACGATAACATCTGCTGGACTGTTATATGACTGTAGTGTTTGATCAATATCAGTATAATGTAAGTGCGCATCCATTTGCGACATCATCGGAGAAAAGAAATATACTGAAGAATATGGGAAGGAGAAAATGGAGAGACAAACCCTTGTAGCCACACTACATCATGCTTCTTACAAACAGAACTGAATGTATGTTGACGCTGTTTTAGGACGAAGTCCGAGACTCTTGGAACCATGCAGCCGGTCGCAGATGATGACTCAAGATAATACCAAAAGCACTGAGAAGAAAAGAAACTAAATAACAGTAACACACTATGAACTAAATCCCGCCGCCTGGAAGAAGACCTGGGGTATTAATGATGTTAATCGCCACTGAGAATCATATCACTGCTCTAGTATACACCTCCATCGTCTTCTGAGCGTTGCCATTTGTTCTGGCGCGAAGGAGTAGGGGGAAAGGGTCTGAAGATAATGTCGGCAAATGTAGACACGCAGCGTGAACAATATTTAAGCACAGCGTTGTCAGTCTAGGAAATTTGTGGCCACCACTCAGAGGTGATTACACAACAAATTTTATCAAAAGATGAAGAATGCCTGAAATAGTTAATGTAACAATATAAAGTGGCTGGTCTTACTTCATATAAAACTCGTCACTTCGTAATCCGCATTTTCAGAAACAAGCTAAAAGTTGCCACGTTTTGTTTTCATGTTTGTGTATGTGCTAATAATAGGGCATCACGCTTGGAACAATGACTTGCACCAAGGCATACTATGATTTACAAATGTTATATGCCAAACTGGTAATGAATGTAAATATTATACAAATTAATAATAGAAAAATGCAACATAAATGTGTAACGGGACGATGAGAAATGTGAGTAATCTATACGTCAAGCCCA
The DNA here is from genome assembly GCA_004794655.1 of Marisa cornuarietis. Classification (NCBI taxonomy): domain Eukaryota; kingdom Metazoa; phylum Mollusca; class Gastropoda; order Architaenioglossa; family Ampullariidae; genus Marisa; species Marisa cornuarietis. The sequence continues at coordinate 5,700,079 of SMMW01000651.1, forward strand.
CATCAGGTAACAGAAGTAGGGGGTCGGTGGGTGAAAATCAGAGCTGGAATAACGAACGTATCGTGTCCCCGTCCACGAGAGAAAAGGTGAGAGGGACTGTGTACTTTACGGATATGTATTTGGTGATTATTAGGAATGACGGTGAGAAAGCGGTTAACGCTCTTTGGTAATCTTGCCCTGTGAAATGAAAGGTCGGGGGAGGAAAGCAACACTGGCAGCTAATGATTACATTGTGTGCCAAATCTATCTGATCATTAGTGTCTTTATCTTCTGCAACAGTTCGCCAGAAGATTTTGATATTTCAAAATGTTTTAAGCATATCACGCTAGCTAGAACATTCTGTTCTGTAAATCTGTAATGAATTACACAAATTTGTGTGAATTTTACACTCGCACTGCCATGGGAGGGAAGGGTCGGAAGACGGTGCTGTGATGATTCAAGATGTGTACTATTTTTTCCCCGTTTGATAGAAATTAATCAAATATGTGCACAGCAAAGAAAAAAGAAAACCCCTGTGTTCACACACTGCGTTTAAGTGTTTTTCATGAACGCTATTACTCTAAGTAGAAATCATTTTTCAGACTTCACCTTAAAAGAATTAAGACTTTATAAATCCATGACAGCAGCAATTTGTGTTACCTCGAGACAGTGTTTATAAATACACCCTTTGTTCCCCCCACCGCCACATACCTTCCTCTTAAGAAAAGGAAGGAGGTATGAGGTTGCCAAATTTAAAACAATGCACAAAATAAAATCATGCAGTTTACTGATGTACTATGTTCCTGAACTTACTTTTGTTTAGTATCCCACTGAGACAATTTTGAACTTAGTCTATACTATATACGTGCGCGTACATGTTTGTAGGTAAAATACCAAAGTCACCAGGGCAGAATGAGAAAGGGCATCGTGTTTAAAAGCTTGAAGGATTCTATCGTCTAATTTTAGGTTAGGACATGATTGGCATGGCAACTGCAGGGGCGAATGGCATGGCGCTTTGCTACTTGGATCGACCTATACGTGGTGAACGTAACTGGCACGTACTTTGCTCGTGGCCCCAACTTTGGTCTCTTACGTTTTATACCGGTCCCGCTGAAAACGGCAAACAACTTAAAAATGAGGCTGTACACAGTCTGTTTCATTCTTAGGTATCCATGAGACATTCATCGTTCCACCATGAAAATTCAACTTATGGGCTACAAAGACAAGGAATTTCTTCAACAAAAATAGCACACCTTTTCAAGGAGAATCAGCTTGTGTTACACAGGTGCTTTCATGTATGCATTTTGCCTTGTCATTTGAGAACCTGGAATTCTACAAGAGTTTGTCTTAGATAATGTACATGTTTGAAGTAGTTTCTAGAACATGCAACATGAAAAATGATTTGTCGCCGTCTTCCTGTCACCATAATTTGATGACCAGAGCGTCTGTGTGTGCATTTTGTTTAATTATTGTAACTTCTACTCTAATACTTTCAATAAGAGATCACATCATGATTACCAGAACGCTGAATAAAAATGGATGTTATGCTCTATATCTCCTTTCAACATCACTTTTTAAATGGCTAAATGGCTGGTTTTTTTTTAAAAAAATTGTTTCACAAACTATCAAGATCAGCTACTTACAACTTCCTTCATATTTTTTTACCCTGATCTTAAAGTAGACCTAGATGTTCCTATGCTTCTGTAAGTGGTATATATAAAATTAAACTCTAGTTTCCTTGTTCACTTATGAAACTTTAAATAAAGTGAATTTTGTGCTTCTTTGACTGCTGCATCTGCCTTCATTTCAAGTTGTAATTAAGTGAAATTTTACCTTTTTAGTTTAATTTTCAAATAAAGTTGCATATCTAGATCACTTAACGATTAAGGAAACAGTCTAGAAAAAAGGATTAAAAGATAGTACTATTTTATCTCTTTGTGCCCTAGTTGCATAAGTTACAACATGTGACAAAAGAGAATAAATAAAGATAATCTTTCTGTGGCCTGAGAAGATTGAATACACAATGCATCTAATGCAGGGTAATATAAAGGAGGTTTCTTTTAGGATTTTAGAAGAAAATTTATAAGTTAATAGGTCTGGTTCAAAAAGAAAAGGAGAAATTACTATCTCAAATAAATAATGCAAGTTATAAACTGTCCCTGAAAAAAAGTAAAGGTAAATGAGTGGGACTGATTACCCATGGGAAGATGAAGAGAGGCTATATTGCAAATATACATTAAATTGTATCATTTTATTGATTTCAAAAATAACATCTCTGAACTTGCCAAATAGAAATTTTGAATAAAGTCTGCACTGGGCAGTGTCACAATATCACCGATTTTTTGATTATTTTCTGACAGAAACAAAATACAGTCTGATCTGATGTATGTCATGAAAACCAAATTACATGAAATATTTGAGATTTGCTCCCATTCCTTTACATTTTCAACAGCACAGATTTTTGAAGTTGTATATATCTTTTTATGAACAAATTTGACTGTTGGAATGAAGGTGATTTGCTAAATAATCAAAACCTTCATGATTTCAATTGGCTGTATGCTTGTGTGAACTTACAATAAGCAATAAATGGTCTTTCCATATTTCAGTGTGGAGTGTCAAGTATCATTATGTCTATGGAAGAAAGCAGATGAAAAAGAACTTTACTGGCCTTTTTTGATGGGGAGGGAGATTACATAGTGATATAGATTATGAGGATTCAAAAAGGTCTGACCATACTGAAAATAAGGACCTAGAGACCTTTTATAAGGAGCATTTAAGGACGTTTTCAGAACATGCAGACGAAACTAGTGGTCATCTATCACTTGTATTTCATTTTATTATGGATATTTAGATCAAAGAAGGAAGATATAACCAGAGGCACATGTTTATTAGTCATTTTGTTATAAGGGTTTAAGAAGTAAGTTTCAGCTCTATGGGGCTTGTCATTCTTCTATGTCTATATGCTTTCACATATACTTTAACCCAGCTTCAGCCATAGAAACAGTATTCAAAGATATATTACAAAATCCACACTGAGCTTTTTTTCTTCTTTTTTACAATATCCTGTCTTTGTTATCTTGATTTCTTCTAATCATCTATGTTGGAAACATCCCAACTTTTCAATAATGATGACTTCATTCAGTGGCTTGCTCCTTGAATAAAATTTTTTTTCTCAAGTTTTTTAGTTTGTAAATAACCACATATCACTGTTGTCCATGCACGCAAATCAAAATTGTCCATGGATGGGAACCAAATGTTTGATAGGACAGACACCATAGTACTTTTTCCTTTCTAACTGAAGTTATCAAAATCCAAGGATCTCTAAGTGACAAAAATATATCAAACCAAATATTCTGACAACAAATGTTATTATTTAAAGCATATATATATATACAGTAATCCCAGCCTATCGTGAGGGATACATTCCACAAACCTTTGCAATATGTGAAAGTCCGCAAAGCAGCGGGGTTGTATTTATTTCATTATTTATATATATATTTTAGAACTCCACTTGGACCCCCCCCCCCCCCAGGTAACCTGCCGGTCCCAAGCCCGGATGAAGGAGGAAGGTTGGGCATGGGGCTGACAACCCCACCCTGTAAAACAACCCTTGCTACAGAAACTACAACTACAACATCTATAGTTGCAGCCCTCTGCTCCACTGGGGGTAAAAAGGAATAATAAGAAGATATATATTTTAGGGCTTTATAAACCCTTCCCATACTCCTACAAACCTTTCCCACTCTCTTATTAACCTTTCCCACACTCTTATAAACACTTTAGGTGCATTTCCATTGGGTATTGTATGGTATTCATCTGATTTATGAAATACCTGTACATAATATATTTTATTTTGATTTATTATTCTGTTGAATTAACATTTTAAGTATTTTTTATATTGTTTTAAAGTTTTTAGGTAAAAATAATTAAAATCATGACTATTACATAAATACCTGTATACCACAAACATATATTTTTTTAAAACCCCACAATATAGTGAAGCTGGAGTAAGTGAACCGCAATATAGCGAGGGATTACTGTATAGACAAACTCAGTTTAGCTTCCACTCTATAAAAATTAAAATTAAAATAAATTATGGTTATTCAATAACTTTTTTTGTTTTTTTTTTGGTTTGCTTTTTGTTTTTTTTCTGTAGCTGACTTTCACTATTTTTTCCAAAATGTCATGGTAATTTCAATTTTTCTAAGAGTGCCCCTCACACTTTTATATTTCCAGTTATATGTATTAAAGCAAACCCTGAGACCTAAGGAAACCTTTTTCTTTTTTACCCTTTTAGGTAAAGTTAAAATAAAAGGGTGCTTTCAAAACGCCTTTTTCTACCTTTTTTTAAAAAACATTTTAGACTTATTGAATTTTGCTATCGATTATAATTTGTGTGTGTGTTTTTTTTAATTCAATCATCCAAGGGCAGGAACTATCCAAGGGAAGGAACTACTGAATGCGAAAGTGGAATCAAGTCTGCACAGTTACAATTCTTGCTGAAAATAAACTCAAATAAAAAAAATTTTTTTTTACTTCTTTTGATCTGCCAGAAATAATTTAATATTGCACTGTCGCTGGAAATGGTAACTGGTGAAAATTTCAGACCTCTAGGACAACGGGAAAAGGGTGATAAATTGATTACAAAATGCCAACCCAACAAACAGATTGAGTTAAAGCATGTAATAAAAATAAGCACTTGTAGTTTTAAGGCCGTATTTAGTCTACCCATAAATCTACAAAGCAACTACAAGGACCATCTGTGCTCTGATTTTATCATTTTACACACACATAGTTTAACAAGTATGCCACTAACGAGGGTAAAATACAGGTGCCACCTAAAAAAAAGTAAAAGAATAAAATGTATAGAAATACCCTGCAATCACTTAATGAAGAAATTCATTGGAATGGTTATCCCCTTTTCTCTAACACAGATTGGTACAGCTTGTCTCTTTCTAAAAGCAGTGATTGGTAGTAGAGTACTTACACAAGGGAAACAATTTCTCCTCGTTGAAACTGTAAACTATTTGCTGACCATCGATTCAAAAAGACGTAGTCAGTATTCATCTTTCCATTGTCTTCAGGGTTCAACGCAGGCTGAAATCATTTTTTAAATACTGCAATATTCAAAGTGAAAAATAATTTAATAATAATAATATTAGCTATAGCTTCTTTTTATAATTTTGCTAGGTGATAATGTTTGCTAATTAGCAGGACTGGCATCTCATTAAACAAATATGTGTTAGAAAATGTGGGAATAAAATGAGCTAGAATATTTTGCTTGGTATGCTTTAATCTTCTTGAGCAGAGAAAATCTCAACCCTCTTAGATTATCTGCACATTTTAAATTAGTATCAATAGAAAACAAAGCATTTAAATTTTCAGAAACGTATATCTTGCTAACAACAATATTTTTAGCTGTATAAATAAAGCAAAGAAGCATGTAGATGTGGTCTAATTTCTAATAGGATTTTATTGGAATCCTTGTTTGGGCTAGGTACATAAGTCTAAAAAACCCCTTTTTAAAACCTATTTCTTGAACAGCCCTCATAAGAAACACATGCCAACTGTAACAGGACTTTTTTTTTTAAAGGAGCATAAGGGAGATGAAAAAAGTTAGCAGCTGTAAGAAAACAAGAGTAACATGATAAACAAAAAGTCTATGAAATGCACTATTTCAGGTTCATATCCTCATACTTAAGAGAAAAGAACTCAACGCTAAATCCCAAATGACATATTTAAAAAAGCGCATAACAAAGTTATTGCTACTTAGGATAGCATGGTTTACAATGGAGAAGAGCTCTTCAGACAATGCTTTAAAGTTTACCATGAACATAACTAAACTATAGCAGCAGAAAGTTTTTATATAACACACTCCGTTTCATTGGAATGGATGAAATTTAAGTTTAAGCAAAACTATCTCAAAGCTTTGAAAGCAAATTGTTTCATCCTTATGAGGAATTTGACCATTTGGCAACCATGGCTCATTTCCAGATTTATAGTTTTATAAAGACTGTTGCTTACTAATTTGTGCACAATTCTATTGAGTTTCGACTTAATAAAAGACATAACATAGAAATTACTCTCTTTCTTACTTTTGTAACTGACTAGACAATGTTTTCAATAATGATTACACACGAGTTCTTTCTTAATTCCAATTTCTCTCTCAGAAAGATTTTCTTTATAATGTTTGATATCTGAGAAGAAAGCTTTGGCTGTAGTGTTAGTCACATGAGGTTCATAATTTCAAATAAATAGTGCAGCCTCTTTTTTCCTTCTCAAATCAAATGCCTAGCCAAAGTTTCTGAAAGTCTGCCAACTCTGTTACATAATAATAATAATGTTTATAAAGCACACTATGATACATAGTATGTATGTGTGGTCCCCACCTATTAAACACTGCCTGGCTTAAAAAGAACAAAAGTTATAAATCACAGATCATGAAAAAATAGGGTATCAAACAAATTTGTTAAAAAAACATTTTTTAAATTAAAATCAGCATAACACAGCTAAACAAAAATCAGTAAGTCACATAGCGATAGCAATATATAGGTAAACATTGGTTACAGGAAACATAATTTAGGAGGAATAATTGGTGTTTTGCACTGAGCCACATTAACTAAGGCTATATCATGACAAATAATCCATCCATAATTTCAATATCCTTGTTATGAGGATTGATTTTATACTATTTGATGTCTGAGAATAAAGTACTGACTGTTAGTCACAAACATTTTATAAATGAAAAAAGTAGAGGTACTGAAAGTTATTCCTTCTCAAATCAGATGCCTACACATTTTATACTCTATTGGTCTGGGTAATAGTGCAAAATCCCTATATGAAAGCAATAAATAATTTAATGACTTTGAAAAGTTTGCTTAATCCTAGTAACTGCAAAAAAAAGCAAAACAATTTGTTTGAGGAAAAAAAAGAATTATTATTTTAAGCTTCAATGATGCAAGAGAACACAACATTGTGAGTGTGCTCTTTAAGTTACCCTACAACACAGGCAATACTCCACTTTGTCAAAGAGTTTGGGAAGGCAAATTCACACCCCTTCCAAAGAAAGGAGACATCAAAAAGTGCCAAAACTACAGAACCATAAGCCTAAACAGCCACCCAAGCAAATTAAGTGTGTTTAACATCTTGTGAAAATTTCTCCACTGCTATCACATGTTCATTTCCAACAGAGAGAGGCCAATAGGCAACCCACGTTTTGCAGACTACATTAAACTAATACCAGGCACCAACAGAGAACTGCAAGACTTCCCCATAAGACTGACAGATAATTCAAACACATGGAATGGAGACCAGCTATGAGAAGAGAAAAGTTATGTCATGGTTACTGGCAATGGCAAAGCAGATATCTATACGAATGGAGTATTGCTTAAAGTGGTAAACAGCATCAAATACTCTTCAAAGATGAGAGCTTCTGGGCAGATATCATAACAGCAACAGTGGCAATGGGCAAGCTAGAATAGATCTGTTGCAGCAATAACATCAAGTTTACTAAAAAGCACATTCTGCACAAGTTTTTTGTAGTACCAATCCTGCAGTACAGACGTAAAGTTATTAGTGTTATAAGTGTTAAATCCACACATTACTTGTACTTGGAATTTTGTATAAAATTTGTTAAACCCAAGTGGCACTCTGACTTAATGCTGTATCTGGGGTCAAATCAAATAAACCTGAGTGATGCTCAGAGTCAACTGTTCTTAAATAAAATTTCAAGCCAAAAAATATGCCAAAAGTTAACTTTTTTTTTTTGGTTTTATATAAAATTATGAACCTGAATTATACCTGGTTCTAGTGCTGAGGAGGAGGAGGATCATAGCTTAAGATAATGGTCTTATACCAAAAGTATTCTAAATAGAAAAATGTATACCTGCATAGAGACACCTTCCACTGCTACAACAGTGCCGAAAAGGTCAAAGAATGTGGCTGAGACAGGAACAGCAAAGAATACAGTCTTAGTTATAGCTCCCATCAAACCCATGTTGATGGTTAACTTGGACTGTCTTCCCTGAAATCCATGATATGCAATACAGTCAACAGAAATCTTTAATTGAAGGGAGGTAATAACGAAGCAGGTCAACGCTAGTTTTATATTCTTGCATGTGGTCAGAAACAGGCAACGTAATTATGCGCCCGTAATTATTCAACGTTTAGTTAACTACTGTTATGCACTTTTACTTTTACATATTTCATAGTTACATGCATTCATCGATTTCACAGGCACTGAGGCTGTACCGTAATTGTTGTTTCGATTTGTAAATTGTTTAGTTTATCTACAATATCTGCGAGAATCAGAATGACCCTCACGCAAAACCTACATGTTCCCGAATGAATGGAATCTTCAAAGTCCACCATCTATCTCTGTATAGATTGGACTGGAACTATGTAGTCGACCATATGCGGCTCCCTCATCGTAAATAAAGTTTAAAATTTTCGATTTTAGCCAAGCAGTGAAAGAAACTCGATGGAAGAAATTTAATTATTTTAAAATGGAGTATTAATTGATTAATAAAATTATACCTTGCTTAAATCCTTAAATCCCTAGTGATCGATGTTCATACTGAGAATGCGCTAACCGTGTGTTTTGGACAGGAGAAAGCCTGCTCGCAAGCAGACGACCTTCACGTCTGAAACTACCGGAAGCATGAGGTCAAAGGTAGAAAGCATCGTTATACACACGCACAACTGTGAGCCCACTTTTCTGTGAAGTGCCTTGCGTGCGGGCTTTTCTGTCTTAATTGTGCCTTTTAATGTGCCCTTGTCCATTTGTTTGCTGATATATATTTGACTGTGTCGGCAGGTGTGTTATGTGCATTTTTGTTTCTGTCTTACTTTGTGAATTAGCCTTTCTCTTTGAGCCTTGTGCTAAGTAGGAATATGCGCCATTTAGTTCACTTTATTATTATTAATTAAGCCTGTCTCTTTTACAAGACATCAACCATGAAACTATTCAGTTGTCCCCCGAGTTGTTTAAATAGTCCAAGACACAATTCCTCGTGACAGCAGAAAAACAGGGTCAGTGGCTGAACGACATCCATAACACATGCTCAAATGTCATCAATACTAACATAGTCGTCCTTTGCCTGGCACCTGGCGTTGGGCGGAGCATGTGGATAGACGCGGCAGCTGACAGGGCCCGCCACTCTTGCCTATTGTGGGCGATAGTCAGCAGGTCCTGTACAGGACGACCAGTCCAGTCTTTGACGTTCATAAGCCAGTTCTTTCACTGGCCACCTCGGCGTCGGCCGCCCTCCAAGGTGCCTTGAAGGATAGTCTTCGACAGGGTGTCGTGGTGGGTCACATGGCCAAAGAAGACCAGCTTACGTCGCTCGACTGTTGATAGTAGATGTTCCTGGTGTCCTACGAGTGTGGCAAACTTGTTTCTTGCAAAGTCGTTGGTTTTATGTTCTTTGTATGAGACCCGAGGCAGCCTCCTCAGGCAATAATGTTCTCGAATGCCTGGATTCTCCTTTCCGTTTCGGCCAGCAGAGTCAACGTGCCACATCCGTAGAGCAGGATCGGCACTACCAGGGATTTTTACAGCCTGTACTTGCTAGTGAACCTTATTTTGTGGCTATGCCATATCCTAGCTAGCCTAGCCAGTGCTGCTGTTGCTGCTGCGACCCTGATGCGGATATCTAGCGTGGAGCTGCCATCCGTGGAGAGGGTGGCTCCCAAGTACTTGAAGCTGCTTACCTCTTCGAGCTGTACCCCGTCCATAAAGATCTCTGCTTTGCCGTTGCCATTGATCATAACTTTGCTCTTTTGAGTGCTGGTCTCCATTCCATATGCACTTGAGCTGTCTGTTGGCGAGGTCTTGCAGTTCCTTGTTAGTACCTGCTAATAAATCTATGTCATCTGCGAAGCGTAGATTGCAGATTGGTCTTCCACCTATTGAAATGGAAGTATGATAGTCATGAAGAGCTTTGAGCATGATTTTCTCCAAAATATATTGAACAGCACGGGTGATAAGCGATTCAACGACTTGGACTGTGATGTAGATACCCTCGCTGGAAACATCAAAGAGGTGCTACTGTCAACAGCCCAGGAGGTTCTAGGGCGACAAAGGGATAAGAAACAGCCATGGGTCATGAACGACATCCTAGACCTCTGTGACCGAATGAGGGCCTTGAAGAGAGAAAAGAAAAGCAAACCAGAAGCAGTCACCAAATACAAAGAAGTGAACTGTGCCTTCAAGAAAGGGATGAAGGGAGCTAGGGAGAGCTGGATCGAGAATCAGTGCCGGGACATAGACGATGGAATGGCCCGAGGTGACAGCAAAAAGGCCTATCAACTTCTTAAGACCCTCACTAAGACAGACCAGCAGAAGATCTCAGTCATCGAAGACATCAATGGTCACCTTCTCACAGAAGGTAATGATGTACTCAACCGATGGACAGAGTACTGCAAGGAGCTGTACAACTACCAGCTGAAGACCGACGCCAACATCCTCCAAAACAACCAGGCTAGAGACAGCGAACCTGCAGACCTACCAGTCCTACGGGAAGAGATCGAAAGAGCTGTACATAGTTTGAAAGGAGGAAAGTTACCAGACGTTGATAACGTGCCAGCTGAGCTGCTCAAGCAGGGTGGGGAAGAAACCAAAAAGGCCCTAACTTTCCTGTGCCAAAGAGTCTAGGAGCGCAAGGAATGGCCCAGAGAATGGACGTAGTCACTAATCATACCTCTCCCAAAGATAGGAAACAGCAAACAGTGCAAGAACTACAAAAGCATAAGCCTTATCAGTAACAAAAAGCCTCGTAAAGTGTGTCTGTAGTCTATAGGTTAAAACATTCATGATTCTGTGCTTGCAATATAACTTATAGGTTAACATTATTATTGAAAAAATAAAATTTTGCTTTCAAATCTTTTTTATTCCTGTTTTGGGGCATCAACGGCAGGTCCACACCAGGCAGCAAATACCCTATCTACGACACACACACACACACACACACACACACACACACACACACACACACACACACACACACTGTTAATTCTTATAGGTCACCGTCCTCAGTAATAACAAATCGAGCTGATTTAGTGAAGGTCTTTTTTTTTCTTTAAGTTAATAAAGAAAACAAGAAACTTGAGTGTGAGTATAGTAAAGTGATAAATTATGTGTACGCTGGTCAGGAAATTTTAAAGTTAAATACATAATGAAATTCATCCCCTATATCCTTAGTGTTAGAGTCTATAGATTTCATTTCTTGGGATCTCGTTTAATCTACATTTATTCACCGTAAATTAGTTGTTCAATGTCTAAACTTTATTAAAGGGAGACAAGCATGGGAAGAAAGTATTTTTAAATAGACTTAAGGCGATATTTTCATGCTAATTAGAAGCATTTTGAATGCACCAGTTGACAGTTTATTGCTGTTATTTGCATTAATCAATTTAAGTCAAAACTGAGTATTTTGCTTTTAATAAGAAGACTTACAGGGAAGCGATCTCACTCTCCAAGTACTATAGAAGATGGGGGGGGGGACTAATTTTTAATTTTGAGAATCATTTAACACATTTAACACAAATATCACTAATTCCTGATGTCCATATTTCACAACCGAAAGTAAGTTTCCAATACTGTCAAAAATATTAATTTGTATATATAGTGGTAGTTGTGATTGTTTACATTTTGGTGACTATGTAACAATCTTACTTTCTGCTTGTGTACATCTGTGATGAAAAATATATGTATATGTTCTAAAATACACATAAGCAAACGAGCTCGTAGGTATTACTTCTGCTGTTGTGTTTTTCGACAGTTTTGATGAAAACAAGCTGTTGTTATTAATTCAAGTGTCGTTTAGAGTTTAGTTTATTTCCCTGATTATAACGAGCTAAAACTCCAGGCATCGCCTGAGGGATTTGTCCTGCACAGTCTTCAAACTGTGATTTTACTGTCAGTTATTGATCTGCTACTTCGTTTGAGTTAAAACTACTTAGTAAAGACATGTAGCGAAATAGTTAAACACGTACTCATACTTGAAGTTGAGCTCATTTGGAGCTAAAAGGAGGATGGCACAATGGGGGGGGGGGCTGAGGGAGTGAGGTGTTTCAAGCTGAGGGGCTCGAGAGATAAGTGATATTCGTAGGTATCCGTCCCGTATATTTAGAACCATCTCAAATTACGACGCTGTACACGAATGTCAAAATTTATTTTGTATAGTATTCTTTTATTTGACGACACCGAGATCTTTCGAGTAAGTTTGAGACAGCTCTCAACACCCATAATAGCATGACATGTACGGTCTTCAATAATGTAGGTACGGTGCGTGTGTGCGTGTGTGCGTGGGCGTACGTGGTGTGTGTGTGTGTGTGTGTGAGCACGCACCTGCGTAGTGCTATTTTGGTCATTTCCATAGTTGATAACCAGACAGCAAAACAGTCAACTAGTCTGTCATTCAGAATAAATGTTGCCAGGTGGCAGTTTTATTAGTTTGTTTTATGTCAGTGAACATTCAGAAGGATGACATTGAAGCATTGGAGCTGATGTTCCACCACAACAGTTCAGAATTAGAACATGTCTGTTCAAGACCAGTACATGTATATGGCATGCGGACGCACGTTTGAATATAAAGTCGCAAAATTACTCATATATAAAATAAAAAATATAAATATCCTGTTTTAGAATATCTCTGCCGATCAATATATGAATTAAATTCATGTGCGTCTACATAAAAAGATATTTTGCCATTTGCAATAAAACAAAATCGACAGTTACAAAACATGCTTTTCAATGCTTTGTGAAAACTCACGATGTAAGACACATTTTCCATTAAAACATTTTGTACGAAGTGTTATGAAAACATTGTGGGGTAAGTGAATGGGAGTGAATGCCTGAGACTGGAAACAATCTGAAAGGCAATGCTTGTCAGTGCCTTATGGGAACTCACAATATTTATCATAGTAACATCTTATATGAAAACGTTGTGTGTTAAGTGAATGGGAGTGAATGCCTGAGATTTGGAAAAAATCTGGAAGGTTCTTCTTGTCGTGTGTAATAGTAATGAACACCACACCCTGACTCGATGTACCCTTTAATCGCATCAGAAAATGCTCCCAGAGATATCAGATTAAAACAATATTTGCACCAGGATATGTTCATTAGCATTCCAATGGATTATTCCATTGCTTGCACGCATGTATTGTTGTTATTGTTTTTTTGTATCATAACAAACGTACCAATCGGATCTTGCTGTATCAGACGACTAGTCTCGGTGAGAGTTTGTGAAGACATAAACATTAACTATATAATTTTGTTTAAAAAGTGCTTGGAGTTACTTTTACTTTAGAGGGTTAAAAAACATTAATATAGAATCTTGGAAAGCAAAATCTGTCTTCAAACATACGTTAAAGCGGCTCAGCAAACGACCACCCTGGACAAAAGTTTATCGTTACTTTGAGACTGCAGGTGAACTACAGTGACCAATGTGTCTACATGTAATGCAAAGTGAAGTTCTGTTGCTGTATAGCACGATAAAGCAAGAGTTCATCAATAATCCGAAACATTGTCTCGTCTGCGAATGGACGGTAACCGCACACCGGAATAGAATCGCCCGTATCTGGCTTTCCACAGAAGGATGAGGAACCAGAAGGAGAAGAAGCTCCCGACAAGGCACAGCGAGCCGGTAACGATGAGGTAGATCTTCACTTCGCCGAAGACGGCAGAACAGCTGGGGAGGCTGAGGTAGGCCACAACGCGCGGCAAGCGGTCGTCTTGAGGCAGGTAGCAGTGGCACCCGTCCTCAGACTGCTGGCACGACATGTAAGTGAAGATGCGGCCAAGGTGAATGGCGATGAAGATGGCTGCAGTGATGCACACGATCAGCCCGAGTCCCGAAAAGAACGAGCATAAAACCTGCAATAGCCATAAGGTGATGTTAAAAAAATGTAGCTGGAGGCCATAAAAGTCTGTTTAGAAAAACTCCGCCAACAACCGGTGGCGGCTTACTTGAATGGTGCATCATGTTTATCTTACGTCACCCTATGTGATGTCTTGCCGATGCCTGTTTATTTGAAATGTAAAATGTATACGTTTCTTAAAACATTTGATTTTCTGGAGTTTTTCTTTGCTCGGGAGCAAGTCTTGATATACTGGTGTTATCTCGCACGATGAAAGCCTTAACTTAGAGCGATATTTTTTTCCCTTTTGATCTAGGAAAAAGATTTCCCACACCTGCATTACTCTGGGTTTTTTGTACAATGATGCATAGCCTACGTATGTCTCCTGATCTCTGACCTCTCCAGAAAACCGATACATTATGTTGAAGTATTTGTTTCTTTTTTAAAAAAATGGGCTGCTTAAAATGGTTTTCTTCGGATGCATTTACAAACAAGACCTTTTTCGTCTGATAGAAATCTTTATTATATATACAAGTGTCACGTACAAGAGCAACCGAAAAAGACGTAAATTTTAAATGCAATTTCTTTTTGGAAAGGTCTTGGCAGATCTGAGAAATTATCTGGAAAATGTTACACATGACGCTGTAATATCTTGTTTTCAACATAAAACGATATATATTTTTTCCAATGAAAAAACCTGAAGTAAGGCACTTTAGTAATTTGTAACTCTCCTTAGTACTAGGTGAAACGTTTTCTCAGCTTACGTATATGGTCATATATAGTCATTGTGTTTTGTTTGTTGGAGACTTTCTACCACGCTGAAGAAAACATAAACCTGCCATTTTACCTTTAAAACAAAAGCCTTTCTTGTCTTCGAATATTCCCTGAAGTTTGTGGCGCAAAAATATATGCCCAGTATTCCAGCGGCACATAACTGAAACAGATCAAGAGATAATGGCGCATAAGAGAAATAAATTACTTACACGGGTTCATAAAGTTAAAGAGGGCAAGAAGGGTATCCACTAAGCCTGACTAAGGCATACATGTGTGGCGTTTTGACATGATGAAGAATGGAAGAAAATTATTTACAGAGTTCAGTCGGAACACAGCACACGTGCAGTCGCACCATGAATTACTTTTTGCCCTTGGTGGTGACTCGTCATCCGTCAAAGGAACAACCAATAAAAAAGAAGCACACATGGCAAAAAAAAAGAAGCTATGAAAGAAAATATTCGTGAACCGTAAGTGAACTCGCACAAAATGTTTCTCGACACGCCAATATAATGTGTGACAGCGAAGAGATGCTAAGTTCAGTAGGTTGTGGTGAAGACAGGAACAAAGCAGTTGAGATTCATGCTATGCGACTTTTAAATGTAAAGATGCTTCGCCTGGGTTTTTTTAAATTCCACTCTAGAAATGCCTTGCACTTCATGTTCTCTGTTTTCTTTTCCCCAAATATTTTTTTAAACGCGGAAACTAGTTCTTGAACAAAGGAATACGTTAATTTGTGCAGGTTTTCGCCATTAACTTTCGATTTAACACCAGACGTTCATTCTGGTGCAGGTCTGGCACTTTCTACACGAGACGGGATAGGTCAACAAAGTCGGTGTTTGGTTCTTGGCCAATTCCTTATTTTAGACTGATATGTTGATCACATGTCTAACAACTTTCGTGAGGCCATAATCAGCACAGGTTTGCCAAAACTAAAGGGTGCCAAAAACTATTATAATTGGTAGAGTCGCGCGGTTGAAACATCTAAGATACAAAGCAGTCGTCAGAAAGTGGCAACTAGGAAACTCCTCACCAAGATAGATAGATTGGGAAGGGGGTGGGGAAGAGAGAGAGAACACGAACATTTATACCAGAGGGTTATGTGGTTGAACCACTTTTGCGCTTAGTGCGAACGCTGTCAGCTGCAAAAAAAAAATAAAAAAAAATAAAAAAAAAATACTGCGTCTTTTGGTATGGCGCCTTACCGATCTCTTCTTTTCCTTTGCACGGCGTGTTTCATTAACAACGATTTACATGAAACTACTCAAAGTTTTCTCTTACATTTAGTATTAATCAACAATGGGATCACGTGAAGACTTAAAAAAAAAGCTTGTCGGGTATTATCGACCATGCTATTCCACCTTCGGCACAATTCGAGCACCTGGTCAAGTTTGAATCGGCCATAGACGAGCACAAAGGAATGATGGTTAACTCTTGGGAAATGACATGAGCCCTATTCACAGTAACCTGGAGAAAGGTCTAGGAAGCCTGACACCTATTCGCCTACCAGATGATGGATTGATGGTGGTGCCAAAATGATAAATACGGATGGCGTGCGCATTAAAACACGGCGAAAGACCGCTGGGGCCACTTCAGAACAACAACTCGCGGGAAATCTAAAACCTGATTCCCTTCACACTTTAAAGCCCTGTCTAAAGAATTTCATTTCTGTCTTGAGCAATTCCTGTCCTACAAAAGACTTGTGAAAAGGCAAAGAAAACAAAGGACTGCTTTCTTCATCGATGATTATATAAACTTACTAATACAAGTATAATTCGCACCAGTATCGCCATCAAAAAGATAAACGCAAGCAGTACCTTGGCCACCACCATATCTGCCACCATAATTTTCTTATCTTTCTTGAAAAGAAACACGTGGCAGAAATAAAAGCAATTTCCTCTTCGCAAAGGAACACGTGAGGCAAATAAAAGCAGACTTTCCTTCTGCGAACTTGCTACTGTTCAATATCGCAGGGAGACTGTGTGCCTTTAGTGGCATTTAGACGGACTTGGGAAAGTTGAGAAGAAGAATATAAAAAGAAGGCACCTAAATATGTGCTCTTGTGCTAAACATACGTGTGAACCTCCTACCCCCCCCACACACACACAGAAGCAACCGGTTATTGGCTGGCAGATTACACAGGCATAAAATAACTGTGAGTTAGAGATCAGAATGTAAAAGTTGGGCAGCCAAGAGAGAGGGAGGAAATTATAGCTACTTTTTCACTTTTCAGTTACCTCAGGAAACTCCTTGTTATAGAATACATACAATCAGCATAAGGGTCTACTTCCAGCTGCATTCGACCATATTCAGTTCAACAAAGAAAGTTCACCCTGAAGCAAAATAGAAAACAAATATCTAACGTTCGAAAGTAGCGACTTGAAGCCAGCCGAAGACACGGAGGAATAAAACATGCACAAAGCTTTATTGCTGACAGCAGGGCACCAAATATAAGCACAGCAGGTAAAAGGAAAGATGGAAATCAAGGGTTCAGCTGCAGGTGGATTCAGGCAAAGGATGTGCCACGCTTTAACCTTTCGTGTGAAAATAGGCGGAGGTGTAGGAGGGGTTGTTTGTCTAAACCCAGAGGGTAGCCGACTACTATGTGTTGTGGTCAAGTATCCTTAAACTTTTTGTTCTAGTCTTCTGGACAGTCTACTTAAAATTACACCGATTTCGTAGATTTTATGAGTGGAGTTACTTGGCCCCAGACTATCATATTTGTGTTGTCATGTGACAGTTGGATCAGCTTGAAAACAGTGTTCACCACGATGATAGCAAGACTTAAATGATAATGACAAAGACAGCCGTTACTAACTTGTTATTTAAGTACTTAGCAGTTAGACGAACATGGGGTGGCTCAGTCGCACACGCAAATGCACGCATAAACACCCACACACCCACCCACGCATAAACAAAGAAGCAAACGCATACTTGCACGACTAGAACTTATCCTTCCCTCTCCTCCATCAAGTCAAGCCACCATGGATTTTTCCAGCAAATTGAGTCTGACAGACTAAACTTATCTCTACAAAGCCTCCCACGTTAAGAAGTTGGAAATAGAAATCCGCCTTTTATCGTTAAAAGCCTAGCTCGGTGCAAAAGCTCTTGTGGTACGAGGTAGCATCTTCTTCTCCAGTTGCAAACACGAAGTGCGAGGCGATAACTCGATCAACCTTCGAAAGTTTCATGCCACATGTCGCAGCAGGCTGGGTATGGTCAAATAATGAAACAGAAGGTACGCCAAGCTTTTACTTTAACTTACGAAAAATGATAAACCTCAGCCTTTAACAGAGTAGAGAACTGAAGGTAAATAGGGCCGTCATAAAGTATAGGCAGCTATAATATTTATGTATGAGGGAATAAATAGTCAACGAATTTAACGTAGCGTGACCTAACGCCACTTGCTTGAAAGAGAACAGTATTAGCTGACGTTGATCACAAGGTGAGCCTCAAGCAGATGTGTAGGAAAAAGCAGAAACAGACATTAATCATGTATCCCTGTTCTGTTTATGTTTAAGAAGGGTGGAGGACGCTGCCTGGAGGAAAAAGAAAGATGACTTGCAGACAATAGTACCTGCTCGGGCAACCCACATTGCGAAAGGTCACCAGAGAGTACAAGAGAGACAAAGAATACCCCGGCAAGCTGCCTTCTCCTGGCTTATCAGCCTAAACACCTACCCGGGATGGTGACCTATTGAGAAGTAAACAGAAGCGTTCGTCGATCACACAGGTTCTTCTGTCTTTGTGAAATGCGTGAAAGTCTTTGCTCTTTTGCGGTGTGAAAACGTCAACAAAACTCGCGGTTGCTGTTGTTTTGGATTATTTACGGCTAGAGCTTAAAGCACGAACGTTCTTATCCGCTACACACAGACATACGCACGTGCGCTTACATTCTGAGCGTAAAAAAATCATAGAATTGCCCTGGTTAGTTGTATATATGCTTATATTTCTTTTCAACATAATGCTCAAGCCTCTGAGGTCTGGAATGTTCGGTACTCATTCTTGCATTTGTGACCAAACGGAAAATTTAAAACACTCTTTTAACAGCAACATTCACGCAGACTCCTCGTTATATTAAAATGAAGTTAAATGTCGACAGATAAGGAATATGAAATCAGCTTAAAATGAACACAGATGTAAGAGAGATTGCTTGCGAGAAGTATTGCACGCAAACTGTGACATAAAGTATCGCTGGCAAACGCCAAAGACAAGAACTAGAGGCATACTGTCGTTGTTCTCTGCTTCAGAAACTTTTCGTGATTATCATCCGCATAACGTGTGTCGTTGAAACTTCCCGTAATAACTAGAGCTTCGAGACACGCACGACTTTACGAGATCGGGCTCCGGGTGATGGCAGAATGATGGCAGCAAGTCAGCAGCATGAGTCATTGAGGCAATGTCCTTACTTGTTCACTTGCACAGCCTGAACTTTCGCTAACAGCAAGTCTGTTCGCCAGCTATAGAAACATCAGCTTCACTTCCGTATTTTATCATTTCTGGTTTCTGCCATTTTAAAGTTAAGGAAAGAACAGATAAACTTTTTCACGGTGTTCTGTATCTAAAATAGGGGTTGATGTGGCAGGTAAATCAATTTTAATATCTGCAGCACTCGATAAATCTGTGAAAAATCTCTTCTACTTAAAAAATGCTTCCACGTCATAACCGCCATCAGGACGCACGACTTACAATGTCTGGGTCTTGCTGGCAGCGGGTCGAGGGGACTGTGGGAAATGAAGCAGTGATGGAGTCAACCTTACCATCTCACTTTACATTATAATGAGGCCATAACAAAGGGAAAATCCGTCAGCTGGGGTTGATGGGGCAGGCTGGATGCATTCTGCAGCATGGTATTCTGGATTGTTTGTTCAGACACACATGACTAGTGCGCCAAAACTTTCTCTGGGCTACACTAAAGCCTACAGCGTAACCGAAAGAAAAGAAGATAAAAATGCGGTAAACACAACAGGCTATCAAAAGGGGCAAAAGAGCAAGGGGTGAGTCTATAAACAAACACTGTGAAGCGCTGTTATCTTACTAGAGGATGCAACCGTCTCACAGGTGAACACAACAAGTGTCTAAATTTATGCCAGATATCTCTGAGGCAGAAAAAGACATCATGCACATGTTCATTGTAAACTGCAAAATGAAACTGAATTCTGGCGCAGGCTACAGATATTTCCGCAAACTTGTGCTCATGTTATGTGGATGGATGAGTAGATGGATTACGTCACAGCTTAGGCATTAACCTCTTCTCATTCCTCAGCTGGTACCGGGAGTACCGGTCATAGAGGAAACACGATGGGGCACAGCTTGGGTGAACTGACGCCAGCGGGGCTTTAACGACTGCAAATAATCCTTTAACTTGGTATACTTCCTCTTTCTTCGTCGTCTTCATCTCCATCTCCCCTTCTTAAATTGTCTTTCCGTTATTTCTCCTTGCCGTCTTCTGATCTGATTGAAGACGCGTCTCACCACAAAGACACGTGTTACCCCTGTTATCAGCGTGTTGTTTATTATCTATGTCACCTATTAGTCTCTTTGTCTCTTGAGAATGGGGAGGACATATGCAATGTCATTGATCTAAGGCAAGTGTGAAGCTTTACTGTACAAACCATTCTGCAGAGTTTTGCTTAGAAACTGCAGGGTTTCATCTTGAGGCTTTTTAAACAGACAGGTTGCTTTTTCACTGACATTTCTCTTCAAAACCGACTCTTTTTATAACGATGCTTTTTCTGTGCGTTTAAAAATATCTTTCTGAAAACCTAAATAACAGGGATGCAGAACCCTTGCAATGTTTTCACTGCGGCCGAAGCGTGTTTATTTCTGTATGCTGAAGTAGTTAAAACGCGCCAGGCATGGCTTCAACGTCCTTAGAAGTCTCACCTGCTGGGTGGATGGCTTTCGCCTGCTATAGTGGTTCAAGGTTGCTGCGCCCTTCGTTGCTAGAACTCGAAACTCCCTCTGTCCGACAGTGTATATGTACCGCCAGAGGAAAAGAGAATCAGGTTCTCATTTCAATATGACGTGTTCAAACTAGACATGCTGAGTAATAATAATAGTAATAATAATAATAATAATAATAATAATAATTGTATAGCGCATATTCACACTCATAGAGAGCATGCTCTTAGCGCTTAAAACGGGGAAGAGACTAAATGGATAGAACACGAGGGACAGAAGAATAAACGACAGTACTGACGACAAACAGAAAACAAAGATAGAAAACACAAAATGGCACCAAGTAACAGGAACAGGGAATATAGTGATTCTGCAGAGAAAGATGGTAGAAAAGTAGCAAGAGCGGAAGGGGGGAGGGTAAGAAGGACGAGCATTGTGTGGACTGTGTTAGGAGTAATGCTCAAGGAAGAGGTGGATTTTCAGTGCAGATTTGAAGGATTCAACCTTTACCTCTTACTAATCTTTTGGAACGGAAAGAAGAAGAATGTGAACAAACAGCAAAACCAAGCTAAAATGTAGTTTGAAGCATTGCCAAAAGAAAATACTATGCAAAAATAGTGCTTTTGTAATTTAAAAAAAAAACTTAAAAAAAAAGAAAATTAGTGACCCCTGTAAAACAGTCGATTATTAAGTCAAAAATTTAGTAAAAGCAGAAATAAATTTCTAATTTTCACCTGTAAAAATTGTCAAATATTACTGCCTTAATGATAAGGAAAATCTTAAATATTCAAATGCAAAGTTACAGTTATTATCTACAGTATGGCAGTGCAAGAAGGCCCACGAGCACGTTCCATAACGTTCAAGGGAATTATCCGAGAATGTCAAACGCTTAACGTACAGACGGATTTACAGGTTGAAAGGCTTATCGCGACTGATAACTTGTAAATGAACCGAGATTTATTGCCAACCTGCGCGTGCTTGTGGCAAGAGTCAGACCTGCCTACATGTACACGACACAGGCTTCATTAGCGAGCACATTGGAGGTAGACTGAGCGGCAACTTTGAAACAGCCCGCTATCTCTCGCTGACATTTTCACAGATGCTCATAGTACCTGTTCCTTTTCAAGCTGGGCATTAAGCTCGTATTTCAGTATTCAAACGACGTAAATATCTTCCGCAAAATACTTTAAAAAGTCTAATGACTTCTTACAGGCAGTTAGTTTAAAATGGAAGCCTTATCATTGACATGCGCATAAAGTGCTATCTTGGGGTTCCAATTATTTTGTTAGTTGGTTGTCTGCTTTCCTGTTTGCGAATGCATTACCTTTGCCTGTGCCTCTCTATCTGTTTCATTCTTCCCTGACAGCAAAATCTTCACGCTTATCAGTGTTGGTCTCGATTCAATATGCAAAGTCATGGACGTGGGCAATGGTAAAACAGAGATCTACATTAACGGGGTACAGCTCGAAGACGTAAGAAGTTCTAAGTACTTGGGAGCTACCCTCTCCTAGGATGGCAGCTCCACGACAGATTACGGCATCATAATCGCGACAACAACAGCGGCAATGACAAGACCAAGTTTACAACCTGTACAAGTCTTTTGTAATACCGATCCTGCTTAACGGATGAGAAACGTAGACCCAGTTTGCCAATACGAAGTGGAGAATCCAGACATTTCAGAACGTGTCTGAGGAAGGTGTTCCGGATCTCGTACAGAGAACATAAAAACAATGACTTGTACCTTGGAGAGTGGTCAGCTCATTTATTGTTACTTCGTAAAACAGTGTCAAAATTGTATAAACGAAACGTATTTTTAAAATAGTTGTACAAACTTTCGCTGAGGACCTGCTACAGACATGTGTAGTAGTCTCAAGCAGCACTAGGTTGAGAGCGATATTCACAGCGCCCTCCTAGACACACCCACGAAATCGTGACTTTCTACACGGGCCACGCTGCTTGCGTCATCGTGCTTCCAGAGATCACAGGTGTGAGTGGTTGGGGGTACTGAGTGTGGGGGAGGGGGCGGATGTTCTGCAGATGTGATAATCATGACACGTCGCAGAGCAACCAAGTCCAGCTCCTAGCAATTCTACAAAGGTCTACAAGGACAGAGGGTGTTTTTCTCATTGTTCTACTGCACGCGAGTGTTTATTGTTGTTGTAGGGGTCTGTGTGTGTGCATGTGCATGTGCATGTGCATGTGCACGTGTGTGTGTGTGTGTGTGTGTGTGTGTGTGTCGCGAGTAAAGTGTTATTGTACTCGATCGTCGACAGAATAAAAGACAGACAAGAAGCTAGCATGGCACCCAAAGAATGACAAGAAGAACGACGAACATACAAACACACCAGCAACCAACGAGAAAGACTGTCAATGGTAGCGCACATGAAAGGGAAAGTCACTCATAAATAAAGCAGCCTCCATCGACTGCTCGGATCTTTTTGGGTTCCACCGCAGTCCTAACTTTAACACAGAAAAATATACAAGAACTGTCTTTAAAACAGATGGAACAGGAAAAGCTGCGGAAGTTACACGTACAGGCAAGCTCTATCTCCCGAACAGAGCAAACTATTCATGCTACTTAAATAAACACACGCTCGCTGCTCATCCCATTTATCGAGACGATCTTTGCTGTGTTGAAGTTTTTTCTGGTGTCCCTAGGAGCTACCCTTAATAGCGATTGTGCCCAAAACGTGCCGATGCGCAGGGCCTGCGTTGTTTTTTGATAACTGACGACAAAGACGTTGAAAGAACAAATTGTTCCTTTTGTCATGGAGACAAAGTGTTCCTTCACATTGACAAAAAAAGTTGCTTCCTTTGGCTTAATTGACAAAATGCTTCCTTTGACTTAATAGACAAAATCCTTCCTTTGGCTTAATAGACAAAAAGCTTCCTTTGACTTAATAGAGAAAATCCTTCCACTGGCTTAATAGACAAAATCCTTCCTTTGACTTAATAGACAAAATCCTTCCTTTGACTTAATAGACAAAATCCTTCCTTTGGCTTAATAGACAAAATCCTTCCTTTGACTTAATAGACAAAATCCTTCCTTTGGCTTAATAGACAAAATCCTTCCTTTGACTTTATAGACAAAATCCTTCCTTTGACGTTTACTGAAAAAGTTATTATTTTAGTAGACTGCAACAAAAACAAGGCGGAAAGCTTCATTTAAAACTCGAAGACTGACAGATTTAGAAAATAGTCTAGATATTGTTCCTAAGGCAAGAAGCAGCAACGGTGGCCTTAATTACAGACACGAAAGCCCTTGTTTTCTGTTTTGTTTTGTTTGTTTTTTGCATACTGGGATCAAGAAATGTTGCAGTAGAGAGTAATGTTAATAAAAAACATTAACTAACCTAACCCCAGAAACAAACTGCCATAAATATTAAAGAATATATTACCTTACAAAAGAACAATGAATTGAATGTAATCAGGTTTTTAAAAAAATCTCTTTTTCTCTCTCTCTCTCTCTCTCTCACACACACACACACACACACACACACACACACACGCGCGCGCGCGCGCATGCATGCACGCACGCACACACACACATGCTGGCGCATGAATACTAACAAGCAGGCGCTTGTACTTGGAAATCACGCAAACATGCACGCAGCATGAACTCTCAAAAATACACACATCTATCTACTGAAATATCTGCTTGAACGAGTTTAGCCGGGTGGACACTTCATGAATCCATGCGATGTTGGTTCTTACCGGTGCACCCGCCCAGAACGGAGTTTCACGAAGCGGAAAGACTGGTACAAACAGGTAGAGGTAAACTGACACAGCTGTCACGGCCGCTCCAACAAGCAACTGCATCAGCACCAGGAAGATGCGGACATGACAGCAGCGACCACAGCCTCCTTTAACGCCGCTACCGTCATCATCACTGCTGCAACAGCTACAGCAGCGTTCGCAGCAACCTTGCTGCGTTGAGGTGGCCAGCGACGCGCGACTGCCCATCCTGCGGCGTTTAATGCGATGCGGCTTGTGTCGGGAGGCCAGGTCCTGACGGTTGAGGTTCTGTGGTACAGTGGTCTCCAGACCAACCAGCATGGACCGTAGCTCAGGGCTGCTGTAGGAAAGTTTGGCTCCTGATCCGACGGCCCCGCTGCTGCTCACCTGGTTGAACTTGATGGAGGACGCTGAGTGCGCCCGCGGCCGGCCCGTTATAACCATTGTTTTCTCGCCTACCACAGGTACCTGCAGCTGAAGCAGAGGGGTAGACACCAGCTACAGAAGTACGATGAAGCGGGTGGTCCCTCCCCCGCCACCACCACCACCTTTTCTTTTAAAAACCGTGCTAGGCACCCCAATCCAATTACAGCTTGTACATTCCAGGTGTGCAGGTGCACAGGAAGTTGAAACGTGTAGTTACCTTCCAGGTCTCGCAAAGTGGCTGCTTGTAGGTTGCAGGCGTCCCTCTAATCAAGTTGAAATCAGATTTCCCTTTTCACCTCCCACCTTGTACCCCACACAGTCCTTGCCGGAGCATTTGCAGCTGTTTCTTTAAGATCTGTGGTGAAGTCAAGCACTCATCAGCACTGGCCTCTTTGCAACATTTATTATCCTGCTTCAGCTTGCTAACACTGGAGCACCAGACAGGGGCACCATGGGCACTTAGTAAAACGCACCCCCCAACTTCACCGTTACTGCCCAAGAAAATGTCAAAACGATTCACATAATGAGTTGTCGAAGAATCGTCAAGAGTGCGCGCAGAAAGTGGATGAAATGAATGCTCACAGGTTGCAATTCCGTGCACACACTACTTCTTCCCCCGAGGCTTCATTTACGCAAGTTCTTTGACATGCCATCTGCGAGGATACACACAAGCTACCTGTTCAGTGCAGGCCACACAGTCCTGACAGAAAACCATTAACACTGCGATCCAAGAAATTCGCTCCCCTGAGTCTCTGAAACATTTGAGTGGCGCCGAGAGCGCGGGGTGGGTGTATAAAAACCTTCATGCCGCCACTCTTTGACAGCTGGAAATGGTCAGAGTTTTGCGCCTGCCGCCACTGGATGCAGGGCTCTTCCTCTCCACCCTATCTCCCCCACCCTCCTGTAGCACACCCCCCCACACACACACACATACCCTCCCGTCTCTTGACTGCAGTCAAAGACACGTGATAACGCGTCAAAAAAGCGTATCCACCTGGCTCGAATTGCAGGCTGGGTTCCGTAAAAACTGCAGGCGGTGCCTAGCCTCAATCAGAAATTTGCAGCAGCCACTACGAACGTTGATCCTGAACAGCCACTTTAAAACCGGAGCTGCACTGAAGACAAACATATTTTATTTGTGCAGGCAGAGTTCCGCCCATTTTCTCGGGGCGAGGTGAAGTCCTTGACCTTGCACTGTGTGAGCTTTAACAGCGTGGAACGTTGATAAATCCCGCCCACTCCCCAGGAGAAAGTTTGGCGAAACGAAGCCCTGTTGTGATATAACATTTCCCTCTGCTGATGAAAGGAAGACCAGGCTCCTGTTTGAGTGAAAATGGGGTCGGAACAGTGCGGACTGCCTTGTCTAGTTTAGGAGGCGACTTTGTGGTACCTCTAGTAGAAATTATTGGTCCGCCTCAGATTTGGCTTCTCACACACGATACGCTTGAGCGCGCCTGCTGGCTAAAGAGACAGGTGCTACACTGAAAGACTATCTTCTATGTAAAGGCCAAGCACGCATGCTCTTTCGCACTCTCGTAATTTACATATGTATCGCCACAGACCCACAAACATCCTCAGCTTCTGACGTTCAATATACAACCAAGCAGCCCGCAACAAGGATATAAATACACACACGTGTACAAGTGCACACACGTGCATACAAATATAGTGTGTGTACACACGTGCATGCCACTTGCGTGCACTTGGGCGACTGCAAATACACGAATACGCACACGACCACACACACAAATGCACACACACACACACATGCATGCATGCATGCATGCATGCATGATCATACATTTATTCAACGTTTACATATTACAAGCATAGACGCTCTTTTGGAATATCGTTAGAGCCAATACATGTTGTGGTCCATTATATAAAACATGTGGTTCCGAGTACCCAGAAACTTTTCCAAATTTGTTATACCTTAGGAATATCGTATCGCCAGCTAATCTATTGTTTGATTACTGTTTTCCTAGATTAACTCTCTCTCCCTCGGTTGACACTGGTCATAGCTTCACGCTTGGTCTCCCTCCCTTAGGACCGAGTCAGACTGACATAAAGTTATGTGGGGTGGTTTCACAAAGGTTGATTCTGCTGACTGCGCATGCATACTGCGCAACTTCATGCTCTGCTATAAAGTTTCTCACAGTTACAAGCGAAGTGATAAGACCTCTAAAGAAATGTAGAATGTGTATGTAATTCATAGATCCCTAGCTAAATTCATTTCTTTTAACTTACCTTGCAAACTGACAAAAATGCATGCATGTACACACATACACGCGTACATAGGATTATAGGTACATACATACACACATATTAGCAAGGATGTATATCTACATATTTACACAAGCAAGCACACAAATGCATACATACAAACCAATAACATCCGCAATCACACAAACTGGACATCTCAAACAGTGTCCAAACCAGAAGTCAAACTCAGAAAGGAAGTCGATTACTTGTAGACAGCAAGTAATTGTCTCTTAGCAAAGAACAGACGTTCTGTGATAAATATCTTTTCCTACCCCCTCAACACACACACACACACACACACACACACACACACACACACACACACACACACACGCGAGAGCGTGTACAGTCGGACACAAGAGCACAGTCTCAAACTCCTGGGGGAATCAATAGGCTGGGTGGGGATGGTGCGTAGCCCAAATTCAGCAAGAAAATAAAGCAAGCATGAAAGTGTAAGTTTGTATCTTCCTCCACCTTATCTAGTCGCCTGTAACACAGACACTTCCTCAGACGAGCGCAGCGCGGACGTCATATCAAGAGAACAGTTCAAAGCTGTTCTGCTGCTACTCTGTCGACACCAGGAATACAGGAAGATAGTCTTCACATTTGAAAAGGTTGCCAAAAATAAAGCTGGTTTTGAAACTCTTATCATGAGCTTGAAATAAATCTTTCATTCCCAGCAGGAAATGTTTATTCTTGGTGACGGTACTTAACAATTTTAAGTGAGTGAGCGAACATCATTCTTCCTCAGATCCACCACCACTCTCCCCTACACGTATTAATTTCCTGCTGCTGAGTTAATGTCCATCTCTCTCTCTCTCTCACACACACACACACACAAGTACGCAAATGAACGCACTCACAATCAGCTACAGCATGACGACGGACTCACAATCAGTCAGCCCTATCGAATGTTTCCTCGTGAAGTTGCTGCAGCTGAAGCAGCCATAAGTAAAACCCTCTCTAGTTTTCAGTTTACTATCATTGCGTTGTTTGTGTTAGTGCAAGCGAGCAAGTGAAACAAAAATTTAAAAGTTGATGAATAAAAGGTAAGACAACAAAATAATGAAAAAAATCTGAATAACTGGATAGCTCGATGAACTAATGTCGAGAAAATGTTTAACGGCAAAGAGACATAAGCGTTTCGCAAAAGCCTCGTTACTGCGCCTACGACGGCGAAATCAAAGCTCATCCACACCTACGCATCCGAACCGACATGACCGCTGATCGAAGTACAAAATGTTTATACTGAGGGAAATGAGCTTTCTTTGTCATTAGGTCAGAAACAGAAAGACAGACTGACAGAGCAGGTAAAACCCCATAAAAGATTGACCACTTCATTTGAGATACCCGACTGGTGCAACTTCGTGAATGAGAGCTTTCAATAAAACGACTTCTTCCTCAAAGCCAATACAGTGGTCGCCACTTATAGATTTCACCGAAATTTGTCACAATGTTAATTTAGCTTTTCGTACTTCGTGACATCGTAAAAAAAGCAAAGGAAGTTCGTAATGTGAGAATCGTGAATAATCCTTCCTCGTGTTTCCATTTATAGAGTGTTGATGGCTTATGACCATGAGCTCAACAATACTCCGGAATTCATCCTGATATTAGCGATAGCATGAAGCTGAAAGAACGCAAGATGACAGCGGGTGTGCTTGTTTATGGGAATACATGTTCCGCAAGACTAATTGAACACCTTGTCGTAGTCATCAAATCTTAAAGCTATTCAGTCCTTTTATTATGCTTTATTCTGTCACTGCTAGTCATACTAATCTATATAAACATCCTGTTTCTTACGCCATTACTGAAAAGGCAGTTCCACAAATCCCCAGAAGAGGGTATTTCCACACCCATGCAAAGTGTGCTTCATGCCATGACAAAACTTTGACTTGTCAGTTCACTTCTCCTTACGCGACCTTTACATCTGTGGCGATGAAATGATGGTGTGTTCGCAACCTTTTACCTTGCTGATCACAGGTGCGCCGCAGTACGAACACAGACCATCTGCGTGAGTAGACTATCAGTTTGTGAGGACCGCTACCTCCACAAGGCCTGCAGGCCCACATGTTGTGCCGACAGGCGGAACTGCTGGGGGCCTAAAATGAAGCAGCCGGTGTGGTGGGTGGGTCTCCTGCATCTACACACAGGGTGATTCAGGTGAAAGAACACTGCGAATTGTAACGAGCGAGGCTGTCTGGCGAGGGCTGATTACACAGCTGTAGCGATAAACAGTGTGGGACGACTTCTTGCACTGCTGATGTTAAAATCGCCGTGGGCATCCTGTACACTGGGCGATCATTCTGCTGTCTTGGTATCAAACAAGTTTATATATGGCTGCATCGTCACGACCTCGAATTAATTGTTTTCAACAACGAAATCGTTCATCCACTAAATCGAGGACCATATGGCATAGCTATCTGAAGCAACACCTTTGATTATATTAAAATAATACAAATAATAGCAACCAAACTCCCTTATCACACTAAACGTGCACATTTATTTATATCCATGGTGTGACATATTGTACAGTTTTCTTCTTCAAAAATTCAAGGCTGATTTCTAAAACTGAGATTAATTAACTATGACATACATTCAAAGTGAAAATTAATAATAATAAAAAAAAAACAACCATGAGCCTGATCTTGTATGGTCAGTGAAAACTATTCATAGTAGTGACTATTTCTTTCGTTTAATACCGCGTGTGGCACTGCCTCACACGTGACATTACATCACGCTGCTCACGTGTCACTCACTCCTCCATTACTCAAGTACACATCGTCATCGGGAATTCCCGAAGTGACACTGTGGCTTGGAGATATTGGTAACAGTCAACAGAAGGTCTATATACCAGGCATTGCGCAGTTCGATCGTCACTGTATAATTTTAACACCCAATGGTTTGCAGCCGCTCCTTCAGCACCAACACATATGGTGCGTATAAAGTGGCACTCTAGAGTGGCCTGCCATACGTTTAGGCAAGAGACAATAAACTCACACCATGGCGTGCGAGAGCCCTGTAAACGTGACTACACAATCATTCGAGGTGTCTCAGGTGATGGCAGATTTTCGGAGGAAGAGTCGTGTCATTAAGGACATAGGGTCGTTCACCTACATCGTCACGGTGCTGCTTAGCGGCGGAGACGTCAGTCTCAAGCTCCAGCTGACCGGTAAATTTTGCTTCATATAAATCCAGAATATTCCAGTTTGCAACTATTTTGATAGTAACGTTTGAAATCATTTATAAGTATTGTAAATACAAGCTAACTAACCGATATTAATTAAATATTATAGCTGACTTTGGCTTAAAAGAGATCAGCGAGATAGAACGAATATAGGAATGAAAGAGGCAGGCAGACAGGCAGGCAGCAATGAGAAAGTCTATGGATTTGTTCAATATGGACACATATATTTCTAGCTGAAAGTAGGTAAAACTTTCAAAAGTAAGTCTACAATGACCTAGAAAGCCTAAAAATTGATCCTGCTCTCATTTTTCGTTATGTAATACGGTTATTAATTCACTTCACTAAAACAACAGGTCAAGAATGTTATTTGATGTGATGAAAAGTAGATAAGACGCATAGCAAAAGGTATATAATGAGTTCTTCCTTGACTTCTAGTAAGAAAGCTAGCTCTCATTCCAATGTTCAGTCTAAATCGCTAAAACGATTTTTATTTAGTTTCGATTCTTGAGTTTATTAGTCTTCATTATCTTAGCCTATTGGAAAGATTTCTCAACAAAGACGTGGACTGTTTTCACTGATATAATTTTTTGTTTCTCCTTCTCTGTACAGAGTCGTATCCGTCCACCATTCCGGAGATCATTGTGTGTTCCGACAGACTGTATAAAGAGGACAACGAAAAGCTGACCACAGAACTGAAGACTGAAGCTTCGGAGAACCTGGGACAGCCTGTGATTCAGAAATTGATCTCCCTCGCCGAAGGCTGGCTTAACGACCGTACTACTGACCAAGGAAAATCCAACGACACAGTTACTACAGCTGGGGAAAGAAAGAAAGTATCGAAAGGAAAGCCTTCTGCGAAGTCGGGGCGTGGTAATGAGAAGAAGACAGCCGACGACAAGAAAGTTTCTTTAAACACAGCAGCGGACGTTGTGAACAGAGTTCTATGGGATGACAAGCTGAAGAAAGAGGATTTTTTCGTGGGTTATCTAGACAGGTTCAAAGGTATAGTCGAAAAGAACTTTTCAAGCTTCTCTTGGGAAGACATTGCTACAGTTGACTATAACGTACTGGCTATTCCCAAGCACCGGATCCAGTACTTCAAGTACCGAAACGAAAAAATATGGGATAAGGCGTCTCGCCTGGACAAAGTCTTTGGTTCTGACGGCGGTGGCGTCACCATCTACGACATCGTAAGCAAGCACCAACAGCAGACAGATTTGACTTGTACAGAAGGCGGGGGTGACGCGTTGCAACCTCGTGATTCTTCATTCCCAGACTTTGGTAAGGAAGCTTCCGATGACAGGACGTTGCGTGGTCATTCCCACGACACTCATCGAGAGTCATGCCCTCAGCTGAGTGGACAAACTGATCAGGACTCGAATGACTTGCACTGCAATGACCAGCAGGTCTGGAAGGACACTTCCAAGCCCACACACTTTCTGACTCTTCGTATCACGGACGAGGAGATCGTGCGAATGGTAGGGCGAGTCCAAGCTCACATCTTGAAGACCCAGCCACTATACGACCCGTGCTGTATCCCCGGTGCGGCGCTGCACATCACACTGTGCACGCTAGGACTAGACACCCCAGAACAGGTCACGCATGCAACAGAAGTGCTGCAGCGTATCCAGCCTCAGCTAGCTACCTCCCTGCCTCACACGCCCCTTCGTGTTGACGGCGTCGACACCTTCTTCAACCGCGTGGTGTATGCCAAAGTGCAGCAGCAACCTGAGTTCATGGAGTTCGTGGACCACCTGAAGTTGCTGCTGTGGGAGTCGGGTGTGGAAATGCGCGACGTTCACCATGGCTACACGCCTCATGTGACCATAATGAAGGCGACGAAGCCTCTAGTAAACCAGAAAGGCACAAAAGACGTAGAGCCTAGCCTGTATAAAGACTACACAGACATGTACTTCGGACAGCAGACCCTTGATCGGGTCTACCTGTGCGCTATGGGGGGATCAAAGCGGGAGGATGGATTTTACGAATGCCTAAGTGAAATTGAGTTTTGCCCAGTCTAAGACGCTTTTCCAAAATAAAAACACATTGAATAATCGCTACATGTAACGAGAAACTTAAAAGCATGTTTTATTTTTAAGGCTTGCTGTTTTTAATCCAGTAGTATGGTATCTGTTCCTTTTTCTGCAACTCTTCCCCCCTTTTTTGTCATTTGCAACGTTATTTGTTTTTCGTGTTGCTCTTTGATTCTAGGTCATTGGTGATCATGCAAATGTACAATAATAATAATAACAATAATAATAATAACAATAAAACAATAATAAAAGTAAACTTTTATAGCACCATATCCAGGCTTTATGGTCAAGCCCATGGTGTTTTACAGACAAGAGACAGACATACACGGACACACTCAACATCACCATCAAAGTTGTTGTTTGTAGAATGCTATGAGAAGAAGAAGATGAAGATGATGATGATGATGATGATGATGATGATGATGATGATGATGACGACGACGACGACGACGACGACAGATTCGTAGAACGACTGTGCCGTTTTGCAACCTTTTGTATTAGCAGTTTATGCATGTGGTGGAAAGAAAAAGGCGATTAAATACTCACTTAAATATTAATCGATTCTTGGTGCGATGTGGTGAGTGTGGAGATGCTAGTTTGTGTGATCTTTCAAGCAACTTTTTTTAAAAAATACAGAAAGCCAGGTAAGAGAGTTTGTTCATGCTTGTTTGTTTTGAATGATTGGAGTGTTACGCCGAGTCAGCAACTAATGGTATATACATGTAACTGCGAAGAGAGTCCTATTAACCGATACCAATGTAGACCAAAAGAAAGTTTAGATGGATTCTCAGCAAAGAAGACGATTAAGAGCTTAAAGTAGAAATGAGTATCTGTTGCTTTCAGTTTAATGTTACAGATAAAGTATATTATCGTGTCCAGGACACAAGCTTACATAAATAATAGACGCTGCCAAGACGGTCTATAAAGGCCTACCCAATAGGTGTCACATAAAAAGACTCCTTTCATATCACTTAATAATTCCTCGAATACGAAATCACAAAGAGAAACACGAATATCGAGAGATTAATTCGATTTTCTCGTCTGTTCGAATCTCCATCAGGGCACGAAGTCCTGTGTGAGGTTATGACCGGTGACATCACGGGGTCAGGGTCGGGTTGAGTGAGTGACATAAATCGTCAAAGTTGAGTCAAGGGGCGCCCAGGGGTGTAGTGGTTAAGACACTCGCTTGTCATCACTGGTGTAAGAAACCCTGCATTGGTTGAGATCTCGTCTGGAGACAATATCTCTGCATGTGACACCTGTTCGCAGGGCCGTCCGTCAGGAGTTTTCTCCGGTTTCCTCCCCCCCCCTCTCAATCACCCCTCCCCCCTATAGTGCGTTAGTTAATTGGTTAATTGTTGTTTTATGCCAAGTCAGCAACTAAGGCTATCTCATGGCAAAAAAAATGTACATGACTATTCAAAGGTTGACATAAAGAAATGTGACAAGTATAGTTATTTCTCTTTTCTTAGTTATTTAAACACATAAGGTCTATCATGTCAGGTGAAACATCTGAACGGACTTTGCATATGCCAGAATTGATTTGGAAGTGTTTGACAAAAAGGTCAGTGAGAGTCTGTGCTGTAAAATAGTTTTGACGAATTGTAGCTAGTTTTGAACAGGAGATGAGCAAATTTTCTATGGTTAGGGGGTCTTTACACCAAGGACAAAGTGGGGGGTTTTCTCCTGCAAGCAAAAATCGGTGAGTGATAAATGAGTGTCCAGCTTTTAGTCTATTTATAACCACTTTTTCTCGTCGGTTTATAGGTTTTTTTTATGCAGTCTAATAGTTTTGGAAAAATAGAGTGAAGTTTGTTGCGCTTTCTGGAGTCCCAATGAAGCTGCCAAAGTTGTGAGATATACATTTTAACAGAAGCGTACCAATCTGAAGCAAATTTTGTATGGACCACAAGTGGTTGCTGAAGGGCCCTTTTTGCTGCCTCATCAGCTTTAGTGTTTCCTGGAATATTTGCATGGCCAGGAACCCAAATAAAGATAATGTCAATATTGTCATTTTGTAGTAATGATAGAAGTTCAAAGAATTGAATCAGTAGTGGGTGATCTATAGTGCGAAATCACGTCAAGATGGAAGCACTTTTCTAATAAACCAACCCAAGTGTTTAGTCAAGATAAAATGAGTCACAGTTTAAGTACTTATTTAAGTACGTCTACTCTGATATAACAAGTGGGTTTTTACTTTTAGGTACATGCAAACAGCACCGGCCACACACGCGCGCAGTTTTTGATCTGTTCGGTGTTGGGACGAAATGGACAATACTTGAACGATTTGACTCGGGCTATATAACAATGGGGCGAAATGACCGGCCCACGAAAAAATCTAACAAAATCTAAAATCTAAACATAATAAAACGTCCATTTAAAAATGAGTTAAAGCATGGATTTCATATAAATACTATTCCTGTTGGTGATACTTGATATAGCACTGTTGGCATTTCCTTTCTGACCGATAATGTCGTTTTCATTGCCTCTGACATATCAGTGGCGTACAGGAAGATGCTCAGCGTTTGGGGGGCAAACTCCAGGCTGACAGTGAACGACGTTTACAATTTTGCCTCCTCAGTATCTTTTTTGAGGGGGCGCCTGCCTCCCCCTCCTTGTTCCCTGGTTCCTACGCCACTGGATATACTGATCGTCTTCACTACACAGAAGTATTTTACCTCGACCAGCCACAATTAAAGTTAAGCCACTGAAAATTTTCTACTATAAGTACTAGCTTCCATTTGTGTATAGACGTTTTGCTTCAAAGAAACATTCTACAGTGATTTCAGTTGCCTAGAAGCGTGCGTAATTTACCTAAAAAAGCCAATATCACAAAATTTACCAAGGAGTTCTAAAATGAAGTTTCAGCGTCCGCAGCAGTC
Source organism: Marisa cornuarietis (assembly GCA_004794655.1). Lineage (NCBI taxonomy): Eukaryota > Metazoa > Mollusca > Gastropoda > Architaenioglossa > Ampullariidae > Marisa > Marisa cornuarietis. The sequence continues at coordinate 5,735,112 of SMMW01000651.1, forward strand.
TGAAAACGTTAATTGGAGTTTCGCTCGTGGGTCTCCTTCTGTAAAAATTGCAAGACAGTTTTGTAGGCAACCAGAAAGCTGCACTTCGGCGTTATCAGCCGTTAGTGATAGATTTACAAACATAAAAACATTTTAAAACACTACCTAATGACTCAAGTCAATTGCGTCCATATTACGAAATCTGCAACAGCTGACAGGCCGTGACGAGTTGTTTCCCTTAGGAGTCGTGTTGCACAACTTCCGAGTAACCTGTTATCTATTTTTGGATTTGTCGGCTAGTTTAACTAGGGTGGACATTATATTTAAGAAAGCCTCGTGGCCATCCGAAGCACAGAAGCTGCGTTTACAAGATTAGGCAAGGTATATAATTTTTTCTTACTAATTTCAGACTGACGCCCAGCGCATCTGCGCTCTACTTCTTGACTCTCTATTCCTCTCGACACATGTAATTTAATTTCTGGGCTGGACTTCCTTGTCAAGATTTAACCTCAGTTACTCGCTCGATGAGTGTAAAACACTAATAGCTAATCAGCCTTTCTATTTTACTAACACACACACACACACACGTTCAGTGTAGAACATGCACAGGTACACACGCACGGATACACAACGACTGGAGAGGGAGGGATCGAGTCTGATTGATGTACGCATTTACTTTTCAGTTTTTAGTCCATTAAAAATTTTTTGAACAAACATATTTCAGACATTTGTTTAACCTGCCATCATCAACAAGCGACAGCAAGAAAGAAGGTGACATCGCGACGATGGCTGCGGCAACACAATGCGAGACCCCTCAGAGTGAGGAGGTCAGGTTGATCAAGACAGCTTTCCCCAATGGCTGTCGTATAATAAAAGACATAGGCATGTTTAAACACGTCGTTACAGTTCAGCCAACTGACATGGATGTTGTTCTGAAGTTTCAGCTGACAGGTAACTCATTGATTCTGCATCTCGCGAATATACAGTTTCACCTTAATGACTATTAAGTCACTATAGCACATGATTCATCTGTTTATTTACTTGTGTCACCTGATTTTTTTGTGTGACACTAATTTAATTGAAATTACAAGACTTACTGTACCATAAAGTATTCATTAAGGTCACAGTTAAATATGGTTGTGTGAGTTTTACATTTCACTGTAAAGTGTATGCTAGCTTGCTATTCTTTTGCTCAGTTTATTGTATGTTCACTTTGAATGTGTTATAAATGCACACTATACAAACTGTTTAATTTTCAGGTTCTTACCCATCAGTGATTCCAGAGATCGCTGTCCGATCTGAGAGTTTGAGTGAGGAAGATGGTGATAAGTTGAAGTGTCACCTAAGCGCTGAGGCTGCAAAGCTGCTGAACCAGCCCATGATACGGACTTTGGTTATTTTTGCTGAAGAATGGCTCAGAAGTCATGGTGTACAGCCAGGAAAATCTGTAAAAGCTAGCACTGATGTGGTCCTGGACAATAAAAAAAAGCAGAAGAAAAAGAGATCAAGAAAGACAAAAAGTGAAGATGAGGAAGAAGACAAGAAAATACCCTCGATGAAAACAGCAGAAGATGTTATCAAACGTATTTTGTGGGATGACAAATTAGATAAAGATGACTTCCTGGTTGGTTATCTGGACAGGTTTAAAGGTATTGTGGAGAAATATTTTTCTGCCTTTTCATGGGAAGATATAGCTACTGTTGATTATGATGTACTTGCTGTTCCTAAGCATCGTATTCAATACTTCAAGTACCGTGAAGAGAAAATCTGGGACAAACCATCGCGCCTGGATAATGTGTTTGGCTCAAGGGGCAGTGGAATTACCATCTATGATGTTATTGAACGGTATCAACCACCCTCTCAACAGTCTCAAGTGTCTTCTGTGTCTGATCAACCGCAAGAGTCAAACGGAGCAGCCGTAGGTAAACAGAATAATAGTGAAGATTATGATAGCGAAGATGATGATAGTGATGATGGCATCATTGTCACCATTGGTGCATCAGTCAATACTGGTTACACAGGAACACTAAATCAGCTAGAATTTGAATCAGATGCAGTTGAAGAAAAGCATTCATACTGGGAAGACAAACTGCGTCCTAACTATTTCTTAGCTGTGCGTATCACAGACACAGATATTCTGCAGGCTGTGGAACAGGTACAAGACTACCTACTGGACAATGAACCAGTACTGGGGCCATGCTGTATTCCTCCTAACGCTTTACACATTACACTATGCACACTTGGACTTGACACTGCAGAACAGATTAACCATGCAGCTGAGGTTCTGAAAAACATTCAGCCAGAAATTGCTTCATCTCTTCCTAAAGAGCCTCTTTGCCTTGAAGGTGTTTCTAACTTCTTCAACCGTGTTGTATATGCAAAAGTGCACTATCAACAGGATTTTATTAAATTTGTAGACCATTTAAAACTGTTGTTGAGAGAGTCAGGAGTTGAGATCCGTGACAACTATGAGTTTGTGCCCCACATGACTATAATGAAGGTGAGTAGACCTGTAGCACGACAAAGAGGCTCCAAAAATGTAAATCCCTGGTTGTATAACAACTTCTCAGACATGTCTTTTGGGCAGCAAGTGGTTGATGGTATCTATTTATGTTCCATGGGAGATGAACGGAGACCAGATGGTTTTTATGTTTGTCCAGCAGAAATTCACTTTAGCTAAAGTGAGGACCAGCTACATTGTATACAAAATTTACTGATAATTCACTGAAATGAATAAAATGAGAAGTTGTATTTTGTATCTGAAGAAAAGCAGTCAATTGTTAATTCTAAACACTTGACTAACTGAAAAATGTTTCAATTAGTTATTCAAATATATGACATGAGAATCATGTTGATGTTGGTAGATGCTCAAATAAATAGAATGTTTGTATCAAATATCTTGCATACCTGATTATATATTATTTATTCATATAATTATACATGAATGCCATTTCAGACACTTTATTTTTGGTTCTCTTTTTTGGTTTACGTACCTGAAAATCACAGCATAATGCATTGCTTGGGATTTTCTTTTGTGAATTCTGTGCTAAGAACATTTTGCCATGCCAGTCTTTGAACACAGTATTGTGTGGTATGAAACTGAAACTGGACACCATTTATCACTGAAAATGTAATAAACACAGAAAAGAGATGTCATATAAATATATGAGCATGTTTATTTACTTATTTCCTATGAATTTAGTGAATGAAACAGTAAGAGAGAGTTGGCTTGTGGAGTGCCCATTGGAAATGAAGTTTGTGACTGCTATAGCTCCTTGAAAGAAAAATGATGCCTAACAGAAAGGTAAAGGTATAGATCCAAGGCCTTTGTCTATTGGAGAGTGAAGCATTAAATGACTTCCCTTATCTCAGGGCCAGATTTTCTCTCCTCTTCCTTGTTAGCTTTCCCTCCCCCACCCTCTAAGGCTAGGGTTAGACACGCAGAATTGAGCTTGTGTCACATAGGTACCAACCAACCAGTGAGCATGTCTCCGTCCTTGTAGACCAGTGCAACAGCTCGGGTTGAGACTGACCAGATTATGTCTACAGGTCTTGGTATGTATAAGGAAAACATCATTTAAAGGTGGTCTTTACCTTCTTAATGAAAACTCCAAGCGTGGTAAAATCACAACGTATATAAATTTACAAAATAAATCTATCTACAAACTCTTAAATTTCTCTGTAGAAATCATTAAATGCAGTGAATGTGAGAGGTGAAGATTTTTCATTTTGTGAAACAAACCGGAACATGCAGACAGTGAAAAAAAAGACGATCTAACTATGCTAAAATAATAGAATCTAAGTGTTAAGCTAAGTATTACATCAATACTTCCAAAGCAGACGTTATTTGTCCTTCGTTTCCGAAAAAGACGAGGATTTGTCTTCCAATACTTCCGTAGCAGACGATAGGTAAGGGGAATCACTCTTACTGATGAAAGAGCGTCTCACGTTGCCTTGTCGACATGACAACAAATTGTATTGTCAGTGTGATATCGCCTTGAATGACATCCCTGAGTGCTTTAAAAGGTCTACGATGACAACCACACAGGCATTAGAGGTGATGAATACCTTCTTATGTTTTTTGATTACAGTAAGATGTATAGTTCAGCAAAGAATCAAATTTAAGTGACAAAATGCATAAATACTTGCAAACAAAACGCATGAATCATTTAGATTTGCTGACATGCTATCTATAGTAATTTATAAGTGCATAACACGTGTGTGTGTGTGTGTGTGTGTGTGTGTGTGTGTGTGTGTGTGTGTGTGTGACGACATATGTGCGCTTTTTAGAACCTCCTTGATGAACTACATCATATGGGAGACCAATCTAAGTCTACAGAGGCAACAATCCAACAGCTCCGTGGCGCCAAAAAGCAAGCAGATCTAAAGGAACGCCAGAGTGAAACACTGATCAGCCTGAAAGCAATGCAAGACGCTCTGATGAAGGTTTATATAATGTTTATAACATATTCAAAAGAACATATCCATTTAAATGATGTAAAATAGATTATCACAAACGTAACTTGATATTGAAAACATTATAAATCACACACATCTCAAATAATGCAAGATACTTATATAGTTTAGATTTAGCTGGAATTACATATTTTTTTCTTATCTAACCCTATAGATGCAGCAATGCATCCAAGTCAATCAGAACAGTCTTGAGGAAGCTTTAAAAATGAAACCAGCAAGGGATGAGCAACGGCAGGGACAACTTCAGCAGCAACAGCAGCTGAAACAACCAGAGCAACAGGAACAAGAAAATAGGCAAAGAAATAAGCAGGAAAACCAGAAGCTTAAATCAAAGTAGGTATAAATGCCTTTTGGCAAAGTTTGAATGCAAAGTTTTCTCAGTAGTATTTTATATTTTATGTTTTTTTGTTAATGTAGTAATGTAACATTTGTTCCTCCCATTACCTGCTTCACCTTCTATTCTACATTATCTGTATCATTATCATGATTATCACAACTGTCTGTGGGTCAACACAACTAAAATATTACAGGGGATATATAGTGGCAGTGAAGTTTTGTGGCTATAGTATTGAGATGGAAAAGCTTACCTTTTTGGACACAGTTTGAAGTGACTGTCTTTCTGGATTTCCAAAATAATCAGCCATTATGGCCTCTAATTTTTTTAAATACAATTAATAGTAGTGAGGATTTTTTTTTATTGGCTTCCATGAAGGTTTTCATCAATGTACTCCTGCCCTCATGTTTGATATATAGAAAGTAAAAAAGCTCTCCTGAATATCGTACAATTTTTTGTAAAAATGTTAATATGATGTAACTAAGACCAATTAACATGAATTTGTAGCATCAAAGCTTATTACACAACTATTAAAAGCTCAACCCTTCCAACTAATAGGCAGAAGTGGAGAAGGTAATTCTGGGTCCTTACCTGCAACCAAGACACAAGAGACAAGTATAGATCATACTGATGATATAAAGACTGTGATAACTGTTAATTTGCTTACCTATGTGAGAAATGTAAGCTGTTTAGAAAACACGCACACATATGCATTTATATATTGTGTGTGTCTAGAATAATTAGCCAAGGATCACTGATTTAGCCATATATCCTAGTGTGAGAACCCAGAGGGGGGAAACTACAGTTTTCAGGTTTGATTAGGTTAGACAAGGTTTTCAAAAATCTCAGTGAAAATGCATGATTGTTTAAATACTCTGCATATGCAATTTAATATGAAGAACTTTTCTTCCTACCTCCTATTTTTTTAAATGTTCAGTACAAGAAATCTTACAGTAGAGGAGCAAGAGTCCCTTTATATATTGAAATCATCAAGGATGGCAGCATTGGGTCCTCAGAACAAAGCTCTCCAGACAGAGCTGCATCTGATAAAGAAAAAAGAGAGCCTTCTTCAAGCTCGATATGCCCAGAATGAATCTTACAGTGGCTCAAGAACGCTGCAAGCAGCACATGCTTTAGAAGCAAAGCTACGTGGAGGTAGTTTTTTTCTGAAAATTTTTTATTTGATAGTGTCTAGTTTAAAAGATTTTAAGAATTCAAATCTAAAGTTTGAAGTAAAGTTTAAAACATCAAAGAATTCAGATCTAATTTAAAGCTTGAAGTTTGAATGTAGTTTAAATTAGACGTCAGACTTCTGTCCCTCTACAGCAGGGGTGGGAAACCTTTTTTCCTCCAATTATAAGGGCCATTTTGGTATTTATGAAATCATTTATAAGCCATATAAAATTATCTACTTAAAATTATCCTACTATATTTGGTCAAGGAGTAGTTTCACCACAGTGTGTTAACATTTTGTGCAGTGAAAGTACATTAATAATAATAATGACTTATTAGTATACACATACCTCCTCCTGATGGAGGAGTTCATGGCATTTACAAAGTTTCTACCCACAATCTACACACCTAGACATGCTTGCACATGCACAAATAAACCAAACAAATTTTACCAGCCCATTTCTTTTTTATTTGCTCATCCTTTGGAAATCTATGAAAGAATTATGTTGGACAAACGAAGGCCTAAACTCTACGCTGAGTTACAATTTCGATGATTTTTTTTTTAATTGTATGAGCCAACATAGTCAATGAACTCTATGAGTATCAACAGCTGACATCAAACTGGAATTTTTAGTGATCTATGGTTGGGTTGGAGTAAAGGTCACATGCATGCATAATTCTCCAAAATCATCCCTATAGGTTGCAGGAAGCCAACAACAAGCATACCTGTTTGTCCCGTTATGTACTTGTATGTGTTCTGTCTATCCCATAATGAATGTTCCTTGCTTGTCCCTCAGAATTTACCTTATTATTAATATTAACTTAATATACATTGATGTTTCTATAAGGCTTATAGATTTACTAAAATTTGCAGTTGTGTTAGCATGCCAGATCACAAGTTTTCGCAGGATGGACGTTACCCAATCCTGCTCTACAGTCATAAAATAAAGTTTTTAGAAGCATTAGGTATGTATTATAAGAACTGCTCAATTGTACAGCTACACATCCTTCTTAGAAAGAATCGTATAAAGAAGTAAAAAAAAAAAAAATAGTATACAGCTTTGTGTACTTTTTCTAAGTGGAAATCTTTGAATGGTTTTGTGTTTTCACAGCTCAGATCAAAATAAAGAAACTAGAAAATGACCTTCAAACATCTCAGCAGATGGCACAGAGATACCAAGAGCTGTACGAAAGTAGCCAGCATGGATCTGGCCATCAAAGCCCAAATCAAATCAATGAAGGGCAGAGAACTTATAGGTCAGCAGTAATGCCAAAGCAAGCCCCTATTCGAGAGCAGAGTTTCATTGGTCCAAGCACCACTGTAAATGATGTTGTTCGCAAAAACGAGGTATACTGCTTTGCTAGATTTTGACATTTATGTAGAGAAAATATTTAGCTTTCAACTTACCATCCTACAATGTATTTCCTTTAATTTGTCTGAATGTACCATTTGTTTCTCTTGGAAATTATTTCTGTTATTCATCTGGCTATTTTTTAAAATGATTTGCCTTTACCATTTGCAGTACTTAGTTCCTTTAACACCAGCTGAAAACTTTAGGTCACTTTAATGGTATAAATGTAAAGTCTGCTTCACAGTACAAAGAAAAGGTTTTTCTTAAATGACTTTGACATCATAAACTAAACTGGATAAGCATGCACATAATCACATATTTATGTCAAGAAAACTCTAAATATCTGTTTTTTACCTATGAATCATTCTAGTGCCTTGTGGAAGAGAATGCTAACCAACAGCATGAGATTGAACGTCTGAAGCATGATAATGCTTATCTCCTTCTGCAGGCCAAGGCTAGTAGCACAGACAAGGTGTCACTTATGGTTAGTGTTCAAGTCACTTACTTTTGCTTTGAAAAGTGTATGCTAAGTTCATAGCATATATAATTTTTGGGGGAAACTGTAATTAAAAGTGCAAATTTTCTTTCAACTGACAAGTGAAGGATTAGTAAAAGACCACAACTTGAGATGCAGGCCTACTATCATCACACTCCACAGAATAAAGTCCAAACTGCAATGTCATGAATGTACTTAGATATGATCAATTACTTACAGTCCCAGTAGCCTTAAAGATGTACAGTACTTCTGATACCCTGGTGTTGACTTTACCGTGCACCTTTATATAGTTTTGTAATCCCAATCACCAAACCCAGGCTCAAAGCCCAAAGCACTTTACTTACAGGTGCATGCGCACGCACACACAAGCATGCAGGCACACACACACACACATGGTGGAGTAGCAACTGAAGAAAACCACTGATGGTAAGGCCTGTAAACAGGTGTCACATCTAGGAAGATGTATGTTAGAGCTGAGACTTGAACCCACGTCAACTGATTTTCATTGCCATGGTGACAGGTGCTTTAGTCACTGTGCAACCAACAGCTCCTTTTATTGCATGATGATGTTTGTAATGTAAAAGAAAAAAGCATGGAGGTCATTCACATAAGCTTTTATGTTATTTGGAGCTCACCTCAGTCAAAGTGCTTTCCCATAGACCTTTGATTGGATATGCAAGCAGTGTTGGAGTTAGCTTTATGGATGAAAATCACTGCATATTTGCAGGAGAAGATATATCTAGCTTATATTAACATAGACTTACAATGCAGCAAAATTATACAATTTATTTGAGTAACCTATAGTTAACAACATTTGCAGAATTATTTTTTTAAGTTAAAAATAAAAATGCTTATCTTGTTTCACTGAATGTTCATGTTTCTCTTGGAAGCATCATCTAACAACAAGTGAAATGGCCCGACTTGATTTGACAAAGAAATGTAATAAATTAAAAGAACAAGTAAGTTTTGATCGTTTATGTCTTTGAAAATTTTGTTTTATTAAGTTGTTGCTACTGATGTGAAGGACCTGGAATCAAGGTTAAGGGGAATTAAGTGACACTTAATAATGAAATCATGTTGTCTTGTATTTGTTTTTTTATCATCCTTTAATTCTGCATGAATATTTCTCATGGATAGAGATTGTCTCCATAATGTTTAAGTTGAAGCACTGAAATCTTTCTGGTAATACAATCATGAAATATACAAGGGAAGCAATATAAACAGTATGTTGCATTAAAAACACGGTAAACAAATCAGCTAATATAACAGATAGGTTAGGTTTTTAATAGTTAACTCATCTTGGGTGAATCAATAGTCCACGCTAATTTGAGTATCAACACCAACACTTTTTCATAGTTACTGTGTGAAGACTAGAAAACCTCATTTGGGTATGGTGCTATTTCCAGCTGTGAAATGTTTTCATGGTAGTTGAAAACATTGCCATTCATGATAACGCATAAAATGTCCCTTGGCAAACTTTCTCCAGAACTTGCAGCTGTCTCAGAGCATGACAAAACAGGCAGCTGAGTGGATTCATGCTAAGAAGGAACAGAAGCAGGCGGATATTAAGTTACAACTGACTGAGGTATATGTTAGATGGTGAAGAGGGCTGTCTTAATTATAATAGATAATCTACTATCAATACTGCACCATCACTGCTTGGCATCAGATGTGCTTCATGAATCAGTTTACTTCCAACATAAATATTTCAATCTTCTATGTGATTTAGGATATTTACACAAGATTAAATGTTGTGGATAAGGTTAACAGAAATTTCACAAGTTATGATGTCTTGCACAATGTAGAAATTGAACCATAAATAGGTTTCTTAATGTAAGGAAGAATTTTCTCTGAACGATTAAGGCCCCTTGCTTAAAAGATATCATCTTGTGGAGTCACAATGTTTGTAAGACTAACTGAAAGACAAGAGTAGACATACTTTTTCATGCACTTGTACATTAGAGAAGGTAAGTTGCACATGTAAGTGTTCATGAGTATTTGTATGTGTTCTTTCTGAATTAAACTTATTTTTGAACATTTCAGCTTGGATATATTGCACCACATGGTGCAGGAGAGCGATTTCGTGAACACAAGCAGAAAAAGAATGTACATTTTCCTCGGTATATGTTTCCAGCAGAGAAGTATGCAATGACTACAGCTGCATGAATTTTACAAGCAGGAAAGAAAGAAAATACTTAAAACATATGACATAAATGCCAAATAAAAAATAGCTGGTTAGTTAATTAGTATTTCTTTCTACAAGGATTAGTTTATGAATGAAGATTAGTAAGAGCATTAGTAACCATGATCTGTTGGCCACAAAGCCATTAATCTCCAAACTGCTTGGTTTACTTGCTCACTTTATTCTAGATTCTGGATTTACAAGTGTCAACAGCACAGACTGAAACCCTGATTTGTGTACTGTATGGCACTGCTATATTGTGTTGTTACACCTCTGCCAGCGATCTGTGTGCATACCAGATGTGAACAACCATATGTGTCTACTTGTCTTTGTTGCCATTTGGACATGGACTTACACTTGTATTGGGCATCTCGAGTTGTGCGCACTACACTTACTTTGTGTCTGCTGAGGTTCATGTCCTCTCAACAGTTCAACTTACAACTATAGACCCCACTTTGAAATGGTCTTCCAGTGTTACTGTTATAGTTTTTGATGCAGTATTGATGTGATATGTTAGTGTGCAGCATTCTCTTCTTCATACTTGTTATTTCTCTCTGTGGCTGTCTCTGTATAATAGCTTGTTGATATGTTTTGTCTGTCTTTGATAAAGTGCTTTTCATTTTGAATCTAGTTTGATATTATTTGTTTTTAATTGTTTAAAGCATGTGGACTATGGAGTCTACAGTTGAGAAGTGCACTATATGGATTTGCTTTATTATTATTAATAACAGAAAATAACCTCAGGTTTAATCTGCTAGAAAACCAAAAGTTCATTTCAGTCATTGAATGTCATTAGTAACTAGCTAACTTTATGTCAAACTTAATGACCTCAAAGGTGAGTGGTTAAAGCACTGGAGTCTGATATTCTTGTTTGATGTTTATGTAATAACTTTAACTATTTAGAATAATAAGTTCATTAGAAGTCAAAAAAGGATATTTTAAGTTCAGTCTCACTTACATTTAAGAACAATCAGTGTATTTAATCTGTCACACTGAACATGCTGTACTATAATTAACAAATACTTTGTTGTATACCTAACAGTATTACTATTTGTTATTATTTGTTCTTTGCTGAGTGTTCCAAATTTTGGTTCTTCTTTCTTAACTGAGGTTAGGAAAAATGTTCTCAATATAACCCTATAAAATACAATGTTGCTTGTTTGAGCAGGGTATTGCTGCAGGTAGGTCTCTTTATTATTCATTATGGTACAGGTTGACAGGGATAATGACACTACCATATTAACATTTTTATGTGTGTTGTGTGTTTTATAAAGAAAAAAATCTTAGATATATTTTTTTATAAAACTACATTTATAGATAAGAGACTTTTTTTATTAAATATATTACAATTAAGACTACCTCTATCATATTTAGAAACTGCTTTCATAATGCATAATATTTTATCAGTATTTTACCTGGAAAAGAGAAAGATTCATCGAAATAAACTGTTAAATTTCCTGTACATCCAATGTTCATGTTTTTGTTAATGCTATACAGCAGTGATTTTCCCTGGCTTCTGTGCATTGTACTTGCATGTTAGTATATAGATATAAATCTATTCATTTTATCTTTCATCTTCATTATCTTCCCCCTCTCCCCCAGTGGTAGGTGCATCGCTAACATCCATTTCCAGTGTCTGGTGGAGGACCAGAACACAATTTATGAACATGATTTAATTATGGCAGTTCAGTATGTGATCAAGAAAAAAAAGGCTAAAAAGAGGGATGGGGTGTTTTGAACAACACCAGCACACATCTGCAGCCAGAAAAAAATGGTCAGAAATGGTTTTAATTTCAAAAACAAAATTACACATATAGTACTGCAATTAAAAGCATAACCTTTCATGAGTGGCAGTGCAAGGGAGATGTACCTGGTTTGCCTGGGCTATTTTGCTCAATCCTCTTCTGTAGACAATGCTGGAAGCCTTTATAATTTGTTCTTCAAATACAGAACAAATTAAAATCGCTCAGTTTCCTTTTTTTCTCAAATGACTGCACTGAGCAAATGTAAGTGAATGTTCTGCCCCCACACTTTCCCTCTGAAGACCTGCCAGCATCACATTTCTCTGTGTGGACATGAGCTCAATACACTGCACACAAAAGGCTACAATCTAATCGATAGTCAACCATACAATAAACATAAGCATCAGCAAAGGGATAACGCCTTGACCAAAAGAAGAGAAGGATGAAGATTAGAGGAGTGGGCAGAACAATACTTGTGATTATTGCAAGGTAATTTTTTTATTATATAAGATATGGGTTCTGAGGCACAGTTTGAAGAGACAGGGGGAGAGAATTTCGGTGGGGCCTGAGACTTTGCTATGCAGAGACAGAGGTCAAAAGCCGAAGCATCAAGGATATAAATACAAATGTCAAGTCAACAAACAAAGTGCGATAGAGACCATTTATATGTTAAGTAGGCATATCCATATACATAATGACATCTTGGTTTCGATCATTTTGTTCATGGTGATGTAAAGAGGCTTGTATCTTGAGGAAGGGGAGTAATTTAGATTTTGGAAAATAATGTAGCACATTTCTTGAATAGATCCGAGATGTGTGTGTGTGTGTGTGTGTGTGTGTGTGTGTGTGTGTGTGTGTGTATTTTACATAAATATTGCATATTTTGCAAATAAATCATTGGTACTTGTTTGTTTCACTGGAACATACTGATATTAAATGGATAGATGTTGCACACTTTGAATACAAATGTTGAAGGTGTTGAATATAGATGTTGCAAGTTTCAATAATATAATCCACATCACATTTTCTTTAAGCATATGTGTATACAGTGGTAAAAATCTTAAGATAAGCAGTTCATTTATATGATTGCACCGCTTTTCAAAATAATTGTAGAGAAGATTTTAGAATAAATTATGCATTTAAGGAATTTAAAACTGATATCACATCCAACTGCAACTTATTATCTCTGCAGCAAAGATTAAAAATATTCCTTATAAATGATACCTAAAGGTACCTCTTTAGTCAGTCAAATGTGTTCAAAAAACAAAAATATACATTTTTATACAATATATATTTTTATATACAATACGGGTCCCGACACACGCACACAGTTGTCTATACCCACGACTGTGTTGAGTGTTGAGGTGAAGAATGGCAGACATAGCAAGCAGCTCACCCCCCCTCCCCTATCTCCCTTGTTACAGTTTGACACCATTTACAAAACGCAAATTCTGCGACAAAAAATAAACACAGCATTAAAACATTGTTGCCAGATGCAGATCAATTTTCTGTGGTATCTTACTTAGTTAACCTATAGTGATATTTTCATAAATATTTTGCCCTTTCCAGTTTGTTTCCTAACTGTAGCTGTATTTTACTCTTGCAAAGGCGAGAAATGGAAGTGATAATCTAACAAGCCAGAAAGTATTTTATTTGAATAAGTGAGTTTATCTAAGGAGTATACGCGGAGCGACTTGTTTCTTTGATGCTAGGGAAAAGTTGACCAATGTATCCATATGTAAGGAGAAACATCTTTATTATCAAAAGTACGAAAGCTGGAACTAGAACCTGCGTTCATAAGGCACAATTCGGGAGTGCTGTCAAACGAGAGCATATATTACACAAAAAACAAAAACCAAAACAAAAACAAAAAAACCCCCAAAAAACTCCGAAGCTCCGCTTACTTTTTACACAACGTCATAATAAAGAGTTTGTAAGCCAAAGAAAGTAACAATAATAATAATAATAATAAATGAAGATTTGTATAGCGCATATTCACACGCATAGAGAGCATGCTCTTAGTGCTGTAAACGGGGAAGAGACATGGACTAAATAGAACACGAGGTACGGAAGAATAAACAACAGTACTGACGACAAACAGAAAACAAAGATAGAAAACAAAAAAAAGACATCAAGTAACAGGAACAGAGAATATAGTGATTCTGCAGAGATAGGTGGGTAGAAAAGTAGTAAGAGCGAAAGGGGGGAGGGTAAGAAGGACTAGCATTGTGTGGACTGTGTTAGGAGAAATGCTCAAGGAAGAGGTGCGTTTTCAGTGCAGATTTGAAGGATTCAGTTGTAGGAAGGTGGCGGATATGGAAAGTGAGAGAGATCAATTGTTTTGCTGCACAGTAGCCAAAAATCCTGTTACCATATGTTGTTCTGGTGACAGGAACAGTTAGGATACGGTCATCAGAGGAAGAGCGTCGTTGTCTAGCTCAGAGAAATAGAGAAATAGTCAAGACAGGAGCCTGCAAAGAAATTAAAACACAGCACAGACAGTTTGTACTGAATGCGAGAACGGACGGGTAGCCAGTGTAGAAAACGAAGGAGAGGAGTGACATCATAGTGCACATGTGAATCTTCATTTCTGCAGAGATTTTTATTCCAGGACACATCAGGTGTATGGCAGGTAAGAAAACGGTAGACTGATCATGTGTTCTGATAAATACTTTCTTGGCGCTTGCACTCTTGTGCAACCTGGTAGCAGTAACGATACTGCGCCTGTTGAAACACAGAGAGACACTAAAAGGAAGTTTTCATATCATTTATAAGAAAAAACACAGAAACCACACTGAAAAAAAACATAAACAGACAGAAATAAGCATAAAAGAAAAAAGCAAGTAAAAAAAAACCACAGGTAACATAAAGGTAAATGAATAATTTTTTCTTAAAATTTCATTGCAATCTGGTAGGTAAACACAACAAAGGTATCAATGTTAGATGATGTCCAATAAAGCATGCTTAACAGTTAAGAAGCATAAATACCCAAAAGTTTATTTGAAAACGGCACATACGTCAAATAAATATTTAATAAGAGTTAAGGAGCCTACGACTTTGATGTCTAGAATCTATAAATTGATTGGATGTCACTGAAGCGACTCTACCTCCGTAGTAACGGCTTTTGGTCTGACGCTTTGAACATGCCGCACAGACAGGTAGACATCTATCTCCTGGTCATGTCTGGCCCGGTTAATGATGTCATACAGTACACAGAACATCCCACTTCTCGTCATACCGTCACTGAAATGGAAGCGACATCGCATTAAAGCTTTGTTTGGGAAGTTTAAAAGATGTTTTGAATATAGCAAAATTCTTTTCTTCTTTTTTAAAAATAAAACGTATAGAACTGTCTTAGGATTAAAAGTGTTTAAAGTAAAGAGATAACAACTTGTATTCACTTTACAAAAAAACTTCAGCTACAAACACGTACAGTGTATATAATAGTTTGAAATGATGTTGAGATTTACCTAATTAATGATATCAAACGATTATTCATTCAGGAAAAATCAGGCAAAACTGACTTGCACTGGATAACCACAGGTGACGTGTCCTCTTCAACATGCCAGGATGCAAGAGTGTCGATCAGATGAAGAATATCAGATGTGCTGCCTGGGACGACGTTTTCCCAGTCATCAGAGTACACAACACGAATCTCTCTTAGGGTATTCGTCTTTATTAGCAAAACCAAAAGGAAAAAAAAGGAAAAACCGCGATCAGTCTTATCTCTTCATACCAATTAATTAGCATCAGATTATTGCAATGAAATGTAAAGAGAATAATATATATATATATATATACATACACACATAATCATTTATAATTCTAATAGATTGGTCTGTAGTTAGATGCATACTTAAATTAAGGACAGCATCTATACTTGTATAGTCATTAAAATAAGTCTTTGATTACTTCAGATTATATGAAACAAACTGAACACAAAGCAGATTGTACAATACTATTTCTTGTAGTTCTTTGATTGTTGCAGGTTAGAAAAACAGAATGGTCAGGAAAAAGTCACTGCAGAACTAAAAATTGCGATCTTAAAGGGAAACCTTGGTCATGAGAGAAAGGTTATAGCAGGTAAGATGACCGCCAAGTGCAGAGACAGAAGTTAGCCTGATTGTGTGTTGTCCAGTTTTCAGCACTTCCTTTTCAGTTGTAGGCCAGTAGTGGCAGTAGTCCTGATAAAAATCAAACAGTAATTCAAATGAATAAACATAAAACCGATTAGTCAAATATTTATGTAAAATAACATTGCATGAAGAAGACTTTGATAAAATAATAAATATCAAACATTGACAAATAGATACATAGTTTTGCGTAGAAAGCGTTATCATGTAATTATTTTAGAAACCCAACATGCTGGAAACATTTACTCAAAATATCACTACCGGCTGCCAAAAGTATATATTTTAACTGAATCAAGCGATGCAAAACAACTGTAACCGGCATCAGACTGTTCACCTTGACTGATTTACTCTGGTTTTTGTGTCCGAGAGAAACAATGGTGTTGACGTCCCATCCGTCTACCAGACGCCACATGTCCACCACGGTGTCCGGCAAGGGGAGCTGAGTGAGAATCAGCCCTTGTCTCTTCCTAAACGACTGAATGCAATAATCAGTAAGTTAGAAAACCAGCTGCTTGATTCCTGTTTTTACAACTGCCATCATAGAGAGACTTTTGTAAATGTTAACAATTAGCAAAAATTGTTCAGTACAAATCAAGACTGACAAAACGTAAAAGCACGAGGTTCGCTTTCTTCTACTTCCTTTTAAAGTCTGAATAAAACACATTTTGTTAGTTATACAAATGTGTAAGACTGTGATCTATCACACACCGACACATGGATGGCATTGATGTATTGATTTCTCCCAGGCATGCGGTCCATGAGGTACACCAGTTGGGTGTCTTCTGCAAGTTTACAATGTCCACAATAAATTAAACAAGCAAAAAATATTCACGTAATTTATTATTTTACGTTTGACAGATTTTCCTATCATCATGCAAAATAATTTTTTTTTTCATTCAGACCAGACATATCACCCCAAAATAACAACTAAATTAAGCAGTTGTCACTTACGTTACATAATAACAAGGCAAAAAGGCATTTTACCTGGTAGTAATTCTGTGTTCCGGTTTTTAATCATATTCTCTTTTGACTCAGCGATTGTATGTTTTGGTTTTGGAACAAACTGTCCCATTTCCTTCAAGAGCTGTAAAAGAAATTCATCAGGTTTCGTAAGGTTTAATGTTGAATTAATCCTTACCGTTTCGGGGTTGAGATGGGGTGTGGAACTAAAAGGTGATCAGGAAGCAGATCGACTCAAAACATGTTTACTCGCCTTAAATTCCATGTCAATCCTAGAGTTGTGGGCATCGATATTGCTGGGAAACACAGCGTCAAACTGATCAAAGTTCATTCTGGTTCCATGGCTGGTATGTTCTTCAAGAATGACTTCATGGAGGAACTTATACTGCTCCTGCCATTACAGTTCAAAATACGACATTAATGTATAATAAATTCCCAAACGCTTTATACTTTTGTATATAACACGCTAAGTGGCACCTTCTTAGTTCACAGTTGTCTTGTTTACGTTTACAGTACAACAGAAGAGGGTGCCTTACTTCAGTCTGGACCATGAGTGTTCGGTCTTCACGTAGTCTGCTGACGATGTCCTTGACGTCTATGTTACCGCCACGTGACCTTAAGTTGGAGGCGATGTCTAAGGCGATGTATGTGCCTGTGCGTCCAACTCCAGCGCTAGATTAAGAAGAAATTATAATGTGTATCAGTTATAAATATAAGGTAACGATTTTAACATAATTTAGGTTAAAAAGTGACCCTTAACTCGTGAATATTTGGGAGAAGAGATAGTAGAGACCACATTTATTTTAAGAGTCAGCTTTGTTGTGAGGGCGGCGCCCATCTCTTCTCTCTCGCTGTCTTTACTTTGCAAATCCTCTAATGCGTCAGATACCTATACAGTTTCTGTGGAGGAAGTAATCTACATTTCTACAACCTCATATGCTCGTGTTTTAAATACAATGCTTTCCGTTTTCCCATTACTTACACACTAAAAACTGAATACCATTAACTGCATGAGAGAAAACTTTTAATGTACAGATCCACACAGAAATACGTAAGTAACTTAATATACAGGTATTCTTTCCTAGTCTGACACACGCGGGTAAAGCGAGCACGAATACGTTAACATTCACGATCAAGCTCGCAAACAAAGTATTCTTGCTCATTGCTCATATGCACGTGTGTACACATTAACACATATTCAAATTACCACGCATACGTGCACCCGTAGAATGCAAATTTTCGCATGTATACCGTAAACACTAGTGTGAGAAAAGTTTTTCTTGTTTCAAGGAACCAGTTCTTTTTACTGACGAATCAAAACAGTGGCCTGTCCATTTTTACCGATAAAAGTCCTGTCACATTTCGGAGGAGAGAACTATGTACTGCCAGTGTGATGGTTGATAAAGCCGACTACCAAATATTGAGTTGTTAAAACAGAGGCTTATCTTACCTGCAGTGTACGACGGGCAACGCACTTTGTGCACGTGCTTTGACGAAGCGCCAGAAGCTGACCAGCGAGAAGGTGGACGGCACACCGTGGTCAGGCCAGACCAGGTAGTGATACTGAGATACCGTCCGCTGTTCACCGCCCTACGAGACATACAGTGATACTGAGATAACGTCCACTAATCACTGCTTTGACATGTAGTGATACTGATCACCATTCTCTGAGACACAGCACGCAGTAATACTGGAATACTGTCTGCTGATGACGGCCTTAGTTGACATATTCAGGAGTTATGTCACTTGGTAGAGTTTGTCGTTATCTGTCGAGCTATTTGTCTGTCTGCCTCTTTACATTCCTTCATCTTTATTAAGAACAGAAAGTACATTTGAAATGGTAGGGTTGTAAATTTTCATTGCTATTTTCACAATTATTTATACCTTTTTATTCTCTACCACAAAGTAGCGGATGACGAAGTCTGCCCTGGTGTCTGTTTTCAAAGCTATAACTGTCACGTGACCATATGTCTTTGTGGTGCCGACTGACGGCCAGTACTCTTCACACTTGTCCTACGTGTTTATCAAACAAACAAACAAACAAACAATCAAACAATCAAACAAACAAACGTTTGTTTCATAAACCATTCCCAAAAAGTTTTTAGATGTCTCTATACTCAATGCAACAGAGCGCATTTGTAATGCGTTTCATTAAAGTGATGCATAGTAATGCCTATGTTAATAGAACATAAATTCCGGTAATATCTAGGGCATTATTTGCATTGAAATGGATTAATTTAACAATTAATATCATAATCAGTCAGTCTTACCATTGATTATTAAGTAGTTATTATTTTACCTTAGCTGGTATAAAAAATACAAAAACAATAGAAATCTAAAGCAAAACATTCTGCACAAACAGAATTAGTCAGCTGATGAAGATTAAAAAAGGGCATTGATTTCTCACCTTGCCACCCTCTGTGAGATTTGTCAACATAATGATCTGCGTGACATTCTCCTGCCACACCATCCACCACAGGTCGTTCACCGTGTTAGAGCGCGGACCTGACATCACAAACTAAATTAGTGGTCTGAAGAATAATTTCATAACATCAGTAACAGTAATATGCCCATAGCAATAAAAAGAAATAAGTGATAATACATTTTAACGCACTGATAAGTAGAAAAATGCCACACAAAAAGAATTTTAATTAAACTTAAAACGTTTGTATTCTCAACATGCAAAATCTCTACGTTCTGCTTGTAGGAAAAAATATCAAAAGCAATGCCTCTTATAATTAATATTACACAAAAATAGTATATATGAAAAAAATAAAAAGTGTTCTTGTGAGTAGATTCTTCAGGAATAAGGATTATCTTCAATTCTTTCCACAAATACGGTTAATTATGTAAAGTAAATTTTTACCTTGTGTGGCGATGTATGCTTTTTCCTGTTTGCATCCCTGAAAATAAAATGTTTTTCCTTGATTCCGAAGTTCGTAGCATAAATATTTTAGATTTTAAATTAAATTATGCTTTAGTAAATTTGGCAGTTTTGTGTCTTTCCTAACACTTACTTTCCTTTGTACTTACCTTAATGTAATTGGCGTTGATGTAATCTGAGTTATTGTCTCCCTTTGGCCGACGAAGAGCAACTCGAGAATGATCGTCTAAGTAGATAGAAATGAAATAAAATCACAAAAGAACAAAATTCTAAAATAACGTTTATGCTGTTTGCATAGTTTTTCTATTATTATATCTTTATCGTCTCTTATCCTTAACATGTAGAACTTAAAAAAAGAAAAGCAGAAAACTGGAAACTAGAAAACCCCTTACAGGCACACAGCGCCTTAAAGCGATTCTTGTTTCGGTTCTCAGGCTTCGAGCCAGCCTCATGAGGATGCTGCATGTCTTTGCTAAACTCCTGAAAGGGAAACCACTTGTGTACTTGTGAGTGTACTAAATTTTATTATCTGGAAGACTTACAAAAGGTACCGTTTTGCAAAATATTATATCAAATAATACAAAAATGCAACAGATTTTGACCAAGGTGATCGAGCAAGGAAACTAGTGATTACTACTGTCACGAAACTATGTGAGTGCTTTTGCGTCTGCAAAATAGTTTTGCTGACCAACAGCTTACTCATATTGCTTATTGTTTACTCATACTGTTTATTGTCTGTAACGACTCCGTCTTTACATTGTTTGCACTACCTATTTCCCTTCATATCTTCATCCATTGCTTTACGTTCTGCTCTTGTACGTCATATTTACGTTGTTTAGTGTGACTACATGTACCTCACCGTCCACTGGTTGCTATCTAATGTTTATTCATCATTACTGGTCTGCGCCGAGAGTGTGATTTATCTTGGTCATGATGCTGTACGTTACAAGTACACATTATCATATTATTGCTGTTCAGAGAGATTTTACGAAGGACATTACCGCAAATTCGATCCCTAGTTTTCCAGATGCCAGGCTGGCCAGCAGCGACTTTTGAAGATTGTCGAGTATTGACGAGGGAGCCAGTGACCGATAGGAGGCGTAGATGTCCTCCGTGTTGTAGACGCTTTCCTCTTCCTCGTCTGTAGGTTCCGTGGCTTCCCTTTCTTCTGTACTCGGTTTTGCAGACTTTTTATAGTGACTGTCATCGGACGCTGTGGGAAGATTTGTCTTTAAGTCGACGTTCTCGTATATTCTGTCGCCTGTCCTCACTTTCGTCGTCAGAGTTTTACTTGATTTAGTATTTTCATCATTACAATTTGCTGTGTTTACAGAAGTCATTACTGAGGTCGACTGAACATTGTTAGGGGTATCTTCACACAAGTTGCCGTAGACGTGCGCATCACTGGCCTCGTATTTTGGGTACATCTGTGGCTTGACGGGTACTACCGGCTTGTTTCCTGTCAAATGAAGAGAAAGACAAAGCTTTGCTCAGAGTGTGACATAACCCAATAGTGAAAATTTCCTGTGGGTACATTTAGAAGTATGTATCCACACACCATTCAACACTTTCCTCTTTAAAAAAAAGAGGAACACTTTCCTATGTAATATCTTGTTTCATTAGCAAACGGTGGAGTAAAACAGGACGAACAATTTGATCTCACCTTTTCTTGCACCGACATTTGGCATGCTGTCTGAAAGTATTCTGTCATCATCTCGGTTGTCATTGTTTCCTGTCATTAGTCTAGATTGCTTTCCTTTTGCTTGTTGTCGACGCCTGTTGGCGAAAATAGATAAAACATAAAATAAAACCTCAATTAAGCGTGCTCCAGAAATAAATGTTAGTTCTCAGGGTTTTTTTTGCCTTAAAACAAACACATACATATTTAAAATCCCCGTAGAACGGTGCAGTTTTATTTACCTTAGCCACACAACGACGATCACTACAACGACGGCAGCAACAATTACAGCCAAGACAGGACCAACGATGGAACCGACAGGAACACCACTGGATTTAGTTTGATCTAATGTCATTGACTCTGGCAAAAAAGGTCATCTTCAGAGAGAGTAATTAATGTATTAGATCTTATTGTAAACGTAACACATGATTACTCTAGTTAATTAATATTCGCATTGTTGCAGATATCATATTAATATATATATATATATATTGGCAAAATAAATCTACTATTTAAATTTCAGGGTCTTACTCGCAGCCGTCTGTGAAATACATGTATCCAATTAAAAAGCATGCGTTTTGCACGTGTAATCAACACATTTGCAAAAAATAACGCTCGAGCTGTATACAAGGCTCACAGTCATTGCTTCAGTAGTTTAATATAGTTTGTAAAATGAATCTTATATATTCTTAAAGCCATTAAACTCAACATATCAAAATTCTCTGACTTGCTTTGAAGGCGCTGAACGAGGTAGATGAGGAAAACAGACTCAGACTTACTGACTACAGAGTCAAAGGCTGCGAGAGATGCACGGTGTCTGGGTAGATTCTATTTATTTTTTATTCAGATTTTGCCAGTATTTTAACTTATTAGAAAGTAACTGTAGAGCTACATGTGACAGGGAGAGAGGCTATTTTTTCACAACATTCTCTAATATAGATTTTTCATTTGGCCAATAATTTTCTTAAATATGTGCTTCTGAAGTGCATGAGTGTCTACTCACCCTTACACAGAGGTAATTGGAATTCGTCGTCACAGGACAGGCAACTTCCATTGGTCTTGTCGCAGGTAGAGTTTCCTCCCACACAGTGTCCACAGGTTTCAATGCAACTGTTTCCATACCAACCGTCTTGACATTCTGCGAGAAGAGACAAATTATTACAGATTTCTGCATTGAACAGACACAAAGACTGTCCGGAAGAGAAGACAACAAGAAAGCGGGAAAGCCTAACTGACAGCCTATCTCAGTACCGGTGAGATAGCGAACAGTGGGAGTTAGAGCAACAATGTGTATACGGATAGACCCACGCACTCAAAATGCGTATTATCTATAAACACGCACGCACGCACACACACACACACACATTTGTTTGTATGTATATATGTATGTGAGACATGTGAGCGTACGTCGTATTAAGAAATGACTTTTCGTAGTGTCTGTACTGAGATGTGACCTTACATATGTTTGCGTGCCTGTGCGCACGTGTCATGCCTGATACACTCCAGGATTGTCACACCTTCGTGTCAATCGCTCATTAACCTCCGCATTGCCGGCGATATTACTCTGATGGAATGGAGATCAGCACAGACAAAAACAAAGTCATGGTGAGCACCACCGGATTTAACAAAATGAAAATCCGAGTGAACAGACTATATTTGGAGGAGGTGCAGGCCCTTAAGTACCTGGACGTGACAATTTCCAAGGACAGAAGCTGTGCGGTGAACGTACGTCTCAGGATCAAAGCACGACAGCGGCGAGGGCCAGGCTTAGCAAGATTTGGGACAGTAAAAGTGTCAACTTCCGCACTAAATTTAAACTTTACATGAGCTCATCATGATGTGCGGCTGCGAGATGTGTACCTCGCTCACGCAATCGGAACGACGGTTCCAAGCGTTTGCAATTTAATGCTTCAGGAAACTCCTTTTGATCTTCTACAGGGAGCAGAAGACAAACAACTTCGTCACTAGGAACCTCTGCTCGCCACCTTCAAGCGACAGAAGCTGGTGTGGTGTGGTACCAGATGATCGGTGAGACGAAGAAGTACACGTTGGCTACACAGTAGTTTACACAAAGGTGTACCTGAATCAAACATTAGTGAAAAAAGCAGGTAAACGTGACAAGAGATCAAGGCTATCGTAGACACGGTGAACCATACAGCTCAGGACTCCAGACTCTTTACCTTTTACCTTGACAGAATCAATAACGAGTACATCCACATAAGAAGAACTACAGTAGTAGTCCGTTGACGAATTATTAGAAATTAACAAGAATATTTCACACTTTAAATCAGAAAATCTAATGCTACGTAAATGGTATGTATTTGAAAGAAAAAACACGAGAAATAATAATGAAACATTTTAAAGACACATCCACATAACCATCTATTCAATCATGATCGTCATCGACATGAGGAAAAGAACTACACGATAGTTTTGCTCTAGCTTTGTAGGATCGATAGAATGGGTTTGTATCATCATTTAAACTCAGTCCTTATTTTGTCCTCGCTTCTAAGGTTTCGCATAAAATGATGAAAGCTGAATCCTTTGAAACATGACAACACACAGTGATATTTACTAAAGTCATTAACACCTTTTCAAAAGTTACATGTCATTACACCTGTTTGTACTCAGGGGCACTACATAAAATGTGGTAGGAAAAGAATGTGATATAAGACTTATCTTTGATAACTAGAGTTGATGTAGGGAATTTTAGTATTAACTACCTATGATTGTGATGTTTTGCTATTATCTGCATTTCAGAGAAACTTTGATTTGTTTACCTGTTTATTATTTGGCACACACACACACACACACACACACACACACACACACACACACACACACACACACACACACTCTCTCTCTCTCTCTGATGAAAGCTTATGCACATTCAAGTTACTCAAGGTGACGTAATTAATGAATTGTATATCATCTGCATATGTTTACCAGAGTTGATACAGTTATGTTTTAGGTATGAAATGTATATAATTAACAAATATTTTAGATTTCATGTTGTTGCTATTATCTGTATTTGATGATTAGAGTTTATGTATTTTTTGTTTTGTTTGTTATCTGCGTAATTGGAAAATATTTGTTAATTTATCCGTTCTCTTTTGTGCCTAAAACCTAAGCGTTAATTCTTACATTTTAAATATCAAACGTTTACTGACCTTTACACAACGGTAACTGGTAGCCGGCCTGGCAGGACGTACAGTTGCCGCTCACTTTGTCACAGACAGAGCCGTTACAGTGACCACAGGTTTGTTCACATTTGTCTCCATACCAACCGTCATCACACACTGCACATAAATAAAATCTAGACCCTCGTTTTCGACTTAACTCATAAAGAGCGAAACCATAAAAAAGAGTAACACAATGACTTATTTGTGAACATGACTACTAAAACCAATTATGGTTTATGTGCGTGTGTATGTGTCTGCGTCCGTGCGTGGGTGTGAGACGTGTAAGTGAACGTAAAGAAGTACTAATGTGTAAAATTTCATATGGTCACTGTGTGTTTTTATTCAATGCTATGCAAAACAGCGGATTTCTCTTTCCTTCCATATACGCAGTCTACCCAACATCAGATTCTTTAAGCGTGCATTGAAAAACACATCTGTTTCACGAGCATGGATACAAAAATGTATAACATTAGAGCAGTTTTGTTTATTTATTGATTTCCTTGAGCTATGTACATTGTTAAAAAAGAGAAGGTTCTATATAACCGAGTCATTGCTCACACAAACTTTATATTTACTTAATGCTACAGTAAATTTGAGTAGCTCCATATCCCGGTCCTGTGGACAGGCTCATGGCGGATGGCGCTTTATTAAAAAAAAAAAACACAGACACAGCGAACGCAACATAGCATGCAACATTGTGTAAAGAATTCCAGAAAATATGAATGATATCTAGCAAGAAGCTGTTTCAGCGTGCGCAAATCATTTGAAAAATTGTGATCCAGACTGCAAATTCAGTCATACAACGATAGGTTGTGGGGTTTTTTTTGGAGGGGGTGCTGCCCATAGGGTTGCCTACGAGCCTCTGCTCGCCACCGTTAAGCGACGGAAGCTGGTGTGGTTTCATGTCGTCCAACCTGACATCCTTGCCGAAGACACTCGTGCAGGGTTACATTGAAGGGGGAAGCGGATGGCCGAGTGGTTAGAGCCCTGGCGTCCGAACCGAGAGCGCGCAGGTTCAATTCCCGATAAGCGCAGCATACTTCCCCCAGTCGACCCAGCTGACGGGAATGGGTAGCTGACTCCATAGAGGGTTGGGGAAGGTAAGGCAGCGAGGAAGAGGAGATTGGCACCACCCTCACTTAAATGCTGGCCCCGAGAAAAGTGGGGTCTCTAACACCTCACTCCCCAACATTTTTACATTGAAGGCAGTAGAGGGCGAGGCAAGCAGAAAAGAAGCTGTGTGACTAGCCACAAAGAATGGACCAGCAGTGCTGTCCATTGGGGGACCTTCTCGCGCAGGCTCATAACACCCCATTCTCGCTGCATGAGCTCACCCATGCTGCTTCCCTTGTGTCTATTAATACAACAATTTAAAGACACATCCACATAACCATCTATTCAATAAAGATCGTCATCGAGATGAAAGAGGAATTATACGGTGGCTTTGCACTAGCTGTGTAGGAGCGATATAAATGGGTTAGCTAAGGTTTCTTTCTTATAACCATTTAAATTCAGTCCTTATTTCATCCTCGCTTCTAAGGTTTCGCATAAAATGACGAAGACTGAATACTTTAAACTGGTGTGATAGGAAAATAAGGTGATATAAAACTTACCTTTGATTACAAGAGTTGATGTAGGCAGTTTTAGTATTAACTGCCTATGATTAAGCTGTTATACTATTATCTACACTTTTAAGGAAGCTTCGCTTTATTTACCTCATCATTTTTTTGGGCTAAGACCTTAGCGTTAATTCTTATAATTTCAGAATACAAAATGTACTGACCTTTACAGAGCGGTAACTGAAAGCCGGTCTCACATGACCAACAGCTGCCGTTCGTTTTGTTACAAATATCACCAACGACAAAGTGACCACAAGTCTGTTCACAGTCGTCTCCATACCAACCGTCGTTACACACTTGATGAGGAAAGAATACAAATATAACACACACACACACACACACACACACACACACACACACACACACACACACACACACACACACACACACACACACACACAGAGATAAAAGCTTATGCACATCCAAGTTTCTCGAGCTGACGTTGTTAATCTCTTTAACACCATCTGCATATGTTTACTAGAAGTGATATAGTTAATGTTTTAGTTATTAAATGTCTATAATTACCAAAGATTTTACATTTCCTGTTTTTGCTATGATCTGTATATGATGATTAGAGTTCATGTATTTCCTGTTTTGTATTATCTACGTAATGGAAAAATATTTACTAATTGTAGTACCTAAACCTAAGCGATAATTCTTACATTTTAAGTATAAAAACTGTACTGACCTTTACACAACGGTAACTGGTAGCCGGTCTCGCAAGATGTACAGTTGCCGCTCACCTTGTCACAGACAGGGCCGTTACAGTGACCACAGGCTTGTGCACAGTTGTCTCCATACCAACCGTCATCACACACTGCACATACATAAAACATAGACGTTCGTTATTTAATTAATTCATAAAGATCAACTAATTTGTTTTGATCGAAAACAAATATAAAAGAGTAACACAATGAATTATTCGTGAATATAACTACTTACACCAATTATGGTTTATGTGCGTGTGTATATGTGTGCCTTCGTCCGTGCGTGGGTGTGAAACGTGTAAGTGAACGTAAGAGTACTGATGTGTAAAATGTGAAATGTCTGTGTTGTGTTTGATTTTGTTTGCAGACACAGACACGCGCAAGATATGCAAAATTGTGCAAAGAATGCCAGAAAATATGAATGATGTCTAGCAAGAAGCTGCTCCAGCGTGAGAAAATCATTTTAAAAACTTTTATTCAGGCTGCAAATGTTCTTGGCTACACCATAAGTCCAGTCAACGATAGTTTGTGGGTTTATTATTTTTTTTTTTGGGGGGGGGTGCTCATTGGGTTGCCTGCAAAATGCCTATTTGAGAAACCGAAATGAGCTCACAAGCCATCAGTAGAAAAGCAGTGCAAATCCATTGATATAACAGATGATATAACATTATGATTAGTGAATTTAAGATGAATGAATGAATGAAACTGTGAAGGAATGTTCTTTATATTTTCTGCTTGTCAGTAAAGGGTTTTGTGTTATTAATTTTATTCTTGTCTGAGACTCTGTTGGTGAATTTGTGCTGATCGATTTATTTCAAATGTTTATTTAAATCAATAAAATATACCAGCCTTGACAGCGTGGGAGCTGGGAGCCTGTCTCGCAGGACGTACAGTTGCCGTCCACCTTATCACAGTCAGAGCCGGGACAGTAACTACAGTATTGTGTACAGTCTCCGTACCAACCGTCGTCACACACTTGAGGTAAAAAGAACACAGTTAAAAAAATACATAATTTTCACACATCAAGTGACTTCCTTCGGCGAAAACACCCACAAATATTATAACACACACACACACACACACACACACACACACACACACACACACACACACACACACACATATATATAAACGCACGCACGCACGCATGCACACAGGACGCATGAGCACAGACCAGCCATAGACGTATGTACGGCCGAATCACTTGAAGCATTTTGAAAACGCGTTTGATTAAAAAGAAAGTACAGTATTACGTACCCCACACCTCCACCTCACAAATATTCAGCGTTGAACCCGTGCCAGTGTCTTTTGTAATGTTGACCACTCGCCCTACACGACCCACTGTGATGACATATTTATTGTTTGTCCATATATCCTGGCTGTCGAATCTTTTGACATTGGTTTTATCAAGGAAAATGTTGACTCGATTCCTTCTATCTATATCTGAAATCAAGCAAGAAAATCAAGTCGGTCAAGAAAGATCAGTTTCAATTTCGTCATACAGGACATTTTTATGACAGAATCTTTAAAAGTGAAGCATAAGACGTTAAGAGTTTCGATGTGACTACAATCAAAGGTGACAAAACTCAGCTTGTTGTTGAGCAAATTATAAAGTCCTTAATTTAGATGTAGCCTTTAATATGTGACGATTACATTATTTTGTAGAGTATGACAAATTATTATATATTCAAGAAAAATAGATCATTTCCTAAAAACAAGGTTAAAATAATGATGATGATGATGATGATGATGATGATGATGATGATGATGATGATGATGATGATGATGATGATGATGATGATGATGATGACTTAAAGTATTATTACAACATCTCACAGCCAACCCGTGCGTAGATCTCGATTGTGCTGATGTTGAACTCATTCCCCAGATCCACCCACCAGAAAGGTGAGTTGTCGTTGTCGTGAGTATGGATGCAGTTGCCGGGATAATTTAGGTCTATATTGTTTCCATTTATTGCCCCTGAGCAGTTGTCCGATGGAGACCACGTAGAACTTATGCCACACGTTTTGCCAATCGCAACGTTTTCTGAAAATGTGTGAAAAAGTACAGTTTAAAAAAAAGAGACACATAGAATACAGAAACATAATGAGCCAACTTCATCGGAAGAAATATAAATTGAATTCGTACTGTGCTGAAAAAAAAGGCCTTGTAAACAAAAATTTAATAACTTTCATTAGATTATAAAGGTCTGTGGGACGCGCAGGTAGACATCCGCATCATCACCAGACACAACTGGTGCTTTAGGGCGCGCATCGCCGTTACATGAGAGAAAAAACAAGAGAAGACGAGGTTAATTAAGGAAGACGAGAGAGGTGAGTGATATACAGAAATTAACTGACTGATTGATTGATTAATTGTTTTAGTAGCGCCTTGGCCATCTTTGAAGGGGTGTAGGATAACGACACAGTGTACATATTATCACTGGTAGCGCGTAATTAAATAAGGCGAGACTTTCACTGACCACGTGACCATAGTGCTTCACTAGGACTGGTCACTCGGTGGAAAGAAAACCAAGGGGGCACATGGTAAACATGAAACTCTGGATATTGTCTATAAAAACTGAGGGAAACGTGGGCCTTTCTCTTTCTCCCCTTTTCACTTCGGGAGAGAAAAAAGAAGAGATGTAGCGACAACTGCCACACATATTGAGGAGGACCGAGAGGTGAGTTACTGATCTTATAGTAAGATACTTTGATGGTAGTAATATTAGTAAATATTTGAGTTCGTGTTAGCGATTGGAAGTTTGCAATTAATTGCTATCAATTTTTAGTACAATTAAGAAAGAAATGTTGCAAGGAAGAACAGTTTATAAGTTATGGATTATTATTATTTGGTATTATTCACGGCTAGCTTTTCTCTCTCCCCTTCTATTCTATGATTTTTTTTAGCAATCCGCTTTCTGTCCTTTTGTGTAACAAAGGCACGTGGCTCCCAGTATGTCGTAGAAGGAGTGGCACCTGTTATAATATGACAAAACGTAGAGACAGGGTCTTTAAATAAGTACAAGAAAACGTTTTTCTATTTATGACACTGATGTTTCTCCTGGTTTCTCTGATACTATAAAAGTACACATATTTTTCCTATCACTTAATTATTTGTAGACAAATGCAGAAAATGCTAATTAAAAGTACGTTTTTAGGTTGTTGCTAAAGGGTTTCTTAAAACAGTTCTCTATTATTATAGCTTCATGTACACAGTGCAAAAATGTATCCATTTCTTTGCTGTACACATCTTGTACTTAATTTAGTTTTCGTTATCCTAGACTCAAACAAAACCACCAGCTCACGTTTCAAAATCATTATCAGCAATTTAATGTTCCAAAGTACTCAAGTATATGTGTGTCCTGGGCAACAGACAAAAACATTTGTGTAAACACGGACAGCTTAAAAATCTTCACACAGACACGGCCTGCCATCACCTCGAAATGACAGGTTTTGTTACTTCCTGGCTTCTGAGATGTCGCCGAAACAAGAGACTTGCGAGGAGACTCGATGGGTTCACCTGTACATCCGGGTATTGGATAAAAAGTCGCTACCAGAGAGAAGGTGATTTAAAAATCACCAGGTGAAATTAGACCACTCAAACCTGTCATGCAGGGAAATCAAAACCTCTCGCAAACAAAACAGATTTCTTTCCTTGGTTACAGACAAGTCTTTGTAGTCTGCTTGTTAATTTAGTGTTTTAATCCTCTGTGTCGGTGGGTTAGACTCTTTAATAAAAATTTGTCTGAGTGCTTTCTTTGATAAATTGCAAACGGTAATTTATAGTAGACAACAAAACAAAAGAGATTTAGAAGAAATTTTGTAGTTTTGTAATGTAATTTTAGACACCGTGAACTTCCATAGTCGATTTTGATCAAAACACGAATCGTGAAATCAAACCTTAGATTTTCACGCATGAGCAAAATAAATGTTTTACAGACTTAAAAAATGTAGGAGTTCCTCAAAGAGCTACTGAAAAAAATGGAAGAATGCATAATTATGAGAATCTTAGCTGGGCAGCAGTTTTGACTAACTTTCAGAATCACACAGGACACAAAATTGTGAGCTCATTAATACAAGTGTATTGCGAAGTCTCTCACGCATATTTGCGATTATTACTAGAAATCTCGTTTTTGAAGTAATAAGTACGATTGCAGACTATGACAACGATGATTCCTGTTTGAACTAGGAATGAGAAACTTTCTAAATTGCAATCCGACGCACTTTTGCTGCTCTTTAATTCACTGAAATTAGAAACTCACTTATCTGCTTTCTGAAGTGTTGACCTTCACTTTTTATGTCATTAGAGGAAAATGCATAATTTTATTTGCTGTTAATGACGGGTTAGAATTATTAATGGTATCGTTGGGTTGGGGTTTAGCCCCAAAAGGTTCATGACATCTCCACGCGCTGTGCTAGGACTAGTCGGCCAGCGCAAGGAAGGACGCGCATCCCAAAAACAATATTCGGGACGTATAAATATATACACAGGAAACATGTGACCCACTCTCTTTTGTCATCACCCTTTTGCATCTGGGAAGGACTGGGTGCCTGGGCAGAGACAGAGACAGTTCCAGTTAAAAGTAGGTCTGTGTTAATAATGTTAGTTTGACTGACAGGATGTCAGTTTCCGATCTTAAAGTAAGATACTTTGATTATTAGTGCTGTGTTTATTAAAGTATTTGTAAATTAAGTCGTGTTGCTTTAGTATGACTGTGATATTGCTGTCTTCATTCTCCTTGTGTCGTTCCTTCCCTTAATATTTTGCTTGGTGGAGATCTTGGAGAC
The DNA here is from genome assembly GCA_004794655.1 of Marisa cornuarietis. Taxonomy (NCBI): domain Eukaryota; kingdom Metazoa; phylum Mollusca; class Gastropoda; order Architaenioglossa; family Ampullariidae; genus Marisa; species Marisa cornuarietis. The sequence goes on from SMMW01000651.1 coordinate 5,766,799, forward strand.
CAACTCTCGGCTACATTAGTCATTTTTCAAACACATGTTTTTACACAGTTATAGATTAGACTTATATTATTAATTTGTTGTCATAACCACAAGTTTAACTGACTATTCTAACTAAAGCATATAGAATAATAGTAATAATGGTGATAATAATAATAATAAATAGTAGGATTCATATATCTCGTTTCCCTACATAGAGGTGAGGTCAATGTGCTTTACAAGATACAACGGGCAATGTGTACTGAGACCGTATGGCAGTGAAGGGAATAAGCAAATATACACACACAGGCCGGGTGAACATGTCCAGGCTCATGAAGGAACACAGAGAGGAGAAAGTAACAGTTAGGATAAACCTATTATAGCAAGTATATATGAAAGAGGCTGGTTTTAAGTCCAGATTGGAAATCATGTAGCGTCTCCTCTAAACGGAGAGACAGAGACAGTACAGTCCAAATACTGGGGCCAACGAAATAAAATCCGCGGCGGCAGAAGCTCTACACGCATCACCACATTTACTTCAGTGTGTGTAGTTAGCACTCGTCTTACCTGTGACTAAGAATACTCACCGAGACATTTACTTACAAGTCTTTAGCTTAAATGTTAACAACAAAGCTGAGAAAAGTATTTAACGCAAATGTACTCACGCATGTGTGTGTTCTGGGCAACACACAGAAACAATATTTCTGTAATCACACTAATTGTGAGGACCTGTATGCATGCGTAGCCCGCCATTACCTCGAAATGACTTCCTGGTCCGGAATAAATCTCATCCTGAGTCAGTTCAATGTAATGCGCACAATAAACCTTCGTCCTCCAATTGAAATACCGTTCATTTTAACTTCATCCATAAATCGATCTCAAATACTGTTTAGCCGATATTTTTTGATTACTGAACTTTTAATTGTGTTTTCGGTTGTGTATATTTACTTCTGCGCATGGGGCGTTCATATGTGTGCGTGCGTGTGTGTGTGTGTGTGTGTGTGCGTGCGCGCGCGCGCGTGTTTGTGTGTGTAAATGTGTGTGTTTGTGTGTAAATGTGTGTGTGTGTGTGTGTGTGTGTGTGTGTGCCAAAGGCCTGAGGGTTAAGTAGACCTGTTAAGCAAGATGTGTAGGAGAGGCGACCAGTGAGCGGACTGTATTGTTTGCGTGTATACGAAGCCCTGGTGCACTGGTGCAGAGAAAAGGTCAGATCGACATCAAATGACGTCGAATCATACTTAAGTTGTCGTCCAGGTCTTCAGGGCAGGATCATATCAACGTGAAATGTTTGTCGTAAAACTTATATCCGTGTGCTTGAGAGGTCCATAAAAATGATTTGTAAAGTTATTTGCGCCGCACAGTGTAGCTGACGTATTTTAATCCTTGAACGTTATAGTGTGTGTGTGTGTGTGTGTGTGTGTGTGTGTGTGTTATATGTATGTTTGTGTGTGTTTGCATGAGCACTAATATGTGTGCGTTAAGACCGAAGATCTGGGCGGTTAGGAGAATGTGTTGAACAAGTTGTCATGTAAGTAGATGAGTGGCCAATGCGTGAACTGTCTTGTTTACATTGGTACGAACAGACCGGTGCTTAAGTTCATATCAAAGCACAGGTTAACTGCGTCAAACATTCGTCAAAACTTAGTTTTCTTTAGTTTGTGAAGACAGGTTTTACTTTTGTTTCTACGGTCTGTGTTCCATGCAGTGAATGACAAAATTACCATATGTTCATATTTTAATCAAAAGAGGAATAAAGTATTCAAATTCTTCTGAAATTTGATTTCAAAGCAGCTGACGCAATGCTATTTTTGTGTTATTAGACGAACCATGAAACTAAATTTCAGGTCATTCGAGCTGTCAGGTGGAAAAGAGGAAAATCCTGATATCAGTTTCGGTTCATTTGTCATTTGATAATGCCCAGCAATGAAGAGAAGAGACGATTCTGTGCTGTCTCCAACAATTTTCGATGACAATGACCAACTTTATTAGTCCGTAGTGGGCAATGTAAACATGGGACGGTGCTCAGTTATTATATATAAATAGTTACACGAAACATATTTAAAATGAGCAATTGGGGGAGAAAGGTGTGAAAAGATATGAGCAAAGACAAAATCTGAACAAAATAAGAGAAGATTTACATCTAGACCATTCAAATGCACACAATATCACGCACACACCACTGTCAATTCATCTGTGATTGAGCAGCTGGCCTGCAGATGGCACAAACAAGTTAAGGTGCCTATTGTCTCTACAGTCAGGCCATGCCATAGCGTTTACCTGAACTTAGTAACACAATTAATTCTATCGCTAGTATATGTTAAGGTAATGATAAAATGCATGAAGCTTTGCTACAATTTATCTTAGAACAGATATGGACAATACTGTTCAGTCTATTCCTGTCATGGACAGACAGACTGCGGAATCAGCATACAAATGAGAAAGATAGAAGATTCTCAATAAACGACTGATAGAAACGGCCCAAGATTGCTTTGCTAACAGAAAAACTGTTGAGCTTACGCAGAAGGTACATTCTGAGCTGGCCACGTGTAACAATATGTTCGATGTTAATAATCCATTGGAGCTGGCAGTCAAAAACAGTGCCTTAGTACCTGTTACAGCTAACTATGTACCACACTGGAAGCAACAATATCATCTTTGATTCTCCTGGAGTCGATGTTCATTTCTTAAATTTTATCTCCGTTTGAGTCCAGAAAGTTCTCGTCGCACCACTGTACAAAATTTAAAGCATTACAATGATCTTTCTTATGTTCCTGCAAAAACGTCATCAATGCTGTATCATCAGAGAACATAATGAGGTAGCTTTACTCATCCGTACTTCTGCAGCTGTCAGTGTACATGATGAACAACAGAGGTGATAGACAACAGCCTTGTGTGGACCCGGTGCTTGTAACAACGGTATCAGAATAATGACTACTTACATAAGCCATCTGCTGTCTGCAAGTCAAAAAAGTCCACTCTCCACAAAACCAGTTGGTGTGGAAGATTAAAATCAGAAATCAGTCTCAGAGCTAGCAGGTTTAGTTGCACTGTATTGAATACAGAACCAAAATTTGCGAAAAGTAGTCTAGCATGAGTCTTGGGCTTTTCCAAATGTTTATACAGTGTTCAGTGTGTTCCTAATGGAAACCAACACAGCTAGGCCTCTGAGATGCCTGGGGTAATTCTATCCTCAGAAATCAAGTTTTCAAAGTAGTAAGTATGATTGTGAACTAAGATTAATGAGAAAACTTCCTAGTTTATAATTTAGCAGGATCCCTTTATTTTCGTTTCTCTTTAATTAACTGGCAATAGAGTTAATTTAAACTACTTTCTGAGCTGCTAGCTTTGACTTCTTACTCTCATTACCTCATCACAAGTCAACTATTTTCTAGTTTCATCCCGACTCCGGATTTTTCTCTCTTCTTTTCGTCCTGCTGTATAATCCCATAGGGTTTCCACACAGCTTGACTAGTTCCTTTTGTAATCTTAAATAAAAAACGACTGAGCCGTCAGAGATAAGGCGTTTTTATCAGTCACCCGATAAAATGCAACTGTTGAAACATGTCACACTGGAAAATCCAATACTCACAAACAATTTGTATGTTTCTTTTAGCTCAGTCACTGCCTAAATCATTGTACAACACTCTTTTGTTTAGTTCTTGTGTCTGTACGTGGTATCTCTGTTTTAATCAGTTGGCTAAACTCGTCTATGAAAGTAAAGGTGTACAAGTGGCTGATAAACTGAAAAAGTTAATTCGTAGCAAGGGTCAAAAAGGAATGCTTCAAGTCCTGTGCTGAGTTTGGCTTTACGCGACTAGCACATGCTTTGTGTTACTTGGTTGTTGTCTTGAGCTTTACAACATTGACATGTTTACAAACTGTTGTGCTTGTGTAAACAAGGAAACTAAACAAAAAAAAACAAAAAAAAACAAGAACGCTGAACAAAGCCGAGTGGAAGACAGGATACAATCCATACAGAAGATCGCTTTCCCTTTTCTGTGTGCAGTAGTTTATCTCTCGACTGGTTTTATTCACGTAGACAGAATCTGATTGCTTTGACTCACCTGACCCTTACCAACGGTCGTGCAAGCGATAGAGTGGCAGGTATTACTTGAAGCAATGTCATTGGGTTATCATAATGTTAAACATGTACTTGTCAGCGCGATGGCTTTCAGAAACAAGCTTAACAATAGTTATTGGAGCTTAGTGACAAGGCGGTTTGCTGATGGTATTTACAGGTCTAAGAAAAAATAAGTATTGATAAATAAATGATAAGATATAATAATACAAAATGTTGAACGGAAACATGTCTGTACAGAAGCAAGTAAATAATCAAAACTAAAGTTTATGTAAGCACAAGTAAGTAATTAAACCTAATTTCTTTTTGAGATGTAAGAAAAAATGAAACGTTGCTAACATTTTCTTTCTCGAAAGAATCAAAGCATTCGAAATCAACTGTAAAATGAAGCTAGATTCAATGAAACAGACAGGGATGTGCCTTAAATCACACTCAGTACTTGAACAATTAAAAAAGACACGTTTGTGAACTCCAAGGAGCAAATAAACGAAATAAACTTTTCCGGTGAAGAGAAAGGTAGACAATTTCCCAGGTTGCTAGACTAAGTGCTGATTGTTCAGATAGAAAGCAGGAAAATGTTTTTCACGTGGCACTAACATCAGGAAGGAGTGTCAAGAATCACTCACTCTTACTCCATGTTAATAACAATATAATCGTAACGTGCAGGCCTGCTGTTAAGTTCTTTTGGTTAGTCTTGTGCAAAGCAGTTGTTGACACGGATGCGAAACGTAACAGTTTGTGACTCAAGTAAATTTAAAGAGAACAACCGTTGAAGACGCGTAGAGATTTGATGATATGGACTATAATGACCGGCACCCACTGTCTACTTGCCTTTAGGTGACAAATAGTGTACAAAAGGTACAAAAAATCTAGTATTTTTTTATAAGGAAATCAAGAAATTAAGAAAATTAAGAAAGTTATAATTTACCTGATAATTTGCCATAAAAAAGTTGTCAAGAACGCACGGGACGTGTGGACGGGTCACCTACAACACACACTGACCTCACAGCGTTCTTCACGTGTTCTTTCACACAACAAAGTACTAAGACCTGCACGTGGGTTCCTATATCTCTATAATTCAAAAATTCCAAATATTTTCCCACACTCAACGAATTTCAAATAAATGTTACATCAACATATCTCGCAGCTAATTAATGATTACATAAACCCTTCTAATATTTTAAATATCTCCAGTCAATATATGTGAACAAGTGGACAGGAATATCCTTTCAACAACGTAGATGTCTTTCAGCCTTCCAATCAAACGTCTCTAACCGTCTCTTCTCTATATTAGTTTAATTTTCTTCCAATGTTCATCAACAGTTTCTCAAAACGTAAATGACCAAATCACACTGTCAACGTCTGATAACAACACACGCACCCTCAGATGTACACTTGACTGTAATACTCCTTGAAACTATACAGAAATACACACCACTGCGAATCTCCCGAAGCCCAGCAATTACTTCCAATACAGAATCCCCCAGTAGGCACACAGCAACTGACGAATCTTTTCAAACACACAGCAATACTCCAATTATCTGAATCCACCAGTAGGCACACAGCAACTGGCGAAACACTAGGCCTATAAACTCCAAGCAGTACTCCAAACGCTGACCTCCTTTTCTTTTCTCCAAAACTCACACACCGGTACATTCCATCCAAACCATCTTTCTTCTCTCTCTAGAAACTTCTCCCCTCTTCCAGACGACACCCCACGTCATGCCTTCTTTTACGTCACGCTTTTCAACCATACCAAACGTACCCACAAGGGCCACTAACCCTGCTGCACAAAACAAACAAGGGAGCGAACTCCATTTCTGACATTCATTGCTGTCACGGGTCGATCCGTGACAACAGTTATGACATGCTTACTCTTTGCATATGTACTGCTAGTTCAATCTTAAGCACGAGAACTAGTTAGTATGATATACGTGTATATATATATATATTCGACGATTGTCACTTGTTCACATGTTGACTGTGTGAACATAACCAGCTTCCTTGACTGTCGTTATGAAGACGAATGACAGTGCAGGCGGCTGTGCTGTTGTCACAGATGTTGTGTATGTTGTAGAAGCTGATGCCGTGGCAAATGACTTCGTAGACAAATGTAATAACAGGGGGAAAAAAGAGGAAAACCCAGAGAACTATTTGCCTCAAACCGGTAAGGCGAGAGGACATCATCCTCTGATTATTCTCATTATTCGTCTGATGATGCTATTCCTGACCAAAATCTTGGACTTGAATGTCGTCGAAGAGTTACCAGGATTAAAAGTCCATTGACATAAAATAACTTTGAAATATCTTCCACTTTCTACCTGCAAATTCTGCCTCATCAAAGTCATTGACAAAATGGTCAACTTTAACTTAATATTGTCTATATGGTCAGGTGTGCTATGCTTATATAACACTGAAGGCAAATGAATATCTGCAAAATAAAGCATATATAGTCTTTTAAACATAAAAGACTTCAGCCAGATATTGCAGTTAATATGCGTAGTCACTGCATCATATTTGGAGAAAATTACAGCAGGTGAGTTCTTGACCTCGTGAACTTTCCATTTGTGTCATCAGTGGGCTTTGGCATGACAGCCAAGAGACGTGTAAGCTGCTGTGCTGACGTCATCAGGGGCTTTGAGTGCATCATAGACGTTGAGGCTGTGGTCGATGTTGGTGTAGTTTGATGTGTCGTCTTTCTTTTTGTCTGGGCGCGATGTTGGCATGGACTGATCTAGAACAAAGAACTCATCATTGTAACATGTCTCGTGAAGAGAAGATTATAACGGACCTTTAATTTTTGCACAAAACATTAACCTTCAACATCTTTCCCATAGTCTAATGAAGGATATTATGCTGCATCTGACTGAGAGTATTTTGGCAAAGTAGTCGGCCAATTTATACTTTCATTTACTATACAGATTCATTCAGAAATAATAGCAAAAGAATTTAAAATGTCATTTTGACAACGTTGAGTCTCTTTACAATTACAATGAATACATTAATTTACAATCTGATATCTAAAAGTTACGTTGACATGATCAGGGTGAATATTAGAAATTCTCCAATTTGAAGCATGAGAATGGGAGCACAATAGCTTACCTGTTATATTAGAATAACCAAAGTTAATATAATCAGCATAAATATAATTACCTACGTCACTCGTCATCGAGATTTCATAAGGTGACCGGCTCGTTGCGATCGGCTGTTGAGACCGTGAATTTCTTAACCACCTGAAGCATTTTATTTGCAACGTAATATATTTAATAAAATCTTATTTTTATTTTAAAAAGAGTACATGTCCAATTAGCTTAAGAATTCTGTTCAAAACTAGCAATAATTAATAAGATAGGCGTCTTTCAAAAGATTTGTAAAAAAAATGTTAACTGCACTAATACGACTAGTAAAGACTAGACTAAAAATGGAAGTCACACGACGAATGATGCTGTCGGAACAGAGAAAAGGAAAGAACAGTAAAAGTATCTGTGCGTTTGTTAAGACTCAAGGTCGTCGCCGAAGCAAGAAGATATCAACTTCAAGAAGTGTGTGCACACACACACACAAGCCCAGGAGACAAATAACAAATCTTTATTTATGAAGATAACAAATTAAGCAAAAGTTATGCTTTGTCACAACTAGCCCTCAGTCTAAGTAGAATAAATGAAAAACACATTCTAAATAAGGGAATAAAAACAGAGAAATTATGATATGTACAAACATGGTTGTTGATATCTGAATGGGCATTTTTTGTCGTTGTTGTTTGGCTAGAGTACTAGCAACATGTACTACATGTTTGTTTTGTTGGTGCGAGTACTAGATGGTTAGTCTGGGTAGGAAGCCTATGTGTGTAATCAAAGGGTCTGGACAAGGTGTTGTAGGAGCCAGCTTTGAACTTGTACAGACTGGATTTCGTGTTTTCGAGATCTGAGGGAAGGTTGTTTCAAAGAACACTGCCACAATATTTTAGGCTCGTCTTGAAAGGTCAATTATCGGTATGAGAATATTGAGCTTAGCAGACCCTCATTAAGAAGATAGTGGAAACTCTAGAGGGGAATTTTTACTCTAAGTTTTTGAAAGATGAGCATACTATTGTTAAGTTTAGGCTGTTTAGTAGTGGTGGAACCCCTATTGACAGGAAATCACGAGGCTGTATTTTTAGTTTGAGTAACACCTATTCGATAGCCCTTCTTTGAACGCTAACAACAGGGTGGAAGCGTAATCAATGGTCGACTGAATATAGGCTGTGTAGAATAGTTTCACAGAGTGAGGATGTAAAAAGTGTTTGATTCTTGAGACGAAAAAGGTTTTCTGTGCTATAGTTTTAGTTAGGATATGTTCGGACCAAGACAATATGTTGTCAAAATTAACACCTAGAATTTTACGGCTATGGACTTCTGATACTTGTTGTGTACTAAAATGGATTTTAGGAAATGGGTGGTGAGGTTAGAGAGAGAGAGAGAGAAAGACATATTTAGAGAAAAACGAGAGATTGACTCGAGATGTTGAATATTATGAACACACCAGCCGAAGATAGTGCCAATAATAAAAAAGACAACAGCGCAGCCAACAGCAGCACTGGCCACAGGACCTGCTACGCTGATAGCTTCCTTGTTTTCGTTTGGTGATGTGACTGCTGAAAAAAAACGATAATGAAAGGTAACATCACGAGAGAAAAAGGTGTCTTCTTTTTCTCCTCTAAAGACATGAATTTTCTATGACTGGGTCAGATTTTGATGTTTACTTTACCAAAAATTAAGCATAAACAAAAAAACAAAACAAAACAAACAAAAAACCCCACCAAAATTTAAAAAATCATTTTTCATAAACAGTACAAATTAATAATCATTCGTTTAAGTTTTTGACAGCAAGTATGTTATAATGAAAAAAACACAAAGAAAGAAGAAGAAAACAATAAGGTAAAAGAAAAAAGAAAAAGGAAGGATAAACATTGAAGGAGGACAAAGACTACAACTGTCGACCTCCTACACAACACTTAAGACGAAAAAGAAGAGTGTTCAGTGACAATAGCTTAAAGTAAAGATGAAGTGCGTAGAGCGAGGTAGGTGAGGAAAACAGACTCAGGCTTTCTGACTACCGAGTCAAAGGCTGCGAGAAATGCCAAGTGTCTGGTTAGATTCTATATATTTTTAATTTAGATTTTGTCAGTATTTTATCTCATCAGAAAGTAACTGTAGAGCTGTTTGTGATAGGGAGAGAGGCTAAGTTTTTCACAACATTCTCTAATATAGATTTTACATGTGGCCAGTCATTTTCAGAAATATGTGCTGTTTGAAGTGCATGAGTGTCTACTCACCCTTACACAGAGGTAATTGCAATTCACCGTCACAGGACAGGCAACTTCCGTTGGTCTTGTCACAGATAGAGTTACCTCCCATACAGTGTCCACACGTTTCAGCGCAACTGTTTCCATACCAACCATCTTGACATTCTGCGAGAAGAGACAAATTATTACATTGAACAGACGCAAAGAGTATCGGGAAGAAAAGACAAAGAACCGGGAAGTGAGGAAGAGTACCGCCGGCACACAAAATGTGAACCTTTTACCGGTTCCTTTGAAAGCGTCTGGCGCTATGGTTTCTGAGGAAAGAAAAAAAAAAATTGTGCTCTCCTATATTTTCAAGTGTGTGCAGTTCAATCAAAAATTTAATGTCTCTTAGACATGAAATTTATTACTGCAAATCGTAGCTTAGCAACATTCGTGTACAAATTCTACCACTTTAATATGACACGTCCGCTATACCGAGAAAGCTCGACTGCTTGTCCGAGAGAGAAAGCGGGAGGGTAGAGAAAGGAAGAGAGGGATGCTCTAAGAACAAAACTCTTTGTCTGACCTTTACAAAATGGAGGATCGAAACCTGTTTTTACAGGAATGCAACATTCTTCCGCATTTTAATAGTCTTTTATTATGAAAATAATATATTTACACTAGAATGTTACTAAAAGAGTTTATGATATTAAGCATTACACAGCTCTCATGTCAAGAGACATTACTAAAAGTGTATTTTTTTATTTTATAACAAAAGAAAAAAACAACCAATTAGACAAAAAAAGAGAACTTAAATATATGCAAATACTGCGCCATGCGCATCACACGAATTTTCATAAACCAACCTATAGTTTTATTTTGATGACTTAGAGAATATAGAAAAACTCCTTCACCTGTCACAAGACGGGAATTTCGGTGCATGTTCACCACTTTTTTTTTTCTCTCTCTCTCTCTCACTGGATATGTGTGACAAGTCATTGTGTGATGTATTTGCACCGCTAGGTGAGCGTGCATTTGTGTACTTGCCTATGTGTGCTTATTTAAATAAACAAGCATAATAAAGACTAACTGACCTTTACAAAGTGGTAGCTGAAACCCTGCTGTACAGGATGTACAGGTGCCTGTCACCTTGTTACAGACAGAGGTATCTAAACAGTTACCACAATTCTGTGTACAGTTGATTCCATACCACCCGTCAGCACACTCTGAAGAGAAAAACGAGTCTCTTGGTGTAAACAGCTTCTAATTCTAATTATATTTCACATTAGGAAATGGCTTTAAGAAACAAAATTGACAGAACGTGAAGACAAGTTATAAAACAAACTTCCATCTTATATAATAGAGTCACAGCGTCTAAATGTGCAACATCAACTCAAAAGGTAAGTAATTAAAGGAATGCCACGTTAAATATTAGGCGCCATTTACCGAGTATTTACTGAGTGGGAGCTGGATTTCCACAGGAAAAACGTCTAAAATTCTGTAGATAAGGAAAGTCTGATATAAAACTTGCACATGATTACCAAAGTTACATTAATTATCTTTTAATTATCGCTCATTCTTTTGTTTCCAGTAAATTTAAGAAAATGAACCGGCCTTTACAAAGTGGTAGCTGGAAGCCTGTCTCGCAGGATACACAACTGCCGTTCACTTTGTCACAGACAGAGCTGCCAGCACAATGACCACATGTCTGTGTACAGTTTGCTCCATACCAACCGTCAGCACATGCTGTGCAGGAACATTCCAAAAATGATCCATAACTTTTAATGAGCATACACAAGAACACATAAACGCACACACAGACGCACGCATGTTAAGATATACGTGCATTTATTTATATGTAAACATAACTTCTCCGCACCGGTGATGGAGGGGGGCTGGGGGGCTATCATTATGATAAAGCCTTACAATTTGTACATGAATAGAACGATGCACGCAAAATTTATGACTTGTTCACGTGTCATGCATGATTCACTACAGAACATCGACCGGGGAAGGCTGCTCACCAATCTCTCCATTTTCGGCGATCTCGCTCTGATGGTGGGCAGCAATAGCGAGTTACAGACCCTCACTTACAAACCCACTACCAGTACGAGCGAGTATGGGAGAAAGATCAGCACGGACAAAAACAAGGTCATGGTGAAGACGACCGGATCTACCAAACCTTAGCAAAGCGAAAATCCGAGTGAACAGAGTTCAGATGGAGAAGGTGTAAGGTCCTTAAGTACCTGGGCGCGACCATTTCCAAGGACCGTAGTTGTGCAGTGAACGTACGTCTCAGGATCACAGGAGGGCAGTAGCGACGGCCAGGCTTAGCAAGATTTGGGACAACAAAAGTGTCAACTTCCGCACCAAACTGAAATTTTACATGAGCCCATCATGATGTGCGGCTGCGAGATGTAGACCTCGCTCACGGAATCAGAACGACGGTTCCAAGCGTTTGAAATTTAATGATTTAGGAAACGCCTTTTGATCTCCTACATGGAGCAGAAGACATACGACTTCATCACTATGAGCGTCAAGCGACAGAAGCTGGTGTGGTTTGGTCATGTCGTCAGACATAGCACCCTCGCCAAAGACACTCCTCCAGGGTTACGTTGAAGGCGGTAGACGCCGAGGCAAGCAGAAAAGAAGTTGACTGACCAGCCACAAAGAATGGACCAGCTGTGCTGTCCACTGGGAAACCTTCTGGCGCAGGCGCACGACCAGCCCCGCTGTACGAGTTCACCCATGCTGCGTCCCATTGTGTCTCAACGACTGGTACCTCTGGTACCAGATGAAGGGTGAGACGAAAAAGTACACGTGTACTGTCATATCAGAACGTTAACTGACCTTTACAGAGTTGCGGGTGGAATCCTATTGTACAGAAGAAGAAGAAGACGACTTATACAGCGCATCATTAAACTACCGAAGGAGATATGTGCTATGGATCAAACGGTTCGAGACCCGTTAAGGCCTTTGGCCAGAAAATCACTCCTGCCTACCCAGTAGTTTACACAAATGTGTACCCGAATAAAACTTTACTGAAAAAGCAGGTAAAAGTGGCAAGAGAGAGCGGGGTTATCATAGACACGGTGAAGCAGACAGCTCAGGCCTTTGAACGTGACACTCTTTACCTTTTACCTTCAGGGCACTTGACACAATGCTCAGCTGCCGTTAACGATGTTGTAGAAAGAGCCACCCGGGCATTTTCCACAAGTTTGTGTACATTTAGCTCCATACTATCCATCGGCACAAAAAGAAGAAGAAGGACAGAAAACAAGAAAGAAAGAATGAAAGAAAAAAGGAAAGAAAGAAAGAAAGAAAACGAGAAAAAGAGAAAAAAGAGAAAAGGAGAAAAAGAGAAAAGGGGAAAAAGAGAAAAAAGAGATAAAGAAAAAAAAGAGAGAAAGAAAGAGAGAAAAAAGAGAGAAAGAAAGAGAGAAAAAGAGAGAAAGAAATAGAGAAAAAGAGAGAAAGAAAGAGAAAAGGAAATGGAGAATGAAAGAGAAAAAAATAGAGAGAAAAGAGCGAAAGAAAGAAAGAAAAAAAGTAAGAAGAAGAAGAAGACGAAGCGCATCATAAAACTATCTAGGCAGGTAAAGGTTCTATGCGCTGGATCAAACGGTTCGAGACCTGTTAGGGCCTTTGGCCAGAAAATCATTCCTGCCTACACAGTTGTTTACACAAATGTGTACCCGAATAAAACATTATTGAGAAGGCAGGTACAAGTGGCAAGAGAGAGCGGGTATATCATAGACACGGTGAAGCATACAGCTCAGGCCTCCAGACTCTGACACTCTTCAATAAATAAGAATACTTTTTACCTTCACGGCGCTTGACAGAATCATTACCAAGTACATCCACGTAAGGAAAACTACAGTTGTAGTCCGTTGACAGATGATTAGAAATTAACAAGAATATATCACACTTTAAATCCGCAAATCTAATGCTACATAAATGGTATGTATTTAAAAGGAAAAACAAGAGAAATATTAATGCAACATTTTAAGAACACATCCACATAACCATCTATTCAATAACGATCGTCATCGAGACGAAGAGAGCAATTACACGGTGGCTTTGCACGAGCTGTGTAGGAGCGATATAAATGGGTTAGCTAAGGTTTCTGTCTTATCATCATTTAAATTCAGTCCTTATTTCGTCCTCGCTTCTAAAGTTTCGCATAAAATGATGAAGTCTAAATCCTTTAAACTGGTACATGTACAGGCCAACACAAAGAGATATTTATTAAAGTCGTTAACACCTTTTCAAAAAGTACGTGTCACTACCCCATTGAAAAACCAACTATTTATCACGAGTGTTCAGGTTGTACACAGGGGCAATACATAAAAATGGAATTGAAAAAGAAGGTGATATAAAACTTACCTTTGATTATCAAAATTGATGTAGGCAGTTTTAGTATTAACTGCCTATGATTTTGATGTCTTGTTATTATCTGCATTTTGAAGGACACTTGAATTTATTTACCTCTTCATTTTTTGGCTAAGACCTAGGCGTTAATTCTTATAATTTCAGAATAAAAAATGTACTGACCTTTACAGAGTGGTAACTGAAAGCCGGTCTCACAGGACGTACAGCTGCCGTCCGCTTTGTTACAGACAACACCACCGACACAGTGACCACAAGTCTGTTGACAGTCGTCTCCATACCAACCGTCGCTACACACTTGATGAGGAAAGAACACACACACACACACACACACACACACACACACACACACACACACACACACACACACACACACACACACACACACACACACACACACACACACTTATTTAGATGAAAGCTTATGCACATCCAAGTTTCTCGAGCTGACGTTGTTAATGTCTTAAACATCATCTGCATATGTTTACTAGAGGTTTTAGGTATTAAATGTCTATAATTATCAAAGATTTTACATTTCCTGTTTTTGCTATTATCTGTATAGGATGATTAGAGTTCATGTATTTCCTGTTAATTGTATTATCTACGTAATGGGAAAATATTTGTTCATTTTAGTGCCTAAAATCTATTCGACAATTCTTACATTTTAAGTATAAAAAGCTTACTGACCTTTACACAACGGTAACTGGTAGCCAGTCTTGCAGGATGTACAGCTGCCGGTCACCTTGTCACAGACAGAGTCACTGGCACAGTGTCCACAGGCTTGTGCACAGTTGTCTCCATACCAACCGTCATCACACACTGCACATACATAAAATCTAGACCGTCGTTTTCAACTTAATCCACAAAGATCAACAAACCATATAAAAGAGTAGCACAATGAATGATTCGTGAGTAAAACTACTTACACCAATCATGGTTTATGTGTGTATGTGCCTGCGTCCGTGCGTGGATGTGAGACGTGTAAGGGAACGTAAGAGTACTGATGTGTAATAAGTAAAATGTCTGTGCTGTGTTTGATTTACTTTGCAAACACACACACACACGCAACATATCATGCAACATTGTGTAAAGAATGTCAGAAAATATGAATGATATCTAGCAAGAAGCTGCTCCAACGTGCTGAAATCATTTAAAAACTTTTATCCGGGCTGCAAATGTTCCTGTCTACACCATAAGTCCAGTCAACAATAGGTTGTGGGGGTTGTTCTTTGGTAGGGAAGTCTGCTTATCGGGTTGCCTGCAGAGTGTCTATTTGAAAAACCAGAATGAGCTCACAAGCCATCAGTAGAAAACCAGTTCAAATTCACTGATATAACAGATGATCTTTTCACTAATTAGGATAAATGAATGTTAAAATGAATGAATGAATGAATGAATGAATGAAACTGTTATTGTATGTTCTTTACATTGTCAGTAAAGAGTTTTGTGTTATTAATTTTATTGTTGTCTGAGACTCTGTTGGTGAATTTGTGCTAAGCAATTTATTTCAAATGTTTATTTAAATCAATAAAATATAACAGCCATGACAATATGGGAGCTGGAAGCCTGTCTTGCAGGACGTACAGTTGCCGTCCACCTTATCACAGACAGAGCCTGGACAGTAACTACAGTCTTGTGTACAGTCTCCATACCAACTGACGTTACACACTTGAGCTAAGAAGAACACAGTTAAAAATAACACATAATTTTCACACATAAAGCGACTTCTTTCGATGAAAACATCCACAAATTTTACAAAACACACACACACACACACACACACACACACACACACACACACACACACACACACACACACACACACACACACACACACACACACACACACACTCACACGGCGCGTGAGCACAGACCATCCGTAGACGTATGTTCAAATTCCTAGAAGCGTTTTGAAAACGCGTTTGATTTCGAAAAGAGTACAGTGTTACATACCCCACACCTCCACTTCACAAATATTCATCGTAGAGCCCGCGTTACTGTCTTTAGTAATGTTGACCACTCGCCCTACACGACCCACTGTGATGACATATTTATTGTTTGTCCATGTATCCTGGCTGGTGAAACTTTTGACGATGTTTTTATCAAGGAAAATGTTAACGCGAGTCATTCTATCTATATCTGAAATCAAACAAGAAAATCAAGTCGATCAAGAAAGCTCAACTTCAATTTCATCATAACTTCACACATCTTTTATGACAGAATCTTTATTAATGAAACACAAGGCGTTAAGAGTTTCGATGTCACTACAATCAAAGATGACTAAAAGCAAGCCGTGTTGTTGAGCAAATTATAAAGTCCTTAATTTAGATGTATTCTTTAATATGTGGCGATTACATTACTTTGTAGAGTATGAAAAATTATTATATAATCAAGAAAAAATAGATGATCATTTCGGATAATCCTAAAAGCAAGGTTAAAATAATCAACAATAATGATGATGCTTTTTCTTAAAAAAAATCTCTAGTGTCCCAGGGTAGAATAAACAGGCTCAGTTAATGACTTAAAGTATTATTACAACATCTCACAGTTAGTCCGTCCGTAGATTGTGATCGTGTTGATGGTGAACGCATTCCCCAGATCCACCCACCAGAAAGGTGACTTGTCGCCGTCCCGAGTGTGGATGCAGTTGCTAGGATAGTTTAGGTCTATATTGTTTCCATTTATTGCCCCTGAACAGCTGTCCGAGGGAGAATACGTAGAACTTATGCCACACGTTTTGCTAATTGCAACGTTTCCTGAAGATGTGAAAAAGGACAGTTTAAAAATAAAAGACACAGAGAATTCAGAAACATATGAGCCAATTTCGGAAGAAATATAAATTGAATTCCTACTGTGATGAAAATAAAGGTCTTGTAAACAGAAATTTGATAAATTTTATTAGATTATAAAGGCCGGTGTGACTTGAAGGTAGAGATCCACATCACCACCAGACACAACTGGCGCTTTAGGGCGCCGTTACATAAGAGAAACGACAAAAGAAGACGAGGTTAAGAAAGACGAGAGAGGTGAGTGAAATACAGAACTTAATTGACTGATTGATTAATTGTTATTGTAAGGACTTGGCCCTCTTTGAAGGGGTGTATAGGATAACGACACAGTGTACATATTATCACTGGTAGCGCGTATAACTAAATCAAGCGAGACTTCCACTGACCACGTGACCAGGAGCTCTGCTTGGACTGGTCACTCAGTGGAAAGAAAACCAAGGGGGGGGGTGCGCATGGTTAAAATGAGACGTCCGAAATAGTCTATAAAACCTGGTGGAAGCGTGGCTCTCTGTCTCTCTTTTCCCCTTATTCACTTTCGGAGAGAAAAGAGCAGAGATGTAGCGACAACATACACACACACACACACACACACACACACACACACACACACACACACACACACACACACACACACACAAACTGAGGAGGACCGAGAAGTGAGCTGAAGACAGGATGTGTTTCCGATCTTAAAGTAAGATACTTTGATGGTAGAAGTACATGTAAAAGCACGTGTCACCTAAGGGGTAGTACCCGTCTATGTCTGGCAGTGATGTACCCAGACACACTCTTTCTTTCTTTTTGTCTTATTCAGGCACGTCTTCCTAGTCAAACAGGTCTAGCGGTCCCCAGATATTTTGCGTGGTGGATATCAAGGAGTCAATCCGTAAAGACATCGTCATTAGATGTGTACAACTTAAGAAATACAGAAAACGTTTTCTGTTTATGACACTGCTGTTTCGTGTGCTTTATATGCATACTGTATAGAAATACACATTTTTTATATCAGTTAATAATTTGTACACAAATGCAAAGATTGCCAGAAAATGCTCATTAAATAGCCCATTATTAGGTTGTATTAGGGACGAGAGTTACTGCCCCTGTTTTGTCACGACTGTGTAGATTGTTGTGAGTGAGAAAGCATGTGAATTAAGAATGTTCAGGTAGGAGCAGAGTGGTAACTGTAAACTCAGCTAGTATTCCCGATTACGCCTGTGTGGCAGGAAGACGTATGTAAAGTTTGTAACGGGAAGAAGAGTAGTTCCTTGCCCAGTCAAGGTAATCTTGTATAAATTTCCTGTTTATTCATTTATATTGTGAAACTTTGAGCTGTTTAAAATGCGAGAGAATACATGAATATTAGGTTGTAAGCGAAAATGTGAAAGAAAGCTAAAGTTGAATGTGAATGAACATGAAATGAATTTTGTGACAGAAGACTAATTCGAGAAATTGTTCAGGAGCTACTAGGGAGACGAATTACTGGGCAGACGAACTTCGAGGGAGGCGAATAACTAGAGAAAGGTTACTACGTACCAAGACTAGCAAGAACCCTACCCTAAGATCTGCTGTGTGTGAACAGTCTGTCATGAGATAACTCTAGGGGGTAGGTAACAATCTGCCCACTTAGTGTCTAGGGCGGTTGTTGACAAGCCTGAGGCCCTTTTGGCAAGAAAGAGGGGGGCGTGTGTCCAGTGTAGAGGCGTATGTTTTGGTATGGACGCGTGGAACAGAAGGTGCTAAGTGATTTCGGCCGCCATGCGTGACCGATGGCTGGCTAAAAGTCAACAAACGTCTAGGGAGAGAAAGAGCTAGAGGCGCACACCTGGTTGGCGCCAAGCCACGTAAGTACACAGGGGGAGGGAGGCTAAGGTACATGTGACAGCGGCCACCCGTAGGCGTGGCCTGTGGTCAGAGAACGATCTCCTCCTGTCGATTGCTGACTCTAATTGTAGCTGATTGGATGATGAGTGAGTGACCAATAGCATCTCTCGATGTATGTATCTGTGAGAATGTAGAGAGATAAATAGAGAGACAAGAACACACTTCACTGGCTTTTCGGCGAACATTCGCCGAAGTATCCGACTCTCAACAAACCAGCTGTAACAGAGTTAAGTTGGTGTGCTTGCGAGTGTGTATGGTATTTGTAAAGAGAGGTAACAGCACTGTAACATCAGAAGTAGGCTCTAGCACGGATAGTATTGGGACCCCCCTAGACGAGTCCATTCGATTGTGTTTTGCTTGAAATGTTTTGTATGAATAAATCTTTTCTTTATTGTTCCATTGAAATCACACGTCGTTGAGTATTGTGTGGTTTACTAGAAGCCGAAACGTTTGTCTTCGATCATAGTAGTGGTGGAGCATCTATCCGAGCAGCCCTGACCACAAAAGTGGTCATCCAGTGCAAGACGATAGCATTGTCATCAAGGGAGATAATTCCAAAAGTGCACGCTGGTAAGTCGCGATTAATTTTATCGACAATATTCGGACCTAGTTCCAAAAAAATAGGCATCGTCAGGCTGTGTTTTCATGTTTGTAACCTTTTGTCTATATTGGGGAAAAAAACTGGACATCTATTTGATGGAAGGAGTAAGAGGAAGCGAGTGTGCGATAAAGTAGAGACTTGAAAGAGGATTGATAGGAAAGACGTTTGTGATTGGTATTTTGTGTGTTGTATTTTAAAAGATCTTGCGGCCTATATGACTCCAAGCAACAAAAAAGAAACTACCGATGATACAAAACGAGAAGCCCATAGTAAGTTCTTTGTAATTTGTTGAATGAAAGAATAAGTGTGGATAAAGTGTTTGCATGTGTGCGATTTTGTGTTCGTGGAGGACTCTTTGCAATAACAAACCTTTGTCGTCAAATTGACAAACCGGTTCTGTTAAATTTGTCCATAGGAACGATCTCTAACACTACACAGTTTAAACTACCTCTTTTAATCCTTTAGCGTTATAGTGTGTGTGCGTGCGTGTATGCATACGTGTTAGTATTTGTGTGTGTGTGTGTGTGTGTGTGTGCGCGCGCGCGCTTTCGTGCTCGGAACGCTCCTATTTGGAAGGCTTGGCGGCTACGTAGATCTGTTAAGCAAGATGTTTAGGAGAGGCGACCAGTGGGCGGACTGTCTTTTTCACGAGTACACAAAAGCACTGGTGCGTGGGTGCAGGACAAATCTCAGATCGACATATAATGTGATTGCATCAGACTTGAGATGTCGTCCCGGTCTTCCAGGTGGGACCCTTCTCATTCTGAAACACTTGTTGAAGTACTTCCGGTAGCTTGGAAATTTATCCATGAAAATAAACTATAAAACTGTTTGCACCACACAATGTAGCCGATTCTGTTTAATCCGGGTACGTTATATTGTGTGTATGTGTGTGTGTGTGTGTGTGTGTGTGTGTGCGCGTGCGTGCATTCGTGCGCGTGTGCTGCCGCAGATCGTCTGCTATGCTTCAATAAATGTTGTCGTCTGAAGATTACACATACAATATTTTGTAGACTAATAAGCAGATTACAAGAATATTATAAACAATATCTTTTTTATAATAACCATCAAAATACAATAGCTTTATTTTCAGGCTACAGCATGCTGTGTAAATTTACGGTAATGCATGACAACGACAAGAAGATTCTTAGAACTTTATAGCAACGCGCTCTTATTTCTAAGCATTACTGCAGCAACATGAGTTGAACAAAGTACATTTAAGAGTTATCAAAAAGTCACAATACCAAGCACAATCATTTTATAAACCAAAGCTTTACAAAATTTACATGTGGAAATGATGGTGTTAGACATGTAATACCGACTCCTTGCTCGCCACCCAGTTCATTCTCTATCGACCTTATTGTCAGTCTCTGTACAGGTGCTCTTCCTGATGATCTTTGTGAATTGCAGTGAGTATAATCTTCAAAACCAGGCACATTCATGCCATTTTACAGTTCCAGAGAATGGTGTTGATACCCCACCAGGGAGAAAACAGTTCTCTGTATATAGTCATAGTCTTTTCGATTTTTCGAGGCAGTAAATTTGCAGCAGTTTCCTTCCACTTTGACTCAAATTCAGAACAAAGCTTCTGCCAGTGCAAACTGTGACGTCACAATGCGTGGTTGATAACGACTTGTCAACAGCAACAGAGGATCGATGATGAACATTTGTGAGGTGCAGATGTAAGTTACATAAGTTTTTGTAATCAAACACGTTTTTAAAATGTTTGTGTGGTGTGATGTGAATAGAAGACAGAAAAGAAGAGGACCTAGAATTAAACCTTGTAGGAAACCAAAATTAACTCGGAGAAAAGCAGACATTTGGTTGTTACAGTGGCTGGCTTGTATTCTTGCACAGAAAATCGTAATCAACACCGTGGCCTACGATACCCCGTCGAGCGCTGTAAAGCGGTGCTACTTGTATATGCTCAAGGCTACCTACCACTGCTGCCAGTCTTCGTGAACAAATCGGAGCCATTAAGCTCAATAAATAAAAATCGTCTGAAGCATGAAAATCTTCTAAAGCGTCCTCTGAAGCTGCTAAACGAGTCAGATAAGGAGAACAGCCGCACTCACTGACTTCCGAGTGATTTTGCTTTATTAGTCAAAGGCCATGAGAGATGCTTTGTGTCTGTTTATATTCTGTACTTTCGTTGGAAGTACAAATAATTGAAGTCGTTTATTGAAATTCACGTTTTTAAAAAATAAATAAATAATAGAATGGAAACAGCAGATAGACAAAGAGACAGTAATGTGAAAACAAATAAAAGGCAGCGACTTTTCTAATAATTTTTATCAAAAAAGAAATATTGCAAAAAGGCATTTTCCTTATTCTGCACTAAATGAACATGTTAATCTCGCTCAAATCATTTATCACGTTAATTTACTGTATACAAATATTTTGTTCGTACTGACAATTCATTTTATTTTTCACTTTAATAGTGATCTGCTAAATGTTTATTGCTTACAACTGACTTTTTCTTATTGGTTTGTATATCCCAACCACACACACACACACGCGCTCTTATAAACAACAGTATGAATACATGTAAAGCCCCTCCTCCTATTTTACATACCATACATTTTTACCTTTTTATGTGCATGGTGATGTTTGTAGGGGTATATCTCAAGAACAAAAGAGGTCAGTTGACAATTTCCAATTAATTATTATAAAATAAAATACTATATTCAAAAGTTTGCTGAAATAACTCGGGAGCCTAATTTTTCAAATTTTATATGCCCATGAACTTTATGTATCACCTGCTATTCCCATTAAAAATAAGTCCATTTGAAAACAAGACCAATGTCCTTCTTTACAGAGAGTTTTCATATATTTGCTTTGCCACGAAAGAAAAATAATTGTTGTAACAATTGTTCTAATGGACAATAAATTGGTACTAATATTATCAGTATGTGTATATTTGTAGTAAATTATTCATTGATACAAAAATAAGAATGAAGTTAGCTAGGCGAGCAACGAGGAAACACTTTCAACATTAGAAAATGGCAATATAATATTGAAATATTAAAAACTCAAGAAGGAAGGAATCTGGTCTTTCTATCATACACTTTAGGATCTTCCTTTCTCCAGTTTCTTATTCCAAAATAGAAGCACACTTTATTCACAGCCTGTGAGAAGAGTAAGCACTAAGCTCGTCACGTGTTCTGATAAACGCTATGTTGACTCTTGTACTCTTGTGCAGCTTGGTAGCAGTAATGGTACTGATTCTGTTACAAAGTAAAAAAATAAAGTTAGTTGGTTATTATTTATCAAATAAAGAATGAACCCTAACCTACATCCGAAATTTCATCTTTTGACACAAAATTAATTTTGCTAAATGCTTTAAATAACTGGCACAGTCGCTTATGTTTCTTTTGATGGTTATGTCTTTAAAGTTGTGTTAAAAAGTATTTATTTGAGCATGTTCTTTCAACACAGTTCTAATTATAAAGGTTTAAACACAAATGATTTTGGTTTCACCGAACACACACACACACACACACACACACACACACACACACACACACACACACACACACACACTACCTCTGTAGTGACGGCCTGTGGTCTGACTCTTTGAACATGCCGCACAGGCAGGTAGACATCTATCTCCTGGTCATGTCGAGCCCGGTTAATGATGTCATACAGTGCACAGAACATCCCGCTCCTAGTCACTCCGTCACTGAAATGTAAGATTGCCTTAAATGCAACTCTCATGTTTTAGCTAAAATGTGTTCTGTCTAATATAAGAAAAATACCTTTATGCATGAGCGTAGACTCCTTAACAGTCGAAACAAATTATTTGAGAATAGCTTCAAATCTTTATTTAAACGCTTAAAATATATTTATTTAGTATTCAGAAAATTTAGCTGCAATAGCTGCAATAAGTTACCCTTAAATTAAATAAGAGTGATAATAAAGCTAACACGCATATCTCTCTCTTATAAGAATACAATGAGAGCTGACCTGCACTGCACTACTACAGGTGAGGCATCCTCTTCAACATCCCATGATTCAAGAATGTCTATCAGTTGAAGAATGTCAGAGATGCTTCCCGGGACGACTTCTGCCCAGTCATCATAGAACAGAACACGGACCCCTCTGGGCGTGGAGGTCTTTATTGACAACAAATAAATTAAGCTGATAATAGCTTTCATATTTATGCCGAGTGAATAGAAATCGAGATCACATACTAAAAATATAAGACTCATTATTAACAGAATTTTATCTGTACATACATCAATATATTTATATTTTTATATACTGCAAACAGTATATTAATTCATCTGAGAAATTATAGCACAAAATAGAACTTTAATGGGTTTAATGGGGGATATTATGAGTGGGATTCTCAGAAAAGGCCATAATGTTTAGTTGTGATTAAAAAGAGTTAGAGCTGCAGGAGTAGCGGTACAAAACAACCTTAGTGGCAAGGGAGAGGTTAAAGCAGGTGATATGATCTCCAAGTGCAGACGTGGACATTAGGGTGACTGTGTGTTGCCCAGTTTTCAGCATGTCCTTTTGAGATTCAGGCCAGTAACTGCAGTAATTCTGAAACATGAAAGATTGATAGGTTTTGTTAAAAATATGCTTTATTTAAAACAAGTGGCAAGTTAAATTTCAGCGTCGAACAACTATTTAGCTCACCAGACTGTTTACCTTGATTGATTTACTCAACTTCTTGTGTCCGAGAGAAACAATCGTCTTGACGTCCCATCCATCAACCAGACGCCACATGTCCACCACGGTGTCCGGCAAAGGGAGCTGAGTCAGAATCAGCCCTTGTCTCTTCATAAAGGACTGCACGAAAGAAGTAACACAGACTCTAGTCATTAAAAACAACGACGTGTAGCTACTTTAAGAAATAATCTTAATAAAATCCTGCATTTTGTTTTTATGTCTGGACACTGCAGGATAGTAGGGATAAATGGTACTCATCAAATCATCTAAAAAATCAATAGAATAGAGGAACTTTAGTGAATTAAGGAGAATCCAAATTAATAAAACGAAACGACCAAAAACGAAAAAGTGATTAGGGCTACCACTTGCAATTTAAAACTTCATAACATTTTTTAATAGTGAATATTTTTGGAAAACTTTATAGAGGAGGTAAGACTGTCACACACCGACATATGGACGGCGTTGATGTACTGATTTCTCCCAGGCACAGTGTCCATGAGGTACACCAGGTGACTGTCGTCTGGAAGTTCAGGAAGATTGTAAACATTCAAAGAACTATCTGTCAAAATTTATAACTTTTCATTGTATCTCTTGATCAGATTTTCATCAAATTCTCATCCGATATTAAATAAAATTGGAATAGCATAAGTGATATTACAAAAAACACAGCTAATAGAGCGAACAGTCATGGATGTTATACAACAAAAACAATGATAACAAAACCCATTTAACCTGGCAGTGACTCTGTCATTCGGTTTTTGAGAAAATTCTCTTTAGACTCAGCGATTGTGTGTCTTGGTGTAGGCACAAACTGCCCC
Source organism: Marisa cornuarietis (assembly GCA_004794655.1). Classification (NCBI taxonomy): domain Eukaryota; kingdom Metazoa; phylum Mollusca; class Gastropoda; order Architaenioglossa; family Ampullariidae; genus Marisa; species Marisa cornuarietis. Next base: position 5,791,274 of record SMMW01000651.1, read on the forward strand.
ATTTCTTTTAAGACCTGTAAGGGAAAATATTGAGTCTTATATTAGTCTTTCGTGAAAGAAACTCTTCATATATTCTTTACGTTCTGCTTTGATAATCAGATTTGTCTTCGGGTCAGTAATGTGGGAGGCTGAAGACAAAGGCTTTACAGCTTTTTGAGAAACCAACAGCTCTAATAAAGGGTTCAGACATGTTTTGCTGACCTTTAATTCCTTGTCTATACGAGACTGATGACTACTGATTTTGTCGGGAAACACGAGGTCGAACTGGTCAAAGGTCATTCTGGTTGCACGGCTGGTATGTTCCTCGAGGATGACTTCATAGAGGAACTTATACTGCTCCTGTCAACAGTTCATCATTCATAATTATGTATGTTACCACGGTTTTTTAACAATCCATTCTATATGACATGTTTAACACCTTGTGATGGTCTTTTAACTCCATAATAATCTATAAACAGTTACAAAATATGGATACACAACACCAGACGGCGCCTTACTTCAGTCTGGACCATGAGTGTTCGGTCTTCACGTAGTCTCCTGACGATGTCCTTAACGTTGACTTGACGATCATGTGACCTCAGGTCAGAGGCGATGTCTAAGGCGATGTATGTGCCTGTGCGTCCAACGCCAGCGCTGTGTGGCAAGACGATTTCAGTTACAATCAGTGTAACGCAGTAACATATGAGCGCCTTCTATAAGCTACACGATTTCAGTTTCATTGACATGAATGAAAACCGATTTGAATGATACCGAAATAATAAACCGCGGGTAACAGAAACAAATCAAGCGAATTGCGACAGCCTACTTAACATTTGGTTGGTGGCAGGGCTGGTCATAAAAACTGTAATAAAAAGTAATTTTCTTATTTGTTGTCGTACACATTTTTGATAATTTTGGAAATCGCATGAACCTGAAATTTAAAGGCAGGAGGCAAATTGTGCCTCAACAAATTTTTCTGTTTTTGTAGGGATAATGTTCCAGTAAAAGAAATATTCAAAATGCGACAGTTTTATGAATACTTACATATATCGAACAGTGGTAATTTTAACGCTTGTAAGACTCCCTCCGCAACCTATTATTTCCTAATCAATGTGTAATGCTGCAACACGCCTCTTGTAGCCACAATTTTCGATTTTTGAATTTTTAGGCGTTTATTATCAGGAAAGCTGATAATACTTTCCTTCTGCTTTTTTTTAATTTACCGCTGTGACAGTTTGTAACACAACAGTGATCTTGTCCACCTTTCTCTTTACATTAGCATGTATCGGTAAAGACAACTGAGTGGCTAACAAACTGACCCCCTCTTCCGTTTTAGCCACCAACGAATGTGTACTGCGCATGCGCTGAATATTTCACGAAATACCCTCATTCCTTCAGATTTTAAGAGAATCGCTTAATTCCCTGTAATAGATTTGTTTTAGTCCTTAGAAACGTAGAGGCCAGCTGAAGACCAGTTAGCTGGCCGCTCTGATTGGCTCACAGGTTTGTGTTGTCTAGAGGGGACGGATGAGGCCGCGGGTGGTAGGCGAGGGCCACACCCAACCTCCCTTTTGGCGGAAACAAGCAGCACAGTCAGCACTGTCCTCCAGTATGGGCGGGCACCCTTGGCACATTAACCCTCCGTGTGTCGGAGAGACGAGTCAGAAAGAGAAGTCGGAAAGAGGAGAAACACGTGGCACTACCACCAGAAGATCGTTCTCTCAGATAGCAGCCCGGCCGAGGTTTACTTAGATCTACCCTGTTATGCTACCCTGCTGTGTGGCATGTGGTAAGTTACCCGGTTACATATATCTGTGCTTAGCGCTAGTCTAAAAAAAAAAAAAAAAAAAAAAATCACCGTCTGAAATATAAGGGGAAGGAAGTCAGTAAATGCTTAAAACATCTTTTTAAGAGTTTTTTCCCTTGGACCACAGTGTTTCAGGTGATAATCTAACTGGAAAACCGCATCTGGGCTGTCGATGTCTGAGTTGGACACTTATTCAAGAAACAGAAAAAGGATATATATTCCTAGTTCCTTGTGATTTTTGCGATCTAAAATTAAAAGAAAGAATTAATTTTTTTTAAATATTATGAATTTAAGCTCGGGTAACGATACCGACAAAAATTAACTTGTTTCTCCTGTCACCCTCAGCACTTACTGCGTTCAAATATCTTGCATGACAAAAAGCGGAATGTTGGAAGGGTACCTTTTTTGCCTGATAACATGCCTATATACTCATACACAGGTGCACTCTCAATGCATTATTGCGGTCTACTACAGAAAATGTTATTTACGTACGTAGAGGCTTATCTTACCTGCAGTGCACGACAGGCATGGCACCTTGTGCACGAGCCTTGACGAAGCGCCAGAAACTGACCAGCGAGCACGTGGACGGCACACCGTGGTCAGGCCAGACCATGTAGTGATACTGAGATACCGTCCGCTGATCACCGCCCTACGAAATATGACAAATAGTGATACTGAGATACTGTTTACTGATTCCCGCCTGCAAGACATGAGATGTAGTGATACTGAGATACCGTCCGTTGATTACCGCCCTACGAAATATGACATATAGTGATACTGAGATACTGTCTACTGATTCCCGCCTGCGAGACATGAGATGTAGTGATACTGAGATACTGGCAGCAGATCAACGGCCTAGGAGACATGACATGCAGCGATACTAAGAAACCAGTCGTTGTACAGAGCCCGAAGAAAATGTCATAAACTGGTACCGAAATACTAATCGGACACTACCATACCAAGAAACACGGCATGGGGACGTGACATAGTCACTTATCTCACCTTCAACACCAATAAACAATAATGAGATACGTGACGTGTGCAATATATTGTATTATGCGATCCTTTTAGTGACTGCATGTACATTGTAAAAGTGTCAAGGATGTCAAGTGACATAAAGTTTTTGTTTCTCGTTCAGCAAACATTTCTACCTGTTTTGACTCAAGCACAAAGTAGCGGACGACGAAGTCTGCCCTGGTGTCTGCTTTTAAGGCTGTCACGGTCACGTGACCATATGTCTTTGCTGTGCCGACTGATGGCCAGTACTCTTCACACTTGTCCTGCGTGATTAATGATAAGAACAAAAGCTTAACTAACTAACTAACTAACTAACTAACTAACTAACTAACTAACTAACTAACTAACTAACTAACTAACTAACTAACTAACTAACTAACTAACTAACTACAAAAGGTACTCGTTACCTTGCCACCCTCCTTAAGGTTAGTCAACATAATGATCTGAGTGGCGTTCTCCTGCCACACCATCCACCACAGGTCGTCCACTGTGTTGTAGCGCGGACCTGAAGTCAAAAGTAAAACCAGTCAACTCACACATTGCTTCAGAGACAGAGGTATAACACAAATAAATAATTAGAGATTTTACTGTTATTCTACGCACTGTTATTTATAAATAAATCACAAACATGCACAATCACATACACAAAGAATCGTAACTACAGTTTGCGTGTCCTTCTTCTGTTAGCATGCATTCCTGACTGACAGCAAGAGGTACTCAACATTTGGATGCGTGATTAAAAACGCAATCACTTGTTGTTTTTTCTCTATTAAATGTTAAATTACAAATCTAGAGGAAGTCTGTTCTACTGAGGGCTTTAATGAGTATTTTTTTTCCTCGATTCTCAAGTGTAAGTTTTTCTACGTGTATTTTGTGTACAGCGATGTTTCAGTGCAAAAAATAAAAATCTAGACGAAATATGGTTCACTGCAAATTCTAAGGAATAGTTTTATCTATTGTGATCTATAATATTTTCTTTATATATTTAGTATATTTTACCTTGTGTGGCGATGTATGCTTTCTCCTTTTGGAAGCTCTGAAAGTAAAAATTACCATTTGCTTACATACATTACGAAGCTTTTAGCATAAACTTAAAAATTATTACATTAAATTTTTCCAAGTTTGTGCAATGTTTATCCTTACTTATACAGGCACTGATATGTTTACTTGCCTTAATGTAACTTGCGTTGATGTAATCTGTCTCGATGTCTCCCTTTGGTCGACGAAGAATAACTCGAGAATGGTCGTCTTAAACAAAAGAAATAACCATTTTCATGTTTTTGGTTTGGGCTTGAACGTAGCCATTACAGAAGAAGAGTTAACGCTTTACAGAAGTGACTAAAATTTCAGAAGATAAGAAAAATAAGAAAATCGCAGGGTAGCTAGAAATAGTAGGCCAGTCACTTACAAGCACACAACGCCTTGAAGCGATTCTTGTTTAAATTCTCTGGCTGCAGACCAGCCTCATGTGGATGTTGCATGCTTTTGCGAAACTCCTGAAAGGTTATATACAGCTAATTGTTAAGAGTATTACATGGCCTTTGTAAAAGATGATATCAGACAGTTCGATGGTCTAGGTTGGATGGTCAGCTTTTATGCCGAGATGACTAACGCTTACAATTGCCAAATAGCTGATTGTGTGTTTTTGGCTCTGCTGTTAATCTTTGCTGGTTGCCAGCAATGTTCGATTGATAAGCCGTAAGTTGTTTTCTGTCCACAGTTAAAATTCTTTTTTTTTTTAAAAAAAAAAAGAAAAAAATAATTACCGCAAATTCCGTCCCTATTTGTCCTGACGTCAGTCTGGCCAGGAAGAACTTCTGAAGGTCATCGAGTATTGACGAGGGCTCCAGTGACCGGAAGGAGGCGTAGATGTCTTCTGTGTTGTAGATCCTCTCCTCTTCCTCGTCTGTAGGGTCCGTAGACTGCTTATCTTTATTTGGAACCATTTTGGACTGACTATCACAAATGGGTACAGTTGTCATCAGGTTCTCATAGATTCCCCTGTTTTCTTTTCTATCCGCCGTCGCTAATGAATTACGAGATGTTGCAGGAGATCTTTCCTTTCTTTGATCTCTACCTCCAGTGGGCGAAACACAAGTGTCTTCTATCAGATCTGCAGCTGAATTACTTTCATCAAGATCAACCATATGTCTAGAGGTCATTGCGGGGGCTGACTGACTGGTGATCGCAGTATCTTCACGCATGTTCCCGTAGACGTTCAGGACGGGGTCTTCGTGTCTGTCCCCAGGTATGAAGTAGGTCTGTGGCTTAACGGATGCTGTAGACTTGTTTCCTGTCAAAAAAGTGTGATCTTAAGCAAGCGTGACTTTACCCACATTGTGATGGAAAATAGCAACGAAAAATGAGCAGATACAGAATTAGGTTGAGAGAAATTAGTGTGCAGCTTTGACAGTAGAATAGTTTAATGATGTGAAACGCTCATAAACAGTTTTTTTTTTTACAAAAGTGAAAGAAATTTTAGAATATCTTTATTACGACAATTTCGGATGCAAGGGTATTGGAGACAGAGGAAACAATGATACAATGATTTATTTATACAAAATAAAATTAAACTAAAGTGATACTTAGATGTAAGAACTACCAAAAGTAGAAATAATTTGTTCTCACCTCTTATTATACTGACACTTGTCGTCCTTTCTGAGACTGTCACTTCATTTTCTAGTTTCTCGTTTTTTCCTCTTAGTAGTTGTGATTGGCGTACCTTTGCTTGTTGTTTTCTCCTATTAGTCAAAAAGAATATATTAAAAACAAACAAACAATTACAAAACTCAGTCGATATTTCTTCAATTTCTTAAGAAACAGTTAAAGAGAGAGAAAAAACTGACTGTCGAACATATAAAAATCTATAACATTGTAAGTGTAATTGTAATTTGTAAAAACACTTTTACAGTTAAACTTATATTCATTATTTCTAAGTTGTCGTTTCTGGCAGAACGGTATTGAAAAAATTATCTGTACTGCACAATCAGATTTGTCAGCTTTAACAATCTCAGAATACGTATTTAAGGTAGACGGTTCTTGCCTTTGACACTATTCATAATATTCATGAAAGAACAATTATAGCACCTAGAATATATCAGAATTTGGCGTTATACCAACTACAGTCATAAAGTATTAAGCTGCATTTGTAAAATTATTTAAATGCTAATAACATATTTATAAACGCGTAAGTTTTAATTATGTCGTAACAAAATCAGAAATATTTCACCGAAGCTTTAATTTCAGAACTGTTTTATTCAATCTTGCCTAAGAAAATTACATTTCTAGTTTTCTGGCAAGCGTTAGCCAAGATACAGGAAAAAGTTGAGTGTAATTATTTGCACGTCGAAGAATTTGCCTATATGATATAAAGACTTATAATAACAATGTATAGAGTGTAGAATATTTTATTATAATTATTTAATTATTTATGCTTTTGATACCTTAGACACATCACAGTGATCACCATGAATGCAGCCACAATTACAGCCAAGACACTTCCAACAACAGCACCGACAAGAATATTGCTGGAGTTTTGTTGACCAGACGTTATCAGCTCTGAAAAATATACATTCTATAAAAGTCAGATACAGTAAGACCTCTACATACGAGTGAATCAACATACGAGTAAATCGAGATACGAGCCAAAAATTCGTGGAAATCTTCTTACTTACAAGCGGAAATTCGATATACGAGCTCGAGTTATTTATATGTTCGTAGCGTAACTGCGTAAAGACATAAAAAGTCTTAGTGACAATCTCAATGTTTCAAGTTTAAAAACAGTGTCAATAGTGTTGTCTCATCAGCTGATTCATTCAGCACCCGTCTGCTCTAAGGCTCCCTCCCTCTTCCCCTGCCAACTGCCTACCTCCGTATTTGACAGTCTTTGTCTCCTCCAAGGTAAAATTGATAAATATAACATATTCTTTATTATTTTATCATCTATATTATTTATATTATTATGCCATTAATATTTACTATACAGTAATGTATATTATACCGTATTTACATATAAATTGTGTTGTGGGAGGGTTGGAATGCATCAATCCTATTTATTTTAAATGGGAATAATACTTTTAACATACGAGTTTTTTTTTACATGCGAGCTCGGTTGTGGAACGGATTAAACTCGCTTGTAGAGCTATTATTGTATAATTAATTTATTGATTTGGGTCTAATTTACTTAATCGATATTGTTTTCTGAAACTTGCAAGTTTTCCGTGCTTTTCGGAGATTGAAAGCTATAAAACAAGTCCGCGCGGTCCAATCAGCAAAACTGCTGACAGTATTGCAGCAGTAGTCGACACTTTTCTTGTCCAATACATCCACCTATAGTGGAGCATAAGAGTAAAATTAAAAAATTACGGAAACATGAAGACATTTGGCCCAAAGCTCTATTTTAGATGCATGCCTAAGCGAACGATTCCTTTGCAACGTGAGCATTTGACTGGACATCAATCTGAATCTATTAATTTGATACTCACTTACCTGTCCCTGTAGTTATTAAATAATTGGCATCGAGTGACTTTAATAGTGTGACGTCGTCGAAGGATATGAATAGTCTTTCGTCACCCAGGTTACCCGGATGGGGTACGTTTGAGTTGTGAAGTCATCAACATACTTAGTTGGGAAAGTCCTGACAAGACTTGTTAAAAGAGTGTAAATTATTCACTTGAAAACCCGTTAAGATGAGTCTGAGTCAGCCTTGGGTTTTTTGTCCTTTCGGAGTCTGTAAGTTTTTTACCGAATGTAAAATATTAACTAACAAATATTTGATTTGAAATATTTGATTAGTAGCAATGAAATTTAAAGCTGAATAATTATTATATTTTAAAGAGTGTATTTATCCAAAGTCTTTTGTTTCTTTTCTTTCATCTGTGTATTCTTCGCATTGGGAAGCGCCAGATTTTGGTGAGCGTCGAGAGTGGCAGCAACTCGGAGAACACTGTTGTTTTTATTTTCTCAAGATATAGCTCCGAACATGAGGGCGGAAGTTTTAAAGAGGACTTTCTACAGAAGTAATAATCAAAAAAAATTATCTTTAAGGATCACATTTTTTTTTACTGTGTCTGTCATATGCGTTCATCATTTTGTGTGTGAAATGATTTTCTGAATTTTTTTTCTTAAATTCAGATTTTTGTTTGTGTTTGCTAATCTTTCTAAAAGTAACTAAAGAGTTGTATGTGTCACAGTCAATGTGTAATTGTGACCATATAGGGATTAAAAGCTTAAATCTTGCCCTTAGTGATATTATCTTGTATACAGGCCCACTCACCCACCTGTCTCTGCTTGCTCGCCGGCGTGTCACTGCGTACAAGCTCCCGCACGCGTGTGCATAAACGTATGTTTACAAGCTAAGTGAGTTAGATGAGGTATTTGTCTGCTTTTACCGATCAAGTGATTAACTATCTCGAGTAACTTACTTCTACAAATACCTTTTTGGAAGATTTGTATACTTAACCGACACAAAGGCCGCCTTTGAATCCCTCAGCGCAGCCGGAAAGGCAGGTGCCATTATCAGGATCACACGTGGTGCTGTTAAGACAATGTCCACACGTCTGGCTGCAGCTCTCATCGTAGTATCCAGCAACACATTCTGGGGACAAAAGTATGTGTGCTTATTCTGACCATCAATATAGTCCTTAACACAACTTGGTTTATCTTTCGTATGAACAGTTTGCTAGCTAAACGATCACCGGCACAGTTTCCCCTAAACCTGAAAGCTACAAGAACAATGTAAATATGATTTATAACAGAGCAACTAAAGTTTACTGCATTGTTTATTTTTTTAAAAATCTGCCTAGTTAACAGTGATTTGACATTTCTGGATATAACCGATCATTACCTTTCTCTCATTAGCTCTCTCTGTTTCTGCGTGTGTGTGTGTGTGTGTGAGTGAGTGAGTGAGTGAGTGAGTGAGTGAGTGAGTGAGTGAGTGAGTGAGTGAGTGAGTGAGATAAAGAGAGAAAAAGTGTGTGTGTGTGCTCACGTAAATCAAGTAACTGTGCAGCTGTGTTGAGGTGAAGGTTGTACCGGTGTGAGTGAGTCTGTGTAGTCTGATTACACAATCACCAAGAGTTTAAATTATCAGCAGACCTTTACAAAATGGTGGTTTGAAACTTGTCTCACAGGATCCACAACTGCCGTTCACTTTATCACAGAAAGAGCCACCATAACAGTTACCACAAGTCTGTGTGCAGTTAATGTCATACCAGCCGTCAGCACACTCTGTAAAAAGTACAACAGTCAGTAAGATAGGATCTTTTTCCATAGAAGTCTACAGGAGTTGAAATAACTGCAGAGGAAATTACAGAATATAATTTTTGAATAGTCAACAGCCCCTTCTATTGTCAAAATACATGTTTACAAAGTTGAACTTAAAAAGAAACAAATCAGAAACCCTTGTCATGAACAATGTAGTCATCCTTTAACCGTTGACGTTAATAAAATAGAATAACATGCAACTTATACAACATATCCTATGATAGTATCACAAAAATGTTAACTGCATATAAAAAGGTAAAGGTAGTCCCATAAAGACAGTGTCCATCTCTTTTCTCTCGCTGTATTACTCTGCGTAACCTTTGAAAAGTCAGGTATCCCCCTACAGGTAGACCAACTGGGGGGAAGTACTCTCGTAACACAGGTCTTCGACACGAAAAGTATGCGCGCCCTCAGATATGGACACTGTTGACGACAAGGCTAGCCCTCCACCAAGTATATTATATACATACCAGGTAAAAATTTCACCAGGTAATATTTCTAGAGCGTCTTCCACACCAGCAAAGGCTGACTCATGGCACTTTACATACATAAAGTCACACGAGCACATAATACTAACAGGCATCAAATGCGTCTTACCAGTACATTAATCATCAATCTAACCAGAGACTTTAAAGAGAGAAGGACTAGCAGCTCAAGCGCTGGAACAGATAACTTGCGACGCGCATTCGCTGAACTATGTCATTGCTTCGTTTTTTTCCGGTTTCACTTTACACAGTGTGTCACAGAGCTATTGTCGTAATTATTTTGAGATGCCGGGCACTAGATGTACGATCCAAGGCTGCCCTTCACGCAAAAGTCGACACAAAGGTTTGTTATTTTTCCGCATACAAAGACTAGACAATCAAGACTGAGAAAAAGCTTCTAGTTTTAACATTGAAAGAGCGACTATGTGCTCCAGACATTTCAAACCGGAATGTTACATTGAAGGTAAGTTACCTAGCAAGAAAAATATAACTATTTATATTTTAGAATAATTAGACATTTCATAGACGTAAAAATAATCGAACTATTTATCCAGCACTGGTGTCTTGAAGCTGTTCGTATTAGAGCGAGAGAGAGCGCACTTGTGTGTGTGAACATAATAAGTAATGTATTACAATATGAAATCTGTTAAAATATGTTAAATAATTTGATAAGATAACACAACTCACGATGTGAATGTGTTCAAAACAACGTGTTAAAAATCAATAAATAAGGATTTAAATGTGTTACAGAATAAATGAAGTTTAAGATACGTTCCTTAGAGCCTTGGTCTGAATTAATCCTGAATTAAATTCAATAAGAAACGATAAACTCTCTACAAACCGCTTTCTGTAACCACTCAGAAAGACAATGAGGTAGAGAGCGAGAGCTTGCTGACAGAACCGTCTTCTTGACTTTGAAATAAATACATATACTATGATACAACGCTCTGTCTGAGCAAATATATTTTACATTATGATTCATATATTAAAATATATATCAAAGCATACTTTCGAAGAAGATTTCTTCAGCATCCAAGGATTCTATTATACTCGCGGGTACAAAACAAAGAGACCGGAAGCTGGCTATCAATAAGTTAAGCTTATATACACCTGGACGCGCGGTTAGTCAGCGCTGTCCCACTACACGCGCAGTGACGGCTGTTCTTTCTTTCAGTGTCACTGATCTAACCGTAGCTCTTTCTCACTCCCTGTGCGGAGAATGCCGGAGCGCCCCGAGAAATCACCGTTGGTAAACAGTACTAACCTACGTCAGTGGAAGATCACTGTTGTAGTGACTGACCTTAGACACTGTGCCATCATATCAGTAAATATGAAAGGTGTACCTGCCTTTACAGAGTGGTAACTGGAAGCCTTTCTGACAGGACATACAGCTGCCATTCAACTTGTCACACACAGAGTCACCGGCACAGTGACCACAGGGCTGTGTACACGTAGCTCCATACCAACCGTCGTCACACACTGCATAGTAAAAGGGCTAAAACATTTCAAGAAAGTAATCACGCATACACACTGATATACACATAAAGACATAGAAACGCACGCACACACACACACACACACACACACAGACGCGCCCGCGCGTGCACACACACACACACACACACACACAGAATCGCGTTAAGGCAACACTCAAACGACTCATGCAGCTACATTTTCTGAACGTAACAAACACAAACACGGATACGGAAGCAAGGAGGCAGAAATGTTTTGGAAATAAATTTAAATGCAAAGGCATGCGAGATGTACTTACCCCACACCTGCACCTCACAAATATTTATCGTATATCCCTCATTGACACAGTCTCTGGTGATGTTGACTACTTCCCCACTACGATTCACTGTGATGTTATATTTTTCGTCGATCCACCCGATGCTATCAGTGAATCTTTTGACGACATCTCCATCAAGGGAAACGTTAACGCAATTCATTCTAAGTATATCTGAAATCGAACCAAAAAAACATAGAACATTAAAAAAATAAAATTGTCTTTTATGTTTAGCTAGAAATATTATTGTATGCAGTTTTTTGTAAGTTTAAGTAATTTTATCAGGTGTTGGAGAAGAGAGTTTTATCCCGAGAAAACTAAAATACAATGATGGGAGAGAATAAGCACTGTGTACTATTATCCACAATACGCAGTACTAACTGTTTGTCATAAAATAATATGTGCAGGTAGCAGTGTCAAGGCACGGCCTGAGTTGTTTCTTCCCCCAAAGAACTCGATGGCCCCATGTACCCCGGGTCAAGCAGACACACGTGACCTCGCCATTCAGTGCTGCTCCTCCAACGGCCACTGGGACTACCGGATGCGTACGGATGACCGTTGGTCACCTCTGCTATGTTTTGACGCGGCAAAGGTGAGTAAGTTTTAGTTTAGTTTGATGTTTATTTCTATTTATCACTTCGGAGCTTATCAAACGTGTTTCTTAACTAAGTGTTTAGAGGTCGCAAGATGTTACTTTGTCGGACCGTGCGTGGGCTGCTCCACCAGTTACAGTAGGAGGACAGTAGAGAAGTGTGGCCAGGCTCTGGTGCTTTGAAGTCGGAAAGTACAGCACAGAGCTCGGGGGAGGGGGGTGAAGGGCAACAGTGCACCCTTGTGACTTGATATAAGGTCTGTACTGGCCTGTATAGAGGTAGAAAGCTGGAGAGTGGCCACAGAGGAAGACCCGAGTCAAAAGGTTCACCTGTCTGTGTGTTTGGTAGTAAAAGAGACACAAATGAACTCCTACGGAGTCTTTTATGACTTAAATAATATTTTTGACACGAAGCCTTTAGCTTGTGTAGCTGATACTTTCAAAACATATAGTCTTTGTTCAAAAGGTTCTTACTGTTAATACTCAACAAACTAAACAAAAATCCAAACCCTTTCGTGGTAATCATCTTAAGCGACATCTGTCTGTCAAATCTGTCGTTGACCTACATCGTTGTCTAACACTGTTGAAGTGCTCGGCACGAATAGAACTTTGCTGTGTATTGTCAGATCTCTAGCGAATCTTCTTAATATTTACTTTACCATCTCCCCTGCTTACCAGTTACCGTAGCTTGGTCTTGCTTTTATTACGAAGTTTATGTGATGAAGTTTTAGTGAATGAATTAACAGCTGCAGGTTTTAGTCTTTAACTTTGTCCAGCGTAGCCTCGTTGTATAATGTTTGTGCTTTTAAAATAATTGCCCAGAAAATGTCTCACTATTTCAAAATCTGATGACCTCTTCATCTTGGTATGATAAATGAACGTTAAATGTTGAAACTTCTATAATTTGTTTAATAACCATCCTGTTTGTTTATCAACCATAGACAAGTCCGATAAACAAACGGCATGGTTACTTGAGTTCTTTATCTTTCCCTGGCATTTTTCGTATAAAATGTTGCATTCATTGAAAACCTTAAGTTGGATAATCAAGGCCTATGAAACAATCTATCTACACTCGAATATATTTCAGCGGCCGGCAAAAAAACGTAATGGGTATTTGTCAACTGTCGATTCTTAATCACAATGTTTGTCGATGTTGTGTATTTAATGTTCTACTAATTAAAACTCCAGTGTAGACAAGTAGAGGAGTGTAATGTCCGACAAGCGGATATTTTACTGCAAATAGTCGCTCAACTTCGGGGTGGAACTTATGTCCGTTTTGGTAGAGATGCAGTCGCAACATATATCTAACCTGCAAGTATTCTCATAGATGAAACGTGTGATGAAACCTAATGGATTTTAAACAGCGTACAACCATTACATGGATATGGAGGCTGGTGGTTAACAGTAAAGATGGCGACAAAAGAGAACGAATTATAACAAGAAACTACTTCTCCAAGTAGAGAATTGTTAACAGCACTACACGGAATTAGTTTTAAAATAAAATAAATTTCTTAGATCATAAAATACTACTTCATCTAGCTAAGTAGAAAATGAACTCAGATTTTATCAAATGATACTGAACTCACAGTCTTTCCTTCCGTAGATCGTGATCGTGTTTATGGTGAACTTTTGTCCCAGATTCACCCACCAAAACGGTGACCGATCGTTTTCTGCTGTGTGGATACAGTTGGGAGGATTATCAGGAAAGCTTGTACCAGTGTTTCCATTTATGGCGTCTGAACAGTTTCCTAAGCTCACATCATTACTCATATACAGAGAACTGATGCCACATGTTTTGTTTAGTGCAACGTTGTCTGCAATGACATAGAACAAATAAATCTTGACTAATTCTCTTTACCATTATCTTGTCATCTACCGTCGATATAGGATGCAGATGGTACCATAACGAGTTGTTTAACAGAAAACATGATAATGACCGTAATATAAGAGCATTGAATAAGTCAATCTTTTGAGAGATTCCTGATCAGAAATAGTATTAGACTGAATAATTTAAGACTATCAATGAATAAAGTAAATGAGTGGAATAGCTTTCTAACGTGATGGAAGTACTACACTCATGTTCAAAGTAATAATTCTATAAATATTATAACGTTTCTTTTAAGGTTAAATGAAGTTCCTGAGAATGAAGGATGTCTAAGATGCAAAGCTCACTGTGTGTAGCTATAAAGTGTCTTGTCTGAGTTTGTCAGTTTGTCAGTTTACTGAGCTTACTGATGACGACTGTTAATTACAGTTAAAGAAGCTAAATGCTGTATATAATTTACTTAACAGTTATGTACTTACGCATGTTTAGTTTGTGGGCATCGCTCAGTAACAATATTTCAGTAAACACACACAGCTTGAAAACTGCCATACACACACGGGCAGCCATTAACACAAAGTAACATGAGCTTTCTGAGCTTCCTTGTTCTCGACATAATGTCGCTGAAGGACACGAACGTGTTTCCTCACTAGTTAAATATACATCCGGGTAGTCATAACACAGTAGGTCAATATTGTTAGCTCCGTCTGTCCTAGGAAGCAAGCGACTAACAGTTTTAACTCAGGAAAGGTATACGCAATTGTGTCCTTTATTATCACACATTTGGTAATGTACGTGTATTTGTACGAGTCACGTGGAGAGAGAGAGAGAGAGAGAAAAGGTGGCAGCTGTGTCATGTTTGGGTAGGAGAGTTGATAAATGGGTAAACATGGACACGCAGCGATTTCACTTAGTACATTACATCTCTCCCAGTTTTAACCCTTACTTCGTTCGGCTTACGGTGTCTGTATTAATTAGATGACAAAATTGTATTGTAATAAGACAGTGTAATTTTAGTTTGGAAATTTTATTCTGCTTAGTCTCTGAAACAAAAGAAGTACGTGATTTTTGTAGTATACAGCAATTGCAATTTTCAGACCAGAGTGGACGGCAGATGACCCGACATATATCACAATAGAACTGATGCAGACAATGTAAGTGCAATAGCTGCACAGAACACCTCTACCTACACAAACTCTCGCGACAAGCCGCCCTTTTCATTTTCTATCCGCCAGCAAAGAGCTTCCTGTTTACATCTAGTGATTGTTCAGTCATGCGTAACACTTGTATTGAGTTATTCCCCTACGACTGTCCCATGTGTGAGAATATTTATGAGGGTGTTCACCTTAACCTAGAAAGTAAATAAGACAAGAACACGAAAACAACGCGTTCCTCTTTTTTATTTATTACTTGATTAATCCACACACATGAGGATCGAGGTGCTTCAATGCATGTTGATAGCAGGTGTGCACACTGTGCAGGTTACAGTCATCACTTGCAGTCGTGTGAAAAGGTTGAGGTTCGTTTGTAAGGAGAGGCTGATGCAAGGTGCAGTTATTTTGTGTAGCAATTTGGATAGGTTGATGTAAACTATAGAGTAGTACTGTAGAGAGGTTAATGTAAATTACAGTTAGTTACAAAGCTCAATGGTTTAGGATGGATAGAGCCACTGCTTTTAGCAGTTTCATGCAGTCTGCAGTATTGATGTGTATTTAAGAGAAAAGGTTCAACTATGCTATAAATAATACTCGTATCAGTGTAAAGATGCTAGTGTAGATTACTTTGTTACTTGCAGAAATATAAAGAGGTTGTATCACGTGACAAGCGATGGTGACACCTGTAACGTGTCTTACGTGAAATGTTTGCTTCCTCCATGGCTTTCATCTATTACATCAGCAACGTTTGATATCGGTTTCCTAGTAAGTAATTTCTGCTTCCACGCATTGATTTACAGATAAGAATACACAGTAAATTATAGAAATCTTTTATGTAAACGGAAACACTAAAGATTACGTTTACACATGAACAGATATAGCCTGTCACCCTTACTGTACCCTGTAGTCACAACACTTGTAGTCGAGGTCGTGACGAGAGCCTGGCGTCGTGTAGAGCATCACAACACTTGGCTTCTGTAAGCCACTAACAGGGGGCTGACGAGACTTCAGATGATGGTTGATGACACTGTCATTCCTACATGTTCACCAAAATCCTGACATGGTTGAATCAGATATTATGTCCTGTGCAGCACACACAAATACACACCTGTAAACACGGATAGGTTAACAATCTTCACCACCTATCATGAACTCGAAATATCATGAACTCTTTTTCACTTCCTGACATAACGAAAGTGATAAATAAATTATAGGTCTTTCAGTGTCAGACTTGCACTTTGGTTTCGAAAATGTATTCAATTTATTAAAACGCCTGTAATGATGGTGGTTCCTTTTTCTGGTAGACAGGCATCTCTCTCTTTCTCCCTCTCTCTCTCTCACACACACACACACACACATAAACAAAAAAGCGATCTACTAAAGTCTAAAAGAAGTTTGTGGATTCCCGTTAACACCGATATCTCCCAGTCAAAAGAAGCTGAAGCCACAGGAGACATCTTATCCAAACGCTCAGTGGCAGACACGACCCAAAACACATATAAAGACACATCAGAACGAAGTCCAGTGACAGAAGACATTAGGTGAGACTAAAAGTAAGAGCAGTCCATCGTCAGGTCGTTACCAGTCCCTTCCCAAGATTGCCAGGGTATCTCGAATCGGATTTATACAATCCTCGGGTTCATCTTGTTATCATGATGATTGTCTCGTTGAAATCAATGAACACACTGTTGCTACACACGGTGATTGTCTAAGTCGCTAAGTGACTGAAGTGAGAACACTCTACACATCGTTGCCCTGCAGCATTAAATGAATGTGAGTGGCCAGAGAGACTTCCTAACTGTCCCCCTCCTGCCAAGTTCCCCGGGTCCAATGTCTCGCTTTTGTGCAGAAAAAAATGAAAACAACAACGAATTGCAATATGCTTTCATTGTAGGTATGCAGTACATCAGTTTTGTGGGGTTAAAACAATAAAAAATGTCAAATAGGTACAATGTATCATAAGCCAGCGATAAGAGGTTTTAGTAAGATGAGTTAGCAACACAACAAAGAAGTATAAATTGTAGAAAGCATCTTTATTGATCCTTTTCAGGAACATGTTTTATAAGTTTAATAATAATAATAAGTGAAGATTTATATAGCACATACTCACACTCAATACAGAGAATGCTCTAGCGTTTTGCCAACGGTAACAAGAGAACATCCCTTTACATGAAATTTTGAAAAGGCTTCAAAAATAAACGTTAAATACTATATTCAACTTATTGACGGTTGAACTGATAATACACATCTTCATACATTAATATTGTCATTCACACTAGGAAGAAATACAGAGATAAGTATAACATCAGTTCAAACAAATCAGTGGACGAAGGCAAGCAGTATGGACATGTGCATTCATGTGTGTGTCCTATACTCAAGACGAATGTCCACATGGATTACAGCTCGGATAACTGTGTGCAAATATGTGTGATTGTATCATCAGGAACTTACTACTTCTGTCTCTGAGTCTAATGTCCTGTCGGAGTGGATGTGAGTCGTCGGCTAAAGCTGAAATCAAGCTTGTCACACACTGTCCCCTTCCATCCACTATTCCTGCTTTCTGAATATTTTGTGCCTGTCATGTTCCCACCTCAGCAAACTACTCTGCATATAACTGGTGTGAAATATTTGCAGATACTTTAAGCACTTATTAAAAGACCAGCTTTTTGAGACAGTACTGGCAGCTCTGCTCTTTCTTCTTAAAGTTTTCTACCCTAGCTTCCATTTCTTTCCTTTTAACATGTAAGTCTAAATAACATGACAGACTGCAACAAATGAATCAGCCTGGTGTCTGTAGTAGAACTCGTCGTTGTTAAAACCCAACTTCGAGAGCGATAATAAACATGAGAAAACATTAGAATATATTGCCAGGAGTAACAAGTAAAATAAGCGGATAAAGTACTCCGACGTTTTTTCTCTCTACTGATGTCTTCAAAGTGAAAAATAATACTTTTCAATTAAGTAATGAGCAGAGTGATAACGCTTTAAAGCTAGACAAAAAAGTAGCAATGATGTTACATTCTTTATTTCATACAGAAAATATTTTGCACGGAAACAGTGAAACATGTTAGTGTCAAGTTTAGGATGACTGAAAACAACTTAAATAATGATCTTGCTGTTTTTATCTCCTTCTTCTTGACTTTGTTCACTTTTCATCGTTTGTTCCTTCATCACTGTGTCGGTGGAAGACTAAGACTGGTGTAGGAGGATGTGTTGTTGTCATCAGGGTCTTTGAGTGCATCATAGACGTTGATGCTGCTGTAGTCTGATGGGTTTTCTGGCTTTTGTTCAGGACGAGGAATGGGCATGGAGGTACCTGGTTCAAAGAGTTCATTTAGAAAAAGTCTAGCACTTTCTCAGGAGCAGGAAACTACAAACCACTTAATCGTTAGTTAGACAATTTAAACCACTAGATAAATGTGACTAGATAGACACAAATATAATTACCGAGTTCACGTGTCATCGAGATATCACCAGGTGAACTGCGTGTTGATGAAGGTTGCTGAGACCGGAATCTTTTGAACCACCTTTAAGCAACGCAATATATTCAGAAACATTAATATGTTATTTAATTTTAAAAGATTATATCCAATAATAAGGCAGCATAATATACTTTAAATACTTTACAGCTCTTGTTCAAATAATAGAAGTCTAGTACAGTCATGATGACAATCATTGAAATCTAGCCACACATTTAGGGTTCATTACAGACAAGCGCGACTGACAAAACATTCTTTAAAAAGCCTTTAAATTTTCACAGTTGCCTTTAACAGTCGTACTAACAATAAGAGTCAGTTTGTAGGTAACAAATGCAGTAAATACTTCAGCAAGAATAGTGAAGTGTAGATAACAGTAGAGACTATTTTTGCGATAGTTAAGACTCAAGATCATCGTTCCTCATATGCTAGACGTCATATACACTAAGAAGAACAGGTGACAAAGAGAAAACTAAACTAGACATGCGAACGGATGGATGGAAGATAAAAAGATAAAAGTTCTTACTTGATCCACTTACAAGGCAGTGACGAAGCCGATAATAAAAAATGCGACACTGCAGCCAACAGCAGCACCGGCCACTGGACCTGCCAGACCGACAGTCTCCTTGTCTTCGCTAGATGATATCATCGCTAAACAGACACAATTACACGTGAAAGTAACATGACGATTGAGAAAAACAGCACTGATCAGTCGACCTATAAGTCTGACTGGCTAGCTGTTTTTTTGTAGTTATACTTTAATTTGGACTAACAAATAAAACTCTAAAATTTTCTTTATAATCAGTCCACGCCAATAACATTGTCTTTCAATTTTTTTTGTTATTACATGTATTAATTTCATCCCTCATAAAACTGTACACTTTACCGATGACAACACGATAGTTTAGTACGTGTGTTAGTTTCCTGTAGCTTGTTTGTTGTTTACCTGTAAACGTTTTCACCAATCGTTCTTTTCTTGCGTGTGTAGAGAAGCTCAAGCGTTGTTTTTCATTTACCGTAAATATAAATAATGTACTTACCATCACAACGGGGTAACTGGAAGCCAGTTTCGCAGGATGTACAGTTTCCATTCATCTTGTCACAAACAGAGCCGCCGGCACAACGACCACAGGTCTGTGTACACGAGTTTCCATACCATCCGTCGGTGCATGCTGCACGTGAATACAAGGAGCAACAAACTTTCAATATGTTACCAATATTTTAAAGCGACGGTCTTTGTGATTTGCAAAACATATTACATGATAATGATACATAGTGTAAATCAAAACTTACAAAATATCTTTAGAGGATAAAACATTGAAGCAATAAATAAAATACAGTTCTATTTTGCACATGCTAGGTGTGCTGGTCATTGGAGAGGAATATCGTTAGATGACATTCTTGACTCCTTGTCGGTCTGATAGTTGCCATTTTCAATGATGAAGATGTGAAGGAGGAGGAGGAGGAGGAGGAGGAGGAGAATGGATCTGTTTGAATGGAAATAGTCTACTCACTCTCTTTACACAAAGGTAGTTGAAATACCCCGTCACACAAAGGGCAGCCCCCAGTCGTTTTGTCACAGGTAGAGTTACCTCCCAGACAGTGGCCACACGTTTCATTACAATTCTTTCCATACCAACCAGGAACACATTCTGCAAGAAGGGAGAAAAGTATCACATATTTCTGTGTTGATGAAATACATAGACTGCCACCATAAAGGAAATGTGTTGCTTCTTCCACTTGAATTCCCCTTTTTTCCATTTCAGATTATTTTTTTTTCTCATTTATAAATGTATTCCACGCGTTTCAAACAGGAATCAACCAGTTTTTGTATCTGCGTTGAAAATAATTTAGTATTAAAATGAAAAGATGCTCTTTCTACTTCTCTGCTACTACAAATGGTCTCTCTTCACTAGCGTTTTAAACGAGACAGACAATATCTCTTGATAATAATATTATGATTGAAAGGTGTTTACCATTTAAAGTTTTGTTGATGGCGCCTAAAATTATCTTTTTTGAGAGAAGGGAACAGCTTAAAATTTGCTATTTTACTTATTCCCTTCCATTCATATTCATACAATCTAAAATCAAAAGGTAATACCTTCTGTTTTCTTCGCGTTGCACAGTTATCGTGCAAGTCACACCTAACAATGCAGACTTGTACTCTAACCTTTGTGCATCGGTGTGTTTCTGTGTGTAGGACTGTGTGTAACAGATATGAATAAGGATGTAGTTGGCATATATTTGTCTATCTGTGTGTGTTTGTTAGTAAGTGAGCTCGTTATCTGTTGATAATATTGCAAAAGTCTAAACGTTTAAAAAAAGACACATCCTTGCCTTTGCAAAATGGTGGGTTGAATCGTATTTTACAGGATGAACAGCTGCCTGTTGTCTTGTCACAGACGGAGTTACCAGAACAGCTACCACAGGTCTGGGTGCAGTTGGTTCCATACCATCCATCGGCACATTCTGTAAAGAGTGAAATAATTCTTTGTAACATAGTATGGTAATCCGTTGTGAGAGCTCTCATTATGTTAGTCATTATCACTTTTCCTGACTGAATAAAAACGCCCAGATCTGATAGATTATTTAAAAAAATTAGATTTTATATTTGTACAAGCGTTTCCAACCTGTGGTTTTTTTTAAAGAGAGAGACAGGGAGAGTGGGTGCGCGTGCGTGCGTATATGATTTTGAAGATGGGTCTGTCTTATCTCTGTCTTTCTCTGTGTATTGTCACGTGCCGTTTTGTGACCGTAGAAAGCTTTTCTTTCGTGGGAGCCTGTGTGTTTGTGTGTGTGTGTGTGTGTGTGTGTGTGTGTGTGTGTGCATATTTGTGTAGACTTACAGCACGCGTATACATGTCATGTAGACATGTCAAAACACTAACCAACCTTTACAAAGAGGTGGCTTGAAACCTGTTTCACAGGATGCACAGATGCCGCTCAGCTTGTCACAGACAGAACCACTTGGACAGTTACCACAAGTCTGTGTGCAGTTGTCTCCATACCAACCATCAGAACACTCTGAAAGAAGTACAGCACTCTGTTGGAAAGGATTTTAGACGCAACGCAAAGTTTGTTCGAAGGGATTCTGTGGAGCACAGTGCAGAATACTTTTTTTCCAAAGTTAATAGCCATTGTCGACATACAAGCTGACTGGGTACGAAGCTCTTTTCAACAAGAATATACATAAATAAGTCTATGTTGTCATGGTTACAATTTTTCATTTTATAATTATATTCAATGGTTAGTAAATATTCCCTTGTAGATATGTGAAAGGGGAGGACGTTTATTTAAAATCAGTGAATGTAAAAAAAAAAAAACCACCTGCCTTTACAGAGCGGTAACTGGAAGCCTGTCTCGCAGGATACACAACTGCCGTCCACTTTGTCACAGACAGAGTCACCGGCACAGTGACCACAGGCTTGTGTACAGTTGTCTCCATACCAACCGTCGTCACACACTGCGCAGTAAAACCTCAATATATTTTTTCAAGCATAAAGTGACGCGCTGCACAAGAGTACACAATATACACATTCATACGACACACTGAAGACATGTATACAACCAGGGCCGGCGCCACCCCTTCCCCACATACCAACGCCGCCCCTCCCACCACCCCCTGCCGTCCCCCCTCCGCTCTCTACTTCCATGTTGGTCACTGCAAATGAGCCCTGGAATAATGGGTTTTCATGTAATACATAAACTAAGAAGCTTGCTTGGTAGTCAACCTACAAGAAGAGGAAAGGTGTCCTGCTAATGTCATTCTATGAAAATTATTTTTTCCCTAACATTATTCATCTTTAAAAAAAAGCCAAACAGCAGGCCATTTTGCGCCCCCTCAGTGACTGCACCCTAGGTTACTGCCTACTTCGCCTTTTAGTTAGAACCGACCCTGTATACAACATGATAGGTTTAAAAACATTTCGTGAACAAGCACTCCATTCTAAATAGCAGGTCGACTGGGAAAATTTAGAACGGGGTACTCAGCCTCACGATTTAATTGTCACACAGGCTGACCGATTTAACTCCAGCTTTTTACATATGTCTTTGCATGTAGTCCCCTCTCCCCCCTCACGCGCGCGCGTAAACTGATGCAAATACGCATGCCACAGCGTGTATGTATCGTCTTCTCTGATATATAGTTGGACCTTTAGAAAAGATGATACTGTAGATGTCTATAATTTTCCTTCTCGTAAAACAACCCTGGCGCGATAAACCGTCCGCCGGCAGATTTTGTTTGATATTTTCTTGGCTCTGATTGAATGCAGGCCAGCTTAGGATGTACACGAGGACGAAGGTAGTGTGCTGACAGTCCTGTGCGTCCCGTGCATTCACACGGGTATCAGGGAGGCCGTAGTAAGGACATACATGGATCAGTCAGTGAGAGAGATTGCTAGGGGGAAGGGGGGGAAGGCTTTCGTGTGATGTTAACCGTGACAAAAAGCGAAAGATTGAGGCTGTGGAGCCTCAAGAGCGTTTTTGAGACGGAGCCAAGGCTTAGAGTGCGGTTGTGACATATTATTGACCTCGACATAATTTTGTCTCGTCGTGCGCTTGTGGACGTGTTGACTGGTTGAGTTGTTGACTTATTGATGTCTGGCGTGTGCAGTTACAGATTCTTGTCTTGATGTTGTATGTAGTATTTATCCTTCCCTGCTTTGATACACTGGCGCGAAGGTAGTGTGTTTGATAGTCATTCATAAAGTTTTCATGCATCCCGAGCATTCCGCGTGATGGTCACACAGGTGTGTAAAAGACCGAAGTAACGGTATTCAAAATACGTCAGTCAGTTAGTCAGTCAAAGAGCAAGATTGACAGATATCCGATCACATTGCGACGAGATATAGGGAGACAGATTGAGGCGGGAAAGCTGTCAGAGCGTGTCTAAGACGGAGCTAAGGCTGAGGGTGTGGTTTTGACAACACACACACACACACACACACAAACACACACACACACACACACGTACACACACACACACACACACACTTGTCCTTAGTCATAACTATAACGACTCACCGAGTGCACCAATCCACATTGTCAAAGCATAATAAGCGGAAACACGGAGGTACTGAAAAACAGACAAGTAAAGTGAAATGTGCGTGGTGATGACGTACCCCACACCTGTACCTCGCAAATGTTTATCGTAGGCCCCACATTGTCACAGTCTCTGGTGATGTTGACCACTCGTCCAACACTACCCACTGTGATGTCATATTTATCGTTGTTCCATCCGTTCACATCGGTGAATCTTTTGATGAGGTTGCCATCAAGGAAAACATTAACACAGATCATTCTCCCAAGATCTGAAATAAAACAACACGCAAAAATTTCAGTCTCGAAATTGCACATCACGAAATTTTAAGGTTTCTTCTATAGCCTATTTTACTGGGGGTGGGAGGAGAGACAGCCTCGCACTTCTGACATAGGACAGATTTCTTGAGAAGAGGCTACGACAGTACTATTGTGTAGAGGCTATGATTAGTGCTATTGTGTAGAGGCTATGATAGTACTATTGTGTAGCGGCTATGATAGTACTATTGTGTAGAGGCTATGATTAGTGCTATTGTGTAGAGGCTATGATAGTACTATTGTGTAGCGGCTATGATAGTACTATTGTGTAGAGGCTATGATTAGTGCTATTGTGTAGAGGCTATGATAGTACTATTGTGTAGCGGCTATGATAGTACTATTGTGTAGAGGCTATGATTAGTGCTATTGTGTAGAGGCTATGATAGTACTATTGTGTAGCGGCTATGATAGTACTATTGTGTAGAGGCTATGATTAGTGCTATTGTGTAGAGGCTATGATAGTACTATTGTGTAGCGGCTATGATAGTGCTGTTGTGTAGAGGCTATAATAGTGCTAGTGTGTAGCGGATCATATGTTTTAAAGAAAGGGTATAAGTTCTGAACCATCCACATACATTTGAAGATCTGCTCATAGATTATGAGTCATCCAACAGAATTTAGAAAGCGTTATACCATTGATATAATGATAGTGATAAAGCGGAGGATGATTAACTACATTATTATTAAACAATATTAATCTTACAGTCTGTACGTCCATAGACTGACATCGTGTTGATGCCGATCTTCTGTCCCAGGTCCACCCACCAGAAAGGCGACGTGTCATCTCCTACCGTGTGTATGCAGTTCGGAGGAGTGAGTCCGAAAATAGTATTTGTGTTTCCGTCAATAGCTGCTGAGCAATTACCTGATATTTCGTTGGTTGTGCTTACGTACCGAGAGCTTATATCACATGTTTTTGTGAGTGCAAAGTTTTCTGCAAATAAAGTTCAGAAGGATGATACAGTTTGAAATAACGGATATTCAAGAACATCAATAAGTTATGAATTATTTGTATCAAATTTAGAAATAAAATAAATAATTCAGTGTTATTTAATGCCTTTACTGGGGTGCTTGGTGTTGGAATGTTGGACATATAAGACTCAACAACATTGGATACACTTTCTGAGTACTTTGGGTTAGGTTTGAACAAATATGTTTCATGTGTGCGTCATTGAACAATATTATTATTGATTTTATAAAACGTTAATTATTGGCATAGCAAAAATCTGGTATACTGAGGTTTACTTTAAAATATCATTAATAAAGTGTACTATTCACAACCATTCTGTCGAATGTCTACGTTGAAAATATAGCCATTACGCGGTGAAAGTGCTAAGTTCTCCTTCTAGTGCCTTGCCTCATTGTTTCTCCTGTTTGCCGGTGGTATCATCACCATGAAGCTCACGTTACCCAATATTGTTCTTTTGTTTCTTCTGAACGCTTACTGTAGTTTATCATGACAGACAAACAATAAGAATGTCCAAGACGAAGGTTTGTACCGCCGCGTTTGTGTCACCGAGTGCGGCTCTATATCGTGTTACCTCCCTTTGACGTAGAGTTCGACCCGAATCAACTGGATACTAATGAAGAATGTGAGGAATGTCTCCCCAGTGAAGTACTTACGCATGTGTGTGTTCTGGCTTGCACAGAAGATCAGTATTTCTGAAAACACGCACAGCTTGAAAATCTCTACGCTGACACGGCCCGCCATTACTCAGCGACTCGTCCTACTTTCTGCTTCCTGACAGGTGTGGGCAGGTTAAGTACATCTGTTGAACAAGCTGCTTTCTGAAGACAGTGTGCCCGAACGAATGATTTAAAACCAATGTACAGATCATTTGATGGTGGCGTCTATAGCAGCCGCTCCAGGGTCCCGCGATAGGAGATTCTTTTTCTGCCCAGGGCCCCGCGTAGTACTAAAGCCGCCTCTGAGTTAGTCACCCAGCTTTTCTTCTTCTTGCCACGGCGGCAACCGCCATCAATGTAATAATCTTTAGAGGACTGGATTCGTCAAGGTGTTATGTCGGACGACATAACTGAGCCCCACTTCAGTCTTTTGTGCTTGACGGCAGCAATGAGAGACTCCTGGGACCTACCAGACAGGTGACAAGGCTGCGTACGAAGTCGTTCTTCTTTTGCTCCCTTTATTCGGATCTCTGCCTGGCAAGACCTGATGGTGTTTACTATATGGCCTTGCTGTTCTCAGTGTTGATCTACATAATGTAAGCACTCGCACTGGCAGTTTGTCCGTGCGGATCTGTAACTCGCTGTTGCTGCCCGCCATGAAAGGTTGCTTTGCTGAGTGGCTTCCCCCCCTCCCCCCGATCCAGACGGGCGGCCCGGTGGCGCAACGGTTATTGCCTGTCACCAATACAGTGAATGTTACCTGTCGTGGGTTCAGCTCTCATCTCGGCACGCTGTTTTTCTTTATTTTCCTCCGCATGTGGCATCTGTTTACAGGGTTGACTGCCTTGCCGTGATATAACCTATAATTGCTGGCTCGGCGGAAAGCACCAATTAGAATATGGTCTTTATAAACAGTAGCACTTATGTAACTAGTATCAGTTCTTATTAAGACTATACCTCCCAATTTTTATTCAGTTACAGTATACGAAATGGTGTGTGAAGGGGTATCCTGTTGCCTGTTATAACTGTTGAACATTTCACGACAATGCTATATAGCATCCGTGAGACATATGTGACAGTAGGTAAAATCATTATGTTAGTTTTTCAGGTAATCTGAACCAGTCATCTGAACAAGTGGTAAACATTTTTGCGACAAGTTCAAGAAAGTGCAGAATGTTATTTGCTGGTGAAAATGGGTTAGGAATATTATGAGTTTAATTTTAAGCAGGCTTTTAAATACGACTGTGTTAGTCCTAAATGTTTAGTCTATTCACAAGTTTAGCTTTGTTATCACTAGCAAGTAACTAGGCTATTTTTAGACCTTACACTCGCACCCGTTACACTTAAACTATAGTAAAGTATCGTATATCACTGTACACTGGTTGTGAAATGTTATATCCTCTACAAATTATATGCCTTATAGGTTATGAGCCAGCCTGTTAGCTTTTTGTTAGACCTGAATAAACACAATAACCAGTTAAAGTTCCAAGATTTCATCCGACCCTTTTAAAAAAACCTTTAACGTTATACATCTGTGTGTCTGTATCTGTTCCTGTGCGCGAGGACAATCGAACGCTTAAGGGTGAACTTTATTAGTACTTTACTTGTAAAAGACAAAGATTCGTCGAAATAAACTTAACTTTTCTTCAAATCCATTAATCATGTTTTTCTTAATGTTGTACAGCATAGATTTGTCCTGGCATCTGTGCATTGAACTTGTATGTGAGCATATATTTAAAAATGTATGTATTTTCTCTTTCATCTTCACTATCTTTCCCACACAAAGTATAACTTTCTCAATGGTAATCGCCACTAACCTCCATGTCCAGTGTCTGGTAGGTGAGCGGAACTCACTAATTAATTAACATAATTTAATAATAGCAGTTAAGTACGTGAAACAAAAAAAGAACAGCAGGCTAAAGGGAGGGATGGGGTCTTTTGGTCAACACAAGCACCCATCTGGAGTCAGAAAAATGGACAGAACTGGTTTTAATTTCAAAAACAAAATGACACATATAGTATTGCAGTTAAAAGCATGGATTGTCGTGAGTGGCAGAGCAGGGAAGATAAGCTATCTTGCTCAATCGTCTTCTGTAGACATGTTGGAGGCTTTAATTATAATTTGTTCTTCAACTACAGAAAAAATTAAAAGTTCTTAGAATTTCATTTCTTTCCAAATGACTGAACTGAGCAAATGTAAGTGAATGTCCTGGCCTCACCCTCTGCAGACCTGCCAGCATCAAATAATAATAATTGGATGTGTAAATCTCATTTCCCTTTGTGGACACGAGCTCAATGCGCTGCACAAAAGGCTTAAAATGAACTGATAGTCAACCATACAATAAACATAAGTGTCAGCAAACAGAAAACATCCTGATAAAAAAATTGCAAGTATGAAGAATAGGGGAGTAAACATTACAAATATGCCATAACTGATACATGTTTGGTCAGTCAGTTTGTGTTCAACAACAAAAAGTATGCATAATATAGCATGAAAAACGAAGGAATTCTTCAAATATAAAACATACATTTCCATCAACAATTAAAACACCAAACATGTAAATAAGAACTATGCAATAATTAAAAAGCAGGGCCATAAAGATATATGGAAATGAATTTTTTGGTAGTACGGCGTTTGACGGGACCCAACACACACACACACACACACACACACACACACACACACACACACACACATTAACATACGTAACATTA
The DNA here is from genome assembly GCA_004794655.1 of Marisa cornuarietis. Classification (NCBI taxonomy): domain Eukaryota; kingdom Metazoa; phylum Mollusca; class Gastropoda; order Architaenioglossa; family Ampullariidae; genus Marisa; species Marisa cornuarietis. The sequence continues at coordinate 5,819,352 of SMMW01000651.1, forward strand.
AATCTTTGTTGCCAGATGTAGATCACTTTTCTGCGGTATCTTACTTAGTTCAACATCAGTCACCTGTCGTTGATGTGAGCACGTGGATAGACGCGGCAGCTGACAGGGCCCGCCACTCTTGCTTAATTTGGGGGATAGTGAGCAGGTCCTGTACAGGACGACCAGTCCAGTCTTTGACATTCGTAAGCCAGTTCTTTCTCTGGCCACCTCGGCGTCGACTACCCGCAAGGTGCCTTGAAGGATAGTCTTCAACAGGGTGTCGTGCCGGGTCACATGGCCAAAGAAGACCAGCTTACGTCACTTGACTGTTGATAGTAGAGGTTCCTGGTGTCCTAAGAGTTGACCAATCTTGTTTCGCACAAACTCGTTGGTTTTATGCTCTTTGTATGAGATCCGGAGAAGCCTCATCAGGCACGTGTTCTCGAATGCCTGGATCCTCCTTTCTGTTTCGAACGAGCGAGAGCATATTTTGCACAAGAAACAACAAAAAGCTGAAAATCCGCTTAATTTTTTATACAAAGTAATATTAAAGAGTTTGTAAACAAAAGAAAGTATAGGAGGCTAGAAGTATGATTCTGCTCATCTGGATCTTCATTTCTTCAGAGACTTTTCATCCAGGACACGTCAGGTGTATGGCAAGTAAAAACCGCTAGACAGATCACATGTTCTGATAAATACTTTCTTGGCGCTTGAACTCTTGTGCGGCCTGGTAGCAGTAACGATACTGCGCCTGTTGAAACAAAGGGAGAAGCTAAAAGAAAGTATTCGTATCATTTGGAAGAAAACACTAAATAGCACGTACATACATCGGCAAACGAATAGACAGTGAAACTTCGGTTTTCGTCTACTTTGGTTATCGTCAATTTTTTCCCGCGAAAAATCTGTCTCGGTTTTGGTCGGTTGTCTTAGATTTCGTCGGCGTGCCCACGTGACCTCGCTACTAATTTTGCGAAAACACAGGGCGACCTGCTTCCTGCTCAGTGTGGCGTTAATTGTTTCTCGGTGTGTGAGCATCAAACCGCGCGTGTAGACAAACAATTTCATTGCTTTCCAATGTTTTTGTGCTTTTAAAAATAGTTTTGCAGTTGCTAATGTTACAATTACATGTAAGTGATTACTGCCTCTACAGTACTCGGTGTAATATGTTTATTTTGCGTTTTTCAGTTTCAAAATTACCGTAACGCACGTAAGATGAAATCACAGATGCTCGAATCTCATTGTCCCTGTTAATTGTTTCCCTTGCTGATAAGTTAACACTTTCCTTTTAGCTCCATCATGGGACCAAAGAAAGTTTCCAAAGCCAGTAGCTCTTAATATTAGTCTTTTTGTATTCATTTTATATTAATTTCTTATCGTTTTTAGTAACAAACAATATTTATTCTCTATAAAATGTGTGTTTTGGTATGTATTTCGGAGTGTCTAGAATGAATTAATTGGATTTGCATTGATTCATACGGAAATAATTGCCAAGGTTTCACTGAATAACTTTTTCTTAAAATTTCATTGCATGTTAAGTAAGTACAAAAAAGATATAAAAGTCAAATGACGGCCAATAAAGCATTCTTAACAGTTATGAAGCATAAATCCCCTAAAAGCTTGTTTGAGAACGGCGCATACGTGGAAGAAACAGTTAATTAGAAGTCTGCCACTTCATTGTATAGAATCGATATAAATAATTGGATGTGATTGAAGAAACTACCTCTGTAGTAACGGCCTTTGGTCTGACGCTTTGAACATGCCTCACAGACAGGTAGACATCTATCTCCTGGTCATGTCTGGCCCGGTTGATGATATCATATAGCACACAGAACATGCCACTTCTTGTCATACCGTCACTAAAAGGGAAGAGGTATCGCATTAAATCAGCTGGGGAAGTTGAAACAGTGTTCTCGATATAGCGAACAATATTTTTTTCTTCTTTTTTCTTTCTTCTTTCTTATTTTCTTTCTTTATGAATTACATAGAGAACAGTCTCTCGAATGAAAAAGACAAAAAACACATAAAGTCGTATTCACGATATAAAAGCTTTAACTATAAATATAGTGTATAGTAGTTTGAAATGATGCTAAGATTTATATAATTAATGATATCAAACGATCATTCATTCATTTAATTCAAAATGAAGCAAAACTGACTTGCACTGCACGACTACAGGTGAGTTGTCCTCTTCAACATGCCATGATTCAAGAGTGTCGATCAGTTGAAGAATGTCAGAGATGTTGCGTGGAACGACACTTGCCCAGTCATCATAGTACAGAACACGGATCTCTCTTGGAGCGGATGTCTTTATTACCGAAAAATATTTTCAGTCTTATCTCTTCATACCAATAAATCAATGTCAAACTATTGTTATGTGATTAAAGGGAAGAGGTAAAGGAGTAAAAATCGTTATGAAGGCATATTGGAACGAAAAGATTGTTTAAAGAACACTAAGAAAATACAGTTATCCACTTCAAATAAAAATAATTATAATTAATCATTTATAATGCTGTACCACAATTCAAGACAACTATTTTACATTAATTTACACACAGTCTTTAATTTCTTTACACCATATAAACTAAATTGAACACAAAGCAGATCAAGCAACGTTATTGTAATTCCTTGAAGATTGTTACAGGTGAGAAAAACAGGAATGAGCAGAAAAAGTAGATCAGAACTAAGAATTGCATTCTAAAAAAGAAACCTTGGTCAGGAGAGACAGGTTATAGCAGGTAAGATGATCTCCAAATGCAGAAGTCGAAGTTAGCTTGATTGTGTGCTGTCCCGTTTTCAGCACTTCTTTTTCAGTCTCAGGCCAGTAGTGGCAGTAGCTCTGACAAAAATCAAACAGTAACGAGAATGAATAGAAATGAAACCAATCAGTCAAAGATTTATGCAAAACAACCGACTGTAAGATGTAAAATAATTGCATTAAGATTGAAATGTTGATGAGATACTATGTCGCTATTTAATTTTAAGGCATTACCAGCTTAGTTTGTTAATTACTGAAGCAATAAAAACCCAATATGCTGGAAAGATTTATTCAAAATATCACTACCGGTTGCCAAAAGTATATCTATTTTGACTGATTCAAGCCATGATTCAAAGTACAAATGTTAAACAGCTGTAAACAGAATATGACCTTCATTGGCACACTCTGGTCTTTGTGCCCGAGAGAAACAATAGTCTTGACATCCCAGCCATCAACCAAACGCCACATGTCCACCACGGTGTCCTGCAGCGGCAGCTGGATTAGAATCAGTCCTTGTATTTTCCTAAACGACTAAATGCAAGAGGAAGTAACACAGTTATTTGTATGACAGGAAAGCACCTGATTTCATATTTTTCCGCTGCTGTTATTGTCATATTTCTACTCAGTGCAAGTCCCAAGTGACAAAATAAAGATCATGCCGTTTTAAAGATTTCTTAAAGACTTTATTAAAGTAGTTTATTTAGTTTTCCAGATGAGCAAAGACTGCGGACTCTCACACACCGACATATGAACAGCGTTGATGTATTGATTTCTCCCAGGCACGCGGTCCATGAGGTACACCAGGTGGCTGTCGTCTGCAATTTACAAAATTAAAATATGTAAATCAAAATAGGATCAACGACTTTTTAAGATTTATATTACGACAGATTTTACTCTCATCACGCAATATTAAATAAATTTGCCATTCAGGCCAGGCACATCTCTAAAGAATAACACACCTAAAATAAGCGGATGTCACCGATGTTACATAAAACAACATTAACAACAAAAGACCTTTTTACCTGGAAGTGATTCTTTGTTCCGGTTTTTAATCATATTCTCTTTTGACTCAGCGATTGTATGTTTTGGTTTTGGAACAAACTGTCCCATTTCTTTCAAGAGCTGTAAAAATAAATTTATTTCAGGCTTTGTAAGGTTTATGTATTGTGGGACACGAAAACCTAAAACAAATCTAATATTAATCCTTTAGTGTTTAGGTTCTAGATAGTATGTAGAAGTTCAATGTGCTCATGACGAATACAATTTTTAAGAATGGACTCAAAACAAAATGTTTACTCGCCTTAAATTCCATGTCAATCCTAAAGTTGTGGGCATCAATGTTGCTGGGAAACACAATGTCAAACTGATCAAAGTTCATTCTAGTGCCACGGCTGGTATGTTCTTCAAGAATGACTTCATGGAGGAACTTATACTGTTCCTGCCAGTAGTTCAAAATACGACATTAGTATATAAAGAACGTTCAAACTCTCTATATTTTACATATGACACGTTTATTAGCGTTTATTCAGTTATCAGCTATATATTCCGATACAACTGACCAACGTTTATAGCACACGACGACACCTTACTTCAGTCTGGACCATGAGTGTTCGGTCTTCACGTAGTCTGCCGACGATGTCATTTACGTTCACGTCCCACCCACGTGACCTCAAGTCGGAGGCGATGTCTAAAGAGATATATGTCCCTGTGCGTCCAACGCCAGCGCTAGATTAAGATTGAAGTTAAAATTTGTATCAGATTAAGATTATTAAGAATAAAGCCAAAAACAAAACCCAGTTTATATGCGCAACTTTCAGTTCACGATTTTAACAAAGTCAGGGTAAAATTAATTATGTAGCTCGCCAACTGCTGAGGAGAGATGTGCCAGAGGCCGCCCTTATCTCTGATGCACCTATATTATAAGGGTGTCTCCTATCCGATCTCTCTTTCTCTCTCGCAAATCCTCTAATGTGCCAAAGTTCATTTTCTCTGGAAGAAATAGTGTTTGTCATGCAAGGATCGAATCGGCGAGCGTGTGTTTTTTTCTGCCCCAAATGGCGGTGTTCTAACCACTCGGCTTTTCGCTTTCCCGTCCGTCCGTCTCTCCCTCCCTTATTCACTCAGTTGTCCCTTGACTGGAACCTATCGTTTGGGGAAGCACATGGATAGACCCAGCACTTGTTCCCGAATACCTGGATTTTCCTTTCCGTTTCGGCGAGCAGAATCTACGTGTCGCATCCGTAGAACAGGATCGGTACAAGGGATTTGTACAGATTATAGCCGCTGTTTCTGTTAAGATTCTGATGCGGATATCTGGCGTGGTATGGCCGTCCTTGGAGAGGGTGACTCCCAAGTACTTGAAGCTGCTAACCTTTTCTAGCTGTACCCAGTTCATATAGATCTCTGCTTTGGTCGCTGCCGTGGAAGATAACTTTTTTTTTCCTTTTCAGTGCTGGTCTTTATTTGGTCTGAAGCCAGCCTGTTCTTCCGCTAGCAGTTCCTCTGCGGTGCTGCTAATGTAGTTCTGTATGACTTTTAACACGATTTTTTTGAGTGGCTAATAAGACTTTTAGTTCTGTAGTTCTGGCACTGCTGGCTGTTTCTTTTTTGGGGGATGGGTGTGAATAGTAACTGCGTCCATTATTCGTGTTCCCAGGCTTGTTGGTCGCGAACAGTAAGGGCCATGGTAGTTTATTCTACACCTTGCTTCAGCAGCTCAGCTGACACAGTCTCCTCGCCTGGTGACTTTCCTCTCTTCAGATTGCGTACAGCTCTTTCTCCCTCTTTCCCTACGGCTGGTAGGTCTACAGGTTCATTGTTTCTAGTCTGGCTGCTTTGAAGGATGTTGGCGTCAGTCTTCAGCTGGTCTCTGCCGTACTCAGTCCATCGGTTAAGTACAGCATTGCTTTCTGTGAGAAGGTGGACATTGTTGTCCTCGATGACTGAAGTCTTGTGCTGATTTGAGTTAGTGAGGGTCCTCAGTAGTTTATAGGCCTTTTTGCTGTCATCTCGTGCAAATCAATCCTCTATGTCCCGGCAACGGCTCTCGATGAAGTTCTCCCAAACTGCCTTCAGCCTTTACTTGATGTTACAGTTCACTTCTTTCTATTTTGAAGCTGCTTCCAGATTGCTTTCTTTTCTCTCTCTTTAAGGTCTTCATTAAGTCTCGGATATCTAGGATATCATTCGTGATACATGGTTGTTTCTCATTCCTTTGACGCCCTATAACCTCCTCGGCTGTTTACAGCAGCCCCTCTTTGATGTTTCCAGCGAGGGTGTCTACATCACAGTCCATCAGATTCAGTAAGGCAAAGTTTTGTCCAAGTCTGGCCTTGAAGATTTATGCAACGCTTGTGTCTTGCAGCTTCTCCAAATCAAAGCAGATTCGGATGGTGGCGGGGATATTTTAGAGCCGCTTCTCTTTCAACTTCAGCTTCAGGTTCGTTAAAACAAGGTCATGGTCGCTACCTATGTCAGCACCTGGAGATGTCATCGTCTTGCCCTTGTTGATGTTTGATATGACGCGTCACGGCAGCAGAACATCGTCAATTTGGCTGTGAACCAATTCGTCAGGTGAATGCCATGTGCCCGTCCTTGAATTTTTTGTGGGGGCATAAAGTGTTTCTAAGGTGAGTCTCTGGGTCTGGCAAATTCTAGACGCCTGACGCCCCTGTCACTGGCTTCATCAAGACCTAATTTGCCCACCTTTCCTGCACATTAATTGTAGTCGTCTGGGCCGACCTTGGCGTTCCCTTCACCAAGTACAACGAAGATGTTCTTTTTCGGAACTACCATCGGAACCTTGTCTATTTATTGGTAAAACTCCACCACTTCGTTGTCTTCATGTAAAGTCGGAGCGTATACTTGGACAATGATGACCTTGTGGGGCTTAGCTGAGACACGTAAGGAGATCAGCCTGCTGGAGACGGGTGAACAGTCACCTTGCTGCACACGAGGAAGCCCCAGCCATACTCATGTCTGGCGTCTTCCCCACAGTTTGTGTCCGTCGTCCGTCGTTGTCCATCTGACCTTCGCCAGTCCTGCAATGTACCACCGGTACCGTGGAGGATTTGTTACACTTTGCCGCCCTTTTGTAGCGTGCGTAAGTTCCACGTGCCAATGGATGTTTCCTCTTTCAGCTTGATTTCTGGTTTGGTTCCAGTGGCACACTTTTCGCTGTCCCCATGCTGGAACCTGCTGATAGGAAGCGCGTTCGTTGTTGACCGATCCGGCATGTTATCTGCAGAGTGCATCCATGGTCCTAACATTTAGCATTATTTACTTGGAATCGCTTATCTACTCTCCAAGTGACCCACAGCTGATATGTGGGCTTGACCACGAACACGTAAGCATTAGGCCCTAGCCGTTACTTTCATTGTGGAAAGTCTTCACGCGCTGATGCTGTGTTAGGATCAAGATTGTCTGTCGGGGTTACTACCTTCGCCTTTAATGCATGCTATTGACACACATAAGCATACTCACACATACGGCACACGTAGAGAACATTTTCGCGTTCTGTATTTGCACACCATAAACACTAGAATGACAAATTTTAACCTGTCTCGAAGGCCAGTTTTTTTTTCTTTACGTGTAAGAACCAAAATGTGACCTGTCCATCTGTCCATTTTTACCGATGTTAAATTTTTTACACTTGCGAGCAGAGTGCTCTGTACTGCCATTAAGTTCGTTAATACAACCGACTGCGGAAAAACAGTGGCTTATCTTACCTGCAATGCACGACAGGTATGGCGCCTTGTGCACGTGCCTTGACGTAGCGCCAGAAACTGACCAACGAACTGGTGGACGGCACGCCGTGGTCAGGCCAGACCATGTAGTGATACTGAGATACCGTCCGCTGATCACCGCCCTAAGAGACATGACACGTAGTGATATTGAAATACTTTCAGCTGATCACCGCCCTGAGGCATGACAGGTAGTGATACTGAGATACCGTCCGTATATCACCGCCCTACAAAATTTGACATGTGGATACTTTAAGATACTTTCACTTATCACCCCTCCCTAAGACATGGCATTACATTTACTGGGATATTGCTAACTGGTCACCAAATTTGTTGACATGATGCAGAGTTGTGTCAATTGGATATTCATTCCTACCTGCCCGTTTTCCTCTCTCTATCCGTTTCTTTGCTTCTTAATATGTAGCCATATTCAAGAAAAGCATAGACATTTTGCATGGTGATGATGTACAAATGTTAAAAGAGCACTCAGAATCTGTGTTCACAGATATTCGTACCTTTTTGCTCTGTATCACAAAATAGCGAACGACGAAGTCTGCCCTGGTGTCTGTTTTCAAGGCTGTCACTGTCACGTGACCATATGTCTTTGTGGTGCCGACTGATGGCCAGTACTCTTCACACTTGTCCTGGGTGTTTATCAATCAAACAAACGTCCATAGTTATATCGTTGGCCAAAAGCGTGTAGATGTCTGGCAACGCAACGAACCAGAATTCACTTGTACTACTTGCGGTGGTAACAATGCTTAAATTAACAGATCGACAATCAATCGAATAGTTTATCAATGTTGAAATATCAATACTGAAATAAAGTGGTAAGAATTAAGTCCAAGAATCAAGAATTAACTGAAACGGCTTACGCAAAGAGGAGTAGTCAGATGATGGGAATTAGAGAAGAGGACAAAGGTTTCTCACCTTGCCACCCTCTGTAAGGTTAGTCAACATAATGATCTGCGTGGCGTTCTCTTGCCACACCAGCCACCACAGGTCATCCACCGTGTTGGATCGCGGACCTGAACATAACAAATTAAAGCAGTCACCGGAAAAATACTTTCTTAGCAGCAATGCAAGGACATGTACCTAAAATAAATAGAAATGAATGATTTTAAATATGAATGATATGAATGATATGAATGATGAAGTTTACTTTTAGCATTCGGCATTGACAGCAAAATATCCTTTCAACATTTTAAACTTTCATGGACAGGAAACGGTAAATATATCTTGACAAATTGACAAATGAAAAATAGCAAAAAACCAACTTTAATCCCATGGGCAAATACACGCAAATCTCGAATCGGCAATTATTCGTGTATCTCATCGTTTTCAAAAACAAGCCTTTGTGGTCGACTTGGCACATCGATTCATATAGGCCAAACCCATTCTCATGGTTTCAACGCTCCATATTTTTCCCTGTGGGGTTACCTAAAAGTAGTGACTATATTAATAAAATCCACAATATCCAGCACGTACACAAAAACAATCGAATAATAATTTTGAAAAGATATTTGTGCACTGGAGTCCACTCGCTTACCCATATCATGGAAAATGGTCTGGAAAGGGCGCGCGTTTAAGAGGTGGCCAGTGGAGGTTATCGTTCATAATTAGACCAAAGAAATTCAAAACTTTATGCTGCCATTAACGGAATCGTTCTTTCAAAAATTAAAAAAAGAAATCAGTTTTTTCGTTTTTTATTTTTTTGGGGGTTCATGTTTATGTGAAAAATGTGAAAATCAAGTGTTTTACCCGAAATTCTTTTCACAAATAAAGATGATTTTATTTTAAAATAGATTTACCTTGGGTGGCGATGTATGCTTTTTCCCGGTTACACCCCTAAAAGTAAAAAAAAAAGTTTTGCTTACATTTCAAAGTTCGTAGCACAATTATTAAAAACATTTCAAGAGCACTCTAGAACGTTTCCTAGATGTTGTGTCCTTTTTGTGTTCACTTGCCTTGATGTAACATGCGTTGATGTAATCCGAGTTGTTGTCTCCCTTAGGTCGACGAAGAACAACGCGAGAATGGTCATCTGAGACAAAATTTAACAATCATAATAACCAAATTAAATTTTGCAAGTTGTGGTTGTGCTGTTTTTATATTTTAGAATTTATCGTATCCACAATATGTGAAATTTCCACAGCAAAGAAGTGCGAATTATGTAAATAAGTGGCTATAAATGTTGAAGTGGTTCGTCAGGTATGACAAGTAATTAATAATATTTTGTACCACGTAAACAATATCAGCACAGAAAAGCACAAATAGGAAAACTAGTAAGTCACTTACAAGCACACAGTGCCTTGAAGCGATTCTTGTTTCGGTTCTCAGGCTTCAAACCAACCTCGTGAGGATGATCCATGTCCGTGGGGAAATCCTGAAAAAAACTACAGGTGAGTATAAAAAAGTTCACCAACTGGAAAGCAGAAATAAGGTAATGTTTTGCGAAATATGATAGCAAGTGAGAGATAGGGTTATTTTTTCTTTCCACCATGTTCCTGCTACAAAGATTAGTAAAAGCTTGTTAAACAGATTTCACAGAAGAAATTACCGAAAATTCCATTCCTAATTTTTCTGACGCCAGGCTGGCCAGCAACGACTTCTGGAGGTCATCGAGTATTGACGAGGGCGTCAGTGACCGGTAGGAGGCGTAGATGTCCTCTGTGTTGTAGATGCTCTTTTCTTCCTCGTCTGTGACTTCCCTGTCCTCTTTATCCGGTTTTGTCGAAGGTTTTTGGGGCTGACTGTCATCAGACTTTGTTGTAAGACTTGTCTTCAGGTCGACGTTCTCGTATATCTGTCTGTTTTCTATCCTCACTTTTGTTGTCGGAGGTTTGCGGGTGGTAGCATTTTTATCATCAGAATTTTTGTTGTCAGAGGTCATTTCTGAGGTCAACTGACTATTGGTCGGGGTATCTTCACACAAGTTGCCGTAGATGTGTGAGTCGCTGACCTCCTGTCTGTCACCAGGTTTGGGGTACATCTGTGGCTTTACCGGTACTATTGGCTTGTTTCCTGTTTGTATTAAAGATATACCAAGCTTCGTTCACAGAAAGCAATTTGACTTATATTAAATAATGGGAATATAATAGTGGCAATAAGAAGGTTGAAAAAATAAATTGTTGCTTTTTGCAGTTATGCCAAACGTTTGACATTTGTTACTCAGAAGAAAAACGCATTAAGAATCTTTATTTCTTATGTTTTAAATGTTTGACCATGGCAGAGACACAGGTTATTGCCCCTGATTGGTTTTAGTAAACACGAGCTGTCACCCTTGGTTGTATGAATGTGGATATGTGAGATGGTGAGTGAGAAATGTAAACTGAGTTTTGGCATTCCCAAGTAAGTCGTCTAGAGAGTAAGACGACGAGAAGATTTGCTTTGTGTGCAAGAGAAAAGGAAATGAATGTAATTCGTTGCCGAGACAAGGTATCGAAAATGTTATACTTTTCATCACCACTATTATTATTAGTGTAACTGCCAGTGAATAAAAGGGTGTGAAATCCTAACATCTGAGTAGAAATTTTCAGTAATGAGTTTTTCGTATAAGAAAGAGTTATGTTGCCTTTAATTGGATTAATCATAAAGTCATAAGAATTGCAGGAATTACTTAAGAGAAGAGCTAGATGGAAATGAGAGAAGTATCGGTTGCCTACGAGCCGTGACAGCCAAGGAAGCCCTAGAATTTCTACCCCGCATTGTTGACTATAGTCACGCATCTATCCTAGTGGTAGCGATATTCACCGCCAGTCATCCGTATCTACATCACCAGGACCAGCTGTCGGGATTACTGAAGTCTTGGAGTAGTTTTCATCAGTCGACAATGTCTGCAAGGCCAGCACTCGTCACCGTAGAGCACAGGAGTAGTGACAGCATCCCCCTAGCCGGGTGTGTCTCTTCCTCAACACCAGTGGAAATTATCGAATCATCGTTGCCAGACGGGGGTGTCAGTGGCTCAGCCCTGCCCCCAACAACCCTGACAACCAGTGGATTACCGTGTGTAGTATAGAAGTGTTTTTTTCTTAGGTAGATAATTTCGAGGGAGAGTGTATATGTGTATGTGTATGGTGACCCGGAATTAATTGAACTATGCGTGATATCTCTTTGTTGTACTACATGTTTATACTGAGACTTGCATCGGAAAATTTATTATAGATCGTAATTTATAGATCTGATAAACACTATTTATTCGTAGAATGGAGAAGTGACTATATTATTTAGAAGCTGTGAACTCGTGTGATGATTGAGCTAGTGACTAGGATGTTTGGGTATTTTATGTTAAATATTGGAGAATAACATATGTCAATGGAATAATCCTAGTTTGATCTGTGGCCTTTGGAGAACCATTTATGTGTTCATGAAGTTATATGCTGAAGCCCATAAAGATAAACCCAAAACCAGACAGTAGAAAACAAGAAGACCATACACAGGTCTCTTGTGTTTTGCTGAGAGAAAGAAACGTGTGGACACAGTGTGTGCTTGTGTGACGCTCGTCTGAGTGTGTGTGTGTGTGTGTGTTCGTGACAGACCAGCGACCATAGCAAAAGACTAATGGGTATAAGATAAGTGAAGTGAGTGACTATCTAGGAGTTTTAACACGGCAAAAGTAAAACCTTAGTCGAGTAAAACGGAGTAATTAAAACATAATTTCGTCTTTCCTTTACCGGCATTTGATTTCTCGACAAAGGATACAAAAGCGTTTCTCGGATGGCACGGCGCCATGTTGCTACACGATGTTGACAACTGATTCAGGTATGATTACATTGAATAGGGAAAAGAGTTTGTGTTTAGAGATGGGATTATAAGGGAAGAATGACGAGCTAAGAAATTAGTTTACCACCAGTACGGCGTCGTGCCATTTGAGAAAGTCATTTATTCCAATTTTATTTGGTCTTACCTCTCCTTGTGCTGACATTTGTCATTGTTTCTGAGAGTATAACTTCATTTTTTGCGCTATCTTTTTTCCGTCTTAATAGTCCTTCTGTTTGTCTTCGCCTTTTGGTAGACATAAATAAAAACGCAGGCGTGCACACACACACACACACACACACACACACACACACACACACACACACACACACACACACACACACACACACACACAAATGCTGGGAGCTGAGGTGGAAGTTATTAAAAATGCTTTTAGAATTATTTTAAATTTTCAACCTACTCTAAAATCTTCGTCTGATACATTTTCTAGCAATGGCAGGGTATTTCTAAACTTCTATAATTAGATGGACGAGGTGCTAAGTATAAGAGGTTTCTAACAAAATGAAATAATGATTTTTTTCAAGAATAAATGATTACCAGACGAAACAATATCTTTACCTTAACAATATAATGATGATCATTACAACGACTGCAGCAACAATTGCTGCCAACACAGGGCCAATGATTGCACCGAGAGGGACACTGTTGGATTCCACCGGACTTGACATCATCGGCTCTGCGTAGAATTTTTAAAGCATAATTCATGCCTTAACTTAGGCGTATATGGTAATGTTTATTAAATTTATATATTTACTAATGCTTTCGTTTTTAATGATCTGCATACCATTAATTTAAGAGGCTAATTAGAGAGTTTGTTTTTATGACCATGATTAATTTATAAGAACATGCTGCTTTATATATTTAAGGGACATGAAATCATGAAGTCATCAATTTGCACAGAATGAGGTTTGTGTTACGATGTCGTCAAAGTATGAATTACTATGCGTCACCCATGCTACAGTCAATAACAAACTGTGCATATGTGTGTGTGTGTGTGTGTGTGTGTGTGCGTGCGTGCGTATGCGGGAGGTAACCATGTAAACACAAGCATATCTGATGCTTTTGTTGATGTAGACGTTTTATATCTCAGAACAATGATCATCTTTAGTTATGGTAAAGTGATCCATGTGTATAGAGATTTTGGCTAGCTATCCATTTTGACACCGAACGACGACTGTACTCAGTACCCTTAGTTACGTGGAATTCACCGCGACAAGTTTTGTTCAAAGTTTTGTTCAACTCACCACTACAAAAACCTTCCCTGTAGCCATCTGAACATCCTGAAAGGCAGGTGCCGGTTCCACGATCACACGTGGTGTTGATACGACAATGTCCACACATCTGACTGCAGTTCTTACCGTAATATCCATCACATTCTGTGTACACATATTACAGCTTACATTAGTCACTGTGTACTTTAATTTGTCATTATTTGACCAACAGTTTTAAGAAATCACCGCATGTGACATCAGGTAGCGATGGTGTTATACAAAAGGAACGCATAGAGCTTTAAAACTATTACCGTTTTTGTATAGAAAGGATTTCAGTTTACAAATAAATATAAGCGTTTTCAAATCATTTGTAATTGTATGGGTGAACTAACCAATACAAAGACCAGGTTGGAAGCCCACTGAGCAGCCAGAAAGGCAGGTGCCGTTAACAGGATCACACGTGGTGTCGTTGAGACAATGTCCACACGTCTGACTGCAGTTCTCACCGTAGTATCCAGCATCACATTCTGTGTACACATATTACGGTTTACATTAGTCACTGTGTACTTTAACTTGTCATTATTTGACCAACAGTTTCTCGCTTAAAATCACCGCATGTGACTCCACATAATGATGGCGTTATACAAAAGGAACACACAGAGCTGTAAAAGTTACCTATTACCGTTTTGAATATAAAACATTTCAGTTTACACATAAATATAAGCTTCTTTTAGTCATTTTTAATTGTAAGGGTGAACTAACCAATACAAAGACCAGGTTGGAAACCCAGTGAGCAGCCAGAAAGGCAGGTGCCGTTAACAGGATCACACGTGGTGTTGTCAACACAATGTCCACAATGCTGCGAGCAGTTCTCACCGTAGTATCCAGCAGCACATTCTGTGTACAAACTTTTTTTCTAGTAATTAGTTCAGGCATTTCAAATGATCAATGAGCGAACTTATGTGGTGACCTCGTGTTTGTCTCTTTAAAGAACTAAAGCAAATCAAGAAAACCACAATCATCCGACATGTATAATTTATACAAAATAGGAAAATATTTAGTGGCAGGGAATCTCAGATACTAACACAGTCTGTCTTGGTTTTGCATTTCCAGTTGCAATAGTTGGGCTTGTTGGTTTTGAGCAGAGCATATCGGTGCGAGCGAGCGTGCGTGCGTGCGTGCGTGTGCGTGCGTGCTTGCGGTGAGTAAGATCAGTATTTGTGCTTCATTCCTCAGAGACAACTAATGATAGCTAATGTGATTTCGGTACAAATAACATCAACACAGCTGTCTCTTATTTTCTCTCGATGAGATTCTTCAGGTCTGAGTCCAACTTACCAAGACACACACCCTCTTTGTAGCCCTCTGAGCAGCCATAGGAGCACGTGCCATGATCAGGATCACACGTGGTGTTGATACGACAATGTCCACACGTTTGATTACAGCTATTACCGTAATATCCAGCACTGCATTCTGTGTACAAGTGAAGTAAATTAATTTGTCTTATCGTTATTTGCATAATGGAGGAGAAACTTCCAACGTTGTCATTGTTTTCTTTTACTCTGTCTTAATAAGAGACACATAACAGAAATTTTAATGCATCAAAATTAATCGTCAACCGTTCACAACTATATTAATTTTTATCGGTTTAAATTAAGTGTTATTTATAGAATGTTTTGCCTGTTTCGTTTTCTACATTTCATTCTATTTAATACCAGGAAATGGCTTCGACTGTTCATCGACTGCACCACTTTGTCCCGTTTATTACGAATTACACTCACACCTTAATCTTTAATGAGAGTAAAACTACCATCGTCACCTTTGTTTCAAGAGTTAGTCTGCATAAAAAGAATGAGCATGTACGTAAGTGGAAATTACTTTAAACATCCAGATGAATAAGATTCTGCACATATTGCATATCTATTCAGGAATGCTTGCTATTGTCGTACAATTATGTGCTATTTTTGATTAAAAAGAAAATTTTTTCTATTTCAATCACCGCATCTGTCTCTATGTAAAGATGGTTAACGCTTTAGTTTGTAAACTCTAAACATGTCACGTTTAAGTTATATTTGAATCAACTTTTATTTAAGTGGAGAAACGAAGGGCATTAGAACATAGTAATAATTTATCTGTATAATAAAGGGGATAATACAAAAACAAGAACAATATTAAAACATATGCATTTCTCAGTCTACTTATACAGGTGATTTTCCTCTGCCCTAGACGTCTCCCGCCCTTGAAAATTTTGATGCCATTCTAGTCGATGGGAGAGCTGCTTACTGAGGAACAAACTGCAGGCTCCGTCACCAGTATTCAATAATAGCGGCCACACAGAGGAAATTAACAGTGATATACGGGAAGAGCACCATGATACACACTATTATCGACCATTTTGGCGATTTACAGTGATACACACTGAGGCGACGACACGCCGAAAGAATAACAAACTTTCGTTTTTTTTTAATTCAGCACAAAGCTGATGCCATCTGCTCTCTCTCTGCATTAACTATACCCCCAGTGCCTATACACTATTTGTGGGAGAGCGTTGTAGAGCTAACTGCAGTAAAGATGGAGAGAGCACAGCGCTCTTGCGGACAATATCAAAGGACGGAGGTCATCCTAGTGATGGCTGAGATAAACAGTACTGAGCTACCGGCCACCATGCGGCATGTCTACATGTTGAAAATTTGAATTTGTAACATTGTGTATGTTTGTCCTCTAGTTCTTGTGAGTGTTTGCTCGTATTTGTCCTCAATGGCTTACTTCACTTGTTACTGTTATGGTCATACACGGCCTCAGTTTGTACTGTCTTAAGTACATGCGTGTCCCCTTACTGTCTTTACACAGAGGTGTGGCTGAAATGTACGACTATCTACTGTAAACCTCTGTTTAAAAGGCATGTGTGTGTCTACTCACTGTCTTTACACAGAGGTGGTTGGAAGGCTCCGCCACAGAAAGGACAGCTTCCATTTATCTTGTCACAGGTAGAGTTACCTCCCACACAATGTCCACACGTTTCAACACAATTGTTTCCATACCAGCCATTCTCACAATCTGCAAGAAGGACGGAAAGCATCGCATAAAAAACACAGACAGACAGACAGACAGACAGACAGACAGACAGACAGACAGACAGACAGACAGACCTTGACTGATACCTTTTTCATAAGCCGTTATACTTGTTTGTTGCTGATCGTCGAGAACAGCCGGATCAACAAAGCGGCTGAGAAAGCTTGTTAAAATGCTACTAAGTTTACACAAATCAGAAATCCTAAAGTTTAGTTATATCAGAACTGCCCAGACAATCCAGTAAGATTTTTGCCTATGTAGAACATGGATAAATTAAAAAAAGCATAAAACACTTCAAGTGATTGGTTTAAAAAGAAAACAGATTGGTATCTCCAGGACCAATTTATTCAGGGTTGGCTAGGAGAACTAGACTCAAAACAAATAAAGTCAAGCTATGTAATAGTCAAAAGTAGCATTTCTCCCCATGATTATCTCCCTTTAATAAAACTTAAAGACCGACCTGAATGGTTTGCGGTTTTTTTTGAAAGCGCATTGAGTCGACTCTGGGGTTGAAAATTGCGCTATATAAATCTACTTTAATAAAAAAAAAATATCGTAGATATAGGTTATATAAACCTAACTTGTAAATTTCAGTTTCCAAAACTAATCCGTTAATTAATTATACGCTCCGCTAACAGTGTACTACGTCAGTAGCAGTTTTTCAGAATCACGAGAAATACAGACTTTCAGAGTCCATATAACCTGAACTGTCGCTCATTCTCTCTCTCTCTCTCTGTTTGATGTTTACGGTTGTCAATGTTGTGAATGGTGCACTAGTGTGACGCTGTTAGCGGCGCTCGTTGATCGTAGGTGCAAATCGTAGCGGATAATTAATTAACGGATGAGTTTTGGAGGCTAAAATTTACAGGTTAGTATTTTATCGCCTATATCTACCGATATATGCAAAACACGCAAACCACTCAGTTGGTCTTCAGGACACTGAACAAATGTAAACAAAATAAGATCCCTTGATATGAAAGACTCTGTAGACTCTGTGATACTGAAGATATAGAAGATGAATTACATTATCTATTTAACTGTACAAATTTGCTAATCAACGTTGAACAATTTATCATCATACTATACTCACCATTCTTATGCCTATGAGTTCCATTCTTTATTAACATCAAGAAATAAAAATGACCCTAACTAGATTTTCTCGGTTTGCTAAGTTACTACTTAGAAGTGTGAACTAGAAGAATTAACGAAATGTATTTGTGTTGGTTTCTCATTGGGAAACAGAATAAAATAATGTCATGTTGGCCTATGACAGAGTTATTTGACATGTCTTGTTAATTATCACTCTCGTGCTTGAGCCTGTGAGTATTTTAGTAATTGTTCTTACAAATGTATTCATTTACAGGTTTTCTTTTAAAAATAAATGTCTGTTGCTTTTCTCAGGTTCTTTCTGATATCTCTGTTAACTATTTTGTCTTGTTCTGATCTAACATTTTTGAGACATATTGCAGTTTTGTGCTGATTCCTGCCATCATTAGAAGGTTAGGTTTCAAATATATAGATATATAGATAGATATACACACGTTCGTGTGTGTGTGCATGTGTGTTTTAATGTGTAAGCAGTCGTGCAGTCTGGATTGTACGCGAACAAACACCTTACAACATTTACCTTTACAGTATGGTTGGCTGAACCCTGTTTCACATGAGGTACACTCGCCTGTCACATTGTCACAGACAGAGGTACTGCCACAGTTTCCACAGGTCTGTGAGCAGTCAGCTTCATACCAACCATCAGCACATTCTGTGAAGAGAATGATAGCGCCTTATACCAAAAAATGAATTCAAATGCAGTGAATATTATATGTTTCATATATTTCACTTTGAACTTTATGGTCACAATAACATGTTTAGGCAGTTCGGAGTTTAGACTTACACTGGAAAAGATTAAACTTAAATATTTAGGTATATTTGCATTTCTGTCTTCATGTTTGTGGGTAAATAATTGAGTAATTAACTTAGTTAAGGAATGAAATCAGAGACTTGATACAACACAGCTTTATTAATCTGCAAGGGTGGGTGTTATATATGGCGCATGCTTGTGATAAAACCACAAACTATTTAATCAAACAAATCCGCGACCTTACCTGTACAGAACGGAAGGCTGTATCCTGTTGTACATGATGTACACCTGCCTATTGTCTTGTCACAGACAGAATTATTGCCACAGTTTCCACAGGTCTGTGAGCAGTCGGTTCCATACCAACCATCAGAACATTCTGAAAGGATCACAACGATTTAAAAAATAAATAAATACGACAATAAGTAAGATCAGTTTCAGTGAGTATTACATTAATAATCCATGCTCTTTGTGCCTCTATGACTGTCTTGGTAACACAGTCTCTCCCCTACCATCAAAACAATCTGTGTAGAGTATAAGGAGGGGTTGTAGTTCATCCCTCAGGTAGTTTTGAGTTTGTGTTATTTATTGGCACCTTTTCTGCCTTTAGCAAGTCAGCATTTAACTTTCATTGCATATTAATATACTAATATTTTGCATGTGTGTGTCTTTGTGTGTATAGATGTGTGTGAGTTGGTGAGTGACGTGTTTGTGTACGTGTATGTATATATGTGTGTTGGCATAAGTGTATGTGAGTGTTGTCGTGTGTGAGTAGACATTAAAGTAAGTTAGAGAGACTTTCTTTCAGGAGCAAAGGGCTAGTAGACAATAAACATAGTCATCACCACCACATCCAAGTTCATTTAGGTTCTCTGTTTACAAGTTGCAGACCTAATTTTTTCCCCTGAAATGAAGATTTAAAGCTAAATATAAATGGTAGCATTATGTATTACTTAGTAATAAATGGTTTAATTTGAATGACACAGTGATTGTCTTGTACTAACAAATAGAATGTTGTGGTGCTACCTAACAATCAGACAGAGAAAGTATCGAAGGAGTGTGTATGGATATATGTGTCCCTGTGTGTGTATGTGTGTGTGTGTGTGAGCGTGTTCATGTGTGTGTTTCTTACAGTTTGCTGTTGAAAGCGTGTTGATGAGGATTGTTCGTGATGACAATAAACCAACACGTGAAAACATTAACTGACCTTGACAGAGAGGTGGATGAAAACCTGTTTTACAGGATGAACAGTTGCCGTTTACCTTGTCACATGTCATGTTATTGATACACTGGCCACAACTCTTAGTGCAGTCTTCATACCAACCGTTGTCACACACTGCACAAAAAAAATTCTTCTGAATAAATCTATATTTCTAAGATATGAGGTGACTAGCTTAGTAAAAACACAATACAGTAGAATACCATAAATTTTATTCTATGCAATACAATAGCATAACACAACATAAATATTTACAAGAGCAGAACAGTACAGTACTCTTTTAATTGTATAAGCATATCGCGGTTTAGTGTTTGGCTGTGAGAAGATTGTGTGAATGGACATGTAAATATTGACAGAAAGAGTGAGACTACTGTTAGCTGGAGTATAGCGTCCGTCACAATGTGTAATACAGGGTTAGTCAAAATTATGATAACACTTAATGGACTGTGGTATCATTTATTTTCCATGTGTGTCTGTGCTCAAGTTGCGGTGTTAGAATTATGGTATGTAATATAACATTAGTGTCAGACGGCTTACAGTTAAAAATAATTAAAGTTAATTTTTAAAGTAATTCAGATTTTGTCACACACACACACACACACACACACACACACACACACACACACACACACACACACACACACACACACACATATATATATATATACACGCGTGCGAACACATCCACATTGATCATCCCTCCCACCCACTCAGCCACCCACAAACACAAACACAAACAGAAAGACGTAATCATTAAAACATAGTAAACATCCCACCACAGATTCACTCCTAGAAGAGAGATTTGAAAACGCACTTGACTTTATGCACATATAAAGACCTACCTACCCCACACTTGTACCTCACAGATGTTTATCGTAGGTCCGAGAATGTCACAGTCTCTCGTGATGTTGACCACTCGCCCACCACGAAGCACTGTGATGTTGTATTTATCATTGGTCCATCCATTCTGATCTGTGAATCTTTTGATGAAAGCGCCATCGACAGATACGTTAACGCACTGCATTCTAGGAATGGCTACAATGATAAAGGAATCAAAAGAAAAAGTCTGCTGTTAAGACACTTTGTTTAGAACCACATCTTAAATACTGATGACCACATCATGCTGTGAACTGTACACAATTATAATAACACTAAAAAGTAAAGTATTTTATTAGAAAGTGTTAACAAGTAACATGCAAAATGACAATAATGGTGAGGATATTGGAGATGACAATAAGGATGACGATGAAGCTGAGGGGAAGAATAGGAATAACGATGACAGCAAAGGACTGTTGAAACAAGAAGTCAAGGCAATAAAAAGTGGATTGTAACAGCAGACAAAGTGGAGATGTGAAATAGTTCGCATGATATTTTTCAAAATTAGAAACTCAAATCAATCAAGGGATACACGTGGCTAATACCAATGTAAGTAAAATTAAGTGGCTTTAACGTTAATCTTACAGTTAGTCCGTCCGTAGATCGTGATCATGCTGATGGTGACATCCTCTCCCAGATTTACCCCCCAGAAAGGTGATGTGTCGTACACCGCGGTGTGGATACAGTTGGGCGGATTTTCACTGTAATAAGTATTTGTGTTCCCATTTATTGCTGCTGAACAGGTGTTAGACCTGCTGTACAGGGAGCTTGTGCCACATGGTTTGTCTTTTGCCACGTTTTCTAAATATAAACATAGGAAGATATTATGAATGTGAAATTGGAAGCATTAAAGAAAAAGTTCAAAAAAAAACCGTTTGCTTTATGATTGTAAACTGAAATTAAAGTTACACTCTAATAAATACCCAAATCGTTGTAAACTCGAATTTAATAACTTTAATTAATTTAAGTTTGTGAAAGCATTAAACAAAAATGGTAACAGTCATTAGCATGATCTTTATAAGCACAAGCACTTGGTTAATTAAGCTTAATACGACTATATCTCATTCATTTTTATTGACATTTCTGTGAATGATGTGTGAAATGGGTATCTAGCAGTTGCCGGATATTTTGCTACAGTATTATATTGCACCTGGCAGACGTATGTGACAGTAACTAAAATCATTATGTTAGTGCTTTTTAGATATTCTGTACCAATTACCATTTGTAAGCAATAATCATTTCGCGATAAACTAAATACCTGATAAAGCTTGCTGGCGAACATTTATTAGGAATATTGTGAGTTTAATTTCAAGCGGACTTTTAAATATGACAGTTTTAATTCCAAACCTTAGTGACTTTTTAGTCTATTCGTACGTTTAACTTTTTTTTCACTAACACGTTAATCACTACAATACTCAGAGACCTGACAACGAATCTGTACATAAAGCATCATGTAAGCAGGTACACGGTGTAAAATGTCATTTTCTGTGCATGGGTCAGCGTGGTACCTTTGTGTTAGGTCTGAGTAACACAATATCCAGCTAAGGTTACAAGCTCTTACCACTAACAAGTAGATTTATAAACTCTGTTAAAAGCTTAAATTCAGTCCCTGAGAAGAAACAGGACACAGGTTATGTTGTGAACTACACATGGCACGTATCACCACATTGATTGCTGGGTAACTGTCACGTGTTTTGTATAAGACAAAGAGTACTGACCGAAAGGTTTGCTTACAGTTAAGTAGGTTAAACATAACAACAATGTTGATGAAATACTCACGCATGTGTGTGTTCTGGGCAGCACACAGAAGCAAGATTTCTGCAAAGACACAGAAGGTAAGAACCTGCATACACACACAGTCCGCCATTACCTCCAAGTCACGGATCTTCCTACTTCCTTGTACCTGACATGTCGTCATAAAATATCCTCTTTCAACAGGACGCTTTGTAGCGGTAAACCCTTTGTCTTCAAATGTACAGGCTGATACTTGAACATATGTCTATAAAACCATACACTGGAGCTGCGAGGTTTCAGCCGACGCTTTTTAAAAACCTTTTAACATTATACGTGTGTGTGTGTGTGTGTGGGGGGGGTGTAAGTGGGTGGGTGAGTGTGGTGTCATTGTGGGTGTGCACCGCACGCTTAAAGTAAATTTGCTGAGCAAGTTGCCGTGTGAGTAGGGGATGCGACGAATGGGCAGATTCTTTTCTTTACAGCTGTAGACGAAAATAGCAGACATACGGCTCAGATTGCAAAAACTTTATTTTCGAGTAGTGTAATCCAGTTGTCTGACCAGGTTGGACCTCTTTGCACCTTGTAACCTTTGACATTCGAGTGCTGGAAACATTTTCCATAAGCATCGAACTATTTAGTCTAATACACACTAAAGCTGTGAGATTCTGTCTGCTACATTTTAATCTTCGAACGGAATATGTATGTGTCACTTCGTGCTCGATTGCGCACACACGTGCGAGCACGTGTGTGTATAGATACAAGTGCGCACGCACTTTACGCCCTCATAAGAATGCGTGTTTGCCTCGGGTTGAGAAAACGTGTTGAACAAACTGTCATGGTGGCAGAAGGGCGATGTATTAGCGAACTGTTGTTTACTTGTGTATAAAATGTAATAGACTTTCGCAAGAAAATACGACATTCAGTTCACAACGAAATAATTTTATTGCATCATATATTCATCATACATCAGGTGACTTCCTGGTATTGAGAGGGTGAACATGTTGATTGTGATTACTTTGACTAAGAGCATTATACTTCGTCCATTCTCAATTCTACTTACGTTTGACATGGATTGTGTTGCATGCAGTGAATTACGGATTTCTCGTCTCCGAAATGTTTGTTAGCCCAGGAAATTTGATTTAAATAAATCGCAGGTAATGACTTCAGCCATGCGTTTCAATAACCAAATTTTAATTTCAGCTTTTGTGATCTGTCAAGTGAAACAGGAGGAAAATCCTTGTATCGGTGTCAGTTTGTTTGCCTTCGAAAAAGGAAATACAATTTTATCATCAGTAATGACATTTTCGACAGCAGTAACTGACTACACCATTACTGTTTCGCCTGGGAATGAGAAAACTAGAAATTATAATTTATAGGGACCTGTCCATTGCATTTTTGCTGTTCTTTAATTGACTCAAAAGTAATCTACTTTCTGAGTAGCTGCTGACGTTCATTCCTTACTCTCATGACCCCATCACAACTCAACACCTCATGCGTGTCACACAGATAAGTCCGAATTTCTCTTATGCGGAAGGTAACTTTTTGTTAGGTTAAAGTCAATGTTTAGAGAATAATTTTGTAAATGAAATTTGAAAACGTAGTTTTGAAAGTGAGCATAAAGAAATAGGAAGGACAGTGGTAAAGATTTTTCAATGCTACTCATGCATGGTTTGTTTGGTTTGTTTGGTTCAAAACTATTGTAGTTGCACTCAAACAAATTGCAGCTAGCAGTAAACGTAAAAGTAAATTAAAATCTAGTCATTTGACGATTTTGTAACAGTAGGTTAAAGTTTCAACGCAGGTGAAAAGACACGTAGTTGACACCAGAAGGAAGGTGATTAAAACAGTTCTCTTTGTAATCTGTAAATAAAATTGACAGGGTTGTCAGATAAAAGTCGCTTTTGTCAATTAAAGTAGAAGTGTATAAGTGGATTATGAATTACGAAAGGTAGTTTACAGAAAAGGCAAAGAAGACGGTTTCAAGTCCTGTGCTGAGTTTGCTTCTTGTTTGGTTGTAATACTTGATGACTGTCTGAAGCTACACGGCCTTGAGGGCAGCAAATGTAAGAGCAGTGTGACATTTACAGACCTGTTGTGCTTGAAGGAAAGTAAACAACAAACAAGCACGATAAATAAGGCTGAATGGAAGACGGGGGATACCCTTTTGAAGATCGTATTTCATTTCCTGTGTGCTTTAGTTTTAAATCAAGTAGACGGAAGCTGATAGCTTTGACTTACTTACCTGACGTCTGCCAGCAGTGTCAAAAGTTATCATATACACTGGGATTTATGATACATGCGTTGTGAAATCTGGGACATAACATGCTTGTCCGCGCGATGGTTTTCAGAAAAAATTCCTTAGAAATATTTGCTTGGGGACAAGGCGTTATGACATTAACAAGCTTAGGAAAGACGTGTTAATAATTCAAAATTATAATAACACCTATGTCTACACGTTTTTTGTAAGGAAAAAGTGCTTCGACCTTATGGCCATTTTACACTGTCAAGGGATGAGGATCTGAGGGTAATATGGGGGAGTAAAGGATAAAAAGATAGAGGTTAAAGGGGTTAGGGGAGGTGTGGGAGGATGGTCGCTCATCCCTGACGCCGCAAGTGTTGTTTACTTTGGCTGATGCTCTCTTTTCCTCTTGTAGTCTCTCGATATTGGTGTACTGAGGGGAGGGGTGTGAACTGATATTTTACTGCGAGCCAGAAGCTAAGGTAAGGCATCCAGCCAGCCCTGTAAACAGATTCCAAATGCTGAGAAAGAACAGCGTGCCCGAGACGAGAGCTGAAATCTGGTGACAGGCGCTAACCGTTGCACCACTGGGTCGCCCCTTTTGGTGTCCATGGGGGTGCCAGGTGCACAGCGGTGGTAATTGTACTGCTTGCGAGATTACTTGCCCTATTCCTATAGTTAAGACTTTAATTTAAATTCAAATACTATATTTTTTCTACTGTTCATTACTTAAATTAACTTCAATTTGATATAGCTTTTTTATGTTATTGTACACACTGTTCATACAAGTGCATCATTAGACACAGGCATAGGGTCAAACATTAAGCGCGATAAGCTTTTCATGCGAAGGGAAAGGGAAAAATTTCTTAGGTGGCAAAAAAGAAAAGGGTTACTATGGTGAGCGCTGTGTTTACATAGAGAGGGTTTCTAACGTGTATTATCGACAGCTGGGTCGACTGGGGAAGTTTGCTGCGTTACACGGGTATCATACCGGGGCACCTCTCAGTCTGGACGCCAGTTCTCTAACCACTCAGATATCCGCGCCCCATTTATTCTCACTATTCGTCAAATGTTGTGGTACCTGATCGAAATGGTGGACTGAAACGTCGACGGAAAGTAACCAGACATAAGAACTTCACTGACATAACATTTAAATATCATGTCACGTTCTACCCGAGAATACTACCTTATCAAAGTCATTGACCAGATGTTATAACTTTAACTTCATATTCTCTGTATGATCAAATGTGATATGCCTAAGTAACATTAAAAGAAACTGTTAATAATAAAGTATATGTGTCCTGGTAGATTTTGACGCTTTCGGTCAGCTATTGGGAAAAATGAACGGAGTCACTGATCCATATCAGGACAAAATGATGGCAGATGACGAGTTCAAGACTTTCCATTAAATTTTGTCTTAACCTCATGAGTGGTCGTTAGTATGGAAGCCAAGAGACGTGTAAGCTGTTGTGTTGTCGTCATCCGGGCCTTTGAGTGCGTCATAGACGTTGGTGCTGTAGCCAAGGTTGCTGTAGTCTGTTGATACGTCTACCTTTTCGTCGGACCGCGATGTTGACCTGGAGGTTTCTATATGAAAGAGCTTATTATTGTTAACAAGTTCTAAGAACCCAAGGTGATAAAAAACCTAAGATATATCTCTGAACACATTTCACTTATTCCTTTCGAGAGTATCATACTGCATCTGAGAGAGAATTTTGCAATGCATTTGTATATTGGTCAATGGATAGTTAATTAACTGATAGCAGAAATGAGAGCAATGAAAAGCGCAACTAGCATTTTGACTGCACTAAACTGTGTTTGATGGCTTTACAACGAATATATTTGCTTACAGTATGATATATTTAGTTATACCAAAGACCTAAATATTATTAATTACCCAATTCGGAGATCGAAAGTACAAGCGCCATGGCTGACTTGCTAACCCTGGCTATCAAGTCAACTTGACAAAATTAGAGAAAATTTAATTACCCGCCTCACTCATCGTCGAGATTTCGTAAGGTGAAGGGCCCCTTGCTGACGGTTGCTGAGACCGTGATTTTCTTAACCACCTGAAGCAATTTAACAGCAACTTAGTATATTTAATAAAAGCTGTATAAATAACATCAACAAAAGTGCACATCAAATAATAACTGAGAAAATGAATTCAACTCAAAGCTGAATACATGCTATAGGATAGGAGGAGTCTTGAGAAAAAATGTTTTATAAAAGAAATTTATAACTGCTTTTAGTCAACTAGGTCGCAATACAGTTTAGTTTTAGTCTAAAATGATAGCTGCACGGAAAATTTGTTTGTCCCAGTAGTGAAATGTAAAAGTGTTGGTGAACTTGTCCAGACTAAGGATCATCATCGAACATATGCGAGTGAGACGTAAATAGGAAATGTACAGAGATAAAAGAGAGAAAGAGAGTAAAGGTGAGAAGAATAACAGACTAGAGAGAAAGGAAAAAGAAAGAAGAGAAAGAGTGAGACAAAAGAAAGAAACATAGAAAAATATTTCGAGGAAAACGAGAGACACGAAAAGTAGGAACAGAAATACAGAGAGAAAAAAATGAGTATAAGACAAGAGAGAGAGAGAGAGAGAGAGAACAACGAAAAAGAAAAAAAAGAGGTAGAAGAGATAAAAGAGAGAAAGAAAGAATCGCGATGTTTGGAACTTATTAACTTACCAGCCGAAGACAGCGCCAATAATAAAAAAGACGACAGCACAGCCGATAGCAGCACCGGCCACAGGGCCTGCCACACTGACAGTCTCTTTATCATTGTCAGAAGATATTCCCCCTTCACAGACAAAATTAAAGGTTACTTTATGAGAGGAAAATAGTTTCCGTATATCTTTATTTACCCAGAAAGATATAAACTTGTGACTTTACCAGATTTCAAAGTTAATTTTAAGATTATTTCACATAACAAATTTAGTTTAGTTCTAACGATCTTAAATCGAGTTTTGCAATTAAATTACATCCGGTTTGTGTATGATCTACATTGCAATTGTAAATATATCATTTTTCTGTAGAGAAGGGAAAGCTATTTGAAGAATCTCTTATATACATAAATAATGTATAATAAATACATATTATAAATAAATTATAAAGACATCTTAAATAAATAAGACATAAAGCACCAAGCACAGTATAATATTACTCAACTTAAGATTATTGAAAAGAAGCCAATTTTGAAATAAAATAACAGAAACAAGTCAGATGCTACAAATTGGCAGGCGGAGAAAAGGAAAACGAGAAACAAATATGAAAGAAGAAGGAAAAAGATAAGGAGAGATAAATACAACTATGGACTACTTCCACAAACCTGTAGAGGAAAATGAAGGGTATTCAGTGACAGTAGCTTGAACTGAAGATGAAGTGTTTAAAGTCGTCGTCAGCAGTTTCGAGGACAGATCTGAAAAGATTTCGTTCCATTACTTTTTATCAGTCTTTGGTCGTCAGCATAGGAGACACAGTGGTGCAAGTTTTCATTGGTAATAAAAATATCAAAAGGAAGCTTGCAGTGTTAAGACATTAACAAAAGATTGGTTCAAGGCCGCATGGCAGTCAAAGAAAGAAATAAAATGTTTGTAACAACCTTTCCATGGGGAGCAAGACCTCAGTGAAGTTTGTAAAGACTAAAACAAGATTAGACTGTCATAAGACCACAAAAGCAATTTTTTTAGTCCATGATCAGAACACAGTGCTTGCTTATTATGTGTTTGTTACTATTATGACAACTCTATTGTTAAAGAAATTACATAAGAGAACCACAAAATAGCGCATGTAGTTAATAAGTTGCATTTTTCACTCGTCGCTTCCTGGTTCAACACAGTTCTAGGTATGGGAGAGGGGGGCTTGGGAGCCTTGCAGCAGATGCCACCCAAGCTCTGTGCCATGACATTGGTAGACCAGCCAGTTTTACGACCCTTAATTACAGATTAGCTCCTGCGTCCCTTTTCCTCTGGTTTTTATCTCTCTCTCCGATGTATTGCATGCTGGCGGAAAGTTGTAAATTTGCCCTTCAGTAGACATCCAAACAAAGTGTTAAACATGTTGCTAAATATGCACAGTAATAACAAGGTCACTTGGGTTAACAACATCATGCAAACACTTTATCAATATGTCTTTAGATTTGTTTGGGAAGCTCAGAATGTGGACAATGTTAAGCAGTTCTTAAGAGAATTTAAGCTGAGACTTGTAGATTGTTTTGAGCAAGACTGGCATAGTAAAATATATAGTAGGAATGGATTTTTATTCTACAGCTCATTTAAGTCTTCTTTAAAGTTAAGCACTTACTTAACTGACATTAAACATATTGCTATTAGAAATTCACCAATAAGCTTTAGGCTAGGAGCTACAGACATAAATTGCCATAAGCAGCGTTACGGCAGTTTGTCCACTACTTTGTTAAGATGTCCCGATTGTAATTGTGAAGAGACTGAGTTACATTTTGTGTTCGTGTGCCCAAAATATAAAGATCTACGACGGCTGTACATTCCTAAAACTTCCTAAAACACGCCGAAAGAATAACAAACTTTCGTTTTTTTTAATTCTCGCACAAAACTCATGCTATCTATTTTTTTCACTTTGCCTTAACTGTACCCCCAGTGACTATACACTATTCGTGGGAGGGCTTTGTAGTGCTAACAGCAGTAAAGATGGAGAGAGCAAAGCGCTCTTGCGGACAATATCAAAGGGTGGAGGTCATCCTCGTGATGACTGAGATAAACAGTACAAAGCAACCGGCCGCCATGCGGCATGTCTATATGGTGCAAAGTTGAACTTGTAACATTGTGTATGTTTGTTCCTAGTTCTTGTTAGTGTTTGCTCGTATTTGTCCTCAATGGCCTACTTCACTTGTTATTATGGTCATACATGGGCTTAGTTTGTACTGTCTTAAATACATGCGTGTCCCTTTACTGTTTTACACAGAGGTGTGGCTGAAAGGCACGATTGTTTACTGTTAACCTCTATTTATTAAAAGGCATGTGTGTGTCTACTCACTGTCTTTACACAGAGGTGGTTGGAATGCCCCGCCACAGAAAGGACAGCTTCCATTAATCTTGTCACAGGTAGAGTTACCTCCCACACAATGTCCACACGTTTCAACACAATTGTCTCCATACCAGCCATTCTCACAATCTGCAAGAAGGACAGAAAGCATCACATAATACTCAATGTTCACAGACAGACAAACAGACAGACAAACATTGACTGAAACCTTTTTGATAAGCCGTTATACTTGTTCGCTGCTGATTGTCGAGGAGAACAGCCGGATCAACAAAGCGGCTGAGAAAGCCAGTTAAAAACAGATTGGTATCTCCAGGAACAATTTATTCAGGGTTGGCTAGGAGAACTAGACTCAAAACAAATAAAGTCAAGCTATGTAATAGTCAAAAGTAACATTTCTCCCCCATGATTATCTCCCTTTAATAAAATTTAAAGACCGACCTGAATGGTTTGCGTTTTTTGCAGATATCGTAGATATAATTGATATAAACCTAACTTATAAATTTCAGCCTCCAAAACTAATCCGTTAATTAATTATACGCTCCGCTAACAGTGTACTACGTCAGTAGCAGTTTTTCAGAATCACGAGAAACACAGACTTTCAGCGTCCATATAACCTGAACTGTCGCTCATTCTCTCTCTCTCTCTCTCTGTTTGATGTTTACGGTTGTCAATGTAGTGAATGGTGCACTAGTGTGACGATGTAGCGGCGCTCGTTGATCGTAGGTGCAAATCGTAGCGGATAATTAATTAACGGATGAGTTTTGGAGGTTAAAATTTACAGGTTAGTATTTTATCGCCTATATCTACCGATATATGCAAAACACGCAAACCACTCAGTTGGTCTTCAGGACACTGAACAAATGTAAACAAAATAAGATCCCTAGAAATGAAAGGCTCTGTAGACTCTGTGATACTGAAGATATAGAAGATGAATTGCATTATCTATTCAACTGTACAAATTTGCTAACCAACGTTGAACAGTTTATCATTATACTGTACTCACCATTCTTATGCCTATGAGTGCCATTCTTTATTAACATCAAGAAATAAAAATGACCCTAACTAGATTTTCTCGGTTTGCTAAGTTACTACTTAGAAGTGTGAACTAGAAGAATTAACGAAATGTATTTGTGTTGGTTTCTCATTGGGAAACAGAATAAAATAATGTCATGTTGGTCTATGACAGAGTTATTTGACATGTCTTGTGAATTATCGCTCTCGTGCTTGAGCCTGTGAGTATCTTAGTAATTGTTCTTACAAATGTATTCATTTAGATGTTTTCTTTTAAAAATAAATTTCTTTTGCTTTTCTCAGGTTCTTTCTGATATCTCTGTTAACTACTTTGTCTTGTTCTGATCTAACATTTTTGAGACATATTGCAGTTTTGTGCTGATTCCTGCCATCATTGGAAGGGTAGGTTTCAAATATATAGATATATAGATAGATATACACACGTTCGTGTGTGTGCATGTGTGTTTTAATGTGTAAGCAGTAGTGCAGTCTGGATTGTACGCGAACAAACACCTTACAACATTTACCTTTACAGTATGGTTGGCTGAATCCTGTTTTACATGAGGTACACCTGCCTGTCACCTTGTTACATTCAGAGGTACTGCCACAGTTTCCACAGGTCTGTGAGCAATCAGCTCCATACCAACCATAAGCACATTCTGTGAAGAGAATAATAGCGCCTTATACAAAAAAATGAATTCAAATGCAGTGAATATCATATATTTCATATATTTCACTTTGAACCTTACGGTCACAATAACATGTTTAGGCAGTTCGGATTTTAGACTTACACTGGAAAAGATTAAACCTAAATATTAAGGTGTATTTGCATTTCTGTCTTCATGTTTGTGGGTAAATAATTGAGTGATTGTGTTAGTAAAGGAATGAAATCTGAGACTTGATACAACACAGCTTTATTAATCTGCAAGGGTTGGTGTGATATATTGTGCATGCTTGTGATAAAACCAGAAACTCTTTATAAAAAATCCGTGACCTTACCTGTACAGAGCGGAAGGCTGTATCCTGTTGTACATGATGTACACCTCCCTGTTGTCTTGTCACAGACAGAGTTACTGCCACAGTTTCCACAGGTCTGTGAGCAGTCGGTTCCATACCAACCATCAGCACATTCTAAAAGGATCACAACGATTTAAAAAATAAATAAATAAATACGACAATTAGTAAGATCAGTTTCAGTGAGTATTACATTAATAATCCTTGCTCTTTCTGCCTCTATGACTGCCTTGGTAACACAGTCTCACCCCTACCATCAAAGCAATCTGTGTAGAGTATAAGGAGTGGTTATAGTTATCACTAAGGTAGTTTTCAGTTCGTTTTATTTATTGGCACCTTTTCTGCCTTTAGCAAGTCAGCATTTAACTTTCATTGCATATTAATATACTAATATTTTGCATGTGTGTGTCTTTGTGTGTATAGATGTGTGAGTTGGTGAGTGACGTGTATGTGTACGTGTATGTGTACGTGTATGTGTATATGTGTGTTGGCATAAGTGTATGTGAGTGTTGGCGTGTGTGAGTAGACATTAAAGTAAGTTAGAGAGGATTTCTTTCAGGAGCAAAGGGCTAGTAGACAATAAACATCGTCATCACCACCACATCCAAGTTTATTTAGGTTCTCTGTTTACAAGTTACAGACCTAATTTTTTCCCCTGAAATGAAGATTTAAAGCTAAATATAAATGGTAGAATTATGTATTACTTAGTAATAAATGGTTTAATTTGAATGACACAGTGATAGTCTTGTACTAACAAATAGAATGTTGTGGTGCTACCTAAAAATCATACAGAGAAAGTAAGTCACGTGACTGATCATATCGAAGGAGTGTGTATGGATATATGTGTCGCTGTGTGTGTGTGTGTGTGTGTGTGTGTGTGTGTGTGTATAAACGTGTTCATGTGTGTGTTTCTTACAGTTTGCTGTTGAAAGCGTGTTGATGAGGATTGTTCGTGATGACAATAAACCAACACGTGAAAACATTAACTGACCTTGACAGAGAGGTGGGTGAAAACCTGTTTTACAGGATGAACAGTTGCCGTTTACCTTGTCACATGTCATGTTATTGTTACACTGGCCACAACTCTTAGTGCAGTCTTCATACCAACCGTTGTCACACACTGCACATAAAAACAAACAAAAATTTGTCTCAATAAATCTATATTTCTAAGATATGAAGTGACTAGCTTAGTAAAAACACAATACAGTAGAATACCATAAATTTTATTCTATAAAATTCAATAGCATAACACAAGATAAAATATTTACAAGAGCAGAACAGTACAGTACTCTTTTAATTGTAGAAACATATCGCGGGTTAGTGTTTGGCTGTGAGAAGACTGTGTGAATGGACATGTAAATAGTGACAGAAAGAGTGAGACACTACTGTCAACTGGAGTACAGCGTCCGTCACAATGTGTAATACAGGGTTAGTCAAAACTATGTTAACACTTAATGGACTGTGGTATCATTTATTCTCCATGTGTGTCTGTGCTGTAAATGGCACTGTTGCTAACTGGTTTGTGTGTGTAGAACACGATGGCAAACAGGATGAAACCGTCCTGTAAATCATCTTGTACATATGACGTACGTGTTGGGATTAAATGGTTTTTACTACATTTTACTTAATCTGTGTATAGTGACAGTTTACCCTGGGTAGATTCTAGAATCTACTTCGCACCAGGAACAACAGAACTCTCAACTTGCGATGTTAGAACTATGGTATGTAACATAACATTAGTGTCAGACGGCTTACAGTTAAAAATAATTAAAGTTAATTTGTAAAGTAATTTAGATTCTGTCACACACACACACACACACACACACACACACACACACACACACACACACACACACACACACACATATATATATATACACACGCGTGCGCACACATCCACATTGACATTCCTCCCACCCACTCACCCATCCACAAACACAAACAAAAGACATAATCATTAAAACATAATAGACAACGCACCGCAGATTCACGCTTAGCAGAGAGATTTGAAAACGCACTTGACTTTATGCACATAGAAAGACCTACCTACCCCACACCTGTACCTCACAGATGTTTATCGTAGGTCCGAGAATGTCACAGTCTCTCGTGATGTTGACCACTCGCCCACCACGAAGCACTGTGATGTTGTATTTATCATTGGTCCATCCATTCTGATCTGTGAATCTTTTGATGAAAGCGCCATCGACAGATACGTTAACGCACTGCATTCTAGGAATGGCTGCAATGATAAAGGAATCGAAAGAAAACGTCTGCTGTTAAGGCACATTGTTTAGAACCACATCTTAACTACTGATGACAACATCATGCTGTGAACTGTACACAATTATAATAACACTAAACTGTAAAGTTTTTTGTTAGAAAGTGTTAACAAGTAACATGCAAAATGACAATGATGGTGAGGATATTGGAGATGACAATAAGAATGACGATGAAGCTGAGGGGAAAAATAGGAATAACAATGACAGCAAAGGACTGTTGAAACAAGAAGTCAAGGCAATAAAAAGTGGATTGTAACAGCAGACAAAGTGGAGATGTGAAATAGTTCGCATGATATTTTTCAAAATTAGAAACTCAAATCAATCAAGGGATACACGTGGCTAATACCAATGTAAGTAAAATTAAGTGGCGTTAACGTTGATCTTACAGTTAGTCCGTCCGTAGATCGTGATCATGCTGATGGTGACCTCCTCTCCCAGATTTACCCCCCAGAAAGGTGATGTGTCGTACACCGCGGTGTTGATACAGTTGGGCGGATTTTCACTGTAATAAGTATTTGTGTTCCCATTTATTGCTGCTGAACAGGTGTTAGACCTGCTGTACAGGGAGCTTGTGCCACATGGTTTGTCTTTTGCCACGTTTTCTAAATATGAACATAGGAAGATATTATGAATGTGAAATAGAAAGCATTAAA
The DNA here is from genome assembly GCA_004794655.1 of Marisa cornuarietis. Classification (NCBI taxonomy): domain Eukaryota; kingdom Metazoa; phylum Mollusca; class Gastropoda; order Architaenioglossa; family Ampullariidae; genus Marisa; species Marisa cornuarietis. The sequence goes on from SMMW01000651.1 coordinate 5,853,789, forward strand.
GAAAAAGTTACAAAAATTTCAGCTTTATGATTGAAAACTGAAATTAAAGTTATACTCTAATAAATACCAAAATCTTTGTAAATGCAAATTTAATAACTTTAATTAATTTAAGTCTGTGAAAGCATTAATGAAAAATGGTAACAATCATGAGCATGATTTTTATAAGCACAAGCACTTGGGTAATTAAGCTTAATACGACTACATCTTCTTCAGTTTTATTGACATTTGTGTGAATTATGTGTGAAGGGGTATCTAGCAGTTGCCGGATATTTTGCTACAGTATTATATTGCACCTGGCAGACGTATGTGACAGTAACTAAAATCATTGTGTTAGTGCTTTTTAGATATCATGAACCAATTACCATTTGTAAGCAATAATCATCTCGCGATAAACTAAATACCTGATAAAGCTTGCTGGCGAAAATCGCTTAGAAATATTGTGTGTTTAATTTCAAGCAGATCTTTAAATACGACTGTTTTAATTCTAAACCTTAGTGATTTTTCAGTCTCTTCGTACGTTTAACTTTGTTTTCAGTAACACGTTAATCACTACACTACTTAGAGACCTGACAACGAATCTGTACATAAAGCATCATGTAAGCAGGTACACGGTGTAAAATGTCATTTTCTGTGCATGGGTCAGCCTGGTACCTTTGTGTTAGGTCTGAGTAACACAATATCCAGCTAAGGTTACAAGCTCTTACCACTAACAAGTAGATTTATAAACTCTGTTAAAAGCTTAAATTCAGTCGCTGAGAAGAAACAGGACACAGGTTATGTTGTCAACTACACATGGCATGTATCACCACATTGATTGCTGGGTAGCTGTCATGTGTTTTGTATAAGGCAAAGAGTACTGACCGAAAGGTTTGCTTAAAGTTAAGTAGGTTAAACATAACAACAATGTTGATGAAATACTCACGCATGTGTGTGTTCTGCGCAGCACACAGACGCAAGATTTCTGCAAAGACACAGAACGTAAGGACCTGCATACATACACAGTCCGCCATCATCACCTAGTCACGGATCTTTTCACTTCCTTGTACCTGACATGTTGGCATAACATATCCTCTTTCAACAGGACGCTTTGTAGCGGTAAACCCTTTGTCTTCAAATGTACAGGCTGGTACTTGAAAATATGTCTATAAAACCATACACTGGAGTTGCGAGGTTTCATCCGACACTTTAAAAAAAAACCTTTTCACATTATACGAGTGTTTGTGTGTCTGTGTGTGGGGGGGTTGGGGGGTGTAAGTGGGTGGGTGAGTGTGGCGTCATTGTGGGTGTGCACCGCATGCTTAAAGTTAAAGTAAATTTGCCGAGCAAGTTGCCGTATGAGTAGGGGATACGACGAATGGGCAGATTCTTTTCTTTACAGCTGTAGAAAAAAGTACCAGACATACGGCTCAGATTGCAAAAGCTTTATTTTCGAGTAGTATAATCCAGTTGTCTGACCAGGTTGGACCTCTTTGCACCTTGTAACCTTTGACGTTCGGGTGCTGGAAACATTTTCCATAAGCATCGAACTATTTATTCTAATACACACTAAAGCTGTGGGATTTTTTTCTGCTACATTTTAATCTTCGAACGGAATGTATATGTGTCACTATGTGTCCCTTTTGTCCACTCGTGTATGTATAGATACGAGTGCGCGCGCACTTTACGCGCTTATTGGAATGCGTGTTGGCGGAAGGCCTCGGGATGAGAAAACGTGTTGAACAAACTGTCATGCTGGCAGAAGGGCGATGTATTAGCGAACTGTTGTTTACTTGTGTATAAAAGTTAATAGACTTTCGCATGAAAATACGACATTCAGTTCACAACGAAATAATTTTATTGCATCAAATATTCATCATATATCAGGTGACTTACTGGTATTGAGAGGGTGAACACGTTGATTGTGATTACTTTGACTAAGAGCATGATACTTCGTCCATTCTCAGTTGTACTTTTCTTTGCCATGGTTTATCAGTGAATTACGAATTTCTCGTTTCCGAAAGTTTTGTTAGCTCGGGAAATGTGATTTAAATAAATCGCAAGTAACGAGTTCAGCCATGCGTTTCAGTAACCATTTCAGCTTTTGTGATCTGTCAAGTGAAAAGGAGGAAAATCCTTGTATCGGTGTCAGTTTGTTTGCCCTCGAAAAAGGAAATACAATTTTATCATCAGTAATGACACTTTCGACAGTAGTAACTGACTACAGCATTACTGTTTCGCCTGGGAATGAGAAAACTATAAATTATAATTTATCACGATCTGTCCATTGCATTTTTGTTGTTCTTTAATTGACTCAAAGTTAATCTACTTTCTGAGTAGCTGCTGACTTTCATTCCTTATTCTCATGATCCCATCACAAGTCAACACCTCGCACGTGTAATCCCGACACAGACTTTTTTTCTAGGTCAAAGTCAGTGTTGAGAGAATAATTTTGTAAATGAAATTTGAAAACGTAGTTTTGAAAGTCAGCATAAAGAAATAGGAAGGACATTGGTAAAGATTTTTCAATGCTAGTCATACATGGTTTGTTTAGTTCAAAACTGTTATAAGGGCTCTCAAAAATATCGCAGCTATCAGTATACGTAAAATTAAATAATAATAATAATAAATGAAGATTTGTATATTTGTATTAAAATCTAGTCACTGACAATTTTGTAACAGTAGGTTAAAGTTTTAATGCAGGTGAAAAGACAAGTAGTTGAAACCAGAAGGAAGGAGATTTAAACAGTTCCCTCTATAATCTATTAATAGAATTGACAGGGCTGTCAGATAAAAGTCGCTTTGTCAATTAAAGTAGAAGTGTATAAGTAGATTATGAATTACGAAAGGTAGTTTACAGAAGAGGCAAAGAAGACTGTTTCAAGTCCTGTTCTGAGTTTGCTTCTTTTTTAGTTGTTATACTTGATGGCTGTCTGAAGCTACACGGCCTTGCGAGCAGCAAATGTAAGAGCAGTGTGACATTTACAGACCTGCTGTGCTTGAAGGAAAGTAAACAACAAACAAGCACGATAAACAAGGCTGTATGGAAGACGGGGAAAACCCTGAAGATCGTATTTCACTTCCTGTGTGCTTGAGTTTTTATTCACGAAAGACAAAAGCTGACAGCATTGACTCACCTGACGTCTGCCAGCGTGTAAGAGACGCAGATATTACCTGTAGCAGTGTCAAGGGTTATCATATACTGGGATATATGATATACGCGACTGTGAAATGCGGGACATAGAATGCTTGTCCGCCCGATGGCTGTCAGAAACAAAAACTTACTCAAAAATATTTGCAACAGCTTGGTGACGAGTCGTTATGACATTCACAAGCTTAGAGAAAGACACGTTAATAATACAAAATGATAAAAACCCCTATGTGTAAACGGTTTTTGGGACGAAAAAGTTGTCCCCCTAAAGGCGATTTTACACTCAGGGGATGAGGATCTGAGGGTAATATGGGGGAGCAAAGGATGAAAAGGTAGAGGGGTAAGGGGCTAGGGGAGGTGTAGGAGGATGGTCGCTCATCCCTGACGCCGCAGGTGTTGTTTACTGTGGCTGGTGCTCTCTTTTCCTCTTGTGGTCTCTTGTTATTGGTGTTCTGAGGGGGATGAACTGGTGTTTTACGCCGAAGCCAGAATCTAAGGTAAGACAGCCAGCCAGCCCTGTAAACAGATGCCTTATGCAGGGAAAGAACAGCGTGCCCGAGACGAAAGCTGAACCGAGGACAGCCAACCTTCACTGTATTGGTGACAGGCGCTAGTCGCTGCGCCGCTAGGTCGTCTCTTTTTGGTGTCCAGGAGGGCTGCCAGGTCCGCAGCTGTGGTAATTGTACGGCTTGCGAGATTACTTGCCATATTCCCATATTTTACTCTTTAATTTAAATTTAGAGGCTATATTATTTTCTGCTGTTCATTACTTAAAATACCTTCAATTTTTTGTTATTGTACACATTGTTCATACAAGTGCATCATTAGGCACAGGTAAACATTTATCTTTAAGCTCTTGAAGAAATGTAAGAAAAGAATGAATTAAGTATATAGCTAACGAGTGTCTTCTCGAAACAAAACTTTCTAACCGCAACTGCAAGATAAGGGCAGATAAAGTAAACAATGGAAGATAACCTTTACTTAACCGTAATTGTAATTTAAAAAATACATGCAGCACACGCTGCAGGGTCCAACATTATGCGCGATAAGCTTTTTATGCGAAGCGAGAGGGAAACAATTTTCTAGGTGGCAAAAAAGAAGAGGGTTACTATGGTGAGCGCTGACTGTTTACATAGAGAGGGTTTCTAACGTGGCGCCAACATAAGGATGGAGTGTCAAGAAGCCCTCACTGTCTGTCTTTGTTGCTGACCGTAAAGTGGAGCCCTGCTCTTATGTTCCTTAAGTTAGTTTTGTGTAAGGCGTAATGTAATAGATTTGTGACTCAAGTAAATTTAAAAAGACTAATTACTGGATGTTACTGTGTGGACCAGACAGCCACACTGTTCCTGTCACCAGAACAACAACATATGGTCACAGGGTTTTTGGTTACTGTGCAGCAAAACAATGGAACTCTCTCCCTTCCATATCCGCCACCTTCCTACAATTGAATCTTTCAAATCTGCACTGAAAACGCACCTCTTCCTTGAGCATTACTCCTAACACAGTCCACACAATGCTAGTTCTTCTTACCCCCCCCACTTTTGCTCTTGCTAATTTTCTACCATCTTTCTCTGCAGAATCACTATATTTTCTATGTTTCTGTTACTTGGTGTCTTTTGGTGTTTTCCATCTTTGTTTTCTGTTTGTCGTCAGTACTGTCGTTTATTCTTACGCCCCTCGTGTTCTATCCATTTAGTCCATGTCTCTTCCTTGTTTTTAAGCGCTAAGAACATGCTCTCTACGAGTGTGAATATGCGCTATACAAATCTTCATTTATTATTATTTATGCAACAAATTCCTTAATGTGTACAAAATGTGCACAAAGCTAATATTGTTTTACAGAAAGAGACAAAATAGGAAGTTATAATTTACCATGGACATAAAATTAGCGCACTTCCCTATAAATGTAAGGCGATCTCAGCTCGCTTTTCAGAAATACTGTTAAAAATATAACCTGTGAAATCATTGTTAGGACAACTTTATTTATTCACAAGGGCAATTCCAAATAGTGCTCATACTAACAGTAAAACATACACATATATGATATAAAAGATATATAATACATACATGTTGAGATTCTCTAATACGCACACACACACACACACTCCCATCAACAGTAGATACAGTTGGTGACCTGAGGTCACCTCAGGTTATCACAATATCACGGCCAGTAGAGTTAATCAAGTGAATGGCACGTGGAATGAATGAATTGCGGTGACGATTGGTTCTGCATAAATGCATCGCATACCTACATTCAGACCGCAAGAGTGAAAACTTACATGTCAACACACGATCAGAAATAAAGAGGATACGGGATGCCTTCCTAAGGATTTGCTGATGACAGAAGGCTGCCAAGTCCCTCTGCCTCATTCCGGTGATCTTAGAACAGATATTAACAAGGGAGACAAGACTATTACTGTTCCCTAGGGAGAGGTTGTGGAACCAGTACATGAAAGAAAAAGTGATGAGACTTTCAATGTAGAACCGAGTGAGGATGACAGAGCTGACAGAGAAAGATTTGAGTTTCCGTAGGAGGTACAGGCGTTGTTGACTCTTACAGAGGATCATGTCAGGTAATCGCGGCAAAGAATGAGTCGAGCTTGGTTGATGTCAGAAAAGATCCTCAGTCTTGGCATCTTGGCATGTCAACTTGATAAAGAAAATCTCTCATTTATTGTCATCGTAATAAATACAGATCCTCCATCTGCTATTTCACAAAAAAGCGTCATCATAAACTGTACTTTGTCAGATAAGTCAAAAAGCTCGGCCATTACGGCCGGAGAAGATCTGTAGTCAAGTGGAAATCTGAAAGTCGTTGATGAAAGAGATTGTAGGCAATAAAACAGTCCAGCATAAGGATGGAGATTCCAGTAAGAAGTGTAGGCACTAAAATCACAATCAAATTACCGCAGAAAACACCCGAAAATTTAAAAGAAGTATCCACCTCAAGGTGGTTTGGGGATGAAATAATTCTCTGCCAGTTCTTAAAAAAGGTCGTCACATGATTTTTTTTTAGTCGTTATGGAGTGAGGTATTAGAAAGCACTTTTCTCGGGGCCAGCTTTATGTAAGGGTGATGCCAATCTCCTCTTCCTCGCTGTCTTACCTTCTATGGAGTTTAGTACCCATTATCGACAGCTGGGGTAAGTTTGCTGCGTTACACGGGTATCATACTGGCTCACCTCTCAGTTTGAACGCCACTCTAACCACTCGGATACTTAAGAACTTAAGAACTTAAGAACTTTACTGACATAAGATTTAAATATCATGTCATTTTCTACCCGACAATACTGCATTAATGAGGTCATTGACCAGATGTTGTAACTTCATATTCTCTATATGGTCAAAAGCGGTATGCATAGGTAACATTAAAAGAAACAGTGTTAATAATACAGTGTATATGTCCTGTTAAATTTTAATGCTTTCGGTTAGTTATTGCGAAAAATATAACGGAGTAACTGAGCCATGTCTGGACAAAACGATGGCAGATGACGAGTTCTTGACTTTCCATTAAATTTTGTCTTAACCTCATGAGTGGGCGTTAGTATGGAAGCCAAGAGACGTGTAAACTGTTGTGTTGTCGTCATCAGGGGCTTTGAGTGCGTCATAGACGTTGGTGCTGTAGCCAAGGTTGATGTAGTCTGTTGTATCGTCTACCTTTTCGTCGGACCGCGCTGTTGATCTGGAGGTTCCTATATGAAAGAGCTTATCATTGTTAACAAGTTTTAAGAACCAAAGGTGATAACAAACCTAAGATTTTTGCACAAAAGCACTATCTCTGAACACCTTTCACATTCCTTTCGAGAGCATCATACTGCATCAGAGAGAGAATTTTGGGAATGCATTTGTATGTTGGCAAATGGATAGTTAATTAACTGATAGCAGAAATGAGAGCACTGAAAAGTGAAACTGGCATTTTATCTGCGCTGAACCGTGTTTCGATGGCTTTACTACAAATACATTTGCTTACAGTCTGATATCTTAAGTTTTACTAAACACCTAAATATTATTAAGTATCCAATTTGCGGGGAAGGGAGCTAGTTTCGGTTCCTATCAGACTGTCTAGAATTAAGTACCCGTTTGAAGGAGAACTGTTTAGTGTTTTGCTTCTTTAACAAGGTGTGCTAGGGCGTAGCTGTGCGGCCGTTTCTGACTCTTATCGTTTACTTAATTAATCCAGGTGTGTGCTTAGTGCACTGTATGTTGGGTTACCTGCATATCTCTCACGTTATTTGTATGCGCTATGTGTATGCATTTTTGCATTGGTTTTATTTCATGATTGTGAAACACATTTTTCAACTGATTGTGTGAGATTCGCTTAACTGATTCGTTTTAAGAGTACTGGCCTCTTGCATTGTATGTTTAATTCTTGCGTGTTATCTGGTTGTTAGGGTGCCAGTCATTGACTTGAATTGCTTGTTTGAATTTGTTAATAATTATTTGTGTCTCTGGAAGGGACGCCCTGCACGAATGTGATCTGGTTTTTTTTATATTCCACGGTAAAAATGTCCGCTAGTGGTGCGTGACATTCTCCAATTTGGAGAACGAAAGTGCGAACGCAATAGCTCACTGGCTAACCCTGGCTATAAATTCAAGATGACACAATTAGAAGAGATTTAATTACCCTCGTCACTTATAGTCGATATTTCACAAGCTGAGCGGCCCCTTGCTGACGGTTGCTGAGATCGTGATTTTCTTAACCACCTGAAACAGTTTAAAAGAAACATAGTATACTCGATAAAAGCTGTATAAATAATTTCAATAAAAGTACATATCCAATAATATTCAGCAAATGAATTCTACTCAAAACTGAAAACATATTATAGTCTAGGAAAGGGAGTCTTGAGAAAAAATGTATCATAAAAGAAAGGTATAACTGCCTTTAGTCGACTAGGTCACAATAAAGATTAGTTTGAGTCTAAAATAATAGCTGCGCGACAAATTTTTACTGGCCGAGTAGTATAATGTTAAAGTGTCGATGAATTTGTCCAGACTAGAGATCATCGAACGTAAGCGAAGCATCATCAAAACCACACGCGCGCAGGCGGGGGGAGGCGTAAATAGGAAATGTACAGAGAAAAAAGAAAGAAAGAGAGAAAAAGTAAGAAGAATAACAGACGAGAGAGAAAGGGAATATAAAAAAACAAGAGAGAGAGAGAGAGAGAGAGAGAAAGGAAAAAGAAAAGACGAGAAAGGAGGCAACAAAAAAGAAACAGAAAAATATTTCGAGAAAAACGAGAGACACGAAGTGTAGGAAATGAAATACAGAAAGAAATGACAGTGAAAGACAAGAGAGAGAGAGAGAAACGAAAAAGCGATAAAGAGGTAGAAGAGATAGAAGAAAGAAAGAAAAAAATCGTGATGTTTGGAACTTATTATCTTACCAGCCAAAGACAGCGCCAATAATAAAAAAGACGACAGCACAGCCGATAGCAACACCGACCAGAGGACCTGCCACACTGACAGTCTCTTTGTCATTGTCAGAAGATATTCCCCCTTCATAGAGAAAACTGAAGGTTACTTTATGAAAGGAAAATAGTTTCCGTATATCTTTATTTACCCCCAAAAGATATGATTTTTTGACTTCAAACACACAGTCAGACTTCAAAGTTACTTTTAAGATTATTTCACATAAATTTAGGTTAGTTGTAACGATCTCAAGTCAAGTTTTGAAATAAAAATACATCGGTTTGTGTATGATCTGCATCTGTAGAGAATGGATAACCCTTTGAAGAATCTCTCATATACATAAATAATGTTTAATAAAGACATCTTTTAAATATATTATAAATACACTTAAATAAATATGACATCAAACATCAAGAACAGTATAGTATGAGTAAAATACAGATTTTTTAAAAGAAAGCAAATTTTTTAATAAAATAACAGAAACAAGTCAGATGCTAGGAGATGGCAGGCAGAAAAAAAGGAAACAGAAAAAGAAAATATCAAAGAAGAAGGTACAAGATAAGGAGAGATAAATACAGCTATGGACTACTTCCGCAAACCTGTAGAGGAAAATGAAGTATATTCAGTGACAGTAGTTTGAACTGAAGATGAAGTGTCTAAAGTCGTCATCAGCGGATTCAAGGAAAGATCTGAAAAGATTTCGTTTCATTCGTACACCAAATGACAGTATTACAGAGAAGATAGTGGGCCCTGTCTTCAACTACCCAGTTTGCAGTTGTTTCCTTATGGAAGTAGGTTCCCACCACGAGAAGCCTGGAGATTCAATAACTCATTTGTCCTTCTTTACTTTGATTGCGTGTGGCGTTACTTCAAAAGTAGTTTTTTCAGACAGTAGATTTGATTTAGTCATACGATATTTTTTGCCTTTGTGACAGCAAGCTAGACAACACTGATTCGATTAAAATTGATGGTTCTGTATCCTTCTAAATGAATCGTAGCAAATGTGTCAGAAGATCGGGAGTTGTTATTCTGTTAGAGAATCACTTGCCCCCAAATAGTATAGATTACGATAGAATGCATTATTACTCTTTTGTTGATAACAAGATGAACCAGGATGTTTTATTCTTAAAAGTTAAAAAGGAAGCCATAGGACATGATATTATGTCTGTGGGTACATACGTGCCACAAAAAGAGTCATGATATGAAAACTCAGATGGATTTAGTGAACTGGAGGAAACACTTCTTGCCCTTTAGCAGAGCATATATGTATAATGGGAGACCTAAATGGTAGAACTGGGCAAAACTGGGTAAAAATTCAAGCGTAGTAGATTATTTCATACTGTCTAGAGAACTCAACTTTTATATAATTGAAGAAGTTGGTCTCCTAGAATTTAACGAGTTATATTCTGAAATTCATTGCCCACTAGCACTTTACCTGAAACTATCAACCAAACAAAATATTCAGTCCAAAGTGCTCCCAATTCTCAAGGATGATAATTAAATGGACGCAATACTAAAGAAATTCAAATGGAAAAACGGAATGAAAGATGACTTTTATTAGTTTTTTTATTCTAACAGGCGTAGCCAGTTAACAAATGAAGTTAATGAGTTGTTACAAAAAAGTCATGTAGTAGACTTAGACAAGATTGATGCACTAACCCAAGAGGTGTGTAATATTATGCTGGATAGTGCTAGCAATCGTGGTCTATTCCCTTATGCCAGCAACCCAAACAAACAGCATGTTTCTAGTCAAAAGCCTAAAACTGAACCATGGTTTAACTCCATCGGCCATATGAAGAGACGTGAATTTTTAAGGCTCGGCATTTTGTGAAGACCTGCAACAACCAGGATTCCTAGTCATGCATGCCTAGAGCTGGACTTGACTACAAGAGAGAAATAAGAAAGCAGTTTAAACTCTACCAGCAAAAATGATTTAGGAAAATTAGGTGTCTAAGATGTAAGGACCCAAAGTCTTTATGGAACGTTCTAAACAAGAATAATAATGATAAAAGAAAGAAGGAAATCCCAACCTGCACTTAATTCTTAGAGCACTTTAAGGCGATAAACCATGCCTGTAGTGATGCATTTGAGACTGATCTACTTGTGGACATTGCTAAAGCTAGCAAAAGCTATCTAAACACTGAAGTAGCTGAGACCAAAGACTCTGACAATATTCACAGCCGTCCAAATAACTACCAGGGTATCACAATCCTTAGCTGGTTCAGTAAACTATTCAGTAAACTATTCACAAGTGTCCTCAATGAACGCTTAAAACACTACTTGAAGGAAAATGATCTCCTTGGCCAGGAACAAGCAGGCTTTCGATAGGGCTTATCCGCCCTTGACCACCTATTCACCCTGGAAGGCATTATTGAAAGCTTACTAAGTAGAAGAAACCGAGTCTTCTGTGCATTTGTAGATTATGAAAAAGCCTTCGATAAAATAGACAGAACTTACCTCTGAAAAAAATTGTTAGATTATGGGGTTAAGGGAAGATTTATAAATATAATCAAGGATATACAAAAAGGCAAAATCCTGTGTTAAGATTCATGGAAAAGTTTTTAAAAAAATAATCATGGTGTCAGGCAAGGGAAGAACCTATTTTCTTTACTGGCTGCAATTTATCTCAATGACTTCAAAACAATCTCTTAGCAGACTCAGTAAATGGTCTCTGAGAATTAGCCAAACTGGCACCAAATAACTTTACTCCTCAAGAAACTGATGTTTTCCTTAAATTATTCATATTATTGTATGCAGATGATACTGTCATTTGTTCTGAAACTCCAGAAAACCTAAAGAATGCTTTACACAGCATGAAAAAAAATACTGTGACAAACGGAACCTGATAATTAAACCAGACAAAACTAAAATAGTTACATGTTCTAGAGGTATAATAGGAAAGAAAACATTATTTATATAGAATGGTGAGAAACTTGAGTAAATAATTTTTTCTAATCTTGAAGTATAATAACATTTCTTATACCACAAAAAAGATTTAGATGACAGAGCCCCAAGAGCTATGTTTGACATACTAAAAAAAATGTAGAGTCACAACTACCACTAGATATACAACTTGATATGTTTGACTGAATTGTACTTCCAATATTTACTTACGGTTGTGAAATATGGGCATCATGAATTAGTGACTTTTTTAAACTGCAGCTAATATTCTACAAAATAATACTCAAAATAGAAAAGTCTACCCCATCTCGTAAAGTGCTTAGAGAGTTTGGTCGCTTCCCAGTTAGTCTTCTTATTAAAAGTAGAATGCTCAGTTTTTGGTTTGACAAATGCAAATAATAGTAATAAATAATCAAGCGTTGTATACAGAATGCTCTTAAACTTGCACAAAACGAATATCCTTAAGTCTAGCTATATCAGTACTGTCCAGACAACACTGCAAGATCCTGGTCTAAGTGGAATATTGATAAATCTGGAACGGATAAACATATCAGGTGATTGGTCCCTTCAGGACCAGTATATTCAGAATTGGATAGGAGAACTAGATGAAGTTATAAAAAGTCTATGTATGTGTGTGGGTGGGTGTGAGTGAGATATTGTATAAATAGATGGATGGGAGTGTGTAGTACCCTTTGAAGGGTAAAGAAATGATAAAGAATACAGAATGAAGGTGAAGGAGAGAGAGATAGCAAGAACAAGAGTGTGTTTATTACTTGTTTACATGTTTTTATATGCTTTGATTTACTTGAATACATATGCAGGTATACATTAAAAGGCTGGAAGAAGGAAAGAACTAGTGAGTGATACAATTTTTGTTTTGTTTTTGTTGTCTTTTATTAGCTGTCGTAAGCCGTATGTGAGTGAGAGATACTGTATATAAAGATAGGAATGTGTGTTAATATTTATGGGTATATTTTAAGTATCTAAATACCCCTTAGAGGGTGACAGACTGATAGAGAATTTTGAATCTTAAAACTCAGTTTGATTCTTCATGTTACAGTTCAACTCGTCAATACATAGATCCTCTCCTTAGCCCTCTCAGCAGATGAACACGTGCCATTATCAGAATGACACGCGATGTTGATAAAACAATGTTAACACGTCTTCACGCGTTATTATCAGCAGAAATGCACTCTGTGTGTTAATGAATGTTGATTTTCTACTGGCATAGACGCCTCACACCCTAGAAAATCAAATACAGTCCTATCGTCGATTGCAAAGCTGCTTACTGAGCAACAAACAGCAGGCTTCGTCGCCAGTATTCAATAATAGCGGCCATATAGAAGATATCAACAGTGATATACAGAAAAAGCACCAAAATACACAATATAAATTTATTATCGACCATTTTGGTGATTTACAGTGTTACACACTGAGGCGACGAAATACGCCGGAAGAATAACAAACTTTCTGTTTTTTTTCGCATATAACTGACGCTATCTACTCTCTCTCTCTCTATCTATTCTTACGTACCCCCAGTGCCTATACACTATTTCTGGGAGAGCGTTGTAGAGCTAACTGCAGTAAAGATGGAGAGAGCACAAGATTGCGGACAAGATCAAATGGCGGAAGCCATCCTCGTGAAGGCTGAGATAAACAGTACTGAGCTACCGGCCACCATGCAGCATGTCTACATGGTTCAAATGTGAATTTGTAACACAGTGTGTGTGTGTGTGTGTGTGTGTGTGTGTGTGTGTGTGCTCTAATTTTTGTGCGTGTTCACCCGTACTTGTCATCTATGTGCTAACTTCCCTTGTTACTGTTAAGGTCATACATGGGCTCAGTTAGTACTGTCTTAAAGACATGCGTGTCCTTTTACTGTCTTTACACAGAGGTGTGGCTGAAGTGTACGACTATCTACTGTAAAGCTCTGTTTATAAGGCATGTGTGTGTGTGTGTGTGTGTGTGTGTGTGTGTGTGTGTGTGTGTGTGTGTGGGTCTACTCACTGTCTTTACACAGAGGTGGTTGGAAGGCCCCGCCACAAAAAGGACAGCTTCCATTAATCTTGTCACAGGTAGAGTTACCTCCCACACAATGTCCACACGTTTCAACACAATTGTTTCCATACCAGCCATTCTCGCAAACTGCAAGAAGGAAGAAAAGCATAGCATAATACATAAGACAGACAGACAGACAGACAGACAGACAGACAGACAGACAGACAGACAGACAGACAGATCTTGACTGATACCTTTTTTGATGATACTTTGTATTGTTTGTTGTTGATCGTCGAGGGGAACAAAGCCAGTTAAATGCTACCAAGTTTACACGAAACAGAAATCTTGAATCTTAGTTATCTCACTACAGTCAAGACAACCCTGCAAGATTTTTGATTAAATGGAATATGGATAATTAAAAAAGAATAAAGATTTCAAGTGACCGGTTTAATAAGAAAATAGATCGGTCCCTCCAGGACCAGTTTATTCAGGGTTGGCTGGGAGAAATAGACTAAAACAAATATAGTCAAGCTATGTAATGGTCAACAATATCTTTTCTCCCATGTTTATCTCCCTTTAATAAAAATTTAGGACACTGAACAAATGTAAACAAAATGAGATACCTAGAAATGAAAGGCTCTGTAGACTCTGTGACACTGAAGATATAGGAGATAACTTTCATTATCTGTTCAGCTCTAAAAATTTGCTAACCAACGTTTAACAATTTTTCACTTTACTATGCTCACCACTCAAATGCCTATGAGTTCCATTCTTTATTAACATCAAGAAATAAAAATGACCTTCACTGGATTATCTCGGTTTGCCAAGTTACTACTTACAAGTGTGAACTAGAAAAATTAACGAAATGTATTTGTGTTGCTTCCTCATTGGAAAAAAAGAAGATAATGTCTTGTTCATTTAGGACAGAGTTATCTGACGTGTCTTATGAATTATTGCTCTCGTGCGTGAGTGTTATACTCATTTACAGGTTTTCTTTAAAAATAAATCTTTTTCTTTTCTCGGGTTCTTTCGGGTATCTCTGTTAACTATGTTGTCTTGTTTTGAACATTTTTGTGACATATTGCAGTTTGGTACTCCTTCTTGCCATCATTGGAAGCGTAGGTTTCAAAAAATGCATTTATAGATATACGCACGTTAGTGTGTGTGTGTGTGTGTGTGTGTGCGTTCGTGCGTGTGTCTTTATATGTGAGCAGTAGTGCGGTCTGGATCGCACGCAAACAAACACTTAAAACTTTTACCTGTACAGTAGGGTTGGCTGAATCCTGTTTTACAATAGGTACACCTGCCTGTTACCTTGTCACAGACAGAGTTACCGCCACAGTTTCCACAGGTCTGTGAGCAGTCAGCTCCATACCAACCATCAGCACATCCTGTAAAGAGAATGATGGCGCCTTACACCAGAAATAATGAATTCAAATGCAATGAATACTATTTATTTTATATACCCACTTGCAACCTTCCGGTCAAAATAATACTGTCTAGGCAACCCGGAATGTAGTCTTTCAGTTGAAAAGATTTAACTTAAATATTTGCATTTTTGTCTTCATCTTTCTGGATGAATAATTGAGTGATTATGTTAGTAAGGGAGTGAAAGCTGAGACTTGATACAAAACAGATTTTGTAATGTGCTAGGGCAGTTAGAGAGTAGATGTGGTATATGGTGCATGCTTATGATAAAAGTAAGAATTCTTTAAACAAATCCATGATATTACCTGTACAGAACGGAAGGCTGTATCCTGTTTTACATGATGTACACCTGCCTGTTGTCTTGTCACAGACAGAGTTAGTGCCACATTTTTCACAGGCCTGTGAGCAGTCGGTTCCATACAAACCATCAGCACATTCTGTAAGGAACACGATGATGAACTTTTTAAATAAACAAGACAGTAAGTAAAATAATTTGCAATCTGTGTAGAGTATAATTATGCGTTATAGTTCATGACTAAGGTAATTTTCAGTTAGTTTTATTTATTGGCACCTTTCTGTCATTAGCAAGTCCAGATTTATCGCATGTTAATATACTAATATTTTGCGTGTGTGTCTTTGTGTGTATAGATGTGTGTGGGTGGGTGACGTGTATGTGTACATGTATGTGTATATGTGTGTTGGCATAAGCGTATGTGAGTGTTTGCGTGTATGAGTAGACATTAATGTAATTTAGAGAGGCTCTCTTTAAGGGGCAAAAGGCTTGTAGACAATAAACATAGTCATCACAAGCACAACACAAGTTCATTTAGGTTTTCTATTTACAAGTTTCAGACCTACGTTTCTTGTCCCTAGAAATGAAGATTTAAAGTTAAATATAAATGGTAGCATTATGTATTACTTATGGATAAATAGTTTAATTTGAATGACACAATGATAGTCTCGTAGAGTGACAGTTGTGGTGCTAGCTATTAAACTGTGAGGAAGTAAATTACATCTTTGATCATATCGAAGGATTGTGCATGGATATATGTCTCCCTTTGTGCTTGTGTGTATGTGTGTGTGTGTGTGTGTGTGTGCGTGTGCGTGTTCGTGTGTGTGTTTCTTACAGTGTTCCGGTGAAAACGTGTTCATGAGGATTGTCAGTAATTACAAGAAATGAACATGTGAAAACATTAACCAACCTTGACAGAGAGGTGGGTGAAAACCTGTTTTACAGGCTGCACAGTTGCCGTTGACCTTATTACATGGAATGTTATTGTTACACTGGCCACTACTCTTAGTGCAGTCTTCATACCAACCGTTGTCACACACTGCCCAAAAGAACAACTAACAAATCTTTTTCTGAATAAATCTATATTTCTAAATTATAAGGTGACTAACTTTAGTAAAAACACAATACAGTAGAATACCATACATTTATTCTATGCAATACAACAACTTAACACGACATAAACTATTTACAAGAGCAGAACTGTACAGGCACTACTCATTTAGTTGTATAAACATATCGCGGGTTAATCTCTGGCTGTGAGAAAAACTGTGTGAATGGACAAATATTGACAGAAAGAGAAAGTGAGAGACCAAGAAAAACTGGAGCACAGAATCCGTCACAATGTGTAATACAGGATGTGTCAAAATAATGTTAAAACTTAATGGTATCATTTATTTTCATTGTGTGTTTGAGCTTTAAATGGAACTGTTGCTAACTGGTTTGTGTGGGTTGAACACGATGACAAACAGGCTGAGACCATCCTGCAAATCATCTTGTACACGGACGTACGTATTGTGAATAAATGGTTTCTGATAATTTTGACTTCATCTGGGTATAGTGACAGTGCACCCTGGGTGGAATCTAGGAAGACTGACATTATTTTCTGTTGTGTATTATGTACGGGAGGTCAGGATATCGACAGCCAAGAAAGACGACGAGGAAGTCACGTAAGAACTGGTCTTTTTAAGAAGCATTTTAAACAATAGAGACCAACGTTCAGGAAGGAAGGTTGTGTACACCTGTAGCAGCAAACACAGAACTCTCAACTTGTGTTAAAATTATGGTATATAGTATTATTGTTATAAGGATTACAGTTAAAAGTAATTAAAGTAAATTTGTGAACACACGCATACGCGCGCGCATGCGCACACACCCACATCCTTTCTCCCTCTCACCCACTCACACATACACAAACACAAACAGATTTAATCAGCAAAACATAATAAACGACCCACCGCAGATTCACGAGAGATTTGAAAACGCACTTGACTTTATGTACGTATAAAGACCTACCTACCCCACACCTCTACCTCACAGATGTTGATCGTAGGTCCGACAATGTCACAGTCTCGCGTGATGTAGACCATTCGCCCACCACGAAGCACTTTGATGTTGTATTTATCATTGGTCCATCCATTCTGATCTGTGAATCTTTTGACGACAGCTCCATCGACAGATACATTAACGCACTGCATTCTAGAAATTACTACAATGATAAAGAAATCGAACAGAAAAAGTCTGCTGTTAAGACACATCCCTTAGAACTACATCTTAAATACTGGTGACCACATCATGCTGTGAACTGTACACAGTTTTTATAACAATAAAAACTAAAATGTTTTATTAGCACGTGCTTACATGTAATGTGTAAAATGACAATGATGGTGAGTATACTGGTGATGACAATAAGGATGACGATGATGGTGACGATGAGGTGAGGAGTTAGACAGTATCCCTTGTCTCTCAACCAGAACGTGAATACTGTCCCCGGGGAACGGGCACGTGGGCACTAGTTACTCAACACTAACCGCCCACGTCAACATAAACTGCAGGGGAAAACACGTCGCTCCTTCAATTACACAACTTGGCTCACGAGCCCCCACCCCTGCTCTTCCCTGAACAACAATACTCAACAACGTGTGATTTTAACAATAACAATAAGAAAAGATTTATTCAAACAAAAGCATTTCAAACAAAATTCAATCAAATGAACTCGTCTAGGGGGTCCCAATATTATCCGTGCTAAAGCGTACTTTTGATGTTACAGTGCTGTTACCTCTCTTTACAAATACTATACACACTCAGGCGCACCACTTAGCTCTGTTACAGCTGGTTTGCTGTGAATTCAATACTTCTGCTGACTGTCGCGACACACTGACGATTTCCTTCGAAGTGATGTCTGATGGTCCGTCGTCTTCCTCCCTCGAACTGCCAACCTCGTCAGAGAGCAACGACTGCTTCTCCCGGTGACACAGGTTCGAGCTTTGTACCACTGTAGGGTACACACGTGGGTTCTTCGACGACTGTAATGCCTCGTACAGCCGCCAAACGAACACCACCACAGACGGTCTCAGTCCTTGAGAACCGACGACTTCTAGCGGCCTCAACGTTGAACGTCTACCTCTTACATTGGCAGAGCGAGCCCACAGTCACGTAGCCCTTCCTTCCACGGCGACAGCAGACAGTCTTGACAGTCCGTCGTCAATTACTTGCCTCATTCTCTCAAGGTTCTCTAACCCAACTTCGTTCCTCCCGAGTCTTGCCCTCGTGGCTAAGATTCGGTCCAAGGCAAAAGTGTAGCTGGCGTTAGAAAGTTGAAGTCGCTTCCGCTGCTGACCCGTTGCTCCGTCCACTCTGATGTCTTGCCAAAAAGTAAGCGAAGTGTGTTCTTGTCTGTCTACTTATCTCTCTACATTCTCACAGAAACATACATCGAGGGATGTCATTGGTCACTCGCTCATCATCCAATCAGCAACGAGTGTAGCTAGCAATCGACAGGAGGAAATCTCTCTCTGACCACTGGCCACTGGCCCCGCCTATGGGTGGCCACTGTTACAGGTACCTTAGCCTCCCTCCCCCTGTCTACTTACGTGGTTTTGCGGCAAACATGCGCGCCTTCGAGGTATCTTTCTCTCTCTCTTCCTAGACTTTGTTGACGTTTAGCCAGCCATCAGTCACGCATGACCGGCGAAATCGCTTAAGGTGATGCCACACGGTGAATGAAAAACAGCAGTTTGTCAAACCAGCAGTTTCCCGAAACCAAGGAAAACGATTTTACGGAAACAGTTTCCCCGTCTGCGATGCCACATGGGCGAACTTGTTTCCGAATAACTTAGCAAAAGTGCGCGACAGTAGCGTCCCTTGATATCTGCAATGGCGGACTCATCAGACGACGAGCTGTTGATGCTTGCAGCAGCATTTCATGTCATCAAAAAAAAGAAGACAAAGCGAAGGTGGTGGGTAAGACCATGGATAAGGAGAAGAGCCGAGCGTGGCGCTTATAATGCACTGATGCGGGAACTGAGTGCTGAGGATGCAGATTCTTACAGCAACTTTGTAAGGATGGACCCGCATCACTTTCAGATGCTGCTCGCGCGCATAGAGCCTTACATCGCGAAGCAGACCACAAATATGCGCGAGTGCATTTCACCTGGCGAAAGGCTTGCTGTGATGCTGAGATTTTTAGCCACAGGTGAGATCTTGGTTTTTTTTATCAGCCAGTTGAAAAAAGTGTCTATATAATCATTAGAAACACTCCTACTTTTGGCTAAAATTAAACTTTCTATAACAAAGATGACAAACGGCTGGTACAATAATGTTTCAAGCTGAAACTAGCTGTAGTGTGTTCAAGTCACCCTGCAGATTCTTTTCAGTGTTCCTCACATTTGTGATTGATGATTTGTGCAAAAGGCTTTGTCCTTGATACTTAAATTCAAAGGGTCAATGTCCTGTAACATTCCGGGGTTTATTTTTTTGCAATTTTAATGGCATCTTTTCAAATATCACATTTCTTATGGTTATATTGTACAGATAAGTACAACATATAATAATATTATCTTTTTGGACAGGAGCAAAAAGAATGGCATCGTCTGACAAAATAAGTTGTTTCAGGAGACAGTTACCAGTCGCTGTGTTTTCTGTATCGTCTGGGGAGAAGTACCCTTGGGAAAATAATTCCAGACACATGTACTGCAATTACTGCTGCTTTGAAAGATCAGTATTTGAAGGCAAGTGATGGTTTTGCTTGTTTAAAAGTTAAATCTTCAAACTTCCTCATTAAACTTGGTTAGTTTTCCCTCTAGTTTCACCCTTGGAACTTATTACTTAATCCTAAAAATATTTCTAAAGACAATTATAGAAATGACTGCATGATTAATCAGTGAAATTTTGGTGTGTGTGTGTGTGTGTGTGTGTGTGTGTGTGTGCGCGCGCGCGTATATTTCATCTTAGGATATGTGTTTTTGTAGGGTGTCAATTTCTCTTCCTTGTTATTTTGTCTGTTTTGTTTTGAACAAACCACTTCATACTAGCACATCAGTGATAAATTCAGACACAATGAGAAAGTTGTGATCCACATTACAAACAGCATAAAGTGCAAATGTCTTTATTTCAGTCAAGGTCAACAAACATTAATTCACTTCAAATATAGAGGTCCTAGTCATTCTTTTCTAGGTGTTGTCTTAAAGCCTTTGACACCAGGTCTTCAATGTCTAGTTGTATAAGCTGCCTTTGTCTAATATCAGGTATTTTTGAAATGTTCCGAATGAGGTTTTTTGCCCAGATGAGTTCAGGGTCCTCTTTTGGCTTATTTTTACTCTTATAATAATCTAGGACGTACTCAGCCAGCTCATCTCCCTGATCTTTTCTTGCTTTTTTTCTGGCCTTATGCCTGCATCTGTACTGTCACTTCTTGACACACAAGGGCTTGAGACTGGTGAAAGTACTGGGTCATCCTCTTTAGCCCCTTCAGAATTTATTTCAGAGATTTCCTCCTCTGTCTGGAATTGGTAGGAAGGATCTTCTCCGCTTAGCTCTTGTTGATTCATCCCTTGTGCTTCCTGCAATGCAGTGCCAAATAATTTGTTATAATGGCTCTGTAAAAGCTACTTTCCTGTTCTTATATGCAATAGTTTAATTCATACTGTTTCATACCTGATCTTTTATTGTTTACAGGTTCCCAATACAACACAAGAATGGGAAGCCATTGCAAGAGGATTTGAAGAAAAATGGAATTTCCCCCATTGTATTGGGGCTATAGATGGGAAACATATTGCAATAAAGGCCCCACCGAGAAGTGGTTCTGTGTACTTTAATTATAAAGACTTCCATTCAGTTGTTTTGCTGGCCGTGGTTGATGCATATTATCGGTTTATTTGGTACGATGTAGGGGCAAATGGAAGAAATAATGATGCAGGGATATTTGCCTGCTCTACACTCGCCAATGCCCTTGAAAGCAAGACCCTGCAAGTTCCTGCACTAAGGGAACTTGCTCATTCACATTTTAAGATGCCTTTTGTACTTGTTGGAGATGAGGCATTCCCATTAAAGGAACACCTTATGAAGCCATATCCCCAGCGAGGACTAGGTGTGCAGGAAAAGATTTTCAACTATCGATTAAGTAGAGCACGACGTGTCTCTGAAAATGCTTTTGGCATATTAGTCAACCGATTCAGAGTGCTGTCTAACACATTAAATCTCCCTCCTGATGTGGCTACTTGTGTAACAGAAAGTTGTGTTGCTCTACATAACTTCCTTAGCTCAAAGAAGGATGTGGCCTATGGGCAAGATATTAAAAAAAGAAATGGAACATGGTTCAGGGACAGCCCTGAAGAAAGAGAGACTTTTTACACGGGTAATCATTCTACTCTTTCTGCAAGAGAAGCGAGAGACAAATTCCGTGACTACTTCTGGGCCCATGGTCAGGTTCAATGGCAGTGGGATCAAATATAAAACTATTTGTAGCAAAGTATCTAGCTAAAAGTCCATGATCTTTAAGTCAGCTCATTTTTCTCCAAAATAAACCTGCTATTGCTCAGAAACATTTCATTCTTTGAATATCATTTCTGTTAAAATAGTTACAATTGACGTGTATTTTGTAATTTTTTTTATAGATCTGATTTTGATAGTTTTCAGCAATTATTCACAATTATACTTTTGATAGGTAGTGACATACAGCCATTTCACTAATTTTCATTTATTTAATATCTGTATAATGATCACATTTTATAAAAAGGTTTTGTTCAAATGAAGTTTTACATTTTATATATGTAGTTTGCAAAATACAGTGTATGCTCATAGATCTGTCTATGATATACAATTGCATATCTGGTCTTTGTGTTTATTTCATGACAAAAGAATTTATTATAGACAAATAATAATGGAGGGTGGTGAAATTCTTAGTAATGTTAGACCTGACAATAACATTTGTTTTTCAAATTTTTCACAGTAGGATAAATTGAACCACCTTAAACAACCTTTGTGACAAGATGTAATAAATTTATTATATGTTACTGTGTGTATATATATATATATACACACATATATCATTCAGCTTACCAAGTTTGAAGATGTTGGTACCATCAGAGACATCACTGGCAGCAGGAATTTCAACTGCTGAAAAAAGGGCCATGATGTGTTATAGACATCACATGCTCCAGCCCCACTTACTTTGCTTTTATTTATTTTTCGCATTTCTCTTGAAAAGGTATTTCTGAGGCTGGCTATCTTTGCTTGGATATGGCCAACTGCAACATAGTAGTACAATCTTATTAAATAAATCTTATTAAATAAATAACTTACTTCATGTGTTTCTCATTTGTGATGACTGATGTATACATGGCTTTGAATGTGGTGTGTTGAATGTTGTGCTTTATGATGTACATCTAATGTTTTATTAAAATAATAATACATATATTTAGCAGTTTTCCAGTACTGTCAAAAATCTGTTCAAAATATGTTCATGTTCAACAGACTGTAATTTCAGTTGCTGATTTTTATTTTTTTAATAACAGCAACAAACAATAATACTAGTAACCCTCTGTCACATTGTGAGCACGTGTGTCGTATCAGCTGAATCTGAATAATAATTCTTTCTATCGACTTCTTGAACTGAACTGATGCTCATTTCACATTAAAACAGTTTCAGAACTAGCGTACCAACGAACAACTTGGAATTTTATAATATGACAACGATACAACGATCGTGTAGAAATTAGGGCATACCTGTGCAAACGATTCCCGTTGTTGACGAGAAAGAAATCTTCAACGATAGCCAAAGACCCGCTTTCAACTGTTTATTCCGATATTTTGGTCTCCTAGGATCCCACAATTCCTGGTGGCTTTGGAATAATTCGATTAAATAGGAGGTATTTTCTTCAGTTAAATTTCCAAGCGGGCCTGTGGCTTTGGTGGCCATTTTGCAAAACCGATTTCAAATATAGAGCAAGTTCTAAAACCGCAAACACCGAGAAAAGCAGTTTCCCCAAACGGTTTCCGAACGCGGCCTGGGGATATGCCACACGGGACTCCGGAAAACCGAGGCTGTTTTAAAAGAAAACAGTGTTTGCCAAACCCCGTGTGGCATAGCCTTTAGAGCCGTCTGCTCCACGCGCCACTTACGCGTTCATACCAAAACATACGCCCCCTTCTTCCTCGCCAAAGGCCTCAGGCTTGTCAACAAGGCGCGCTGGACACTAAGTGGGCCGATTGTTACCTATCCCCTAGAGTTATCTCATGACAAGGAGGACGAGTAGGAAGAATAATGACAGCAAACGACTGATGAAATAAAAAGTCAAGGAAAGTAAAAAGTGAATTGTAACACCGGACAGCACAAAGTGGAGATGTGAAATAGTTCCCATGATATTTTACAAGAAACTCAAATCCATCAAGTGACAGACCAATGTAAGTAAAATTAACTGGCGTTAACGTTGATTTTACAGTCTGTCCGTCCGTAGATCGTGATCATGCTGATGGTGACATCCTCTCCCAGATTTACCCACCAAAAAGGTGATGTGTCGGTTGCCGCGGTGTGGATACAGTTGGGCGGATTAGTGTTGAATACTGTATTTGTGTTTCCATTTATTGCTGCTGAGCAGGCGTTAGAGCTGCTGAGCACTGAGCTTGTGCCACATGGTTTATTTTGTGCCACGTTTTCTAAATATAAACATAGTAAGATATTATCATGACTGTGAAATAAAAAGCATTAAAAAAAAAGTTCAAAAACATAATCTTTTAGCTTTATGATTATAAACATTAATCAAGGTATGCTCTAATAAACACCAAAATCGTTGTAAACTCGAATGAACTTAATAAGTCTGAAAACATTAATCAGAAATGATAATGATAATTAGCATGATCTTTATAATCAGCAACACTTAGTTAATGAGTCTTAATAAGACTATATCTTCCTGTTTTTTCTTCACTTATTTGTGTGAATTATGTGTGAAGGGGTATCTAGCAGTTGGCGGACAGTTTGCTACAATAGTATATTGGACCTGTCAGACGTATGTGATAGCAGCTAAATCATTGTTAGTTTTTTTTAACGAATTACTATTTGCAAACAAGAACCATTTCGCGATAAACTAAGTACTTGAGAAAGTTTGCTGGCGAAAATGGATTAGGAATATTGTGAGTTTAATTTTAAGCAGACTTTTAAATACGACTGTCTTTATTCTAAGCCTGAGTGATTTTTCAGTCTATTTGTAAGTTTAACTTTGTTGTCACTAACACGTAAATCACTACACTACTTAGAGACCTTAGAACATTTCATAAAACATCATGTCTGCACGTACACACGGCGTAAAATGTCATTTCCTTTGAAGATCATACTTATCATGGGTCAGCCTGTTATCTTTTTGTTAGACCTGAGTAACACAATAACCAGCTAAGGTTCCAAGGTCTTACCACCAACAGTTACATTTAAAAAATCTTTTAAAACGTCGAATGCAGTCCCTGAGAATAAACAAGACATTGTGACCAAACTGCGGGGAGATGGGTCGGGACTAAGCAGCCCGAGGGTAATGGTGACAAGTTGCTGGCTCACTTCACTCCCGACGTTCACCCTGTCACACCCTCTCGCTTGAGTTTCGCACGTCCCCAGGCAACAAACGATGGTGGCAAGGATGAAGTTAATCAGTTGCCCCAGGCAACGAACAACAGCGGGGACGAAGACTGTATGGCGACAGTTTTCCGGCACCGGCTTCAGACGACCAAGAATTCCAGGGGCACATAGACGATGTGTTCTACCTCCAGCATTTTGCCCCAGGCAAAGGATGGCAGTGTTGCAGGTACCGGTATTCCAACGCTGCTTACCCTTCTTCTCTTCTGCGAGGACGGCGACCCTTTCTTACACTTTGATGCCACAGCCTGCAAGTGCCAGTCAGTAGCGCTGCACGTTCCTGGAACGGACCCCCCTCCTCTTCTGCAGTCTTACTGGTTACAGCTTTTACGGCGCTCAGAGAGTCCCTGCTCGAGTAATGGGAAAAGGCCCTGACTACACATCTACCCTAAAGTATGTACCCATCTAGCCACGTGACCCCCAGAAGCAAATCTATCCTGCCCTGACGCTATCAAGATGCTACTAAAGAAACTACAGTCTACCGCGCTATACTTCTGAAATCCTAAGACCTACCCCCAATCCAGAGACCTAGGTCGCCCCCATCCACCACCGCGGCCTGTCAAGTCGTGAAAACGGAGAGAAAGGACTCACTTTGCTGACTGCTTCCACTAACCGCTGTCCCCTATAATTACCCAACCCGACTTCAGCCATGTTGTTCTGGCCTTGAACCAGGCAGATTCATGACAGACAAAGGTTATGCTGTCAAATAGACATTTATATCTGGGTAGCTGTCATGTGGTTTGCCTAAGACTAAGAGTACTGACTTAAAGGTCTACTTACACTTAAGTAAATAAAACATAAAGAAGAAAGTTTAGGAAATGTACTCGCAAATGTACTCTCGCATGTGTGTATTCTGGGCAACACACAGCAGCAATATTTGTGTAAAGACACAGAACAAAAGGACCTGCATACATACACAGTCCGCCATTACCTTCAAGTCACGGATCTTTTTACTTCCTTGTCCCTGACATGTCAAAAATATCCTCTTTACAAAGGACCCGTTGGAGCGATAAGCCTTTGTTGTCCGATGTACAGACTACGACTTGGAAACATGGCTTGAAAAACCATAAAACTGTTTGTTCCACACATTGCAGTAGCGAGATTTCTTCTGACACATTAAAAAAATTTTTTTTTGAACATTATACGTGCGCGCGCGCGTGTGTGTATATATATATATATCTATGTATATATGAGTGCGCGCGCACTTTACGTGTTCATATAAATGTGTGTTGACTAAGGCCTGGGGCTAAAACAACGTGTTGAACAAGTTTTCATGTTGGTAGTAGGATGATGAATGAGTGAACGCCGTTGTTTACTTGCGTATAAATAAACTTTCACAGGGAAATACGACATTCACTTCCCAACGAAATGATTTTATTGCCTCAAACATTCAGATGACTTCCTGGTATTGTGAGGACAAACACGTTGATTGTGATTATTCAGCTAAATAATACTAAGACTAATATAAGACTAACCGCACTATACTTCGTCCATTTTCAACTCTAATTTTAAATGGTTTGTGTTGTATCGGTGTCAGTTTATTTGCCACTTAGAATGCAAATACAAATTCTCTCATCAGAAATGATGTTTACGACGCAGTAACTACGATTGTGAACTATGACTACAGCAATTACTGTTTCGCCTGGGAATGAGAAAACTTTCCAAATTATAATTTAGCATGATTTGTCCGTTGCATATTTTGCTGTTCTTTGGCTGATTAAAGGTAGAAATCCGTTAATCTACTTTCTGAGTTACTGGCCTTCATTACTTACTTTCATAACCTCATCACAAGTCAACGCGTTTTGTCATCCATCACAAGTCAACGCGTTTTGTCATCCCGACACAGGTAAAGCCACACATTCTTCGAAGCTGAAAGCAAACTTGTTTCTCTAAATTAAATTCAATGTTAAGGCGGATAATTTTTGTGAGCGAAATAAGGAACTGTAGTTTTGAAAGTCAGCATTAGAAATTAGGAAGGACAATGATAAGATGTTTCAATGCTTCTCATACATGGTGTGTTAGATTCGTTGTAATTTCAAAATTATTATAGGTACTCTCAAACAAACGTCAGCTAAAAATAGAAAAAAAAATTAAAACTAGTCATTTGACGACTTTATTTAGAAGTATTTGTAAGAATAGGTGCAAGTTTCAATGCAGGTGGTAAGAGGCGTATTTGAAGCGAAAGAAAAAGAAGGTGATTAAAGCAGTTCCCTTTGTAATCTATAGATAACAATGACAGTGCCATCAGAGAGAATTCACTTTCACCACTTACCAGATAAAATGTGACCAATGAAACCTGTCCTGAAGGAAATTTCAAACCACTCACAAAGACATTTAATGCTTTTTTTTTTTAACTCAGTCACTGCCACAAAGTTAGTCTGTAGTCTTCGTGTCTGTGCAGCCCTGTGCTTTAATTGGTGAGCTAGACTTATCCATAAAAGTACAAGTGTATAAGGTAGTTTATAGCAAATACAAAGAAGAATGTTTCAAGTCATCTTTTGATTTTCCTTTTGCGTCTACGTTGATGCTGTGGCCAATGCTTTGGTAGTCAGTTGTAGTAACAGAAAAAGAGACGGAAAAATTTACAGGAACTATCCATCTCAATCCGGTTAGGCGAGGGGACATGATTCTCTGTTCATTCTCATTATTCGTCTGCTAACGCAGTATCTGACCAAAATGTATACATTCCACTGTCGGTAATAGTAAAGGCAAATGAAGATATGTACATAACGCGTAGATTGTTTTTAGCATTAATGCCTAAAGTATTCTGAGTAATATACAAAGTCACTGCGTCAAATATGAAAAAAATTTTCTACTTCTTGATATGAACAGTGTCTGGTTATATTCTGTACTATTTTTGGGAGTACAAATAAATGAAGTCGTTTATTGAAATTCATATGATTTAATAAATAATATGAACAATAGAGAGCCAGTAATGTGAACACAAATAAAAGGCGGCGACGTTTCCAATAAATATATAACGACTTTATAAACAAAGAAATATTTTAAAATAGTATTTCTCTTTCGATGTACTAAACGAACACGGAATTTTTTTTTTGACTCACTTATTTACAAACAACGTTAATGTAATGTATAAAAATATTTTGTTCGTACTGACATGTCACATCAGTTTTCACTTAAATACTGAACTGTTAATTGTTTATTTTGTACGCCTTGGTCTTTGTTATTGGTTTGTAAATCCTAACCACACACACACGTATAAAAAACAATGTGGATACATGTACAGGCCTTACCCTCACATAATTTTCTTAGCCTGCTTTCCTCACACTGTTCAAGCATAGCAGATCGGCCCTTTCATGATATTTTTCACCTGTCTGGATCATTGATGAGGATTTTAACCGGTTCGGTTTCTTCATTTAAGTGACTTCTAGAGCTAAACTTACCAACTAATGATTGGTAAAGCTCAGTAAAAAATACTGGTTTAGCCCCACTGGATAATATCCCATTAGGTTCCAGGATACACGCCGACAAGCATCACCAAGAACAGAAACAACAGCAAGAGACGCCAGGACTGTACGTGGATGCGTGTACGATCTGGTCTTCAATAAGTGGAGGCAATGAAGCGCATGTTAATTAGGGGAGTTTGAGTATCACATCACGATTTCGACCTCTTGGTGATGTTGAAGACGTGTTTCTCGAGAACGAAAGGGGGTTATTTGACTGTATTCACAAATATTAATTATTCAGAAAATTAAAAGTTATATCCAAACGCTTGCTCAACACAGGAACAAACATTCTGAATTTTATCTACCAATGTGGCATCTGCTATTCCCATGAAAAATATGTCCATTTGAAAACAAGACAAATGTTCCTCTTGACTGGCATTTTTTTTTTAAATATCTGCTGTGCCACAATATAAGAAACATATTGTAACATTTGTTTGCTCTAATGTTTTTGTGTGTTAGTAGTAAATTAATAATTTAATTCAAAATTATAGTGTAGTTTGTGAGGTGAGCATCAAGCTAAATACTTTCAACATCTTTCTTATTCCAAAATACGACAATGCTTTAGTCACAGACACAGCGAAGTAAACAACTGGTCACGTGTTCTGATAAACACTATGCTGGCGCTTGTACTCTTGTGCAGCCTTGTAGCAGTAGCGGTACTGATCCTGTTGCAAATACAGATAATAAAGTATGTTTGTTTTCATTCTTCAACTAACTAATCCACCCTTGCCTACATCAGAAAAGTTCATTCTTCCGACACAAAATTAATTGTGGAAATGCTTGCTTTAAATAAGGTGAGCTAGCAATATCGTTTTTGTTTCCTTTGATGAGTCATGTCTTAAAAGTTGCTCTGTTGTGTTAACGGTTAGCATTCTCATAAAAGACAATTCTACGTATACATCTTTTAACACAAACGAGTTGATGTCACCAAACACACACACTACCTCTGTAGTGATGGCCTGTGGTCTGACTCTTTGAAAATGTCGTACAGGCAGGTAGACATCTATCTCCTGGTCATGTCGAGCCCGGTTGATGATGTCATACAGTACACAGAACATCCCGCTCTTCGTCACTCCGTCACTGAAATGTAACAACCCATTATATGACACTCTGATGTTTTAGTTAAAATGACCTTTGTCTAATATATGAATACCTTTCTGTATGGGTATGCATTCCTTAATAGTCAAAACACATTCATTCCGGATTCTACATATCATTTCATATCTTTCTTTAAGCGTCTGAAAAAATAAACTTATTTAGTATAAAGAACATTCAGATGCAGTAAGGTGTAGGCTAATTTGCAGTAACAATTAAATTAAATAACAGTGACAATAAAGCAAACACATAATTATTTCGTAATAAAAAGTAATGAGAACTGACATGCACTGCACTACTACAGGTGAGGCTTCCTCTTCAACATCCCATGATTCAAGAATGTCTATTAGTTGAAGAATGTCAGAGATGCTTTCTGGGACGACACCTGCCCAGTCATCATAGTACAGAACACGGACCTCTCTGGAGGTGGAGGTCTTTATTCAGAGAAAATAAATAAAGCTTAATTAAATTAAAGAAATAGCTTTCAAATTTACGCAGAGTGAGTATAATGGTATTACAAACTAAAATTGTAAAACTGTACAGAGTTATTAAGAGAAATCAATCTATAAAGACACCGATGATTTTAACAATAACAGTTAAAGTCATCCAATACAATTATCCAATAAATTAAAGATTTTAAATTTGTAATTAATGAAAACATGTTTATATGTTCATGAACATTGCAAGCAGTATTTTGACTAATTCATTCTAAAAAGGTCATAATGCTCAGTTGTGATTAGAAAGAACTGCATTATTAGCGGTACTGAACGTGCACCTTAGTGGCAAGGGAGAGGTGAAAGCAGGTGATATGATCTCCAAGTACAGAAGTAGATGTTAGAGTGATGGTGTGTTGCCCAGTTTTCAGTACTCCCTTTTTAACTTGAGGCCAGTAACTGCAGTAATTCTGAAACAGGAAAGATTGATAGGTATTGTTAAAAGTATGCTTTGACAAGTGGCAAGTCAAGCATCAACGCCAAAAACTATTTAGATAATGAGGCTCATTACCTTTACTGATTTACTCTGGTTCTTGTGTCCAAGAGATACAATGGTATTGACGTCCCATCCATCAACCAGACGCCACATGTCCACCACGGTGTCCGGCAAAGGGAGCTGAGTCAGAATCAGCCCTTGTCTCTTCCTAAACGACTAAATGAGAGATAATACACACTCTAATAATTTAAAACAACTATGTGTAGCTACTTCAAGGAATAATCATCATAAAATACTGCATTTAACTTAGGCTTATGGACACTGTAGGTTAGTAGCGATGAATGGCACTCATCAATGAGTCTAAAAATCAATAAAATAGAGGAGCTCTAGCCGATAAAGGAGAATTCAAATTAATAAAACGAAATGAGCAAAAACGAAAAATACGATTACGCCTACCACTTGCGTTTTAAAACTGCATACCCCACCTTCTTTTTTTTAAAAGAGTGAATATATTTGGTTAACATTACATACGAATATTACACACCGACATATGGACGGCGTTGATGTACTGATTTCTCCCAGGCACAGTGTCCATGAGATACACCAGGTGACTGTCGTCTGGAAGTGCAGAAAGATTGTTAACAATTAATCACAGAATTATCTGCCAAAATTCTCATGCAATATAAAATAAAGTTGGAAAAGCATTAAGTCATATCACAAAAAGCACAGCTGATAGAGGGGACAGTCATGGATCTTATTCAACAAAAATTAATGATAACAAAACCCATTTCACCTGGCAGTGACTCTGTCGTTCGGTTTTTGAGAAAATTCTCGGTAGACTCAGCGATTGTATGTCTTGGTTTAGGCACAAACTGTCCCATTTGTTTTAAGACCTGTAAAGGAAAACATGAAATCTTATATTAGGCTTTGTGGAAGAAAACTCTCTATTTTCTCGTTACGTGCTTTTCTGATAAACGCTGCTTTGATAAGCAGATTCATTTTGTGGTCAGTATGTGGGAGGCTACAAGGTAAAGAGGATCAGGGCTTTACAAATAAAAGCTCTAATAAAGGGTTCAGACATGTTTACTGACCATGAATTCCTTGTCTATGCGAGATTTATGGCTTTTGATTTTGTCGGGAAACACGAGGTCGAACTGGTCAAAGGTCATTCTGGTTGCACGGCTGGTATGTTCCTCGAGGATGACTTCATAGAGGAACTTATACTGTTCCTGTCAACAGTTCAACGTTTATAATTATATCTACATATTACCACGATTGTTTTACAGGGCATTCTCTGTGACTTTAAGACCCTGCGAGGGTCTTTTAAATCTATAAACAGTTAGAAACTATGGATACACAACACCAGAGGGCGCCTTACTTCAGTCTGGACCATGAGTGTTCTGTCTTCACGTAACACAGTAACATAAGAGACTCATACAAGCTACACGATTTCAGCTTCATTGATGTGCATAAAAAACGACTTGATTCAAAGAGAAGTTTTGAGTTTGACGAAGTTACTTCAACATTTGCCCGCTGTTACCGAAGTAATAATTTTAGATAGTGGGTAGCAGAAACAAAGCAAACCGAGGCGTAACTTGCCTACTTAATTCTCGAAAGAGTCCGGCACGGCCTTTATGTGTCTGGCTCTTTCAACTTTAACTTTAGTTGGTCGAGAGGAGAAAGTAAACGCAACCGTTGATGCATGCAGCCAGCAAACAGTCGCCTTCATAAAAACAACTTACAGCTACCCGTTACGCGTTCTCTTTACAAAAGGTGCGCCGTGTAGTAGATGACTCGTTTACATGTACCTGTGATTAGTCCGCTAGCTTCAAAAGAACGCGCGCTGAAACTTTAAGGGGAGAAAAGTCGGTAAATGCTTTAAGAATGCGCGCAAGAGTTATTTCCCTTGGACCACAATGTTCCAGGTGTTAGGCTGACAACACACACACATAAAGAAAAACATGAAAACAGGGCATTCTCTGTGACATGTTTAAGATCATGCGAGGGTCTTTTAAATCTATAAAAAGATCCAAAATTTTGATACACAACACCAGAGGGCGCCTTACTTCAGTCTGGACCATGAGTGTTCTGTCTTCACGTAGTCTGCTGACGATGTCCTTGACGTTCACTTCACGATCATGTGACCTCAGGTCAGAGGCGATGTCTAAGGCGATGTATGTACCTGTGCGTCCAACGCCAGCGCTGGGTGACAAGACGATTTCAATTACAGTGTAACACAATAACATATGAGACTCATACAAGCTACACGATTTCAGCTTCATTGATGTGCATAAAAAACGACTTAAAAAAAGAGAAGTTTTGAGTTTGACGAAGTTACTTCAGCATTTGTCCGCTGTTACCGAAGTAATAATTTGAGATAGTGGGTAGCAGAAACAAAGCAAAGCGAGGCGTAACTTGCCTACTTAAATCTTGAAAGAGTCTGGCACGGCCTTTCTGTGTCTGGCTCTTTCACCTTTAACTTTAATTACCTGGTCGAGAGGAGAAAGTAAACGCAACAGCTGCTGCATGCAGCCAGCAAGCAGTCGCCTTCATAAAAACAACCTACAGCTACCCGTTACGCGTTCTCTTTACAAAGTGTGCGCGAGCGTGTGCCGTGTGGTAGATGACCCAATTACATATATCTGTGATTAGTCCGCTAGCTTCAAAAGATCGCGCACTGAAACTTTAAGGGGAGGGAAGTCGTTTCAGAATGGGCGTAAGAGTTTTTCCCCTTGGACCACAGTGTTCCAGGTGTTAGGCTGGCGGAAAAAAAAGACATGAAAATCAACTCTACCGCGTCTGAGCTGTCGATGTCCCAGTTAGACACACTCTTTTACAAGAAAAAGAAAAAGAACATACTTTCGTAGTGCCTAAAGATTTTTAGTGTCTAAAATTAAAAGGTACAAAATTTTACTTGTTATGGATTAAGCTTGGCTAACAATACCGTAAAAAAGAGCTTTTTTTTCTTAACTCACCTTTAGCACTTACTGCGTTCAAATATCTTGTATGACAAAAAGCGGAATGTCGGAAGGGTAACTGTTTTGCCATCAGCTGGCGTTAAATCTGGCCCTATTAACATGCCTATATACTCATACACAGGTGCACTCCCAATTCATTATTGCGGTCTACTACAGAAAATGTTATTTGCGTACGTAGAGGCTTATCTTACCTGCAGTGCACGACAGGTATGGCACCTTGTGCACGAGCCTTGACGTAGCGCCAAAAACTGACGAGCGAGCAGGTGGACGGCACACCGTGGTCAGGCCAGACCATGTAGTGATACTGAGATACCGTCCGCTGATCACCGCCCTACGAGACACGACATATAGTGATACTGAGATATTGTCTGCTGATTCCTGCCTGCGAGACATGACATGTAGTGATACTGAGATACCGTCCGCTGATCACCGCCCTACGAGACATGACATGTAGTGATACTAAGACACCGTTCGCTGACCCGCACCCTACGATGACAGGTAGGTATACCACGAAAACGGTCGTTGTACAGGGCAAGACGAGACTGTCATAAGGTGGTCCAGAAATACTGTCCGAACATAACCACCTGATGACATACGACACGCAGACGTGACATACCAGTCACTGATATCAGCCTTCATGACACATCGAGTACCAATAGTAAGATACGTGACGTGGGTAAGAGTTCAATCTATTCATTCTATTGTATAAAGTGATGCTCTATGAGTCTTTGTGTTTCTCTTTGTGACTGCATGTAGATACTACAAAAGTGTCAAAGACATAAAAGGGCAACGATTTCAAGTGCACGACACAAACTGTTTTTTTCTTCAACAAACATTTCTACCTGTTTGGACTCCAGCACAAAGTAGCGGACGACAAAATCTGCCCTGCTGTCTGTTTTGAGGGCAGTCACGGTCACGTGACCATAAGTCTTTGTTGTGCCGACTGACGGCCAGTACTCCTCACACTTGTCCTGAGGGATTAGCAGTAAGAACAAAAGCTAGAATTTGAAAACAATGTTCTGGGATTCTCTTTTACTGCTTTCAGTGAAGAGATGTTTAATACATGTCTCCATTAACGGTATACAACTGAAGATAATATGTAGGGCATTGCTCACGTCAACAATTGATGATCTTTAAATCAACAACTATTAAGTTAACCGCAGCTGTACTAGTACTTTCCCGAATACGATCTAAATGATACAGTCTGCAGACCCAACTGTAGTCTGATGATGCACATGAACCAACCAACCAAGTACAACAGCAAAAAGGATTCTACACCTTTCCACCCTCCCTGAGGTTAGTCAGCATAACTATTTGAGTGGCGTTCTCCTGCCACACCATCCACCACAGATCATCTACTGTGTTGTAGCGTGGACCTGAAGTCAGAAGTAAAATCAGTCAACTCAAACATGGCTCCTAGCAGTTAAAAACAGAGACATGGTATAAAATAGAAGAAAATAAGTGTAGATTTTATGGTTACACTTCGCACTGATATTTATAAATAAATACTTTACACAACAACACACAATAGCGCACACAAAGAACGTTAATAACAGATTTTTTCAGCATGTATGTCCTTGTTTTATTATGATGCATTTCTCGTTGATAGTGAGAGCACCTTTCAATATTTTAATATTAGATTGAAGAAGACTGTCTATGCGTTTAGTTACAGGTGTAGAAGAAAAATTCCAATAGCAATGCCACTTTCCGTTCTTATCTGGAATTGCCTTTGTGGAGAAATAAAGTTGTATTGTATTTCAAAAGTAAAACGCCAGACGAAATCTGTTTTACAGAGAGCTTTAATATTTTTTTCCTTTCATTGTAATGTAGAAGTTTTTCTTTGTGTATTTAGCCTATTTTATGTACAACGAAGTTTAAATACAACAATTTTAAATCCAGAGGAATTTCACTGAAGACTATTTTTCTCAATTGTCATGTAGAAGGTTTTCTTTATATATTTAGACTATTTTATGTATTTTATGTTTACCTTGTGTGGCGATGTATGCTTTCTCCTTTTGGAATCCCTGAAAGTAAAAATTAATATTTAGTTCCATACATTACAAAGTTTTTAGCATAAACTTTGAAATTATTACATAAACTTTTTCTAGGTGTAGAAAACATTACAAGTTTGTGCCTCCTTTCATATAAAGGCACTTCTATGACTACTTGCCTTAATGTAACTTGCGTTGATGTAATCTGTGTCGATGTCTCCCTTTGGTCGACGAAGAACAACTCGGGAATGGTCATCTTATAAGACAAAAAAATCAATATAACAAAAGAAACAACCGTTATGATTATCAAGTGGGTGTGTTTGGTTTTCTTAGCTTGAAGGCAGCCTTTACAGAAGATTAGTTAACACTTTACACTTTACACTTTAAAGACTATAACTTGGTTCCACATAAGTCAATAATAGTCGATCAGATAAAAATAAAATCACGGAGTAGCTAGAAATAGTAGGCCAGTCACTTACAAGCACACAACGCCTTGAAACGATTTTTGTTCAAGTTCTCTGGTTGCAGACCAACCTCATGAGGATGTTGCATGTCTTTGCGAAATTCCTGAAAGGGAACATACAGGTGGGTGTTAGAGTATTTCATAAAAGATACGATTAGACAATTCGGTGATATAATAGCTTTTATGACGATGAGAATAACGATTAAAAGGTGTACAGCTGATTGTGTGCTGTTTGGCTCTGCTAATTATCTTTTTTGTTTTCTCTCTACAGTTTAAACACTTTTTTCGAAGTATTTACCGCAAACTCCACCCCTAGTTTTCCTGATGTCAGACTGGCCAGCAAGGACTGTTGAAGGCCATCGAGTACTGACGAGGGCCCCAGTGACCGGTAGCAGGCGTAGATGTCCTCCGTGTTGTAGATCCTCTCCTCTTCCTCGCCTGTAGGATCCGTAGGCTGCCCATCTTTATTTGAAAAAATGTTTGACTGACTGTCATTGCAATTAATGGGAACAATAGTCTTCAGGTCGATGTTCTCATAGATTCTTCTGTCGTCTTTTCTCTCCGTCGTTGCTAGAGAAATATGACTTGTTGCAGGCAATTTTTCTTTTCTTTGATTTCGACCTTTGGCGGACAAAATACAAGTTCCTTCTATCAGATCTGCAGCTGAAGAACTTTCACCAGGATCAAATGTGTTTCTAGAAATCATTGCGAGGACTGACTGACCATTGGTCTGAGTATCTTCACGCATATTGCCGTAAACGTTGTGGTCCCGGGCCTCGTATTTGTCCCCAGGTTTGAAGTAGGTCTGTGGCTTGACGGTTGCTATAGGCTTGTTTCCTGTAAAATATGCATGCGGCATCAAGCAGACGCCACTAAACCGCTATTTTAGTGTATAACAGCAACGAAGTTTTAAAAGTAGAGAATTAAGAAAGAGTTTTGTGTCTTTTTGGTAACTGTGAGTAGTATAATTTAATTGTTAAACGCTCATCAACAGTTTTTCTTTACCAAAATGAAAGACGTTTAAGAACACCTTTATTAATCACTTTGAGATGTTAGGTTATTAGAGACAGAAAAATAGACACAATGAATTCATTTATTAAAAATTCAAAGTTAAGCCGAATACTTCTGCTTGGAAGAAACATGGGAGTAAGAAATAACAAGAAGGTATGAGTCATTTGTTCTTACCTTCTTTTGCGCTGACATCTGTCGTACTTTCTGAGACTGTCACTTTACTTTCTAGTTTCTCGTTTTTTCCTCTCATTAGTTCGGATTGCATTCCATTTGTTTGCTGCTTTCGCCTGTTAATGAAGAGTGAATAAAGTAAAAACAAAACGAAGTTTGCATGCCCAAACTTTAGTTCTTGATTCTCAAAAGAAATGGTAAATAAAAGTCAATCGTATGTCGAACGCGAAAGCAGCCACAAGACTGTAAGTGGCACGTGGTCCGTAAGACATTTTTTGCTGTTCAACTGAATTATTTTTAATGGGCATTTTTTGCAGACGGGGTATTGCAATAAAAAGTAAAGATTGTACTTGTACTGTGCAATCCAATTTGTCAAGTGCATGTACAACTTATTTGTAAGTTCTCCTCATATCTATGTGTGGTTTGTAGCTTGGTAGAAATAACAACTGATTTACTTTCCCTCTCGTGTTTGACACTAATCATAAAAATTATTATGAATGAGCAATTATAACCCTTAAAGATTATTAAAGTTTGACCTTATTACGCAATAGTGTCGGAAAGCATTAAAGTGGATTCCTCAAAATATTTACATTAATGTTACATGAATAAACGCTTAAATCTAAATTGCTTCTTTGCATCATCAGAAATATTTCACAAACGTTTACTTTCAGAACTATTTTATGGAAACATTCCTGAAAAAAAAGAAATTTCTTGCTTTCTGCCAAGTCCAGAAAACCTAAATGTTTTTACACATCGCCAAGAATATGCCTTTATAATCCAAAACATTGTATTTGTGTAAAATATCATTTTTATTATAATTGTTCTATTTTATGA
Organism: Marisa cornuarietis; assembly: GCA_004794655.1. Classification (NCBI taxonomy): domain Eukaryota; kingdom Metazoa; phylum Mollusca; class Gastropoda; order Architaenioglossa; family Ampullariidae; genus Marisa; species Marisa cornuarietis. The sequence goes on from SMMW01000651.1 coordinate 5,891,499, forward strand.
TTTTGTTACCTTAGACACACCACAGTGATCACTACGACTGCGACAACAACAACAACAGCTAAAACACTTCCAACAACAGCACCGACAAGAGCACTGCTTGAGTTGGGCTGATCTGACGTTATCTGCTCTGAAATAAAATACAGCCTTAAATGTCATATTTAACTCTTTTATTGAATTCATTCTACTTATGATAATAACAATAGTTACAGATCAGGGGTAGTAAATGGTAATTATAGATATTACGATTAGAGTTGAGGAAGAAAGGCAAGTTAAAGGGCGAGCTGGGCTTAAAGGATAGGGTAACTAAAACAAGTCTATTGACATCTTTTTCAGAAACTATTGCAAATTTTCATGCATCTCGCAGATAGCACAGCTATAAAACAAGGTGGCACTGACAGTATCGCGGCATCGCTCGACAATTTTCTCTCCAAATGTGGCCAAGAAGAATCCCAGACACTTAATCCCCAACACTTAATCCCCAACACTTAATCCCCAGACACTTAATCCTCAAAATGAAATTTCAATTCAAAACACAAACATGGCGGCCTTGGGCACAAAGTAAAGGTCTTCCTTTGCTACCTGAATTTCGGTCGGGCATGATTAGTAAACTATTATTTACACCTAACTTGATATTCACTTACCTCTACCTCGTATGAAAATCATCAACATTTCAGGAGGCTAACATAGTCGAAATATGAATAGTCTTACGTCACCCAGGTTACAGTAAATGAGAAGTCATAATAGTATACACATTTAGCCTTGTTTATGTACTTTATGATGTCATCGTACAAACAGGCGCAAGAATCTTTGTCTTTGTTTGCTTGTATGTGTGTGACAGCGTACGAGTGCACACATGTGTGTCCACGAATTTATGTTCAAAAGGTAAGTGAATTATATGTTCCTATCTCTCAGAGGACTGGCTAGGTCTAGTTTTAAAGTGATTCATATATGTACAACAGTTTGCTACTTATAAGTTATTTACACTTACCTATCATTATGCCACGTAACTTACCGAGACAAAGATCGCCTGTGAAGCCCTCCAAGCAGCCTAAAGGGCACGTGCCGTTAGTAGGATCACATATGGTGTTGTTGAGACAGTGTCCACACAACTGACTGCAGCTCTTTCCGTAGTATCCAGCAGCACATTCTGTGAACACAATTTTTTTTGTCTTTCCAAACATCATAATTACCAAAGCAACGTCGTATCTCTTCCCTAGATATCAACAGCTTAGAAATAACTGACATTGTTACCCCTTCCCCCAGGTCTGTCAGCAGTCGGTTACAATCATCACAACAGTGCAATAATGTTTGATAACAGAACCACTAACATAATTTGCTACATAATATTTTGTTGATCCTTTGAACTTTTCTGCCGCGTTAACACTAACTGATGAATCCAGATTATTATCAAAGAAAATGTTTATGTATACCAGGATCTCTCTCTCTCTCTCTCTCTCTGTAATATATGGACAAATCAGCAGACCTTTGCATAAAGGTGCCTTGAAACCTTCTTTACACTTTCCACAGCTGCCGTTCACTTTATCACAGTTAGAGCCGAGACAGTTACCACAAGTCTGTGTGCAGTTGATGCCAAACCAGCCGTCAGCACAGTCTGTAAACATTACAGCAGTCAGAGTGACCAGAGTATTGCATTAAAAGTCTTCTGGAGTTCAAATGACTGCAGAGAAACATTACAGAACTTCATTTTCCATAGTGAACAGTCACTTCTATTATCGAGATAAATTCACAATAAAAGTAAAAATTAAGAAACCAATTTCATCAGCAATGTAATCTTCTTTGTACCAGAGAATTAGTACGAATAGAAAATAAGACACTTTAGAAAACTGAATATGACAATATTTAAAACAGCATTTTAAAGTGAAGGTAAACGCGTCATTTTACAACTGTAGAGAAGTGAGATGCTAAAACCATTACTTATCTCGGCGCCAGATTTTTTGGAGACGGTCCCCATCTTTTCTCCCTCGCTACCTATCTTCCCCAACCCTCTAGGCCAGTCTAGGGAGTCAGGAACCTACTCCACAGCTGGTCAACTGGGAGGAACGGGTTTCAAACTGGTTGTAAGCTTGCCTCAGTCGGGTTTGGAGGCTGCTGACAACTAGACCATCCGCTCCAACATGTTTATTATATGCATAAACATTTCTAGTTCCGATCCATAGCTGAGTGGTTGCATTAGTCAAAAATAAGAAATACCTGCCTTTACACTGCGGCAGCTGGAAACCTGTCTTGCACGACATACAACTGCCATTAAGCTTGTCACAGGCAGAATCACACTGACCGCAGACTTCTGTACATTTGTCTCCATACCAACCGTCGACACACACTGGGGAGTGAAAGGTTTGATATGTTTTCAGAAACGTTTTGATGGGACTGCTCCGGCAAAAGCATATATAATATTACATAATACATTGAAATATTATACAGGTAATAAAATGTAAAATACAGTACAATTAAATCAAAAAGTAAACTAGAATACAATTTCGTACACTACAGAAAATTTCAGCGAACCTACAAAACATTATGAACAGTAGGTCAGCATGGTACATTTCAGGGCAGGGGAACTTTTGAAAGAAAAAAGGGACATACCTACTACGATTTTTTTCTATATTCCTTTCTTCAACACCCACTGACATGGACACGCGCAAACGCACACACGCGACGCTTGGACACTCATGTCTTTATTCTTAGCCAACAATTTGCAGAGTTGAATGTCAGCATATTAGAAGTAAAATCATAGAGGTATTGAGAAACAAACTAAAGATATTTTTTACAATATATTTAAATGTACATGCAGGCGAGATTTACCTACCCCACACCTGCACCTCACAAATGTTTATCGTACGCGTGTTCTGGTCACAGTCTCTGGTGATGTTGACTACTCGCCCACTACGACCAACTGTGATGTCGTATTTATCGTTGTTCCACCCGCTTGTGTCAGTAAATCTTTTGACGACGTCTCCATCAAGGGAAACGTTAACGCAAATCATTCTCTCTATATCTGAAATAAGAAAAAACGAAATTTAAGTTTAGAGAACAGAAGTAAATATGTAATCCAGAAAAATTACATGGTTTTAGTTAAAAATAATTAAAATTGCATAGCAGACATTTTCTTCGTGTAGTTTAAATTAATTGTATTGAACGTGAGAGTTGCGGGGGGCATTTTTTTACAGCAAAGAACTTAAATACGTTGAAGCATAAACTATATGCTATTATTATTTACAATAATACAGTTTGTCATACAATAATTATAACTAAGCACACAAAAGCTCACTTTCTAAATGTTACGGCAAGAGTTGTTCTTTTAAACTCCATATCGTGGTGGTTTCAAGAAGAAGCTAGCTGAACCCCTGTACCCCTCCTAACGCAGAGCCATGCATTAAAATATATTCTCACTGTCTCAGTCGTTAGTAGGTGTGCGTGTGCGTGTGCGTGTGCGTGTGTGCGTGTGTGTGTGTGTGTGTGTGTGTGTGTGTGTGTGTGCGATTGCATTGAAGCAGAAATCCCGAGACAAAATCTTTGTGATTCTTCCTTTTTAACATTTGTCAAAATGAAAGATGGCCTCTTCTTTAGCTTGTTAGAATGTTAGTAATCAGAAATATGTGACCATTAACTTTACGCTGAAGCGAGATATTTTGTGAGCTACGAGAGCAATGTAAGCACGAAGAACAAACAGTTCGCTAAATCAACAACAGGTTCCTGCCCTCGGCCCGACTACACAGGGCCCGGGTGTAAAACGCCGAGTGATGTGTACCTGCGTGCCTTTGAAAGCAAGTCCACGTGTTCATCCTACCTCTTATTCGACAACACTGTGTTTGTCACCTGTACCGGATATCGCTATGTGCTGTGTGGTGCCTCTGTTTACGTTAAGCGATGTCCCCTTCATGGATCCCCAGAGTGCAGGCGCGTGAGGACCGTGTCAACCACGCGGGAGTCTCCCTTTCCAAGGGATTCACCTTGCTGTTAGTAAACACTACTGTGAAAGATCCCCCGTCAGCGAGGGGGGACACGTAGCTCCAGCCCTGACATTTGTTTCGCACGACTGCATTTTATCGACAATTTGAGGGAAGGACGCACTAACCAGGACCTCCCTTCTGTTGTCATAATATTTCTATTGCCGTAGATCAAAGGAGTGAAAGAGGGTGGGGTGTGTCTAAATACTTCTTGCAAATAAATATTATTGAATTAACAGGACTGTTCAATTGAAGATTAGATAACATGCTCATAAGCTGTGAATAATAATATTACACTAATTAGACCCTAAATAATAAATAGTCTTCACAGCCTTCCTGCTGCTGGCTGTCGTGGGTTCAGATCTCGTCACGGGCAAGGTATTTGTTCTCTGTGATACCTGTTTACAGGGCCATGTAAACTGCTTTGCCGTCTTAGCTGCTGGCTCGGCGTTAAATGTTTTGCAGTCCAAAGGAAGCGTACGTGACAGACTGGTCACCCAACACAACTTACCTGTGAATTGCACCGATTGCTGGTGCTCTTATGTAAAGATATGTACGCTGTGTTAATTTGACTTGACTATCTTTCCTCACTGCTGCAACCATACAACCCAAGACTTTTTTCCAAACTGTTTTAACTGTGTTATCTGAAAAGATTACGTCGCTCTAGACACGCTCATTACTGTCTGTCACCCATTAACACCTTGAAAAATTTAGAAGTCGTTAATTTTCTTCTGTGGATTCCAGTGCTTGCAATTATTATTCATATATTTTATGTCTTCGTTTTCAGCATGAAAATCTGGTTGACATTTTTACCGTTAGTTTTTCTTTTGAATGGTGCGCTAGAAAATGTTTCTGATGTCTATTTCCATCCCTCAACCTGCGTGTTTTGTTTTCTTGAGTTCACCTTTGTTTTCCATTCTCCCGTTAACGTCTCATATATTATTAGTCTCTTTTTTCTGTTTCTTTTACGCATGTAACTTATGTTTTGAAAGATACGAGTGATCCTTGATTTACTGCTACTTTTATTATTCTTACTCTGTAGCAGCAGCAGAGAACACAAGCTTTTAAAACCTTTTTAAGCATGGTCATAACACTCCTCAATTATTTATTTTATTTTGAAGATCTGCTCTTAGATTTTACCTTCGTCAAGAGGCAAAATAAGCTGGCGTTTGGACAGCACACTGACATCTTAACATACTGTGAAAGGATGTCTATGATGTTGATAAACTACTGCTTTGGGTTTGAGTAGAAGTTAGACAAGACGTAAAAGAAAGCACTGAGAGAAGAAAAGGTGTTAATCACTTGCTTAGAAATTTAAAATTTCAGGTAAACGTGGCTAAATTATTTAAATTAAGCGACATTAACACTGATCTCACAGCTGACACGTTCGTAGATGGTGATCATGTTGATGCTGAACTTTTCTTCCAGATCCACCCACCAGTAAGGCGAAGTGTCGCTGTCTGCAGTGTGGATGCAGTTGGGCAAATCATAGTTTAAGTCAGTATTTGTGTTTCCATTAATAGCCGCTGAACAGTTTCCGGTTATCTCATTCCCATTTCTTATATATCGAGAGCTGGTACCGCATGTTTTGTTAAGTGCAAAGTTTTCTGAAATATATATATATATGTATAATTATGATAATGACTAAAAAAAGGGCATTCAAGTACAAAACACAGTTCTAAATCATACTCATCAAATTTTACAACAGCACTCAAAGTCGTTCTGCATTCGTGTTTTAGAATACTAAATCATTTATTTACTCTTGAGAGAAATCGGAGATATTTGAGTAATTTGGGCAATTAGACAAACAATATAATCTTTTTATTATTCAAACGATAAATAATAGGTTCAAGATAAAATTGTAAACAAAGGTTTGTATTTGGAGAATCATTAAATGAAGTATATTTGTTTACAACCTTCCTGTTAAATCTTTTACTTGATCCATGTATCTAGCACTTTATACAACTGCACGATTCTCTGTATACCGCATTAACAGGCTGCTTCTTCTGTTGGCTTCATAACAGTGGTAGTATCATTAACTGACAGCTCATGTTACCGAACATTGTTCTTTTGTCTCTTTTGGAATGTTAACTGTAGCTGAGAATAACAGAAACTTATCGTTGTCAGGTACACAGGCCACGTACCGCCACATTATTTCACTGTGTGCTGCTCTCAACCTTTACCTACCTTTGTCACGAGACAGTTTACTGACCGAGACATCTACTTACACTTAGCTCAATAGTAATGAAAGAAAAGTATACCACAGTGAAATACTCACGCATGTGTGTGTTCTGGCCAATACACACAATAAGTATTTCTGTAAATATGTAGAGCTTGAACATTGTTATACACACACGGGCCGCCATTTCCTCGAAATAACGGGCCCTTAATACTTCCCGGTTCCTGACATGAGCTCAATAGACCTGTGTGAACCTTTGCAACGAGAATATCCCGTCGTCAGACAAACATCCGGGTCCGTGGGTATTGTTCCGTTAGAACCGTTTTGTGAAACTGTTTACGCCTTTTAATGTTGTCGTAAGAAATTTGTTTACTTGATTTGTACACCGGTTATTTTGTGTTTGTGTGAGTATGCTTGTTAAACATACAGGCCATACTAGAACGCGTGTGCGTGCGTGCATGTGAGTGCATGTGCGTGTATGTGTGTATGAGTGTAGGAGTGTAAGTGGTTTAATAGAATTTGTTAATTTTTTTTTGCGTAAGAGAGTGTATGAGTAGGTCTTTGTTTTGATGCGAGTCGTGAGTCAGTGTTAACGACCCATCGATGTAAAACTAATGGGTAAACATGACTGATATTGAAATTCGTAACGCAATACCGTCTCAGTATTTTGAATGGTCTGTCACTGTGATTTCAAATTTTTCATAAGCTTTCAGCTTTACGTGAAATTCGTTCTTTTGAGCTGCTTTAGTTCTTTGACTTCAAAAATGAGAAAGTAGACGTCAATCTGTTAATGTTCCATGCTTTTTATGGCATTTCCAGTGGTAAGATGGCTACATTGTGGCTGCAAGAAGTTTCTATTAAATTTAGAGCCGTAGCTCAAACATGTCCGCACACACACACACACACACACACACACACACACTCTGAAAATATATAAACGTCATAAGAAGTTTTGTATCGGTTTCCAGCAGTTTTCCTTCTATATGTAGCAAATATCCCTTCCACGCCTTCTAATGTATGCTGACTTTAACAATTATATCATTCGTTTTATTTACAAAAAGCGTTTGCTGTAAAGTTATTTCAGTTGGCTTATATTTACATTTATAAAATATTTTAGCCTTTCTACTGTAAAACACTAAAATCTAACAACATGATAGTTAACCCTTTTTCACAAAACATAATTGTCCTTTGCTGCATGGAGGGCTCTCTCGATGCTCCGTAGAAGAGTTTGTGGTGCACTGACCGTTGACCGTTGTAGTCCTGAAAAAAACAATGGCTTTACCCTCGCACAAAGACCAATCAACTGCCGACTCACCCATACTGATAGATGTCAGACACAGGTACCCCACTCCCTCGTAATGGCAGCCGGACCTAACGCGGCCTTTGACTGGAAATCATTAAGCATCCCCCCATCTTCAGCTCTCTACTTTTATGTAAAGTTAGTGAACCTGTTCAGCTGCGTGCTTACGTGTGCCCATCGCTTACACATCGCATAGGCACGACACCAGTTATTGTTCTACCCTTCTGTTATTTCGTGGCAAGTTCAGCGCAATGGCTGCAACGAACGTCGTACAGTTTTGTGCTTTTAAGTTTGCAGATGAAACAGATAACAGGTGAGATGTCAAACATTACGAAAGAACTCAGAACATATAACGCGCCCTCAGTAGTTGCGGACAACACCGCCGCTCACACAATATCGTCTGCCTACCTGTTCCCACCCCTTCCCGCTGTCTGTCCATCCGTCATGCACAGTTTTCTGTTTACCTCTCGAGCTTGTTTTGAAATCGTGGCGATGGTATTAAGTTCCTTCACTTTGATACCAGCAAGTGTGAGAACAGCGGGTATTTACGAAAATGTTCACCTTGACATGGGGGTGGGGGGCAGTGAAATCGTGTCACCTGTACAATGAGAACAATCTTCTTTCGTCCAGTCGTTCTATAAACATGCTGTGTTTTTAAACCACAACTGACGAATTCTTTTAGCTTACCTGATCTGACCTGATGCCTACATGTTGACAGCAGGTTTGCGCGCATGCAGGCTACAGTTATTTTTAGCAACGTGGAGAATTTGGCACAGGCTTGAACCCAATCATTGAGAACAAAATGTTGCACTCGTGTTGCCCTTTAAACGTGTTGCCCTGAGGTAAAGAATGCAAACAGAACTCGGCGTCGCTGAACGGCGGTGAACAAAGACACAGGAAGATCAGGACTCGCTTCACCATGTCTACAAATCCTTTGACTGACATGACCTGACCTGACCTGTGGACTGCCTGGTGAACTCGATATCCGTTGTACTTTGTACTAGCAATGTGGAGACGTTGATATAGTCAGCAGCCATGAGGAAAATCAACTATGCTATAATTACGTGTGTCTGTTGGAATGATGTTGCGGCAAGAGGTTATAACATGTGACAAGTGAAGTGTCATGCTTTATTTGTTCTATTTTTTTTCTTTCTTTAGGCACGACCTCAGCAGTGTTTGCTAGCAGCTCGCTTGCGTACGCTTTTGCTAACACAGACTCTCTCGTTCTCTCTCTCTCTCTCATAGCCACACAAACAAACAAATAAAGAAAAATAAGAATGTGTTGTGTGTCACCGGCAAGTTCCATATAAACAGAGACACATAGACACACGCGCACGACCGCAAATAATCGCACACACAATAGTGTGCTCAGTGCTGGATCTTCGTCGTTCACATGTTTTAATATAGTCTCTCATTCCGAAAAACGCCACATCACATTCAAAAAGATGTTAGGCGTGAAAATTCTGTTTCTAGGTTCCTTCCCTCAACAGCTTTTGTTGCAGACAGACAAAGAGACAGACGGACAGACGGACGGACGGACGGATGGACGGACGGACGGACGGGCTGACTGACTGACTGATATTAAAAAGCTAAGTGCAAAAATAATGTCATAAATCATGGTTAGCCTTAATATTTCAACTGTCATTAGACTGGAGCTCACCACACGCGCCACACTGACCTTTGCGGTTCACTTTTCCGGTTGTTTGCAGTGGGACAAAGTCTAGTGACCCACATGTATATGTGTGTGTGGTTCCCTTTGTGTGCATTAGTTTTTCCCTCCTAGTTTTGTCATTATGTGTGCTCGTGTGTGGTGAATAATATATATTTGACCGGCCACATATGTATAAGCCTGTTCTAACGTGTCTTCCTATAATTTACTGCACATTTGTCCGTGATTCACATCACATGAACGTGAGGTTGTAACACTGTGTAGAGCTTTAAACCGCTTGGTGGTAAGTGGCTGTCTTCATTTGCAGCAAAGGTCTTAAGTCAGCGGAATGGTAATGTCTGTCCGTCCGTCCGTCTGTGTGTCTGTCAGATTGACTCCTATCTTGCCGATCGAACTCAGAGAGTGATTATCGGCTTTGCGAGCTCTGGGGCAGTTCCTCTGGTATGTGGCGTGCCACAGGGATCCGTTTTGGTTCCTTTATTCTATATACACTTCACAGCTTGGACGTGTACTTGAATGTTTTCAGATGGGATGTAGATCAGTTAACTCTTTGTTGATGACACACAGATTCTTAACAGTTACCCCCCCCCCCCGACCCAGCAGTGGCTAGGATTGCACTTCAACGACTTGAATCTTGTTGTGTTGCGGTTAAGGCCTAGGTGACCAGGCGCCAGTTTCTAAACCTTAAAACTGTTCTAAAGAAGCAAAATCTCTTCTCTGCCATTTTGATGCATTGCACAAAAACATACAAAGATTTGTGCGGACAGGACGGAAAGTCAGACTTAAACAACTTTATCTTATTTCAAGCAGTTTTAGTTTTAAAATTCTAAAATTGTGGTGTGCACTTTAAACTAATTATCTAAAAAGATCTAAGTCCTAAAAGTGTTTAAAATTAGAAATGGGTTGTGAAGCTGGCCCCAGGAATCGTCTTATACTCAACGACAACAAGACAGAAGCGTTACTGTGCGGCCCCGGGGCCAGACAGGAGCAGATCGGCATTAGTGTTGTGCAGGTCGGTGACGCCTCCATAGCCTTTGCTGACTATGTACGGGACCTCGGGCTGTTTATTGATGCAGAGCTCTCCATGTGCAACAATGTTAGTTCTGTTGTGGCAAAATCCTACTATTTTTCTACTTTTTGAGGACTTTAGGTAGATTACGGCCCATGCTGACTCAGGCTGCTGCGATCTCACGTGCTGTGGCTACCATCATATCAAGATTAGACTACTGTAATAGTGCATTGTAGGGTATATACCTGCTACGCACTTAAATCGACTCCAAAGAGTTCAAAACACACCCGCCAGGATTGTCACCCGTGCAAAGTCGTCCACTGAGAGTATCACCCCTATACTACAGAGCCTTCACTGGCTCCCAGTGAACAAGCGTCTTGATTAGTGTAGCCGGACTGACGACACTAACGGCCCAAGCGCGAAATCAGTCCGTTCCTGTTTACGATTCTAGGGAAAAGGACGGAAGCTCCCAAGGAGAATTTTCTACTTAAATTCTAGCTCTCGTTATTCGGGTGCATCGTGCATTATCTCGTGTACGTACTACCTCGCGTTGTGTTCTTTTTTCCATCTACTGCCGTACACCCGCACTTAGCCGACCTTGGAGTCCACAAAAGACCCTGCTTTTTCCGAAACAAAAGTGTGTTCTCTGCTTGTATCGTTCAGCTTCGCGGATCTTCGTGTGTGCTCTGCTGCGTGACAATTACAGACAACACAATTTCTTTCGCTCTAGTGATTCTCATTCATCTCATTCACACGACGAGGACACATACATCACGCTAGCATATGTACGGACTAAAACGCTCACACAGGTAACTAAGTTCAAAGACATAAATTTTAATTACATCATATACACCTACTACTACCGTTTCTAATCTGACTGACCTACCTAACCTACTAAATCCTAACACCTAACTCCCTGGGGTAGGGAAAGAAGAGGAAAGAAAGCATTGTCAGCGGTACAAGCTGTTAGCGCTCCCGCTACAATTACAAAGTGCTTTCGATTGTTCAGTCCTGCATGTTTAAAAATGCTCCTGACTATTTACAAGAGGTAGTTCCTCCTTACCAGCCGTCACGTGGTCTGCGCTCTGGCTCCCAGTCACGCTTCTGTCTCCCTGCAGTGGAAGACACAAACAAGAAGTGCACTGGAGCCAGGGCCTTCACAAACGCGGCCCCTAAGTTGTGGAATGTTTTACCATCATCACCTCAGCAACCACGTTCCGGAAAAGACTGAAGACTCATTTTTTTATTTAAGACAGACTTCAACAACCAAGCACCAATTCTTTCTTTATTATTATTATTATTATTTTTTTTTTACTTTCCATTTGTTTTATTTTTTTCTTTATTTCTGTTTTTGCTGTGCAATGAGAATTCTTTTAAATGGATAAATGGATATCATCATTATCATCATCATTAAACATGAAAGGTGCACAGTAAAAGTAGTTACATAAGCCAAACAAAAAAATGAAGAAAGTGATGGTTCATTGTGCAATTTACAAAAAACAACTCTGGTAAAAAGTAAATAAAAAACTTAATGTAACAGAAAAAGAAACCAAATTGAGCATACAAAATGGATATATGTATCAACATTTTTAATGTTTTGGTTTATTACCCTTTGCCTATGTTCACGCAACTGTGTCCCTACGCTGTGGCTATGGAGACGAATAGAGTTGTATGAGACCGGGGAAATCATTAAATTACGAGACAGACAGGACACATACCAGTACATAACGGGACAGACACGTATGCTTCTCGTCGGCTGTCCGCTGCTTATTTGGACAATTTATGAGAATTGTGCATGTGACCTTCTCTTCAAGCCGAAGGTAGAACATTTCCGGTTTTATGTCGACCCAAAAAATAAAATCATGGACATTGCTACGTATATTAGGATACAGTTTAGGCCCACAAGTGTCCGACAATATCCTTTTATGGATTTCTAAAAAATGAGCGAATGAAAAAGCTTTTTTCCGGTAAAAATTCGTTTGGACTGATAAGCTTATTTGTGTAAGTAGAAGCATGTGTGGGTATATAGCATGTGTGTAGACTGAAATGACTTTAGGAGAATGTATGTGTGTACTAAATCGTCTTGATGATGACGATGATTAATGTACGTTCACTGCACAACCTTAAACAAAATTGTGTGCAGTAGGACAAAAAGTTTTTTTTTTACCATTTACTCTATTTCCTTTCACATACATTGTACATACTCCAAACAGTTGTTTTGTTGTGGTTTTTATAGGAGCAGAGGATAGTTTTCGCACACAGAATTACGAAAACGTGGATTTTGGTGACTCAGAGGGCAGTAGTGCCATGCAGACTGGAATTTACACATTGCAAAAGAATGAACATCGTTGCAAAACTACAATCTAACCAAAAAAAGGCTAAGTTTTAAGTAGGAAACTTTGTATGACCCACGAATAATGTTATAAATATCAAATTGGCCCTTACAGGAAAACCGATTCCACAGTTTTGGTTTATATGAAACTTCATGAAAATTGTGTGTGGTTGGGGGGGAGGGGGTGTTTCTTTCGTTATATTTAACTCTAAATAATATCACACCATGCAACAAACAAATTAGTCTCCTGTCTGTAGTACAACTCCTCGTCGCTGAAAATTCATCCCATGCGTCATAATAAGCATACAAACATTAGAAAATATTGCCAAGATAAGTCAGTCGATTATGCACACGAATTGTTTTTTCGTTACTGATACATGTCTTAAAAAGGCAATAAAAACTTTCAAATAGTAAATGAGCAGATTTAAAAATGATTTAAAGACAATAAAACATAGCAATCATACTAACTAATATACCTCATACATAAATCATTTTGGTCGCAATCAACTAGAACTGATGGCGTCAAGTTCAAAATAACTGAAAACTACTTAAGTGATGATTTTGGTGTGTCCACTTTCTGTTCTCTATTTGCTCACTTTTTATCTTGTGTTTCACTGTGTCGGCAGGAAACTAAGAGAGGTGTAGGAGGATGTATTGTTGTCATCACGGTTTTTGAGTGCATCATAGACGTTGATGTTGTTATAGTCTGATGTGTTTCCTGGAGAACTGATGTCTGGCGTTTCCTCAGGATGAGGAATGGCTATGGAAGTACCTGGTTTAAAGAGCTCATTACTGCTGAACATCTTTTTACAACCAAAGACCTTAACATACCTGAGACGTTTGTTTATATTCACAAGTTACAGAAAGAATAGAAATGTATAATCTAGTTATTAATATGTATACATAACATTTAGTACAACTTTATATTTAAAGTTTTGTTTTAACTTATTTGTTTGATATTGTCTACCACTCTCTCGAAAATGCGAATGCCTACTCGTTAGTTAAATAATTTAAACCTCTAAATTCATTCAACTTAACATGATAACACCAAAAATATTTACCGAGTTCACGGGTCTTTGAGGTCTCATCAGGTGGACATAGAGATGATGAAGGTTGCTGAGTCCTGAATCTTCTCAGCCACCTGTAGTGAAGAACTTGCAGCGTACTATAGTTAGTAATAATAATATGCAATAAAAGTTTTACTAAAAATGCAGAATAGTGCACTTTTAAAGTTTTTCTATATAACATAGTACAGCAATTATAAAAATTATTAAAATCTAGTTACAGTTTTCGGGTCTAGTAAACAAAAGCCTGACTGACCAAACGTCTTTAAAAAACGTTTAAATTTTCACAGCTTCGCCGTCGTATTAACAATAAAAGTTTTTATGTCACCAGCGCTGAAATATTTTAGCATGAATGGATGAAAGATAAAAGCTTCTGACTTGATCAGCTTACAAGCCAGTGACGAGACCGATAATGAAAAATGCGACACTGCAGCCAACAGCAGCACCGGCCACTGGACCTGCCAGACTGACAGTCTCCTTGTCTTTGTCAGATGTTGCTGAACAGAACAAAATTACTTGTGAAAGCAATGTGATGATTAAGAAAAACCTGGCGACATGCCAGTCTGTCTGTCTCGCTGTCTTTTTGTAGTTATACTTTAATTTAAGATTAACAAATAAAACTGGGAAAACTTTGCTCTTTCTAATCAGTCCCCGCCAATAACTTTATCCTGCGCAATGAGAATTCTTCTGAATGGATACCTGTGCATTACAAATGGACATCATCATCATCATCATCATCATCATCATCATCATCATCATCATCATCATCATCATCATCATCATCATCATCATCATCATCATCATCATCATCTTTTTACTAATCACTCATGAAACTGCACTTTTCCCATAATAAAACGAGGCTTAATGTTAGTTTCCTGAACCTTGTTTCTTGTGTATCATTTTTTTGACAATCGTTCTTCTCTTGGGTGCTTAAAGACGATTAAGTGTTGAGTTTCACTTACCGTAAATAAAAAGGAATGCCATTACCATGAGGAGGAGGAGGAGGAGAAGGAGAAGAAGAATGAGGAGATGGAGGAGAAGGATTGGGCATGTATAGTAATCTTATTATTTACGCCTAAAGATATTCACTTATCTCTACCTTTAAGGAAAATAAGATAATTATATCATCGACATTAAATGAAGTCAATATTGTCGAAGAATATAGTCTTCCGCCACCCAGGCTACAGTAAACGAGTGCGCACATACGTGTGCACGAATTTGTGTTCAAAAGCTAAGTGAATGATATGTTGCTATCTTTTAGAGGACTATGTCAAGTTTTAGATAAAGTGATTCATATATGTACAACAGTTTATTACTTATCAGTTCCTTACACTTATCTGTCGTTATTCCACCTAAGTTACCGAGACAAAGATCGCCTCTGAAGCCATCCAAGCAGCCTAAAGGGCACGTGCCGTTTGTGGGATCACAGATGGTTTTGTTGAGACAGTGTCCACACGTGTGATTGCAGTTCTTCCCGTAGTATCCAGCAACACATTCTGTGAACAAAAGTTTTGCTGTTCTTTCCAAACATCAATATAATTACCAAAGCAACATCGTCTCTCTTCCATACAGTTCAACAGCTTAGAGATAACTGACATTGTTACCCCCTCTCCCAGGTCTGTCAGCAGTCGGTTACAATCATCACAACAGTGCAATCATGTTTGATAATATAACAGAACAAATGAGGTAATTCGCTGCATAATATTTCATTGTTCCCTTAAAACGTTTTTGCCGAGTTAACACTAACTGATGAATCCGGATTATTATCAAGAGAATGTTCGTCTTTTCCAGGATCTCTCTCTCTCTCTCTCTGTAATATACAGACACTTAAAAACATCAGCAGACCTTTGCATAATGGTGGCTTAAAGCCTTCTTTACACTTTCCACAGCTGCCGTTCACTTTATCACAGTTAGAGCCGAGACAGTTGCCACAAGTCTGTGTGCAGTTGATGCCATACCAGTCGTCAGCACACTCTGTAAACATTACAACAGTTAGTGTCACCGGAGTATTGCATTAAAAGTCTTTTGGAATTCAAATCACTGAGGAGAAAAATTACAGAACTTCATTTTCCATTGTGAACAGCTACTCGTATTATAGATATAAGTTAAAAATGTTTATCATAAAAACAAAAACCCTATACATCGGAACAAATCTTCTTTGAACCAGAGAATTAGTACGAATAGAACATACGACACTTTAGAAAATTGAAAGTGACAATATTTCAAAAACTTTTTTTAAAGTGAAGACAATCCCGTAATTTTACGACTGCAGGGAAGTGAGATGCTAGAACCATCAATTTTCTCAGTGCCAGAGTTTTTGGAGACGGTCCCATCTTCTCTCCCTCGCTGCCTATCTTCCCCAACACTCTAAGGAGTCAGGTACCCACTCCACAGCTGGTCAACTGGCAGGAACTAGGGTGTGGCACACGGGGTTCAAACTGGTTGTAAGTGCGCCTTCGGGCTTAAAAGGCTTCAGACAACTAGACTATCCGCCCTAACAAGTGTATTATATAAATAACAACAAACGTTTCTATTTTATGTCAATACTTGAGTGGTTGCGTTAATAAAAAAAATAAGAAGTACCTGCCTTTACACTGCGGCATCTGAAAACCTGTCTTGCAGGACATACAACTGCCGTTAAGCTTGTCACAGGCAGAATCACACTGACCGCAGGCTTCTGTACATATGTCTCCATACCAACCGTCGACGCACACTGGAGAGTAAAAGTATTGATATGTTTTCAGAAAAGTTTTGAAGCGACTGCTCTGGCAAAAGCATGTATTAAAATATAACATAATACATTAAAATACTATTCTGGTAATATAAAATGTAAAATACAGTACAGTTAAAACAAAAAGTAAAATAGAACACAATTTCATTCACTACAGAAGATTTCAACGAACCAAAAAAACATTATGAACAGTAGGTCAGCACGGGACATTTCAGAGGAGGGGAACTTTTAAAAGGAGGAAAGGACATACCTACTACGATTTTTCTCCACATTCCTCTCTGCATATAGCTCAGTTCCGCACGCAAACACCCACTGACATGGACACGCGCAAACACACACACGCTACGCTTGGACATCTGTGTCCTTATTCTTAGCCAACGAGTCAAAGGTCAGAATATAAGAAGTAAAATCATAGAGATATTGAAAAACAAACTATAGATATTTGTACAATAAATTTAACAGTAAATGTAAATGCCGGCGAGATTTACTTACCCCACACCTGCACCTCACAAATGTTTATCGTAGGTCCCTTATTATTGGTACAGTCTCTGGTGATGTTGACTACTCGCCCACTACGACCAACTGGGATGTCGTATTTATCGTTGGTCCACCCGCTTGTGTCAGTAAATCTTTTGACCACGTCTCCATCAAGGGACACGTTAACGCAAATCATTCTCTCTATATCTGAAACAAGAAAAAAAAATTAAGTTTAGAGTACAGAAGTAAATATGGAATACGGAAAAATACATTGTTTTAGTTAAAATTGCATTGCATATATTTTCTTCTTGTAGTTTAAATGTATTAAGCAAAGAACTTTAATATGTTGGAGCATAAAATATATACTATTATTATGTAGTTTGTCATAAAATAATTATTAAAGTTACGCAAAGAGTTATTCTTTTAAACTCCATATCGTGGTGGCTTTAACAAGAAGCTAGCTGACCCCGTGTACCCCTGCAAACTCGGAGCCATAATAAAATATATTCTCACCGTCTCAGTCGTTAGTAGGCGTTGCTCCTCCAACAGCCTTTATTGTTTTTTGGACGCGACAAAGGTAAGCGAGCTTTTGTTTATTTCGAGGTCGTTCTGTCTTTATAATGCACTTCGAATGTGTCTTTTAACTGATACCAGTTGCACAGTTGGTTTGTAGGGAAGACACGCCATACGCTTACTGCGTAATACCGTGCAGTCAGCCGCCCCGCTAGTGACAGAAGAACATCAGGGCAGGGTGGGGGGGATCGAGTCCTTCGTCCTGGAACAAAGTTTCTAAAGTGGGGAGGGGCAGCCCAGCTCAGATTCCAAGTCAACAGTACTGTGGGTCTATCGTCAGAGAGGACGCCTGTGACTCAGTGAAAGCCGTAAGAGACTGTAAGAGTGGGGTACAAGGGCAGAGTTTTGTAGCTAACACTGAAAGTAAGAACGACGACTGTTTGGTGACTGTGACTGTTGTCACCACATCATGTGTAGGGGTACTCGAAACTCTGTTACACCTTATACTGGGATGCATACCTTTTCACTTGGACAAGTTACTGTTGGTGAAACGTCTCCAGCTTACTGCCCTCGGCCCGACTGCACAGGACCCGGGTGCATGACGCCAAGTGGCGTGTACCTGCGTGCCTCGGAAAGCGGGTCTACGTGTCACCCTAACTCTAATTTTACAACACTGTGTTTGTCATCTGTCCCGCTGTGTGATGTTTCTGTTTACGTTAAGCGGTGTCACCTTCCAGAGTGCAGGCGGGTGAGGCCCGTGTCAACAACGCGGCAGCCTTCCTTTCCCTGTGTGACGTCGCTCCAAAGCATTCACTTTGATGCTTGTAAGTACCGCCACATGATCACCTCTCAGCGAGCGGGGACACTTAGCTCCAGCCCTGACATTTGTTTCTCACGACTGCATATTATTGAAAACTCAACTCACAATCTTGGGTGCAATGCCTAACTTTCGCAGACACAGATGTCAGTGTAAGACTTGGCGATGAACATTCTCAGCATTTTTGAACTGACATGGCACGACACTTGCTGTGACAACTCAATATCAAGACTTTCTAGAGCAGTTGCAAGAAAAAAAAAGAATCAGTGTCAGAAATCGCCATTGCTGAAGCACAGATCCACAATCTAAGCCATAGCGAGATGGCACAGTTGCGGCAGTTGAACGAAAATGGTCCAGAAAAAGAAGAAAAGTGGTGCAGACACAGAAATCAATCCAGGATTATAGCATACAGATGACATAAAAGATGCAGAGCTCAATATTAGGCACACAACGACGCAGATAAACGGTTAAGGACGGAAAAGTGACAAGAGCGGTCACCATCTAACCAGTTGGGCGGAGGGACAGTACTGTCCAAAATTCATGATCAGGATAAGTTTGTGACTGACTACAATTTCGACTCCAGTGATGCTTTTAACAGATATGTTCCCTTTTTCTACGTGATGTTAGTACTTTGCAGCTGTTTCCCTCTTAAGAAATATAGTGCAACAAGTACTTAGACTAGAAAGCCGCTGTTGTTTCTTGGTGATGCACTAAGGTCAGAGATTTTTGTAAGACCCTTAAAGATGAAAAGCAAACCTCAAAAGCTGCTCATTCATTTGCCTTGGGTATGAAAGAGAGACACCATGCTTAACGCCGCTGGAGGATAATAGGTTATTCAACCTACAGACTGTTTTCTAAACTATAGAGAGAAGCCTGAAATATTTACTTGATTTTGAAGATCTGGTCTTAGATTTTATCTTTGTCAAGAAGCGAAATAAGCTGGCGTTTGGACAGCGCACTGACATCATAAAGATAATGAGAAAGGATGTCTATGATGTTGATAAACTACTGCTTTGGGTTTGAGTAGAAGTTAGGCAAGACGTAAAAGAAAGCACTGCGAGAAGAAAAGGTGTTAATCACTTGCTTAGAAATATAAAATGCCAGATAAAAGTGGCTAAAACGTTAAATTAAGCGGCATTAGCAATGATCTCACAGCCGACACGTCCATAGATTGTGATCATGTTGATGATGAACTTCTCTCCCAGATCCACCCACCAGAAAGGCGAAGTGTCGCTGTGTGCAGTGTGGATGCAGTTGGGCAAATCATAGTCCATGTAAGTATTTGTGTTTCCATTAATAACTGCTGAACAGTTTCCGGTTATCTCATTCCCATTTCTTATATATCGAGAGCTGGTACCGCATGTTTTGTTAAGAGCAAAATTTTCTGCAAATATATAAAAATATCGTAATGACTAAAATAACCACACTCAAAGATAAGACTCAAATCTAAATCATACTCGTCAAGCTTAAAAATAGCAGTTAAAGTTGTTCTAAATTCGTGTTTTAGAATACTAATTCATTTATTTACTCTGGTGTTTGGATAGGAATGAAGGAAATTGTAGATATTTGAGTAAACTGGGTAATTGAGCAATATAATCTTTTAATTTTCTAGACGATTAATAAGATTTAAGATAAAATTGCATACACATTTTTGCATTTGGAAAATCATTAATGAAGTATTTTTACAGCCATTTTGTTAAGTCTTTATACTTGATCCTTGTATCTAGCACTTTATAAAACTGCACGATCCTGTATACCGCATTAACTGGCTGCTTGTTCTGTTAGCTTTATAACAGTGGTAGCATCTTAAGCTGACAGATCACCTTACCGACCGTTGTTCTTTTGTCTTTTTTGGAATGTTAACTGTAGCTGAGAATAACAGGAACATGGTTGTCAGGTACACAGGCCACGTACCGCCACATTATTTCACTGTGTGCTGCTCTCAGCCTTTACCTACCTTTGTCACGAGACAGTGTACTGACCGAGACATCTACTTACACTTAGCTGAATAGTAATTAAGAATTAAAGGAAAGTATACCACAGTGAAATACTCACGCATGTGTGTGTTCTGGCCAATACACACAATAAGTATTTCTGTAAATATGTAGAGCTTGAAAATTGTTGTAAACACACGGGCCGCCATATCCTCGAAGTAACGGGCCTTAATACTTCCTGGTTCCTGACCTGTGCTCTATAATAAAAAAGATTTGTGTGAACATAGTCAACCAAACAGATGTTTTGTTATGTTCAAAGAAGGCAACGTGTTACTTGTTCAAGCGCCATTGTGAATTTGGTTGCCGGTTACTCAGTTTGACGGATATGTACTCCAACAACCACAAATGAGAAGAAAATAATAAGTAATATTGAAAGTCCAATGCTTACTCTAATAAAATATAGGTTTGCTTGGTACTATATGTTTGTATATAATGTGTAAATAATTTTTCTGTAGTGTCGCACTTTTCAGGGTTTTCCCAAAATGGCGATTACATAGTCATACAGTTGCATTCATTAATTTCATTTTAGTACAAGAAAACGAAACCTATATTTCTCAAAAGATAACTTTGATATGGGGGAGCTCGTGACGTCATAGGCTGGTCTATGTTATTTTGTCAGAGTTTTGGGGTTAGGGTTTGGGGTGTATCATTTAAAAAAGGTTAAGGTAAGGTAAAGGTTATCCCATAACCTTTTCAAAGTCGTAGGGGAGTGAGGTGTTAGAGACCCCACTTTTCTCGGGGCCAGCTTTTACATGAGGGTGGTGCCCTGCCAATCTCCTCTCACTCGCTGCCTTACCTTCCCCAACCCTCTAAGGAGTCAGGTACCCATTCCCGTCAGCTGGGTCGACTGGGGGAAGTTTGCTGCGCTTATCGGGATTTGAACCAGCGTGCTCTCGGTTCGGACGCCAGCGCTCTAACCACTCGGCCATCCGCTTCTCCTGTATAATTTATGGTTGTCTTTATTATAGGTTAATAGTAATAAGTATTCAATCGTGCCACAGTACAGGACACTGCCACTCCGTAGTGAATATATGACGGGTCACATGTGAATAAGCTTGTTCTTGCGTGTCTTCCTAGAATTTAGGGTACATTTTGTCCGTGATGCAAATCAAATGAACGCGAGGTTGTAACACTGTGTACAGCTCTTAAAGCACTTGGCTTTGGCAGTTACAGACGAAGCTTAAGCTAGGGATAGCGAAGCTGATTGAAAAGAAAGAGGACTGTTACGTGTATGGACTGTCAAAAGTAGATAGCGGCTGTGTGTTTGCATTTGCATTTAAGTCAGACTAACACTTTTGCATCATCATCATCATCATCATCATCATCATCATCATCATCATCATCATCATCATCATCATCATCATCATCATCATCATCATCAAGATTATTTAGTACACACATACATTCTCCTGAGTTCATTTCAGTCTACATACGGCTTGAAGAAAAGGTCACATGCACAATTATCTTAAATCGTCCATATTGGCCGGACAGTGGACGAGAAGCATGCCTGTCTCTCGTTATGTACTGGTATGTGTCCTGTATGCCTCCTAATTTACTGATTTCCCCGGCCTCTTACTCCTCTATTCGTCTCCATAGCCACAGCGTAGGGACACAGTTGCGTGAACATAGGAAAATGGTAATAAACCCAAACATGATAAACTTTACTAAATATATTAAATTGGTTTTCCTTTTCAATTTTTGGTCAGTTTGTGTTTCTTAAATATTTTATTACTTTTTTGCCATACCACAATGAATCATCATTTTCTTCAATATTTTGTTTGTTTGGCTTATGAAACTACTCTCATTGTGCATCTTACATGTTTAACACACCGATGTGAAACTAAAACTTGACAAAACAGAGCAGGCTAATTTTTAAGTAGATAATTTTGTATGGTCCGCGAATGATGTTATAAATATCAATATGGAAATTGGAGGAAGAAACGCTCCCCATTTTTTGGTTTAAATAAAATGTACGTATGTGTGTGTGTGTGCGTGTGTGTGTGCGCGCGCATCTGGGTGTTTCTTTCCTTGTTTAATTAACATTCAACTCAAAATAACATCACACCATGCAAAAAATAAATCAGTCTCCTGTCTGTAGTAGAACTCGTCGCTGAAAATCTATCCCGTGCGTCATAATAAACAAATAAACATTTGAAAATATTGCCAAGATAAGTCAAGAAAGACGATTATGCGCAAGATTTTTTTTCTCGTTACTGCTACATGGCTTGAAAATGCAACAAAACATTTTTTAAATAGTAAATGAGCAGAGTTACAAATGTTTTAAATCTAGACAATCATATGCAAATAGCAATCATGTTCACTAATATACTTCATACAGGAATCAACTTGGTCGGAATCAGTTAAACGTGTTAGTGTCAAGTTCATAATGTCTGAAAAATACTTGATTAATGATTTTGCGGTTTCCACCTCGTTTTTCTCAGTTATGTTCACTTTTCATCTTTTGTTTTGTCATCACTGTGTCGGCAGGAAACTAAGAGAGGTGTAGGAGGATGTGTTGTCACGGTTTTTGAGTGCTTCATAGACGTTGATGTTGCTGTAGTCTGGTGTGTTTCCTGCAGAACTGATGTCTGGCATTTCCTCAGGATGAGGAA
This sequence comes from Marisa cornuarietis, assembly GCA_004794655.1. Classification (NCBI taxonomy): domain Eukaryota; kingdom Metazoa; phylum Mollusca; class Gastropoda; order Architaenioglossa; family Ampullariidae; genus Marisa; species Marisa cornuarietis. Next base: position 5,914,164 of record SMMW01000651.1, read on the forward strand.
TGGATATGGAAGTACCTGGTTGAAAGAGCTCATTACTGCTAAACATCTTTTAAAAATCAAAGACCTTAACACACCATAGACATTTGTTTATATTCATAAGTTACAGAAAGAATAGATGTTTATAATCTATTTATTAATATGTATACATCACATTTAGGAGCAACTTTATATTTACAGTTTAAACTTATTTATTGATATAGTCTACCACTCTATTCAAACCACGACATTGCGAACGCCTACTCGTTTGTTAGACAATTTATACCACAAGATTAATTCGACTTAACATGGTAACACCAAAAATATTTACCGAGTTCACGGGTCATTGAGGTATCATCAGGTGAACGGAGAGACGATGAAGGTTGCTGAGTCCTGAATCTTCTCAACCTCCTGTAGTGATGAACTTGCAGCGTAATATATTAGTAATAGTCATATGCAACCTACGTTTTAAAGATTGTGTTTACTAACAATGCAGCATAATACACTTTAGTTTTTTATATAACATAGTACAGGTATTATAAAAATCATTGAAATCTAGTTACAGTTTTCGAGTCTAGTAAATACAAGCGTGACTATCAAAACGTTCTTCTAAAAACGGTTATTTATTACAGCCACCTTTAGCTGTCGTATGAACAATAAGTCAGTTTTGATTTCAAACATACTGAAATATTTCAGCATGGATGGATGGAAGAAAGATAAAAGCTTCTGACTTGATCAGCTTACAAGCCAGTGACGAGACCGATAATGAAAAATGCGACACTGCAGCCAACAGCCAACAGCAGCACCGGCCACTGGACCTGCCAGACTGACAGTCTCCTTGTCTTTGTCAGATGTTGCTGAACAGAAAAAATTACTTGTGAAAGCAACGTGAATTTTAAAAAAACCTGTTGACCTGAAAGTGTCCTGCTCGCTGTCTTTTCGTAGTTATACTTTAATTTAAGATTAACAAATAAAACTCTGATATCTTTACTCTTTATAATCAGTCCCACCAATAATTTTATCCTTTTATTTGATTTATCTTTTTGTTAAACTTATCACTCATGAAACTGAACTTTTCCCATGATAACACGAGGCTTAATGTTAGTTTTCTGAATCTTGTTTCTTGTTTCGTTTTTTAGCAATCGTTCTTCTCTTGGGTGCGTAAAGAAGCATGAGTGTTGAGTTTCACTTACCGTAACTGTAAGGAATGTACTTACCATCACAACGGGGTAACTGGAAGCCAGTTTCGCAGGATGTACAGTTTCCGTTAATCTGGTCACAGACAGAGCCGTCGACACAACGACCACAGGTCTGTGTACACGAGTTTCCATACCAACCGTCGGCACATACTGCACATGAATACAGGCGCAACAAGTTTCAGTAAGTTGCCAATATTTTTAAGCGGTAATGACATTTTTGCAATAAAGATATTAAGTGATAATGATAAATATTGTAAACCAAGAAAATAAAATATCTTCAAAAACGGAATACGTTGAACAGTTCTGTTCACATAGACTAGGTACATGTCTGTTCCTTATGCGATCCTAAAGGACACTGGAATCTATAAAGAGGTGGTCACTGTTGCAAAAAACATTAACTAATCTTTGATCTGCTTATTGATTCTTTGCTAAGGAATTCTTATAATCGCATATTATTTGCTTCAGCTACATATTTTGCTAAAATTTATAACTCTTCATTAGGACGTATTAGATAAACCTGTATTCTTTGAATATGTATTTGGAAGAATTTTTCTTCTTCCGAAGAATCTCATATTATGGGTAGCTGAACGGGAAATGCTCCTCCTCTTTTATGGCATTGGTTTTCCAACAAGCTGGGCAGCCTAAATGAGAAACAATAGACTGATCAAACCATCTTTTATTACTCTTAAGACTAAAGGTTTTTCTTCGAAGTCTAGCTAGGGAGCTTCTGTTCCACCTATTGTTTAAGACAGATAAATATTTTTCTGGCTGTAAATTATCTTTAAATGATAGGAACCACTCATATTTTGTGTCTTTCTCCATGTTTGGATGTCTGTTTTGCTTAAAGGAACATACAATACGGTCTTCGAATTCTGAAAGGAACATGTCTTCATCTCCCACCTCCTGTTTGACCCACACTATCCCAAACCCATTTTCTGATAGCACCTTCTTCATGTTAGACTTACAACATAAAAGAATTGTGTTGTACCTTTGCTTCTTCCACTTAAATTTCATTTTTTTCGTTTAAGACCATTTCTTCTCATGTATCGCATGCGTTTCAAACAGGTATAAGCCAGTTTTTACATAATTGTTAAAAAAAATTAAGTATTTAAATAAAACGATTCCCAAAGGCGTCTCTCTCTCTCTCTCTTACTCTTTATGCAAGAATGTACTTATAAATCAGAGTTTTCTTAGAGTAGCTACTGACACCCACTGTGCCACTAGGGATTGACTTGTGAAGACATTGGTGTCTACTGCCTGCCTGAGAGGCAATGTCCCTTGTGGAAAAGAATAAATGTAAGATAGCATTTAGAGAAGATCAGAATGGTATAGAGCCATGTATATGTATGTGAATTAAAAGTTTGTGTATTTATTTATTGGATATAAAGGTTATAGGAACCCTATCATTTAAAATAAGTGGCGTGTGTATATTTAAATGCAGTTGTACATACCGTGCAATTCAACAGGTAATGTTTCAACTACTTAAATGTGTGTATTTATAGATAGATGGAAGTACAATGAAATACCTATACATATAATATTAGTCATGCTTCTTTGGAAAGAGAATATGCGTGATGATCATATACTTAGGTTCAAACTATATGAAAATGTACATTTGCCAACAGAGTAATGCGGAATATGTTGTTTTGTATTGTAAATGTGCTTGTATCTCCCCATGTCATATGACCATGAGTCATTGGCATTAAAGATGTCATTTCATGTCTCTCTTACTCTTTCTACTTTTCTGATACTCTGAATGCAGAATCATCGTACATCGGTATGTTTGTTTGTCTGTCATTATTTGGAAGAGACAGACAAGAAATACCTTTATGATTGAATGGTGTTCTCTATTTAAAGGTTTGTTGATTACGCCTCAAACCATCTTTTCGGGGGAGGAGGAAACAACCTAAGTTTTGCTGTGGCATTGGTTCTTTTTCATTCAGGTTTAAACAGTGTAGAAACAAAAGGACACACCTGTTTTCTTTGCATGGGGATCAGACGAAGAAGAAGTACACGTGTGCTATTATGTCAAAACGTTGACTGACCTTTACAGAGTGGTAGGTGGAATCCTGTTGTACAGGATGCACAGCTGCCGTTCATGTTGTTGCAGAAAGAGCCACCCGCGCATTTACCACAAGATTGCGTACAGTTAGCTCCATACCATCCACCAGAACACACTGCACAGGAAAGCAAAAGATCAATACTTTAATGTTATGTATGTACACAAATAAACGACTATGTAAGTTGAAATAATAGAATGCTTTTTTCACGTTCATGCAAAAAAATGAAGCAGAAGCAAAAGCAGCAGCAGCAGCAGCAGCAGCAGCAGCAGCAGCAGCAGCAGCAGCAAAAGAAACGGAAGAAAAAGACAGCGCATCATAAAACTTGCCGGTGGAGGTATGTGCTCTCTGCTATAGATCAAATGGTTTGAGACGCATTTGGGCCTTTGGCCAGTAAATCACTCCTGCTAACTCAGTAGTTTACACAAATGTGTACCCCACTCAAGAATTGTTGGAAGGTCAGGTAAAAGTGGCAAGAGACAGCGGGCATATCATAGACACGGTGAACCATACAGCTCAGGCCTCTATGCTCTGTCACACTTTACCGTTTACCTTCACGGGGCTTGACAGAATCATTAACAAGTACATCCACATTATGAGAACTACGGTAGTAGTCTGTTGGAATATCATTAGAAAATAACAAGAATATTTCACACTTTAAATCAGCAAATCTAATGCTTCAAAAACGGTATGAGTCTGAAAGAAAAATCATAAGCAATATTAATGCAACATGTTTAGGACCTATCTATATAACCATCCATTTCATAAAGATTGCCATCAACACACACACACACACACACACACACACACACACACACACACACACACACACACACACACACACACACTTACTTTGATGAAAGCTTATTAACATCTAGGCTACTCGAGCTGACGTAGTTAATGTTTTTGACATTATCTGCATATATTTACCAGAGTTAATATAGTTAAGGTCTTAGGTATTAAATGTCTGTAATTACCAAAGATTGTATGCTTCATTTTTTGTTATTTTCTGTATTTGATGATATAATGTTATATATTTTCTGTTTTGTATCAATAGTGATATATTGATTAATTTATCTATTCATTTACTGCCTAAAACCTAAGCGATAATTCTTTTATTTTAAGTATAAAAAGTAAACTGACCTTTACACAACGGTAACTGGAAGCCGGTCTTGCAGGACGTACAACTGCCGTTCACCTTGTTACAGACAGAGCCGTTACAGTGACCGCAGGCTTGTGCACAGTTGTCTCCATACCAACCGTCATCACACACTGCACATACATAAAATATAGACCATCCACACAGATAAACCAATTTGTTTGAACACAACCACATAAAAGTAACACAATGAAAGCGCGTACACCCTAATTCACACACGCGCGCACACACACACACACACACACAGAGTCATCATACACGCACGCACATACATAAAAAATATATGCGTACTCACGCATACACTTATATTAATCTAATTAAAAGGCACCTGACTATATCAGTTAAAGAAGCGAGTGGTGGTCGTGACGTGGTTGACACGATGACGAAGTCACACATTGAGGTAAAAGAATATATTCGTGACAATAACTACTTACACCAATTAGGGCTTATGTGTGCATGACAGTGTGTGTGTGTGTGTGTGTGTGTGTGTGTGTGTGTGTGCGCGCTTGCGTCTTTGGGTGCGTGTGAGACATGTAAGTGAATATAAGAGTACCGATGTGTAAAATGCAAAATGTCTGTGCTTTGTTTTAGTTTCTTTGCAGGCTCCTGCCCTTGTCATTTCTTTGAACGTTTCTTCTCCTACATATCAGCCAGACGATTCCGCTCTTCGTCTGATGGCCGTATGCTAATTATTCCTTTCATTAAACAAACACATAAGGTCACCGTTTTTTTTTTATTTGATGTGCAAAACAGCAGAATTACTCCCCTTCCATATCCGCCATCTACCCACCATCAGGTTCTCTACACGAGCATTGAAAAAAACATCTGTTTCACGAGCACTACTCCGTACACCAATAAACATAGTTGTCAATAGTTGTAATTAAAGTCAGTTAACTAGTTCGCCTCCTTGTCTTCCTCTGCAGATTTATGACAATCTCTATCTTTACAGTTTGTTCCATGATTTCTCTTTATGTCTTCTGTGTTTGTCTCTTATTACCTGTCTCAGAGTGACCTATTACGTGAAATAGTTTAATTAAAAGCTATCTGCAAACATTTTATAATAAAAGCACTTTCATAATAATATATCGATACATATACAGTCTCATTACGTGGGCACGGTGTTTCTTGTACTTATTATACTCGTATCTTATTAATATGCAGAGCTTTATATAACTATTTTCTTCTGTTGACATGGATATATTGTCCTTTTCTTCTTAAATAAATAAATCAGCTCCTAGGTGTCTGTGATGTAAACAGAAAGAAATGTATGAAATGCAGCAGTTTTGTTGATTAATTTAGTGGCTTACATGCGCCATACACGCCGTAAAAAAGGAAAAGTTCGTGTCATTGCTCACACAAACTTTTGAATTAATATTCCTTGTATTTTCTGCATGTTAATAAAGAATTTTTAGCTGGAAGCTTGTTTCGCAGGACGTACAGTTGCCGTCGACCTTATCACAGACAGCCGCCAGGACAGTAACTACAGTCTTGTGTACAGTCTCCATACCAACTGTCGTTACACACTTGATCAGGAAAGAATACGGTAAAAAAGAATGCATAGTTTTCACATATGATGCAACTTGCTTCCACACACACACACACACACACACACACATGAACGCTGTCACATAGGAGTGACATGGAGGCTAATAGCCAGTACAGCGAGGATGCCCAAATCGCACCTGGCGCATGAGTAGATAGTGATAGAAGAAAGGGTGAATAGTATTTAGTTAACTGTTGCCGGCCAGCGCTTCACTTCTCAGAGAGACACGACAAGTGCCGAGACACTGCGTGTGGGGAAGTGAAGGCTGCGACTTCATAGAAAGGTGCGTTATTGTGTTTTTGTTAGCAACTTGGATTATTTTGCATAAGGTGAATTTTCCCTGTATGTTTTTTAGAGACATAGATCTATAAGTATTAGTAATTTCTTTTGTTGTAATTTTGTTATAGGCGCAGTTAGCATGGAGTTGTATAACGCCTGTTCCGAGAGACGGCGTCAATAAAGAAAAGGTTGGGTCGCTCGTCCCCAAGAGGCAGCGCCATTTCTAGTTCAACGTCTGACCCCGAGAGGCAGCGTTTGTGGTATGATGCTGGGTGGCTCGTTCCGAGAAACGGCACCATATTAAGAGAAGCGTTTGTGGATTATAATATTTGTTTGTGAATCATCGAAAAGTGACTTTGTGCCTGATTATAGACTGTTTGATATTTAGATACCTTATTATTTCTTTTAAGTATTTTGCCATTTTTTGATCATTTAATTAAATGTATATATATTTATAAAAGAAAACAGAGTTGTTTTGTTTAAAAGAAAAGAACGCGCAAATGTCCAGGCGTTGAGTGAACGCAGAGGCTGTGACAAACGCACACACGCACGCACACACGTACACACGCCCGCCCTAGACGCATGCTTGTCTTTTGTTCTTTGTATTTTCTGCATGTGAATAAAGGGTTTTGTGCTATTAATTGTCTTCTTGTTTGAGACTGTGTTGGTGGTTTTGTGCTGATCAATTTATTTTCAAGTGTTTTTTAAAGAAAAAAATATACCAGCCTTTACAATGTGGGAGCTGGGAGCCTGTTTCGCAGGACGTACAGTTGCCGTCCACCTTATCACAGACAGAGCCGGGACAGTAACTACAGTCTTGTGTGCAATCTCCATACCAACCGTCGTTACACACTTGAGCGAAAAAGAATATAGTAAAAAAATTAATACAAACATTTAATACACGAAGCAACTTTCTTCGTCGAAAACACACACACACACACACACACACACACACACACACACACACACACACACACACACACACACACACGCCATAGACGTACGTGTGTCATAATTCCTAGAAGCTTTTTTTGAAAACGCGTTTGATTTTTTTAAGGGAGTACAGTGTTACGTACCCCACACCTCCACCTCACAAATATTTATCATTGAGCCCGTGTTACTGTCTTTAGTAATGTTGACCACTCGCCCTACACGACCCACTGTTATAACATATTTATCCTTTGTCCATGTATCCTGACTGGTGAATCTTTTGACGATATTCTTGTCAAGGAAAATGTTAACTTGAGTCATTCTAGCTGTAACTGAAATCAAACAAGAAAATCAAGTCGATTAAGGAAGACCAACTTTAATTTCGTCATAAGTGACAAATCTTTGAAGACATAATCTTTAGTAATGAAACTTAAAGCGCTAAGACTTCGGATGTAACTGCAATCAATCGTGACAAGAAGTATTGTTTAGCAAATTATAATTTCTGTAATATAGATGTAGTCTTGAATGTGATGACTACATTATTTTGCAGAGTACGGCAAATTATAATAAAAACGAAAATGAAAGGTCATTTTATATAATCCTAAAAGCAAGGTTAAATAATTATAATGATGATGGTGATGGTCTATTTTAAAATCGCTTGTTTGCCAGGTTAAAAAAAACCAGGATCAGTTAATGATTTAAAGTATTATGACAAAGTCATCTCACAGTTAGTCCGTCCGTAGATCGTGATCGTGCTGATGATGAACTCATTCCCCAGATCCACCCACCAGAAAGGTGAGTTGTCGCTTTCCTGAGTGTGGATGCAGTTGCCGGGATAATTTAGGTCTATTTTGTTTCCATTTATTGCCTCTGAGCATATGTCCGAGCTAAAATACGTAGAACTCATGCCACAGGTTTTGCCAATTGCAACGTTTTCTGAAAATGTGTGAAAAAGGACAGTTTTAAAACACGAGACAGAGAATTCAGAAACATAATGCGCCAGCTTCATCGGAACGTGCAGGTAGACATCCGCATCACCACCAGACACAACTGGCGCTTTACGGCGCGCGTCGCAGTTACATGAGAGAAAAGACAAGAGAAGACGAGGTTACGAAAGACAAAAGAGGTTAGTAAAATAAAGAAACTGACTGATAGACTTGGTCCTCTTTGAAGGGGTGTGTAGGATAACGACACAGTGTACAAATTATCACTAGTAGCGCGTAACCAAATAAGTTGAGACTGGAGCTCCGCTGTGACTGGTCTCTTAGTGCAATGAATACCAAGATTTGTGACTCATTATGAATGTTGACAATTTAAACCTATTTTTTCAATATTATATCGGTGGTTTTTCACTGCTTCCATTGTCTGTGAGCTCATTGGATATTACAGTTTTTCGAGAAGCGTTTTGCAAGCCATAAGCAGAAAAATCAAAACTGTGGTGTGGTGTGGATAGGAGGATTTGCAGCCTCGCTTACAGTTTTTCAAGTTGATTCACCAAGCTGTCACCGACTACTGGCATAATAATTTTCATCGTCCTATTCGTCATTTTATAGACATTACGTTTGCATGTTATGTTGTGTGGGTCCGTGACCGTGTTTTTAATATTGTCCGGTGTATTTTGTGGTGGAACGGGGGTATTAATTATGTTGATATATTTTTTAATCATTGTTTGTGGACATGATTTAGTCTGTCTCAGAGTGTCTGTTTTGTGAATTTGTGTCTTTGTGCTTTTGCATTTGTTTGTTAAGTGCATTGAGTGTTCTGTAAAATAGCAAAATGCGGTATATAAATTTCCTTTTTTATTATTATTAACTCATAGTAGAAACCCGTTTATCTGTGATATCACTGTCTTCCGTCTCCTTCTTTGTTGCCTCCGTTACCATTTTGCTTGGTGTATATCTTAGAGACCAATCCTCGGTTACATTAGTTATTATTCAAACACATTTCTTAGCAGAAAGACCTTATAAATTTTCTGTCATAACCACGACTGTTCTATCTCTACCTAATAACAACAACAACAACAACAATAATAATAATAATAATAATAATGAAAATGTCGCATTTTCCCACATGGAGACGAGGTCAATGGTCCTTACAAGATACAAGGGACAGTTGGTAGTAAGGCCGTATGATAGGGAAGAGCATCACAATAAGACAAACATGCAAACACGCAGGTCAGATGAACATGTCCAGGGATATGAAAGAAAAAAAGAGTAGAAAGTAAAAGTGAGAAAACACCGATTACAGTTAGTATATTCAAAAGAAACGAAACGGAGAGACAGAGACGGTACATTCCAATTACTTGGGCCAGCGAAATAAAATCAACGGCAGTCAGAGTTCTCCAGTCTGACACGTGAGACGATGAGATCATCGGCATGGGCAGAGAGAACTTACTTGCCAGACTGGAAAGGTGACGCAAACTCAGACAGATTTGGGCGAGGCCGTAAACAACACGATGACAAAGTAAGATATTGAGCTATTAAGTCATTTACAGAGATGATACCCACAGCCATTATCAAAAAATTATAAAATAATTCATTGCTCTATTCACATGGTGCAAAATTATCATTTTCTTTGCATTTTCTTTTACAGTATTAGCCTTAAGGTTCATACTGTTAGCTATAATTAGACCCAAATAAAAATTTTAACGAAGTTCTAATATTCCAAGGTTCCACCACGAATAGATTTCCCCAAATTCTTTCAGAATGTTAAATGAAATCCCCAAGTGCCCGAGAATAAAGAGGACAAAAGCTTTCAACTACAGTGTGGGTAGTTAGCACGCGTCTTCCCTGTGACAATTAGTACTCACCGAGGAATTTACTTACATGTATTTAAGTTAAATGTTAACAACAAAGCTGAGGACAGTATTTAACCCAAATGTACTCACGCATGTGTGCGCTCTGGGCAACACAAAAAAGCAGTATTTGTGTAATCACACTGAGCTTGAGGAACTGTATACATGCACAGCCCGCCATTACCTCCAGCTATCTTCCTGGTTACTCAAAAGCTTATTAAAGAAAAAAATATTACAGTGGGACTGTAACGGACCAAAGTTGTCTACCTTGACCGCCTGTAAGTGTGTATGTGTAGCGGGGAGCACAAGTGAAGGAGGGGCGTGTAACTGAAAAGAGTGTTTACCGTAGCCAAGGGTTACATGAGAACTGGGTTAGGACATACCCGGATAAACCAGTGTAGCCGAAGGACGTTGAGTCTAACCTAAGAGTAAAAGATACCGGGAATGAGAGTAATTACTTGCCTATTCAAGTAATAGTTTTTAAATTAACTTTGTAACAGTTTGAACAGGAATAATTTGGAATATGTTCTGGTGATTTTAAAATCATTATTTTTGTTAAAAACGTTTTGGTTATCAGTTATCAGCAAATTAGAGTGTATCATTTTATACCGTGTCCAGCTTGGAAATTCATCAAGAAGTAAGCGTTTTCACGAATTTCCGAGGGGAAAAAAAGTGCGACAGTCGAGAGCGGTTTCGCTCTGTCAGTGGACACGGACCAGCAGAGGAGAGCAAAGCCTTACCTCCCCCTTTTGGCTTTTTTCTGAGGACAACCATAGAATGTTAACGGTTGTGACATTTTTTCTATATTGGAAAGAAACTTGACATCTATTTGATGAAAGGAGTAAGAGGAAGTGAGTGTGCGATAAAGTAGAGACTTGAAAAATCATTGATAGGAAAGACGATTGCAATATACTTTATTCTGAAATATCTTGTGGCCCGTATGACTCCAACCAACATAAAAGAAACTCCCGATGATATAGAACGAGAAGCCCATGGTAATGTCTTTGTAATTTGTTAAGTGAAAGAACACGTGTGGACACAGTGTTTGCATGTGTGCGACGTTGTGTGAAAAGGATTCTTTGAAACAAAATTTAACAAACAGGTTCTTATAAATTTCTCCATAATAACAATCTCTGTAGCTACACAGTTTAGACGACTTCTTTTAATCATTGAACGTTGAATGTGTGCGTGCGCGTGTTTTTGCTTTCGCACTCGGAGCTATAAAACTGCTTGTGCCACACAATATAGTTGATTCTGTTTAATCCACAAACAGTATGGTGTGTGTGTGTGTGTGTGTGTGTGTGTGTGTGTGTGTGTGTGTGTGTGTGTTTGATTTAAAAAAAAAATTCAGCTACTGCCACGAAAGGTTTACAGTCTGCAGTCTGCGTGTCTATCCAAGTATTGTGTTTTAATCGGTGTGCTAGACTTGTCTACGAAAATATGTGTATAAGTTGATGAATTAAAAGAGTCAAAGGATGCAAAAAAAGGAATGTGTTGGGTCTGTTACGTCTCACAGATGCTTTTGTAACGATTGGCTGCTTGGTTGGTTGGTTGGTTTGGTGGAAAGTGCTTCCACCTAGAAAGGATTTCATACCTTGACGGGAGAGGTGGCGAGAGAAAATTGGAGTGCCCAGAGAAACCCTGACAGCCAGCGCTGCGATTAAGTGTCATATAGAAAGACTGTCCCAAGACGAGATCTGAACCCAGGGCCTCTCACGGCCGTAGTGACAAGCGAGTAACTTAACCTCTACACCCCCAGGCGCCCCTGAAGCTACACGACACACTATGAGAACAGCAAAACATTTACAAACTGAGAGCTTAAGTAAATAAGTAAACTAAACAAAAAATACAAAAGTTAAACAAGGCCAAATTGACGACCAAACAAAAGCTAGTGAAGATGGTATTTCCTTTTCTGTGTGCATTAGCTTCGCTCTCGACTGGAAACTGATTGATCCACGCAAGCGATAGAGCCACAGGTATACTTGAAGCAGTCTCAAGTGGTTCTCGTATATCACACAGGATCGTAAAATGTGTGACATACCGTGCTTGTTTGAATGCTGCTTTCAGAAAAAAACTTCAGCAATGTCTCGTAGGAGGTTTCTGACAAGATGATTTGCTGATTACATTTGGAAGCTTAGGTAAAACATATAGCACATTGATAAGTCAATGATAAGCATAAGTAATGCAAAATGCTTTGCGGAAAGATTTTACTTTACAAATTGTTCGTACAATGGGATGTTTAAACGCAAGCAACTGATTTTAAGTACACTTTTTATGAAATATACGGAAAGAATGAGACACAACTGACATGTTCTTTCTCGAAACAGTCAATGTGTTTAACTAATCTCTTTTTGAAAGATGAAGGCAGATATTATGAAACAGAGATTTGCCTTTAATACCCTCTAGTACTTAACAGTAACTAAAAAAAAAAAAACACGTTTGAGCGTGCCAAGCAAAATATAAGAAAAACAAACTTTCCTGGTGAAGAAAAAAAAGGAAAATTTTCCAAGGTGGCAAAAAGAATGCTAGACTACTCGCTATTTAAATAGAAAGGGTGCGAATGTTTACCGTGTGGTGTTAACATAAAGAAGGAATGTCAAGAAGTACTCACTGTCGCTGCGTGTCGCTGATATTATGACCCTAAAGTTTAGCCCTGCTGTTAAGTTCTTAAGATTATTCTTGTGTCAGGCCACGCGCGAGTATAGCTAGAAAAATATATCAGGTTTGAGACTCTTGTTGATTTAAAGAGAACAGCCGTTGGAAGCTGATGATGTAGACTATGAGAAAGATACAACTTCTGTCTGCTCGCATTTATGTAACAACTGTATTGATGTACGTGTATGTCACGGATCGACCCGTGACAGTAATGAATGACAGAAATGGAGTTAGCTCCCTTGTTTGTTTTGTACAGCAGGGTTAGTGGCCCTTGGGGGATACGTTTGCTATGGTTGAAAAGCGTGGGGTGTCGTCTGAAAGAGCGCAGAAGTTTCTGGAGAGAGAGAGAGAACGAAAGATGGTTTGAGTGGAATGTGTGTGTGTGTGTGTGTGTGTGTGTGTGTGTGTGTGTGTGTGTGTGTGTGTGTGTGTGTGTGTGTGTGTGATTTTTCGAGAAAAGTAAAGGAGGTCGGCATTTGTAGTATTGTTTGGAGTATATAGGCTGAGTGTTTCGCCAGTTGTTGTGTTTCTACTGGTTTATTCAGAAAATTGGAGTATTGCTGTGTGTTTGAAAAGATTTGTCAGTTGATGTATTTCTGCCAGTGGATTCTATATTGGGAGTAATTGCTGTGCTTTCGGGAGATTCGTAGTGGTGTGTATTTCTATATAGTTTCAAGGAGTATTACAGGCAAGTGTACATCTGTGGGTGCGTGAGTTGTGATCACACGTTGACAGTGTGATTTGGTCATGTACGTTTTGAGAAACTGTTGATGAACATCGGAAGAAAATTAAGCTGATATAGAGAAGAGACGGTGAGCGACGTTTGAGTGGAAGGTTGGAAGAAGACATTTACGTTGTTGAAAGGATATTCTTGTTCGCTTGTTCTCATATATTGACTGGGGATATTTTGAATATTAGAAGGGTTTATGTAATCATTAATTAAGCTGCGATATATGGTGATGTAACTTTTATTTGAAATTCGTTGAGTGTGGGAAAATATTTGGATTTTTTTTTTAAATTATAGAGATATAGGAACCCCCCAAAAAACAAAATCACATCTAGACGAGATGTGTAGGTCTCCTCTGTGTTACGGGTCTGAGTGATATTTTCTACTTGTTTCCCGCACAATTTTCGGATTACCTATTTTCTACATATTATTGGCGTCTCCGTTAACCCTTTCATTGCTGACTTTCTTATACATTCTCGCATTCATTTTTCCATACAATACGCCCTTGAGTAGTAAAAGGGCTACAATAACCTGAAAAACATGAAGTCACGGGCTGTTCCGGGACACAAGCACGGTTTTTCAAATGTTTATGTTGTGTCACGTGAATAGAAGAAAGAAAAAAGAAGAGGACCTAGGATTAAACCTTGTAGGAAACAAAAGTTAACTCGTAGAGAAGCAAGATTTCATCGGTCAGTCTTCTTTACTTTAATGAATAAATCAAAGCCATTAAACTCAACATAGCAATGTTCTTTAAAGCTGCTGAACAATGAAAATGACAATGACCAACTTTGTCCCAGTTGGCAATTTGAATGAGGCTGATGAAGAGAACAGCCATACTCACTGTCTTCCGAGTGGTTTTCCTGTATTAGTCAAAGGCCGCGAGAGATGTTTTGAGTCTTTTTATATTTTGTACTTTCTTTTGGAGTATATATAATTGAATCGTTTATTGAAATTCACGTTATATAATAAATAATATGAACAATAGAAAGCTAGAAATGTGAACATACAAGTAAATATTTAACGATTTTTATCAAAAAAGAAATATTTTAAAAATGCATTTCCCTTACATTGTACTAAAAGAACATGTCAGTATAGCTCGACTCATTCATCTACAAATTGCGTTAATTTAATGTATGCAAATAGTTTGTTTCTACTGGCAATTCATTTAAGTTTCCACTTAAATAGTGACCTGCTAATTGTTCGTTTCTTACATCTGACTCTTTCTTATTGGTCTGTAGATCCCAACCACACACACGTATAAACAACAATATAGATACATGCACACTGTTTCAGCATACAAGACCATCACTTTCGTTACAGTATAGTAGTGTTTGCAGGCGTGTATCGCGAGAAAAAAGAGGTTCATTCCACTTAATTCACAACTAATAATGATTCAAAAAGTTAAATACTATATCCAGAGGTTTGCTGAAATAACACGGGAAGTAAATTTCTCAATTCTATCTACTCGTGCACTTTATATAACATCGTCCCTTTCCATGAGACATGTCCATTTGAAAACAAGACCAACGCCCCTTTTTAGATATCTGTTGCTCCGCAATAGGAAAAAAGTATTGTAACAATTGTTTGTTATAATGGACAATAAAGTGGTATTAATTATAGAAGTACTTGTATATTTGTAGTAAATTATTAATTGATACAAAAAGTAGAGCACAGTTTAGCTAGGTGAGCAACAAGGTAAACACTCTCAGAGAATGGTAACAATATTGAAAACTAATGTAACTCACGGAGGAAGTAATATGGTCTTATTATCATACATTATAGGATCTTCTATCTTCAGTTTCTTATTCCAAAATAGAAACAGGCTTTAGTCACAGACTGTCAGAAGAGTAAACACTAAGCTCGTCACGTGTCCTGATAAACGCTATGCTGACGCTTGTACTCTTGTGGATTGCACATCCCTTTATAAATAATCAAGACAACAGAGATCCAGTTATGTGAAAGCACAAATAAGTATACTAAAACTTGATAATAAATATTTAAAAATGTATTTTCTCATTACTGTACAAGTTAAGTATAAATGTTTTTAAAAAAAGTATATTCTGTACTGAATAAACACGTAATTTTAGCTCGACTCACTTCTCCACAAAACACGTTAATTTACTGTATGCAAATATGTTTTTCTTACTGACTGTCCCGTGATTGCTTGTTTTGTCACGAACAACACAAACAACAACATGTACAAACCTTCCCACACATAACATTGTTCTTATGCCGTTGTCTTCACACTGTTCAATTATAAAAGCCCGTCCCTTCCGTTACGCTTTTTACCTCTGCTCCAGTTTTTTTCTTGTACTTTAATCATTGTGACAGTACAATTGACTATGGTCTCTTTATTTACGAAAATAATAGAGTCTATTTATTATAAGAGGAACTCAGTAAAAGATACCGTCCTTAATCAAAGAAACACTAGGACCATGTGTTAATATGGCGTATTCGAGTAAGAAATCACGGTTTTGCCTGATGTTTGTACACTCGTATCTCCAGAACCAAAAGAGGATTATTTCAATTCATGCAAAACTAATAATAATTCAGAAATTTAAACATTATATCCAAACGTTTGCCCAAATAACATTCTCAATTTTATCTACTTACGAACTTTTTGTTTCATTTGCTATTTCCATCAAAATATTAATAGAAAATAAACCAATTTTCATCTTTTTTTCAATATCTGCTGTGCGATAGAACAAAGTTATTGTAGCATTTGTTTGTTCTAATGGACAATAAAATGGTAGTGGTATTTCTTCGTAGTAGTAAACTATTAAAAAAAGTGTAGGTAATCAACAAGGTAAATACTTCCAACGTCTTTCAGAAAATTGCAGTACATTAAAAACTTAAAATTACTCAAGGAAGGGATCTCTTTTTATTATTGTACACTATAGGCTCTTCATTGTTTTAGAGTTTCTTATTCCAAAATAAACAGCACTGAATATCAGGAAAGTCAACATTTAACTGGTCACGTGTTCTGGTAAACGCTTTGTTGACGCTTGTACTCTTGTGCAGCCTGATAGCAGTAACGATACTGATCCTGTTGCAAAGTCAGAAATAAAGTAAGTTGGTTATCATTCTTTAAATAAGTAATGCACCCTTACTTACGTCCGAAAATTCATTCTCCTGACCCCCCAAAAATTGATTTTGGTAACTGCTTTAAGTAACGTGAACTATAGTAACATCGTTTCTGTTTCTTTTAATAGGTCATATCTTTAAAGTTTTTGTATTGAACCACGAGTAGAAAGCATTCATTCGAGCTTACTTATAAAATTCTAAGTATTCATCTTTCAACGCAGTCGAGTTGATGTTACCAAAAACACACACACACTATGTTACGAATGAAATGTTTAGTAGGTCAGGGTCGATCCTAGCGAGCGCGTGAGCAAGTGTGAATGACGTGAGCATCGGTGAATGACGCAAGTCTGGATGAATGACGCAAGCTTTGAGGTCAAATGTTCGAGCAAGAGAGCGCATGTGTAACGATTATTGTGATCGGTGAAAGATAGAGAGAAGGTGTAGTGAGAGTATTGCAGGCGTGTGTCGCCGTTTAGTGTCACGGTTTTGGACGGGCGTGTGTCGCCACTGTGGTTACTTAGGTTTTAGGGTAGACGCGTGTTGCTGTTTTTAGCATTACTGGTTTTGAAATTGTGAGTTATTATATTTGTTTTTATAACGAAACATTCGGAGTTCCCTGTTGAAGTTGACACTGTCAGATTCTGAACGCAACGAGCTATTAACGGTCGTTTAACAAGACTCGTTAGTTAACACACTACCTCTGTAGAGACGGCCTGTGGTCTGACTCTTTGAACATGCCGCACAGGCAGGTAGACATCTATCTCCTGGTCATGCATGGCCCGGTTAATGATGCCATACAGTACACAGAACATCCCGCTCCTTGCCATTCCATCACTGAAATGTAACAGCTTCTTAAATCTTCTCTGATGTTTTAGTTACAATGTGCTCTGTCTAATATATGAATACCTTAATGTAGTGACGTAGACAGTCAGCTGTCAAAACAGTATTTTCGGAATATACAGGTCACGTATAATTTCATATCAAAGTCTAAAAAAATAAGCTTACTTAGTATTCAGACAATTCAGCAACAATAGAGTGTAGGCTACTTGGCAGTAACGCTTAGATTTAAAAAAAAATTACAATGAAGCAAACACGCATCTCTCTCTCTCTCGTATTATAAATAACGAAAACTGACCCGCATTGCACTACTACAGGTGAGGCGTCCTCTTCAACATCCCATGATTTAAGAATATCTATCAGTTGAAGAATGTCAGAGATGCTGCCTGGGAGGACTTCTGCCCAGTCATCATAGTACAGAACACGGACATCTCTGGGCTTGGAATTCTTTATTCAGAAAGAATGATACTCATAACAGCTTTCATACTTATGCTGAGTGAATAGGGATCACAAACTAAAAATGTAAAACTGTACAACGTTTAAGAGAATTCCATCTATAAAGACAACAATGACTTTTAACAATAACAAATACAACTATCTTATAAATATATTTTTTTTATTTTTCACGTCTTAGTTCCTGAAAACACATTCATGCTTATGCACACTGCAAACAGTATTCTAATACATCCCAGACATTGGAACGGAGAAAAGAGAGCAACCGTTTTGCTGTAATTTGTTCTTGGTGTAATGGATCATATTATAATTGCTAATCTCAGAAAAGGTGATAATGCTTAGTTGTGATTAGAAGGCTGCGATATTTAACATGAACCTCAGTGGCAAGGGAGAGGTTAAAGCAGGTGATATGATCTGCAAGTACACAAGTAGACGTTAAGGTGATGGTGTGTTGCTCAGTTTCCAGCATATCCTTTTGAGCTTCAGGCCAGTAACTGCAGTAATTCTGAAACAGGAAATATTGATAAGTATGGTTAAAAGTATGCCTTAACTTAAGCAAGTTGCAAGTCAAACTTCAACGTCAAACAATTATTTGAAGTATCAGACTGCTTACCTCGATTGATTTACTCTCGTTCCTGTGTCCAAGAGAAACAATAGTGTTGATGTTCCATCCGTCAATCAGACGCCACATGTCCACCACAGTGTCCGGGAAGGGCAGCTGAGTAAGAATCAGCCCTAGTCTCTTCTTAAACGACTGAATGAAAGGAGTAACATAGACCCTAGTAATTTAAAACAACGCTGTCTTTATGGAATATTAATCATCAAATCTGTTTCTTATTTAAGCTTTTGGACGCTGTAGGATAGTAGAGATGATTGGTACTCCTTATTGCGTCTCACAGTCAACTAAATAGAGGAGTTTTAGCAGAGTAAGAAGATGTCAACTGAAAAAAAGAAAGTACAATCCCGGCCTCTATTTACGCTTAAAGTGCTCATACTCTCTTTTTTTTTTAAAGAATGAATATATTTGGTTAACTTTACAGAGGAGCTAAGACTGTCACACACCGACATATGAACAGCGTTGATGTACTGATTCCTCCCAGGCACAGTGTCCATGAGATACACCAGATGACTGTCGTCTGCAAGTTCATGAAGGTTGTATACAATCAAAACACTATCTGCCAAAAATGAGAACTTATGCATTATACCTTTTGATCACGTTTTTATCAAATTCTCATGCAATATTAAACACTTTTTGAAAAGCATTAATTCATAACACGAAAAGCACAGCTGATAGCGCGAACCATCTTATATGCTATACAAACAATGAGAATAATGCCCATCTAACCTGGCAGTGACTCTGTCGTTCGGTTTTTGAAAAAATTCTCTTTAGACTCGGCGATTGTATATCTTGGTTTAGGCATAAACTGTCCCATTTGTTTTAAGACCTGTAATTAAAAACATATAGTCTCATATTATGATATCTGGGAGGAAATTCTTTGTATACTCTTTAGGCGCTTTTTTTAGTAAACACCGCTTTGATAAGCAGATTTGTGTTCGGGTCAGTAATTAGGAAGGCTACAAGCTAAAGGGGACAAAGGGTTTACAATTTGTCGGGAAAACAAAATTTCCAATAAAAGTTTCAGACGTGTTTACTCACCTTAAATTCCATGTCGGTCCGAGATTTATGGCTATTGATATTATCGGGAAACACGAGGTCAAACTGGTCGAAGGTCATTCTGGTTGCACGGCTGGTATGTTCCTCGAGGATGACTTCATAGAGGAACTTATATTGTTCCTGCAAAAATTCTAATTTATAATTACGTATATCACCATGCTTTTTGACATTGCATTCTCTGTGACATGTTTAACATCTTGTGAGGGTCATTTAGGTCCTCAATAGACTATAAACCGATACTTTGAACTTATAAACCGATCTGAGAGTGATGTCCTCCCGCCTAACAGAATAAATGGTGAAACTCTGTAAATGTGTGTTTTTTCTACGATCTGTTCCTGTTTTAACTTGTGGATCTACATCATCCTTTAGTTCCTATGTGTGCTGGATTGTCTGTGGTTTTCTGCCTTTATCTCTTTCTGAATCTTTTTTGGATCTTGTAAGTCCCCAGTAAACCGTTACTACAAATCTACAAACGGACCTGAAAGCATTCACTTCAACAATTGTGCATTCAGACAGTGCTTTGTAAACAACTGTTTCAACGACGAAATGTTCCAGTCCTGCTTCACCTTTGATGCCTTGATGGTACGATGGAAGAACAAACGATTATAATTAGATGTAGAGTCAGTTATCAGTGACTATTTTTTGGGGGAGGGGGGAGGAATCTCCCATTTGTTAACTGGTTGAAGATGACTGACTTGTACCTCTTTGCGTTAATCTCCAGATGGCTTGGTGTCCTTACAACATTCTTTCTAAGAAACTGGTTATCGCCGGACTCTGTGCTGTTCAGTCACATCACTGCCCCGTCTTCCTGTTTTTTTTTCTTTATTGGGCTGTAAGTTACAACGCCGTGAGCTCGTCTTCTTGACAGGGAAGTGCGTTATACAAGTGCACCCTTATTACTGTAAAGAGCTTTGAGTCCGGCTGCTGCTGGATGTAGGTAATATATAAATGTAATAATAATATTATTAATAATAATAATAATTACAACATTGACGGCGCCTTACTTCAGTCTGGACCATGAGTGTTCGGTCTTCACGAAGTCTGCTGACGATGTCTTTGACGTTTATGTCAAGATCATGGGAGTTCAGGTCAGAGGCGATGTCCAAGGCGATGTATGTACCTGTGCGTCCAACGCCAGCGCTAGGTGACAATTTCAATTACTATCAGTGTAACACAATAACATATAGCAGTAATTTAACTTTCATTTTAAACATTTAAGGGAAACTCGATTGTTTCTTAAGACGTCTTTACTTACTTACTTACTTACTTACTTACTTACTTACTTACTTACTTACTTACTTACTGCCCATTATGCCTGTCGGCACGTATGGCAGCGACAAAGGTCCTCCACTTTTGTCTGTCCTGGGCCATACAAGGATCTTGCGATACCTCTGGGAGCCCATCGCACACAATAGTGGTAGCTTTCTTTGTCGCTTTTTCTGTAACAGTAGTGTTTTTTACGGGACAGGGTTGTTAGCCCTGTGCCCAACCCCCAACCTGGAGGACCAGGGATCATGTTTCGTCTGGCATCTATCCTTTGACCTGCCCGGCTTGGGTGGCTCTGCCCGGTATAGCTCTCAGGGTCATCGATACACACAAGCCCCCCGACCGCGACAAGGTAATGATCCTCCGGGGGGTTAAGACGTCTTTGCGAAGTTTTAATTAGCGATTATAACACAATTACAGTTAGAATATAACATTTTTAGTACACATGTATGATTGGTGCCAGTTTCACAAGATCGCACGCAAAAATAAAGGGAAGTAATTCAAGGATTAAAAAAATATATGCAACAGTTTTTTCCCTTGGATTATAGCGTTCCACGTGTTAGGTCAGGGGTGGGCAAAGTTTTCTTTTTGCGGGCCGGTCTCAACGTTGGATATGATACTTGCATTTATTCTTGTCCTTAATAATGCCTATATACGCATACACAGGTGCACGCACAAAGTACTATTGCGGCCGACTAGAGAAAATGAGTTACGAGGCTTTTCTTACCTGCAGTGAACGACAGGTATGGCCCCTTGTGCACGAGCCTTGACGTAGCGCCAGAAACTGACCAGAGAGAGGGTGGACGGCACGCCGTGGTCAGGCCAGACCAGGTAGTGATACTGAGATACCGTCCGCTGATCTCCGCCCTACGAGATACGGCACCCAAAGATACTAAGTAAACGGTCGTTGTACTCTACCTGACGAAAATGTCTTACAGTAGTACCGAAATACTGTCCGAACATTACCATTCCAGGAGACATGACAAGCAGACGTGATTACTAGTCACTGATCTCAGCCAACAAGACGCATCGAGTAACAATAGTGAGATACGTGACTTGTGCTAGAGTGCCATGTTTTGTATTATGTGAACTTCTGTCTTTCTTTGTGTGACTGCATGTAGTTTTTACTAAAGTATCAAAGACATGAAAAGGCAATGATATCAAGTATAAACTTTCTTTTTCGTTCAGCAAAAATCTCTACCTGTTTGGACTCCACCACAAAGTAACGAATGACGAAGTCAGCCCTGCTGTCTGTTTTGAGGGCTGTCACTGTCACGTGACCATAAGTCTCTGTTGTGCCGACTGATGGCCAGTACTCTTCACACTTGTCCTGCATGTTTAATTAGCAGAACAAAAGCTTGAGCTTAAACTAACTAACTAACTAACTAACTAACTAACTAACTAACTAACTAACTAACTACTTTTAAAAAAGATTCTTCACCTTTCCACCCTCTTTGAGGTTAGTTAACATAATGATCTGAGTAGCGTTCTCCTGCCACACCATCCACCACAGGTCGTCCACTGTGTTGTAGCGTGGACCTGAAATCAGAAGGCAAATCAGTCAAATCAAACATGGCTTTTTGCCATTCTTACTTAGTGCACTGGTTTATATTTATAAATCAATCATTCACATAAACACACAATCACACACACAAATCTTTAAGTACATATTTTTCTCAGTATATATATATATCCTTGTTCTTTTAGCATGCTTTACTAACTGGCATGGATTTTTGATTTCTTGGATATGAGATTTAAAACAAATGTCCACACGTTTAGTTACAGGTGTTCAAGAAAAATGTCAATAGCAAGGTCACTTTCTATTTTTATTTGTTAATTGCAAAAACTAAAATTCTAGACGAAATATGTTTTACTGAGAGCTTTAAGGGATAGTTTTCCTCAGTTCTCATTAGAAGGTTTTCTTTGTGTGATTAGGCGATTTTATCTACAGAGATGTTTGAAAGTAAAATATAAAACTGTCGACAAAATATGTGTCACTAAGAATTTAAGAAATATGTTTCTTAATTGTCATGTTAAAGACTTTCGTTATGTATTTAGGCTACTTTATGTAGAGCGGTGATTACCTTGTGTGGCGATGTATGCTTTCTCATTTTGGAATCCCTGGAAGTAAAAAGTCCTCTTTGTTTACATCTTTTACAAAGCTTTTAGCATAAACCTTAACATTTTTAAATAAAAATTTTACAAGTGTAAAAAAACCCACTGCAAATGAGTGCACTGTTTCTGTCAGAGGCACTGATATGACTACTTGCCTTAATGTAACTTGCGTTGATGTAATCTGTGTTGATGTCTTCCTTTGGTCGACGAAGAACAACTCGAGAATGGTCGTCTTAGAAAACAGACAATACAATATAATAGCAAAAACAATTATTTTCATTGCAAGGGTTCGTTTTTTTTTCTTGGCTTAAATACAGCCTTAACAGAAAATTAGTTCACACGTTACAGACAAGACTAAAATTTGGTTTCACATGAGCTGGTCGCAGAAGTTCAGAAAAATAAGAAAATGGCAGAGAAGCTAGAAATAGTGGACCAGTTACTTACAAGCACACAGCGCCTTGAAGCGATTCTTGCCTAAATTCTCTGTTTGCAGACCAACTTCATGGGGGTGTTGCATGTTTCTGCGAAATTCCTGAAAGGGAACATGCAGATGGGTGTTAAGAGTTTTTGATGATAAAATAGTTTTTATGACGACAAGACTAACGCTTACAATTGCCATACAGCTGATCGTGTGTTTTGGGCTCTGCTAATAATATTTGCTGACCGTCCACAATGTTCCATTGAAAAAGCCGTAAGTTGTTTTTTGTCCACAGCTTAAATACTTTTTAAAAGTAATTACCGCAAATTCCATCCCTAGTCTTCCTGACGCCAGGCTGGCCAGCAAGGACTTCTGGACGTCATCGAGTATTGACGAGGGCTCCAGTGACCGGAAGGAGGCGTAGATGTCCTCTGTGTTGTAGATGCTCTCCTCATCTTCGTCTGTAGGGTCCGTAGGCTGCTTATCTTTATTTGAAACCATTTTGGGCTGACTGTCATGGAAATCAATGGGAACAATAGTCTTCAGGTCGAAGTTCTCATAGATTCTTCTGTTTTCTTTTCTCTCGGTTGTCGCTAGAAAATTATGAGATGTTGCTGGTGAGTTTTCCGTTTGTTGATCTCTACCTCCAGTGTCTTCTATCAGGTCCGCAGCTGAAATATTCTCATCAAGATTAGATGTGTTTCTAGAAATTATTGCGGGAACTGACTGACCAATGGTCGCAGTATCTTCACGCATGTTGCCGTAGACGTTCATGTTGCTGTCCTCTTGTCTGTCCTCAGGTATGAAGTAGGTCTGTGGCTTGATTCCTGTCCAAAAAGCGTGCGACGCCACACAGACTTGACTTCACCCACATTTTAGTGTAAAATAGCAACGAAAATGAGCAATTAAGTTGAAATTAGTTTGTGGCTTCTTCTTACCAGCTTAGTTTATTCCTTACTAGTACTCGATAATCACAGGGCCACAACAATTCTTACCAGAATAATGATTTAATTATGTCTCTTCCTTGTTTTTAAGCGCTAAGAGCATGATCTCTATGAGTGTGAATATGCGCTATACAAATCTTCATTTATTATTATTATTCTCATAAACAGTTTTTCTTGACAAAAAAACAAAACAAAAACATTTAAGAACATCTTTATAAATCACTTGAAGATGTTAGGTTATTGGAGACAGAGGAAAGTAGATGCAAAGAATTTATTTAGAACAATCAAAGTTAAGCCGAAGTAATACTCAAGTAAGGAGAAAATATGGGAGTAAGAAATAACGAATGTATGGATAATTTAATCTCGCCTCTTTCTGCAATGACATTTGTCGTACTTTCTGAGATTGTCATTTCATTTTCAAGTTTCTCGTTTCTTCCTTTCAGTAATTGTGATTGCATTCCCTTTGTTTGTCGCTTTCTCCTATTAGTGAATAAATGAATAAAGCAGAAACAAAATAACAAAAAATATTACCCAGCACAGCTTACATTTCTTGAACTTCAAAAGAAGCAATGAAAAAAAGAAAAAGTATATCGAGTGTCAAACTTATGAAAAACTATAACACTGTAAGTAAGACATAATACGTAAGATAAAGTTTACTGTTATCTTAAATAGGTTTTGTTGGCAGATGCGATATTGGGAAAAGGTTATGCGTGCTGCGTAATCAGATTTGTCAGGAGAACGTTCAATAACGATGTAAACTTACCTCTGTGGGGTAGATAGATTGATATTGATAGCCACTTATTAACTTAACCTCTTGGTTTGACATGTCATAATACTTTTAATAACGAACAATTAAAACACGCAGAATATATTACACTTTAAACTTGTAACATGTTACCGTCATAAAGTATTAAGCTGCATAAGTAAAATTATATTTATGCTAATAACATATTTATAAAAGCATAATTTTAAATTGTTTTGTTAAAACATCGCAAGTATTTCACAGAACTTTAATTTCAGAACTGTTTTATTAAATCTAACCTAAAGAAGTAAAGCTTTCAAGTGAGTATTAGCCAAGACACAGGAAACACGTGAGTGTAATTATTTGCACGTGACCAAGATAGGGCCTCTATGATCCACTGACTTTTCGTAAGATGTATACCATGTAGAATATTTCTTTTATTAGAACTACTATAATTTATAATTTTATTTTACCTTAGACACATCACAGCGATTACTGCGACTACAGTAACAATTACAGCCAAGATGCTTCCAACAACAGCACCGACAAGAGCACTGCTGGAGCTCTGTTGACCGGAGGATATCAGCTCTGAAAAAAATACATTCTATAAAATTCATATGTAATTAATTTATTGATTAGGGTCTAATTATTTATAAACAATAGTTACAGATACATTAATCTTTTTTGTGTTTAAAATAATTTACTGATAAAATATTTCTTAATTAAATTAAGAGTTTTTATAATGTTTTCTGTGTCGTCTGAAAGTAAAGAGCTGCACGTGTCCCAGCCAATGGACAATTGTGATCATATATATGGATTAAAGGCTTGATCATGCCCTTAATGATATCATTTTATATAAAGGCGCACTCGCCCACGTGCCTTCGCTTGCTTGCCTGTGTGTTTCGTACCTATCAAAGGATTGATTATCACTTGGGTAGTGTGAGCCTTATATGTGCAATAGTTTGGCAATTATCAACTCCTGCTTTAAGAAACTACACAGCTGTCAATACGACGCATGACTTATTGCTACCTAGAACTTTTTTGAAGTTTTGTATACTTTCCTGTCACAAAGACCGCATTTAAAGTCCTCTACGTAGCTGCCATTATGTCACAGAGGGTGACACGAGGTTAAATAGCTAACACAGCGCGGGTGACTGCTCGCACCTTTGGAATGAGTAACAGGTTTTTATTTAGATAACCATTTGGAAAAGAATAGAGAAAGACTAAATAATTAACTGTCGCCGGCAGCGCTTCACTTCTCAAAGAGACCCGGCAAGTGGAGGGACACTAAGAGTAGGGGAGTGGATGCTGCGTCTTCCGAGAAAGTGCGGTATTCATATATTTTGTGCATCTCAGATTTTTGGGTATAAGTTGACATTTTCCTGCATTCTTTATATATATATATATATATAAGTAATGCTGTCTTCTTTTGTAACTGTTTGAAGTTTGTTTTATCCTGGAGTACTTGTCCCAGGAATGTTGTGGTCGCTGGTCCCCTAGAGGCAGCGCGCAGTTTGTGTCACACCTGTTCCCCTAGGGGCGGCGTCTATAAAGGAAGAGGTTGCGGTCGCTCGTCCTAGGAGACAGCACCCATGTGTTATACGTCTATCCCCGAGTGGAGGCGTCAATGATTTTTTTCTTGTAGATAATTTGTAAAATATATATCTATATATAAAATTTCGTGTATCAGTGCAAAGAAAGGATCAAATGACTCTAACAGTATAAAAAAACATTATAAATTGTGAACGGTAAAAAAAGATCTTGTGCCGAACTATAAACTCTAGTATTCTTTTGTTAACCATCAACTTGAAAAAGGAAGTTTCTTTTGGAACTGTGTTTACAATTAGAGAAATAAGAAATAATAAGAGGTAGTAATAAAGATTGTCATTTATGTATCCTAAATTTCTTTTTCTACATTCATCGTATATTCTTATTAATTACTGTAACATAAGTTTTGTTAATATAATTAAAAGTATACATGACCTGGAAAGAGGAATAATTATTTGTCTTGTTTTCGTGAAGTAAAAGTACGCGCAAATGTCCAGGCGAATATGCGAACACGAGTGTATGTGACACATTAGTAGGATCACAGGTGGTGTCCTTACGACAATAGAGAGTTTGAGATACACGACGCGTAGGGAGACGTGTGCGGCAACGAGAACGGCAAGTCTCTAAGCCTACCCGTTGTGAGGAAGCGATTGGTTGGATTTTGTGGATGTGATGATGTAGGACGCAAATTCCCGTGACGCTACAGGTTGCCGCTCCCGCACGCATCGTGCGAGCGCTGAATCTCAAACTCTCTATTGTCTACAGGTCTGACTACAGCTCTTATCGTAATATCCAGCATCACATTCTGTTTACAGTATTACTAAAAGTTCAAAGCATTAGCAGACCTTTACAGAAAGGTGGCTTGAAACTTGTCTCACAATATCCACAACTGCCGTTTACTTTATCACAGACAGAGTCACCATAACAGTTACCACAAGTCTGTGTGCAGTTGATGCCATACAAGCCGTCAGCACACTCTGTAAAATGAACAGCAGTCAGTTAGACTCCACTTTTGCTATAAAAGTGTACCGGAGTTGAAATGACAGGGGATGAAATTATAGAATACAATTTTTTAATAGTTAACAGCTCCTCTTATTGTCGAGACACATGCTTACAAAGTACAGCTTATAAAGAAAAGATCACAAACCGTTGTCATAAAACACTGTAATCTTCCTTTTACCATAGACGTTAAACAAATAGAGCATAGGAAACATAATAATAACACAAAAACCTTAGTTGCATATAAAAACTTAAAGGTAGTCCCGTGATGACGGTGTTTATCTCCTGTCACTCGCTGTATTACCCACCCTAACCGTCTACTGAGTCAGGTATCCCTCTACAGGTAAGCCAACTACGTCATGTTACACAGGCCTTCGACACGACTAGTATAAACGCTTTCAGGTACGGACACTGTTGATGACAAGACTACCGCTCTTTACCAAATATGTTATATGGATTCCACTTAACATTATCAGTTCATGTAATTATAATAATACATTATTTCTACAGCATCTTCCACATCAACAAAGCTGTCAATGCGTCTTACAAATTCTTTTTTCATAATCCTAACCATAGCTCTTGCTTGCTCTCTCTCTCTCTCCGAGAAACCCACCGTCACTCATACCTTCATGATGAATAGAACGAATTTACGACACCGTTCCATCATAATCTGTAAATATGTAAGGTGTACCTGCCTTTACAGAGTGGTAACTGGAAGCCTGTCTGGCAGGACGTACAGCCGCCATTCACCTTGTCACACACAGAGTCACCGGCACAATGACCACAGACTTGTGTACACGTAGCTCCATACCAACCATCGTCACACACTGCACAGTAAAAGGGCCTACATACTTTAAACAAGTAATTGTTTTCAAACGTATGTAACACCCTTCTAAAGCATATGCAACGTAACATTATATATATATAATGCTGTAGAATACAATACGACACAGAGCATCGTTATGATAAGGTTAAAAAGGGGTTTCCTAGACAAGCACTTCACTGCCAGCAGTAGGTCGTGCAAACATTTTAGATGAAGGCTACTTATAAAGGATGGACATGCCTAGTGTACTCCGATGTTTTCCTACTTACATCTTTTTATACAACTTGTAAACGCACGCACGCACAAAGGCACAGATACCCACACAAACCCATAGATAAAGACACGCAGACACACGTGAAAACACACACACACACACACACACACACACACACACACAATCGCGCCAACGCACACACGAAAAACTCACAGCTACGTAGAAAAGCAGAATCACAGAGGTACGGAGAAGCAAGCATGCAGACATTGTTACAAAATAAATTTAGATGTAAAGGCGCGCGAGACTTACCCCACACCTGCACCTCACAAATATTTATCGTATATCCCTCCTTGTCACAGTCTCTGGTGATGTTGACTACTTGCCCACTACGATCCACTCTGATGTCATATTTATCATTGGTCCACCCGTTGGTATCTGTGAATCTTTTGACGACGCCTCCATCAAGAGAAACGTTAACGCACGTCATTCTCTCTTTATCTGAAATCGGAAAGAAAAAAAAAGAATTATGAGAACAGAGGTAAACATAGAATATTACAGAATACAAAATTATATATGTGGTATCACCCAGATGAAAAATTTTGTAAACGTTTTAAAAACGCTAACATGGGTGTAATAATGTAAAAGTTTGATATGAAACATTTTGAAACATTTTAGAAACATTTACCGAATAAACATTTACAACTGAAACATTTTTGCAAACATTTTAAAATGGTAGGAGACAATTTAGTCAAAAATATTAAATAAATGTTATGTAAACATTTGCGGGGGGGGGGAACTTCTTAAGAGGTATGATGTAGGATTATGATGTAGTGAGTATGACGTAGAATATATGACGTAGAATGCATGTCGTAGTAAAGGATGGTTGAATGAGAGAAACGACAGAGGATGAAGAGGATGAACAGAATAAAGATGCTTACTATTAAGTAATATTCAAACTCTAATGTGTATTCTAATAAAATATATGTTTGTTTTGATTCGTAGATTTGAAAACTTGTAAAATCATTCATCTCAAAACACAGTTACAGGCCATGCACTTCGTATTGACGCAACGTTGGATTGTTTCCCTTAATAACGCTCCGAGAAGCTTTTTCTTAGTGAACATTCGTAGAAATACGGTAAAACGTTGAAGAATAGCAACAACAGTCAGAATATTACGTGAGTCCTTAAACAGATGGTGCCATTCTAAATGAAAAGTCACTTTATGTTGCTGCACCCGAATGCTAGATGCTACTATAGTGTAGTAGTTAAAAACCACACTTGTTACCCCACTAGCGAGCAGGTGAGTTCAGATCTTATCTCGGAAATTGTGTTGTTGGCTCAGAAGAACTTATCATAGATTTAGATGAGGTTGAAGAAGCGTGAATGACGTCAGTTTGTGTAGGATAATGTCAAAAGATGTGTGACGTAAGAGAATAACGTCTGAATGCGTAGGGATGATGTTTGATTTGAGAGAGTTTAGAGAGAGAAAAATTGTTTGGAGGAGAAAGGAAAGTGTCAATCGTAGAGAGAGAGAAAACAGTAGATTTCGGATTGGGCTAAGATCGTCATTAAGAAGTTGTGTCCTTTTAGTTTTTAGTAAAAAGTAGACAGATCAGCACAGGCAAGTCGTTTTCTTCTTTTTGTGCAAAAGAACACGTATTTGCCTGGCCCGTGCATGTCATTGGAAGAAATAGTGACAGTCACGCTTCCCGAGATTGTGACACACCTATTAGAAGTTTTACAGGTAAATGTTTATAAAACATTTTAAAAAGGTAGAAAATAAGTTTAAAAATAGTTTGAATTGTAAGCATTACTAAAACATGTTTTAGATGGGCAAGAAAAACATTTCCGAAAACATTTTCTGCAAACATTATTATTATTTTTACAACCTAGGGTCGACCTCTAGTATCAGTAGGGCATCGGGACTGGCCGGTTATGCAAGAACGGACCCGAGTATCGCCTAGGGGGTAGACCTCTAATTGAGAGCCCAGTGCACTTAGCCCGGACAATGGCGGTTGTTTTCCTTGCTGTAGACGGGCCGTCTGTGATGAACGAAGAAGGCAGACGATGGGGCGCGGTAAAGTGGTTTTTAGGCAAGGGTTATGATAGGTTATGCATTGACCAGCGAGAGTGTATGGCAGACCACGTGGGTAACCTGTAGACCGATGCACGATTGGCTAGTAAAGAAGCGCGTGTGTCGCGAGCAAATGCGAGAGTGCAAGAGCCAATGGAAGACCACTGACGGACCTGACCATGTGGAAAAGAGCCAATGAGAAACCACTGACACACCTGACCACTTGGACGCTGATCAGAGACAAGGAAAGAGGCTTTTTCGCTCCAACCCTCGAAGGAGGCAGATGTGTGTACCGCCTGGTGGGTGCCGGGGGACAAGAGGTCGGCGTTGGTCCATCTCTATCTGCAGTGGCCTGTATTTCCACCAGCTAGCACCACTCGGGTCAGGTGCGATAATAAGGTCACGGAAGACAGCCTGAGGGAGAGGAAGAACGCCCGCTCTGAGTCAAGAGCGTATGCAGCCGCGTGAGTGAAGGCGACGGGTCTCAGGAGACGGAACTACACCTGTCGTACGTTCCAGAGGTCTGGGGACAGGGTTCCCGGGGAATCAGGCCAAAGAGATAGCCAGAGCCACGGCGGAAGAGGGCGACACGAGTCGTCAAGAATACAGCGTGTGTTCAGTGGACCATCCCAGTGAGAGGGGCTGAAGCAGTTCAAGAAGTGGCTTCAAGGACTGGTGGTCAGATAACGGACTACGGGTCCGTGTCGTATGTATTTTAAGTGTAAACATCTTATGTTGTTTGTGTAAGAGCTGGAGAAACAACTCTCAACTGATCCTTGTATCTATATGGAATGTTACTACTATATTATGAACTTTTAGTGTGCTCAATCTGATTTTACTTTTGTGTGTAATTATAATTTTATGTTTTCCAACCTTGTCTGTTGGTTGTGTGTGTACACGTGGGAGAACGTAGTTGTAGTACGTAAGCGTGTGGAAAGTGCGAACCACGGGTGATTTGGTGTGAGGTGCTTACAGTGGGTACAGCGAGCCAGCAGAGAGTCCCATTCCCCTCGGGCTAGTTAGCCCAGATCCTCTTATCCGTGGTAAATAAATCGTCACAAGAACATTTATAAAACATTTATAAAATGTTTCAATGCTATCTGGGCAATTATCCCATACCCTCACACACCTCCCCAACACCCACATTTTCCAAAGACCCCAACCCCCACAGTGCGAAATCACCGAGAGGTGGAAGCACTTTCCCTTTCAAAGTCAACAACAACAATCCAGGCATGTTGTTCTGGCCTTGTACCAGGCTGGTTCATGACAACGTGCTTATCACTTACTGCGTGGTAGGTCTTGCTTTTATTAACACGTTTGCTAGACACTATTTTATCAAGTAAATTAACAGATTCAGGTTTTATTCTGTAACGTTGCCCGGCGTAGCAATCTTGTAGAGTTTCCGTGCTTTTTCAAGAATCACCCAGCAAATGTCTCACTGTGTCAAAATCTGATGAGCTTGTCCCATGAGGTGTGATAAATGTAAGTTAAACGTTGACACTTTTGTAATCTAACTTTAATAACCTTCCTGTTTAATTTTCGACTATGGCCAAGTCCGATAAACAAACTTCACGATTCTCTAAGATGAGCTGATTTGTTGAGAATCTTTTACATAAAATACCTAATTTTCATTAAAATCTTTAGTTAAGTTTGATAATCTTGAAAAACTGCAGCCCAAAGCCTATAAAACAATCTACACGTGAATATAATTCAGCTGCCTGCGCAAAACCATAATGAGTATTTGTTACTGTTAATTCTTACTCAAAATGTTTGTCGATGTTATTCTGCATTTTATTTCTCCTCGTTAAAATGTCGGTGTAGGCAAGAAGACGAGTATACTGTCCGACATAGGATATTTTACTGCAAACAGTCACTTAACCCCGGGGCAAGATCTATGTCGGTGTAGGTGGAGAAGTAGTCGCCCATATAGTGTGATCCACAACACATATCTAACATACAAGTCTTCTCATATATGACAGATTTACTGAGAGCTGAAACCTAATTGATTTTAAACAGCGTGCAGCTAGTACCTGGATCATTGAGGCTGGTGGTGGAAAATGAAGATAGTCATAATGGTAAAAGAGAACAAATTATGACAAGAATCTGATTCAAAGGCAGCCAGGTAGAGAAATAGTTCATAGCACTACATGGAATTAGTGTTAAGAAAAAAAATTTCTGAGAACATAAAACACAATTTCATCAACCTAAGTAAGCAAATAAACTCAAATATTACCAGTTGATACTAAACTCACAGTCTGTCCTTCCGTAGATCGTGATCGTGTTTATGGTAAACTTGTGTCCCAGATTCACCCACCAAAACGGTGACTGATCGTTTTCTGCCGTGTGGATACAATTGGGAGGATTCTCAGAGAATGTTGTATTAGTGTTTCCATTTATGGCTTCTGAACAGCTTCCTGAGGTCACACGCCTATATGTATACCGAGAACTGATGCCACAAGTTTTGCTTTGTGCAACGTTTCCTGCAATTATAAAGAACAAATAAGTCTTGATTAAATAAGTCTCTCACCATCCACTGTGTTGTCATCCACCATAGACATGGGGTGCAAACAGTACGATAACGAGAAGAGACCGTTTACAAGAAAACGGTGATGTCTGTGAAAGAAGACAATCTCCTGAGAGATTCCTCATCGAAAATAGTTATGGACTGAATAACTTAAGACTAATAAGGCAAAGAATAATGAGTGTAATATCTTTGTAGCGTTATGGAAGTACTACACTTATGTTCATAGTTAATAGCAATATACATATTATAAATATCAACGTTGTCAGTAGGCAGTCATGTACTCACGACTGTTTGGTTTCTGGGTAACGCCCAATAGTAAAAATTCAGCAAACACACACAGCTTGAAAACCTCCATACTCACACGGGCAGCCATTACCACAAAGTTACATGATCTTTATAAGCTTCCTTGTTCTTCTCATAATATCGCTGCAGGAACCTACTTTTGCTACGTGATTCCTTTCTAGTCAAGTGTACATCCGGGTACTCATAGCACAGTCTGTAAATACTGTTAGTTCCGTCTGTCCTAGAAAGAAATGACCTAACAGTTTCATCCTCTGAAAGTTATACGCTCGTGTGTCCTTTAGCAATCACACATTTGGTAATGTGTAGAAAGAGAGAGATTAGAAGGGCAAGGTGGTAGGTAACTGTATTTAGCAGGTCATATTTGGGTAGGAGAGTTGATAAATGGGTAAAATGTACATTGTACATGCAGAAACTTTTACTTAGTACATTACATTTCTCCCAATATTTCATTCGGGATACGCTATCTAAATTTATTGTATGATAAATTAATCGTTCGGTTATATTGTAAAAAAAAAAAGAAATTCCAGTTTGGAAATTTCTTTCAGGTTATTCACTGACACGAAAGAAGTCGTACGAGTCTTTTATTCTAGTGTACAGGAAAGACACACGGGTATGGAACGTGCTCGCGGCCAAGGCAACCGCAGATTTCATTTAATCTACACGCTTTTTTATAGTAACATAAATGTATAAAAGTTAATAATAATTATTTTATATTATATAATAAAATAATAATAATTGCCGGCTGCCGGCGACCACATATATTCTGCGGGACAAACATCACGGGTTA
This sequence comes from Marisa cornuarietis, assembly GCA_004794655.1. NCBI lineage: Eukaryota > Metazoa > Mollusca > Gastropoda > Architaenioglossa > Ampullariidae > Marisa > Marisa cornuarietis. The sequence continues at coordinate 5,948,292 of SMMW01000651.1, forward strand.
ACAGGACACATATACAAGTACATGGCAGGACAAACATGTGCTCCTCGTCGGCTCCTTGTGGCCTATATGTAAGAGACTTAGAGAAATAAGCTTGCATATGACCTTCATCCCAGGCCGAGTGTAGACTACTGGTTTGATGTTAGCTGTTGACACGCGTAGTCATGCATTGACTTAGTACGTCAGTAGACTATAGCAAAGAGAATACCATGAGCCACCACTTAGGCCGGAAAGTGAAGCCGCGCTGACCCGTATGTGACCGCGACCACGCCCCCCTGTACCGACGATCGGTGTTCGCACGAGAATGTCTGGTGGGTCAAGGTGCGCTGCGCTCATTGTCTAAACTCTCCAACTAAAAGTGTTCGATTTTTCTCTTTTCTGAAAGAGGAAGAAATGTCAGTTAACAGCATTTCTTTACTTTAGTAAATTTAACAAGTCGCATTTATCTTGGGTTTTGTCACATATGCTGCTGCTTAGTAGATGTAAGAAGTGGGTGCAGCAGTGCTGGCTGATCTGGTGTACAGTTCCATCTTTGATGTACCAAATCCACCGAAATACATAGAATATTTTTCAGGATGGATAGAAAGAACTATATTCGAATGGCTCCAAGCTTCAGAAAAACATCTAAAGTTAACAGGGTTTTCAGCCCTTCGGGTAAAGTTTGCCTCTCAGGTTCTGTCACACAGCGTTGCAGCAGGCATATCAACAATGATGACTAGGAGTGTTATCAGAAGAGGCCTCTGAGACTGCTTCAGCTTTGCGACTATCTTTGCAAAATGAAAGAAGTTAAATTCTTCCACAATAGCAGACTTATAGACTGCGTAGAAAACCTCTTTTCTGTAACACGAGGAAAAGGACACGTAGATAGTCCAAGTCCCCGGGAAATTTCGGTTCTTTCTGTGCCAGGTACTGGTGGTTGGTCTCATCACGAAGTGAAAGAAGCAACTGCATCAAAGATGGAGATGACTTTCTCTTGATGCTGAACAACATCAGTACTCAGCGCACTCCAGCGATTTCCAAGATATGAGCTAAACAAAAGATGTGAAATCTCCTAGTATGCTTTTACCAACTCTGCCGAGGAACTATCCATTACTGAGGACAATATTTTAACTTACATTGCTGGTTACACCGCTTAAAAGATACAAAGGAAATTGTGTCCAGAATGTACAGAAACTCTTACTGGAAAGTCTTACTGGAACTGCAAGAGAGACCCTGTTGTCAGTTAAGCAGGTACCTCATGGTAACTATGGACTATAGTAGTCTCAACATCTCAGCTGGTAACATTGGTGGAGGAACTTAAATTTTTTTCAGAAAATTTGAACAGCTCGTCCGCATAGACCGAGTGAGAGCTCGATTTCTAGAACGTTTTAAACAGTTTTAAATCAAGTTCGTTCACGAGTCCCTCCAGAAAATCCAAACCAGTCAGTCTTGTTACTCAATTGTTTTTATATATACGGCTGCATTTTGCACTGAAAGAAAACAATAGACATTTCTCCTTAGCGTCCGCAAGGAAAAATAGAAAAATGTTAAAACTGCAACATCTGTAAACATACGTGTACATATTATATATTTTTGCAAAGGCACTGGGTGTTAAGAGGTTTTAGATATGAAACAACCCTAATGTCTTCGTGTGAAAAAGATGATCTGTCCAATTAAAGTTACTTGCAAAACCAAGGCTCATGCATCCTTTAAAGTTTCATTTGATTTTGCTTTCTTGTTTTTTTCTAAAGTAGAGAAGTTGCACCTTCGAAATATATTTTCAAGCTCTTTTTCCGAAAAGTATGAAAGCGTGCGCGCCCGACTGTGTGTGTGTGTGTGTGTGTTGCCAGTACACAATGGTTAGTACAAAGGCGCCAGCTAGCGATGTTCATTGTCCTAAAGGGTGAGGGGCACTGCACGCCGTGACCGCCGCCTGACTTCAAACTTTCATATTACAATGGTGGCTCTGTATCCTCTTTGATGATTGTTTACCACACACGCAAAACTCTGACCTTTGAGGCCCCTTTCTTCCGCCTGTGATTCCGGGGGACGAAAGTCTAGCGACTTACATGCTTATGTGTGTGGTTTCCCTGTTACTCTTGTCACTGTGGGCACGTGTGTATATTTAGAAGCCTGCACTTGTGTCTTCCTTTAATTTACTCCACATCTGAAAACCAAATTAAACGGAGACAAGGACGTGACCCTATGAAGAGTTTTAAAGCTCGTTGCTCTTGTCAGTCACAAACAGATCAAAATTAAAGTAGTGTTAGCGAAGTCGATTGTAACGACGAGAACTGTCGTAGTGGTCTGATATGTGGAACGTCGAAACCGGGAATCAACTGTGTTTGCATTTTCAGCAAATGCTTTAGCAAGATTGAACATGCAAGTTGCACAGAGAAGTAGTTTCATATTCCAAAGAAGCAAAGCACTTTAGAAAATGATTATTATGCAATATACAACAAAACAATTATTGCATACGAATTTTTAAAAGTTTGTAAATAAAAGAGATATCCATTGTTTAGCTAAAAGTCCTGTGACCATATGTTGTTATTCTGGTGACAGGAAAAGTTAGGAGACGGTCATCAAACGAAGAGCGGAGTTGTCTGGCTGGGAAGTAGGAAAAGATAAGTTCAGAGAAATAGTCAGGGCAGGAGCCTGCAAAGAAATTAAAACACACCACAGACAGTTTGTACTGAGAACGGACGGGTAGTCAGCGAGAAGAGAGAACGAAGGAGAGGAGTGGCATGGTCCCGTTTCCTTGCTCTAAGCACCAAACGTGGAGTGGAGTTCTGTACTCTCTGGAGTCTCTCAATGAGGGATGAGGGGCAGCCTGCCAGCAAGGAGTTGCAGTAATCAAGTCGAGAAAAAACAAACGCACAGACAAGAGTGTTGGTAGCACGTGTAGAGAGAAAGTGACGGATAGCGCTGATCTTATGTGGCTCATAATAAGACAGACTGACAGACAGCTGTCACTTGTCTATCAAGGGTCATGTCAGTGACAATAAATCCCAGATTCCTGATGGCTGATATAAAAGTGATTAGGCGGACAAACGAGTAACGATCTCGAGCACAGAAGAGCTTCCGTTTTATTAGTTTAAGTTTGTTTGTTACCATCCAGTCCTTGACATCACTAATACAAGCTTCTATAGAGTTAGAAGCAGAGTTAGCCGGTGGAGTGGAGCAGTACAGTTGTGTGTCGTCAGCGTATGATTGATGAGAAACCTGGTTAGACGCGATGAATGATGAAAGTGGCTTTGTGTACAAAATGAACAGAACTGCGCCAACTCCTGAGACTTGGGGGACCCCACAGGAAAGTGGAGCAGGGCGAGGTGTTTGACAATCAATGAACACAGTCTAGGTTCTATCAGTCAGGAGTTCAACCACCCTAGTGGGGGGTCCAGAAATTCCGTAGAGGGCGTGGAGTCTATGAAGGAACAGAGAGTGGTTCGTAGTGTCGAATGAAGCAGAAAGGTCCAGTAGAGTTAAGGCAAAAATACCACCACTGTCAAGGACAGATACTATGTCTGTAGGTACTTTAATCAGAGTAGTTTCGGTACTGGAAAAACATTTATATGCAGTCTGAGTTTCGGGGATAAGGTGGTGCTTTTGTAAGTTGGCCCAGAGATGTGTCAAAGCTACTTTATCAATGATCTTAGAGAGACAAGACAAATAGAAAACGGGCCAGTTGCACAACACATTTCTAATTTTAAACACTTTTAGGGCTTAACTCTATTTAGATAATTAGTTTAAAGTGCACACCACAATTTTAGAACTTTGAAAACAAAAACTGCTTTAAGTAAGAAATAGTTGTTTAATAAGTCTGACTTTTCGTCCTGTCAGTACAATTTTTATATGTTTTTCTGCAATGGATCAAAATGGCTAAGAAGAGATTTTGCTTCTTTAGAACAGTTTTAAGGCTTAGAAAGGTGTTGTACAACTGGCCCCTGGGTGGTAGTTGTTTAACACATTAATGTCGAGCGTGGAATTTACCAGGCCAATTGATAAACAACGATGGGAACACAGCCGCTGACAAACTGATATTTACAATATTTTGTGTCGAGTTGAATATGTTATTAAATAATTACATATTTAGATGGCAGAAGAAAAGAAATAAACAAACGAAAGTATCAAAAGAAACACAAAACCGTGTGTATAACTTTTATTTTTTTATTTAAACTAAAAATACAGCATTAGAGAAGTTAAAACTGAAAAAGAAAATACATTTTATTTCGTTGCTTTTGGCATTGCTAAAGTTGTTTTGATATAATCAGTGGTTGTCGGTGGGGATTTGAAGAAATGTATAGAGGGCGGTGTTCTCGTCATCCCTGACTGTGAGTTTATCATAGACGTTGATGTTGCTGTAGTCCGATGTGTTGTCTGGGGATGTGCTGCCTGGCTCAGGGCGAGTAGTGAGCACGGAGGTACCTGGTTTAAACAGATCATTACTGCTGAACTACTTTCAATATCTAAGCCCATAACCAACTATAGACTTTGCTCTGTGGAGACCTAATCCAAACACAATGTGATTTTAACTGAAATTAAAAACTGACGGTAAATGTTAATAAGTACATGCCGGTCAACCTAAGTTTCATGTGCTTACCATATTCCTTCTAACACATATTCACACCATGGGAATCTCCCAAATAGTTATTATTACACATATGTTACATTTCCTTACAGTCTAAAGTTATGTTCAAAGTTTGTCGATATTTTGTGTCTGGCTGTCAGTTATAAGCATAAAACTGCAAACTCGATAAGCACTGATTGGTTAAAAGATAATTTAAACTCTGGTCACTATTATAAACACAATTATATTTACCCAGGTCACATGCCATCGAGATTTCATGAGGTGAGCCGAGTGTTCCTGAGGGTTGCTGAGCCCTTGATCTTCTTAGCCATCTGTAGCAATGAACTTGTAATATAATTCAGTAAGAGTTATACAAGTCTACTTTTATTATCAACAGTTATTTTCTCTAGTAATGCTGTTTAACAAACTATTAAACTACTTGTATGTAATTTAGTTACCATCGTGGAAATCGTTGAATTGTATCTACATACTCTGAGAACACGAGTAAGATAAAGTCTTCAGATAAAAATGTTTAATATTCGTAGCTACCTTTAGTTGTCAGCAATAAGAGTTAGTTGTTACAAAAGGCAGCGGGAAATGTTTCAGCCTGAAAAGTGAAGGCTGATAACTGTAGAAAGTATGTTGTGCAAGAGTTGAAAGAAGTCCGTGAGGGACAGAACAAAAAAGAGTAAGATGACTAGATGGATAGACATTTAAATACATCTTTGAAAATTTGTATATAGTTGGATGGATGGATGGATGGATGGATGGATGGATGGATGGATGGATGGATGGATGGATGGATGGATGGGAACTGCATTCTTTTGATTTCGTCAACTCACAAACCAGTGAAGAGGCCAATAATAAAAAAGACGATGCTGCAGCCAATAGAAGCACCAGCCACTGGACCCACCAGACTGACCGCCTCCTTTTCATTGTCAGGTGCTATAGCATCTGAATAGACAAAACCACAGGTACGCGTGAGGTAATGATTAAAAAAACACAGCTCTGACCTGTTGGATAGTCGGTCGTTTGGCTAACTTTCAATTCTCCCTTAGGTTCATAGTTTGATTATGAATTAGTCAGAGTTTAATAATGGATTTATTAATAAAAAAGTGTGATCTTTTTAATCAGCACCCGAATAACCTTAGTCTTTTTGTGTGTGCACCTGTAAGCATTTCCCATCATGTTAGTAAGGTTGTCCCTTTTTCTCCTCAGCCGCTACGCTTAAAACTGTCTCTTCGCATAAATCTTTATATCGGCGACTGCTGATGTCACCAGGGTAAAAAGTTTTATTAGGCACGGCGATAAAAGTCTCTTGCCGCCGGGAGGTCAGCCTCTGGTGTCCTGGTACAGCAGTAACAATACCTCCAGCTAAATATCTCCAAGACAAAGGATATGGAGGTAAAATATGAAATGAAGAAAGACTCCTCCAAAGCCACCTCATTGAATCTGTAAACTTCTCAAGTTCTTCAGTACTGCAATCTCTTACCAACTCAGATTTGGCATTAATGTAATATCCATTACTAGTTTGGTCCAACAGCAAAACTACTTTCTCCGTCCTGGTAGAAATCCAAATACACAATATGCCTATAAACATTTAGTATTTTAATTTGATGATTTGGATATTTGTTTAATTGATGATGATCAGGATGATGAGGATAAGGATGTTTCTATGGTAGTATTTTGACAATAAAATGAGTCTTAATTACCCAAACTTATGAAAATAACATTTTTGATTTAAGGAGTTGTCTGGTTGATGTTTACACCTTCTTATCTGCATTAAAAAGTTTGGTAAAGAGGCTTCCCACAGCTAAGCAGCATCGAAAAAAAAACCGAATTCTACATGTTACAAAAACAGATAAGTGACCGTTTTGAGGAAGTAAGTTTGCAGATTCACTAATGAATGGAATCAATATCCTTTAAAATGTCATAAATCAATGTAAGTCGTGATATATAAAATGTGTACACCAGAGTCTGAAAACTTGAATGAAGAATGTTCTTCTACAAATTAAATATTTTTAGTGTTAACTACGTAGTTCACATCAATGATTGCTTGCAATAAGCATTTTATCAAGACAATTAATAATAATGATAATTACTAGAAATGCCAGGAATTATTTTAACAATAAAGTTCTATACTTTGAATATTAAACGGTTTGAAATAAAATCACAAAAAACTAACGAAACATGGTGTACATAAGATGATGTGCCGGGGGGGGGACAAATATGTGCAGCTAATACTTGGAGGCTCAGATTATCTGCGTAAAGGGTTTCTAAATGGAACATTAATTTTAAAGAGATACGATGTAAGTTTGAACTCAATAAATTCCGTAAGACAACAACAGTAAACTAATTTTGTTTACAGAAACACACTGATTGTTCTTTGGAGATCATGACACAATACTTACTGCTACAAAGAGCTTTTGTCAAGCTTATCCAGCACCATATTATGTTTACAAAAGTATTACTGTTTGTTCTTACCATCATTATAGTCCTTACAACAACTTTATCTACCTCACCAACAGTTTACTAGCTCAGAGATAATCGAAACAGTTTTTCATAACCGTGAGAGTAAGTGGGTTTAAGCCACCAGGAAAGTGTAATTATGCTTTTTAACAAAACCACGAACATACTTTACTACATTTCTACATTATATTTTGTTGTTCATTTGAAAACTTCTGCCTGGTTAAAAATGATTATCTTTTTCTTTCTTTTTATTCTCTTTATCTCTTTATCTGTGTGTGTGTGTGTGTGTGTGTTTGTGTAAATCAAGTAATTTTGTGCAGCTGTGTAAATGTGAAGGTTGTACTTGTGTCAGAGTGTAAGTGAGTGTGTAGGTTTATTACACAATCATAAACACTTAAAAACATCAGCAGACCTTTACAAAAAGGTGGCTCGAAGTTTGTCTCACAGGATCCACAACTGCCGTTGACTTTATCACAGACAGAGTCACCATAACAGTTACCACAAGTCTGTGTGCAGTTGATGCCATACAAGCCGTCAACACACCCTGTAAAATGTACAGCTGTGAGTTAAACTCCACTTTTGCCATAAAAGTCTACAGGAGTTGAAATAACTGCAAAGGAAATAACAGAATATAATTATTTTTAAATCGTTAACAGTACCTCTAATTGTCGAAATACATGTTTACAAAGTACAGTTTGAAAAGACCACAAACCCTTGTCAAAAACAATGTAAGCTTTACCATAGACTTTAAACTAAAAAAACAACATGAAACGTATAAAAATATCTCACGATAATATCAGTAAAATGTTAATTGATTTAAAACGTAAATGTAGTCCCGTGAGGATGGTGTCTTGTTCTTTATTTTCACTGTATTACCCTCCTAACCTTCTACTGAGTCAGGTATCCCCTCCATAGGTATGTCAACTGGGGAAAGTACTACATGTTACACAGGCCTTATATATAATATACGCGTCCTCAGGTATAGACACTGTTGACGACCAGGCTAGCAATCCACCAAGTATACTATATGTATACCAGTAAACAATTCCAATTTGTGTAATTTTCGCAGAGCTAATAATAAAAACATTATGTATAAAGCGTTTTTCACACCAGCTAAGGCTGTTTCATGGCGCTTTAAATACATAGATCACACCAACACACAGTTCTAGTGTGCATCAATTACAAATTATTAATTAATCTTCTAACCGTAACTCTTGCTCGATCTCTTTTTTGCCCTTGGAGTACTCCGTAAACCCATCATTGGTCAGCCCTGTATGTTAAACAATACGAACTTACGATGCTAGAATATCACTGTCATAGTGACCAGTTTTACCCACTACGCCAGCATCATCAGTATATATGAAAGGTGTACCTGCCTTTACAGAGTGGTAGCTGAAAGCCTGTCTGGCAGGACGTACAGCCGCCATTCACCTTGTCACACACAGAGTCACCGGCACAATGACCACAGGGCTGTGTACACGTAGCTCCATACCAACCGTCGTCACACACTGCACAGTAAAAGGACAAATATATTTTAAGTAAGTAATTTTATTTCAAACTTGACAACCCCCGTCTAAATGCAATGTGGCATTATATATAATTATATAGAATACAATATGACTACGACACAGAGCATCGTCATGATATGATTAAAGAGGGTTTTCCTGGACAAGCACAACACTGCCAGCAGTAGGTCGTGCGACATTTTAAATCAGGGCTACTTAGAGAGGATGGACATACCTAGTCTTCTCCGATTTTTTCTTACTTACGTCAGATTATATAACTTGCACATACGCACACACACACATGTACATACCCACAGAAACAAAGATACCAACACACACACACACACACACACACACATATCAGAATCAACCCGACACACACATGAAAACGATTCACAAAGCTATGGAAAAAAGCAAAATCACAGAGTTACGGAGAAGCAAGCATGCACACATTGTAACAAAATAAATTTAGATGTAAAGGCGCGCGAGACTTACCCCACACCTGCACCTCACAAATATTTATCGTATATCCCTCCTTGTCACAGTCTCTGGTGATGTTGACTACTTGCCCACTACGATCCACTCTGATGTCATATTTATCCTTGTTCCACCCGTTGATATCAGTGAATCTTTTGACGACATCTCCATCAAGAGAAACGTTAACGCACGTCATTCTCTCTATATCTGAAATCGGAATATATAAATAAATATATAAATCACATATTTATAACTGTTATTTGTAGTATCTTCTTTGATCTTTGTTTAGTTTTACTTCAAGCAATGACTTTGGTTTTTTTTTCCTTTTTTCGAGGATTTACTCTTGTGTGCGTCTACCACAGAGAAGGATCTGAGACAAAGCCAGAGAGCTCACCTGTCTACCTGTGTGGTAGTATACGTGACACATGTTAAATAATATTATAGACACGAAACCTTTAGCTTGTATTGCTGACACTTTCAAAACTTTTAGTATTTATTTAGAAGATACCGCTAATACTCAACTAAATGGACAAAATAGAATCGCTTTCGTAGTAATCGTTTTTTGAACAATATCGGTATTTGATTTAATGGTACCTTCTGTTCTTGGCCTAACTCCCTGTCTCATGATGTTGAAGGGTTGGGCAGTACTAGAATTTTGATGTGTATTGCCAGCTCTTTAGCAGATCTTGATATTAACTTTACCATCTACCGTGCTTATCAGTTACCAAGTTAACAGGATGAAGTTTTATTGAATGAATTAACAGCTCCCGGTTTTATTCTTTATGAGGCGTGTCATCCTTGTAGAGTTTTTTTGTTCTTTTTTAAGAATCATCTAGGATATCTCTCTCTTCTTTAAAGTCTGACAAGCTTGTCTCTAAAGAGTTGATAAATATACTTAAGTTGAAACTTTAATAACCTTCTTGTTTATTTATCGACCATGGCCTAATCCGATAAACAAACTGCACGATTCATTTAGTTCACTTGATTTGTTGAGAATCTTTAGCTGGCATTTTTAATTGCAAATGTGTTGTATTCTTTAAAATCTTTAAGTTTGATGATCTTGAAAACTGCAGGGCAAAGCCCTTAAAACAATTTACATGCGATTGTAATTTGGTGACCTGCTAAAAATGGGTATTTGTAAACTGTCGATTCTTACTATCAATGCTTGTTGATGTTTTATGTGAATTTAATGTTCTCCGTATCAAAATTCCAGTGTAGACAAGGAGAAGAGTATACTGTTCAACAAGCGGATATTTACTGCAAACAGTCAATCAACCCCAGGATATGATCTTTGTCCACATCGGTAGAGATGCATTTAGTGTGATCCACAACACATATCTAACTTGCAAGTTTTCTCACATGTGAAACGTTTAATAAGAGCTGAAATCTAATGGATTTTAAACAGTGTACAGCAGTTACCTGGTTCATGAAAGCTGGTGGTTAAAAATAAAAATAGTTATAATTGTAAAAGAGAACGAATTATGACAACAAGAGACTGATTCGCGTGTAATTAAAGGCATCCAAGTAGAGAACAGTTAATATCACTACATGGAATTAGTTTTAAGAAACAAATTTCTTAGAACATAAAACACAAATTCATCAAACCAAATAAGCAAATAAACTCAAATATTAGCAAGTGGTACTGAACTCACAATTTTGCTGTCCGTAGATCGTGATCGTGTTTATGGTGAACTTTTGTCCCAGATTCACCCACCAAAACGGTGACTCATCGTTTTCTGCTGTGTGGATGCAGTTGGGAAGATTAACAGAGAATGTGGTATCAGTGTTTCCATTTATGGCTCCTATACAGCTTCCTGAGCTCTCACTCCTATATACAGACCGAGAACTCATGCCACATGTTTTGCTTTGTGCAACGTTTCCTGCAGTTACAAAGAACAAATAAGTCTTGATTAACCAAGTCTCTCGCCATCCACTGTGTTATCATCCGCCATAGACGTAGGATGAAGATGGTGCGCAAACGAGTTTGATCCTTTGTATGAAAACGATAATGACCGTGAAATAAGAACTTTGAATAAGACAATATCCTGGAGAGATTCATCATAAAAATAGTAATAAACTGAATAATTTAAGAATAATAAGGCATAGATAAAACTTTATTGAGTGTAATAACCTTGTAACATGATAGAAGTAATGCGTTCATGTTACTAGTAATCAAAAGTAAATAAATTTCAACATTGTCAGTAGGCAGCCATGTACTCACGAATATTTGGTTTCTGGGCGCCGCCCAAGAGCAATATTTCAGTAAACACACACAGCTTGAAAACCTTCATACACACACGGGCAGCCATTAGCACAAAGTGGCTGATCTTTATTAGCTTCCTTGTTCTCGACATATTATCGCTACAGGAAGCGACTTTTGCCACGCGGGTCCTTTCTAGTCAGTTGTACATCCGGGTACTCATAACACTGTATGTAAATATTGTTAACTCCGTCTGTCTTAGGAAGAAATCGCCTAATAGTTTTTACTCCTGAAACTCATGCGCTCTTGTGGCCTTTAGTAATCACACATTTGGTAACGTGTAAAGAGAGGGGGAGAGAGAGAGAACGGAAAGGCAAGGTTGTAAATAACTTTGTTGAGCAGGTCATGTTTGGGTAGGGAAGTTGATAAATGGGTAAAATGCACACGCAGTGATTTCACTTAGTACATTACATATCTCACAGTTGTAAGCAATATTTTATTTGGGATACCCTATCTGTAGTTTTGGATGATAAGCTTATCGTTAGGTTATATAGGAATAAAAAAAAATCAAAATTTGGAAATTTCTTTCGGGTTCTACAAGACACGAAAGAAGTCGTTAAAGACATAGGGATACGGAACATACTCCTGGCCAAGGCAACCACAGATTTCAGTGAATCTACAAGCCTTTTATAGTAACATAAATGTTACTACTACTACTACTACTACGACTACTACTACTACTAATAATAATAATAATAATAATAACGTATATGCTGAGGGACAAGGAAGGAACGTTCATTACGGGTTAAGAGGACATACGAGTACCTGATGGGACTGACACGTATGCTTGTCGTCGACTGCCTGTGGTCTACGTGGACGATTTTGGAGAATTATTCATGCATATGACCTTCACCTCAGGCCGAGTGTAGATTACTTCCGGTTTGATGTCGGCTTTTGATACGCGTTTCATGTCAGCCCATAGAATGATAATCAAAAAAAATATATCAGCGACATTGCAGTGCACTTCATATTATAGTTAAGACCTGCAAGTGTCCACCATTATTCTTTCATAAATTTACAAAGGACAAGCAAATTTAGAAAAAAAAGCCTTAGTCTGGTAAAAATTCGTTTGGGTTTATGAGTTTGTGCACGCACAAAAATGTGTGTGTTTCATGAGCGTAGACTGTGAATATTATGAGCTGCTTCATCAAGAGGAGGTACGAGTGTACTAAATAGTCATGATTATTATTATTTGAAGTAGTAATGTACCTTCACTGCACAATCACAAACAGAAAATTGTTGAATGTATTGACACGTTAGGTGCAGAAATAATCTTATTAGTCATGCACACACTCTGACCTTTGAGGCCCCTTTCTTCCGCCTGTGATTCCGGTAGACGAAAGTCTAGCGACCCACATGCATATGTGTGTAGTTTCCTGATTACTCTTGTCACTGTGTGCTCAAGTGCGGTCGACCGCACGTGTGTACATGTAGAAGCCTGCATATATATATATATAATTTACTGCACATCTGAAAACCAAATTACACGGACGAGAGGACGCGACATAGACTCGTTGCTTTTGTCAGTCACAAAAAGACCAAAGTTAAAGTTTGCGAAGCCAATTGTAAGGAAGAAAACTGTCGAAGTGTTCTAATATGTGGAATGTCTAACCCGGGAACCAAATGTCACTTTTTTTATCAAGGGTCATATCTGCAGCGACAATGAATCCCCTATTCCTGACGGCTGATGTAAAGGTGATGTTGGATTCGCCCACCTGTATGTGATTGGGGCGACAAACGAGTAAAGATCTCGAGCACAGTGTTTTATCATCGTTTAGATGTCGAGCACAGGAGGGCTTCTGTTAATCATCGTTTAGTTTAAGTTTGTTTGTTACCATCCAGTACTTGCCATCGCTCATGGAGGCCTCTATAGGGTTAGAAGCAGAGTGAGACTCAGCCAGTGTAGTGGAGCAGTACAGTTGCGTGTTGTCAACATATGATTGATGAGTAACGTGGTGAGACTTGAAAAATGATAAAAGTGGCTTTTTGTACAAAATGAACAGAATTGCGCCTACTTCTGAGACTTTGAGGACCACACAGGAAAGTGGAACAAGGGGAGGTGTTTGACCATCAACTAACACAGGCTGGGTTCTATTAGTGAGATAGGAAGTGAACCACGCTAGTGCGGGTCCAGAAATTCCGTAGAGGGCGTGGAGTATATGAAGGAACAGAGATTGGTCTATAGTGTCAAATGCAGTAAACAGGTTAATACATTGATGCCAAGCGTGGACTTCTTAAGCAGTGGCCTCACCAGGGCATTTTTAAACAAAGTTAGGAACACACCCGTCAACAAACTGTCATTTACGATAATTTGTTTCGAAGTGAATATGCTGAGGAAATTAATTATATATTTAAATGATAGAAGGAAAGAAATAAACAAACGAAGATATCAAGAAGAAAAAACCGTGGGCACAACCAACCAACACGTCAGTGAATTTTAATTATATGATATTTTTATAAATTAAAACTAATCATACAGCATAAGAGAAGCACTATAAAGATCAAATGTTAAGTACATGAAATGGTTTATGTTTTCAGATGTAGAAAATGTGCACAACAAATTTTAATTTTAGTGAAATAATGAGTTTAGTTATAATGTTTTGAAGTCAAAATGAAACAAAATATTAATAATGCCAAGGTTGATCTCAACAAAAACATTTGAACATGTAGTTACAATTGGTTACATCAGTTTTAATATGACTGCAATCTATCAACAGAATGTTGCGTAATACTACTTCTTCAATGAATATTCTATCACACAATCCTCTTTTTCCTAAAATCAACAATCATTTCTTTCGTTTTAACATTTAGCTCTAAATAACATCACATCATGCAAGAAACAAATCATCCTGCTGTCTGTAGTAGAACTTGTCGTTGTTAAAAGTCAATTTCGTGAGTAATAATAAACAAAAAACAATAGAAAACATCAGGAAATATCGCCAAGAGTAGAAATGTAAGTAAAATAAGCCCATTGTGTACTCAGTGTTTTTTCTCTCAGCTGTCGTCTTTAAAGTAAAAAAAATCTTTTCAAAAAGTTAATGAATATAGTTATAATGATCTATAGGTAGATAAGAAAGTAGAAATGATGGTGAATATTTTATTTCATACAGAAATAAACTTGCACGTTCCATCATCACTGTGTCGGTGGGAGACTAAGATTGACGTAGCAGGACGTGTTGTTGTCATCAGGGCCTTTGAGTTCATCATAGAGGTTGGTGCTGCTGTAGTCTGATGGGTTTTCTGGCTTTTCTTCAGGACGAGGAATGGGCATGGAGGTACCTGTTTCAAATACCTCATATTAGATAAAGTCTAGCTCTCTCTCAGGAGCACAAAACCTTACTCGTTAGACAATTTAAACCAATAGATAAATGTAATTTGATAGACACAAATATAATTACCGAGTTCACGTGTCATTGCGATATCATCAGGTGAACGGCGTGTTGATGAAGGTTGCTGAGACCGGAATCTTCTGAACAACCTTGAACGATGAAGTTGCAACGAAATATATTCAATAACATTAGTATGATATGTACCTTTTAAGACTATATACACTAATAATCCAGCATAAATAGTTCAAAGTTCTCGTAATATAATAGGACAGTCTAGTACAGTTAAGATGACAATCATTGAAATCTAGCCACACATTTAGGTTTAAGTCTATACAAGCGTGACTGACAAAAGTTCTTTTAAAAGCATTTACATTGTTACACATGGCTATAGCAGTCGCACTGACATTAAATTAAAGGTCGGTCTGGTGGTTACAAATGCGGGAAATACTTCAGCATAAATAGTGAAGAGTAGATAACCTTGTAAAGAACAGCAGAGAGTATGTTTGCGATAATTAAGACTCAAGATCATCGTTTCTCATATGCTAGACGTCATGTACACTAAGAAGAACGTGTGCCAGAGAGAAAACTAGACAGATGAAGTGATGGATGGAAGACAGACAGAGCTTCTAGCTTCGCAAACTTACATGGTAGTGATGACGCCGATAATAAAAAATGCGACACTGCAGCCAAAAGCAGCACCGGCCACTGGACCTGCGAGATTGGCAGTCTCCTTGTTTTCGGTAGATGATATCATCACTGGAGACACAATTACACGTGAAATTACACGCGGCGATTGAAAAAAGCAGCACTGATCGGTCGACCTGTCAGTCTAATTGGCTAGTCTTTTTGTTTTGATTCTTTAGATTTGGACTCAAAAATAAAACTCTGAAAACATTTTTCTTTATAATAAGTCAATACCAATAAATTTATCTTTTCTTTTTTAATTATTAAATCACTACCTCATAAAACTGTACACTTTTCCCATGATACTATGATAGTTTAGTACGTGTGTCAGTTTCCTGTAGCTTGTTTCTTGTGTATCTGTAAACGTATTTCTTCGATCATTCTTCTCGTGGATGTGAAGAGAAACTCAAGTTTTGAGTTTCACTTAGCGTTAATATGGAAGAATAAGTAAGGAATGGACTTACCATCACAACGGGGTAACTGAAAGCCAGTTTCGCAGGATGTACAGTTTCCATTCATCTTGTCACAAACAGAGCCGCCGGCACAACGACCACAGGTCTGTGTACACGAGTTTCCATACCATCCGTCGGTGCATGCTGCACGTGAATACAAGGAGCGACAAACTTTCAGTATGTTACCACTATTTGTTAGCGATGGTCCTTTTGGTTCCCAAAAAAACGTGATAATGATACATAGTGTAAACCAATATCTATGAAAGGTAAAACGTTGAAACAATAACTAAAAGGCAGTTCTCTTTTGCACATCCTGTGTGTGCTGGTCACTGGGGAGGTGTATCGCTAGATGACTTTGACAACATACAGATTGCTCGACATCTTAATAATAATAATAATAATAATAATAATAATAATAATAATAAATGAAGATTTGTATAGCGCATATTCACACTCATAGAGAGCATAGGACGGGCAGGTCTGTTGCTCGTGTGACCCTAAAGGATACTGGGCCGTTAAAAATAGGAACACTTGTGTTATCCATAACAAAAGATTTGTACAGCTTTGTCCTGCTGATGATACTTAGCAACTCTCCTGTCTTTTTACTTCCCACAGTTCCCCTTTTTCAGTTATGAATCTGTTTGGATCTATCACTTTTTGATTGTGTTTATCTTTATCCTGACTTTTTTGATAAAAGATCTTTATCTTGTTACTGAAGCCGTGTCGCCATCATTTTCAAGATTCTTCTCTCGCTATAGACATTACGGACCAAACCACCCGAGGAGTGCAAGCTGCCTTTCTTGACTCCTTGTTAATCTGACAGTTGCAAGTATGTAGTCAATCAATTGGTGCAAATGCTAAAAGTCGAAGACATCTGAAAGTGTTTTTCGATCTTTCGCAATGTTCATCACGCATATGAACATACGATGATACACGTTCATGATCAGATTGACTCGAGTCGGAGATGACATGCAAGTGAGGACCATTTTATTATGATATGTACTACACCTGTTATGTATAGCATTTTGCGACTGGAATGATTTAGTATTATTATTAGTGGTGTACTATAGTGTTTTAGTGCTGAACTACATTTGTAGTATTTTGAAGAAAGTGTTATTAATATCTGCATCCACAGGGGGAATTCATGTGACTGCGTGAAGCAAACCTTTCAGACTGCATCACAACATGAAGCTGGACCGCGAGAGATGAAGGTCTTGTGTTAGTCAATGAAAGTCATTGTAGTGAACCAATTTCGAGAAGGAGAAATAGGTAAGATAGACTCCATATGTCTTGGTTATTTGCGTTTAAGCAGTTCGTCAGCATAGACTTGTCTATGTTCTGAGCATCTCGATGTGTTTAGGTATACAGGCTAGGAAATAGTCTGATTCTCCTGTTCTTATGATGCTGTAGTTTTCATTAGGTAATTCCGATTTCCTACGGAAACAGTGACACAGAGAAGATGAGATTCAAAGCTTGCTGGAGCCAGCAATGGATGAGAATGTGTAGCAGGTAACCTTACACCTTGGATATTTGGTAGAAGGGGTGAGGTCAAGGAAGCCACCAACCAGAGCTGGTCTGTCTGGTATACTGGAAAATGACAGGTAAGAATATCAACAGCTGTCATTAATTCCCCTCGCGAAAAGGCCATGGATGCCCTACAGTTATACTGGTATTTATGTTTTGGAAAAAGGTGTTGTCGACGAGTGCTTGAAATGACATGAAAAAATTAGCGGTGGGTGTGAACCTTTGTTAGCATATCGAAAGTCTCGTGTCATTGTCGAGATCACACGTGATGTCGTTTTGACGATGTCCGCACTGCTGACTACAGCTCTTACTAAACTATCACTCAGCACATTACACGTACACAGATTTCTTCTTTATTTTCTGAACATCATCAGTGAAGTATTCTTTTCTGTCTATTTGTCTTTTTATCCAAAAATTCATAAACATAGAAATTACAGCGTCTTTATAAATGAAATACACCGAGGCAATTAAAATTGACTCTAGAACTTTAGTATTAAGGCACTATCGTTTTCTCCAAAGGTAAAAGAAATCAGTGCTTCTTATTTAGTCTTCGTTTGAAATAAAAGACATCAGTTGCAAGACTAATATTTTCGTGCTGGTGGTTTTTGTGGTATCGACGACGACGATGATGATGATGATGATGATGATGATGATGATGATGATGATGATGATGATGATGATGATGATGATGATGATGATGATGATGAGGAGGAGGAGGAGGAGGAGAAGGAGGAGGAGAATAGATCTTTTTGAAGGGAAACAGTCTACTCACTCTCTTTACACACAGGTGGTTGAAATACCCCGTCACACAAAGGGCAGCTCCCAGTCGTTTTGTCACAGGTAGAGTTACCTCCCAGACAGTGGCCACACGTTTCATTACAATTGTTTCCATACCAACCAGGAACACATTCTGCAAGAAGCGAGAAAAGTATTACATATTTCTTTGTTGCAGAAATGCACAGACTGCCAGCATAAAAGAAATGTGTTCTGCCTTTGGTTCTTCCACTTAAATTCCCTTTTTTCCATTTTAGACGATTTTTTTCTCTGCATGCGTTGCAAACAGGAGTAAGCCAGTTTTGATATCTGCGTTAAAAATGTATTTAAAAAGATGTTCTTTCTACTTTTCTGCTACTACGAATGGTCTCTTTTTACTAACGCTTTAAAAGAGACAGACAAGAGACCTTTTACGATTGATTGTTCACTATTTAAAGCTTTTTTTAACGGCGAAAAAATTCACCATTTTTAAGAGGAGGAAACAACCCAAAATTTACTGTTGTACTTATACTTTTTCATTAAAATTAATAAAATCTAAAACAAAAGGTAGCACCTTCTGTTTTCTTTGCGTTACACAGTTATATTGCGAACCACACCCCGCAAGGAATCTTTATTCTCTAAACTTTGTGCATCTCTGTATGTTTCTGTGTGTAGGGATGTGCGTAACAGATATGAATAAGGGTGTATTTATTGTTATCTTTTAATCTATTTGTGTATTTGTTAGTAAGTGAGCATGCTATCTGTTGCTCCTATTACAAACATATACGCGATTAGAAAAGACACATCCTTGCCTTTGCAAAATGGTGGGTTGAATCTTGTTGTACATGATGAACAGCTGCCTGTTGTCTTGTCACAGACGGAGTTACCACCACAGTTACCACAGGTCTGCGCGCAGTCAGTTCCATACCAGCCATCGGCACATTCTGTAATAATTGTAATAATGTTTTGTAACATAATACGGTGATCTGTTGTGAGAACAGGATATATAGTTGTCTCTCTAGTAAAATAACCCTGGCGCGCTGAACCGTGCGCGGGCATGTGTTTTATGTTTTGTGGCTCAGGCACTAACTGAATGCTAGTCAGTTTAGGAGGTACATGGGGAGGTAGTGTGCTGATAGTCCTGTGTGTTCTGTACACTAAGAAGAGATTTTGCTTCTTTAGAACAGTTTTAAGGTTTAGAAATGTGTTTTGCAACTGGCCCCAAACCTTTAGAAAAACTATGTTAAATCATTACTCGCATCAAGGGCGTGTGGATCTATTTATCTATCTGTGCATTTGTTAGTAACTGAGCATGTTATGCGGTGCTCCTATTACAAACGTCTGAGCTCTTAAAAAAGACAGACCATTGCCTTTGGAAATCCTGGGTTGAATACTGTTTTACAGTATGAACTGCGTGTGAATGTGTGAGTGTATGTTTGTGTGTTTGTGTGCGTCATGAACCAACCGGGTTCAAGGCCAGAACAACATGGCTGAAGCCAGGGTAGCATAATTATAGGAGACAGCGGTCAGTCAAGCAATCATCAAAGGCGGTCAGGAGTTAAATCTGTTCTGTTCAATATTATGTCTTGACAGGCCGCTGTAATGGATGTGAGTGATTTAGGTCCTTGGACAAGGGGTAGGTTTTGGGTAAGTTAGAGAAAAGTTAGTAATATCGCGTTTGCGTCAGGGCTGGGAAGATTTGGGTTTGAGGGTCACGTGGTTAGTTGGGTATATAGTTTAGGGTAGGTGTGTCGTCTGGGCCTTTTCCAATCATTCGAGCAGAGACTACCGTCTCTGTGTACGCAGCAGCTGCAAGCAGTAAGCGTGTCAAAGGAAGGCCGGTTCCCCGTGAACGTGAGCGCTATTACTGGGACTTGCAGTCTGGAACCGGTGAAGTGAGAGGTCAGAGTCATCTCTTGTTACTCCTAAAGGAGCATAGGCTCTCAACAACACCTCGCCAGCGGACCCGGTTGTTGGGAGCCCCCCTTCAGTTGGGCCCATAAGGTCCCGGCAGCCTTTGCCTCGCTATCTACTGATCTTCTCCAAGTCTGTTTTGGCCTCCCAACTCTTCTCTTCCCCTGAGGGTTCCAGTCAAGAGTTGTATATGTGCATATTTGTAAATATCTAAGAGTCCATCTGTGATAAGGTATAGATGTTTCAACTGTCACAAGTGTACCTACCTCTACACATTGGTGACTGAAAGCCTGTCTGGCAGGACGTACAGCGGCCGTTCATCTTGTCACACACAGAGTCACTGGTACAGTGACCACAGGGCTGTGTACAGTCATCTCCATACCAACCGTCGTCACAAGCTGCACGGTTAAAGGTCTAATGCATTTTTAATAATCAAAACCTTAAAGAAGGACTAGCTTTGGCAAGTGCAAATAGCATTTTTAAAATATACAATAGAATACATACAATACACTAAATACCTGCAATATAGTTGCGTACGAATAATACATTTACACAGTGTTTAATGAAAAAACACTTTAACATTTTCTGCGTACAGTCTAGACACACACGCACATGAACGCGCACACGAATACACAGACACACAGACATACACATATTAAAAACACAATGAGTTAAAGAGTGTACGAGAGAGAGGGAATGACACACGGGATTCTTCTCCTTCAACGAGGCAGTCACACCGCCAGAAATAGTAAAAACACCTTAGTACTAAAGAGCAAACATGGACAGTTAATAATAAATTTGAATTTAAATATGACTGAAGTTTACGTACTCCACACCTGTACCTGACAAAGGTTTATCACAGGCACGTCAGTCTCTGCTGATTTACAGTCTCTGGTGATGTTGATCACCTGCCCACTACGACCCACTTTCAGGTCATATTTGTCGCTGGTCCACCCACTGGTATCATTGAATCTTTTGATGACAATGCCATCAAGGGAAACGTTTACACAAACCATTCTAAATATATCTGAAATTAAACAACGGGAAATTTTGCATTTCGTAAACACACAACACAGCACGCGAAGTGACGAATATACAGGACTAAACATTAAAATATTGCTTTTTTTCTTTGTTTCATGTAAAGAATTAAAACTTCTGTATTCTTTATTTTCAGGCATGCAGAAGTAAAACGCCAGTCGATTTCCCTATACACACAATAGGACGATGCCCTTGTTTTAATATTTAAAACAAAGCACTGGCGTTGACGTGCTAGTGCACGCGCGTGCAGCTCTGCATTATACTCTTGCAGAAGCTTCCTACCCAGCTTAATCATGTGTTACTCGCACCGACAAAGCAAACATGTACCACATGTTGGTAGTGCTGTAACCGAACAAAAAACCCAACAAAAACTGTCAATTTAAATATGTTCGTACACATTATAATTTCTGCCTGTTTTTCTTGCCTCGTTTTGAATTAATGTAATGTTTTTATTTCTACTTCTTAGTCCGAGGGCTAGATGTAAAAAAACTTAACCTTTGCTTATTCTGTTACCCTCGTTACTAAAGATTTATCATTCTTCATGATTTTTCTACCTTGCATATTGGTGGGTATACTCGTAATTTTTTTTACAGAAATTTACTGAGTGTTTATTACTCTGAATGTATATTTATAACCTCGTACTAATGAACGGTGAAAAGAAATTACTTTGAGACAGAGAACCTTTCAAAATCCTTTATGGGCTCCCAGCAATCTAGATTAATAAAATCTACATCTCGTTGAGCTTCCCCCTTTTGACTGGCTTGTTTTATCAAAAACTACTGCTGTAGTCTTTGAAGACTTTATTTTTTACTTGTTTACCAGTGAAGCTTGCAGCCTCTACAATTATAGAGCTATAGAGGTATATATAAATAATATATATATATTAAATATATAGGTTCAGATCTCATCTCGGACTTTCTTTTTTTCTCTGTGTTTTTCATCTGTTTACGGGGTGGCTTCTTTGCAGTTATACAGCCTTATATGCTGGCCCGGGCGTAAAACGCCAAAGTCCCTCCCCTCCCCTACGCTATCTTTGCTCACATGTAAGACTACATCGTGTTAATGTTACCTTCACTGCATCACTGCCTTTGCCTATCTTAATGAAGTGCTGTCACAATTTAAAGCAAGGATTGTATTTTTGAATTGTATGGAACCAAACAAACGAGGTTGTTCACTTTGTGTTCTTCTCATAGAAGTTTAGAAGTCTGAGACGCGTTAGATTTTGTTAAATGACCAAGAGGCTTGAGTAGGAAACAAACGTTCTTTACCGTTCCGGCTTTGTATCATGTCGACCTCCTACATAAAAAATAAATTTCTGGTTTCTTCTCATTCAGTGCGATTGAATGTTACTCTACAGCCAACTTGAATATACGTGATTCTAAATACGTGAATTTCCCCTAACAACTCCTTGAGATAATCCCTCTTGGGGGAAAGTTAAGTAGCCAATTCTTTGTTCCAAGCTAATTTCTTGCATGTTGGATTCTAGTCCATCTGGTTCAGTGTTTTGACCCACTTGCCGACTATCATCAACACATTGTTTACTGGTTCTTTGCCGCATCTCTACTTGTTGGCTACACAGCACAACCTGATTGACACTAACTGACGACATAGAAAGTCGAAACAGCCCACCTAGCTCTCTAGTCAAAACAAGGAGTCGTACGAAACTTCTTCACCCACACACTTTACTGACTGCCTGTTTAAGCCCGAGTTATTTACAAACTGTCACATGTCGTAGATTCCTTTACGTGTGTCTGCTTTCCTTTCTCCACATGTAACATACATACTGTTTTCTATCACTCTTTCGTTTTCGGCACTGTCTTAAATCTGCCCAAAATTCTAACAAAATGGTTTCGCTAGTCGTCATTATGTATGGTATGGAACTCATTATTATTTTTCAGTTCTGACTATTCACTTTCTTAGAATTATAAAACACGTGCAGTAAAAACATTTCAAAACTAATGAAAACTATTATTATTAATCAAAAGTCAGAATATTCACACTGATCTCACATGTTTTTCGTCCATAGATTGTCATCTTGTTGATTGTGAACCTCTGTCCCAGATCCACCCACCAGAAAGGAGAAGTGTCTTCATTATTCGTATTAATGCAGTTGGACGGACTTCTATTTGAGTCTAAGTAAGTGCTTGTGTCTCCATTAATAGCTGCTGAGCAAGTTCCTGTTATGAATGGAGGATCATTGTTTGCTGTATACCGTGAGCTGATGTCGCATGCTTTGTTAAGCGCAACGTTTTCTGCAAAAACATTTAAATGATGACAACCACTCTAAAGTAACAACATTTAAGGATAACACATACATCAGAATTACACTCATAAAATCTCACAATAAAATAAATAATTTAGTGTTTTAGTTTTAATGTTACAAATGTCATGAAAAAACATTGTTTGATAAACATTTTGATTAGTTTAGTTTGAAGGCAAATGCATTATTATTTTTCTAAAGTCTAAAGAACAGGTTCACAAAAATTGTTTACTTAAAATGCAAAACGCACTAAAACAACATAATATTTGACTCAAATTAAATCCTCATGTCAAACATATCATCAGTGTACATGACTTAACTATGAAAAGTTATTCTATCTTCGTGTCTTGCCTTGTTGGTTCGTTTGCTAGTTTTATCCCATATAGAAGTATTATCAGCCACTTTACAAAGCATTTTTTGATAAACATTCTGTATTTTGTTTTTGTTACAACGATAAATGTTGCTGAAAAAACAAAACAATACAAAAAAAATGACTGTTTAATCCTCTGGGCACACACCTCTACATTTTTTTTGAATGTGGGGTACTGGCAAGGGTATTACTTATCTTTATAACGAAATTGGGTGCACTCACTGAGGGGTTTAGGAAACTGAATACTAAGAAAGATTTTGTAATGCCTTTCACGGTAAAGTACTTACTCATGTTTGTGTTCTGGCCAACACACAAGCTGAGTATTTCTGTAAACACCCACAGCTTGAAAATCTCCACATTGACTGCCATCACCTCAAACTAAGGATCCTCTAAACTTCCTGGTTGATAACAGAAGACTTGCAATGAGTTCATTTGCAAAGAGAATCTTTTCTCGTTTAGCTTATATTCGGGCTCTGAAATTGAGCAGGTCTGTAAATACGACTCCTCCCCGCTCTGTTGACAGGAGATTTCTTCTGAAGCTTCATCTTTCGTACATTAATTTTAATTTCTTTGCAGGCTCCTGTCCTGATTATTTCTCTGAACTTCTCTTCCCTTACATCCCAGTCAGACAACTACGCTATTCGTCTGATGACCGTATCCTCACTGTTCCTGTCACCAGAACAACAACATATGGTCACAGGATTTTTGGCTACTGTGCAGCAAAACAATGGAACTCTCTCCCTTTCCATATCCACCACCTTCCTACAATTGAATCCTTCAAATCTGCACTGAAAACGCACCTCTTCCTTGAGCATTACTCCTAACACAGTCCACACAATGCTCGTCCTTCTTACCCCCCCCCCCTTCCGCTCTTGCTACTTTTCTTCCCATCTTTCTTTGCAGAATCACTATATTCTCTGTTCCTGTTACTTGGTGCCTTTTTGTGTTTTCTATCTCTGTTTTCTCTTTGTCGTCAGTACTGTCGTTTATTCTTCCGTCCTTCATGTTCTATCCATTTAGTCCATGTCTTGTCCCCGTTTTAACCTTTAAGGGCATGCTCTCTATGAGTGTGAATATGCGCAATGAAAATCTTCATTATTATTATTATTATTACTTTGCACACCTGTCATTTTCAGCTCATGTCTCGAGTGACAGATAGATAGAGTGGACCTGCATGTGTATGTGCTTCTTTGTGTGTGTATGTGAGTGTGTATTTTAACAAGCTGATTTTTTGCATAGGAAAGTGTATACTTCAGTATACTGTCTCACGAAGATGTAACACATCAGTACAGAAAAATACGACAGTCTGACTGAGTCAGAATTCATTAAACGTTTCTTTCTGTTATTTGAGACATGATTAACCTCAAACGAATTGTAATAAAAAAAATCTTTGAATCGTGGAAAATACACTAACGTGTTGTTATGTTTTTGAAACGAAATTGCGCGGCCTAATAAAAAATTACTTTTAATTTTAATTAACGCCACATTTAGTTCAGTCTTTTTTTAATTTCCTTTTACAGGTTCCATACATGAAGTAAATGACAAACTTACTGTCTGCTCAAATGTGAAAAAAGATACCTAAACAGCTAAAAATAAAGATATGTACAATAGTTTGTGTCAACTTGTCTTCCTTGTCATCATAGTAAAAAACATTTGGAAGATAAGGTAACTCGTCCCACAGAAATCAATCCAAAAACGTTGTGGCAGTAACTTTGATGCCTTTATGTTAATCTCTAGCTGACCACTACCACCAGTTCACCCATTTTCTGAGCTTCGTTTGAGATCTTCATATCCCCCTCTTATCCCCCGCCCCACCATCACCTTGTCTTTCTCTCAACCTTAATCGAGTTTCAGCTTTCCTCGGGCAACAACTGGTGTGTTATTCAGTCGCGTTTCTTGGCACAGTAAGGCACTCCTTTTTTTACTGAAGCTTTTGAGAAGCTGAAGTCATGCGTGGTGTTATTTGATATCAATGTTACTCAGAGTATTTCCCTGTTGATCCCGCTGTACAATGCGTATTTAAGGGGGTTCAGAAATGTAAGCAAGCGATGCAGACAAGAATGCCAATGCCCTCAAACTGTGTTGCGCTCAAGGTGAGAGATTGATGCTGCTCACACCCGAAATTTCAATGAATTGGTTGTTATATATTCAAAAATTAATCTAGATGTTCTGGGCATAAATTGATGCTTAAATCCTCACTTTTCTTGTTTGACTTCTTCTTCATATGAAAGGAGTTACAAGTTCTTTCTTAGTGCATTGCCAAGTCGTGATCAAACGATTTAGTGGCTCGTCACCGCAACTAATATTCATTCCACGTGACATACACTTGATCAGTTCTATTGGCCGTCATCGTGTGTTAGCCTGAGGTGAGTAATGCAGTACACCTACACTCTGTGTGTGTGTGTGTGTGTGTGTGTGTGTGTGTGTGTGTGTGTTTGTGTGTGTGTTATAAATAAGGAGAACTCATTCACTGTAGTCAATGTGTAAATGTTATTATCTGTATGTTGTTAGCACATGAACACTACCTTTACCTGGCCCGTGGGGTTGTGTTGTATTGTATTGCAAGCTTTGCACTGGCACCTCCGCTGGTCCTTTTAGCCTTTCTCTCCTCTCTTTCTCTCTCCTTCCTGCTGGGGAACTATTGAGGTTACTTCGACCTGCCATTTGCTGTTTTAATTTTGGAAACTGAGGTGTCATAATTGACCAGCTGCCTTCGGCTAATTACACACTGTGGACTTCTTTGCCACTCACACCAACACTTGTGTGTATGCCATACAATTTCACTAAATACCTAACAATTGCTCAATTGTCTCAGAGACCCCAGTGTACGTCTCAATTAAGCAACTCAACGGAATTGAGTGTAAAATACAAAGTTATGAATATACGGCCAATAACCTTTATCAATATTGTTTGCAATATAATAAAATATAAAGCCTTCCGTTCAGCTATTTCTCGCGGCTCCATTCAATCTTTCCTCCTACTAATTAAAAGAAAAAATGAGCCATAATTTCTGTGTTTTTTCAACATATATCATATTTGCTAATGGTTGTTCCTTCATCTACCACTTAGTTTAATACACAATTATCCCTTGACCAGGCCCCGTATGCAAGAAGCACCGATAGCGCCGCTAT